>CM020230.1:0-1200000 GCA_009819775.1 Phoenicopterus ruber ruber | reverse complement strand
CTGACTTTAAACCATTAATCTAGTCATTGTCTTAACTTGAGAAAGCTTAAGATTAAGGCAAGTTTTTCAGGCCTCTGAAGCTGTGATGGCTGCACCTCAAAGACAAAGAGCTAGCTGGAATGAATGGCCAGCCCTTAGGCTGGATTGGGTCAATCTCCTGAATTAAGCTGTTGCATTTCAGTAACTTTTCACTGAGGCTATATTAACAGGAGTCAAAGGTGCCAGAATATGGATCAGACAGAAAAATAGTGTCATTGGGATTAAGTTTTCTGATCAGGTTACAGGCAGTACTCTCTTTTTCTCTCTCTTTCAACTAAATGAGAATGTTTGAAGTTGATTTTCTTTCCCAGTATAAAGTCACTGCATTTTAGTGAGCCTGAATGAGGTGAACATATGTAGTCTAATGTATTTTACTTCCCTGCACTTGCTATTAGGCTTAAGTTACATACAAATATAAGAGCGTTCGTATTCTTTAAAAGTCAGGCTTGTAATTTTTTTCTGACTTAGATTTGAGACAAAACAAAGCCAGGACTCAGTGGTCCCCAGTGGCATTTCCTACAGTTCAGGCAAGTGAACAAGGTATGACCCATTTTCATTTCCCAGGCAATTCCACTGGTTTTAGAGTTTGAGTATTAAGACACCAGAGCTCCTTTGCTCTGTACAGCAGCGTTTGTATCTGAAGAGTTCATGAGCACTCACTCATTAGCACCTTAAGAGTTTTACTGTACTATTTCTGGCCATTAATCCATGCTGGCTCAAACTCCTACATCTAAAGTGGGTTGGTCAGTAAAAATCTCAGTGAAGGGCCAGCTCAATACTTTTTGGACTCTGATACGCTGCACAGAACAGCACGTTATCGTACCACACCCATATGCTCCATAAACTATGTCTAAAAAGCACGTGTATTATTTCAAGCTTGAAAGTATTAATACGGGCCAGACCTCAAAGATGGCAGCTCCCTGAGGCATTTCTTTTGTTACAACGAAGTGTAAGAAGGAAACGCGTCTCTTCCCATGCAGTGCTGAGAATGGTTCTGGAGCCACTCTATGTATTTTTTCTGACTGACATAGTATATACTTCCTGTAACTTCAAAACTGAGTCAAGGAAACCAAGTATCACTTTGTACGTGCCTTCTGTATGCTGGTTAAGCCCACTGGGCTGTTTAGGTGAGCACTCTGCATTTAAACCAGAACCAGCTATGAGATGAGAGAAGTGGCTGTGCAGATGACACCACGGCAAGGACCTGATGGGGCTGACCAGGCAATACTTGACGGAGAGACTGAAAACTTACAAAGTGAAAACCACTTTGTTTTGGCATGCTTCGATACCTCCTACTTAGGTCAGCTCACTGAAGCAAGGGAAATCTATCCTCTTGAACACAAACATGGAAAACCCTAGGAGAATCACGAGCAAGAGCTGGAGCACTGCATTTAGGAAGCTTGTCTTTTGTAAATGTTTATCTCTCATTTTGAAATCATAAACTGTTCTCAAGGCCTTTCTGTATTTTTATCTGCTGGTCTACACTGATTTGTTCTTCCAAGACTCACCTCCCTGGAAACATTTTAAAAAACTATGTTTAAGCTATGGTGGAAGCCTAGTAGTCAGCACTAGACTGTAAGAATAGACAGCTGGACTGCAGATTTCAGCTGAATTTTTAGATTTCACAGATACTAAACAGATATGCTAGCACTCTGAAAAAATAAGCAAAAACTAAGCAGAACAGACTAAAATATAGCAGAATTTCAGAGATTTCGCCCATTTTGGGTGGGAGTCTTCACTAGACAGCGCAGTCTTCTGCAAGCACGTAGTGAGTGGACAAAGTGCCATACCTCTTTGGCAGCACAAGCTAGTTCTTGATGTCAGCCATTAAACAGCAAAGCATTGGGAACTGCTTCACATACCATCAAACTTGGCTCTGAGGTATGGAAAGTGACCAAACCGCATTGCTCATAACCACAATTTTGCAGATGCAAGATTCTAGATCTTGTTGGGATGGCCCATAAGAACTTAGGCACTCAGAGCAACAGTTTGTGGCAGAATCCAGTGGAGCTAGGGCTCTACTAAAGCCCAGATGGCTCTCCTTCAGCCCACAGAAGACAGAGGGAAAGCCTTAAACAGCTGCTGCAATACAATAATTTTCCAAAGTTTCAGTATTGCACGAATCTGGACTGCTCTAGCTAGGCTCTCCAGATATGAAAAGGAAATGGCTCTCCATTACTAAACCCAGGGAGACAGAACTGTTTTGAGGGTCAAAACACAAAAGGATAATTTAAGACAAAAGATTTTAACCAAAAAAATGTAACAAAAAAGAAAATGGGATACAATCCAAGGTTTCTCTAAGAAGCAGGAACTTATTAGAGGTTCTACAGCTCCACCAGGTCAGGAATGGTGTCACCTTTCCAATTTCTGCCCTGCCTTTGGAAATCCTCAGTACAGGCATGACATACTGTTTGGCCAGGACCCCAGACTTACCTGAACTGTGGTGGTCTGTCTTTCCCTGAGACCTGGAAGAGTGTGTGGTGGTGGATTATCAGAGTGGGGAAGCATTTACTGTTTTTCAGTATTTAAGGTAGTTCAAGCTGTAAACAGATTCTGGCAATCAGGGCTCTTTGCCAGGCACAAAGTCAGCCAGAGTACACCTGTGAGAGCAAAGGAGCAGCTGGCATTACCTTATCGTTCAGGAGCGGTTTGATCTCTGTCAACTGAACATCCTGCAGTTCATCCATGGTGCTGTAAGTGGAGCCAATTAATCCTCAGAGCAGGAAATGGGTGATTCTGAAACAAGGGCATATTGTTAGAAGCAATATTACAAGAGATGCTAGCCAAAGAAAGCTTTAAGATCTTTCATTAGACTTGTATGTGCTCAAACTGAAGCCTGAAAGTCCGAAAGAAGCTGGTTCTCGGTGCAACACAAAGCACCTGTAACTGTAGAAGGCAAAGAGCCATGCTTGCCCTGAGCGCGTCAGTTCTGTTACTCCTTAGCCTGCGCGTTGCCTCGCCCATTGAGAGCTGTCCCTGAAAGCTCAGGCCTTTCTACTGAGAAGGTCTGGATCCACTTCCATGCAGTGCTGGTATTTCAGCCACAGTCTGCCTAGAAATGATCTGCAACTGACTGGACCAGCAGAGTGAAAAACTGTGTTCGACGTGCGGGAATACCGACACCTCACTGCCATGCCCGACGCACCTTAACCACAGCAGCCAGCCACTGAAGACAGGGCTGTGCTGTAACCCACGAGGCACGCAGCCAATGCTGCATTCGCACACGGGAGACAGACGTGTGGAGATCCAAGTACCTCGTTGGCAGAACATAAGACAGCCCAGAACCCAAGGCAGACCTTGTTTTATGAGGTGGGATATAAAAACGCCCCCCAGATAGTCCTGGTCCAGTTGAACGTGTGCAGGGTAACACTGTTAAGTGTGCAGCCCAAGCAATCGTTCTCCATCAGGTGGTGCAGAGTCATCAAAGGAAAGAAAAAAATGCAATCAACAGTATGTGAGGTTGTCATATGTCTATGGGAAATCACTGCTGCACGGAGTCAGAGAAGCAATCTTCTAGTACAAACACAGGAATGAGGATGGAGGAAAAATATGGCAGAGTTTACCAGGGATTTAATTTTTATTCCAGAGGCTCTACCTGTGTTTCTAGACAGGAGAATGTCTAGAGCTGGCAGTTGCAGCGATATGAAGAGGGCTCTGGCAATAGGAGATGATCATGCCTGATGGTGCAGGTTATTTGGTTGTTCAGGAAAACTATACATACCACTGTAGATGAAATACAAGAAGTCATGGACATAAGTAGGGACAGGAATAGGCATGTGGTGGGCTTCCTGGGTGTTAGCTGAGTGTGCTAGAAAAAGACTCTCAAATACTGTCACAAATCAAATTCTTTGTCCGTGATAATATATTGCTGCTAACCATGGAAGGAAGAAAGTGGAAAAAGAATACTGCAACTGTGCTTCTCCAGCCACCTTAGTTCCACACAAACACGCGCTGCCCCAGGAAGGGGGAGCTGCCCTCACCCCAAACGCTGTGCAAAGCTGCGCATTCTCGTCATCCCTCTTTGTGCCAGGACTAACATGGGTGTGGCTGAAGCCAGTCTGGCATAAAACAAATCATAATGCCTTTTCCCTCTGAAAATCAGCCATAGCAACTCCCCTCTCTTTTAGCTCCTTTGCTTCAGGAAACTTGAAATTATTCTTCTTGTTCAGATTTTTTTTGCTGTAAAATATATCAGTTGTGAGAGTTCCAAGAAACCAGTTAATTTACAGGTAACATCACCTTTACCCCACGATGAATTTTTATTCAGAAGAGCAGTAAGAGTCATTATATAATGCACTGTAAGCCCCAGAGGAAGAGCTAGTTACTGTAGTTCTGATAAGGCTTTATGGAGACCAAAAAATATTTTCTACTAAGGAATTACAACTTCTGTATATACTGGGACTGATTAAGAGCTCAACATCTACCAGGTTGTCTCCAAAACAGCATCCCACAAGGTTACATACACCAAAGGAGTTTCAAACAAGCCTCACGAAGCTTATCTGCAGCAGGTGACGCAGTAATAGAACAAGCACCTTATTAACCGGCTGCTCATGGCTTGGATGGGCGCACTCTGCGCTGGGTAGGAAACTGGCTGGATGGCCGGGCCCAAAGAGTTGTGGGGAATGGAGTTAAATCCAGTTGGTGGCCGGTCACAAGTGGTGTTCCCCGGGGCTCAGTGTTGGGGACAGTTCTGTTTAATATCTTTATCAATGATCTGGGCGAGGGGATCGAGTGCACCCTCAGTCAGTTTGCAGATGGCACCAAGCTGGAAGGCTCTGCAGAGGGATCTGGACAGGCTGGATCGATGGGCCAAGGCCAAGTGTGTGAGGTTCAACAAGGCCAAGTGCCGGGTCCTGCCCTTGGGTCACACCAGCCCCAGGCAGCGCTACAGGCTTGGGGGGGAGCAGCTGGAAAGTGCCCGGCAGGAAAGGGCCTGGGGGGTTGGTCAAGAGCCAGCTGAAGATGAGCCAGCAGCGTGCCCAGGTGGCCAAGAAGGCCAACGGCATCCTGGCCTGTATCAGAAATAGCGTGGCCAGCAGGACCAGGGCAGGGATCGTCCCCCTGTACTCGGCCCTGGCAAGGCCTCACCTCGAGTGCTGGGGTCATTTCTGGGCCCCTCACTCCAAGACAGACACTGAGGGGCTGGAGCGTGTCCAGAGACGGGCAACGGAGCTGGGGAAGGGTCTGGAGCACAAGTGCTGTGAGGAGCGGCTGAGGGAACTGGGGGTGTTTAGCCTGGAGAAAAGGAGGCTGAGGGGAGACCTTCTCGCTCTCTGCAACTCCCTGAAAGGAGGTTGGAGGCAGGTGGGGTCGGTCTCTTCTCCCAAGTAAAGGTGATAGGACAAGAGGAAACGGCCTCAAGTTGCACCAGGGGAGGTTCAGATTGGATATTTGTAAAAATTTCTTCACTGAAAGGGCTGTCAGGCCCTGGCACAAGCTGCCCAGGGCAGTGGTGGAGTCCCCATCCCTGGGGGGATTTAAAAGCCGTGTAGATGTGGCGCTTGGGGACATGGGTTAGTGGTGGCCTTGGCAGTGATAGGTTAACGGTTGGACTCGATGATCTTAAAGGTCTCTTCCAACCTAAACGATTCTATGACCTGGAGAGCTTATTCCTCTCTCACATTCCTTTGAAAAGACACCCACTGGACCTGATGGCAGGCATGAAGGTGATGCTTATTCTTGGGGTCACCCAAGAGACCAAGAAGTTGTCCACTCTACCCAAAGGGATTAAAAAACTGTGCACACACCAGCCACCTTTCCCTGTGGGTTTTTATACACAAGGGAGTGGTAAGTTATGCTTGTTTTGTGCTTCATGAGTCCTCGGCTCACACCTAGCATTTTTGCCTAAACCACAGGCCACAGTGAAGCAGGGCATCTAATAATCACTCTCTACGGAGCATTGACTGACCAAAGAACAACTCAGAGCACCAACTGCTCTGCATTAGATTGCTCAAAGATATCCTTGCTAAAGCTTTGCAGATATCCCTCCTATTTTCCCCTAAGCTATACAAAGAGGAACTACTCCCAGAAAGCCCTGGGATGCATCCTGCATAAACCTGCCCGGGGACATCGTTTGCTGCTGATAGAAGCATGCCAGTCCATGAAGTGTGTAAAGTCTAGAGAGAGGGAGACAGACATTTTGTAAATCCCATGCACTGCTTTGTTAATCATTTGTTATACGAGAATAATAAAAAACTAAGTAGGTGTTTAAAGCAAGGATTATCAAATGCTTTTATCTCATCAACCTCAATTTCATACTTGGTCTCTAGGTGCAAATACAGTGCACACAATAAACAACGTCACTCTGAAATTAATCTGATACTTATCTTCCTGGTCCACTATTGCTCCAAACACTGTTTCAGGGGAAGGGGGGGTCTCCAGGGGCTAAGGTAACAAACTGCCATGTTATACCTGCACTGTGTGTATTGCTCCTTTGTTAAAGAAAGCTGAGCAGCAACAAGAAAGGCTGCTGGTTTGGATGCTGGGCTCAGAATTAGGTGAAAATTCCTTGAGAGAGAAGAGACCACCTTCCTTAACACCAGCTGGGCTCATGTAGCTGGGAAAACTTCTGTAGGGGACACGCAGGAAGAGTAAGAGACATGCTCTGCAATGAGTCTGCAGCACAGTCAGCCTGGAAGACTCTTTGGCTCGGAGCAGACTCTCACCCAGGCTGCAGGAGCGAGAGCAGGACCGAAGGGGCCAGAGGGGACCGAATGCTGAGGTGAGCCAAAAAGCCACTGAAAATTGCTGAACCAAGAGCAAAATCAGACAGAAAGATTAAACCTGCACAGCCGCAAACAGCCAGATGGTGGATTTCTTTTCTAAAACTTCTGATTCTCTATGTAAGAGAGCAACTGGAGTGTATTGAGCTCTGCCTAGGGGAGGATGAAGAATGAGTCGAGAGCTTATGGGTAAGGATTAAGGGACAGGCTAACATGGGGGACACCATTGTGGGTGTTTACTACTGGCCACCTGATCAGGATGAGGAAGTCGATGAGGCCTTCTACAGGCAGCTGGAAGTAGCCTCACGATCACAGGCCCTGGTTCTCATGGGGGACTTCAACCATCCCGGTATCTGTTGGAGGGACAACACAGCTAGGCCTTCTGGTTCTCTTCTTGGAAGGCAGCTAAGGAACATTTGTCACTGCTCACATTGGTCTGGCTTACTCCCTGGTTGAATGGGATGGCACGAGCATCGCCACTTTGGACCCCTCCCCCCGGTGATCAGGAGAACATGGATTCACCAAGGGGAAATCATGCTTGACCCATCTGATAGCCTTCTATGATGGCATGGCTGGCTGGCTGGGTGGGGGGAGAGCAGTGGATGTTGTCTACCTTGACTTCAGCAAGGCTTTTGACGCTGTCTCCCATAACATCCTCATAGGTAAGCTCAGGAAGTGTGGGCTAGATGAGTGGACAGTGAGGTGGATTGAGAACTGGCTGAATGGCAGAGCTCAGAGGTGGTGATCAGCGGTGCAGAGTCTAGTTGGAGGCCTGTGGCTAGGGGTGTTCCCCAGGGGTCGGTACTGGGCCCAGTCTTGTTCAATTTATTCATCAATGACCAGAATGAAGGGACAGAGTGCACCCTCAGCAAGTTTGCTGATGACGCAAAACTGGGAGGACTGGCTGACACACCAGAGGCTGTGCTGCCATTCAGCGAGACCTGGACAGGCTGGAGCGTTGGGCAGAGAGGAACCTCATGAGGTTCAACACGGGCAAGTGCAGGGTCCTGCACCTGGGGAGGAACAACCCCCCGCACCGGGACAGGTTGGGGTTTGACCTCCTGGAAAGCAGCTCTGTGGAGAAGGACCTGGGAGTCCTGGTGGATGACAGATTAACCATGAGCCAGCAACGTGCCCTCGTGGCCAGGAAGGCCAACGGCATCCTGGGGTGCATGAGGAAGAGTGTGGCCAGCAGGTCGAGGGAGGTTCTCCTCCCCCTCTACTCTGCCCTGGTGAGGCCCCATCTGGAGTCCTGGGTCCAGTCCTGGGCTCCCCAGTTCAAGAGAGACGAGGAGCTACTGGAGAGATCCCAGCAGAGGGTACAAAGATGACAAGGGGACTGGAGCATCTCTCCTGTGGGGAAAGGCTGAGGGAGCTGGGGCTGTTCAGCGTGAGGAAGAGAAGACTGAGAGGGGACCTCATCAATGCTTATCAATATCTCAACAACGGGACAAGGGGCAACGGGCACAAACTGGAACATGGGAAGTTCTGTCTAAATATGCGGAAAAACTTCTTCACTGTGAGGGTGACAGAGCCCTGGCACAGGCTGCCCAGGGAGGGTGTGGAGTCTCTGTCTCTGGAGATGTTCAAAACCCACCTGGACGTGGCCCTGTGCAGCCTGCGCTGGGTGACCCTGCTCTGGCAGGGGGTTGGACTAGATGATCTCCAGAGGTCCCTTCCAACCCCTGCCATCCTGTGATTCTGTGATTCTAATCTGCTCATCCAGCAAATCTGAGTTTTTTCTGCTTTCCTAGAAACTCAAAGCTTTTTGAAGGTTTTTTGAAGGAAAAGGTACAGGGGGTCCCCATCACTGCTTGCAAGCAGCTTTTTTTAGATTGCTGAACCAGCTCTTCCCAATCCACTCACTTGTGAACTCTCCAGAAAACAGCTGTCACAGCCTCAGGACTTCATTTCAATCCATTCAGAGGATATTCTGTAGGCAGATGCACAGACTTCTCTCTTTGCAAGGTCTCAGCAAGCTGAATGTGATTGCCCTGGATCAAATCTGGGTAACTTGTTATTACAGCACGAGATCCGACTCGCTCTGTGTGATTATTCACCACAACTTCACCTGAGCACCCTGCTATACTAACAGCAATATGGCTTTCAATTTGAAACATGACAAAGGGGCACATTTATCCAAAAAAGGCCACAAAAATTTCTCAAAAGAGACTGCTCTGTAGCAGAGAGACCTGGTAAAGCACACCTCCAAATGCAGAGGCAAAGGGAAGGGTGGGCTATCCTCTGGTGAGCTGGGCTATCCTCTGCCGCAACCATGTTAAAGACTCCTTGTAAAAGATCTGCGGATATATCTGCCCAGGAAACAATCAATTCTCTCCCTCCACTCCTCCTGTTATTTAAAGAAACAAACGTGTCATTTCATAAGCTGAAAGGAAGTTTAAAATACCACAACAAAGCAGCATAAATATTCATAGCACACACAAGAGCTCTGTAGAAGACAGGCTACAGGCAAAGCAAAAGGTTTGCCTGGAATGATCTGTGTATAAATCATACGTTTTTCTATAAATGTCCCAGTACCACCTGCTTTGCAAGTATTCCTCTTGCCTCCATTTATATAGGACTATAAATACACTCAAATAGCCCAATTTAAACCATCCATCCCTTTCCAAAGGCTTCCCGAAGGCTGGAGGAGACTCTATGCTCTTTGAAAACCAGTAAGGCAAGAATCAAGGAAGACATTTGGTGAATCATTAGCACAGAGACTAGAAATCAGGGTAGGACACAGAAGGCTGCAAAAACCCAAGGCAGGTGAGCCTCGGAAAGAAACCATCGACCTATAAATAAGATCGGAAATATGTGCTCGCATGCTTACTCCAAGATAAGGGTGCTCTCAATTTACATCATTTCAATATACAAAAAAAGTAGTTGTGTTAAAGTAAGTTCAGTAAGTCAAGAGCATGAGTACTACAGACCTGTACCCACAAGGCCAGCAGTGTAAACCCACCGCCCGTGGGTACTTGGGCTCTGGTTTCTAGCTGGCAAAGTTCTAGTAGTACTGCTCCCCACAGGGTTACAAGCTGCAAGTGCTGGATCTTGAAGCCAGCTCTCTGGGCACCTCCTTGAATATTCAGTTTTATTATGGAGGTGCAATCTCTCCACGCCATTTAGGAACTCAGTGCAAAAAATCTTGTATTCAGAGGCTGAAAATTCTTGTTCATTCATCTCAGCTTGACTGCAGCTTCTAATTTGTTAACTCTATAGCCCATTATACTCCTGCTTTGTATGTTAACTGCATTGAGGCAAAATTACACAAGACAGTTATCAAACTATGCTACAAAACATGGCATCAAATGTAGCTTGTTTGGCAGCCCAGCAGAGGCCGGCTGAAGAAGCCTCCTCTCCAGGGACTGACTACACTTACAGTCATGACAATCTGGGTTAGGTTTCCAAGAACTGCTCTCTGACACAGCTACCCGCTTCTCACGAGATGGAAAGAAGAAACACTGCTCCAGGGTGTACGAAGGAAGACGGGAACAAACCCAGAATTTGCAGCCAGTGCAAGAACCAAAGTACACTACCCACGGTCCTCAGGTTGGCAGCTCAGGCATTTATTTAGCCATGTGTGTTGTGTAGCTTTTCACTACAGCTTTTTCCTTTCTACATAGGGGGATTCCTGCTTCCTGTGTCTCCTTTGCTTCCCTCTCTCACACGCACTGGAAGACAAGTTGCCTGACGAGGCTCCTCAGTCTGGTCGGGCAGACCACAGTCTTGGCATATGGATCTTAAGTAAAATAAATTTCATTTATGGCCTTTGAGACCCTTGGGCATTCCTGTCATGTTGCTCCTCAGCCCTTTGTAAGCCTCTTGCCAGCAGCGTGCTTCCGAACCACCTGCATAGGCTACCCTGTTTTCTATACTGAAATGCTGGCTGACAGGGTAAACTTCCAGCAAAACAGGCAAAGGGTCCAAATTCACTTTCAAAATATTTTCCTAGGTTACTCACTTTGCGTTCCAGCTCATATATTTTTGGGAACGCACCACATGGCGCTCCACCTCCAAGACAAACTGCGAGCCTGCAGAGAGAAATTACGTTCTGCTTAACCAGCACGGTGCCAGCTACTGCACACAAGTGACAGCAGCTTCGTAACACAGCATGCTTTTACCTCCTTTAAATCTGGGCTACACCCAGGACAGAAATGCCAGCTGCTAAATATACCTTCTAAGGAGTTTCAACGAGACCTACATTTAACAATGGTTTTGTAAGGAAAAGGTCCGTGCCCAGCTTTCCATTAATTTTGGAGAAGTAGTCCAATTCTAATTACAAGAAGCATCACACTGCCATGTGTGTAACTGAGCTCAGCTAGCAGGACATCATCCTTAGTCACCATCTGAATTAACAGGCATCAACTACAGGGCTGATTAAGCAAGAATGCAAGAAAAATGTAAAAGTTTTCAACTTGTTTTGGGTTACCTGGATCAGTGCCCACAAAAAACACTGAACCATGCTGAGCTCCCCTGTACAGTCCAAGAAGTTTTAGAGTGGGGATACCCAGGATATGAACTGGAATGAGAAATTCCTCCTATGAAAAGAATGCAAATTACTGTCTCTGAAAGAGCCTTTTCTGGTCATGGTATCTCTTTCAAATAGCTTTGCAGCACTTCCCTTAAAAGCTGTTCTCCCCACTGCAAATGAAATAAGCAGTGGCTATTATTATCAACCACGTTATTCACATGATTTTTCCACGTCCCTTTCTTGCCCAGTGGCACCACTCCAAAGCAATACCTGCATTATCCAGCGCCAGCAGCTCACACTACACCACAGAGCCATTCTTACCAGTTCTGTGGTGAAGGACACGTCCAAATGGATCTGTTCAAAGATGCTTTCCCCTCTGCTGAGCCACCTGCTTCCACAACCCCCATAGTTCAGGAGGTCCCACCCAGGCATGGGTGAGGGCTCTTGAAGGCTTCAGCTGGACATTTGCCCCAACCGAAACATTCGTAGCTCTTCATCAGCCCTGTCTACCATCCCTGCATTCACCGCAGCTCCTCCCCATGCCATCGCCTCGATCCGTCCCGCGACAACGCCTCCAAGCTCTCACCCACACAGAAGCAGCATGTGTAGCTGAACTCAGCTGCTCTGCGAGCACACATCCTCCGAGCCGAGACAGGGCAAGTGGGGAAATCGGTCCCTTCGGCAGCAACTTACTCTTAAGCTGCTTACGATTAAATCTGACTGCTTTCCACCAGATCCTTCAGTTCCCTCTGCAGTTTTATCTTCAAGCTTATTTCTGCTTTGTTTCAACTATGCTTCCTACTAATTGACTGTGCGTTTTCACATTTTAAGTGAAAAAAATTAATCATATGTGAATATGTAACCCATTGAGCAAAATAAAGCGTTCCAGAGCAAGATGGATTAGAAATCTGTTTAAATGAGATTTTAACAATGATTTTTATCATCAAACAGCACACTTCAATTTACTGAAATTTAATGCTGATTTTGCATTTTATTTATCTTATTGAAAAAGTTGCATTTTCACTGCCTACCAAACATTAAATTGCATTGATAAATATAATCCTTACACCCAACTGAGCCTTTTTGCTGTGTGGGAGGAACCACCATTTATGTTATGGTATAGCTAAACAAACATTTAGTCAGACCTCAGTTTTCATATTTTGTAATGCAATTGTGATTTATCTTTTTTAACTCATTTGTGTGAAGTGCTATTGGGATGGAAGAAAAATACTCAGATCAAATGCATTAGAAAAATTTGTAGAGTCACTTTCATTTTAAAAATAAAACTACCTTAAATTTTTTGTGTTCACTCATAGATATAAATTGTACAACCTAAACCTGATGTAATAACATATATTCAGCAGTGAAGGAATTGCACCAAGTAGTTTTGGTCACATCTCTTGGCATGTGCAGTAATGTAGTGCAGCCTGGATAACCTAGCTTAATGTGGGTACAGAAACCATAGAATCGTTTAGGTTGGAAGAGACCTTTCAGATCATCGAGTCCAACTGTTAACCCAGCACTGCCGAGGCCACCACTAACCCATGTCCCCAAGCGCCACATCTACACGTCTTTTCAATCCCTCCAGGGATGGAGACTCCACCACTGCCCTGGGCAGCCTGTGCCAGGGCCTGACAGCCCTTTTGGGGAAGAAATGTTTCCGAATATCCAATCCAAACCTCCTCTGGTGCAACTCGAGGCCGTTTCCTCTTGTCCTGTCGCCTGTTCCTTGGGAGAAGAGACCGACCCCACCTGGCTCCAACCCCCTTTCATCACAGACATGTACAAAGCTCAGGAAGAACAAATACATTCTGCTCCTCAGCAGCTACGGCAACACAACTGCTTCTGGTATCAGCTCATTCAGGTAACTAACACCCTTTCATTGTGCTGTATATGTATATACATCTAAATCACTTCTCCTAATGTCTTCACAGAGCAAAACCAAACTTTTCTTCTTACTTCACTCAAACTTGAATAAATGGATTTTGGCCATCAGAAAATAGTATACTTGCAGGCAAAAGCTGATCTTTTAAGTTTTATCACAGCAAATACATACTGTTCAGCATTGAATAATTATGTCTATTGAATACAGACGTACACAGAAGACAGATTTAACTCTCAGGATGCAGTTTCACTATTTTAATCTGCTCTAACTGCAGACTGCTTGCAAAAGGGGCATTCACAGGACTGATGTAAATTTTAAGAATGCATATACATTGTATGAAAAACAAATTGCTAAAATTAGATTTTTATTATATGCTTTTTTCCTCTTCTTCCTCATTAATTAAATGCATCTTTCCCCTACCCACGTAGCACCGCTCCTTGGAACTTCCCAGAACAAGCTCTTTCAGTTGGCTTATTGCCCATCCTGCACCATCTGAAGGACAATGTCTTCTCAAATATCAGTGTCATTACTTCAAAACCATCACAACTGCTGTACTGCTGTGTCCTCCATCATTTCCAGTCTGTGAATTAACTTCCAAGCAGAAAATACCCTTTTTTTGTCAGGCTGAATTTTATGCCCCTTCTCAGGCAGCTGGCCAGCGCAGGAGAGGCAACTCAAATTAACACACTTAAAACCAGTAACGGATATAGGGCAACTCAGAATCAATTCAGGATGTAATTTCCTTATTCATTTAACGTAATTGTGGGTTGCCGCCAAAAGAGATGCTCCTGTCTTCCCTCCCTATGCCAGCCAGAAACTCCTTCCTCTCCTTCCCTTGCACCAGGTTGCCGATTATGCAGTAACGTGGCAAGTCAGATCGGCTTACTGCCTCAATTGTTTTTTCCAGGACTAGTTTTCACTTGGATCAGTGAACTGACTGATGAAAAGGCTCCTTCAGCTCCTTGTGTACCACCTTTTTTCTAAATCTGTCGAGTATAAAGACCTTGTTTGGAGATTTGATTGTAAGAAACCAGTTTTTTTAGCAGTGTTAGCTCTTCAGTTGAATCATGAAGCGGATAAAGTACGTGCTCACAACACTGCCAGATGATACGCAGAGGCCTGCACTTAGCTTCAAGATACGCTGAATTTAATCAATTTAGATAAAGCGTATACAGAATATGAGACAGAACTCAGTTTGCTAATCTGAGTTGCCTTGTTTTAGGGTATTATTTCAGGATACAGAGGAACTAAAGTTTCACCTCACAGCCTCTGGAAAGGAACATCAGACCCTCCAGCTCTCTGCTCTGCTCCTCCGTCCCCTTGCAGCCGTGACCCAAACTCTGCCTTAGGCAGTGTCTGGCATGCTTGACTGCAACGTGAGCAGATTTAATGCTGACTTTTTGCCAGGCTAGCTTTCTGCTGTTTTAGTGAACTGAATGAGTCTATCAGACAATCACACGATCATCAGGACCAGCTCATGTAATAAGGACTGGACATGTAATGAGCTCTGGAGTCAGCTCCAATACTGCAGTCTAAGTTGAGGGTCATGTACAACATACAGAGTAGATGAATATACAAGTAGTTAACTCACTACAGTCTTCATGGTGCTCCCTGGATACAAGTAACCAGGGCTATAAATTAACATCTAGTATGCATCAGCATGGGCATTCATGTTGTAAGTTTCTGAAATGGATAGAAGACTTTTCATAAAACAGGTAATAATGTCTTATTTCAGAGAGGGTGGAAACAGATACGGGATGCAGCAATTGACCTCGTCTTCCTCCAGCCATTGTGAGCACCCTCCCCTATGAGTTAGGGGAGCAGCTTGCAAACGCCTGCATGAATACAACAGAGACATAGGATGGAAAACGCCAACTGCTTCAGCAGTAAATCGAGACTGCTCAGCGTGCCCGAGGCTGTCAGCTCCCTGCAAGGTACATCTGCCCAGGCGCTGAGACGCCAACTCCACCGCGCTCACTGGGACGCACTTGTGTCAGACCCCGGCCCTTCCCTCCAGTGACACTGGGCACACGAGGGCTCCAGGTGACCTGTTTCTCAGAAGCAAACTGAAGCGGGGCCTGTTACAGTTGCTCTTTTAGGAAGCATTATCCTGTAGAATAGGTTACACTGAATGATCCTTTGAAGGATACTACTGGAAAATCTGCTTTTCAATAGAAAACACAACACAATTAGGCTAAATGCTGTAGCATGACAGAAAGCCACCAAATCTGGCTCATAGACACTTAATTTCAAGAAAAGGAACTATATAAAAAACAAGGCAACTTGTGAAAACAAAAAAAATAGAAAAAGCAATAAAAAGAAGGAACCCTACAAGGACCCTGGAGACTGTGAGAAATGCTGTGTGGGAAGCCCAGGTAATCTGTGTGCCTCTATGCAAGCATAAAGGCAGAGCCACCTTATATAGAAGCCCTTCAACAGGAAGTTTAAGGAGGCTATTCTGGGAACGGCTGGAACTTAAAAGAAGTGGGAACTTTGTCCAGATGAGCAAAACAGGAAATCCCATGAAGTATGGCAAATGAGAAATGAAGAGGACTAAAAGAAAGAAAGAATTGGAGTGGACCCTTGGCAAGGGATGCTCAGACTGATGGTCTGTGGTACTTGTTTACTTGCTATGTTACTCAAACACGTCACAACCAGGAAGCCAGCTACAGAGCGGATGAGGTCACCCGACCACCACGATGTACAACGGGCACATCGCAGGCACCCAGCGAATACTTGCCATCAGCCGCCCCTTCCAAAGCCGCCCGGGAAATCCCACACCAGCATGGTTCATGGTGCAGGCAGAGCACAGGAGTTAGAGCATCCGCAGAAACATCAGGTGGTTCAGTACTTGTGAAAATGTTTGAAAGTTAAAACCCATTGAAGAGTTTAATTTAAAACCACGCTTTTATTCTTGCTGCATTTGTAAAACCTGGGGGTGGGGGATGTTTTTCCTAAGGCACAGGTTTCCTCTCTGCTGTTTTAGTGAGTTGAAGCAGCTCACCATGATGACAGGAGCAATGGAGCCAGTGCGATGGTGGGAGTGAGGAGAAAGGAGAGGGGGATATGACCCACCATTCAGGAGAACTATTAATAGAGCTCAAATATTCAAGGTTTTGGAGGTAAATAATTTCAGGAGATTCAAAAAAATGGTTTGATACATTCAGGGGAACAGGTCCATAAACAGACATTACACGGGGAAAAATAATAAAATGGATATATCCTCCAGTATCCATAGCCCAACCTTTGTGGATCCTGGGAGAGCAACAGGAAAAAGCAGCAGAAAGCTGCCCAGCTCACAGCTTCTCCCTGAACAGCTTCCCCCACTGCCACTGTTGGAGAACTGGATGACCAGAAGCACTGCTGGGCAGGCCAAACAGCATCTCTCTTATGCCCATCTTTATCTAACATGCTTTACATGAAGCCCTTACCATGTATTTCTCTACATGGTGAAGCAAGCAAGTAGCAGAGAAGCTCCTCGGTACAGCCCAGGGAGCTCAGCCTGCGAGGAAACTACAGAATTACCTGCCCACCAGCACCAAATTGGTTTTGACTGGGCCTGGATTTCATAGAATCATAGAATAGTTTGGGTTGGAAGGGACCTTTAAAGGCCATCCAGTCCAACCCCCCTGCCATGAGCAGGGACAACCTCACTAGATCAGGTTGCTCAGAGCCCCGTCCAGCCTGACCTTGAATGCTTCCAGGGATGGGGCTTCTACTACCTCTCTGGGCAACCTGTTCCAGTGCTTCACAACCCGCATTGTGAAAAACTTCTTTCTGATTTCCAACCTATATCTCCCCTCCTTTAGTTTAAAACCATTACCCCTTGTCCTGTCACAACAGGCCCTGCTAAAGAGGTTCTCCCCATTTTTCCTATAGGCCCCCTTCAGGTACTGAAAGGCTGCAATAAGGTCTCCCCAGAGCCTTCTCTTCTCCAGGCTGAACAGGCCCAACTCCCTCAGCCTGTCTTCATAGGAGAGGTGCTCCATTCCTCTGATCATCCTTGTGGCCCTCCTCTGGACCCGCTCCAGCAGGTCCACGTCCTTCTTATGTTGAGGGGCCCAGAGCTGGACGCAGTACTCCAGGTGGGGCCTCACCAGGGCAGAGTAGAGGGGCAGAATCACCTCTCTCGACCTGCTGGCCACGCTTCTTTTGATGCAGCCCAGGATACGGTTGGCTTTCTGGGCTGCCAGTGCACATTGTTGGCTCATGTCCAGCCTTTCATCCACCAGCACCCCCAAGTCCTTCTCAGCAGGGCTGCTCTCCATCCCTGCATCCCCCAGCCTGTATTGATACCGGGGGTTGCTCCGACCCAGGTGCGGGACTCTGCATTTGTCCTTGTTGAACCTCATAAGGTTCGCCCGGGCCCACCTCTCAAGCCTGTCCAGGTCCCTCTGGATGGCATCCCGACCCTCAAGCGTATCCACCGCACCACTCAGCTTGGTGTCGTCCGCGAACTTGCTGAGGGTGCACTCGATCCCGCTGTCTATGTCACCGATGAAGATGTTAAAAAGGATCGGCCCCAATACAGACCCTTGAGGGACACCACTTGTCACCGGTCTCCATCTGGACGTTGAGCCATTGACCACTACCCGCTGGATGCGACCATTCAACCAATTCCTCATCCATTTTGCCAGTTACTCTTCAATTTGGCCAGATTTGGCCAGTTACTCTTCAATTGTGAAACAGCATCACCTGAGCAGGGAGCCACCGCCCTGTAACCCCCGACCATATACACAGATGGCACATTTTGGACAGCCAAGTTGCTCCCTATCACCAGATTAAGTCACCTCGTAGTGAAATGCAGAGGTAAGAGAGATGCATTTCACCATCAGCTGTACCAAAAGGAGGCCAAGAGCCCCAAAACAGATGCCTGTCCTCCCTCCCTTGCCAGTAAAACCCATCCATCAATGACAGATTATTTAAATCCTCTGTCCAGGAGCAGATTCATACTACACCAGGCCTGGGATATCATTAGGTATGCTGACCTTTGGCTAAATTCTGCAAGTTTGATGATAAACGGGATGCTTGAATCTGGGTGGCAGCTGCCTAGAAATAACACGTTCACGTGGGTTTCCTCAGTGTCGGACAGACTATCAGACAAGAAAGAACAAAAAAAAATTATTGTCCTTCCAAACGCATTAACTATTTCAGGAACGACATCAGTTGCTCCTGAGGTTTCAGCAGCAGAATGGGCGCAGAGTCTACCTCGGATGCCCCTGCTCGACACGGCTGCACAGTTCCGAGCAGGCCGGGTCCCAGATGAGCGCAGGAGCGGGCACAGGGGAGCCAACCACTGCTGAGCCATAAGCTCTTATGGCCAAGCGGCATTTTACCCAAAATAAAAAAAAGGAGCTCTTTCTGATGATGGGCCTGAGCTCTGTTGATCGTTGCCACTCGTGGCTGCCTGAGTAATTTGTCCCCCTTGACAGGCCCACGGAGCAGTGCTTAACAATCTCAGCGCAGCCTCATGGAAATCTCTAGGGTCTGATTCCTGGCCACCAGTAACTGACTTCGAATCACTATTCATAAGAATGACTTCTGTTTAAAGTCAATTATAAAACTACATATAAAGTAGATAACATCACTTTTCTTCCAAAGATATTTTAGTTTTCTGTCAAATTAGGAATGCCTTCCTGAAAGTAGCTGGAGGCCAAAGGAGGATGGCACTCTGTACCAAATACGCCTTCCTAAATTTTCAGTCTGTCAGATAGGGCCTAAGGAGGAATCTCTGACTTCATTACTGGGTGCCATGTGCACCCAAACACAGTTTGCTCTCCACAGATTCCAGTGGCTGTTCTTGGCTCTGGATGCTTGCGAGTTTAGATCTTCCTTCAAAAGCCCTGGCCATTAGTGCCCGATACATGCCAAAGTCTGACAGACACATCCCTCTTGAAGGTGCTTCCTGCCCTGGTGAGATCTTGTCCCTCCAAATCCAAGCCCCGTTGGCATTTTAGGCAGGAAAGAACTTCTCCTTCCCTTTTTCTCCATCCTTCTTCCCCTCCCTTTCCTCATTCATCCCCACACTGATTCATGTGAAAATTTGTGTGGTCAAAGTTAGAAGCCGAAGCTATCTAGGACTGGGTAAACAACTTATACCAATAAAAGAACAGTTTTTACAAAGGTAGGTTGAATCTGCGTCGTTTTTGCTGCAATATCTCTCAGGTAAAAGTCATCTTTTCTTTTTTTAACTCACCCAAACTTCTCCAAACCAAAGTCCATGGTGTAGACCAACTCAGAGTTTAGTTTCCATTAAGAAACAATAGTGTAAGTTAAGGTGGTTCCTGTTAAATGAAATTCAGTTTTGTATACTTGGGATACAGCAAAACACATTCACAAGCTTAAGAGAGCTTCACATCACATATCTTACAGTGGAAATCCATGATGTCACGGACACTCCAACTAGGACATGTAGTTATTGTAAACAAAGCCCTGAAGATGTTAAAACACAAAGATTTTAATTCTTTTAAAAGTAGCTGAAGATCTCAATACAAGTGATTTAGTTTCAATACTCTAGCTCTGAATGAAGCTGAACCATCACACGGGTTTCATGTTTCACCCCTCCACATTTAGAAAGACTTGGTTACAACAGATTAATTCCTGATTTCATTCCCTAGAAACCAGCATGAGACGAGGAGGACGTATCACACCAAGGCAACAGTGAAGGATAAAGCCGACTACATCAAAGTCTAAAACTAATTCCTTGAGTAAGAAGTACTAAGAGGAAGTTTCTCAGAACTCTGTCCACAGCCTCTTCTGCAGGTAAAGATGTCATGGCAGAGACATTGCAAGGTTTCCATTTACGGGATCCGAATGCAATCGCACAACAGTGCGAAGGGATCTCCGGAGGTCATCGAGCACAACCTCCTACTCCAAGCAGGGTAATTTCAAAGCGGCATCCAGTTGCTCAGGGCCTTACAGATTTGAAAACCTCTAAGGATATAGATTCCAGCATTGCACTCCACTCATCATAAAAATTGCTTCATTTTATCCAATGGGAATTTCCCTTGCTGCAAGTGGAAGACAGATGTATAAACAATGAGATTTTTAACCTGAAAATATCACACACCAGCATAAAAAGAAAAATGAAAATCCAAAAGTAGTGACTGTTACAGCCACGCATCAGCACTATTTAAAAAATCCTTTTCTAAGACTGTTTAATAATGAATAAGGAACCAAGTCAGATACTTCACATTAAAGGCGCAGATGGAGCCGAAATTCATCTCCTGGTAGATTTTTTGAGCCTCCTCCACAGCAATTTAAGCTAATGAGTTTTAGCTGACTGGTGTAGAGGTCTAAGAGCACCCACAGAGCATAACACAATTAGGTCTCTGTTAAGCCCTAGTAATCCAATTACTCTGGATCATACGTAATACTTTAAAAGTAAAATAATAATAACCCACCTTACCACAGAACGTTCCCTCACTGTCTCAAGAGCTCGATTCAGCGTCGGGCACAGACGCACCCTGCTCAGAAGCGAGGTGTCCCCAGGCAGAGCTCAGCCTCTCCTGGGGAGTGAAGTCCCCGAGGCCACATGCTCACACTGCGGCTCAGCGCACATTACAGGGTTACAGCGCAGGGGTCATCTAGGCAACACCACAGACCCCGTCACTCCTCTCCCTACTGTTTCAACCTCCAAATATCGCAAAGATTTGCAGATTGAGGTAATATCTTATTTAACTAGCCGGAAATAATGACAAGCTTTTGTGACCAGAAGCCCTTCTCCAGGTCAGGAGCAGATGTTAAACTGAAACACAACCCAAAGCACAATTCACCTGAGCAGCCTATGAGTTTAAGTAAGTGGTATCTCTCCTTACAATTAAGTAAAGAAATGTTTAGCAAGGTGCTCTGAATCAGCCTAAAATGGCAAGAAATTAATTTTGCCAATGAATATGTGAACACAACACACCACAGGTAATAAACCACAAATAAACAGCACTTGTACATTGGAATCATGTCCAGTTTCCACAAATCCAAAACCTTCTCCTTCAGTCTGTCCTTTTCTAAATCCTACGGAGCAATTCCAAAATAACACTGCTCTCACTGGTTGGTATTTTATTGTTGTAGTACTTCTGTAGTAGCTGAAGCTGGAACTACCTACCACAACTGTAAGAATATGCCACCATCCCAACTCACTGTCAGACAAAGAGGATATATTAGCTCTTGCTGTCACAGAAGTTTTAATACTCCAATAACAACCTCAAAACACCAGCCACAAGGCTTGGCTGTATGTTGCGATCTGTATGAACCGTATTTGACTTTACCAGGTATTGCCACCAAAACACTTTGTTGAGAAGTTGCACTGATTTTGCCCAGTGAAAAATGCTCAGAGGGGCTGTTTCAGCCTGCCAGCCTTCATATCCCTGCTCCAACATTCGAAAGGATTTCTCTTACGAACAGAGCTCTAGAGCTAAGCTTTCAAAGCCCTGTGAATAGCGTTCTGATGAAGTGTTAACTGCAGAATAAATCAGCCTAGATCCAGGGAATTGTTCCAACACATTAAAACCTCAACGCCAAAGAGAAAGGAGGAGGTCCTGCTCCCACTTTATAAATACCTCACTTTGTTTTGAGCCTGCCACCCGCTACTTTCATTTGGTGGTCTTAGTCCTTTTATCGGAAGAGACAGTGAATAATGGGTTCACATATGCTCCATGCTGCTAAGACTTTATATGCTTCCATCATATCCTCTTTGAAGACATCTTTTGGAGACTGAAGAGTTTTGATCTACTTATCATTCTTTACAAGGAACTCATCTCACACCTTTGATCATTCTTGGCAATCTTGTCAGCATCTCTCCCAGTTTCGCTGGGTCTTTAAGAGCGATGAGACCAGTACTGATGCAGCATTCACAACACTGCTGCACTATGGGTTTACACAGCAGTATGTTTCCTAGCTTGATCACTATTATTTTTCCACAAGCATCTAACCTTCAATTTGCTTTTCCAAACACTGAGATGGTATTTTGATAGAACTGCCTATTATAACCCCCAAGTTTCATCTATGACTGGAAAGCCAATTCAGAGCTCATCACTGTATACATACAGTGGGGGCTGTTCTCCAGGGGCATTACTTCACCACACTGAATTTAAAATGCTATTTTATCACTCTGTGCCATAGGATTTTTCCATGTTTCCTCAAAGTTAACTCTTCTATTTACTATCATAAACTTATTTTTCAAACAACAAACATTGTCACCTCGCTTCCATTTATTTTTCTAACTTTGACTGCTCTGAGCTTTTGGCCTCCACATCATTCTTTGGCAATGGCTAACACTGTGAAAACACCGTATAAAGTAAATCTTCCTTCTGTCCGATTTACAGGTAAATTTTTATTGGATGTCTCAACAGCCCTCACGCCCTCAGAAATGACGGTTATTCTTTACTCACCTTCTGTGCCAGTCATGCTTTATGAAAGCTTTATTACTTTCTTTTGCCCTCCTTTCCAAGCTGCAAAGTCCTAAACTGTTTAACGTCTCCTGCTCTTTCCTCTCATTCCACACCTTTGATCTCTCTTATCACCTTTCTAGTTCTCTTATACTCGAAGAATTTGCCAGAATAATTATGCTGATCATGAGCTCCAGTGCAGATTATGTCTAAGATAGGACCATTTTTCACACTTCCTCAGGGAGATGTATTGGAGTTTCTCTTTAGAAATGTGCCTTAATACTGCCACATACCTTCATAAATGTGCAGGCAACCTTCTACATAATGCCCTGCTTCCCCCACCACTCCCAGAATTGGGAATTTCGTTTAAAACAATTTTTTTTTTTACATCATTTTAAATCTAAGCTGCTGATATTCTTCCCCCTTGACCTCAAGTTGACCTTATTTTTTTTTTTTTTTTTTTTTTAATTAGCCCTTTTATGTACATTTTCTGCATTTGTGTATGAGCTACACTAGGTTAGTGCCTGGTAGCTGCAAACAGAAAAGTGTGCATCCACTACAGCAGTGAAGTCCTATACTCCTCGACTTGTTCAAGAGCTTCAGTCAAAAGAACGATGCAGTGGGAATCATTACAGGCTCAGGTGTTCATTTCTTTTCAAAACAACATGTTGATCTGATCTAGTTTTAGTAGTTCGTCCTAATCTATTTTCTGGCTGTATTCTTGGCTTTCTTACACCCTTCAGGTAATGCTTCTTATGTCGCTATTATTCAACACAGTAAAGCCAGAAGAGATCAGTTTCATTCATCTGTCTGACCCTCCTGCCTAGCACAGGATAACAAATCTCTCTATATAATTCCGTCATCAAGCCATGCGAGCTGGGATTGATTCTCTTGGGATCTTTTGAGTCAGCACTGAATAACTTTCTCTTTAACGAAGGGATCAACACTTTCTGTTGCAGCCCAATACACTGGCACCTGATACACTCCTCCTGTTAAAAACTCACCTCAGGTAGAGTTTAAATGTTTTGGGTTTCCTTCAAATGAAGCTGTAATCAGGGGAGAAACAGGGAAAGAGGGAAGAGGTCCAAGGCCACCTCCCCTGCAATGACTCTGCAGCCAGTCTGGAGTAAAACAGAGATCCTCCCCTCACCACTGCTGCCCTGCAGACAGATTGAAAGCTGGTTTCTGCCTTTTATTACCCAATCACCAGTACTAAAACTCGTTGCTCTTCATCTAGCCACTGCACAAGAGAGAAAGCACAGCATTGCTCAACCAAGCTCCTTACTAGGCCAGTGGTGGTGGCGGCGATCACCAAATTGCGTGAATGCAGGTGCTTGGGGGAAGAGGCAGCAGCTGTCATTTTTGAGATGCGACTGCTCACCCCTTAAAAATGATGAGTATACAGGTATGCCAGTAAAAAAAGGATGGAACTTTCTAATAGCTGCACAGAAACCACTGCAGTCCTTGTCTGTTTGGCCAGCTAAGAGAAAGAGATGCCCCTCCTGCTGCAACTGCACTCAGGAGCTCAGAGGCACCAGAGCTCCCGACCGGCCCCTGGGAGCGCAGCACCTCCGCTCCCCGGCTCTCCCTGTACCTTTTATTCACCAGATGCTTGAACTGTGCTGCAGGGAGGCAGAGGCCAAGAGTGCGGAACAAGTCCCTTGATTTATGGAAAGGTGAGTGCCAGTCTTGAAAGCTGAGGCCCCAGACTATGAAAAGCAATTTGGAGTCACTGCTACTGGGAAAACCTGGGGTTCTCTTAAAAATGCAAAAGAAAATTCGAGTCGAGTGATTTATGACAAGATAAAAATACTTCAGACTTCACTAAAGGAAATGTTTCAAGATCAGGATTTAAACTCTGTGAGCCTTTCCTTATTGAAAGCTTTGACAATACTAAGACTGTATTTGCTTAAATCATTTTTAGGCCAACAAGGTGACTGATGATGGCTTCTACAGAAGCAGTTCATTTTAACGTGGAGACATGATAAAAATAGCAGCATAAGTGCCACGTTTACAATCAATCCACAGCCCAGAATGACGTTTGAAGGCTAGAGATCTGAGAAAACACTAATACATCACATCAAAGACAAACTACAGAAAAGCAAGATACCTGCATTACAACACTTCTCAGTTCAGGCAATTAATGATTAGGTCACGAATGAAGCTTTCTGGTGCACCTGTTTCAAGCCATTTCAATCTTTTTCCCCGACAACTACTACCTACCAATCCGAGAAAGTAGAGATTTATATTCTGGAGACCTCCACAAAAGGGTGAATAATGTTTCTGCCTAAACAGTTCTTATTTTATGAAAATGAAGTACTGACAGTATTTCTCCTGCCTTTATGTAAAATCTTAAATTCATATTCCTGTTCTACTATGAATTTCTTCAAAGGTTACTATACCACACAACGAATTGTATTCTATTTCTTAATTTTTCCTTTTTTCTTTTTTTTTAAAAAGCGAGCACAACCTTCTCTGGCTGTTTTATTGCTTTCATTGTTAAGAAACTGCTGTCTTTATTAAAGAAGAATGAAGCAATTAAAGTCAAGGGGAAAAAAAAAAGCTGTTATCTTGTGAAAGGCCAAAGGGAAAACCTCCATTATCCTTCTACTACTGACAAAAAAAAAAATCTAATGCTCAGTGAATGCCTCCTTCATCTGCCTGAGAAATCCTGTGCAACACAATTTTAAAAGCTCATGTTTGAAGGCTGTCTTGTGCTTGTTTTGCAACCTCAATAAAACATTTTTTAAACGAGGAAAAGAAAGATGTTTTCTTTTTCCAGACCAAACCAGCTTCTCAGGACAGATGAGAAGAGCAGCTCGGCCCCCGTGCTGCAACATCACTGCGCACACGGTTTCTGCTGGAAGCGCAGCAGAACGGCACTGCCTGGCAGCAGAGCCGAGGACGCTGTTTGCAGCTCGGCCCCAAGCAACACGAGTGCACAGCTCACTGTCCCTTCCAAAGGCATCTTCTGCTCCGCCTCACACCATTACAGATACCCATCCATTCTTCGCTATCACTGTTTAAGTGTCCTCCAGGAATTCTGCTCCTTTTGGGATAGGATGGGTAATAAAAAACAAAGGAGGATGATGGACTTCTTGGAAGCCTTTAGGGGTCACTGCACTGCCAAGAAAAACTGATCAGTGAGGAAATATCATTTTCTAACACCTAAAACCAATGCCAGAAACAGAATGCATTCATGTGGAACAGGCACAGGACCCCCCCTCCTGAGTAACCAACTGGTGAGGTCTGCAAATTTTCATACTGGAGAGAATGACATTTTTATACTAGTTAGAGTAGCAGCATACATATAATTATAGTGGCCTAGAATCACCCTTGAAAACACTTCATTTAGGCAATTACTACCAGGCATAACAATAAAAGCCATTTCTCACAGTGTAAGCTGAATCACTGTCAGAAGGGCTTGATGGTCTCCCCGTACTAGTGAAGCTTCTGTAGCACACAGGGGACCAGTCAGCCCTGGCACTGAAGCTGTTGCTTCCCGGATTTCAAAGGGCTGCTGAAATACCCAGATACAGGAGCCGTTATGGAGCCAATAATCCTCTGCAACAGAAACTGTCAGGCCACCCAAAATTTGGGAATCATTGCCAACGTTCCTATGCGTTTGCAAAGAATTAATGAAGACAACATAGGAGCACACATCACACAAAACGTATCAATTCATATTCAACATGCGTGAACAGGAAACAAAAAAACCCAAACCAGCAAAAAGCATTTGGTAAGAAGGATGCAAGAAGTCTCCGTCACTGCCTTGGTACGACTGTCTCAGGGCGGAGAGGGGCTAGAAAGGCTGCGCGCATCCATACTCTGTCGTGTCATGTTTATTTAAAAAAAAAAAAAAAAAAAAAATCTTCCATTCACCACCCAAACTATAGTTACTTCAGAAAGTAAGATTTTGTTTTTTTTTTTTTTTTTGGGGAGGGGGAAATGGTGTTTCTTATCCCTGTACCTCCACCACCTATGCTATCTAGCATGCCACCACAGAAGTTCAGAAGAACCAGGACACTCTCCAAGGAAATCATGTTAGCAAAGGTCTCTGACTTCCTTGCAGGTTCGGGGTGGAAACCTGGAACACTGGCTGAGTGACAGGGAGTGCTGCAGTAAAGTCAATCACTCCTAAGGCAAGTAACACCTCTGAGCAAGAATCACACGTCCGAGATGGCTCCCTCCGTTAGAGCACGTCCACACAAAAATTAGTCAGCAATTACTCGCACAAAGCAGTCCGGACACATACCCTCTTACCACGTGCAATACATCCAGGCAAGCGTATACTCAAATACAATGAATAACCTGAGCTAAAGGACAACAAAATCAACCTGGCTTTAAGCCCCATTAGCCCCTTTTTTAAGGAGCATTCTCCAACTGCGAGCATCACACTCAGCAATTGCACAGAAATAACCCTTTTGGGTGTAGAAACCAGGCAAAATGCTGACGGTTTATGTTTTCCAAGATTTGGAACGCTGCTGAAGAGATCAGAGGGAGACCTTTTGTGAGCAAGAGTGATCACACCAGCACTGAGTGTTTCCTGAAGCTCGACCAGCAGCAGGGCTTAGACTTTGTGTTGTTTGTGACATTTTAATAGACGTTTAGAAAAACTTTGTGATCTCCCGGAATCACAGCCAACTTGCCTCAGCTCCTGCTTCATGTGGTCAGCCCCATGACTGAGTCCAGGAGTAGAACAGCCACGAGCTCCAAGACCATTTAAAAACAGTTACAAATGTACAAATTTAGTGTCCAAAAGGTAACGAACATCAGGGTACCACCCAGCTGGTGTGATGGTTCTGCTCAGGGTGGTCAAAAGAATTTTTAAACCTTCACTCTCTTATGGCAAGACTCCACGTACTGCAAAGTTCCCAGGCTGGGGTACCACTGAGTCGCTACCGCACACAGACCGTATCTCCGCTCCTCCCTGGGGGTGGAGGCCTCACTTTTTTTTTTTTTAATATGCAACTGAAAAAAAAAAGCGACACTTGGCTCTCCAAAAACCCAAATTGCTTTAACTTTTTCCTAGAGACAGAGAAGATCTGAACTTCTTCATTAACTCTTGTGTACAGGAAAAGCTACAGGCTCCTCTGTGCTTTTGTATTCACCCTGCTGGAAAATTCCAGCCCTTTTTGCAATTTAGACATTTGTGTTAAAATCTTCACGTCGATGGGCCACTAACTGAAAAACTGCAGTTGACAGTCCTCGATTACTCCATGCTGACTCCTCAGTCATAATCATTCAAGTACACGACACAGCAGCACGAATGAGCAGGGTACCAAACACCACAAAGTGACAAACGCGGCCGTTGTAGCCAGGGAGGCAACGTTACAACCCGGCATTCGCAGACTGGCACAGGCGAGCGCAAGGTCTCACCAAGGAGACATCCTGACGGACAATCTTCTAAACAACTCCTCCTTCCTTTTGTTTCTTCCAACACCGTAACAGCAGCTATAGCATTTGCTTTATACAGGTATTACACTGTGTAAAATGCGGAAGAATATCATACCTCCTTTTAAAGCAATGTCCTTGCTGCAAACCAGAGGCCAGCAGACCTGTGGTCCTGCAGTTCAGCTCCCAGCTCCAAGGTATTCCCAGCCTCCCCATGCACCGAGAGCTCACGGCAGCACGGCCGTGATAACCTTCGCAGGGATGGAACTGAGAGGCCACTCACTGCCAGGGGATCTGGCAAATTATTTGATTTATTAGCCAAACACGAGCTGGATGGAATAGCTGCTGGGTGTTCCATCCATTTACTGCTAGAAGTAACCAAGAACATTTAGGGCATAGGAGCTCTCTTACTGACTTGTTTTTTACATAATGAATGTTTCCAATTAACTATTTATTAATTAACTATTTTAAAATGTCAGGAACATCTAATTTTGTTCTGTGGCTGAGCTAATCCACATGCAGATTTTCACCAAGCCCTGTGCCTTTCTCTCTGTCAGCCCATGGATAAAGCTCAATTGCATTGTAAAATGAGAAAAAGTCTCCCCGGCTTTCCCAAGGACCATAAGAAATGTATTTGGTAACCTTTCCATCCAAGCTGAAGGAAAAAAGAAGTTGAATTTGTAACAAGGACCATTTCTTTGATGAAAAAAAACATGTCAGAATGAACTACATGAGTAAAATAGTAAGGGTAGAGTACTATATAATGGTTAAAAACGCCTCTTTATCAACTGATAAGTTGTGCTTGCTCGACACTCCCAACACTGTTACATTAATTCTCCAGCCATGGCAGAGACAAACCATGCAGCACCTGAACCGGCAGCACAGAAAAGCAGAGAAACCACTCCCCAAGCCCCCATCTTCTACCATCTGGAAAATAAAGCACAAAACCACATACAAGCCCTCCTTTTCTGGAGGGAAATACACAGATGCAAGCCATATAACCAAACACTTACACAAATCAAGTTTTTCTTTTTGCAAAGGTAGAAACACCTAGACAAACTGAAAAAACCAGACCTTATTGGCTAAGCAATACATTTCAAATCTACCACAGTCAAAAGAAGCTGTTAAAAACAGAATCATCTAACTTCAGTTCTCCACACAAAGACAACCCAAAAAACCCCTCAGCAGAAAATTGTTATTATGTATGACAACAGAACTGGTGAATCTGGATAGGAATTTTCAATAACACACCTGAAAAGCCTATTTAGTGAACAGAAATTTCATTAAAGACCTATATCCTTTGTATTTAGGAAACTTAAGTACACAAACTTAGTATGCAAATCCCAAATAATTCTAGCACAGACAAAACACCACAAGGGCATCAGCAGCAAAGTTTGTGAATTTCCAGTTACATTTTTTTGAAATATTTATGACACAATTGCTCCTAATAAATTAGAATAAAGTCCATATACAGGTAAAAAGTAATAGTAGATCCCTATTAATTTACATAAATGCACTAGAAAACCCTCATTATTTACTGTCTTTGTTTAAGGAATTCCAGATACGAACCAATAGTCACATTGTTTTTCTGCCTCAGCACAGTGAAAGCATCCAAGAAGCAGTCCCAAAATCAATCAAATTAGTACCTAGGTGCAATTCATACACCAAATCATACTAATCTAACTACAGCATCAAATTCATGCCAATTTGAAATAAAAAGTGCGAGTCTGTGCACAGACACACTGCCTTCAGTCTAGACTACAGTTGAGCCTGTAAGGTCACAATTTCAGTCAGCAGCAGCAAGCACAGAAATACGCACTTATCTAACTGAATTGAATCTAATTAAATCCACACATTTGTATACTATCAGTACAGCAACACTAAATCAGCATTAATTTATAATTTGTTGGGTTCATTTCCAGCCAGATCCGTTTCCAGACTGGATTCACCGCACAGCAGCGCCGGAGGGGAGCGTCAGAGAGGGCTGCGAGGCCGGGCAGCAGCTCTCCGCTAGCAGGGGCGGTGACGGGCGCGCATTTATGGCAGTGACAAAGCTGCAGTGCGAGGGAACGTTCAGATAGCTCCTGAACTTGGGCAGCTCTGCAGCTAACGCGTAAACGGGAAAGCCCTCGCCCAGACCAATAACTGGCTGAACACAGACGACAGAGGGTAGGCATAAACGGTCAGTTTTCCCAGGGAGGGAGGCTGCCAGGAGCATTTCGCGGTGCTCTGCTAGACACTGTAATCATAACCAACCCAGAAAAAGGGGCGAGGACTGGAGTGAAAGTCTCCTGAGGATATAAGCTGTTCTGACAGTGCAGAGAAGGGCTGACTGAAAACCTGCAGAAAAACCCTGTGAGACTGAATAATCGGGAAACAAAATAACAGATGAAATTCAGTGCAAATAAAGTAGCAGTCCGAAGAAAAATGATCCTAATTTCACACAGAGAGTGATGTGCTCCAAACTGATTGTTAACATTCAGAAAGTCTTGCTGGAGTCATGACAGACTGGTAAAAGCATCAGCTCACAGCCATTCAACATATAAAAAAATAAACCTAATGTTAGGAAATGCTTAGTAATTAAACCACCATATAAGGCTATAAGAATGTCTGCAGCTTAAATCCTGGATGCAGTGCCTGTTCCTTCCTTTCAAGAGGACATAATAGAAGGGGAAAATATTTTTAAAAAGGAAACAAGGTTTGAAAAGATTAATAATGAGGAATAATCAATTAGGCTAGGGTTCTTCTGCCTGGAAACACAGATTACTGCAGTGACATATGACAGAAGCCTATAAAATCATCAGTTGCATGGAGAAGGTAAATAGAGATCAGTTGTTCACTGTTTCCAAATAATACAAAAGCTAAGAGATACGAAATGAAGCTAGCAGCTGTCAAGTTCAAAAGAAATCAAGCAGAGGTAGTTAGCACCTACATTATTTTGTGCTCTGGAAGGTCTCCCCTGGGATGTGTCAGAGCTATACATTTAAATGGACTGGAGACAGGGGCAAGTTCACAGAAGAAAAACAGATTAACAAAATAAATGCAAACAACATCTACCTCTTGACATCCTACAGCTGACGAGAGACAAGAGGGCTATCAGACAAAGGTTTCTATGATTTGCCCTGACCTTATGCTCTTCTCTTTTTGGTCACTGTCAGGAAAGAAGAGCGGACTAGATGGTTCCACCTGATTCTGTGGCTGTTCTTACACCGCAAAAATCAGTTACATCTCTGGTACTCCTCAGCCCGCCTTTGAACTCACTCAACTTGCTTACCTGGCAAAAGCTGATTTTCTGGGGAAATGGGGACACAGAGGGGCTGGATTAGTGCTCTGCTTATTTAGCAAACCGCACTGGTTCAGGAAAGCATCCGGTAAATACTCGAGGTGGTACAAGACAGAGCAAGAACAGGACCAACCCTTTTTCATGCCAACCAGTCATTAGATCAATTTAAGATATAACATGCAGCTTCATCACCAAAATACAGATGAAAAGGAAAGAGCAGATTGCCTATATTCTCTGTTCGAACACACAGAGAAGAGCCACAATTCCAGCTCTTGTGGGAAAAAAAAAAGGGCCAGTTTCACATTTTTAATCCATCTGGTAATTACGAAGAGAGTCTGGTTTATACACGACTGAATAGTAAAGGTTACTTTGAAATTAAGCATCGCATTTATAACCTCTGCTGTATTTATACAATGTAAAGTAAGGAACACCCCTTTGGTGAACTAAAACTTGTTGTAAATACAGAAATGCATCCAAGTCTGGTAAGGACGATAGCCAAATCAAAACAAAGCTATTCCTTCCCATGCATCCCACAGCATCAATGTGATGATTACATTAAATGGTGCTACATCAGTCACAGAAGCCAAGGGGATATGACCAGATAGAAAAAGGTGAATGATCAGTAAGAATATATTATTAAAAATCCAGCAAGTCTCATTTGTAAATTCAGAATTTACAAGAACAGAACTGAAGACCAAGTGAGATTACTAAAATCTTTCATCAACTCTGATTTGCACAGTAGAAGGCACAGTCACCCAGCCCTTCCCATGTCAGGACGAAATTACGACTGCTTTGCTTAATAACTGACCTGATCTGGCCAGAATACTGAGAATTCCAGGGGAAAAGCAATACAGAATTTTATTATTCCTCCCAAACCACATTCATATGAAAATGAGACCACTGAGATGGATCAAGACACGGAACAAGAACATTTTCTTCAACATTATACAGAGAAACAGTAGCAAAACACTCCTCTGTTCTCCTTTATTGAGGATTAAACCAGGCTGTAATAATTACAGACACAGATAGTCTTAACCAGTACTGCGCAACTGTCCCACACGAGGCTTAAGAGTCATAAGCAGCAGAGGCATGTTTACTTATATCCAAGACACAGCTGACAGATGACGAGCACAAGATAAACCCTGATAACGGAGGGTTATGGTGTCAGCACTGCCTACAGAAATAGAACTCACTGAGTGTTTGGCTTTACCTTTTTCCAGGACGCCACAGCGGTGGCAATCCAGCTGAGCAATTATTTGTGAGAATGACAATTAAATAATTAAAAATTAAAATCCCTATTCTGTTACACATGAAAACCGAACCCCCCAAAATTTTTAAAGCTGATTTGCTTTCGCTTATTTATTTTTTTGCTTAGACTATATTATGACCATAATTTCTTGAGCTTCTTCCTGAAAATACCATACCTATATATTACTACTTTGCTATAACATTTACCTTGAGCATGCAACAGAGGAATGTTTAAGAAAACTGTCCTAGAAGCATCTTTAAGAAAATTTCCTAGTATATCTTTAAGGAACCAAAATACATGTTGTACGTAATAAAGCCTCTAAAATCTAAATGTACCACTACACTTATGCTTTCCAATGAAAAACACTAAAGATCTTGTCATGTATGACCAATGTGAAATATGAGCTGCAAATAGAAGCACTGGAGGATTTCTGAAGGTGATCTGAGATTAGGAAAATGCAAATTAAACAGGTTTGTTCATTTCAATTAGTTTTTAACCTTAGATACAAAATGAGTAGCTAGGAATATAATTACGGCCTCCAATAATGCTGCTTCCAGCAGTTGTTTAATTTTCATTTTATAACATTTCCAGCTTCTACATTTGCAAACATCTCAATACAAGCTAAGTATAGTCCACACTAAGTTTCTGCCCTCAAGACAAGTTTCAGTGCCTCGTGTGCCACACACAAGCTAAGTTTCAAAATCCCAAATGAAGAAATGAAATTGGAACAGTCATTGACAGTCCTGAGCCCTCTCCATAATCCCAGTCCAATGGCCAATAATCCAAATGAATCTTAGTGATTGCCTAGCTTCTTCAGGACTCTACTCCCAATTCAGTAAGAGACACGCATTTGGTAAGCTCTGCTCCCCTAGTCCAAGTAAATTATTGTGCTAGAAAAGCTCCACACTGATTTTAAACTCGCTCTTAGACTTTACATTACCTTTTTACTTTTCACCATAGACTGATACACTGGTGCTAAACACGGTTTGACAGGCTCCAGGATTTGGAATACTGTTGTCCTCTTGTTTCTACAGAAAAGGAAAGGCAGAAGCTAAAGTAATGAGCCCCAAGTCCTCCTATCTGAACACGGGAGACTCACAAGCATGCCTGACACAGGAAGCAGAAGCGGATTCTTCTCCGCTTGTAACCCCCCTCTTCTCATCACCTCAGTATTCAAGCATAAAAACTCTTCTGGGTTTCCCAGATGCAACCCCCTGACACTTACCAGACCTTTCCTATTCTCCGGAGCAAACGCGTGTGACTGAGTTGCCCCAGTTCTGCTACTAACTTTGACCGTGATTCATGTGCTGCGACAGGACTCTATCACGCCTCGATCACGCACCGGTTCCAGACTCTTCGGACTTGAGAGCAATCAGAAAACGGATCAGACACCAGGCTCTCACTCGGCAATGCAACACCCCAAGGCACAGCCACCGAGCCAGCTGACGGCACTCCCAACACCTCCTGGGAAGCCAGTGACAGTGCTACACAGCATCACTTGTTTTGTAACATCACGTTTTCTGCACCAGACTTTATAATGATGATTTTTAAGACAGTAGAAGAATCTGACTCTGCTACAATGTTTTGAATTACTCCCTGTGACTTATATTAAATATAAAAAAAAGAAACTGACATTGACCTAAAGTGATGATGCAAGTCAAAAAAAATTTCACAAGCTATTCCTCTCTCATTCACGTATTGACAAGACTGTATGAAATTAAAGAAAAACACCCTGCTTTTGTTGTCCAAAGTAAAATCATACAACTGAGAATTTTGAGATCTGAATTCCATAAAGAAAAGCCACAGATGAGAACAAGCAGAAAGCCCAGAGCACTCCAGTCCGTTATTTACATGAAAAAAGTCACCTCCATAACAAGACCAAGGGCAGTTTCGAGGCGTTTCTGGTTTTCCCCAACGAAGCCCGGTATGACGAGGGATTATTTCCTAAACCCAGCTCCGTGAGGGAGTGGTGCTTCCCGCCGGCGCCTGATAACGGCGGAGAAGAGGAGCGGAGCGGAGCCCTCCCTCAGCGGCGGCCTCTCGGCGGGGGACGCCGGCGGCACCGACCGCCCGGGCCCCTGCGGGCTGCGGCCGCCTCAGCGGGACCCGCCCGGGGAACACCGCCGCCCCCGCTCAGGTAACCCTCGCGGCGCACCCATTCACCGGCGGCGCCCCGGGGGCCGGGGAGCAGCGGCGGCGGCCGCGGGGCGCAGGGCTCGGCGGGACAGACGGTGCCCGCGGGCGCGGCCGCCGCAAGCCGCTGACCCTGGCCCGCCCGCCCCAGCTCCCGCGGAGCCGCCGTGCGGCACCTGCTGCCGAGAGGCAGCCAAGCGTCTCAGTGCCGCTGCGGCGGCGCCCGGTAGCCGCGGAGGACGCGCGGGTCGGCCCCGGGGGCGCGCGGAGCCGCTGCCGGGCCCGCGGGCGGCGGCGGGGCTCACCTGGACGGCAGGTACCTCAGCAGCTCCGGCCGCCGCGGCATGTGGGGCACTCTGCGCCTGCGCGCTGCGCCGCGAGGCCCGCACATGCGCGGGGGCCGTTCGGGGGGTCGGGACTACAAACAAGATGGCGGCCGGGCGGCGAGCCGGGGCGAGCGCCATCTCGGGGGTAGTTCCGCTCGCGGTGGCTTCCGCCCGGAGGGCTGGGCCCCGGCCGGGCTGCAGCGGCCCGCCCGGGCGGGAGGTGGCGCCGCTCCCCGCGGCCCAGCCCCCCGTCACGGCCGCGGCGCCGGCTTCTCTAGACCTCTGGTCGCGGCCCGTCTGGGCCCGGTTCTGCCCAGCGGCCTCTCCGCCTCGGCGCCCGTCGCTCTCGCAGCGATCGCTCGAACGCTCAGAGCCGAGGAGGACTCCCGGTCGGCTCCGTGCGCTGCCAGGCCGCCGAGGCCCCGACCGCACGCTTGCCCACCCGCCCCAGCCGTGAGCAAGGTCGGGGCAGCCACCCACCCCAGGGAGCTGGGACTCGGGGTCACCGGGGCTGGGGACAGGCAAATTGCAAGCTACAGGAGCGTGCCCGCAGCGATCCTCGGAGCCGCTCCGAAGCCCGAAACACCTCTTGTGTTGGTTTTGGGTTGGGGGGTGGGGGTGTGTTTTTCCCTCCAGAGGCAAGACTAAATTCTTGGTAGGCCAAACAAATTTGCTTTTTCCTTCCCCCGCTGGAGATTCTGTCAAAGTGCAAGTGTGAACGTTGGGGCAGCCCTCCCCCAGGTCACGGTTATCCCTCTGTCCCTGCGCCCGCTGCCCGACTCCAGGGCCGTGCTCCTTCCATGAGGGCAGCCATCCCAAATGGACAGCAAGCTCTGTGCAACGCCTGGCATTTCCAGCTGCGCCCCTAAGGAGTACGTGTGCTATCCCGTACCCCCTGCTGCCTTTCCCCCCCCGCTTTCAGGAGCGTCTCCAAGTAGAGATACTTGGTTCCCAGGACAGTGTGGCATCCTCAGCGGCTCTCACCTTACTCTTGGTAGGGCCCTGCCCCAAACATTTAAAAACGGCATTGCCCAAACTTAATGCATATTCTGGTTTCTGGTGCCACCCAGTGGTCCTCCTCCTAACCCAGTTAAAAATTAAAGGCTGTTCCTGAGTAGCGATGGAGGAGGCGAGGCAGAGCTGAGGCGGTATGTAGGAAAACAATTCCCGAGTGTGTTCCCAGTAGAAAAGAAAGAGCAGCACTGGACCATACCACCACTGGGGCCATCCCAGCCCTACACAGCATCGCTGAGTGCCCAGCACTCCCCTCTCCTTATCTCTGAGCCTCAGCCCTTCCTCACATCGCCCCCCTGAACCGCCTGTGAAATCCTGCCACCTCTCTCAGTACCAGCTGCTACTTTATCACCTTTTCCCACTTACCTGCTATCTCTAGCAATTTGTCAGTAGTTTCTCCCACCCTGTCCAGGTAGCTTAACATCGGACCAGGGCCTTCTCCTTTTCCAGCAGTCCCACCTTGGAGGCGATATCAGAAGGAGCCGCCTTACTGGGGAAACCTCCACTCATGCGGTTGCAGGTAGCTGCAGTCTCACCTCCCGCCACCGAGCCCCGCTGAGGGCAACACAGGGAACACACCAGGACGCATTTTAGGTAAATAACACCCCTGTAAGCAGGCAGGCAAGTCTGGCTCTTTGGCCTTGTTAGCCACATGATGCTTCCCAGGCGTTGGTGGCAAGGTGGAGTACGCTGGTTGTCTCTCAGGCTCCTGGTGCTGGAGCGAACCCAGTTCTTGCCTGAGTCTCAGGTCTTTGGAGACCTCCCTGCAGATCTGGGTGATCGACCCCAATGGTGCACTTCACTGTAGGTCACAGTATTGAACGCCAAGTCGAGTCTGCTTCCCGAGAGTCAGATTCAGTTCAGCACCACAGAGTTAGGCGGTGTTACACACACGCTCAAGCCTGGAGGCAAGCAGTGCTCCACTTCGCCACTCGAGATCGGTACAACCCTCCCAGCACACCCATTCGTTTATAGCGCACCATGGCCTGGCTTTCCCAGCACTGCACATGGAAATTCAGGGGGCTGTGGTGACCATCTATCCCATAAGCTTCCCAGTTCAACCCAGACACCTTCCCCTTCTTTTAAGGAACTGCCAACAAGAAAACAGGATCCAAGGGGAGCGTGTACCTTCCAGAGAACAGCGAGGGCTGGCTGCTCCCTGAGGGATGGGGGAGCCAGCCAGGGCAGGGGCCTTGCCGGCCGGAGCACCATCCCATCGTCCCCAAGCAAGCTGAGCAGAGCAGAGCAGAGCTAACGGTGGTAGCCAGGTTCAGTCAAGAGCCCAGAGCGACAAGGCAAGTGTGTAGTGCTAAGGCTGGTCCAAGCCAACCTGCAGGCTGGGGTCAGGCCTGGTGAGGGTAACCAGGATCAGATACAGCCCAGTGATTGCTGGGCAGGTCCACGGGGATGAGGTAGGCACAAGATCAAGCTGGAAGGTCAGTCTGTGGGTCAGGCATAGCTGAGACAAAGCTAGAGAATGGTTCTCCCACAACGTAGCTCAGACAGGGACTAAAGGCCCAGCTCTGAGCTTAAATGGGACTCCCATGGGTAGGATGTGTGTGGGTGGAAGCCCCAGGTGAGGCTGGTCAGGGCCATTAAGGCCTGTTTGTGCACTGAGGGCCCTGGCAGTACCTCCCAAAACCCCGTGTATGGGATTGCCCAATGCACTGTGATATCCACTCCCTGCTCCCCACACCCAGCGTTGGCAGATTCCCCTCTTGCAGCTCCCTCCTGGGGAGCCCAGGTGCCCTCCAAGCAAGTCCTGGAGCACCTCAGGTAGACAGTGCTGGCTGTACCTCGCTTACGAGGACAGTGATTTTCTTCCAGATCCCTCTTAAGAAGTGAGAAGTGTGCAATAAGCGATCACTGGGCACCAGGCAGCCCCTAACATGTTGGCCAAGACGGCCCTATGATGGTCCTGAATGCACCAACAGAGGTTGTATTTGGAAAATAACAGCTAGAATTCAGCCTGTTTCTGTCAACCTCTCTTTTGCCTAATCCAAGTCAGATTTTCCCAGACATTGTTGGTTTTTGCTGCAGTCAGAGATGTTAGAGCATCTTCTCTGCGTATTTGCATTCAGCTCCGTCCAAGGAGAGGGTGTCTACCAGAGATAGCAGCTTTGACAAAACAGACTCCCCATCAAAGCATCTAATTGAGCTAGAAGGCTGCTGTGAGGGGTCTGATTCTGCAAGAAGTTCAAAACCTAACATTTCTCCCTCTGACAGCTTTTGTGACAGCACAGAAAGCAGCATGCGGCGTATGCAGCTGCGGTGCAAGGTAAAGGGAGTCTATTCCATCATTTTTCCCACAGGTGACTCATTTGAATTGTTGCGGGCTGTCCCGGGTGAGGAATGGCTTGTTTCCACCGAACACCGGGAGGGGACATCAGGGATGAGGTAAGGCCTGTGGAGAGCCTGGGGGTGGCCCTCAGCAGGCTCCTCTGTCTTCTGTTGCAGTAGCCGGGGGAACAGCGGGGTACAAACGTTAACTATGCCATCTATACATACACACGTCTCATCGGGTTCATTCCAGTTCCTACTGGGCCAGTGTGGTTTCCCATGCCTTCCCGGTTTTATGCAGGGAGCAAAGCTGTCTGGATCCAGAGGGCAGAGCTGTCCCAGCAGAGCTGGAGCCTGCTCTGCTGCAGGAACAGCCTGCAGCTCTGCCTCTCCGGGACGGGGCTCTCCTGCTGCCTGCAATTTTCAAGCATCTTCCCAGGCTACAGAAGCCATGATTGCTCATTTTCAGTCACAGAGGGGGTATGAAGAAGGGTGCTACGCTGTGAGGCCAGAGATACATGGAGAACGGCAAGCCCTTACGGTGAGTTGTGGGGAGGACCTGAGGTAATGGCACGTGTTTCCCAAACAGTGGACTGCTCGAGTCCGGGAAGCTCGCTGCGTGGTGTGCCGGCATCAAAAGGAGCCCTTGGCTCGAGCCAGCTGCTCAAAGAACTCCTGCAAAAGGCTGCTCCTTCCCTGTAAGACAGAGCACTGTAGCGCAACGCTCTGAGGGTAGGGGTGCAAAGCTGCTCCCCACAAACCTCGTTTCTTTGTACCACACCCAGTGATTCACTCCTGTCTTTCTGGGGCTTTCGCAGAAGCGGAGGGGTTGAAAGGAGCACTCCTCTTATTTCATTGGCATGTTGAAAAACACTTTCCCCATCATCACTGCTCATCCGTTGCATTGACAGTTCACCGAGAAGTCAGCGGGGCAGCGCTGCTGCTGTGCAAAGAAGGGCAACGCTGCGTTTGGCTGCTCGGCTTTCTCCAGGCAGAGAGCTGCCTCGTGCAGCCTGGACTGTTTATGGCTGAGGGGCACACGCCAGGCGTGAGAGGACCACATACCTGCTCAGCAGCTCCACTGGACAGAGAGACTCTTCTGCTCCTTCTCAGCACAACCCCCCGTTTCTGCCCCAGCTGTGCCCGGCACTGGGCCCAGCAGCTGCCAGCGCTGGCTCTGTGTGTGCAGGTGGGGGTGGCTCCGCAGCTTCCAGCCTAGAAAACAGACCGCATCAAATCCCTCTTTCTTTTATAAAACCATGCCTTTTCTTCTGTAAATGTTTACTTGTTTAGTATTTACTTTCTCTGCGTTCACTTTGTACCACACTTACTGCGTAAGTATTAATGGAAACTAAAGCAATGAATGCTAAGCATGCCTGAAGGTACAGCTGTGTATGAGAGGTGTGCAGTGGAAGCAACGGGAAATGTGAGAATGTAAAGGATGGACAGCCTTTTTTCACTTCTTTTTTCTGAAAAAGCTCTAAGTGGGACACCACCACTAGGGTTACAATAAAGGACGGAAGAAAATCTTCACAAGACACCTGAGGTATTGTCTCGATGCAGAAGAGCAGGCTGAGGAAGGAGCCAAAATATCCAGATTAAAGCTATACATATATACGTATATGTACATAAATGAATGGTTATGATTATAGGCATGTTATATATGATATATATTAATGACATATTACTTATATACATTATATGTATGGTATATAGTGAACTGATGTCATATGGATAGAGAATTAACTGAATGCATGGTCCTGGAGACTGAGTAGTTTGGGCTGGAGCTTTGGACTGGAAATACGCTCAACGTGTGTAAAATAATTAGCAAATTAAAACATGACTATTAGAAGACAGCCTATAAGAAAATGCATGGTGCAGTGTAATAAGGAACTGATGAAATGCTTATAAAACAGAGCTCTAGCTTATATCTGAGCTCCTGAAGCTCAGACATCAGCGTGCTGCTCAGTCGCAGCACAACCCTGCTTGTCTGCAGGACACCCGCGTGACAAATCTAGCGACTAACGAAGCTGGGCAGAAGCAGTCCTGTTCCTCGCAGGGCTCGGAGCGGGCTCTGCAGCAGAGCTGTGGGCAGCGGTTGCTTTCTGGGCGTGCAGGGTGGGATGATGCTCCCAGGCGTTCTGCGCAGCCGGGTGCCAGGCGTGGGCAAGGGGAGGCAGACCCTGGGAGGAGCAGCTGGACACAGGTGTGACGATAAACTTCTCCGGGAGGCCCAAGGTCAAGATGACCCTCGTCTCTGTCGCTCACTATCCAAATCCATGGAGGTTCACGCCGAGAGAAAATGTGAAAGGTTTTCAAGAAGCCAGCTGAAGCCTTCGCATTGCTGTTTACTACAGAACAGCTTCAGGCCATTCCCTGGCTGAGGTTTTTCTTTATGGGGAATGAGTCAGCCAGAAAATCTCTTTCAAACTGAAGCAAGTAGAAGAAATCTTAAGACAAATTGCTCATAAGAAGAAATTGCTAGCACTAGATCATACTCGTTCCTGTGTCGTAGACTAAACAAGAAATTAGTCATCTACCTGCTTATGTAACCATAAACCAAAACGCCCTTGATATGAGAGGAATGGGACACGGCAAATGCGATTCCACTTTTTAAAAGGGATTTGGGGAACTACAGACCATTGAGTTTAGTACCTCTATCAGGCAAATGTATGGAAGAATGTAATTGATAGGAATATGGAAAAAATATGGTAAAATAGTGATGAGTCATGATGATTTTACAGAGGGGAAAGTGCTTCACTGGTGAAGCAGAGAGGCTGGAGATCCCCAGGGGCAGGGGCCCGCCTGGCTCCCAGGAGACGGAGCAGAGCGCCTGGCTGGGGAGCAGCGAGGCCGGGGCTGAGCCCTGTCCCCTCGTCCTGGGGGGGCTGCTGCCCCCGCAGCTGCGCTCACAGCCTGCTTCGCAGGGCGATGGGCGGTAGCACCCCGGGGTGCCCCGGCGGTGCCGCTGGGGAGGGGCACGAGGGGGCCGAGACGGGGTGCAAGGGGCAATGCCCCCCCCGCTGCAGCTCTCAGTACCGAGTCGCAGGACGGGCAGAAACCAGTGACTCCTGACCAAACCGTCTCAGATGAGATTTGAAAATGAGCCATGAATTTTGAAAGGAGCTTTTCCGAGAAAGAGTTGAAAACTGCATTTTTACTTCCCCGTTCTCAGTTGAGTTTAAGTAATACCTCGTCCCAGTTACTGCTACACACAACCTAAACCACAACAGGGCTTCTCGGAGAATGTAACCAGTAGACCAGGGTTAATAACCCAATTAGTGGATGGATGACGTTCTCTAGCATGCAAAAAGGCCTTAAATTTAAAACAAGCCTTTTCTTTTTGTTCTTTGAATGCCAATGGCCTTTCTCTGACGTTGTCTTTTCTTTGAGAGCTGTGGTTCCAAACGTGGATGAAGACTGCTGAGCACTGCTGTCTTCTACCCGGTCAGCCAGGCTTGTGTTTTGAAAGCACACCGTAAAACCCTCATTGGCCACAGGATAAGAAAACAGCTAGCACAAGCTGGTACTGCAAAACGGTGATTACAAGCCGTTTTAAGCTCAACTGACAGCTGTGGGCCAAGGGAACCCCCACCTGATACCGACCCCAGTTTTCTGTTCCTAATCCCCTGGCCCAGCCCTCTTCTCTCCCAGCACACGTGGTCTTTTCCCGGAACCCCTTTGAGGTTATTGTCCCCACACACACGCTCCTGGGAATCTGGCGTTCAGGTCTGGCTTCCCATTTCCGCGGGCAGCGTGCCCGTGTTCTGCACAGCACAAACACCAAGGGCTGCCCCAGTAACAGCCGCTGGTGGCCCAGCTGGCTTGGAGCCGTCTGCGGGAGCCTCCTGGCCAGACACGGGCTTGGCCTCTCCTCCTCGCGGCCGGGGTTGGGTGGGCGCCTCTCGGTCAGCCCGCAGGCCTGGCCCCGAGCCCCGGCCGGGTGCGGGTTGTTTGCCTCCCACGGGGTCGGGACTGACCAGCAGACCTGCAAACTGTGGTCCTCGAGCTTGCCTTTTCTTCTCATTTCATTTTCTTTCTGTTTGCATTTAAACTGTAATTATTAAGTTCACCTCTTATTAAACAATCTTTTCATGGATACGCTTTTATATATATTTACATTCTGCAAATAAAAAAAAATAAAAGTGCATCTATATAATATATTTATACATATTTGTACAGCTTTGCATATGTAGAGATAGGTTTGTATATGTAAATGTCTCTATATATAGCAGGTCACGTAACTGCCACGATGGCGCCTGCCACCCTGTAGCCTGCATGGCCGGTGTCCTCTACCACCCGCCCCGGGCCCCCGCTCGCTGCCCCGGTGCAGGTGCTCGGCACTGCCCCCGCAAGAAAGGTGCTCCGGCTCTCTGAGGAATTGATTAAAATACCCTTCACTGGAGGGAACACGGGAAGGAAAAAGAGGATAGCAGAGACAGCCTTATGCCCTGCCATTGTGGTCTTCAGGGTCTTACAGGGTTTTCCCCAAAGTAAACATTCCAGTCATCATTTCTGCAGTTGAGCAAAAGGCTGTTTAATGAAAACACGCTGCTTCACTTTGAGATAAACACCAGGACAGGGCGGTGGCGTCATCGCCAGGTGCCGAGTGGGAGCTGCCTGCAGGCTTCTCCAGTGCAATCGGCTGGCGAAGCTCATCCTGCGGCCAGGGCGTGCGGCAGCCCGGCACAGGCCTGGAGACCGAGCTCCCGCCGCGGCACACACGGCCCGGCCGGGCCTGCGCCCCGCGGGTCAGCGCCTGTGTGGGTCACCGGCCCCTCGGTGCCCAGCAGCCTCCTGTCAGGATCCACGTGGGCGCCGGGGATGGGGATCTTCCAGCGTGCTCCAGGAGCAATGCTGCGGTGACTTGGCTCTAGAGAGGGAACCCCGAGTGGACAGGGAAGGAAGAGACAGTGATCTTAACTGTTTTTATACATAAATACAGATAACATGGCAATGGTAAGGTGCATGAACCCTGTGATAAGATGAGAATCCAAGCAGGGCAAACTCACCGAGCCGGGGAGGCAGCGCACAGGCAGCAGCAGGCAGCCCTGGGGCCATTCTCAGTGGTTTTGAAAACCACACGTAGTGAGCGCAAAGGAATAGAGCAGAAAGACGACTCGCCACAGGCTGCTGCAGATAAACTCCCAGTTCCCATCCTCTGCCGCTGACAAGCTTAACGTAGGAGACTGGAAGGTGTGTTTGCACCTCTGACAGAGCAGGGAAGGGGCCGCGAGGAAGATGGGCTCAGCAAGCAGGCTGTGGTCTGGGGGACGGGGGATCCGTGAGCCAGCTCTGCACGGCTTTACTTGCATCATGTCTCTGACGTGTGGCTGTTGGCTCTCTGGGCCTCTGCGTGTGCACCGAACTCCCTTTCCACCCAGTCTTCTCAGTCCTTGCTGCACGTACCACCCCAGCAGCCTCACTGACACCTCTCCAGAGCACTTTTCTTTTATTAGGCACCAGCGATTCGTGGTACTATGAAGGGCTATATCCCGCAAGGGCCCCCCTCTCCCCTCTGGGGCAGGGCAAACAGGTGGAACAGATTTATACTAAAAGCACTGAGCAAATCTTTATTGTAGAACTCTCGCCCCTTGCTGTCGGCAGCCTCCCACATGCAGGGCGCGTAGGAGAGACGTCTTGCCGCAGGACAGGGGTACAGTTTGTACTGTGATAAAAACCTCTTTGCAGGCTGCCGTTTGTTTGGGCTGACATGGTCCTGCTGCGCTGAACAAGGAGCAGCGCAGGTGAATGCTACAGAAGGGGCCCGAGTCCCGGCCCCTGCGAAGCAGCCGGTAAGGGGCCTGTAAGACTGGGCTGAGCCCCCCAGCAACGCACCCACCGAAGCGGCTTGCAGCGATCAGAGAATATCGCAGACGAGGTGGACACAACGTGCGCCCGGCAAGGGACACGCAGCTAGCGGGATGGCGCCGCTCGCCAGCCGCTGCAGGGAGCGATGCTGAAAGGGCCACGCTGCTGCCCCAGCGCGTCGCCAGGGCCGTGCGGGACCCCACGCCCTCGCACCCTCCCTCAGCGGTCTCAGCGGCCATCTCACGCAAAACGGCACCCGACCGTGGGGTGCGGACACCGCTCCCTGCAGAGCGCCCCGTGCTGCCTCGTCTGCTGGCTGCGTTCGAACACGGGCAACCCGTAACGGCGAGGCTCGGGGCTCTCGGAGCCTGCGGAGAGCTTTGACCAGTACCAAGGGACGGGGGAGACAGCCAAACGAGAGCAGGGTGGGAATGGAGCAAGCTGGGAGGGAGAGAGACCTGGCCCGCGGCCCGCAGAACGGGGGGGCAGAGCTGATGCTGGTCGCTGTTCCCCCCCGCAGCCGCGGCTGGCCCTGAGGCAGCTCCGGGGGTGTCGGCCGGGGCGAGGGCCAGCCCGGGCGCCCGCGCACCGCAGGGACCCCTCGGCAGCGGGAGCGGGAGGCGGCGCCGGCTGCCGGCGGGCACGCTGCCCGCTCTCGGCCCCTGCCCGCCGGGGCTCAGGCCGAACGAGGCCCGGCTCGATCGCGCGGGGACGGCAGCAGCTCCGAACGCCCCGGCGGCGGGCGGGCCCTGCCGCCGGGCCGCGGATGCTGCCCCAGGCCCCGAGGGGGCTCTCGGTGAGCCCCCGCGGGCCCTGCGCGGAGCCCGGGGAGCCGCGCTCAGAGCGGAGGCGGGAGAAGCGAAGCCGTCCCCGGGGCTGAGGAGAGCGAGGAGCCGCGGGGCGCCGGGAGCTGCGGCCCGCGGGCGGGGCGCGCGGCCCCTTTAAGAGGAAGAGCGCGGCCGCGGCCGCCCCGCGCATGCGCGCACCCTTCCCCCGCGACTTATTCTGCGCTGCTGGCGGCGGGGGCCGCGTACCCACGTGGGGAGTCGCGCTGCGGCGCGGCCGCGCGCATGCGCAGAGCGCCGCGGGCCCGGCCGCCCGCCGTGCGCTTTGTGGCGCTGCCGGAAGCGGGACGGGGCCGAGCCGAGCGGGGCAGCGCGGAGTGGCGTCTCCCCTGTGTCGCCTCGGCCGCCGCGGGCACCATGGAGCCGGCGGCCTGAGGGCGGAGCGGCCGGCCCTGCCCCGACATGCCCGCCGGGCCCTTCGGCGCAGGTAAGGCGGCCCGGGCCCTCCCGCGGCGGCGCTGCCCGCGCCCGGCCCGTTCCTGCCGCCGGCGGGGCCTGTGGCGGCGGGGCGCCGCCCGGGAGCCTCCGCCGCGCTGACCTCTGCGCTGCCCGCCGCGGGGCCGGGCCCGCGGGCTCGGCCGGGTGCTGCGCTTGCCCCCAGGCCTTTCCGTGGTCGCCTCGGGCAGCTGCCGGGGCCCGGTCGGTGCCGCGGAGCCGCCGCAGGGCGGGCGGGAGCGGGCCTCAAGGGACCCCCTCGCACCGGGCCGCGGCCCCGGGGTCCTTCTCGGCCTGTCCCCGGCCCCGGGGACCGCTTTTGAGCCGCGTTTCGGGTCCTCGAAACGAGCGTGAGGTGTCACCCGCGGCTGGTGAGCTCCCTGCCCGCCGTGTGCCGGCTCCTGCGAGCGGGAGTGCGGTCGTGACGGAGGGAAAAGTTTTTGTCGCTGTTTGCCTGCGGGATTTCTTACAAATAACCTGCTGGTGCCTTGCTGCGGGCCTTTGCCATGATTCTGCTTTCCCTTGCTTATTTTTCGTCTCATTTGATCTTCAGGGCCTGCAGGCAGTAGATCAGATTTCTTTTGGGAAGCAGTGCACAGCAGCAAAAGCCCAGCAAGGCTCGTGCCCTGGGTTAAGGGGACCGTCGGCTTCGGGAGATCCCTTCCTGGCTGTGCAGTTTGTAGAGTTGCACAAGGTACAGGCCCGAGGAAGAAATGCGAACGTAAAATAAACTGCGTAAAAATTATGCTTAGTCTGGGCCAAGGAAACGCACTGTTTTGCGATGGAGTTCATTACATGCTTTTTGGCACAAGCGAAGGATGTGAAAACTCCTTAAATTCTTAGATGTCTTACCTGGAAGATAATTTCCTCGGCCCTGCTTTTAAAGATGGCAACGATAGTGAGAAGCAAAGTAGTACTGATGTCTGAGTAATGAAGCTTGAAAGCAGAGTAATGTATATAAGCCAAGAGATACAAAATTGACTGATGTTTTTGCTTTCTCATGGCTCTGTTAATCTTCAGATGCTCCAGTATGCAATTTCTAGGCAGCTGCCTTCTCTGTGGCGGGTGCCGTGCTTCCTGCTTCGGGCAGGCTGGTGTCCAGTGGTGCTCCCGGGAGCCGCAGTGGCAAAGGGGTCTCCGAAGTCAGCGAGTAGGGAGTGCTGGGGAGAGCGAGACCCAAGCCCTGTGGCTTCAATGGCACCTGGTGGTGGAGACCCAGCCTTCCTTGCGTCAGAGCCGTGTGTTAACTTCTGGTACAGTTAGGTGATAAAATCAGACAAATTCATCTTCCCTGGGCAAGGGGAGCTGTGATTCTCTTTTGCTCAGTAGCACTGTGGCCAAATGGCCTGGGAAAGGATGTTTTTTCTCTGCCTGATCTCTTCCTGCCTTGAATCTAGACCTTTTTTCCATTTAATAATAATCCTGATACGCATCTCTGTTTATTCTTTAACAAAATACTGACTTAACAACATACCAACTTTCTGCTAGTGTTTCTCTCAGATGGGTCTTCTCTTTGGCTCTTGCCGTTGTTATTTTTTGCCTGCGATCCGCTCTGCCTGTTGCCCTTCACACGTGGTGCATGCCTAGGGCAGAGCCTACCCATTGGATGGGCTCCAAAGGTGAGCTGCCTGGAGGGGTCTGCGCTTCTTCAGCCCTGGTGGGCTTAACGTGAGAGGTGCTGAGTTAGTCCTGGCAAGATCCGAGTCGCTCTCTCCAGCATAGACTTGGAGGGCAGAGGGGCAGCAGCGGCAAGGTGGGGCGAGTGGGTGAGCGGCAGTTCTCCGTGCACAGGACGTCGTAGGCCTCAGCGGCCTTGAAAAATTGCTCATAAACCTCTTTGGTACGTGGTCCAGGGAAGATGGGTTGTGGCAAGACGGCTTTCTGGCAGTAATTGTCGCCTCTAGAGAGCGGACGTCAGTACTATTGGTGTAGTAGGAGTCGTGTTAGAGGGAGGGATTACTTGTTTTCTGTGAAATACTTATAAAGTGTATCTAATATCCCAGAACTTTATGGTGTAGACCCTTTATGTTGATGCTTCTCTGGTTTAGGCTCTATTAGGTCTTCAGCCTTCCTTGGTCATCTCTCTGCTAATGGTCTTTGCATCTACTGTATTAATAACAATTGCCTCTGCTCTGCTTTTTTGGTTCTGATCAGACCCAAGTAACATCCATTTTTGGGACAGCTTGTCTTTGTGCTTGAAATGCTTTTGCATTGTAGGCAAACATTTCACTTTATGTATGAAGCTGCTGAGCACGAAGGGCTGAATGTTCACGTTTGCCCCAACATGCCCCTCGCTCAGCGCACACTTTCCGCGGAACTGCTTCGTGCACCAGTACTGGTTCCCTGACCTCTCCCTGCGCATGCTCCAGAAACCCCACGTCTGCTTTAGGCTCTGAGCTCCTGCATATTCCTTCAAAGTAACTGTGGAGTGTGGATCTGTTATTTAGTTAGGTAGTTCTCACTGTCTAACTTTGCTGATTGAGGAGTTTAAATATTTTGGCTGCAACTGTTCTTTGGGGACTGGAAATAGAACTTAAATATCTTTATTTTTGGAATTTTATGGGCTCATTAGTAAGTTCCTTCATGCTCACCAACTTCTGCAGTGTTTATGAACTGAGGATCTTTAGTTTTAAGTGCTGAAACATCCGTTTTCAGTGGTTTATATGGTGATAGCTACTAAAATTCCTAAGCTGAAATGGATCTGGAGGGAATATATTGAAACCCAAATTATTTACCACACTAAGGAATATTGGAATTATGCTGAGTTTCATAGTAGATGGTAAATATTATAACTTCACATCTCTCGGTTGTTCTGTCAGTTTTAATGCTGACAATTTCTTTCCAGATCTGTCTGTCTGTGAGAGTCTGGGGATGTTTTATTTACTGCAGCCTCCAGGAACACAAACGTGACCCCTTTCCAAACTTGAGAGTGTGTAAAACTGCTTGGTAAACTTCAAGGGTTTTATTTATTCTTCTTCCCATACTTCCTCTTAATTAGGTTGCCTGTCATTCTGAGAGTTCTTAGTGATTTGAACCTCAATAAGACACATGTTTATGTGAAATATGAATATTCAGCTGCATGAAACTTAGGAGATGTTATTTGGGCCAGTGAGAGTGCTTTTTTGAAGCTGAAATGCAGAAGCATTGCAAAAACAGAAGTAAAAATGAGGGTATGCTGTTTGCATGGTGTGACAGTTGCATTTTTTTATTTTTTCAATTTGCTTGTTGCTGTTTAAGTAGTTTGTGATAAATACAGCCTCTTCTGAGGGAGTGAGTTCTGCTTCTATGAAGCATGAGGTGCCTTTTGTCTAAAGCAAGTTATAGAACTGTCAGTGTGTTGGATCTGTCGAAACAGAATATTGTAACAGATACAATTGTGTGGGGAGACTTACCAGCCTTTTTTAACTTATGTCCAGTTGTAAGAAGCTGCGTAGTAGATGGATTTAGCTATACCCTGATCCTAACAGATGGCAGCAATTTCCAATTCAAATGACAGTTTAAGTGGAGTCTTAAATGAAAAGTAACTTCTAGCCCTTGCAAATAAAAACTTCTTACTGCTAAATGTAGGGCGCGAATAAATTGATACCGTAGGAAATCCCACCTCAAAAGGATTTTACATCTGAAGCAATTGCTTGTTTCAATATTCCTTGTGTATTGATAAGACTAATGAAAGATTTCTTTTATGGCAAGACCAAAGGAAGTCTTGAGTATTAGTAAGATAAACTTAATGATCAAATCTGTCTGTACGAAGGTCAGGCAGCAGGCTGGATGTATGTGGCACCAGAGGTTTTGGTTACCCTGTCCGGCTGCTAGACCTCTCTTAAACATGGCATATTGTATCTATCCTGTATCTGTTCCAAATGCTGCTCCTCTCAAGTGTGGGAGGGTCACCCAGAAGAGCTTTGTGTCTTTGCTTCAGCACAGCAGGGAGCTGCACGGGGGCGGGTGGTTGTGTCCTCCTGTTGCCTTGCCCTGGTGCAATGAGGGTTTTCCAAAATGCAGTAGGATTTGGGAATCCTTGTCCTCTCCGACTTCTGTCTTCTGGACGAGAAAGCTCCTACACAGGCGCTGCCTACAGTTTGCTTGTGCTGTGCAACGCTTCCAAGCTTCTGGGAACCCTGTTCTGGTGTAAGGGCAGCCACCGTAAGCGTGCTTGCGGTTATCAGCACACTGATAGGGTCCTGCCATGAGCTGTTAGCTGCCAGGCCTTCAGCTGGAGCGCGGCGATGGAAAGTACGTGCTGCTTTATCAGTTGAAATCAGTTTATTTAAACCAACGCTCCTCAAATGGTGCTACGTGCTTCTGTAATGAACTTGAGTGTCAAACGGGAGGGATGGAGAGTGCCTTTGCCCTTCCCTTGCGGCGAGCAGCAAAGCCGGGGCTGGGGCATGCTGCTCTGGGGGCAGGGGCAGTGCTGTGGGCCTGAGAGAGGAAGGGCAAATCTTGCAAAGTGGATGGTGTTTCACTTCTGTCCCTCCTTCTTCCACTCCAAACACAAGCTGGAGACTAAGGCAGCGTTCAGGTGGGACAGAAAGGGGAAGATGAAGAGGCCCTGTGGGTATAGGGTACGAAAGGAAAAGATAGCAGTAGGGAAACCTGTGTAATGAAGTGAAGCAGAGGCTGAAGCCATCACTAAGGATTGTGGGTCATGTTCATTTTGTGTGTTTTGTTTGCTTTTTTTTGTTGTTGTTGTGACTTCTCTGTGTCCCAAGAGCTAGTGTCTTGGAATTGTTGTTTTCCTCTAAGCCTAAGGGTTTTGACCGCAGTGGCACGCGCGTTCCCGCTGCCACGGCCCCCAGAGGAGAGAAAATGCCTAAAGGATGGAGAGGATACGCTTCCTGCAGGCTGTGGCTGCTCTGATTAATTTGCTGTCAGATGAGCACGCGTGATTGCTGCCTCGAACCAGGAAGGATGTAGTTTGGAAAACCAAGATCTTGCTGCCTCACCTTCCCTTCTCCCTTGAAGGGAATTATCAGGCTTTTTATGTAGGTTTTGGGTGTAAATAAACACTTGAGGAGTCAACTAAATAGGCAGACCTGTTTAAATGGTGGCTTGTCCCTAGAAAGGTGTATTTCCAGACCTGGCTTCTTGTTTGGTTTTGGGCCAAGGAATGTCTAAGGGAGGCATTCAAAACATTCCCTGTATAACTAACTGGCTTCCAAAATGTGCCAGCTAAGTGTAGTTGGCAAACGGTCCTCGGGGTGCCATTTGTGACAGCTTGAGCTGGTCTAGGCTGTGGCTGTTGAACGCTCCTTGCTTTTCTCCTGTGCCAACCCTGTTTTCCTTGTTTTATTGTTCATGTGGTCAGCTGGCTCAGATAACTGATAAAAGACTGCCGGTGTTGGGTGGGGAGGAAAGAGGGAGACAGCGCAGTCCCAATTCTGATCACTTAGGTGGTACCGGCTGCTTAAGCAGCAGTTTCGATGTTGCTGTGAGTGGGTACAAAAGCCCGCTGCTGCCAGGAGGGATGCTCCTGCCACCCCTCCCGGCCGTGTGTCCTCACTGCTCCTTTGTGTTGGCACAGATGTTCATCTCACCTGAGTTAGATCAGATCTCGATCCAGCTAAAAACTGTCTCAGCACACAAACCTTAGCGCTGGCTTAGCTTTCCAAATGTTTTGATGTATGTGTAGGTCAAAACTGGCAGCGCACGGCAGATCTGCTTGAGTTGCCCGGTGAGACTGGACGGCAGTCCCGTGACCAGCTGCCGGCCTTGTCGCGCACCGTGCCTGCCTGCTGCCCGGGCTGCCTGCTCCGGCCGCGCTCCCGAGCCTGTTTCTGTGCCACGGGCAGGTGCTGTGTGTGTGCGGATGGTGCAGCACGATCCACCGCTCGGGGCGGAAGGGCATACCCCGCCGTGCTTCTGGGCAAATGCTGGCTGAGAATGACACAGCTTAACTCTTGCTGCTTCTAATCCGCCTCTCTTGGTTGTGGTTTCACAATGATGCCAAAAAAAAAAAACAAAACCCAAAACCCACCACTGCAAAAACCTGGTTAGTTCACTGTCAGCTTGGGTCCCTGAGCTGGCTCAGTCTGCAATAAGGGAAAATGCACAACTGCAGGCGGCTGGGAGCGTTGTTGAAAGGAGAACTCTGTCTCTCCTGTCTAGTTCCGAGAGCACTGCCTGGGAAATTTTCTAGTGGCTTTCCTATCCTGAATCTTTAGGACAAATCTAGATTAGGGAGCGACTGTGTGTGTGTGTGTATTGACTTTACAAGGATTTAAATGCATTAGGGCATACCCTAACGCCTTGGGTTTGGTACCAGTATGCGATGTTATAATGAAACTATAAAGTGATATTGAGTTTAAGTTAGTGATCCACCAAGGCTCAGTCAGTCCTGAAATCACTTCAGATAAAGCGCGCTCTTCATCATCAGTCAATCAAATTTTTCAGCTATGCATTTAAGTAGTGCGTGCTGTAGGAGAAATACTTTATGAATGTGAAAAGAGGCTGAATTTTTGTCTTCTGAGACGACTAAGATTTTCCTGAAAGTTACCTGGTATGTATTTTTAACTACTATTAAGCTGAAAAAGAGAACAAGGTATGAATTGGAGCTGTTGCTTATACGAACAAAATACTTCTAGAACTATTCTCTATTTAGCCAAAGATGTCATGTAAGATCCTGCAAGGATGGCGCAAGCAGAAGTTGTGTGAGGTGAAGTCACTTCTCAAATTTAAGTGTCTCAAATGGGCTGCTAGTCACTAACTGAAACTTACTGTAATATTTTTTTTATAAAAAAACCCAAGCTATATTAAAAAAAAAAGGCAAAACCATATTAAGATTGGAATCTCTTCCAGGTCTTCAAATGTATGACATGGACATGTGCATCTTGAATTTACAAGGGTCCGTATCATGGCAAACAGCCTCAGTTTTGGTAACTCATGTCATGGACATTTCTACTAATTATGTCTTTTTCTTCCTTGCCCCCCAGGTGTTATTTGGATTGTAGCATAGAGGCACTATGTACTCAGAGTGGAGATCCTTGCATCTTGTCATTCAAAATGATCAGGGTAATACCAGTGTACTTCACAGCTATCCTGAAAACGTGGGAAGAGAAGTTGCAAATGCAGTGGTGCGTCCTCTTGGACAAGCTTTAATTACATCATCCGTTGGGAGCGAGAGTTTACTAAAAACAGACAAAGAAGTAAGTGCATTTCCTTAGAGATCATAGTTTCCTTCATGCTAGAGTGACAACTTAATGGTTTTCTATAACCGCTTTTATTTTTCTCTCTTTAATAGTCCAAGTTTTATGAAGTGTGCTATATTTTTAGGTTAGTAATCTACATAAGGCTTCTATTAACAGCTAGTTCATAGCAACAGTGTACTTCATGACCTAGTAGTAAGTGTTTATCTGAGCTACTGTACCAGGAAGTTCAGGCTAAAGAAAAAAAAAAAATCAAAACAACGAAAAAGCCACAAGGAATTTAGCAGTTAACACAAAGCCTTTCTAATTACCTTCAGTTTTGAAGCAACAGTATGTGACTTTTTAAAAAAAGTCTTTGTATAGTACAAATATTTACTAGAATTTGAAAATCTTCCATTACATCAGCTCTTGTGTGTTCTGAAGAGTTCTCTCTACAGGTTTGACTAAAGAGATTCAGGATTTAGTGATTTGCCATTTATTCATAATCTTCATAATGTCATGATGTACAAATTAATGACTTGGTGTTTTCTTATAGTACATATTAAATAGAATTGCCTGTACCACATAACTACTGTTATTTTGTTGAGTTAGAACCGATGTGCTCTGACCATTATTCACTTGCTAATACTTATTTTTAAAAACTTTTGCTTTGTGTTTGGTTAGGTAAAATGGACTATGGAGGTGGTTTGTTATGGACTGACCCTTCCTCTGGATGGCGATACTGTGAAATACTGTGTCGACGTATATACGGATTGGATTATGGCTCTTGTATTACCTAAGGACTCCATTCCTTTGCCAGTTATTAAGGAACCAAACCTTTATGTTCAAAGCATTCTCAAACATCTCCAAAATCTCTTTGTACCGAGGTGAGTGTTAGGGCTGGGATGCTCAGGAGGCTCAGGAATTCAAAGCTGTAGTCGGCAGGTAACCTGTCAGAGGCCTGATGAGCCATGGAGGCTCTTGATTAAAATAAGACTGCTGTCGTTGCAAAGTTAGGAGAAAGGTGTCTCTCCAAACCTGTTTTGTAATTTTCAGTAGCAAATTGAGTTGTTGCTGCTGTGTTTAGGTAATTAGAATTACAGATTGCTCATAGACTTGAATGTTTACTGTTCTAAGAACTTCAAGAACCATCTCTATTAGATGACTGGAGGGTGGGGGGAAAGGTTAAGTAGCATTGCTGTGTGACCACGTGCTTGGCATTGTGTAGAACTGAGATAACTAAGAACACATCATGGCAATCCCATGCTTTGTTGACTCAAGACTTGACCACATTTCTGATGTGCTCGAAGATCTTGCAGTAGGTGGCTGCTTTGTGCCTGCGTCTTGCTGCCTGCTAAATGGGTATAATTATGCTGATCATCTTTCGCTGGTAGTTTCGAAAGAATCGTGCAGAGGAGTGCTTGCTGTCTGACAGCCTGATGTTACACGAGACACCCTTGGGTGATAGTGTTGAGATACACATGCGTCCAGGTCTTGGATGAAGTTATATTGTCAGAGTGCTCAAACACCATACTCTGTTTATAGTTTATGACAAGTTTACCTGCTGCTGTTGAACACACGTATTGGATAAGTAAGAGGAGATTATTTAATGGTGCCCTGTGAAACAGTACTTAAGTACTTAAATACCTGAAATTACTTCAGATCAATGTTTAGTATATGCCTGTAAGTACCAGATCATCTGCTTTTATCAGTATTAATAATGTATCACTGCAAGTGGCCTTCAAAGTGCTCTGCTGTGCTTGGATCACTTAACTTTACCTGAAGGCTTTGTTAATAAAGGGCTTTGCATAGTAACTCATACAAATTCAGATGAGTTCATTGCTATTTATTGATTGCTTCTAAGTCTACCACCTAACCTTAGTTGTCCTTGCTCTTAACTTGTAGTGAAAAAGGCATTTTAATTCCCGTTAAAGGGTGGTCAGGGCAACGGCACAAGTCCGAGGAAAGTACGCTTCTGGATTAGATTTATGCAGAAGATTGTCTCTAAGCTTTAGTACATGCAGAATAGTCTACTGTCTAATTTGTAATCTCCTCTTTCACCCTTTAAACTTCCTCAGCTTCCTTTGCCGGTGTCCTCAGATACTGTCCAGAATGTTCCACGTTACTGTTTTGTACCCGTTCTGCCTTGTCCAAACTAACTGACGGGAGGAAAGCGTGCTGCTTTGCACTGCTTCTGCAACACTTCGTGTTGAGTGACTCCGCAGTGACAGTGTGGAACTGGTTGTTACTATAGGGAAAACCTTCATAATACCAACTTACTCCCTTTCTTCCTTACTTACCTCCTCTTCCTTTAGTCTGGTTTTTCCTATTTAATGACGCTCTTCTAGATTCCTTCCCCCCCCCCCCCCCCCAATCCAAGGAATTGCAGGTAAGAGTTGGATCTACATTTGGAAGCAAGAGGAGAACTAGGAAGAATTTAAATCAGCTTGCTAACAATATTTTCCCCTAATTTTGCCACTTTCCTTCTGAATTACGTATGTAACAATTAGTGATGTCTCAACTACATTCTCACTGTTCGGTCTAAGATAAATTCCTTTGGGATAATGGGTTGTGCTTGCTCCAGGTAGTGTTCACTCTGGCAGCGAGTTCTGTGTCATGTAGAGAAGAATGTTACGTTACATCTTGTACTCATTAAGGCAGAGTTAGGATGCTTAGAGACAGAGTTAGGGTGCATAGAAGCATATTAGCTCATGTTCTTGGCTCTCGTTCAATAATATTGATGTTTCCTCTTGTAATTGCTCAAAGCTCAGATTATTGTCCACATCACTTTATAGTTCTTGTTTAGAGACTCAAGTATTGTTTTCTTCTCTTGCAGGCCAGATCCAGGATCTAGTCAGATTAGATTGTGCTTGCAGGTTTTGAAAGCTGTCCAGAAACTGGCTCGCGAATCGACAATTATGGCAAGAGAAACCTGGGAGGTTTTGTTGTTATTTCTTCTTCAGATCAATGACACTCTTCTAGCAGCTCCAACTGTGCAAGGTTCATGTTCAACTTCCATTTGATTCAATTGCTGGGAAGACCTTTGGCTCTGCTTGATGTTGAGCTGCCAGGGGGATGGGGGGAAACCTCTTAGTAGCTCTTAGTAGCCACCAAAGCACAATAGCTCACTCCTAATTCTGCTACACTACTCTGAAATAAAGCATTGTCAGGAAAGACAGAATGATTTGGAGCTGAGTTTTCCTAAACATGTGTTAGCAGAACAGTGACTCTGTACAGGAACAGTCCATGGTGAACGGTTTCAGACAGTGTTGGTCCCTGTTTGTTTCACTGAAACCCCTATGCATCTTGCTGTTTGGCCTGCCTACTGGAAAATAATATTGTCAGTTTATACCTATTTTCAATATAGGTAGAGTGCTATAGAAGACAGCCTAACATCAGTGAAATCCCAGTGTCCCTTGGTGACACACGTATGTGGCTGGGCTTTATATATTATGTTTGGTCTTGTAAAAAGGCTAATTGGCTGTAGGAAGCAATCGGGAATCACTCCTAAACGAAACATAATGAAAAAAATTAACTTAATCTTTACACGCTTAAACTAAAATCTCCTTGGGGAGATATTTGAAGTTATTTAGATTGAATACTCACTAAAGGTGTGTTTTGTTTCTGTTATAAGGGGGCATTGCTGAGAATCTGGCTGAAAAATTAATTGGCGTGCTGTTTGAGGTGTGGTTGCTAGCTTGTACGCGGTGCTTTCCAACACCACCTTACTGGAAAACTGCCAAAGAGATGGTAGCCAACTGGCGACATCACCCTGCAGTAGTTGAGCAGTGGAGCAAGGTCATCTGTGCCCTTACTTCCAGGTAGGAGAAATCCCATGGAAATAAACACACGTATATGGGGATGATCATGATTATACATGTCTTTCTCCGGAGTTGCTTATTTGTGGAATGCACAGCAATCCAAAAGTGAATAAGCAAAACAAAATGAGAGATCTTGCTAATGTCCTTGGCTCTTACTGTTTGTGTGTGTGTTCGTTCTGCAGGTGAAGTTCTGAATTGGATCATCTCTTATTGTGTAATCTCAGCATCTCTCTGATATTTAGCACTTTACAGTCTGTGTATATTAATCTCCATCACTGTGACTCTTCATCATGTCCCGTGAAGAATGAGTCATGAATATTAGTGTAGCATTATAGTCTCTGTTTAATGGCAGTCACCACCAAAATTATTAGGTGCTTGTTACACCTTTGTGTTGCTGTGTTTGAGGTGACTCTTGGACTCTGCCTCTGCTGCCCTGCGGAGCTGAAGCCGTGCTGTAGCTGCCTGGCGCTTGTGCCCTGGCAGTAGGGATGCGACGGGCCAGAGGCAGGCCGCAGGCTCTCCTCGGAGCAGCGGCACGCTCCGCCGGAGAGCAGCGGAGGAGAGCTGTACCAAGCCTTGCTGGGCATGGGAACAGTGAGGATCTGTGGGCTGCAGGAGAGGTTAGGCTGTAGTAGAAGGCCCTGAACAGAGAGGGGAGTCTCGGTACCCTTAATACTGGGGTCTTTGTGGTATGAAGTCTTTGCAGGGTAAACCTCAGCCTCTTAGAGGAAAGAACTGAATTAATTGGTGAGGAGCAGGGGTCTGGGTCTCCTTCTAGCTCTCCTGAGATGTTAATAACCGTTTCTATGAAAGTTCAAAGCTGTATTAAGAATGCTGCACTGTGACGAATTCAATAGTGTGCTTTTTGACAAGGGTTTATTTTAATTCTGAAAACTCTGGCTTTTGAATTACCTGTCAAAATTCCAAGTGTGGGTAGATTTTTCCAGGTTATGCAGCCACTTGTTAAACCTGTGGGAAATAAGGCTGCAATACAAGTTCTGTGTATTTCCCACGCTATTTCTTTAGTTATTTTTAGCTCATTAGATGTAGCGTTGCATAACAAAATATTTTATGATTCACTGATCTGAAAAGAACAGCTCTGTCTCAAAACGTGCGTTGGTGTTCTGCTCCATGCACTATGCCCACACTTTATCTTCCACTGTTGACTAACAGTCTTAGTTCTGTTGATGCATAGTAATCTGCAGGTTTTCTGTAACATTTTAGTCTGCTATTCAGTAATGTTGGTTTACGCCTAATACATCGAAAGCTGAACTCTGAGGCTAACTTTAAGTTCAGTGGTATTTTAAGCTGCACTTTTAATACTTTAATGATGCTTCAGCTTCAGTTAGTGTTGTTTTAGTAAACAGTTTTCTGAATTGGGTTATTAGCAGTGAGCTGAGAGTATGGAAAATTGTATTTGGAAATCTGTACGCATATGCAGTGTTAATCTGTATCCGTGGCTGTGACTTCATAGCAGGACGAAACTAGGGTCTTGTGTTTCCATACCAATAGATACTACTTTTACCCATCTAGGGTGCTTTAAGTCTATTTTAACTGTCTTGGATGTGTGGATTACAATTTATTTCTGTTTTCAGTCATTCTTGAAAATGTCCCAAATTTCAGTTAGGATTTGGCCATGCTCCTCGAAAAAATGATTTCTTGCCGCTCATAAAGGGAGAATTGTGAAGTAGCGCAGTCTGCCGCAGAACAGAGATGCGGGGCAGGACTCTGCGTGGGGTGTGCCCAGACTCCTGGGTCTGCCAGAGCTAGGGAGTCCCTCCGCAGAAGCCTGCTGGGGGGCGATGCCTCTGCGGCACTGGATGTCGAGGGGTGCTGGGTGTCAGCGCGGCATACTGGAAAGCCGTCACTGCCTGGTACAGGTGCGTGTGTTTCTGGTTTGGACCTGAAGAAGGCCTCGTGTTCTAAAGCTCATTTGCTTTTTTGTCCAAGCTAGTTACAATGATAGACACTGATTCCAAACACGCTTTGAGTGTGTTTTGCATTAGTTGGCTGCAAGTTACTGGAGTGCCCAATGCTGGGGGAAGTGGAAGATGGTAATTCAGCCTATTTAACTCATGGTTTAGGAGTCAGCCGTAGACTTCTGCTCTCCTCCCCTTTCTCCTACTTGTAATGACTTTATCTCTGTAAAACTATATGGCTTTATAAGTGGGCAATGATGAATGGGACATTTCTTGTCCGTTACAAGCAACTCTAAGCTTAGAAATAAGGGTTTGATAAGTGAAGCAAGAAATGGTGCTAAAAGTGAGTTTATCTTAGGGAGAGACAAAAACTGATTTCTGGGAATGCTAGGATATGGAGAAGGTGCAACTCGGATCTCTTCCATCCTTTTAGAGAACACCAAGATTATGCTGATCAGGGAAACTGATCTATAAGTTTGCAAAGCTGAGGATGAAGCAGGGGTCAGATCAGACAGCAGTGGCTCAGTGAAGCTTATTGGTGACTGGTCATGTAGTTATAGCACTTCTAGAGAAAGATCTCCATTTATCTAAGCCAAGATGTTGCATTGCTGTGAAGCCCTCTGCGGGTTTGCACTTCACTGTTCTGCAGCTCCCAGCTTCTGCAAAACGTAGTGCATCTTTTTTGAAGAGCTTGCTACTCTGTGGATTGCAAGTCCTGTGCTGCTTGTAGGATGGCATCGAGTGTTGCACAGTGTGCTGGTGTAAGTCATCAGTAATTTGGAATTTAGACCTGTAACCTAATGTGACTTGCTGGTGTCATTGGACACTTCAGCTGAAGAGCCTTAAGGACAAGGGCTTAAATTCCTTCTTTTTTTTTTTTCCTCCCTCTCCCTTATGTAACATCTTGTCAGTTATGTATGTGCCTGTGTTAATTGGTAACCCCCTGGCTAAACGGATGGCAGAGCTGCTGCGGGGTGTTATGCCTTAACAGCTCTTTGATTGGGTTGGACCTTGGGGCAGGCTCCGAGGCATGTACCCTTCAAAGCTTTAAGAGGGCGAAATGATTGTATAAAATGGGGATCTCTAGGAAAACTTGGGATATTGCGTTGTTGCTTGTGGGCTCACCTGTGGACTGCCGATTCCTTTGAGGTTCAAATGCACTGTTAAATTTTTGAGGAGTATTAACTGAATGACAGATCTGCCTGACTTGCTTTCTAGATTGCTGCGTTTTACATATGGACCTTCATTTCCTCCATTTAAAATTCCCGATGAAGATGCTGGTCTGATTCCTCCTGAAATGGATAATGAGTGCGTTGCACAAACTTGGTTTCGCTTTTTACATATGCTGAGGTATTACAGCCATCCATTGTTCGTATTCTTGCATCATTTCTAGAAATTTGCATGACAAACAAAAAATTTCTCTGGAGATTGCCAAGATTAAGCACCTAAATAGAATAAAGTGCGTAAGACTTGTACCAGTGCCCTGCAGCAGTTCAGGGCAAGGTTGTGAGTGGGTTGATCAACTTTGAACTCTTTGACTCTTTCAGAATGTAAACTGGTTCATTTAATTAAAATGTTTTTAGCTATTTGGCATTTCGGAGGATCTGAAAAGCAAGACTTCAATGCAATTTTGTTTCTCTGAGATAGCAAACAGGAAAAGCAGAACAATAGCTCCGAGAGATGTATACTGCTTCCACTTATTCTCCAGGGTGTTAAATGTAACCTACAAAAGATTATTTTTAAAATGGGTGTATCTCTTTGTTTTTAAGAAGGCTACACAGTTAAAATTAACATCCATGTTACTCTCCTTAAATGCACAGCAGAACCAAGTGGCATGTTTGGTTTTAAAGATTCTTGGGAGTGTCATTGCATTAGTGTTCTGAATGGCCATAATATAAAACTTTTCATATAAAGCATTTATTTACTAATTAAAGCTAGATAAATGCTAGACTGTTTAAAATCTACTACTTAACTAACTAAAAAAAAAAAATCTGTTCTTTTTCTTCATTTGTGATAGTAATGTCAGAAGTACTGTACTCTTCAAATCTGGAATTGCTGTTACAGGATTTGTATCAGTCAGGAAAAAATGCTCAAACTTTTACAACCCTCTCCCTTTCTTGTCACTGTTTGGCAATATTTAATTCATTGCTTACTGCTTGAGAATAATTTTAACAATAAGATCCTCTTAAACTGCGTTCAAAAGACCTCATAAGTAATTATTACTGCAACGGTGAGATTAGTCTATGAAGTGTACGCTCTGGTTCATTGGATCTTAATAAAATTATTCAGTGTGTTTGGGTAATGTTTGAAATGAAGACAATTAAGTACTGCCAACCCAGGAAGTGAAAATTGACTTCCTGTGATGGAATAACAGCTAAAAATATACTGATATTGGATGCTGTTTTGTGGTGGTGTTATTTAAATGCCTTAAACTATTGCATCTTTAAGTATTTTTAAAATCCTAACAGCTGTTCTTAAACTGACTAAAATATATTTTGCTCTTTTTGTGTGCAGTAATCCTGTGGATTTGAGTAACCCAGCCATTATTAGCTCTACCCCTAAATTTCAGGAGCAGTTTCTGAATGTGAGTGGGATGACTCAAGAACTGAATCAGTACCCCTGCCTTAAACATCTGCCTCAAATATTCTTTCGTGCCATGCGTGGGATCAGCTGTTTAGTGGATGCATTCCTAGGTAATGCTTTTGTCTTACCTGTGGGTAGCTAGGAATAGTAGCTTAATCATTATTTTATTCTCTTTAGATCTGTCTTCTCCATAAATACAGCCATAACAATTTATCATTTGCAAGTATATCCTGGAATTGATAAGGGAGGGACTTTGAGTCACTTTTAAATGACCATCTGTATATGCAGTAATAATATTGAATGCATGAAGTTGTAGATGGCCTTAGTTTCAAATGTTAAACAAATAAATAAACCTGAAGTCTAAAATAAAACCAGCCATCTCTTCCCCAAACAAAGCTTCTTTCTTTTTTCTAATCACCAATGCAAGTGTTGTGCTTTTAGTATGTTGTGAGCACTGACCACTTTGTTTATAAACTTGGTGGCAACAGCTGTGTGCAGTGCCTGTTTTTATAAGGTACTGAATTTTGACTGTCATCTTCAGATCTTTATACTACAGCTGCCATTTTCACTTAATTTATGGTTAGTGGGTGACTAGTACTGCTGAGAAGAAAAGCTATGTTTCTTTGTGTCTGCTGGTAACTGAGTAGCTCAAATTTGACTGAAAGGTAAATTAGATGTAAGCACTGGCTGGTAAGTTTTAGGTAATGCCATATAGCACCTGAAATCTAAAGCGTTAGTATGCTTCAGGCTTATTAAAAATTCTTCAGAGAAAACATGCTATTGTAAACTCCGAAGAGCTGCCTGTCTCCTACTACTTTTTTGCTTAAATGTATGCAAACAAATGTTGTCATCTGCCAGAAGTGTGAGCTGATGTGAGACTGCAGAAGACTTGAGCAGATAAGTAAACTGTGTTCAGAAAAAAAAATTGGCCATGGAATTCGACTGTCAGCTTTTACACGTTGTTTGTCTCTTGGAAAAACCTGAATGGTTTAGTCCTTTTAAGCAAAGCACCTTAAGATCCTCCTGTCTCACTGAATTATAAGATCCTTTTTTACTAGAAATACGTTCTGTGTTTCTGTAAAAATACTGCAAGCAAAAGGTTTATCGGTACTGTATTCCCCACCACAAACAAGTTTTTGTCACTATAGATTTCACTCTTGTAGAAATAGCTTTGTTTAAAAAGTTAAGTGATGTAAAAGAGCAAATGGTCATTTTTCTTAAGCTGTGATATTGAATCTTGAAACTTGTTGTGTCCACTGTGTTCTGCCAGGTGTTTTGTCACCAATTTTAAGGGATTTTAATGATTGCTTTTTACTAATACCAGATGTGAGATTTAAAATATTCAGCAGTCTGTCAAATAATATCATAATCTGTTAAAGGAGGATTGTATATAGGCAATATATGGCCTAACCTTACAAAAACAACCTCCTTGTGTTACTCTCTCAAACTCTGTCTTCGTACCTATGATAATAGGATTTGGCAGTCTGCACTGAAACAGCAATTTAAAAAAAAAAAAAGAGTCCAACTGAGCATTGGTAGAAGGTGTTTCTCTGAAGAGTCTTTTACTGGCTGTGTAAACTGAATTAAATTTTTTTTTAAAAAGCTGTTAAATAGAGTATGTATTGAGGAAAAACATACTATATCCAAGGTTTTTGTGAAAGTGTGGCTAGTAATTAATTTTCAGTGAAGAAAATAGTTTGTAATGTAAGACTCGTGAGGGGAGCATCTTGCAGTGGAGGCAGAGGAAGAAGCTGAGGAGCTGTTAGCTTTGTGCAGTGCATGCACCTCTGCTGGGATGGCTGTCCTAGTGAATTCCTCTTGGACCTTAAAAATAGTCTGGGCTTCTTATCTGAGACTTTTAACCCACTAATGGTGTGATAGTCCCTTTGTGTTCTGCACCTGGCTGCCGGAGACTTCATTCCCACTGGGGCCACGGTGGTCACATACACAACTCCTCATCTGGATGCAGCGGTGGGGGTGTGGGATGGTTTCTGGGGTCGAGGTCTCCCACAGTGGCCAGCTGTGGAGCGCTTCTGTGGGGCCCTGGCAGCCCGGACTCTCCTGTAAGTGTGCCAGGAGCTTTGCTGTCTACCCGAGCTTTCGATAGGATGTTGAATCGGAGACTTCAGACTTCAGAAGATCTCATGTAGCAAGATGAAATGCCTAGGGTGATGATAGCCCACCTGGAGTTCAAAGACGAAGACTGCAGGCTATGATGCACTCAGGCACAGGAGAGCTTTTGGTGAAATTAAATTCAAGCTGTAGGTGTGGATGTGAGTGCTCAAGCAGGCTTTAGAGCTGCAGCGTGGACCCCTTCAGCTAAGGCTAATGGGAGATCTCATTACCTTCTACCCCAAGTGCCAAAGCACGTGGTTTTTATCTCGCCCTCCCCGATATGTACATACCTGATGTGTGTGTTTGGCAAAATACTGCATCCTCTTTTCTAAAAAAGTGTACCGAACCAATACATTTCATAGTGCATACTCTGCCCTCTGCATGGGGTGTAACACTAATGGTTTAGCAGGAGTTAGTTGTTCTGTAATGTGATACGAAAAGTACTTGGGTGCTTTAATTAACATGGTCAAAAAAATCTGTGTCAAATCTTCAAGCACACTGCAATTCCACACTTAATTTTTCAAATGGGGTGTGAGGGTGGTGATATTCATAAAAATGGGAAGAAGTGATGCTTGTCACTTCAGGTTTTGCAGAGGCCTAGTTGCTTCTGATTCTGACTGGGAAGAGTAGCTTTATACACCATGAGTATTTCCCTGAAGCTGGGTAAGGACTGATCTAATGTCCTGCTGCTGCCAGAAAAATTATGGCTTGCTCTGCTTTCTTACCCCATCTCTTACACTGACCTAGTATTTGACTTAAATACTCAAAGTTCAGCAAGTTGATTCAGCTCACAAAACCAGCAGAAAACTGCATGGTGGATGGGTTTCATCTTAATTTAGTGAGCTAAGTTAGCTTTGAAGGGTCAGACATCTTAGAGACATCTCAGAACGGGGTGTGGGAGGCATGGTTGGGAAAGAAAGGCAAAGGTGAGAGGCATCTGAATTTTGGGAGGAGTGAGCTTTGGCAAATCACAGAATGGATGAGGTTGGAAGGCACCTCTGGAGATCATCCAGTCCAACCCCCTGCTAGAGCAGGGTCACCCAGAGAGGCTGCACAGGGCAGTTTTCTGCTCTCCAGAGAAGGAGACTCCACACCCTCCCTGGGCAGCCTGTGCCAGGGCTCTGGCACCTCACAGTCAAGAAGTTTTTCCTCATGTTCAGGCGGAACTTCCCGTATTCCAGTTTGTGCTCGTTGCCCCTTGTCCTGTTGTTGAGATATTGATAAGCATTGATGAGGTCCCCTCTCAGCCTTCTCTTCCTCAGGCTGAACAGCCCCAGCTCCCTCAGCCTTTTCCTACAGGAGAGATGCTCCAGTCCCCTCATCATCTTTGTACCCTCCGCTGGGATCTCTCCAGTAGCTCCTCGTCTTTCCTGAACTGGGGAGCCCAGAACTGGACCCAGGACTCCAGATGGGGCCTCACCAGGGCAGAGCAGAGGGGGAGGAGAACCTCCCTCGACCTGCTGGCCACACTCTTCCTCATGCACCCCAGGATGCCGTTGGCCTTCCTGGCTGCATGGGCCCAAATGAACCTTGCCCCTTTCCTTCTGCTTCTAGACTTGGTCCTTCCATGTGGCATTTCCTACGTTCTTAAGGTGTGGGGTTCTTTGGTGGTTCTTTAATCATTTGCCTGGCTAATGTAAGCAGGGTTTTCTTTTGCTTGTGCAGTTATTTCTGCTAATAGTAAAAGGGGAAAGATGTTCTTCTTACTAGTGCTGTTTTGGGGGGCAGGAGGGAAAGCTAGTCTATTTAGAGAAGGTCCAGCTGCTTACTAACTGGGCTGCTGTGTACGAGCCTGTGGAATTCTTGCTGAAAGCTTGCTTTATTTCTTGATCTACAGGCATTTCACGACCCCGGTCAGATAGTGCACCACCCACGCCAGTAAATAGGCTGAGCATGCCCCAGAACGCTGCTATCAACACCACTCCACCCCATAACCGAAGGCATCGGGCAGTGACTGTGAATAAAGCAACGATGAAAACCAGCACTGTAAGATTTCATATTCTGTATTTAAGTAGCTGACCCTTTTGATAGTTTCCTCGGTTAGGGGAAGTAATTTTTTTCCTTGTAGGAGCTGATCTGTTCTTCTCTTCCAATAGGTAACGACTGCGCATTCTTCAAAAGTGCAGCACCAACCCTCTTCTACTTCTCCACTCTCTAGCCCAAACCAGACAAGTTCTGAGCCACGGCCACTACCAGCTCCTCGCAGGCCAAAGGTCAACAGCATCTTGAACCTCTTTGGATCGTGGTTATTTGATGCAGCATTTGTTCACTGTAAACTTCATAATGGAATAAACAGAGACAGCAGCATGACTGGTAAATATTACTGAAAAATATACGTACACTTTTTTCCTTGTTCTATTGACATTTCCTACCTGCAAGATTAACATATGCATAATTAAAAAAAAATCTCAAGTGCTGTATTGTGGTTAACCCCTCCCAGCTGAGCCAGCACCTGTTATTAGCTGAGCAGGTGTTTGGGGGCTTTAAATTTTTTTTTAAAAATCACTTTTTACTATTAAACACTCCCTTGTTTTAACAAGCATGGTGGTCCCAATTATGCTAGTGGGGAAAATTTTACTAAGTGAAGGAAATAATGTGGTAGGAGTCCACTTCCTAATTTGAAATCTGCTTGAGTATCTCTGAGTAAGAGCAACTTTTTATAGTGACTCTTTAATGTTTCAAAAATTGTCAAACATCACTCCAGTTACTGCACAAAGTGGTGGTACTTGGTTTTGGAGAGTGTTATGAAAACAGAAGTCCTTAAAATAGCAAGTGAAGTTGCTGCCTTTCAGTGACTGTTGCTATGTGTTTCCATATATGGCTTGATACCTTGGTTGTCTTCAGCCCTTTGCTGGGTTTGTTTTGTCTCCTATGCTTTGCTCAGCTGCAGAGGTGAGATGTTTTGAGACATGATAGCAGAATTAGTGCTCTGCTCAGAGAGGCTTTTTAGGGCTCTTCTTCCTTTTGGTGATAATATTCAGAAAAGAATAAACTTTCTCACTTCTTGCATTTTTCCTGTTCTTCATGTAGTATTTTGAATGTCTGCTAAGCTCTTGGAAGAGTTTCAGGAGCTCACTGGCCTAAGAAAGAAAAATAGAAGAGGTTTGTTGTAGCAAGTTGGGTTTATAGTGGGACTTGACAGCAGCAGTTAAGCTGATGATCTTCCTTGTTTGTTGTGTCTCAAATCCCTGTGTGGAGGAGATGGGTTTAGGATTTGGGGGTATTTTTATGTATGCAGCACATGGTTTTTGAAAGTGTTCAGTCGTGGATTTCTGTGGTAGGAGGTTCAAGTCCCTCTGTAAAAGGCCCAGGACACATTACTAGAGAGAGAGCTGAGCTTAGGAAGGAGTAAACAGAGATGTTGTGATTCTAGCAGGTGTACACAGTCATCCAAAATCAAAATGATTGACTTCCTGGAAGGGGTTCCAGGGCCTTCTATTCATATATGTGATGTCTTAAGTCGCCTAACCACAGTCAGAAAATTGTCATGTTGCTCGCCTTACAGAGGGACTTACTAGCTTCCTGAAAACTAGAAACAACTACTTGGGAATTGCTTGATTCTGTTCCTCCTTTATGCTCCACAGAGCTGTTCATAGTGAGACTAGTCTTTGCATGTCACGCGTTATGCCGTTTACTAGCAGCAGTGGATCTGAGGTAATTATGTCGGTGGAGACCCAGAAAACTGGCTGTGTTATGTCCTGCTTCCCTAGCGATTTGGAAGACAGAATTAACTTACAGAATTTAGTCAAGGAGGCCCATCAGTAATAATCGGATCTGCACGTTGTGCCCATCCACCTGCCTCTGCTCCTGCTACCCCATGTAGATGTGGCTTGAAGAAAGAGGGCGGCAGAGAAGGGACAATTAGCTGCCACAATGCCTACCCTTAGGAAAGAGGACAAAAATAAATCTGCTGCTTTTTGGCTGCAGGTTGGCTATACCTGTATATCGCAGTCCATCTGCTATCCTCTGTAGCCTGGTACAGTAATGCTTTTGCTGCTAGCTTGAATATTCTTACCATGTTTGACACTGCTGTTGATAATCTTTGCATTAGCTTCAGGAAGCACTGTTATTTTTACGGATGCTTTAAATATTTTATGATTGGGAAGCGTCTGCACTTAAGATCAGCTTTGCTATGTAGTATTGTCTTCCACTGGCCCACACGCACTATTTTTTTTAGGTCCTGGACTGCAGCTGTATAAGACCTCAACAGCTTTAAACCCTTCTAATGTTTGTTTCAGTGCCATGCAGTTAACAATTTCTTCTCTCAAAGCACTCTGATAAGATTTCTCTGTTTCGTTGCTGGCTGGAGGACTGAGGACCACTTTGAAAAAGAAAGAGGTGAAACATCTTGATACAGATTGCTCCTTGGTCCTGCAGAGAGATCCCCTGCCCTGGGACACCTTTCTGGAACACTGCATTTTCTAGTGCGTGTTTCTTATTCCCCTTCTGTCATGTGACACGTTCTCAATGAGAACCCATATGACGTGATTTCTAAAGAGGTATTCATGAGCTAAATGCAAGTGCCTAACAAGTAACCCTGTGGATGAGCTGCGGTCTCAAGTTCTAGTTCATAATGTAGTTCAGTTCTTTTAAACGAACCCTGGTGGTTCACATGGACTAGCACGTTGTCCTTCTCCCATCTTACAACACAAGTCTTTTTGATGAGCTTTACGAAGTAAAGAGCAGTTGATCGAGGCTGATGTGAATGAGTACCTATCTACCTTTGCTCTTCTCCTTGTCCTGGAGCCTCACATATCTTCTTGAATTCTTTAACCTCCAGAAAGGAGGTCAAGAAAAATGGCTGGTGGAAAAAATGTGCAGCTTTTTGTAGGTTCTGAGATGAAAAATATCTGGATGGGTGGAAGGGTAACCGAACTTGCTCTACTTGACCTTGCTTTGGTGGGGGGGGAGCTCACTATATAGTCTCCAGAGGTCCCCTCCAGCCTCAACTCTTCTCTGGTTCTGTCAGTGTAACTGCTGCCCCACTGTTGTTCAATTTTCTGTCACCTTCATTGGTAAACTTCTTGTACCAACCCTTGCACAATTCAGGATAACTGTAGATGTTTCACGTTTGTGGTTGCTGTGGGTTTTGTCTGTCTCTCTTTGGGAAGAGAGACAATTGTTCCCTCCCACAAGATTAGCTGGAGGCCGTCTGTGTACGGCTGAGTACTGGTGGAGTTTATCACCTGGAAAGCAGTCTTCCTGTTTGCTCTGAGCCCCATCCTTCAAGGTAGTCTTGTGTCATTGTTTGGATTCTGAAGTAAAACAGCGATCTTGCCATTGTTGGTGTAATGCTTTTGTGCCTCAAGTGTCCTGTATCCCGTTTTAGTTTCTGCACTGAGACCTTGATGGTGAAGCTTTATGGCTTTATAGCAGGCAGCTAATGAACATTACTCTGTATTGTGGTGAGAGAGGAAAAACAATCTGTCTGAAAACACATAGTTGGTTTGAAAGGAGCTGGATCCTGCAGATGTAGTGTTCAGAATCAGATGTCTGCATGGTATTTATTTAGGTGTTAGTGTGGCATAAATAGCTCCCTACGATTGGTACTTGAGAAAACGCCTCTAAGAAATTCGCTATGAAGCCTTTATGAAGTTAACCCTGAATATGACAGCTCTGGGGGGTGTGTACGTGTGCCGAGTGTAACTTCATTGGCAGGATGGGTTTCAGTTAGACAAGCTTGGCCATACGGTGCATGCTGCTGCTAGTTGCTGTCCTCAGCAACTTGTGAGAATTGGGAGGAACTCATGGATATCTTGTGCCAGCATTTCAGCAACTGAATCTTCCAATCTGATGGGCTCATTCTTAATCCTTGTACCCAAAGCAGTCAGTCGCAAGCCTGCTGGCTGTGTGTTTTATAGCAGCCAAAGGAGTCTTACCTAGGCGGGTTGCTGGTATCGCCCAGGTGCTGTTGGCAGTGGGGGAGTTTTGGGGTGTAGTTTTACCCTCATCTCTTCTGGCCCTACTGTCATTAATATTGATGTCCCAAAGAATGTTTCTGGGGGTCTAGGAGCAAACTGTAAGAAGCCCTGATTGGGGATGTCTTGAGTGCTGCTGAGGGGCTTGGTCACAGGTCTTGATCTGACCTTGCACAGTCAAAGAAGCAGCTCTTATGAGGTGGTGGAGTTCTCTCTTGATACCTGGCTACTGGAGTCTTTTTCCTCTCTTCTTTCTCTGGAGATTGTTTTTGAGATGTTGATGTTTCTGGTAGTGTTCTGCCTTTTATTTCTGCTTTGGAAGATTGTTGATTGAGCTGGTGGTCAGGGGAGGCATGGCTGGGTATACTGGCTGTTAGCAACTTGGCTTAGGGAAGACAGAGCTGTGATACCGTCAGGAACTCACGGTTTGGAAGCAGGAGTATTGCTGTGAGGAGGCTCTGCAGGTAAGTAACCTCCCCCCTACAAGACACCCGAAGTCCCCGAAGCCGTAGGATAGCCTAGTGTATACTCCATAAACAGTGCAACACAGGGAAGTGTACTTGAGCTGGGAAGGGTTAATACATCCATTTAAAGAACTGATGTACATTGATATTAACAGCTCTAAATCTTACTAGTATTTTGTAACTTTTTGTTCATTGTTTTGCATGGTACTTTCAAAACCATAATTTTGGACCTGAATGCCAATTTCCTATGTGTTTAACAAGCTTGCTATATCATAAAGCTTTTAATCTATTTTTTAAAAAAGCTAAAAGCTTCTTAACTTATATTACGATTTCACCATCTTAAAAGTATTTTATAACTACTGCTGTCCTTTGATTTGTTTCCATTTTATTTCTATTATCTTGCAGCATCTTTTATCCAAATTCTTCTTTCTTATAAATCTTGTAAGTAGGAACCAGTAGCTTTTCCTTAATTGCAGTCATGCTTTTCTTTTTCCATAATCCCATATTTTATTTGTAAATTCATTCTCATTGTCTCTTGTAGCTTTTGCACTTTTACTTGAAAAAGACAAGTAATTTTTTTGTGTGTGTTTTTGAATGGGGAGGATTGTTGGCAAAAGCAAATTAATCTGCCTGAATCAGTCCCATCTTTTCTGTACTTTAGTCTGTGATCATGTCATGAGTTTCAGGACTTTGCACTAACCATGTTTTTTTTACTTAAAGCTTATTTTACAGACCTAGTGTTTGATTTGTATGCATTGTGCATGTAGTGTTTTTTTCCAACTACAATATATTGCTGGATAGCTTATTTAGGACAAAAAATGGCTCATGGGAAGATGCATAAAGATTTGTGCTTATTTGCTACTTATGTCATGAAAATTTGTAAGGTAACAGTAGGTTAAACGATGAATTTAAAGACAAAAAATTAAGAGTAGACACTTGTCATTAGGACATTTCCTTTAAAAAAAAACCAAACAAACCACCCCCCCCTTCTGTAAATTAACAAGTATTCCTACTGTTGAAGTGTTAAGGGGCCTTTGTTTGCAAGGCTGATTGTGAACCTGATGTTCCCCAGTGTCCCAGGCTTGAGAGAGAGGAGGTTCTCTGGTACTGGTAGAACTACGTTGGTGTGATTCTGTTAGGACCACACATGGTTTGTTGTTTGGTTTTGTAGCTTATAAAAGTTTTGAAAATCAATATAGTCTTAGCTAAAAATAAGAAGGAACGCGCTCTTTCTGCCGTTAGTAATCCAAGAGTGAAGTTGTTCAAGGAAAAAAAAAAAAAATGACAACAACAAAAAATCACACTGAGAGCAATATTATCTTTTTTTGGTTGCCATCCTGGCAGAAAGGATGACGCCAGCAAAGCTTCCCGCATCGTATGCGCGTGATACTGATGTGTGAAAGGGGGGCCAGAAATCTCCCTAGAAAGACAGGAATTTAACTGGCTTGGACTGGCAGAACTGTCCTGCAGGGAGGGAGCACAAAGCTCGGCAGAGCCACGTCCCACGTAGATAACGTCGGGCTCCCGAGAGACGTCTGTGGAGCGTGTTGTGGGATAGGGAGTAGGAGAGGGCCGGCCTCCCTGGTAGCTGCTGTCTGGAGGCTGCCCGACCTCAAATTTATTTGGGAATTTCAGTAGTCACGTGAGGAGAGAGGGACTGCATCAGGAGAGTGTGTTTCAGCAAACATCTCCTTCTGATGTGGGTCCTTAGAATTTTTTGATTACTTTTTCAGTATGTATATACAACAAAACTGGATCAAAGCAGCTTGGTGTTCAGAGCAGCACAAGAGATTAGTTGGCCAGCTGAAAATTAAGCACTTGCTTGGAGCTCACAGTAATGGCACCATCCAAATGTTGGTTTTGGTATTTTAAGGCAGCGAGGCAAGGTGGTACTTCGTTTTTCTGGAGATGAGAACTAGGTGAGGCAAGATCCTTGTCCTCCAGAGAGGGTAGGAAGCTAATATTGGATATAAGCGTGCTCTTCCCAGCAGGAAGTTGGGACAGGCTCCAGAATATGAAGGTCAGTTGCTGTCATTCTTACAAAGAAAAAAGTTAGTTACACCCACAAATACTTTCTAAACAGAGGCACTGACTCAAATATAGTGAACTAACAGCTTCATGATAACTGCTAAATTTGACTTGATCTTTGTGTCCAGGATCCCATGAGCCTATTATATATGTTAACAAACGTAGTGAAACACTGCTCTTTCTCTTCCCAGCTATAGCAACTCAAGCTAGCGTGGAGTTTCGCCGGAAAGGATCACAAATGTCCACAGACACAATGGCTTCCAACCCCATGTTTGATGCAAGTGAATTCCCAGACAACTATGAAGCGGGAAGGGCAGAGGCGTGCGGGACACTGTGTAGGATATTTTGTAGCAAGAAGACTGGGGAGGAAATATTGCCAGCTTACCTATCCCGGTACTAACCTATCTTCCAGTTGCTTTATTGGCGTAACTTTGCGGTGCAAATTAATTCACAGTGAATAGCATTGAGTTACGGTCTGAATCCTGTGCTGCCAATTCAAAAAGACTTGGTTTTAGCCTTCAGATGCCGCAGGTGGGCATCGCCGGCTGAACCGAGTAGTGGTTTCCTTTCATCTTCTCGTGATGCTGGTTTGCATTGGGTTTTCTTCAAGTTCCAGTTGAAGGGAAGTCCCTTAAAGTGCCTCCCAGCTGGAAGGAACGTTGTCTTTTTGATACTTTCTTGCCTCTTGTATTCTTGTTTTTTTTAATTTGTCACTGAATACTGTTCAGATGGAAAAAAAGAAGTGTGCAGACATAAGACTTTGTACACTTTATTAGACCATGAAGGGTCTTACATTGTCAGACACCACAACACTGGGATGGGATGTGTTTGTGGGTTTGTTTTTTCCCGTAAATATAGAAATGCACTAATACTCCATTATTTAAAACAGTTGTGTTCTGAACTACCTCTGTTTTCAGTTTTGTTTTGTTTCTAATAATAAAATAAGGCAATCTTGCCTATCATAGTGTACCTTTTTTCCAAATTTTTGTTAAAAGGGAAATAGCAAAGGCTAGAGGCAGAGAATCAACTTTAAGTCATGACTCTCTCAAACTGTTCGGGTACGTTTGTCCCAGATGGCATCAAAACTTCCTGGAAGACTGAACTATTTTATTTCTTACGTGTTGTAGTGTTTTGTGTATAGATAGTTCATGTTTCTCTTACCCAGTCAGTGAGATGCCTTTGTGTTTGCAAGCCTTTTAAAAAAATAAAGGGGATATAAGTATTCTCTAACAAGAAACTGCAAAAGAAACTAACTGCTTTAGGGTGATGGCCAGCTAGGTTCCTGCCCCCCTGCTTTTTCATTTGAACTGGTTGTGATGGTTATGTTTGGTCTCACTTTCCGAATCGTGGATCAGTGTGTCCTGTCCTGTTCCGTACCCCCACCCCCCGCCAAGATTTTGCAGTATTGTTCTTGTGTCGGGGAGTTAAAATCAAGGTCTCCCTCCCACCCTTACATGGGGAAGGGAGTAGTGGGAGAGCGCGTGATCCCAGCACTGTTAGTGACCGTCTGGGCTGTATTTGCACAGCTCCCAGCCCGGGTGTTGCAACAAGCCTGAGGTTTCAATAAAACTGTGCTGCACTGGCTTTTCGCATGAAATACATGTGATTTGTGAGGGGGGTTTGTTAAGCTGGTTAAGTGCGTTTGCCTGCGCTAAAGTAACTTGGGGGGATGCTCATATAAACAGTTCCTAGCTCTGATTTTGAAACTTTATTTTATATAAAAAAGATCAGATAGTGGCTGCACATTCTTGTTCATGTGGGATGCTGATGCTTTTTATGTGCAAATAATTTAATCTTGTCTTTCTTTGTCAGATTTTACATGCTTTTAATTCAGGGTTTGCAGATAGCAGATTTCGTTTGCCACCCCGTTCTTGCCAGTGTTATTCTAAACTCCCCTCCTTTGTTCTGCTGTGACCTGAAAGGGATTGATGTCGTGGTTCCTTATTTCATTTCGGCTCTTGAAACTATTTTACCTGACAGGTAAATTGCTATTTCCATATAAACATCATCAGAATTGTGGGGAGGTGTTTATCTTCTGGGGTTTCTGTCATTCCTGAGTAGCTCTCGCTGAAGGAATCCTGTAATGTGGGCCCCACAGTGTGTAGGTATTTGATGGTGATAATAGTGGCACTTCATAAGCTCCAATTTTCAATTTCCTTTAATGCAATTTTCTTTAAAGCAATAATAGTGCTTATTTTAAATGAAATATGTGAGTTGTGTTATCTACATATTCATTGATGGAAAGCATTATCTACAGTGGGGAAAAGGAGTGATTTAGCTCAAATATATTGAAAGCCTACTGATTTTTAAGTAAAATCTCACAAGATATTCATTAGTGTCTGTTGCTGCAGTGAATGCATTAAGAGAGTAATCTTACACATCATTAAATAGAAAAATTGATAATTTAGGCTGGTGAAATTGGAGTAGGTTCTTAAGCCAGAACATATAACCTCACTTGTTAGAGCTTTATAGATCTCTGGACATTTTGCTAAGTAATTCACTTAATACTACTCTGTGCATGCCTTATTCAACATGTTTTATGTCTTGGTACTGCATTTTATTTTGAAGTTATGCATAAAATATTATTTATCTTCTGGGCTTAAATCTGAGCCACTGCTTCTTCTGGATACGTCTTATAAGTAGAAGAATTTGCTGGTGGCTACTGAAAAAAGTTGATCTATTTGCTAAGCACCTTGTGTTTTATACAATATGCCCGTGTTCTGCGGATCTCTAATAATCCTGGGTGGGTTTGAGTTGTAATAAGCCAGTAGAGGCTCATGACTGAGACTTCCTGCTTTGAAGATGCAGTATATGAATAATACTTTCATCAGCTCATTGCTTTTATATGGGGTACAGAATCCTTAGTGAGGGATGGTTCCTGCAGGAATTCATTGTGCGATTGCTGCTGTTTAAAAAAAATCCTGAGCCTCGAAAGAAACAGCTACCTTGTATATGGCAAATTATTTAAGACTTTATATTTAAACTGTATATTTAATTTTAACTTAATTAAATTTGGCTCCGAATTCCTGTGAAAAGTTGATTAACTGTGGGATGCTTTGATTTGCAGAGAACTCTCAAAGTTTAAAATCTATGTAAACCCAACAGAGCTAAGAAGAGCTTCGATTAACATCTTGCTGTCTCTGTTGCCTCTCCCTCATCATTTTGGAACCATAAAGTCTGAGGTAGTAAACTCACCACTTTGTTTTGCATTTCTGTTTTTGTTTTTCTGGTTGTTTTGGTGTGGAATTTGGATGACTTGGGTTGTATTTGGTGTTCTGTTCAGCACTGAAACTCTTACGCAGTCTTACTGTTACAGACTTGCTCTTACAAGTTGTCAGTAGCAATGTGTGTGGTGGATATTGACTTTTGAAACCAACACCAAGCTGGTGTGATCTCTCATTGATACTGAAAGAAATGTATTTTTCCTTCAGGTTGTCCTGGAAGGGAAATTCAGCAATGATGACAGCTCAACGTATGATAAGCCAGTGACCTTCCTTTCCTTGAAGCTGAGGCTTGTGAATATACTTATAGGAGCTTTGCAAACGGAAACAGATCCCAACAACACTCAGATGATACTAGGTTATTTCAACTTTTTTATTTGTTAACTGTGTTATAGAAGTTTCTGTCTTAATCTGTCCTGGAACAATACGGGTTATTAGTAATGCGTTGCTTTGCAAGAAAAAAGATTAAATTCCTGGCAGGTTGTCACCTGTATAATCTCCCTCATACTATGAAAACATCTTGAAAAGCCTCATGTTTTTGTTAAAGTAATCTCTCTCTTTTTACAAATGTGGAATAGTAGTTGAAAAGTAGAGGCAGAAGTAAAGCACATTCTAGCAGGAAAAGTTAGTCATAACTAGGAGTGGAAATAGGAGAAACTGTTGTTTTAATATTGGGAAGGAATCTTGACTAATGGGTTGCAGGGAACATTTTAGTTTTTGGCATGATTAAGCCTAGAAGCGAATTGAAATACTGGGTGACCGGTGGTCCAGCACTGACAAAATACAGATGACATTTGTTTAGCACTGTGTAAATCCTCAGGCAAAAGCTTTGGAATGGAGTCTGGAGATGCATCGTAGTTTGGCAGCAAACTGTTCTTTGAGGTAATGAGTGTATTAATGTTATTCTGAATACTCAGAAAGTAAGTAGAAGCTGAAAACTTGAACAGTGCATAATCTGTCAAGTTAAATATATTTTCAGACAATTAAAAACTGTACTTGCCTTTTGTTCCCCCCCCCCCCCTTTTTCTCTCTTTAGAAGTGCCTTTTTCCACATTGTGGTGTTCTTGTCCTTCAATAATTGCAATACCACTTTCCTTTTGTCTGTTTAAAAAGGACACCGCACTTGCACTGCGGTGGGAGGTGTCTGCCTTGTTCTGGGAGACAGAGCCTACCTGATTAATAGGGGAGGGCAAGAAAATGGCCTGAGCAATGAAGTGAAGGGAAACAAAGCCAGTCTGCAAAGACTTTCGGAAAGTTTCCTTGCAGTTGTTGAAGTAGTTCCTTTACTAGGGGAAGACTAGAGGAGAATAATTTGAAAGAATGATTTGCAACCGATGCTGGTGAAGGGATGAGGATATTTACAGTTTCGAAGTGATCCTCCAAGCGAGCCCCACAGAGCATGGGTGCAGAGGGTTGCACCACCTCCAGAACCGCAGCGTGATGCTGTTACCTCCCACCCATGCCTTCCTGTACCCCTCCACTGTGAGCTGGTGTTTGCACCCGGCTGGGTAGATGCTCTGCGTTGAATAGCTTTTTACCATTACTATTTCCATGGTAGTCCATACCAGTCCTTCTCCCCTGTGTTCCTGTTTTTAAGCTCCTGTTTCCATATGGGAAGTTATTTCCTGCTGGCTTTGGTTGGAGAGGATTCGTGAATCTCCAGTGTAGCCAGAGATTCTCACATGTGCCACCAGCTTCTCAACAAAATCAGTATTTGTTTCCAGCTGCTCGCTAAGTGTTTGACAGCGAGTGGTGCGTTTCCTGTCATATAGCAAGTGGTGTTTTCCTAAACATTTGTTGCTGGCGGGGTGTGGGCAGAAAGTTAAAATTCACGCCACTGAGAGTCAGTGTCAGCCTGTTACAGGTCTGTCCTTACGGCGCCCGTCGTCCTCGCCTGGGGCGGTGCTGCCCAGCAGGCACAGGCTGCTCACGCTAGGGAGCCTAAGGCGCCCAGACCGCATCAGCAGTCTTAATTTAGTTGTCTTACACTTGTGTGGAGTTACCTCTCCCAAGATGGCTGGCTTGGATGCAGCAGGGTTGGCTACCCCTGCACTTAGAGCTGCAGCTTTTTCAATACAGTATTTTGGGCACTGATGGAAAACAAAGCACAGAAAGTGAGAGGCTGGGGGTGACTTCCAGGTAGAGAGAATTTCAGTGTGGCCCACCTCAGATTATGAACTGGCCTCCTGATTTAGGAACTTGGTTTTATGTTTTAGCCAAATTGAAATGAAAGCAATTTTTAATTTGCTCTGCAAACCCACAGATGCAAATGATGCAAACATTAGCCTTGATTTATTTTTTTTTTTTGGAGGGGGGGCAGGGGCAGAAATGTCTTTATAAAACTCATTGTGATACAGTGGTTTCTGGGTTCATTTCACTGATCAGTACGAGAACAAATGTGGTCCCTTGCGCTGATGCCCTAAGGGTTGCTGAATGGACCAGACATTACTCACTTTATCTTGCAGCAGGTTGCTGTATGGACTTTAAGACTTGAAAACATGTTTTTGTTTGTCAGTCACCAGCTGCCTTTTGGCTCCTAATGGCCAAACTGGGGAAGGGAGCCTCTTTGTGCCAGGCAAGCGCTGTGTAACCCTTGAGGTGGCTTTGGACTATACAGCTCATTTTAGCGCTCTCAGTTATCTAACAAGTACTGTTGTTTTATTCACAGAATCAGTCGATATCCTTAAATGTAACCTGAGTCTTTAAATGAGCACAATCTGATGCGAGACTAGGAACGATTCCAGCCCTTCTGTGAAACCAAAATCCTTCTGAACTGAGGAATGTGAAAAACTTATGTTCAAAGCATTTTTAAAATAGCTGAAAGCGCTCTCTATCTCAGCTCTCGTCTGCTTCACATGGCTAAGCCTGAAGCAAATCCTGTGTTTTATAAAACTCTATAAGAGTTTTTATAAAACAGGGTGGCGATCCTGTATGTTAGACCTTCAGTGCTGCTTTGTAAATTTTAGCAGTGAATATTCTACTGCAGTCTTTAGTTACCTTCTTATGTCTGATTCTTCAGGTGCAATGTTAAATATTGTTCAAGATTCAGCACTGTTAGAAGCCATTGGCTGTCAGATGGAAACGGTAAGTATCTTTTGTTTATGAAGTTACCACTTCAGAAAGAATGCATTACTGGTTTTATCTGCTGTTGCAAGGGGCTCAGTTAGCATCTTGAGGTTTGATCATCTTTTTTCCTCCATTGTGCCTGAGAGCATCCTCTGGTACAGGGAACTCAGAAAAATCTTCTCATCGCTCAAAACTGACTTTCAATTTGCAGAACGGTGGTGAAAATAACCTCTTCAAAAGCCACAGTCGTACTAACAGTGGCATTAGCACTGCAAGTGGAGGCAGTACGGAGCCCACGACACCAGATAGCGAGAGACCAGCACAAGCCCTTCTGAGGGATTATGGTAAGGATAGCTCTTCTGAAAAAATTCTGTCATTATATGCCAGGGTGATGTGGTTTGGTTTTTTCTGTTCCTAGTTCTGGCTAATACACTAATGTGCATGGGTGTTTTGAACCCAGGGTGGATAGCCCCTTTGTTTATTGCCAGTTTGTGCTCATATGTGCCCTTTAGGTGATTGGTTTTTAATCCTACTAAAGGACTCTGTTAACATTTTAAAAATAAGAATGTAAAAGCTTATGAAAAAGGTGTTTGCAAACTGCTTTACTTTAGCTTATGTTTTCAAGACACTTAGTTTTCATGAACAATAATGGGATAAACGTACACCAAGTGTAAATTAATTGCTTCATTCATTTGGTAGCATTCCAAATGCTTACCTGACTTTTACAGCACCTTTTCTTCAACTATATTTAAAGAGCATTTGAGGGACTCCTGCTCTTCTAGAGCAAGTAAGCAGAATGCTTGCGATATGTCATTTGTTACAAGAAGAGAATTTAGAAATTAACTTTAGTTTGCTATGTCTTGTACTGTGCATTTTGAATCTTTGTAATAAAATCCGTGTTGTTCTAAATCTGTGTGTGGTAAGCTGGCCGAATGTCGAGATCCTGGAATTTCATTTGCTCCTTTGGTCTTCATCAGTTTAACTGCTGTTGACCAAGTAAATGTGAGAACAGATCACCTTTATTATATTGTAGCCTAGGTTGACAGCTCTGTTCTCACCAACACAATTTTTTTTTCCCCTCTAGTTCTATAACTAAGGAGAGGAGGGAAATTAGCAGGAAAGACTTCAGTATATTCTAGGGATTCATTTAAACATGTTGGCGCTTTTCCTACAGGATTTGTTTGTTTGAAATGATTAAAGTGTTAGTTTTCAGCACACTGTTTGAATTGTGTTTAATTCGTATGGGTTTTCATTGACAAGTGCTTGTAAAAATATCCATTTGTAAGGTTAAAATAAAATCTTTCAAATATTTGACTTATTGAGTCTTTAAACCATGACATAACTTGAAAGATATTCTTGTAATATATTCATTTTATAGGATTTTTTAAAATTCCTATGCACAGAAGGTAAGGTTGTAAGAAATTTATGAAAAGAATTTCTGTATTTCTGCTGGATGCTTCAAACAAGATAAAATTGAAACCAAGATGGTCTATTTTTACTGTTTAACTGTAGCAGACACTTGAATCTGCTACTAGTGTAACATTGTCCTTAGCTCTTGAGTGTTAAATATGGTGATTTAAGTTTTGGGAAGGATATACGTTAGCTGTGATAATTCTCATGTCTCTATCACTAGTCATTTAGCAGTTTTTGTTTCTGAAATTAATTAGCCTACTTCAGTTTTAACAAGTATGTGTAGTATTTATGTTCCTAATATTTTTGAAATGAGAACAACTGATATTAAAAACATTTTCTATTTTTAATTTTGAGCTAGAGTTTCAGGGAAACTAAAGGTCTAGAAATAATTGCATCTTTTTTGCTCCAGGACTGATGCTTTAATTATCTACATTTATCTAACTAGTACAAGTTTTGATAAACACTAGGTATAGAAAGAATGGGTAATGTCTGGCATAGGTATCTGAAGTTACATGCGCTCTGTTAGTTCATTACTGATGTCTAATATACATTACCAATGCCTAAATTTTTCTGAGACTATAAGACATCACAGCAATTTAAGTACGATAGCAAAGAATAGCAAAACCTGAAGCCAGCTGTTCTGGGGCTGAAATGCAGCAGAGTGCTGGGACTATCCAAAATGTCTTTTTAAAAACATTAAAAAACTGAGATAAGCCAGTCTGAATGTATCTGTATTATGCCTGGTGGTGTATATAAGGGAGTTAGCCTGTGCAAAAGTCACCAACACCATTTCTAGATTCTGGGTTGTGTATGATTTTATTTTATGTGTGTATTGTGGCTGCTTTGGCTTGTGCCTGTGCTTTGCTTATTGTCACTAATGCTTAGTTATTTTCCCTCCCTGTGGTATGTGGTATTGGGGTTATATCCTAGCTCTTAATACAGATACAGCTGCTGGACTACTGATACGCAGTATTCACCTGGTAACCCAAAGACTCAACTCACAGTGGAGGCAGGACATGAGTATCTCTCTGGCTGCACTGGAGCTTCTGTCTGGACTGGCAAAGGTGAGGGTGAAGTTTTGTGTGCCCTGGCCTCTTCTCAAAGGGTCATTGTAGTCCTGTTCCGGTGAAAGTCATGCCACCAAACAGACGTCTGTGTCTGAGTTTGTCAGCAAATGTTCTGTTTGGACACGAGAAGAAAAACAGTACTCCTTTTGTACTTCATCTTCTCCTAACGTAACTGCTCTGTGGCTGAAATGTGTGCCCTGTAAATGCCTGTTGGCTGAAAGTGAAGCTCAGGGTGGCTTGTTCAGATACACGTGGCTCTACTGTGCGATTCTGGCTGGTTTTGTTGAGCTAGCTGGACGGCTCCTAACCTTTCTCATGGATTCCCATGCGTGTCTGCTTTTGGTTTTTGTTGTGTGTTTTACACTACAGGGGATGCATCTCCCATATTAGGTTGCACAGTGGGAGAAAAACTTGCCACAAAGCTTCCACTGGCAGTGTAGGCGCTTGGGCCATTAGTTTTTAACCCCACTGTGAAGCATTTATCATAGCTTTGCTTGGTTGGGTGGCCAGTCTGTCTGCTCATTGTGTAACCAGACTTAGAAACAAGAGTGTTTGTTGCTGTTAATTGGCAGATTGCAAGTATTCCAGGGTATTGAACAACTTAATTGCCCTTTTTCTAAGTGGTGTACCTGCTTTTCCCCTTCCATCTATCTCATCTTGGAAATAGTTTTCTGAGCTTAGAAAATGATAGTGTATTTCTAATATGAGCTTCAGAGCTTTATCTGCACACAGTTCCTCGATTCAACAGCAAATAACTGAAGTAAAGCTGGGGGTGGGCTTTTTTAATTGAGAAGTAAAATAAGTAAAATGCCCTTTTCTGCTTGATGGCTCTTGACCCCAAGCTGGCCTTCGTGATGTCTGTTAAGCAAAAGTCCAATGTATGTACAGCAGCCACGATGACCTGGCGTGACAATTCAGCATTTCCTGTCATATTCCCCTGGGAACTCAACAGATCTTTGAAATACGCGTCTCGGGCATTTTTTAGAGTGTGGAGTCAGCACTGAGCCATGTTGGACCGGGTGCTTATTTTATTACTGCAGCAGCATGAGCTGAAGGATGCATTTGAAAGTGTTCTGCAGTGGTTATTGGGTCTTACAGAGCGTCATACAGAACCAGGGGTTCCTGCAGCTTGCATGATTAAGCCAGGTTTTGGTGGTTTTTTTCCTTGGCTTGCAATAAGATGGGAATGTGAAAATATATTATCTTTTCAAATGCCCTCCCAGGTTAATATTAAATATTGTAATCTTGGTATAATTCTCATGTCACTGAAGTAATTCTTCCTCGGGTATCTTGGATATCTTTCCCCTTTGTAACAAAGAGCGTAGAATGAGATCACCTCTTACTGCACAACTGCAGAGCGGAGAACCAGTTCTGCTTGTGCCTTTGGAGGTGACAATTCCCAAAGCCCTTCTCAGCGTAGAGGCTGCCCTGGCTTGTGTCTGTCCAGCACCAGGTTATTAGTGGGACTTGGTAAATGAAAAAATCCTGTTTCCTGCAAGAGTGCTGGTTCACCAACCTGCTCATAATAATAGCAGTTTATGCTCATCGTAAGCTCCTTTGAGGGGACTCTATTTGCCGTAGATCTTGCGCTTCTGAAGGAAATACTGCCTTCATCCTAGGGCTCTGAATTGTCACCCCCACCTTTGGGGAGTACAGCTGCCCGGCTCCGGTGGGGTCACCAGCAGGACCATCCACCTTCCTGCTTGGATAAGGGTGCACCTTAATGAGTAAAGCTTTATACGGCATGGTCGAATACTTCTGAGTAGAAAAATCCAGCTTAACTGATTGTTCCTGTGCCAAGTCACAGGTTGGGAAGAAAAGAGAAATTCAGTTCTTTAACTTTATAATGTAGATCCTAGTGCCTCGTGTACAAGGCTCTTCACTAACCCTCCGGTCTGGAGCCTGGCTCCCTGAAGCCCTGAGCTGGGAGAGAAGCTGGGAGGGTTTTGCAGTGAGTTTTGCGGGAGTTTTGCCAATCTGCTTGTTTGAGGATGGATTTTCTGTCCCTTTTTCACTGGTGAAAGTTACTGTGCTGACAAAATATGCCTAGTGGGAAGTTATATGAGCAGAATGAAGCCCTGTGGAAGGGAGACTTAGCAGCGAGTGGGTTCTCAGACATACAGAATGGGTTGCTATAGCTGGAGGAGAGAGGTATTTGCTGAAAATAAGTTTCAAATACTAATTTATTCAGCTTGCAATTAGTTTCTTGTCAAACCATATTGGTACCACTCTTGCTCTTGGAAACCAAGCCACGCAACGTGGTGGCACCTCAATGCAGCATTTCTTTCCTTTAAGTTTCAGTATCCATCACTGTTAAATATTTTTACCCACAGCTTTTAAGCTGTAATCATAAAAGAGCTCAACAGTTTATTCCTGTTTCTTAAAACTGTGTTTGAAAGTGCTTTTAAAAACTATTTCTTCTCTGGAAGATTTTTGTGGAGGAATTCTCATCCTCTCCTGCTTGCTTTACACAGGTGAAAGTGGTGGTCGATTCCGCTGATCGGAAGAGAGCTATTAGTTCGGTGTGCAGCTACATAGTGTACCAGTGCAGCCGCCCGGCCCCGCTCCACTCCCGCGACCTTCACTCCATGATAGTTGCGGCCTTCCAGTGCCTCTGCGTCTGGCTCACTGAGCACCCTGACATGCTGGATGAGAAGGTAAGGCTCTGGTGTACACATTGTGAGCGCTCCGAAGTGTAATGCCTTTCATTCCCGACCTGTCTGTTCTTGATACTTTAAAATAATATGCTTAGTTTTTGAAAGTATACTAGGAATTTCAAACTAGTTTCTGTGCAGAATAGTTTTGAATTTTGGTTTCTGCTCTTTATTTACCAAGAATGTTTTTGGCTTTAAAATTACCTTTCATATTTCTAAGAATATCTTGATCTTTCTTCTTGCATTGTGAAACTGGAAGAAGAGAGAAGAAAACTGAAAAAAACCCAAACTGAAAAGAGAAATATGGGAATTAGTGGTGTATATATAGCATAGCTACCTGCTGCAGATAAACTTCACTAAAAGCCATGTCTCTTCTCATTTCTTAGCTCTTAACCAACTAAAGCATCTTCTAGACTTAACGGAATTCCTTTGATGCTAATATTTTGATAATTGTAGTTTTGTTTCACCAAGAAACCAGTTTTCTAGAAACTGAGCAAGGCATAGCTCAATCCAAGATGGAATTTGCTTGGGAACCTTGAAAAGAGCAGGAAATGAAAGATGCGTGTTTCCAACAGCCTTCTAATATATATTTTATATATCTTTATATTTTGTTTATATATGCTATAGTGTATTTTAAAAAAATGAAAATTGAAACCCCACAAGCAGAACTTTAAATGAAAGATGCTTTCTACATGCACTTTGGGATACTGGCGTGGCAGTAGGTGACTAGCACAGGATAGTTTCCCTGGATGTGGCACACCATGGGTTTATTCAGTTGCTTAATGCTTTATTTCCTTTCATTAGGTTCTTTTTTTATTTTAATTATCGCTGCATATCGAGATAGTGTTACATACTGTGTGTAGCATATACCGGGCACTTAGTAGCTCATTCCTGAGTCATGATAGTCAGATGGGAACCTTTCATTGCACTTGCAAGTATTAGAATTGCAATTTTCCATGTGCCTCACCTTATATTTGCTTTGAATTTCACCTGCTATTTTACTAGCCAATGCTGGAAACTCCTGTAATTCCTCATGGCCAGTCTGCATGTCGACACTGGTTAATTTTGCTCTGTCAGAAAACTTTAGTCTTCACCTCTTTTTCTACGTCAATTATGAATATATAAGGAAGGACACAGGCCAAGACATAGAACCCTGCCTGGTCTCTGGTGGTAAAAACTGACCACTTGCTTGTGTTCAGATTTTAGCCAGCTATTTATTCATGAGAACGCTTTCCTTGTTGTTTGTAGCTCAAGCCATGAGATTTGAACCTTTGTAGCAATCCGGATATTTTCAGCGAATGATTTTGTAATGAGCAACACGTGAGTCATACCTGTGGTTCTACTGAGTGTTGCCCCCTCCTGTAACACGCTTGTTGAAGCTTTGCTGTGTACTTCGAGACTATTGTTATTGTTCTCTTGATGAATTAGTTACCATGACATATTTTACTTAGGAAAGCTGTTGGCAGTTGAAAGATTTGGAAAAGGATTTCTTGCAATTTTCCAAATGAGTTCATTCTTAACGTTCTTAGAACTTAATTAAAAGTTCTGCAGAGAGTCTCAGAAATGAATTTATCTCTTTAAATAGGTTTAAATTTTTCAGTTGCACTCTTAGTAGTCCTCTTGGCAATTTTGTACATATGTAATGGAATATATTGTGTGTATATATTCATTCAGAGCACTTTCTACCATTAGAATACAAACAGAAGTAGACATCTGTAGATGGAGAAAATATAATTCCTTTAGCAAATGTGATCTTTTTCCAACACTGTTAGAATAATCTTCTGCCTTTATTTCTGAGCTCATATTACCAGCTGTACTTTATTTTAATTGAAGGCATATCACTGTTTCACTGAGGTATTGGAGACATTTATCAGAGTGCTTCTGCTTTAAGGTGGTTCCTCTTGTGTTTTAGGATTGTTTAAAAGAGGTACTGGAGATTGTGGAGCTGGGCATTTCGGGAAGTAAATCCAAAAACAGTGAACAAGAGGTCAAGTACAAAGGAGATAAGGAGCCAAACCCTGCATCCATGAGAGTGAAGGATGCTGCTGAAGCTACACTGACGTGGTACGTAATTTGTTGGAGCATGTTTACTGTTTAGCATTGCCTTGTCTGAGAGTGTTTTGATTTGGAGTTCCCAGCTGGGGAGATCTCTGTCATGTAGCAAGAGCATTTGAAAAGTCAGCCATAAGCTCCCTCTGTTTTGCCCTTTGGGCAGGGTGGTTCTGTGCTCTGCCTTAGCTGTCTTCCCCCTCACATTACAGGTGTTCAACAGAAAAAAGATCCCTGCGATTGCTGTCTTCCCCTCCTGCATGCTCTCTTCCTTGGAGAGCAAACCCCAAGCGCTCCTGCAGCCCCTGGTGTTCTGTTCTCGGCCTGTCCTGTCTGCAGACAGCACTTCCCTCTATCTCCCACTTGACCTAGTGATCCTGTCTTGCCATTCCCCCCGCTCCTTATCCTCAGCCCAACAAGATATGCCATCCCCACGCTGATTGGGAAACGTATAGACGCTGTCTCGTGTGTAACGCAGCAGGATATGGCACACGCAGCAAATGTAAGCTGTGCAGGATGGGATGTCATTCTGCTCACAGCATTGGGCTTGCTTAATAGATTTGAGAGGTTCTACTGGAAATGCAGTAACAAATAATGCGTGGGTTGGGGAGGGGAAGCACAGAGAGGAAAACTGAGATTTGCTTCAGAGAAGTTGAAGAGCACTGTTTTACTGGATGAACAGCATGATGGTAGACAGGACAGATTGAGGATGGGTAGGATAAATATGTTTTGCAAAAGGCAATAGCTGCTTTCCTTTTTGCTCTGCTTTGCAATAAAATTTATAAAAATTTCACTGTTAGTAAAAACAACGGTGTAATTTCCAAGGTAAAAACAACTACTCATTGGAACTTGTGGACAAACCTTTATTGTTGCCTAAAAGTGCCTCTTTTCCTTTAGAGAGATGAAACTATCTGTTTTCAGAGTAAAGTGGAAAAGTGTGTGGGGAGGACTTCAATAAACTTACTTTTGGTCTGGGTGGTGGTGTTAAGAGTAAATTCCCAAGTTAGATCATATGATCCTCAGCCTGACACTGGACAACTCTCATGATTGGTTCCTGCCACAGAAATTTTCAATTTTTAGTAGTATTAGGTAGATCCTGTACAAGTTCAGATGACTTAAATCAGTACTTCTAGGAGCCTCCCTAGACCGTGGCTCCAAGGAGGAGCACACCCGAAGGCTTTCTCCCAGGGAAGGTTACCATCTATGGTAGTCATGCTTATGTGACCCTGGGTCGGTCTTAAAGGGTTTTAAGTTAATGTAATCTGTACTTGAAGAAAGCAAAGACAATCATAGCTAGTGCATCTACCATGTCTTTGCTTCTTGATATAAGAGTGGACATAATCATCCATACTTTAGCCCAGTCATCCAAAATCATCTTATAAGAATGAACATTAAAAAAAGCTGTGGAAGGGTACAGATTTTTGTGCTTTAAAGCATATCTTACTATCTTTATAACCTAGGTTATAAAGAAACTCATTCTGTAGGCAGAATACCCTTCTTTGTAGTTTTTCATGTATGTTTTTCTGAAGTTACTGGTTCTGTTTTCAAACAAGCTGATGGGAGAGGGCAGGCGTGCCTTGATAGGGTAACTGCTGTGTCAAGATGCAAATGAAGAGTGTGAGTGAAGGTCTGTGCTTGGGTGGAACAGTTTATCGTCTTAATCTGTCATAAGTCTTAACTTTTTTCTCACTGGCAGTATTATGCAGTTACTTGGAGCGTTTCCTTCTCCCAGTGGCCCTGCTTCTCCTTGCAGCTTGGTGAATGAAACCACATTAATTAAATATTCTCGTCTACCTACCATAAACAAGCATAGCTTCCGTTACTTCGTTTTGGATAATAGTGTCATCCTGGCGATGCTGGAGCAGCCTCTAGGGAACGAACAGAGTAAGTTCATACTTCCCATTTCCTTCTTTCTCTGGTTAAAACTGTAAAACAAAGGCACTTCATCAAGCATGTGGCTCATTTCAGGGGCTTTACCTCTTCTGTGGGTGTGCGATTGAGCAGAGTGGTGTTCTGGGATGAAGTGGTGGCAATAACTTTAATGCCACTGATAGTCAAACTTGTACCAGCCCATCCAAATTGTTCATGCAGTTGTCTGTATCTTTCACCCAGTTAGATCAGATACTTGCAGCTGGCTGCCATCTAAATTATTGCTGATGGACAAAAGCAATAACATTACGTTTTGAAAAATCATTGTTCATAAAAGAATGAAAACATAAAGACTATAGGAGGCTTGACAGGGATAAGTGCTCAACAGATGGTTGATGTGACACCTTTATGCTTGCACAGTTGCTTTTGCTTGCTTTAGGTCTCCTGTTACTAAATGTTTCTGTGAGTGCTTTCAGCTCAAATGGTTTTAGTTGCTTAGGAGCTGTTATAACTTTCCTGTGTACCATCCTGTTCTAACAATGACACCTACTGCAAAGGAGATCGATCACAGGGTATTGGCTTTCACAGCTGAATCTAACTTGTTTCATTCTCATATGCTTTGACCAGCAAGAGTTTATATTAAAAAAATCTGATATTAAATTACATGATGCTTTGAACCAAATAACTGATCCCCCTGTAAGTCTTCATGTATCATGGCATTGCCTAACAGAAGAGATGGAAATTCTCTTAAATGCTACCTCGGTTTAAGACTAATGTGTGTTAGATCTGCTGGTCTGCCACAGATATGTTTTCCTCATCTATGGACAGGATGGAGTCTAGATACTAGTCTTGAAAAGAGAGGCTGCACAGAACTTCGTGAACTGGCTAAGAGAAGTTGTTACTTTAAGCGTGGTCCAACCTCACTGAGAATCACTAAATAGATCTTGCAGAAAGCGCTGATGCTGGGAGCCATTGCTGCACGTCCACCCCCAGTCTGTGTTTGAGCAAGCGTCTTCCTGACTAGAATGGATTCGAGCACGCTAGAACGGCTGAGCAATTCTCATTCTTACTCTGCCTCTGCTAAATGCATTACTGAGGAATCCTGTAAAGCTGTTAGAATCTCAAATTAGATTATCTTTTCTTGCTGTGCATAACTTGCTTACAAATCCCCTTTGAATTACAAGATTAATTGCAGTAATGCACGAGTATGTCAGATCACTTTTGAGGCAGATCACTGAAGTGGATGATTGTGGGGAGCTGGTTTGGTTTGTCTATATGTGTGCTTATGTAGCTGTGCTGCACCCTGTACTTCCCGTGAAATACTGGGGAAGGAATACATACCTGCTGGTTACCTGATGGTGTCAATTTGTAGTTTATGTGCACAAAAGATAAATATAAATAACTTTAAAAAGAAAAGCTGTAGAGGTATGATGATCCTTCTTCTAAGGTGGCTAATATCGGTGGCCTTTTAAGTCTCGAAGGAAGACTGAAATCCCTGCAATGTTAAAACTATGATTGTGCAACTTGAAAGGCACCTCAGGAATCTGCAGTCTAACCTCCCGCTCTAAACAAGGTCAGTGCTGAATTCAGACCAGGACAATGCAGTCTGACATTGTCCAAGTAGGTCCTGAAAACCTACGAGGACAACTTCTATGTCCCTGTTCCTTGTGGTGAAAAATTTTCCACAATGTGAAGTCAGAACTTTCCCCTGTCTTAGTTTGACCATTATCTCTTGTCCTTCCACTGTTCTTATTGCCGCTATTTGCGTGGGACCTTTATAGAAGGTTGTGGAAGTATGGAAACTGTGTCTCCTATGGTCATTTGTCTTGCCTAAACAGGCAGTGGCTGGACAATCTTTTTTCATTTCCTGGAGGTAATTTGGAGAGAAACAGTGATGTGCCTGAATTTGGATGAAAGTTACTTTTAATGATGAAACTGAGCTGGCAACTACTGAACAGACCACAAAGTAGACCAGTACTTCCCTGCTGCAGAGAGGAGGATTGCTTGCTCCTCATCAGGAATTGTCTTCAGGGTCAGGGAAGAGTTAACCTTGCAAACAAAACCTCTGTCATCATGCCTGCGTTTCTTTCTGGTTAAATTATTGCACAGTGAACTGTTTGCAATTTATGATGATGTGTTATTCTCTTAACCCGTGTGCTTTGCAGATGACTCTTTCCCCTCTGTCACGGTTTTGATCCGTGGGACATCTGGAAGATTTGCATGGGCCCAGCAACTCTGTCTTTTACCAAGAGGAGCTAAAGCAAATCAAAAGGTCTCTATCAAAGCCCATAAAGAAATCTTTAACTTAGAGATGTTCAGCAGAAATTCCACTAATGTGAGACAGCCCCACAGAGCTGGTGATTATACATTAAGGCTGAGCCACGGGGCCTTTAGCTGTAGGTAATGTGACACATCTCTGGTGACTCTTTACGACTTGTGATTAATATTAAATACAGGCTGTGAAAGTGCTGATGCCTTCTAGACTTGTTTAAGGGGAAGGGGGCATTCTCCTTTTTTTTCTGAAAGCATCTTCTGAGGTGATGGGGCACTGGACAGTGTATTTAGTGTCTAGGCATGAGCATTGGTGCTGATTTTAGGATGTCAGGCAAAGCCCTTGCAGCAGCGGGAGCAAAGTCTGGAGATGTAGAATGTGATGCTGCAGAGAGAACAGCTATTCAACTACAGAGCCCAGTGTTGCAAAGGTGGCTGTAAACCTGCTGTGAAAAAAAACCCCAATTATCTAGATAAACTCTGGAATGGCTCTGGAGAGGAATAGTGGAGGAGAAATACCTCAGTCTCATTTTACAGTAAAATCTCTTCTTGCAGTTGTCTAGAGGAGCACATCCTTCTGTTACCAAACTTTTCTGTCTGTTTGTGAACTTCTCCAAATCTTTGAACCCTTCACGTGCCCCTCAGTAAAATAAAGGAAATAATAATGTAGCTGAAATGAGGGCCTGTCGGTCTCGGCTGCCGTGTTCACGTTTAGATGAATCTGGTCTCCGCAAAGCGACCTTCGGGAAGGCCCTTCCGCGTGACGCCTTTGGAGCTGCGCAGTTCGTGTCAGCGTGACACCTCCCGCGCCGAAGCAGAGGTCCTGTCCTGGCTGCTGACCTCCTTACCAGTTTTAAGGGAACTTTTCCAACTTAAAGGCGTTCTATAACTTCAGTGTTAACAGTTTTGCCCTTTTGAAGCGTAACTGGTAGTAAATAAACTCATAACGCAGCACTCAAGACGTAATTAAAGGTCTTGCTTGGCCCTTGTGCACCTGCAAACCTGCACCTAGATTTCTTGTTGCTTTCATTGGCAACGTCAAGTTTTGAGTTACATACTAACAATTTAGAACATAATGTAGTAACAACGTCAAAATTGCCTTAGGATACATTACGGGAGCCCTTTCGATGCTCTGGCAGCGCATCTCGCTCCCGACCCACAGCGTTGCTGCTGTTCTTCCAGGTCTTCTCAGCCTGACTCGTGGTCCTCGTAGTCGGCAGGGTTAAAATGGAGGCTTCTCGCACAGTTGGTAGCTTTCGCTCAATACAGTTAGAATGGGCCGCAAGTAAGATGTTGCCACGTGAGCTTGCTGTTTTTATTGGGATTTGCAGCTGCTTAGAAGTCAGATGGTAAGCAGAGGTCATGGGTTCCAGGAGCGCAGCCACCAAAATGGGCAGGACTATGTGTCTCTTAAAATTTACAGCCACATTTTTAATACAAGTCTATTAGTTTAAAGTACTTACTGAATGTTTTTTAATGATACCTCTCACTAATGGATTAGTGTACTTCTGGTGGTGAGAAGGGAGGGAACGTTTTCCATCTATTATAATAAAGTATTGCCTAGTGGTGCGATGCTTTGAATGTGAAAACTATCCCCTTTTTTGTCAGACGTTCGTACCAGAACCTCGACCCGCCCCTAAAAATGATGTTGGATTGAAATACAGTGTGAAGCACCGCCCTTTTCCTGAAGAAGTGGACAAGATCCCGTTTGTGAAAGCTGACTTGAGCATTCCTGATTTACATGAAATCGTGAATGAGGAAGTAAGTCACTCCTGGTCTCTGAATTAATTTTGTTCTTGGGTTTTTTGTCTGTTCATGAATCATACACTAATGTCGTACTGTAAATAGTTTTCTTTTTAGCTTGACTAATTTCATATTAATGGAATAATAACCTCTGCAGACTAATGAAATCTGCGCCCTTCTCCAGGAAGATGACAATGCCTTGGATGTGTTTTCTGGGAGGCACTGCTCAACATGTTTTATTACAGATCCCAATATCCTGGTACTGCTAGGAAGCAATGACTTACATTTTGTTGCTGCTTCTGAGGAAATGGAAGGGGCTTTTCTGAGACCTCCTGGGCGCGGGGTGGGGGTGTGTGTCAAAAACATTTTAAAGTTTCACAGTGCCAGATGTGTTTTAGTTTCTGTTCACTTAAAAAGGACAAGCTGTAGCTGGTACTGGATACATAAATTTGCAACAGCTCTCCCATGCAAACAGGGTGTTCAGACGTTCACTCTGTGACATTGCAAGGTCTTGTTGATAGTGCTTTGGTAAACATCCTGGTGGTGGAGTTGCAGCTGCTGCTGTACCTGGTACTTGGAGCTTCCCTAAATGATGGAGCTGCTTTCTTAGTGGATCTTGGTGATCTTGGTGGAATCAGCATTTCACGCAATGTTTTTCAGCTTGAAGAGCGACACGAGAAGCTGAGGAATGGCATGATGCAGCAGATTGTTTTTGAGAAATCCATAGATCAGAAAAGTGAAGAGGAGTGTCAGAAGAAGAGCTTTCCCGATCCGATCACGGAGTGTAAGCCCCCACCACCGGCACAGGAGTTCCAGACAGCACGCCTGTTCCTCTCTCACTTCGGGTTTCTCTCACTAGAGGCATTGAAGGTGACCTGATACTTCCTAGTGTTGTGCAAATGCCCTCAGTACCCACATGGTCTGGCTTGGCAAAAGAAGAAAACTAAGTTTTGTTAGTGGAAGATCTTCTGTGTAATTCCAGCTGCTGTTAAGCTGTAGTCTAATCAAATAAAGGGATGGATTCCAGTCTTCCAGGATTGAGAGCAGGGTTGTGAAAGGCCATGCCTCAAATTGAGCATGCTCTGAATAGGTGGCTGTATCTTTATTTTTGCAGTGGGTACATAAGCTATCACATTCACGTGTTTGTACTTGAAATCATTCCCTCAGCTTCAGTTAGGTTTTGGGGTGGTACTTTAAGAGTTTCTGAAATACGACTGCCTTAGAAGTTCTGCTCCAGAGATAATTGTGCTGAAGTGGTTTAATCATATAGAAGCAGTTGGAAGTACGTATAGGTTGTAGAGCTTTCTTTTGAAAGTTAAAATATCAACAGTTTATAGAGATTATCCATATTCTTAATTTGAAATTCTGCCTTTTACCTGTGGATTCTCCCTTTTATTTGTTGCATTTCCTTCCAGAAAACTGTCAACAAAAGTAGACAATGGAGCTTTTGCAAAAATGATGTCTAAAAGTGCCTAGTATTTTACATACTATTGGTATATAAGTTAATAAATATGAAACTACACATGTGACTGTGTATAGTTGTGATATTTTGAAAGGATCTGCTGCATTTGTTGTGGTAGCTAGCACTCTTTCCGAGCAACACGTTATGTCTGTTTTGCTGGCAAAATATGTTTTTTGTTTAACGAGGAGAGTAGAATGCAACAAATTGTCAAACTTATGCTTGCTGTTACTCATTTACAGTAACAGGGTTATATTGCATCAGAAATTTGTGTATGATTTTGTTCTTAGGATAAAAGGGAAATTGTCTTTTTATATTTTAATGGATTATTATTTGAAGCCATAAAGACCTTTTCAGTTAGGAAAGATGGTTTTTTAAGCTGTTGAACTCTGTCTGTTGGATAGGAGCCTGCTAACAGTCGTCTACCTCCTCACCTGATTGCACTTGACTCTGCTCTTCCTGGGTTTTTTGATGACCTTGGCTACCTGGATTTACTACCATGTCGTCCTTTTGATACTGTTTTCATTTTCTACATGAAGGCAGGCCAGAAAACAAGCCAGGAGGTAAGTGAAAGTGTAGAGTGCCAACTAGCCTATATTGTCCTGTTTCTAGTAATCCTCAAGTGAATAAAGCATCGCTGCTAATGACTGGAGTGGAGTATCAGAACCAGGGGTTCTGGCCCTTGTCTTTATTTACAGTGTGAGCTCTAACAGATCACTGCGTTCTTTTCATCTGTACGTTGAAGTACATGACCCACATTTAGGATTGTTGTAACATCTTTTTATATATATTTTATATACATATATATAAAAAATATATATAAAAACATTAATAGTATTTTTGTTATCTGTTCTGTCCTTATTTTCCTTACTTGTAGAGTTCAAAGATTCATATCAGAAATGTGTTTCAGATTTGTTGGCTCAGCTTGCAGGGGAGGTTGCAGTTTGGTCCAGCAATGTGCAATCTCCAGGCAGTTTGGTTTGATTCTAACATTAAACACGTGTTAAAGGAATGCAAAACTTTCTGCAAGTAAGAAAGTATTATTGCTTTCTAAGTCTTTATACTATTTACATTCAAATGTGATTAGGTTAATCAGGTTAATTTGTACAAATCTAAATCGTGACTTCTTTAGACTGTGGCCTAGAAACTCACTAAGACGGTTTACGGGCTCATTAGAAAAGGTTGTTTTTATAGTACCTTCTCCTCATTCCATTCATAATTCTCATAGTAAAGAGTAGAAGCGTAGCTTCCACACTAAATTATTGTGCCATCTCCTCGTGCTACAGGGAATGTACAGTTGACAGAACACTGTAGCACCTTCTACTTCTGCATAGGAAATTACGCTAATTCTTGAAACCAGGATTGTGCTGTTTGTGAGTTTTCAAGCTGAAGTTCAGAGTAGCCAGTACACAGTCTTTCCATCTCCAAAGTCAGCTACAAAACAAGATATACAAGGTTTGCCTTCCAGCTGAAATGTGCTCTTGCTGAGCTAGCAGAATGCTTTTTCCCATCGGATGCTTATATGCTCTTACGGATTTAGACAGACGAGATTACTTAGTCCTGCAGAATTTGCTGGCCTTTGGAAACCCAATTAGCATGGGTTTTGCCACGTAGATTTAAGAAAATCTTGTATTTGGGAGATTCTGGACATATTTAGACACAGTATAAAGATGCCACTCCTGCTTCAAGATCCCCAGACACGTTGCTGTGATTCCTAAGCCTTTCAGGTTGTGCAAAGTCGCATTGGCAGTCAAGTTAATAACATGCTCGTCTCTATGGTCCTGAGCTGAGAGATACTGATGCTGCTCCCACCTCTGAAAAGACCTGTGACTTATTTCTGTCCTCTCTCATTTTCAATACTAACAATTAAGAGAGGAGGAGATCAAAGCCAAGTCATGACGCGGTTTCTGCTTTGAGCAGGGCTGGCTGCCTGGTCCTGCGCAGCCCTCTCTGTGTGTGTGAGTTCATGCCGCTTCAGCTCGGGACCTCGTTCCGTTCTGAGGTGACCCGCTGTCCTTCCACAAGGAGTGGTGTCAGCTGTGTTTTATCAGATGCTCCACAGCCCAGAATAGTGGCATGTAGCCTGCTGGTTATTGCATTAGGCCCAAATATTTTTCTGTGGTGGTAGGCTTTTACAGTTGAGAAGGGTCTCATGGCATTTTTTTATACAGGGTAATGACACTGCCCGCACACTTTTTACATTATTATGCTTCACATCATTAAATGTCCTTTGAAAATACCCCCTTGTCCTTGCTTTACTGTAAATTCTTTTTTTGAATGGGCTCAGATATAAAACCATATAGTTGTATAAAGCCTGTGCTCGCCTATTTTCTGAAACTGTCTTCTAAACTGCACTTATCTTGATGCATTCTGAAGCATAGCTATGACTTCAGTGTGTTCAGTAATGAGAATAGTAATATTTCAATGCAGTGTACCTAGTCGCTGCTAAATATTGTACGAGGCATTAGGTTGGGATGCCAGGACCATGTGGATACGAGGAGCCTCCTGTCTGGAAGCTTTCCTTCCAGCGCCTGTCCCTGCAGTTTCTGCTCAGCTGGAGCCTGCATCCCACCGTACTGCCCCCGCACAAACCAAAATCAAAGGTGCTCCTGCCACAAAATGAATTCTCGTGTGGCCCAGAAAGGATGGATGCATTGTCTGTTCCACAAATCCCAATGGTTCTGGTAGACCAAATCACAAATCATCTGTGTCTCCCTGCGTGCCGTTTGGTGAAGGTTTCAACTTTCACTTGGTCACAATGGGATAAAAATTGCCTTTGGATGTGGAAACATCCCAGCTCTTTATAAGAAGTAGGATTAAGGTTTAAAGTGAACAGTACAGTGTGACATTTGATTAAAGTGCATGCTTAATCCTGCTGAAAATTGCTTTGCAAAATCTGTTTCATAATTTAATGTGCAGTGAGGCCTGCCTTCTAAATCTCTGTATGCATGTACAGGTGAGTAGTGAAAAAATACCCTTCTCCTAAAATTTTACCTCAGTTTATTAGTGAAAATAGTCCAGAAAATTCTCATGTTACATTTGGTGCTGTTGTGGTTTAACCCCAAATGGTAACCGAAATACCACGCAGCCACGCTCTCACTCCCCTCCTCCCCAGAGGAGAATCGGAGAGAAAGGAAAACTTGCAGGTTGAGATAAAAGCAGTTCACCAGGACAACAAAGGGAAAATATAAAAATATATTAATGATAATAATAATATATGTAAGGATAATAGAATATATAAAACAAACAATGCACAGTTTCTTACCACCCAACGACCGATACAGCCCGTCCCGAACAGCAGCCAGGGAGCAGGGGTATCCCCCCCCAGCTATCCCAGAACAGCAAGTTCCAGAGAGAGCAGGTGAGGGAACCAACAGCCAAACCAATGAAAAGGCATGAACAAACCAAAAAAAAAAAAAAAAAAAAGAAAAATACCAGGGAAACACAAAGCAACCCGAAGGGAAGCTTAAGGATTAAGGCTCTAAGGGTCTAAAGAAAGTAGCCCACCAGCTGACCCTCACTTATCCCGGGCATGAAGTCTCTGGTATGGAATACTCTCTTTGGCCAGTTTGGATCAACTGTTCCGGCTCTGCCCTTCCCAGGTTTTTGCACCTGCATATCAGCAAAACCTGGGAAACTGCAAAATGTCCTTGATCGTTTAGCAGCGACCAACACTAGTGTACTATCACCACTCTTCACACACTAAATCCAACACACAGGAGCTGCTGGACACAAAACTAGCTCCGTCCTGGCTGAAACCAGGACAGGTGCTGATGCAGATTCTGCACTGAACAGTTCTGTGGCTTATCCCTGATGAGTGTATAAATATCAAAATTGCCATTTCTAGCTGTTTGATTAACTATTTTACAGGCTTTGGCAATGATGGCAGAAAGACAAGTTGATCGGATAGGACATTGCCAAGCAGGATGGGAGGATGCTGGGCAGCAGGGAGTAGTGTCCATGTAGAAAGTACTGGGTTCCAGACTTGCTGAATAGCTATATTTGGGCAAAACCATGGTGGTGACACAAAATTTTAATTAAAAAAGTGGGGAGGAAGAGAGCTGCTTCCTGGAGTCTCCTGTACCTACTGCAGTGCTGCTGTTTTTTTCAGATCCTGAAGAACATGGAGTCTTCCAGAATTGTTCAGCCACACTTCCTGGAGTTCTTGCTGTCTCTTGGCTGGTCCGTTGATGTGGGGAAGCACCCTGGGTGGACTGGCCATGTCTCAACAAGCTGGTCAATCAATAGCTGCAGTGATGAAGAGGGACCTGAACAAGGTAAGACATAGTAAATGGTGTAATAATAAATTAAAATGTTCAGACTCCTTTGGGAGACAATTAATTCAAAATTTCTTGCACCTAGATACCTATCTGAGCACTTGTGTATTTTTTTCGGTTAAATGCTGACGCTTACTAGAAAGGAATGTGTAAATATTAGATTAAGCTTCAAGTCAATGTGAGCAAAACTAATGTCTGTATGTTGTTGGGAGGAAGTAGCCTCAGCAAGAAATACCTCTGTGCTATATTTTTAGCAGACTTGATAAGTCTTTATTATCCAAAACCAGTATTCAGGTGAAATTGGATAGAAATTGTGCTGCATATTGGCAAATAGACTTGAAATAGTGTGCCATTTTTAGTGTTCTGTAAGTAATTAAAATGAGATATTGACTAGTAAGTTAGCCTTGTAATCATGCTTGGTAGGGAGTAATGAAAACAAGCTGCTGTTTGTAGGTCACGGTGGTTGGAGCCCACACACAGCTCTTCTGTCCTGCTTAATTTACTCTGCTTTTTTCCACTACAGCAACTCCTCCTCTGGGCTTGTCATATACCAGCCTCTCCCCGTTCTGTCAACCAAAATGATCCTCAGGGTAGTGAATTGCTCTCCCAGGCTGGTGAACTGGAGGTCGGGTTAGTTTCTAACTTGAAGAACTTAATCGGATTACCTGGGATTCTGATAGTGTCTGGGTTGGTTTCAGTGTGGTTCATGGTCGCTGCTGCAAGGGCCAGACCTTTTCTTGGTGATCTTCAGAGCCTCAGCCTTCTGCTGTGGGCCACACCAAGGCATTGAACAGGCTGGTCCAGCTTGTTCAATGACTTTGGTCTGGCGTTTGCAGCAGGTGCCACGCCATAGCTACTGCAGTTGCTTAAGCAGTGCTCTTGTTCTGCTTTCCCTTCACTGTGCCTTAGAAATGCTCTTCACCTGTAACTGCAGCCAGCTAAACGGTTCCCTATTCATTCGTAGAATAAAGCTACAAATGATAGAAGGCTTGAAATGTTGGGGAGGGGTTAAGAGAACAGAGGCATGACTTTCTCTGAACAAGTTAGGTTACAAAATGGCTGGGCCCGGGTTTAATTTTCCTTTGAGGACAGGGTCAGACTGTGCTTTACTCGGAGGCAGAGCCCTCTCCCTTCCCTTTGTGGTTGGCTTTGTCAGTACGGCTGTGCAGAAGGCAGTGCCCTGAATTAGTGAGGTAACCTGTTTTGATGCAGGCTTTGTAACTTGGGTTTTTTTCAGCCATTTAGATTAGATCACAGACCACCAAATAGCTGAATTAATTCAATAAATTGGGGGAAGAAGGAACAGAAAAAGCATTCAGGGATGGGAGGGAGGAAGGGCTACTTCTAATCTGGTTCTACTGTTGGAAAAATCCATGGGTGGAGTCGTACCTTTAGGAAGCAATCGCTAAAAAACTGAAATGGCAGATTTAAAGCAGACGTGGACCAACTTGTGAAGATTGCTTGCTTTGTTTTCTTGCCCAATCTTTGCTGTGACTAAAGCTATTTATGATGTTAAATGTATGTTTTCTTTGTGGATGGCTCTGATGATTCAAAACCTATTCAGGAGTCTAGCATCCTGGCTTGTATCAGCACTAGTGTGGCCAGCAGGACCAGGGCAGGGATCGTCCCCCTGTACTCGGCTCTGGCAAGGCCTCACCTTGAGTGCTGGGGTCAGTTCTGGGCCCCTCACTCCAAGACAGACACTGAGGGGCTGGAGCGTGTCCAGAGACGGGCAACGGAGCTGGGGAAGGGTCTGGAGCACAAGTGCTGTGAGGAGCGGCTGAGGGACCTGGGGGGGTTTGGCCTGGAGAAAAGGAGGCTGGGGGGAGACCTTCTCGCTCTCTGCAACTCCCTGAAAGGAGGTTGGAGCCAGGGGGGGTCGGTCTCTTCTCCCAAGGAACAGGGGACAGGACAAGAGGAAATGGCCTCAAGTTGCGCCAGGGGAGGTTTAGATTGGATATTGGGAACCATTTCTTCCCCCAAAGGGCTGTCAGGCCCTGGCACAGGCTGCCCAGGGCAGTGGTGGAGTCCCCATCCCTGGAGGGATTGAAAAGCCGTGTAGATGTGGCGCTTGGGGACATGGGTTAGTGGTGGCCTTGGCAGTGCTGGGTTAACGGTCGGACTTGGTGATTTTACAGGTCTTTTCCAACCTAAATGATTCTATGATTCTAGAATAGCTTCCAGTGAGATGTAACTAAAAAAAATTCACAGGCATATGCTTTGGTTTTGTTTCCCCGCACACCCCCAAAAGCAAAGAAATTCTTAAACAATTGGGTTCGAGTTGTGATGCTGCTCCCTGAGAGCTATGGGCTGGAGATGCAGGAATACTTCCCTGATGGTGGAGCGTGGCTCGGAGACTCCTGCGTGCCTCTGGCCACCTCTCTGTCAGCGTGCTGAGTTTCACTGCTCCGTTGGTTTCGCTGAGGCAGCTATCCCAGGAACCCTTCTGTAAACTGGATCAGAGAAATAATTCAGCTTAAAGTCCTTGCTAGTCTTTCTGGAGGTGGTACGGGGAAGGAAAGGGGGGGGTGTGATTTACTTACAGCATGGCTGTACTGTGAAGGCCTGATGTACTGGCCAACTGATGAGGGAATAAATGGGGGCTGAGAACGAGGAGCTTTCTTGCATTGGGTTTGATTCAGAGAGCCTTTTTCTACCTCTCCTTGGCAGAAGAAAAGATATAGAGGAGAGTCTGTAGAAACTGGCTTGAATTCCAGAATAGTATCAGGCTGAAGTTATAAATGTTAAATGCTTTGGAAATTTAATGACTAACCAAATGATGTCTATTAGGGGAATGGTTAGAAATAGCTACTAGATGAATTCTCATGGCAGACATGCTTACTAGACTACTCCATCTGAGGGAAATAGGGTATGCAGTACAATGGAAATATGTTCAAAATAAACCCTCTCCCAACCCAAAATGCCATTTCCTTCAAAATAACAAAGTTTATCTGAGAATGGTTAGCTGTGAGGTTTGACTGTGAAATCTTCTCATTTTAAAATGGCATCTGCGTGATTTCTTATTGCACCTTCTATTTGAAGATCTTCTCCTGAGGCAGTGTATAAAGAGGTAGAGCTTCCTTTTGGCTAAACTTTCCTTTTCTATTCATTTCAGATGATCTAATTATTTCAGAAGATGTTGGGGCAAGTATCTTCAATGGGCAGAAGAAGGTGCTGTATTATGCGGATGCCCTGACAGAAATAGCTTTTGTTGTCCCATCGCCAGTGGAGTCCCTAAGTAAGATCACTTTGTACATGCTGTTTACAAAAACCAAAATGACATTTTTTTGTTAGAGAGCTTTTTCAGAAGCAGAACCTAAATAAGCCTAACTAGTAGTGTGTCTAGCAAGATCCTTGTCAGAAAGCTACTGATGTTTAAATTGCAACATCCTAATCCTTAGACTCCTTCCTAAGGTCGTATCTGTTCTGTGCCTCTTTTTCTCAGTCTAAGCCTCAACGTATGTCCAGGTTTGCACAGCAGTATTGCTGTTACCCTGGGTGCGTTAGGTTGGACGTATGGTTCACCATCAACCGGGGATGCATTTTTTTCTCTGTCTTGATGACATGCTCCTGCAGCACATGGAGGAGCACGTGCACAACTGCTATGTAGGTGAGCAACTGCTTTCATGACATCTTTTGCACACTAAAACCGGTGTGCGAAGGTTCCTTGGAATAAAAGGGCTGTGAGGAAATGATAGCCGTAGGAAGAGAAGACTGTATCCCATAGGAAATGGATGGGACACTTCTAAATCCATAGGGAGTGATTTAATTGCAGTCTGTTGCTGGAATAACTGGCAGTTGTCCACTGCTGAACCCTCTTCCTGCTTTTGAGTGCTATATTGACTTGACTGTAAATCTACGTGTGTTTAGTTTCAAAAACCTTACAACCTTTTTTAGTCTCAAAACCTTATATATGATGACAGCTTAAGTTTTTTGGCAGAAGAAAAGACAAAACCCACCTTTCTTCTTCTGGTTTACAGCTGATTCACTGGAAAGCAATATGTCTGACCAAGAAAGCGACTCCAACATGGATCTGCTGCCAGGAATATTGAAGCAGCAGTCTCTGACACTTGAACTCTTCCCCAATCATACAGACAATCTTAATCCCTCCCAGCGGGTAAGGCGAAACTCACATTGAAAAGTGACATTCTCTTTTTTTTGCAAGAACAACACTGGCAATGCTACAGCATTTTTTGATAGTATATTATTTGGTTTCCCAGCATTTGGAGTTACTTGTTCCTAGCCATTAATCTTTAACATCTGCTTTGGTCCTGCCAGAATTTGCACCTGCAGTAGGAGATTGCAAGATTACATTAACTAAATATAAAACTTAAACATGCTAAGTAGTAATACTCTGCATATGGAAATCTTGAAATGCGTGCAGGAAAAAGTGTATGCAGTATTTGCAAAGTAATTCAGACTTGAATCCATGCTTGGAAATTTAGGATGGCTAGACATGAACACTTTTCATACCTACCCAGTTTAAAATAGTATGTGTCAGTTGTGTCTGAAGTATCAGATGTGAAGTTGCTTTTGTATGGTAGTGTTGTGGTTTAACCCCAGCTGGCAACTCAGCCCCACACAGCCGCTCGGTGGGATGAGGGAGAGAATCGGAAGGGTAAAAGTGAGAAAACTCCTGGGCTGAGATCAAAACAGTTTAATAGGGAAAGCAAAAGCCGCACACGCAAGCAAAGCAAAACAAGGAATTCCTTCACTCCTTCCCACGGGCAGGGAGGTGCTCAGCCATCCCCAGGACAGCAGGGCTCCATCACATGGAACGGTGACTTGGGAAGGCAAATGCCATCACTCCGAATGTCCCCCCCTTCCTTCTTCCCCCAGCTTTACATGCTGCACATGACGCCATATGGTGTGGGACATCCCTTGGGTCAGTTGGGGTCAGCTGTCCCGGCTGTGTCCCCTCCCAGCTCCTTGTGCCCCCCAGCCTCCTCGCTGGTGGGGTGGGGTGAGGAGCAGCAAAGGCCTCGGCTCTGTGTCAGCTCTGCTCAGCAGCAACGAAACCATCCCTGTGTTATCAACACTGTTTCCAGCACAAATCCAACATATAGCCCCATAGTAGCTCCTGTGAAGAAAATTAACTCTATCCCAGCCAAAACCAGCAGAGGTAGCAAAGCAGAAAACCATGAACTGCTGTAACAGTTAGCAAAGGATTTACAACTACTTATTTCTTGTATAGAATTCACATTCAAATGTATACTTAGTTACTGATTTAAGATCTTTGAGAACATTAAGAAAAACTTGAACCATTTTTTTAAGATTGAATATATTAATTTATGTTGAATATAAATATTGTGGAGACCCAGATTGCTGTTTCTCAGTGGGTAGTTCCACCACAGCTGCCCCATCTCAGTAGTTGGCAGAGGTTGTACCTGTCTGAGATCTGAAAGACTAAGGAATAACTGTGGGAATGCTTGTTGGATGCATTACTGGACTCATGGTGTTTGCAAATGCTACTCTTCCCTTGTGTTCAAAACAGCTCAGTCCTACTTCCAGATCCAAGAGGATGCCTCAGGGCCGGACCATTCCACCGATGGGACCTGAAACCAAAGTGTATGTGGTCTGGGTGGAACGTTATGACGATATAGGTGCGTAGAAGTTTTTATTGTTCACTGAATTAACAACAGGGCACGAACCAGAGGAAAAACTCTGTTCCATTCCTCTATAAAATGCTAAATCCTTATTAATGTCTGTAACCAACACTTTTAAGATTCTAAAACAGTTCTTTGGTATTTGGGTGGTGGTCCATGAATCAGCGGCAGGTAGGTCTGGAGATTATTGTAGCTCTGGCAGTACATGTGAAATGCCATCGTGCACCTTCTTAAGCTTAACACACAAGGCAAGTGTGCACTCCTGTTTTTGAGTTCCCCTCAACTGCTCTCTCCTCAGAGTGGATCTGTTCTTCCTTTAAAAAGAAAAAAGACTTCTGACACCTGCTGCTTCTGTGCTGAAGGGATCATCACCCTTCTTGTTTTGATGGTACCTTTGAGACTTTCTGCTGTGTTCTGTCTTGCGGGAGGGCTAATTTCTGTGCTCGGGGTGCCCATCTCATGCTATGCAGTCCAGCTTCCTTTCTGCACCTTTGTTCAGGCAGGGTCCTGCTCCTCGTGCAACTTAGTGTTTCTTAGTTTGGTGTTTCCTCTCTGACTCTGGGTACTGGCTGACCTGGGAGAGACCCAGCTCTGCCCATCCTGTTACAGCCATGGCATGGACAATGGTGGGCAGCTGGCTACTAGACTTGGAGTCCTTTGTCCCCAAGAGCTGCTTGTGTGCTGGTTCTAAGCCGTGGCCTGGCTTTAGCGCTATGCGAGAGCCTCTCTACTGGCCTAGCCCAGCAGAGTCTGTAGCACTGGCCAGTAACTGATACTTTTATTCTGTCTTTGAGTTCTAATCCTGGTTCCCAGTCTGGCAGTAAGGGTGGACCTTAATTAAGCCTGTAGCTCCTCCTGGAGGAAAGCAGCCAAGAGAATGGGAGCGATCAAGAGGAAGCTTCCTGTAAAGTGTTAGGTGTAAATTCTCAAGACCACCACCTTGTCCACAGCACATCCCCGAGAGCTTTATTGAGATGGGGAGGTGGACATCAAGTTCTGCATCATCATTTCCTTATCCAGACGTTGGCCCAGAGGGTGTTCCCTTAGCTCCAGGAGTCCCTCAGCTGCTTCAGTTCCCGAACTGGTGTCCCTGACCCACTTCTTTCTTGGGTGGCAGCTAAAGCCAACTCAGTGCAGAGGCAGCAACTGTGCTACACGTGTGTTTCTGCTTGGCTGCTTCTTTCAGCAGCCATAGGAATCTCCCAAAGCTCTGGGCCTGAAGCTGAAGAAATGAGTTTGTGAGACTCGGTAAACATGGCAGTTGGATTGGGGAGGGGGGGAGGCTCTTGAAAGTGGCTCCTAACCCAGAGGCTTTGCCTTCTGCTCCTTATGTTCTTGGCTTTTGCCTTATGCTTCTGTTACATCATTGAATCCAGACAGTGGAAAAGCTGTCACTTTGTGGTCTAGGCTATCGCCCCTGTGCCAGCTGCCTTCCCTCCCTCTTGCTCCATCTTAAAGTACTTCCATGGCCCGCCGTGCTCTCCCTCTGCTAGCTCCAGCTTTTGGGTACTCTCAGCATCCCAGCTCTCATGGCAAAAGGTGGGTTTGGGCCTTATGCTCTTTCTGCTGGAAGAGGCATCGGCGGTGTCCCGCTGTCTGAGCTATACTTTTGTGAGTGACTCTCAACATCTGTCTCAGATCCTGCCCCTAAGCAAGGTAATGGGAAGAGCCACGTCCCTTCTACGGGTCCGAGTTCTTACTTCCTCCTCTTGCACCTTCATTATCCAGTCACTTCTTACCAAGTGCATGGCAGCAGAGTTGTAGGTTATGGCGAGGATGTACAGAGCTTGGATTTGAGGAACAATACCACGTTTGTTGGAGCAGGGCCCAAGGGAATTGTGGCTGTAAGGGGTGGTATCGTTTTAAATTCCCAGCACTGTTCTTGAGGCTGATTATTTGTGGATAAGCGAAGATGCTGTTGAATAATAATTTGAAAGCTTTTTTTGTGATTGAAGTACTTCACCTCCTTCCTGCTTTCACTGTTCCTCTAGAGATTTTAATCTTTGGGATTGAGAGAATTGAGGGTCTGGGACATGTGTTACCTAATCTGTTCAGCACAGGATGGCTGAAGTGTGTCATACACTCGATGAATGCTTAAGCTTAAAAACAAAGACCGCATCACTAGCAGTGCAAGAACATCCACGATACAAATGCTTGAGGACCACGTGGTTTTGACTGATGATAAATAATGTTTCTTTGTACGAAACCAAACCAAACAAACAAACCACCTCAAAAACTGGGGTAGATAAACTTCATTCAGTGCATCCTCTTCTTACAGAAAACTTCCCCCTCCCTGATCTGATGTCTGAGACTAGCACTGGTGTGGAAACTACAGCCAATAGTAGCACTTCCCTAAGGTAAGACTGCTCTTATTTTCATTATTTTTCTCAATTCTTGCAGACAACAGTTTAGGCTGCACTTTAGAAGAAGTCATGACTGAGATTATTTGCATTCTTTAGCTTTTACAGGCAACCCTGAAAACTCTAGGCAGTCATGTTAAAAAAGACAGATGTGTTTCCTCAGTGGATTTTTTTTTGTTGAAAAAATGAAAGAGCTTTTCATATCACTGCAGTTTAAACATAAACTAAGGAACAGAAAACGTGTAGTTTTTATCTTGAGTCTGTGATTAGCCTCCCTCCTGATTTACTCCCTTGTTGGGGTGGTTAATACTGCATACATGTTGTGAGGCTTAAAGCCCTGTCTGCAGAGCTCTCAAATTCTGTGGTGACAGAAGATCATAGAAACAGTACAGCTGATATAACCCCTCTGAAGTCCAGAGGATGCCCACAGGAGTCCCACTGGTTTAGCCACAACACATTTTTTTAACATTCTTTTAACACTTAAAGTGGTCATTTTTCATCTATAGATTAATTGAAACAGTGCTATGAAACTGATTTAACAGTTGTGGTTTTTCCCTTAAGATCTACCATTCCTGAGAAGGAAGTTCCTGTGATCTTCATCCATCCTTTAAACACTGGCTTATTCAGGATAAAACTACAAGGAGCAACTGGGAAATTCAATATGGTTATCCCATTGGTGGACGGAATGATAGTCAGTAGGAGAGCTCTTGGTAAGCTAAAGATTTTTTTTAGGAACACTCATGTTTTAATTTCTCTTTTTTAATAATATACCTGCAAAATACATGGTCTGGAGTCTTTCATTGGAAAAAGTATTGGGCATGGCAGAACAAAATAAAAACCTTTTTCTTGCAGCAACAGTGGTAGCGGGAACAGCAGAGGGAGCAGGTGGTCAGCACTCAGCTGACAGCATAGCAGGGCTCACTGCAATTGTAGGAGAGAAGTGAAGGGCTGAAACTATAATGGTGGAAGGAAAAGGTAAACGCCTGTTACTTGGATAAGAGAGATCAGAAATGTGACCCTGATGTTTAGCACTGAGAGCCAAGGTGCTGGTGCTGGCTGACTGCCAGAGGGTACTGATGAATTTCTGGACTGTGCTGGCATGCTGCGTGTGTTCCTTCTGTTCTAGAAGCCAGATAGCAATTAAAAGCCACAGCGATTGAGGATTTTCAAACATGTTCAATAAAAATGCTTAACCTACTGTGCGGGTAGGTGTTAACAGGGGTCCACGTGTGCTGTCTGCCTTTTCCTGTGTTCCTGGATCTGTCTTGGTATCTGTGCTACTGCAGCTTCAGTAACTGGAAATCTCACTCTGGTGAGAGCAGTTTGCAAGACAGAGCGAAATGAATAAGTGAACGTTAGGACACTTGTACATAACCATAAAACTAACATTGTAGGGGTCTGTTGGGGGTGACTTTCAGGTTCTGCTTTTTGCATGCTTAATTCAGTGATGGGGAAACTGAAGCCAGACTGGGCCTTTCAATGACAGTTGTGAATTCAGCTGATGGCAATGGCTTGTACTGAAAAAGAATGAGGTGTGTGTTCCTAGCGTTGGGCTGGTTTTTCAGCTGCATCAGGACTATTAATATAATGAAATTTGTCTCCTCTCTAAGTTCAGCAGATGTGGTTTGTGTGCAGTCAGGAATCAAGTCCTCTAAATAAGGAAGACACTGTTTCTGCCTGTAAGAACGTGCTTGTGAAACAGCAAAGGGGTTAATGGACACTTACTTTGTTAGAGGCATATGAGTTTCATTTCAGAAAAAAATAGGATAAAATCCACTGCCAGCGCTGACCAAATGTTACTGCTTTGGTTCCCAGCCTTCTCCTCCCTGCCGCATACAGCAGTTTGAGTTAGAGAGGTAACAACAGTGGCAAAGCGGCGAGCGGAAGAGAAGCCTGTTCGCAGCCACAACCCATCAAGTCTTCCCTCATCCCCCATTCCAAGGGGGAGGCCCTGTGATTCCTACTGGAAAAAAGTACTGATGGGTACTTTTCTCATCACGAAGGCTCCCCTGGCGTTACCCGGTGTGACCTCAGGGCCCACCCAAGCTCCGCGTGTCCTCGTGCGGCATGGCCAGGAGCTGCAGCTCTGCCATTCTTGTATTAGCTGCCCCTCTTGGTCCCAAGGGTGCTGTTGTGGGCAGTTTGGCTCTGGCAAAGCAGAGAAATCTTCCTCCTCCAGCCAGCTCGGGGTACCACTGCCTTAGTCCCTTTCTTAGGATATTTTACTGTGGAAAATTAATAACAGGCCTGGGGACTGTGGTTATCTGTTATCAGCTACTCATTGAGAAAAGTTCTCGACTTGGTGGTGCTGAGCATCTCCCCTGGTTTCTAGATGGGGCAGAACTCAAAACTGTCTTTAGCTGCAAAGCCAGCAAAGGGCCGTAGACTGGAGTTTGTTTAAACTTGATTCAAATGTTGTTTCTTTTTCAGGTTTTTTAGTGAGGCAGACAGTAATAAATATTTGCCGGAGAAAGAGGCTGGAAAGTGATTCATACAACCCCCCACATGTCCGCCGAAAACAGAAAATAGCAGACATTGTCAATAAATACCGGAACAGGCAGCTGGAGCCAGAATTTTATACCTCGCTTTTCCAGGAGGTTGGGCTCAAGAACTGCAACCCCTAGGTCATTATCCTTCCAGGACAATCAGATCAGAGCTTGGTGGCTACAGTAATGAAAACCAGTTAAATAACAACAACAAATTTCCTCAGCCCTCCGGAATCCAGGAAATCGTATTCTAGCACAAGTCAGCAGATACCATGTGGGAGGAATGAGAAATGAATCCAAAACATTGCAGTTGGGATATTGACTTAATTCACCTACCCTCAAAAGATTACTTAATTCCAGTCTTCCTGGATGCTAGCAACATAATCTCTTCACCCAATCATCTATTCCAGACTAATTAGGAACTGTAAGTGTCTTATTCTGTGAGAGGAAAACAATCAAAACAAAGCCATCTCTGCATATAAGGATGGAAAACAAAATACAAACAAACCTGCCTTCAGACATCTTGCTGCACCCACGCGTTAAAGGAGAAGGAGCAGGATCCCTCCTTTGAGGAGGGAGTCTGTGTCGGAGCATGAACTGTCCCTGCAAGAACTTGAAAGACATTTTCAGCCCCCCTTCAGAGCTCAACAGCAGGTGCTTCACTGCTCGTCACCCATTTGTGTACCAAAAGCAAGAGGAGGAAAATGGCTTGGAAACGTCAGGTCGTGAAATTCGTAGCCAAGATGCTGTATTTTACAGTTCCCTCCGAGGTTGGGAGCGAGTCCATCTACATACGAGATTTCTGTCGTGCTGACAACAACCACCACCTGAACTTACCTGACTTTCCAACAGGAGTTGTCACTAGATAAGAGCTCTTGGTTATATAAAAACAAGATTGTGGCTTTCAGGTCTGCTGCAAAATGTCACATTTAATTTTAGTAGCTTGATTTTTTAAAGTATTTTTTTTATGCAACTACTTAATTTATTTTGAAGTGTCTGTATCACCTACTCACTGTTTCCATAAAAAGCATAAACATCACTTGCTTTCCTTCCATTGGATTGAAATCTGAGATTCTGGGGCTGCCTCCTGCCTTGATATTTATAGCAGAAGCAGTTTTCGCAGCTTCTACAACACTTTTCAGAAGCTCCTGTTAAACAGACTAAAACAACTCAAAAAAAATTCAAGAATAATTCTTTTTCCCCATTAACTTGCCATTCCATGAAAGCCCCTTTGGAGTTATAACTTAAAATTGGTTTGAATCTACTGTGCTTTCTCGTGCTCAGCAGTGGTGGTTCCCTCTCACCTAGGTTTCATTTTCAGACCGTGGATTTCACATGCTCAGGACTTGAAGGATGTGCTGGGAAAAGATGTTTACAACTACAGATTTAATATTGGGAGTATAAAAGCTGCAGTGGGCGCTGGCAGCCCGGGGAGCGCGTTCAGGCTCCCAGCGCAATCTTCGCGTGTGTTGCAGTAATGAATCATCGCTGGCGCTCCCGGGTAGGTGCAGTTTGCGATCACCGGCAGCAGCACGTGTCCTTTTCCTTCCAGTAAGCAGGTAATGTGAGAGTATGAGTGTGAGCAGGAATTCGGCGAGCTCCTCGCGTTATTCCTGAAGTGTTTTTATTAGCTCTTTAATATGCATTGCAGTAATACCTGTCTGTCACTTAATTATGATACTTCAGAGTTACTTTTTGCAGCAGTTCTGACCTGAAACAGTCTTAATTGTTTCATTACAACTTACCTGCCAAGGATATAGCCTGCTCCTGTCTCTTCACGCGGTCGTTCACAAAGAGTTGATGGAAACACAGGCCCCTAAAAATACACGTGAAAGGACTTTCAGGATGTCAGCCAAAGGGGTTTTGTTGCAGGGGACAAGCACACTAGCCTCTCAACTCAGGAGCTCTGGATTGTGATCCAGATGGATCACAAGTGGAAAAAAGAAACCACATAAAGAAAACGACTGTAGCAGCGAGCGTGACGGCGGGCCCACGCTTGCGTGCTGCCCGGGTTGCAGATGGCAGGAGGAGCTGCAGGGCAGCGTTTGGGTGTATCGGCAAAGCTGTGAAGGGAAACTCGGGCAGCTTCATTCCTCTGCCAAACTCTTGCCAGTATCAATTTAATGCACGGACACTAAATTTGCCCACGTTTTGTATGTACCTATCGGATCTAATTAACGGCCAAACACACTTTAGTCCACTGATTTAAAGGGCACGACCAATGCATGTGTAACAAATAAACATCCTGAGCAATCAAATGTCTGCACATCTTCGGTAACGTAACAACACAACCCACATACCATAGCTAATTGTATGCTCTATGCAAAGTCATTGGTTTATATAGTAATGAGCTGCAAAAGATACTTCTTTCAGGCGTTCGGGTGCAGTCAGTAACGCAGAGACGTGTGCGTGGGGGGAAACCCTGGGTGTTTTCCCCAAAGTCCAAGATAGCCGAGTGGACAGCCTGAAAACTTACTTTGTAAAAAGGCCTGTGCCTGGCTCAAGAATGGTCTTGGGTCTGTTTCCACGTTCATCTAAACCATGGGCATGGCACCCCCCTGAGCAGTACCAGCCCTGAAAGCAATGCCACTCTCCAGAAGCCTTGAAAGAAGGTAACTTCTGCGCACGTCGCTGCTGCTGATCCCGCCGCCGGGCGTAGGCATTTCTAACATGCTTCGTTTGATTTGTAAAACGGGCTGGTTAACGCGTTACACGCTAGTGGCGTGACCTGGCCATACGTGGTGGGTTTTGCTGTCTGGAAAGGTGAACCTGCAAGAAAGTCGCAGTTTAGTATAAAAATGTCGTGATTACAGAAATGCGTTGCCATCCCACTTGGTCTGGGTGCCGGTCGCAGCAGCGCGTGCCCCCGCAGACCTGTGCTGGTGGAAGGTGTCTGCGAGCGGTGTCCCTCCTTCCCCCCGGCGCAGAGCGTGCTCCGACTGCATAATCAAGTGTAAAACACCAATTTGGGAATGAAATCCTTGTCCTGTCAAAGTCAGTGGCCAAACTCCGATGGCTTCAGCTAGTCCAGGGTACAGCTTTGAGCTTTTTGGATAATGAGATTTATTTCAGTTGTAATTGCAAGAACATGTCAGTCAAGAATCCAGACTTTTTCCATCACAAACTGCTGTATTGAGTTTTCAACTGGACAACTTGTGTGGCTTGGGTTTGTGTTCCTGTTCATCGGGGGTGCCGAGTATCGACCACTTGCTTTGCGCGTAGCGGGCGTTAGTCCAGACTCCGCAGGTACCCTAGTGCTGCAAAAGCTGCTGCAAATGTTGCGTAATAACTAAACTGAGACTTTCTCTTTTCATAAGACCTTTCCGTTTGGGTTCATAATTCTGCTTTAAATGGCATCATCCTTTTAGCGGTGCAGACGGGGGGGGACCATTGTCACCTTGTTAAACATGGAGTTGAAATGACAGAACTTTTAGTACCTGAATAAAGACTCTCTTAAAGAAAAGTGTTTTTCTTAAAGGTACTTTTAAAAAAGGCATTACAACCTTACAGCAGACAGGAGATGGGAAGGACAGTGCCTGTGGGAATTCGGGTGTCTGTGGATAGCAACGTGTGCACGAGGCTATAGGGAAGAGCAGCCCCTTGCTGCTCGACCGGCTATACGTGCTGGGTTCTCCATAGGTGACTGCGCTGCTTTCCTGCGAGGTTCTGCATGCCCAGAGAGACGAGAGAACTAAATTTCAATCTAACAGACAAATTTGATGTGATTTAATGATTGTGTAATTGAGTGATGTCTTTGAAGGCAAACACAGACCCCTTCCACATGGATTTTAGCAGGAGCAATTAGAAATGAGAATGCCAGATATCATGTGCTTCAGATCATATACACTCTGTATGGATTTCTGTATGTTGCCAAGACATGATCTTTTTGTTCTTACTGTATTTTTCTGTAAATATTTCTGGCGCTAAGTTGTAAAGTAAAGGCAAAATGTAAATATGGAGATGTGAACTATGTTCCCTTGTCTCTAGTACTTTATCTCTTATTTGTTTAAGGAAGGCACACAAAGGCTTGTTTGTATTTATGCCAATTCTTTGTCCAGGAGAAACACATCAAATATTGAATGTAACACAATTAGTCCAATAAATTTTAAAGGTTCTTATCTAGTAACTTTGCCGTTGTCAGTTTTTAATATTTTCCAGTGCCTTTGGTTGGAATTGTCAGCCAATAGAGATGTTTCCCAGGGAAAGAGCAGACGCGTGTAGTAAAAATGCGCACCCTCTGCTACGCAGCAGCTATGGTAACAGTGCACCAGCTTATATTTAAGGGAATCACGTTGCATCTTGACGGGGTGCGGAATGAAAACATGGAAACACAGCTTTTAAAGGGAGAGCCGACGTTCCTGCAATGCAAATGTTCTCCGGTTGCTCAACGCGCTGCTTGCTCTCGGGCCGGGTCCCTGGCTGCGCAGCTGACGCCGCCATAAAGCCGGGCCGTTAAAATGCAGCGCGGAGTCCTGCTAGTGTTGGAGACAGCTCTGATCCTCAGTCCGCACAGAAATAAAGAATTTGACTTCTCAGTCGTCTGGATTAGGAGAAGAGCTGGGCAGCAGCGCGGGAGTGTGTGCCCTGTGCCGGCGATGCGCCCAGCGAGCTCTGGGGAACGGGGAAGGCTTCCGGAAACCCGTGGTGGAGGGTAGGGCTCGCCGGTGCCCCTCCGGTGTCGCACGCGTGAGCCAAACCACCTGTTGACCATCTCTCGGCTCCCCGCGGCGGTGACAAGCTCTCGCTGTGGGCTCCCTGGGTGAGGGCCGTGGTCTGGCAGGGCCCTGTCCGTGTGTCCCGGTGCTCTGCGGCCGAGGCGCCAGGCGGTGGTTGCCGGGTGGTTGCCCTGCGCTGCCCCTGGCACTTCACCTGCGCAGCAGCTCTTAACAGGAGACGCCGCCTTCGGGACGTTCGCCTTTCGTGAGCTGTCTGCGTGTCGACTTACCTGGGGGCTGGAACAAAACCACTGAACCAACCATTCCAGAAACCTCAAACAGGGCAGCGCTGGTTCTCCCGCCGGCTCCCTCCGATAGCTTCAGCAGGGGCCCCTGCCCCAGCGCCTTGCACGTTGCTTCCAGGGAGGATTAGGGCAGGTCCCACACTGATCTCTGAAGAATCACAGGAATGAGTGATAAATAGTTAAATGCCTTTCCCTGCAGTCCCAAAGCATAGGGCCAGTAGCAGAAAGGGCCTTCTGGGGTTGGTTTTGGAGGCCTGATGCTTTCTCCTTCCCCACAAAGGAAGCAACAGGCACTGGGCAGAGTGGTCCATCCCTGTGACGGGGGCTGGGAAATCTTGGCTGTCCTTGCCATGTGTCCTGCCCGCTGCTGCGGGCTTCTCGCTCTCTACAGGCTCCTTCCCGTTGCTTTCCCGGTGCCTTTTCCCCAATTTTCATCTTGCAGAGCGCGGTTTCTGGCCATACGTCAGCCGTGCAGGGAGCTGCTCTTCAGCCGATGTCTGCTCCTCCTCACAAATCCTTTCCTTTGCTGTAGTTTTCGTAACACAGGTTTTCAGCCCAAAATGGACAAGCTCTTTGTCCCTGAATAAATGAACTTGCACTTGGCTGCGCTGAAGTGCAGGTAGTCTGGTGGCAGGTCCCCCAACGGCCCAAATCCCTCCTGCCACGCGCTGCACCTGGGGCGCCACGGGCTCATCCTGCACCCGCGCTCGTCACCCCAAGCTGCTGCCAGCCCCCCTCGTTTTTCCCCGGTTTTATTGATAAATCTGCTGATAGCCTTGGGCTGGGCGTTAGATGCATCTCCCCACACCGAGCTGTGTCGCCCACACCGGGATGCCCGCGGCTTTGGAGCCTGACCCGGAGTTACAGCAGCCTCTGCCCCTCCTGCCCGGAGCTGCCAACACGCCGGCCCCGGCGCTGCTGCGGGAGCGGGGTGTCACCCCCAGTTCCTCGGCCCCATCCTGCACAGCAGCCCGAGGGGTGGCTCGGGGTGCCCGGGGGAGCTCCCGGCAGGAACAGGGGCTGGTCGGGGGGCTGAGGGCACCCTCCCAGCCCAGGGCCCTTCGGAGGAGGGGTGTTGGGGAGCGATCGGCTGCTGCTGAGCTGTGTTGGGGGACTGGAAAACTCACTTAAGGGTCTCGGGTTGAAGGTGGCTTTTCATCGGCAGAGCCCGTGGAAATGGGAGGTGTTTTGTGTGCAGGGGGGCTGTGTGGGCGTGTGGTGGTGACCCGGCTTCAGCTTCAAGCAAGTGCAGGAGCTCAAAGGCAACTCAAGTGGCTTCTCTGCTGCCCGGCTTCCTCGGGGCACGAGAGCCTGGCTGGGAGCAGCACCAAGCGGCTCTTTGGGTGGCCATTTTTTTATTAAAGTTCCTCCCATGCACCAAAGGTATTTGATGCCAAGGCAGTAAACAGAGTCATGAAACTGCTGTAGCACGCCAGGGCATCATTTTGGAGGCACCACACAGGCTGTTGCTGTAAAAACAGGAGTAACAAATCCAAGGACGGAGGCAGGAGTGGCCGCGGTGTGGAGCCGCCCAGGGACAGTCGGTCTCGCCCTCTGCCACAGCCAGAAATTGAGGGGAGCTGCTCCGTGGGGCGCGCGGCAGCCGGCAGCGCCCTTCAGCCGTCCTGCACTCCGTGTGCTGCCCAGCCTGGGCGAGCCGGCGGCCCAGGAGCTTTGCCATGGGGGATGCAGAAGAGACGTCTCGTCCCCAGTGCCCTCCGCCATCCTCTTCGTCAGCTCAGTTCCTGTAAACTTGCCAAGCAGAAGCAGGAGAAACACCACACGCTGACGCCCAATACACCCGTTTTTCTCACTGCAGCATGGCTAATTCTGACCACAAATGGAGCCAAATTGCATTACAAATAATTTTCCAGGGTGAAATGTAATTTAATTACTGCTTTAAGCCAAGAAAATATTGTTTGGCTGCTGGCAGCGAACATGCGTCGGTCAGGAGGGGGGTAAGAGGCTGCGGGTGTCCCCAGGCAGTGCGGGTGCCGTGGTTGTCCCTGGGCTGTGGGTGCTGATGGGGTGTCCCCAGGCCAGGCAGATGCTGATGGGGTGTCCCTGGGCTGTGCTGCTGCTGCCAGAGCATCCCTGGACCATGTCGGTGCCACCAGGGAGTCCCTGGGCCACATCGGTGCTGCTGGGATGTCCCTGGGCTGTGCCAGTGACACTGGGGTGTCCACGGGCTACACTGGCAGGACACCCCAGGGCTGTGGGGGCCACTGGGGCATCCCAGGGCTGTGGGTTGGGCCATCGCCGTGACAACGGGCCCCATCACAGCATCATGGAGGAGGGCAGCGTGTTGCCACAGCAACCAGGAGCATCCCGGGGGTCTCAGCCCTGGCTTTCAGCTAGGGCGACGGCATGGCTTTGCACGCTGCTTTGGGGGAAAGCCCTCATTCCCAGCGCTGCTCCAGAAGCTGCGGGAGCACCCGGGGCATGGCAGCGGCCGAGGGGAGCTGGGTGGAGGCTCACCTGGGCGCGCACGAGGTTTAAACCTGCTTTCTGCTTCCTGCAAGAGCAGCGATATTTTCTGCTTTATTATATGCGCTGCGTCAAAACCCCCTGCCCTGCACACAGGGGCCCAGCTCTGCCTTTGCCCCAGACAGGAGTGTGATGGGAAGAGGTGATGCACCATGGCTCTGCGGCTCACGCCAGGTTTTCTTACTGGGAAAGGCAGAGATGGGCCAGTTCATCCCAACGGCAGAGCAAAAGGCTCGCTGGGCTGGCCCTGGAGCCGGCGCCGGTGGGGCGGGAGGAGCCGCAGCGCATCGGCACCAGCACCTTCGCCGGCTCCGGGGTGAACAGAGTGCTTTTGGGTGGTAAAGCCGCTCCCCCCTGCAGGGCAGAGCCCCAGCAGCACGGGGGTGTCCCACAGGGGCCGAGGGTACGGGGCTGGCACACGGGTCTGACGGGCGCCGGCACAGGGGTCCTGTGCTCCCTCCCCATCTTGTCTTGGCCCTGGCCTCATGCGGGGCTTTGGGTCCCCCCGCACAGGCCACCCGTGCCACCGTGCCCGCCTCCGGCACCCCAGCAGCGTCCCCGCCGGGAGCCGTTACCCAGCGGCTCGTGCCGGGGCGTCCCACAGCCCCTCTGCCCCGGCCCCCCACGGGCGGGGAGCCCTGGGGGTGCTCTGCCGTCAGCGAGGCAGGGGGGCCCGGGGCAGCCCCCAGGGCCAGCCCGGCGGGAGGGGGCCCGGCTGCCACCCCCTGCCTGGCCACCCTCCCGCCCAGGCCCCGGGGTGCTGCAGGCAGGGGCAGGGGGGCCGGGGGGGCCGGGGGGGCCCAGAGCAGCCCCTCCGCGGCACTCCAGCCCCCGCATCCCGACAGAGGCTTCCCCGAGCCAGCGCTGGGACACGTGTCCTTCCGGCAGGGCCGAGTGCCCCCACGCTCCCCCAGCAGCCCCCGATGGAAGCACGTCTGATGACATTATTAAATGATTCAGTGCATTTTCTGCCTCTTAAAGTACTTAATATACATGCCCGTGTGATTCATTATTATTATTATTATCTAATAGAAGATTATCTGACTCACTTTCATGTTTCTTCCAATTACAAATTGAAATTGTTCCCACTATGACCTTGCAGCTGCTAGATTTTCTAAAATTAGCCATAATGATGCATTTTACTAAGATAATTAATTAGCTAAACTGAGAAAATTGAGTAGTAGAACTGCTTCACATGCTGCTAATTATCTTTTATTATGTCATCTTTACATGCAAATAAAGAAATATTGTGATTATTTTAAATACTGTTTTCATTAGCTAATATACTTGTTAGCATAGCGATGGCTCGATTCTTCCTCGGCAGCAAGAGCCCTTGGGGACTCTGCTGCTTATTGACTGCAGGACTCTTCCTTTCAGATTAAGAAAATATAGTTACGGTCCCAATTAGGTTTATTTTGTCGATTTATTTTAACGGCGGCAATGGCCAGCAGGCGGGAGGGTGTCGGAGATGGCAGGAGAGCCGGGAGTGCCGAAGGCTCCTGCCGAAGGTTGGGGGGCTCCCGGGCGGGGGAAGAGGGTGGGGGCAAGGGTCCTGCCCCCAGACTCCTCTTCCCCAGGGGCCTTCCTTGCTCAGGATGTGCCCTATGATCCCGAGCTCCGGTGCGGCCATCCTGGAGCAGCTCCTGGCACCTTGCGGGAGTCTGGGAGCGGCCGGGTGGGCGCAGGCTGGGTGCCGTGCATGGTGCTGTGCAGAAACCCTTCCTGTCGGACACTGTCCGGGCAGCCACAGGCGCTTCGGGGCAGCAGCATCGGTGTGGCGGGGACCCTCGTGTCCCCCTGCTTCCATCGAAGGTTTCCTGCTCCAAGAGCCAGCTGGTCAGCAGGAGCCGGTGCAGGATGCTGAGACCTCCCCGTTGCTCCCCCGCACCCCTGTGCAGCATCTGCTGGGTGCTCTGCCCCCGGTTTTATTTTGCCCCATCCCCTCTGTCACCGGCGTCCGGCTGGGGTCCCCTCCCCACGGGCCCAGGGCTGGGTCCTCCGACCGACGGCTGGGAAAATGCCGTCTGCCTTTGAGAAGTGGCTCTCGGCAGAGCCACCGCTCACCCTGGGGCTGGCAGGGTCCCACCCACGGTGCTGCCTGCTGCCTGCTGCCTGCTGCCTGCTGCCGGCCTTGCCCTGGCGCGGGTCGGGCCGTGGCGCTGCAGGTCGTGCCGAGCCGGGCGTCAGCAGCGGGCAGGAGCCGCTGTGTTTGGGGAGCCCCGGCCGCGCTCGCACGCCCGCCGACGGCTCCTGGAGCTCGTTTCCAGCTCACCGCTGGCTCGCGGGTGGCAGCTGCTGGGGGGTTTGATGCTCCTGGTCTCGGCTTTGGCACCCGGATCCTTTCCCCAGTGCAGGCAGGATGGGGCAGGGGATGCATTTTGCTCCCTCCAGACTTTTATATCCCTCCAGACTATATCATAAAAAATATCTATAATTTATACCAGTGGGGAATTTAGGGTGGGGGAAACAGCTCTCTGGGTAGATGGCTTTTCACAGCCCTGTAACAACCCAGGGGGACACACAGGATTTGAGGACTGGTCATAGGGATGCTTCCTTCTGGCTCACTGGTCTGACCGGGGTCTGTGCTGGAGATGCTGTGAAGGCAGCACCACAGGGTGCCACGAGTGTCACGGGGCAGAGGTGGCCGCGGTGCCCTGTCCCCCGGCCGCTGCAGGCACAGCCCGCACCGTCGGCAGCTCTAACGCCGGCGGGTCGTGCACCAGCACTGAGTCACGACCGGCAGCGTGGCCACGCGCAGAGAAAATAAACCCTGGTCATAAACCTGCCTGGGGCCACAAGGTTTGACTGGCAACGAGACTGGTCTGAAGGAGGAGCTGGTGGCGGCGCCAGCCGTGGGCAGGGGACGGGGCGAGCTCGGACAGGGCATTCGGGGCCCTGGGGGGCGGCTGGACGGAGGAGCAGGGCTGGGGTGCAGCGGGGACGGCCACCGGGCACGGCCCCAAAATGGTTTAGGTTGGGGGTCCCGGGGAGCACGGGCACAGCCCTGGGCTCGCCTGGCAGGACGAGGCAGCGGTGCGTGCGGGGGGAGCGGGGAGCAGCCCGGCCCCGGCACGGCTGCCTGCTTGGTGCGCAGGAACCACGGTTCTCTGCCTGAAAGTGCGGGCAGGCAGGCAGGGCCTGCTGCCCTTGTGGCCTGTGCCAAGCCTGGTGAGCCCCGTGCTCCCGGGCAGAGCTACTCCAAAACCTGTAGTCCAAATATTTGTCCCCCTGAGGACACTCCCGTGCTGGCACGGGCTCCATCCTGGGAGATGCGCAGCGCGCTCCAACCCAGCGAGTGTCTTTGCTTTGGGCAGCAGCTGGGACTAAGCATCTCCTGAGGCTCCGTCCAGCCCGAAGGGCCTCATCACCCCGTAAGCCTGACCCTGGAGGCCTCGGAGCCCCACGCCATTGTGGCATGGCACGTGCCCAGGAGCCCCAGCATCTGCCCGGAGCCAGCGCCGGTGCCGGTGCTGTGGTCGGCGTGACAGCGTGAGGGGCTGGCGGGGACGGCGGTGCCCCCAGCAGCCGCTCACCCCCCCTGCCCGGGCACTCCTGGGGACAGATGCGCCCAAGTGAGCAGGAGCAGATGTCGGCTGTGCCAGCCGCCCCCTGGGAAAACCCCTGCAGCGCGGCCGGCGAGTGCCAAGCCCGGCGGGCACAAGGGCACCGCAGCCCCCGCCGCAGCCCCCGCCGCAGCCCCCGGCCTCTGCTCTCACCCGTCGCTACCTTCATTTCTACGCACAGCTTGAGAACTGTCTTGTCTGAAGCTCCCATGTGCTTCAGGAGCATCTTTTTGGGCAGAGCCCCACCTGAGCTCTATCACCGGCCTCTCGCAGCAGGCAGAGCCCTGCTCCTGCTGCCTGTGTCCAGTGGCATTGCCGGGGACAACCAAAAGGATGCGTCTAGGTCCCTGTTCACCATGGTCGTGGTTAATAAACCCCAGATAGCTCCACACGAAGGAAAACTCCTTATTTTCTGGTGGTAGCAGCTGGGCAGGGAGAAGGAGGGTGGCTGGGATGGGCGCCGGGTACTTCTCCAGCTTCTGACCAGACCCAGAGTTTCCAGCTGGGGCTGAGCACGTCCAAGCGGGATGAGCCCGGCCCCGCAACCCCACACACGTCCCTCCTGCTTCGCAGGGTACCCCCGATGCTTGGTCGCCCACGTGGAGATGGACCCTGCCCGGTCCCGCTGCCATGGGACACCTCCCTGGGAAAGAGGGCAAAAGGAATGAGCTGGAATAGTGACAAGGGAGGTTTAACCAAAAAAAAACCCCACGCAGGGGAAAGCTCAGCACCTTGCTGGGAGGGGGAAATCAGAGACACGGAGCAGAGTTTTCTCACCATGGTTTGAAGTGGCCATCAGGAGTGCAGGGCTGCAGGCCCCAGGCAGGACAGGCTGGGTTTCGTGCTTGGCTTCGCTCTCCACGAGGGACAGGGAGGGTGCAGCCCTCCCCACACAGCCCCTACTCCATCCCTACCTACGGACGGTGCTTATAGAATCATAGAATGACAGAACGGTTTGGGCTGGAAGGGACCTTTCAAGGCCATCCAGTCCAACCCCCTGCCATGAGCAGGGACATCCTCAACTAGATCAGGTTGCCCAGAGCCCCGTCCAGCCTGACCTGGAATGTTTCCAGGGATGGGGCATCTCCCACCTCTCTGGGCAACCTGTGCCAGGGCCTCACCACCCTCAGTGTAAAAAACTTCTTCCTTGTGTCTAGTCTATATCTCCCCTCCTTTAGTTTAAAACCATCACCCCTTGTCCCATCACAGCAGGCCCTGCTAAAAAGTTTGTCCTCATCTTTCCTATAAGCCCCTTTAGGGACTGGAAGCTGCTGGAAGGTCTCCCCGGAGCCTTCTCTTCTCCAGGCTAAACAACCCCAACTCTCCCAGCCTGTCTCCATAGCAGAGCTGCTCCAGCCCTCGGATCATCTCCGTGGCCTCCTCTGGCCCCGCTCCAGCAGGTCCGTGTCCTCCTTGTGCTGAGGCCCCAGCGCTGGAGGCAGCACTGCAGGGGGGTCTCCCCAGAGCGGAGCAGAGGGGCAGAATCCCCTCCCTCGCCCTGCTGGCCACGCTGCTGGGGATGCAGCCCAGGACACGGGTGGCTTTCCGGGCTGCCAGCGCACATTGCTCACCAGCAGCCTTTTTCCCTTGGGAATACTAGAGCTTTTCTGCCTTAAACTTCACATGGCGATAGCTGGTGCTGCTGTTTCTGAAACATCAACAATAGCTACAGGCTGGTTTGCCCTGGAGATGGAATTAGTTATTTGGTCCAGAGCCATCATGGACATCCATCTCCTGCACGTTCCTGGCGAGGCCGGGGACCCTGGGGACACCCGGCGTGGCCGTTTGCAACCCACAGCCCCATCTTTATTCTGCAGAAACCTGTTGCAGCGAAACTGTGCTGAACTGTGTCCCGGTGCCGGCGCAAACGCCGGCACGGCAGCAGCTCCCTTTCCCAGGGAGAATAACGTTGTTAGGAATTCACGTCAGACCAGACCCGCTACCACTCTGAAAATAAATTTCTTCGTAATTTTGTGTAATTAAGTAGTAATTCACTCCTAAGTAGTTGCTTGGCCGTTCAGATGCTAAGCAATATTTATGGCCGTTGATCGCCGTGAGCGGGGAGGCCGGAGCAGAGCGCTGCCGTGCTCGGGGCTCTGCCGCGGTGGGGACGGCGGCGGGGGGCTCGAAGGGGTGTGGGGGGGTGGCTGCTGCCGGGCTGCCCCAGCACCCTGGGGATGATAACTGTTGGGTGCTGGGTCCCCCGGGGAGCTGCTCCCCCTCGCAGCATGGCGGGCAGGGACGCCCCGACTGCCCCTGCAGCCGGGGTTTGATGAAGCTGCGTGTCCCCAGCTCTGCGCCAGCAGAAATCCGAGGGATGGAGGAGTGAAATGGGGAGGCAACATGAGAGGCCATGAGCTGCCTGCGCTGCCTGCGAGCAGCAGCCCTGGCTCCAGTCTCTGGCAGCACAGGGCAGAGAGGAGCACCCTAATTACTGCCTCTAATTACAAGAGCGAGCGACTCTGCGAGGGCTGTGCAGCCGCCTCCACCCCGTGCTGCCCCACCGCCGGGCCAGCAAGGCCACGGGAGCGGGGACGCCTGGCCCGGCCCGGCCCGGCCGCAGGATGAGGCCCCGTGCCGGGGGACACATTGCTGCTGTCGGGCACCCCTGGACACACATTCACTTTCACTGAAGCATTTTTAGGATGTTCGGCTTCAAGATTTCCAGCTACGAACCCCAAACAGTGGTTTTATGAACGCAGCATCGACCCGAGCAGTGTTTCGTGGCAGTGGGAACGAGGGCACTGCGCCGGTGTTGGAGCAGAGGACATCTCGGAGGGGCTGGTCCAGGCTGAACCTCGGGCAGTCTGACGGTCTCCCTGGGGGCAGGGTGCAACGAGAGATGCAGAAATTCACCCCAGGCTTAGCAAAGATCGACTCGCCGCCCGATGCAGGCGTCTCTGCTCCCGACCCGGGTCTTTGTGAACATCTCCCCTCCAGGGAGACAGAGAGAGACATGAGCGGCCAGGAGACCGTCGTGCCGATGGCCCAGCCGGGCCCTTTGCGTTACAAACCGAGGGCTTCCCGGGGCCCTGAAGTGGGAGAAGAGAGGTGCTGCCAGTCCAGCCATGCGCCTCCTCCTGCACGGGACTCCTCGGGGCAGCTCAGATGGCAATAAAACTGCCACGGCACGCGGCCACCTCCGAGCTGCCGTTGACCATGACCACAAAAGGATGGTGCTGGCAGAGATGGTGCACACTGGGATGTGCTCATGGAGATGGGCTGGTGCTGATGGGGCTGGGGGAGCAGTGGCTGCAAGCTGCTGAGATGCACCAGCACAAGTGCTCTCACGGCAGCACGAGCCTCCGCTCGCAGCCAGACGCCGGCTATAAAAGCCATCAGCGGGGGGGGCAGCAGCTGACGAGCTAATTTTGGCTCACTGGATGCCACACGCCAGCCCCCTTCTGCACAGCCACGGGAGCCAGCGTCACCCAGGATCAGGGGGACAGGGAACACGGGGTCACCTCTGGCGAGCGGTGGGGCAGGGTGACGGCTGGGGACGCTGCGGAGAGGCAGGGGGCACGGCCACCTCCCTGCATGGTGTCGCACGGTGCCCTCCTGCGTGCGCTGCCACCTTGGGCTGAGGTCTGGGTCCTCCTTCAGGGTCCCTCAGCCTGGAAGGGCACCAAGGGCTCCCCAAAGCACACTCGCACCCCCAGGCCCCCCCTCCTGCTCCCCTGGAGTTTGCCCTTGATGGAAACTTGCTGGAGGTGGCTGCTCTTCATGCCCCTATTCCTTCCCACCTGCCCGACCGGTCCTGCCAGAAACCCGCACTATTGCCCCAAAAATATGTCTGAAGTTTTTCTTGTTTGCTTTTGCCTTGCCCCATCCCTGTTTTCCTCCTCCCCGGCAACTCACCTGCTTGGGGCCCGAATAAATCCTGTCCTCCCACCCTCCCCCTCTGGGACAGTGCTGCCAGAGACGGCACCACATCACTGTCCCCCCGTGAGAAGTCCCCCCGACAGGGACAAAACGGGGCGAGCGAGGCCCTTCCTTCGTGCCAGCACCGAGCTCAGTAACGAACCGGTGCTAATTGACACCCTCGTGGCTCTGGGGTTTGTTCTCTCCAGTGGCGGGTGCTTAACGAGCCCGCGGCATGGCCGTGCCCTCGGCGTGGCCGTGCCCGTGTGCTCCCAGCGCAGAGCACCGGGACGGGGTTGGGGGGGCTCGTTTTTCCAAGCCTCCCGCTGCAGACCCCTGCCTGGCAGGGGGAGGGAGATGCTGCCGGCAGCCTCAGCCCCTCCACAGGCGCGCTGGGCAGGAGGTGACAGCCCGGCTGCTCCCTGACTCGGTTTCCCCATCAGGAACACACAGCTGGTGCCCCAGGGTCGTGCCACGCGCCTGCCGGGGCTGCACGGTGCCAGGGAGCCGTGGGGCGCCCGAGGGGTCTTGGGGTGCCGTTCCAGGGCACTGCCTGCAGCAGGACCCGTGAGGTCCCGCACCGGGCCGGGCATCGGTGATCGCAGGCACCAAACCAGCCCCTCGCCCGGCAGTGGGGACAGGCAGCTGCGGGAAAGGCAGCATTGAGGCAGGCGAGTGGTGCATGGCAGGGGATTTACAGCTCAACCCTCTGCCCACGTGGAGAACTGAAAATACTCAGTGCCATTAACTTCCACTAAACAGTTGTGCTGGTTCGTCGGGGCTTGTAACAAAACGATAAGGAATCAAGTTGCTTTAATTCCCTAAGAATTGCTATGACATCTCCAAAAGGAGTAAATTATTTCATTGTGTCAAGGAAAATGCAAATGAGTTTTGCTTTCAGAGAGGAAACTTCCCCATCACACGGCATTGCTGTCCTAAAATATGAGACCTTAAAAAATTCCCTTATTATTTTCTTCCCTGTTCATCTTCGGCAGAGACCCTGGCTCAGAGGATCGCGGGGTGACCCACGGCACCTCTGGAGGTCTCCAGCCCCAGCCTGAGCCTCTCTTGTCCCAGCGTCCGCCTGTTGTCCCTTGTCCCCCACCGCCCAGCGAAGCGCCCGGCTCCGCTCCCACAGCCCCGGATGCGGTTGGTCCCCTGCAGCCAGGCCACCCTGCTGCCACACACCCGGCTCATGTCCCCCGGGACCAGGGGGAAAAAACTCCCTGGAAAGTTGTGGAAACAGCCTGGACCGGGGTGGTGCTCGGGGGACCGGGCTCCTCTCCTGGAGCGCCAGCGTGTCCCACCGGCTTTCTGCTTCTCTGGAAGGTGCTGTGACAAAAGGGAGGTGTTGGCGGGGGCAGGGGGTCCCCGCGGTGGGAAGGCGCTGCCCGCGCCAGGGCGGCTGGCCGGGCCGGTGGGCACATCCTGCGCCTGCTGCCCGGCCCCGCCGCACGCACGGCCGAGCCCCGTCCCTCGCCCTGGGCTGCTCCAGCCGGGCGGCTCCCAGAAGCTGCTCCGCTCACCCACCGCCAGCCTGGGGATGTCCAGCGCCCGCGTGGGTGCTGGGCTCACCGGGGCTCCCGGGAAACGTGTCCCCCGCTGCTGCCTGCCCGGCAGCTGGGCTCGTCTCTGGCCAGATCCAGCAAACAACCGTACGGATGCGGCGGGAAGATACAAGTGCTCCTCACATTTGCGTTGATGGCTGTTTAATGAGCTAATTTTCCCTCACACTATTGATTTCCCTGGGCTCCGCTGTGAGATGGCTTGCCTCTAGGTAATGAAGACTCAGCCGCTCTGAGCGGGGCCCTGCCTTGATTCCAGAGGACACGCTGGCGCGGCGCGGGCAGGGAGCATCCCACCGCTCGGGGCTGCTCTGGGCAGGGCTGGGGGGGCTCGTGTTTCCCAGCCTGTGTTGATGACAAAGCACGAAGCTCCAGGAGAGGGCTCGTGCCCTGGGGAAGTGTGTCCGGAGCTTGGATTTACAACAGATACTTAAAATGCCCAAGTATGGCCTTGCAGCTGGAATAACCCAAGCCTGGCTTTTCCCGGCTCTGATGCTGTGCTGGAGCCTGGTGCAGGCCGAGAGGACGCTCCTGTCACGCACACCTACGCGCACACGCGCGTACACAGAGCCCTTTCTTGCACCGTCACCGACTCTGCAGCCAGCACGAAGGGGCCCGGGGGGTCCCGTCCCTCCTGCTGACCCCTTGCCGTGACGCCCGCGTGGGGACAGGCAGTGCCCAGGCAGCGTCCCCCCTGCCCGAGAGCTGCCTCCAGCAGCGTGGGGGGCTGCTGCACGGAGCCAGATGATGTTCAGAGCCCAGCTTGGGCGCTCGCTGCTTCCTCCCCGGCCACCCTCACTCCACCTCCTGGCACCAGTGATGGAAGGAGACGGGGTGCCGCCCCCGCCAGCCCCAGCGCTGCCCGTCTCCCCCGGCACCGGCTCTGGCGCGTGGATCGGTCTGCAGCTGGAAGGAGCCACAGGTGAGCCGGGAGGTGGCACTTTGAGCAGCCCTTGGGCACAGAGGAGGACAGCGGGTCAGCCCTTCGCCCGCCCGCCCCATCGGGCACTCGGGAGGGATAAACAAAAGGAGCCGGTAGTCTTAATGCGTGATCAAGATTATGATTTAATTGGCATAACAAAGGCTTGGTGGGCTCAGCCATGTGACTGGAATATTAATATGGAAGGATGCAGCTCGTTCTGGAAAGACAGGCAGGGGATTAAGGAGGAATGTGTTGCTTTGTATATTAAGGCTGGATAGGTTCGGTTTGCAATCCAGGGAGAACCTGGCTGCCCTCCTGCACGCCCGGGGCTTTCGGTAAGCAATTGTCAGCCTGACCCAAAGCCCGGGACATCGCGGTGATGGAGAATGTCCCTACCTGAGTGGCTGGTGTGGAATCAGGACAGCAGGGGCAGACTGTCCAGCAAACACTCCCAAGGCATTAAAAGTGATTTTTTTTTCAGGAAGAGACGAGCAGAAGAGAAAGGCTCTGGCTTTGCTCCTAACCTCCAGGGTGTGGACGCAGAGGTTGGGGGGAAATAAGTGAGATGAATGTGGCCAAGACATGAAGGAGCTCCTTGTCTTGTGGAGGGAAAGAGCCAGAGCTTGGGACCAAGAAAAGGGATCTCCGGGGATGCCTGGTCCAACACGCTGCTCCGAGCAGGGCCAGTTAAACCAGGGTGCTCGGGGCTTCGTTCAGGTACGGTTCAAATATCTTCACAAACAGAGAGCCCAAACCTCTGTGAGCCCTGGGCCAGGGGCTGACCACCCTCATGGGGAAAGTCTTGTCCTTATATCACGTTCCCTGAGCCCGCTGGGTCTTGTCGTGCCCCTGGGCACCCCAAGCGTCCCATGCTCCAGCCCGCTCCTACCCCCGTTATTGGCCATTTCTGCCATCTGCACCTCACCAGCCTGGCTGCAAGGAGGCTGCGGGAGACCATGCCAAGGGCCACGGCAAGACGGAGAGCACCCGTGCTCTCTCCGAACCATGAGCCTTGGGCCAGGAGGCTGGGGAGCGGCCAGGAAGCAGGCGGGCATCAGCTTGGAATGCAAACTCAAGAAGGCCAAAGGGAAAAGAAAAAGGATTCAGCAAGCAAGGCATTGAGAGGACGTGGGGAGGAAGGGGACGGGCAAAGCCGGGGCTGACGCTGCGAGGTGGGAAGGGGAAGCCCTTGACGAGGATGCTGCGGTGCTGGGTGCATTCACTGCCTCAGTGCGTCAGCCTGGATCAGCCGGGGTGTGCCATGAGCGCCGGCGAAAGGGCAGCGGCTCTGACGGGAACAGGGCTGGGGAGCTTGGAGAGACCGAGCGGTGCGGGCAGGCCCGGCCTGGCAGCCCTCTCTGCTGCCTTCCAGGGGCTCGCATCAGGGACGCCACCGAGAGCCCCCCAAGCCTCGTGCAGCCCACTGACTGTTATCCGCTGCTGCTGTTTCACGTGGGCACCAGTGACACGGCCAGTCTGAGGAGCATCAAGAAGGACGACAGAGCCCTGGGAGCGGCGGGGAGGGGCTCTGGAGCGCAGGCAGTTTTTTCATCAGTCCTCCCGGTCAGAGGGAAGGGGTTTGAAAGGGCCGGTCGAATCTGGCCAATCCACAGGTGGTGACAGGGCTGGTGCCACAGCCGGGGGTTCGGCTACGGAGACCACGGGACTCGCTTTGAGAAACCTGGTCTGCGGGGGGCTGGTGGCGTCCGTCTGTCAGAGAAGGGGACGAGCATCTTCGGTCGTGGGCTGGCCAAGCTGGGGAAGAGGGCTTTAAACTAAAGCTGCCGGGGGAGGGGAACCTCGGTCCATCCCACTCCTACCAGTTTGATGCCAGTGCCAGCAAAGGGTGCCCAGGGCCTGGAGAAGGATCACAGCGCAGCAGGAGAGCACCTGGGGAGCAGCACAAGGGAACTCCAGCCGCCCCAGCCAGTGAGGCAGTGTCCTCGGGGCCCAGCTGAGACACCTCTGTGCAAACACACGTAGGGTGGGGAACGAACAAGAGGAGTCAGAGACGTGCACATGCCCGCAGGGCTGAGACCTCGTTGGCATCACGGACACGTGGTGGGATGGGTCCTGTGACTGGGGGGTTGGAACAGAAGGATACAGGCTCTTTAGGCAGGACAGGCAGGGGAGAGGAGGAGGGGGTGTCACCCTCTATGGCCATGACCAGCTGGAGCACATGGAGCTCCGCCTGGGGATGGATGAGGAGCCGACTGAGAGCTTATGGGTCAGGATTAAAGGGAGGGCAGGGACAGGGGACATTATAGTGGGGGTCTGCTACAGGCCACCCGACCAGGAAGACAGAGCGGATGAGGCCCTCTATAGACAGATAGGAGCAGACTCACGTTCACAAGCCCTGGTCCTTGGGGGGGACTTCAACCACCCCGATATCTGTTGGAGGGACAACACAGCAGGGCATAAGCAATCCAGGAGGTTCCTGGAGTGCGTTGATGATAACTTCCTTCTCCATGTGACAGAGGAGCCAACAAGGAGAGATGCTGTGCTGGACCTTGTTCTCAGCAACAAGGAGGGGCTGGTGGGGAATGTGAAGCTCAAGGGCAGCCTTGGCTGCAGTGACCATGAAATCTTTAAGTCAGCGAGGAGGGTGCACAGCAAGCTCACTACCCGGGGCTTCAGGAGAGCAGACTTTGGCCTCTTCAGGGATCTGCTTGGTAGAGTACCATGGGATAAAGCCCTGGAGGGAAGAGGGGCCCAAGAAAGCTGGTTAATATTCAAGGATCACCCTCTCCAAGCTCAGGAGCGATGCCTCCCAACAGAGGGGAAGTCAGGCAAAAACTCCAGGAGGCCGCATGGATGAACAAGGAGCTCCTGGCCAAACTCCAACACAAAAAGGAAGCCTGCAGAGGGTGGAAGCAAGGACAGGCAGCCTGGGAGGAATACAGAGACATTGTCCAAGCAGCCAGGGAGCAGGTTAGGAAAGCTAAAGCCCCGACAGAATTAAATCTGGCCAGGGACATCAAGGGCAACAAGAAAAGCTTCTATAGGTACGTCGGTGATAAAAGGAAGACTAGGGAAAATGTGGGCTCTCTCTGGAAGGAAACGGGAGACCTGGCTACCCGGGATATGGAGAAGGCTGAGGTCCTCAATGACTTTTTTGCCTCAGTCTTCACCCGCAAGTGCTCTGGCCACACCACCCAAGTTGCAGAAGGCAAGGGCAGAGACTGGGAGAGAATGAATAATCACCCACTGTGGGAGAAGATCAGGTTCGAGACCATCTAAGGAACCTGAAGGTGCACAAGTCCATGGGACGTGATGAGATGCAGCCGCGGGTCCTGAGGGAACTGGCAGATGAAGTTGCTAAGCCACTCTCCATCATATTTGAGAAGTCGTGGCAGTTGGTGAAGTTCCCACTGACTGGAAAAGGGAAAACATAACCCCCATTTTTAAAAAGGGAAAAAAGGAAGACGTGGGGAACTACAGGCCAGTCAGTCTCACCTCTGTGCCTGGCAAGATCATGGAGCCAGAAACTATGCTAGGGCAGATGAAAAATAATTGATGAGGTGATTGGTGACAGCCAACATGGCTTCACTAAGGGCAAATCATGCCTGACAAATCTGGTGGCCTTCTACGATGGGGTTACAGTGTTGGTGGATAAGGGAAGAGCAACTGATGTCATCTACCTGGACTTGTGCAAAGCATTTGACACTGTCCTGCACGACATCCTTGTCTCTAAATTGGAGAGACATGGATTTGCCGGATGGACCACTCGGTGAATAAGGAATTGGCTGGATGGTCGCACTCAAAGAGTTGCGGTCAACGGCTCGATGTCCAAGTGGGGACCAGTGACGAGTGGCCTCCTCGGGTCGGTATTTAACATCGGTTTAACATCTTTGTCGGCGACGTGGGCAGTGGGATGGAGTGCACCCTCAGCGAGTTTGCCGATGACACCGAGCTGTGTGGTGGGGTCAACATGCTGGATGGAAGGGATGCCATCCAGAGGGACCTGGACAGACTTGAGAGGTGGGCTCGTGCAAACCTCATGAAGTTCAACAAGGCCAAGTGCAAGGTCCTGCACATGGGTCAGGGCAATCCCAAGCACAAACACAGGCTGGGTGGAGAATGGATTGAGAGCAGCCCTGGGGAGAAGGACTTGGGGGTGTTGGTTGATGAGAAGCTCAACGTGACCCTGCAATGTGCGCTGGCAGCCCAGAAAGCCACCCGTGCCCTGGGCTGCATCCCCAGCAGCGTGGCCAGCAGGGCGAGGGAGGGGATTCTGCCCCTCTGCTCCGCTCTGGGGAGACCCCCCTGCAGTGCTGCGTCCAGCGCTGGGGCCTCAGCACAAGGAGGACACGGACCTGCTGGAGCGGGGCCAGAGGAGGCCACGGAGATGATCCGAGGGCTGGAGCCCCTCTGCTATGGAGACAGGCTGGGAGAGTTGGGGTTGTTCAGCCTGGAGAAGAGAAGGCTCCGGGGAGACCTTCCAGCAGCCTTCCAGTCCCTAAAGGGACCTACAAGAAAGCTGGGGAGGGACTTTTGACAAAGGCCTGTAGTGATAGGACAAGGGGTGATGGCTTTAAACTGAAAGAGGGGAGACTTAGATTAGACATAAGGAAGAAATTCTTCCCCATGAGGGAGGTGAGGCCCTGGCACAGGTTGCCCAGAGAAGCTGTGGCTGCTCCATCCCTGGAAGGGTTCAAGGCCAGGTTGGACGGGGCTTTCAGCAACCTGGTCTAGTGGAAGGTGTCCCTGCCCATGGCAGGGGGTTGGAACTAGGTGATCTTTAAGGTCCCTTCCAACCCACACCATTCTGTGATTCTATGACACAGGCAGAGCTGGCAGCAGGAGAGCCCGAAGCAGGAGGGGTGTAGCCAAAATCGAGGAGGCTGGGGCAGCAGAAGGGCAATGCTGTGCAGCTCTTTAAAAAGAAGAGAAAACCACAGAGTGCTCAGCACAGCTTCGGTCCCCTGGGAAACACCAGGACAAGCAGAGAAGCAGCCCCAGCACCCCGCAGCACAGCTGCAGAGGAGCAGCCGCCGACGCTGACTTCTCAGGGGCTAAACGTAGCAAACCCAATCCGATTCTCTCCTTCGGCAGAAGAACGGGAAATGCAGCGTGTATAAGATGTACAAACATCTTGATGTTTGTAAGGCTTTTGAGACGGGTTCATAAGAGAAGCTCAGAAGCACGTTGCAGATCGTATTCAGCCCAGCCCTGGTATGAAATGAGTGCTGGTCCCAGCCCGGGGAACCGCCTCCGGGCTGCAGCTGCCAGCAGGCGAGATAACGGGTGTCGTGGTTTAACCCCAGCTGGTACCCAAATACCACGCAGCCGCTCACTCCCTCCCAGTGGGGTGGGGAGGAGAATCGGAGAGAAAGGAAAACTCCCGGGTTGAGATAGAAGCAGTTCACCAGGACAGCAAAGACAAAGATAATAATATATTAATAATAATTATAGTAAAAAATAAGGATAATAGAATATATAAAACAAATGATACACAATTTCTCACCACCCGACGACCGATACAGCCCGTCCTGAGCAGCAGGCAGGGAGCAGGGGTATCCCCCCCCCAGCTATCCCAGAACAGACAGTTCCAGAGAGAGCAGGCGAGGGAACGAACACCCGAACAAACGAACAAATGGAAAGGCCCAAACGAACAAAAAAAAAGGAAAAGCAGGGAACAAAAAGCAACCAGAAGGGAAGCTTAAAGGAAGCGCCCCACCAGCTGACCCTCACTTATACCAAGCATGACATCCATGGTATGGAATACTCCCTTTGGCCAGTTTGGATCAACTATTCTGGCTCTGCCCCTCCCAAGTTTTTGCACCTGCAAAACCTGGGAAACTGCAAAACCTGGGAAACTGCAAAATGTCCTTGGTCATTTAGCAGCACCCAACAACATCAGTGTACTGTCACCGTTCTTCCCACACTGAATCCAAAACACGGGAGCTGCTGGAGACAAAATTAGTTCCGTCCTGGCCGAAACCACGACAGTGGGATACAGGACTTGCAGACAAAATAGGAAGATAGGAAGAGTGGGAATTACGTTGGAAGGCAGATTCCTAACCCCAAACTCTCCTCCACGCCACCCTCACTGACAAATTAGATAAACGGGCTTGGGGAGCGGGACACCACGCAGCACGGCCCCATGCCAGCAGCACCCCAGCACAACCAGGCCATCCTATAAACAATAAATGTGGAGCAAGAAGCCAGTGAGTAATTTTGGGGGGAAGGACCTGACAGTCTAATAAGGGGGCCAACAGCAAAAAAGGGGCAAACATGACGCCGGGATGTGTAACCGGGAGGGCTTCGGAGATGCTGGGGGCGGCTCTGCCTTTCTCCACGGCACCGGGAGGCAGCGGCTGGAGAAGGCAGCTATGTCTGGACAGTGCCCTTTGGGCCGGTTGGAGAGGATCCAGGGAAGGATGTCAGAGACTGGGAAAACATGACCAGCAAGAAAAACCGGCAAGACGTGGGACTGCTTAATTGGTAGGAGAGAGCAGAGGGGGCTGCAGCAGCAGTCTGCAGGAATGTAAATGATTCCTGCAACGAGGAAAGGATTAATCTGCCCATGCTGGATAATGCAAGGAGAAGCAGGCTTAAATTATCACAGGGAAATTCAAGGTAGGCACTGGGAAAAAATCTTCCCTGTCACGAAGGGGGAGGGGCTGGAGTCTCCATCGCCGAGGTTTGTGGGAGAGCCGGGTCCCCGGCAGCGTGGCATCAGCTGGCGACAGCATTAGCTGGTCCCAAAGGTTCCCTCGTTTCTAGGATTTTATCATCTCTGGGTATGAGCATATGGAAAACCCTTAAAGCACGGGCCTGGCTGGCTTCATGGCCTGCAAAGAAGGAAAGGTAGAACAACTGGGCAAGCCCTGAGAATAACCCCTAGAGACCCAAAGGGATGAAAGGGTCTGTAGGGACCACGGGGGCACCACCAGCATCATCCCACAGAGCCACACAGGGAAGAGCTGGGGGTCAGACATGAAACCAGCTTCCCCTGGGAACTGACAGTGAAGCCAGGGCTAGAGAAGTCACAGGAATGAACTTTCGGGGTAAAGCAAAGCAGGTGAAGCTCATGTGGGCAGGAGCCTGGGGAAAGAGGAGCCTAGCGAGGAAACCTGCCTGGAAGCAAAATCACTTGGAGTCAGTGAGAGTTTTCATGTGCCAGGAGAGAAACAGCATTTAAAGAGCTGAGGGCTGTGTAATTTGAATTTGTGAAATTATTTCTATTGTCTCTGTCCGGGGGTGGTCATGGCCGGCGGCTCTGCTTCAGTTGCACACGCAGGATGAGCAGAGCTCACGCGGGAGGCGGGTGATGGATGTTCAGGGACCCGGCTAATGATGAGCAGCACGTTAAGCACCTTTCACTCTCGTTAATTGGAGGAGTGATTAGAAGCACCTGTGAGCTGGCAGCTCTGAAGCAACAGGAGCCACAAAACTTGAGCAGAAAGTAAGTCCCGGGGATTTCACCGAGAGCACTGGGAAACGGCTGCTGGCAAATCTCTCCTCCCAGCTGCAGCTGCTGCCCGCAGGGTGGCCCTGGGGTTAGGTTTGACCAGGTGAAGACAACAGCTCCCGCCACCCTCACTTGCCGCGGCAGTGCTGCGTGGGGTCCGCGTGGTGGGGGTCACGGGTGCAGACGCAGGCGTGGGGCAGAAGGATGCAGCATGTCACGGCTGTCTGCTCCGTCCTTTTTGTTCCCAGCCCGGGACCGCAGCTGCAGAAGAGCAGCAGTAAAAGAAGATTCGGGCTAAGTTCTCCATAGACATGAAGTTTCATGTGTAATTCGTGCCCCGTACATGCCTGCGGGATAAGGTGGGCTGTGATACTGCGTCCCGGGGACAGCCTTGTGGGACAGCCTCCCTCGGGGCGCGTGGGGGCCTCTGGGGCAGGAGGCTCCCAGGCCCTCGCCGCGTGATCCATCACAAACTTACACCTGCAGCACGAGCAGGGTGTAGCGTTGGACAGTCCCCAGGTTTACAGCGATGACAAAGCAGAGGGCTCACCTCAGGGCCCGGGCGAGCGACAGTCCCACGCGCAGCAGCTCAGTGCCAGGGAACCGCGAAGGTGCAAGGGACTGGCCAGGAAATTCCCAATTCCTGGGAGCACCTCATCTCCTCTGCCATCAATCATCAGCGGCAGCAAAGCCCAGGAAACTGCTTAATAATCCCAAATAATCCCACAGGAAAATTTACAACAGCTATCATGTAATTTATCTGATAGAAGCTCCTGAGGACAAGGGAATTTCCTCAAATAAGCACATCCAAGGAAACCTCCGTCCTTGAACGGGGAGTTTCCAGATGAAGCCTGCCTTACAGACTCCTTAGACCAAGGCTGAGGAAACACCGGTCTGTGGGATCCCTGGGGTCCCTTGCGTAGGCTGGAGGTCGACCACTCCTGCCGCAGCCCGTCAGCGGGGAGCACGGGCAGGATAATCCTGCAGGCAACAAGCAAAGCCAGGGCTGAGAGGCATCTGGGCTGGGGCATCTCCGACCCCACGCACGGCTCAGCCACTGCTTCAGCTGCCCATGGAGGAGCTTGCCATCTCCTTGCTGTCGGCTCCAGCGAAGGGTGCCTGACGTACGGGAGTTTCAACAAGGGTCAGCCCAGGGTGACTCCGGGAGTCAGCGGGTCCTGTGGTGCCCACGGGCCTGAGCAGAAGCACCCAAGCATCTCACTTGGGTTCAGAGCTGCTCTGCAGGCCTTGCAGTGGAAAGTCAGCCTGCTTTAACCAACCTGCCACACCGGTCTTTAAGACGCTGAATTCCGCCTTGATGCTAACGCTGGTTAATTACTCACGCATGCGTATGTGTCTGTTCCTTCCCCCTCCAGCTGCCTGCAGGCTCTGTATTTCATGGGGGCATAGGTGTGCTTCAACAGCCGGGAAGGGAAGGATGCATGCTGCTGCCGCAGCGTCGCTCCCTCTCCTTCCTGCCGCACCGCATCTGGCTGGGATCTGACCGCGGCTGCAGCTGGCGGGAAGGGGGTTCCCTGCCCACTTGCCCTGCACGCAGCCGGCAGCTCGCCGGGGAGCTCCAGCCCCTCTCTGGTTTGCTGCCTCACCAAAGGCACTCAGCTGTCGGGCTCTCTTCTCACCCGCTTTGCAGCGTGGCAGGGTCTGGGCTGACACCCCCGTCCCCAGTGGGACCTGACGGCTGGACCTGCATGTCCCCCTTGCCCAGCTTGCTTGGGTGTCACTGCCCACCATCAAGTGCTCCTGAGCAAAATCCTCCCAAAAGACCTTTGTAAATGTAACCGATGCTTTTACTGCCAGCGCGACTCTACAGCCTCCATCTCCGCTTCCCGGCTCCTGTCTCTGACATGGCCCCCGCTCCCCAGCTGCTGAAGAGGACCCGTGGCTGCAGCTGACGGACTTGTGCACAGGGAGGGCCACCAGCCCAAGCAGCAAGTACGCATCTGCTCTGGGGATGTAACAGCATGGGCAAGGAGGGCTGGTAAAACTCCCTGCGGCCTGTCTGCAGAGCCCTGCTCAAGCCTTGCTGGGTGGCGGGCCCCAGGCCATTCTCCCTGTGCCTTCCACTGGGCTGTGGTCCCATGGGTGTCACCCCCCGTCTCTGGTGCCAGAGCACAACTTTGAGGCACCCTTCCCACAGCTCCAGCCTCTGGATGCTCAGTGTTAGAGAACATCTCCTTCTAGGACATGAGATGGTTGACGCAGGCAGAGACAGGTTTAGCCAAAGCATTTCCCAAAGCAATTGATCTTTACTTCAGGCAGCGCAAATCTTTGCAAAATCAAAATCACTTTTGTGACATTCCTGAATCAACTTCAGCAGGTTTGTTCTAGGGGAGAGACAGACACATTAAGTTTCGCTCTAAAAGATGTGATTTTATACGACCTCTGGCAATTGCTCCTCAAACCCCGCTCCGAACCCCAGGCCAGAGACCAAGTGGGTCTCCAGCCCCCCCGAGATGGTTCTGCACGGTATCTGGTTCATAGATGCAGGGCTCATGTACTGGAGCAGGCGCACGAACGCCATGGCTCTCATCAAGCCTTCTGTCAACGTCTGAACCATTGGAGGTAGAAGGGCAGAAGCCGAGCAGCCCAACAGCCCTGTCACACTCAAACTCTGGTCTGAAGTGACAGATTGGCATCCTCCGGCCGTGCTTGTGGTGTGTATGGGGAGAGGATGCTTGAGGATGCTTGAGCTGTCCTGACTGCCAGGCGCAGCACGCCCAGTCTGGCCACGACCCCTCGCTATGGCCAGAACATGGCCCGTTCCTGCCGATGACTCCAGTGCAATAACCCTGGTGGTTTTGCCCAGGTTTGGATCATCAGCATGAGCAATTTGTCTTGAAATTTGCTTCTAGAGAAAAAGGATGCAGTAAAACCAGAACTGTCTGCTGATGTGCATCTGACAGGGGTTTACATATCGCAGAGTCTAAGGTCCAGACTTGGAAACAACCTTGTGCGTCCACTATAAAAATCTGCAGGACGGCTTCTGGACAGCTTCTAGACAAATGGACCCTTCTGCCTTGCTTTACAAATGGATCATCAAAGAGGGATGGGAGAACTGAGGCTCCTGGTCCTCAGTTCCTGCCGATCTCCATCCGGAAAGCCTGGACGGATGTTGGACAGAGCAACTTGGTGTTGATGAGAGCCAAGGTTCCTCTCCAGCCTGGACCTGGCACTGTGTGGCCAAGCCCTTGGCATGGGAGGATGCATGGTAGAAAGGAGCTGAGGGATCCTTCACTCACCTTGTGCTGGGTTGAATGTCCACGACAGCCCGGGAAGACTATTCTGTATGTAAAAGCTCCAGAGCCCCAGCAAAGCCACTGGCTTGTAAGGAGGCCACAGATAACCATGGGAGACACACCAGCCTCCCAAGAACCAGGCAAGTGAGGGACCCCTCTGAGATGTGCCAATGTACAGATGGCCACAACAAGCAAAGGGCTGCTGCATCAGCACCTGAGACTAATTTACTGAGGTGGATAAAGACCTGCATCCCTGTACCCAAAAAACCCCATGGCTAACAGCAGTTAATTGCTCCTTTAGTGACCTCTTCAGACTGCTTCCAAAACCTGTGGAGTGGCTGCCCTGTTCCTGGGTGAGGGCTACCACCTTGGAGAAAAGTCTTTATCTCCCCGGGCTTGTGTCGCGGGGTGGCACATCAGCTAGAGGGAAACCACACTCGCTCTGCCTGCCCCTGCCCGCGAGATGGGCAGAAACCCCAGCACCCCGGGGCCAGCAGCGCCCAGGCAGGCACATTTCTTGCAGGGAGCACTGGAGGATCCCTCTCTGCAAGAGGACAAGTTTAGCCTGGAAACACCCAGCATTTCTTCAGCCTCAAGGGACTCCTTCCTTCCCGCTGCCGAAGCCGTCCCTGCGGCAGCCAGTGCCTGTCCCTGCGGCGGCAGCACACCCAGCGCGGTGCATGTGGCTGCCCGAGGGCTGCACAGACCTGCGGTGCGCTGGCCCGGGCACACGCACCCGCCCAGCCGAACGCGCTGCGGCACTGAGGTGTGCCTGGGTAATCTGTACTGCCACTGAATATTAAGCAGGTATTGGAAATCTCCGGGGCTCCCGTCCAGGAGAAGCAGCGTGGTCGGTACTAGCCTGCAGGCACGACACAGCACTGCGCTGCTGCTCACCCCGGGTCCTCCTGGGTGGGGAGGCTGCACCTTCTGCTGCAAAATCTGCATCTTGGATAAATCAGTGACATTTGCAAGAGTGGCATGTGACATCGGAGGGCTCCGTCCCTGGTGGGAAGCTCAGACCTCGCTACTCTTCACGCACCCAGTGCCTGCAGGTGGTTGTGCACTGGTGGGTGCTGGTGTGCAGCAGCTGCTGGAGCAAAGTCACTGCCCCGGCCGCACAGGGAACATGATTCAGGTCACAACCACCAACCTTGGGACACAGGTTGTGTGTGCCCAGCTCCCTGCAGGCCTCGGGAGTCCTCAGGACCTCTCTGTAAGCAGGAGCACATCCTGGGTACCACCAGGCCCCAAATGATGCTGCTTCTCCCGCTTCAGGGATGCTGGCCAGGAGAAAGGCACAGGCACCCAAAGAGCCGATGTCCCGGCAGGAGAGTCGGCTGCAGATCAGCCTCTGCCTTTCCCACTGACGTTCTGTGAAAGCCAACGAAGCGTATTAGTTCTTTAATTTTCTCATTGCTTTCTTTTGCATTTCTCGCTGTTGCCTAGCTGAGACGCTGGGAGTGACCACCTTCATTTGCATTTTGCTTTTCCTGATTCCAGTTAACAGTGGTAAGTACGTAACAGTAACCTGTTTCTCCTTCGGGGTGGGGCATATCTGCAAATCGGGGCCACAGTGGATGTTCATGCATGCGGTGGACAGCACAGTAGCCTCCACCCGGCACATCGCAGGTAACGATGCAGGTAACGACGGCCCCTCCAGGCACCCCGGTGCAGAACTGGCTGTGCTCCCCGGGAGGAAGCAGGTCCCCCCTGGAAGGTGAGCTATGGGGGGGTCCTGAGCCCAGAGGAGTTTGCCCAGGGAGACTGTCACAATCCCTCTTCACAGAGGCCAAAAGTCTTTTTTTTAATTTTATTTTTTTTCTTCCAGATCAGATCAGAAGGCAATGATCACAAAGATTGTGCACAATGATGGCTGTACAACAAGGCTGTGCTCCAGGTGATGCTTGATCCCAGCTCTGTTCAGCTGAGCATCCTGTACTCACAGGGGTTACATCCTGTGCCAGGAGGATTTGGGAATAGCTGAGCTCAGGACTTAATCCTGCTTTCCAGAGAGGCTGAGGGGCATTCCGGTACTGGCGTCAAAGAGTGCTGGGTCCGCTCAACGACAGAGCTCACGCTGGCCTTGCGAGAGGTCCAGGTGGGAACAGTCCCTTTGGGCGCACCATTCAGTCCTGTTTGGCTGTCGCTGGCACAGTGAAATACTGACAGCGGGACAGGCCTCTAAATCACTTTGTCCAAAACACAGCAATCCCACCCCGTAAATAATAAAACAGACGTGGCCTGGATTAAGACTGGGTTGGTAGATGAGTTTCTATTATAAAATCATACATTCTGTCTTTACGGTGTCCAGTTTTGGGGACCACAAAATTGAGAAGCCAGAGAGGCATCAGTGCCAGATGACCAAGCTGGGCACAGGTGGAGAAGCTGGGCCGGTTTCTTCTGGTGAAGAGGTACCTAGGAGCTGATCCAACAGCCGTCTACAGGTACTGGAAGGGCAGTTACAAGTCATGATGGAGTCAAATCCTTCTTGGCAGTGCCTGGTGATACATTAAGGAGCAATAACCACAAAGTGAGTCCTGAAAGGTTCAGATGGGATGTTAGGAAAACGCTTTCCTTGGGAGGACGGTGCAGCCTTGGCACAGGTCATTGGAAAGGTGGGGAATCTCTGGCCGTGGAGGGTGTTAAGGCTCAGGTAGGCAGAGCCATGGCTGATCTCGTCTTGTGTTGGTCACCAATGTGGTGCTGGGAAGGGACCTCTGGACATCTCTAACACAACCTCCTGTGGTCCCTTTGCCACCAACACTTCTGCAATTCTGTAACGAAGGTAGTAAAATGTCTTCCCAAATGACATTTGCCAGATGAATTCTCATTCAGGAGGGGATTTGTTTGTGTCTTGCTTTACCGTTCCCTAACAACTGGCCTGCCTATTTTGCATGTACAGCAATGAGTCGCTTAACCACCCTTAGGTGGTCTTTTGAGACCAACTGACCAAAAAGTGGTTAATCTGAAAATAAGCTGCTTTGGTTTTCTGCTCATAAAGTACCAATTAATTCCACCTTTACAGGCATTCTTCATACAGAGGCCAAGGTGCTGCTCTGGAGACAGAGGGAGGATATAGCAAATGGTGGTGTTGGATGGCCAAAGGTTGACCAGTGCAGGATGAAAACAAAGAGCTCAGGTACAGGCATGCGTAGTGGCTGGAGAAGGAGCAGGCAGGACTAGGGAACGGGGAAGGCACTGGGGAGGAATACTTCACATGGGCTGACGTTCTACATGCAGAAAAAGAATCTGAACCCGGAGGACAGGAGAGACAAAACACACATGAGATCTCAGCAGCGTCCACCAGTGCCATCCATGGGCAAGGAGCCAGGCTGAGGGAGGAAAAAGCGTGGAGGGTGAAGATGTGTGTTGGAGTAAGTGAGAAAGGATAAAGGGGAATGCTGCAGAGAAGGAAGCCCTGCCTCGCTGGGACAGGGCACAGTGGTATACTAGTCTGTGCAGGGGACCTGGAGGAGGCGTGGAACAGGATGGGTGTAGCTCCACAGCAGATCTGTGTCCCTTGGCTGTGTCCTCTGTGTTCGATCTACACGTGCGCAGGGACAGGTGCCTCCGGAGCACACCAGCACTGCCCAGTGGTGCCGCCTGCTCTCTGCCCAGGAGCCCGCCTTGACCAGCGCAAGAGCTGTATAGCCAAGGGGACAGCATCTGGGGAAAGCCGCGAGGCGAAAAGGGAACACGCCAGCCGGACAGCACAGGACATCGGCGCCAGCTGGTGCTGAACAAGCCAGGACTTCAGAGAGTGCAGTGCAGGGCTGTGCCAGCACACCCTGGGGCCCGGCGAGCGGGATGGCTGCACGAGGACTGCACTGCACTCGGTTAATCAGCCCCAAGTCTCAGCAGAGCTAATTAGCTCTAGCAGAGTTTCCTTTTGGTGCCGGAGCTAACTTGCTCAGAGCATCCCTGCATCAGCTGGGAGGATGGCGTGACTCTACACTGCCAGCCCTGGTCCTCTTCCCAAGCAGCTCACGCCTTCTCAGGCAGAAAAGGCAGGCACCGATGCCGCCGGCCACCAAGGCGAGGGTGCTACTGGTCTGGCCGCCGGGGTGCTGAGCTGGAGGAGGGACCGTGGCTGCTGCGCAAAGCCCCCTGGCGCCGTGCGACCAGGCACGGGCACCCCGAGGTGCGGCTGTGAGGAGTTCCAGCAGAACCCCACCTCGGCAGGCTCGTCTCATCGTTAGCCGGTGCTGGGCCCGGGCCTTGCCGGGTGGCTCCCTGCCGCGGTTCTCCCCGGACAGGCGGCTTGCGCAGCCCCGAGTCTGCCCCAGCGGGTCTCCTGGAGCACCCCTCCGGGGAGCGCCGTTCCCTCCTCTCCGGCCGGCGGCCCCTCGAGGCTGCCCCCACGCTTTCCCGGCCCTTCCTAAGCGGGGCGGCGCCCGGGCGCCTTCGCACCTCTCGAGGCCTCAGGCGGCCCTCGGCGCCAGCGCCCGAGGGGAGCGAGGCGCCGGCCGGGGCCCCGCGCAGCCCCCGCGCCGGGCGGCGTCCGCCACAGGCCGCGGCGGGACCGGGCGCGCGGCCGGTTCACATCCGGGGAACGAGCGGCGGGCGCGGACGTGGAGGGCGCGGGCGGGGCGGCAGCGGCGGGGGGCGGCGCGCGGGGGCGGCGGCGCGGCCAATCGCGGCCGCGCTCTCATCGGTGCAAACAGGAGCACAATGGAGCGAGCGGCGGGCGCGCTGCAGCCAAGCTTGGCGCGAGCGCCGCGCGGCTGACGGGCCGGCCTGCCAATGGGCGCCGGCGCGAGGCGGCGGACAGCCAATGGGCGCGGGGCGGAGGCGTGCCCGGGCGAGGTTAGGGTGTCCTTGCAGGGTGCTGGGCTAAACTTCACCAAATAATAGCTGTTTGTATTTGGGCGGCCGAGGAGCCATTTTAGGTAAGTTCTGCCCAGAACTTTTGGGTTCGCCCGCCCGGCGCGGCCGGGGGCGGCGGCGGGGCGGGAGGCGGCGGCGGGGCCGCGCCGGGGCGGCGCTATGAATGAACTCGGCGGCGGCGGCGCGGGCCGCGGGGCGGGCGGCGGGGCCGGGGCGGCCGCCGGCCCTGTCATGGCTCCGGCCGCGGGGACGGGCCGGCCGCGGGGGAGGGGCGGCGGGGGGCGGCGGCGCCCCCGCGGGTTCCTCCTCGCGGCCCTCCCCCGCCCCCCGGGGCGCGGGGCCGGCGGCAGCGCCGGGGGCCGCGGCCCCTCTCGCCGGCCCTGCCTGCCGCTCGCCCCCGGCCCGGCGGGCGCGGGGAAGGCCGGGCCTAGCCGGCGCCAGGCCGGCAGCTCGGGGCCCGGCGCCCCCCGCAGCCGGGGCGTGCGGGGGGCCGGGGGCGGAGGCGGGGCGGGCTCCCCCGGGCGCTGCGCTGAGGCTCCTCCCGGCCGGCGAGGGGGGAGCGAGGCCCCCGGCCCCGCACCGAGCTGCGCGACTGCAGCGGCGGGTGGGATGCGGGGTGCCGGGAGCCTGCCCGCGGGGCGCAGCTTTCCGCCGTCATTCCGGCCGCAGTGCTGGAGAAAATCGATAATTAAGTCTTTAAACTTCGCGGGCGGGCGAGAAGCGGGTCCCTTTGCGGGCTGGAGGCCCCGGGGCACGGGTTTCCTCCTGCCCGGCCCCTGCCGAGCAAGGGCACCCGGGGCGATGAGGAGGGGGGATTCGGTGAAAGGGCCGTTCCCTCCGCTCCGGGCGACGGGCTCGTCCCCGTCATCGGCGGATCCGTCCCGCTTCGCCCGCTGTGCGCGGAGCAGACGTGGATCTGTTGTGACATTGCAGCCATGTCACAACAGAGAGGCATCACAGTCACGTTGGAGTCGCGTCTCGTTTGCGCTGCAGTCATCTCGCCGTAGTCGCCCCGCGCAGCCTTGCGTCCGTTGTGTTTTGGTGGCTGCGTTGTGGGATTCTCCCTGTTCTTACCCATGACTTTTACTGACGATTGAGGTGGATTTTAGTCCTTATCAGTGAGGTTTGTAGGGTAAATGCTGTGAGAGAAATGCACAGAAACTGAAAACAGAAAATCAACTGCTCGTGTTGCTACCTAGTGTGCACACCCGTCTTGGAGCAGCTAAGGCTTTCTCTGTTTATCCATTTGCCTTCCTAACAACTACGCTAAACTCGCAGTAAAGTGGGGGACCGTGGAGGCCAGGCAGGCTGCCTCGGCACACGGAGAGCTGGTTCTGCTTGGGCTGCTGCCGGCCTTTGATGTGGTAGAGCTTTTCAGTAATTTTGCTATGAAAAGTGCTTGGTTTATTTCTTCAGTGAGTTGGGCTGCTTTTAGCCAAAGGTGCAGGCATTTTCGTTGTTTACCTCCTGCTTGGGGAAATGCAGCAAATGCTTTTGGGGATGGAGAATGAGGGGAGAGGGGTGGATGGAGATGGTTCGCTGTAGTTGTGCAGTGTCCTGTAGGTCTGTGCGGAAGTCTCCAGCACCCCTCTGCAGTCGCTGGCCCCCCTGGCAGAGGGCTCCTTGTGGGCAGACGGATGTGGTTGTAGTAGTTAGATGTTTATCCCCGACCCCTTCGCTTGCAGGGCTACAGATATTTGGCAGCTGGTGCTGCCTGTATCTCTGTAACTGGTGTGGGGTCAGTTGGATTAAGGTGTTGCCAGAGGAGAGGGAACACTGAGCTCTGTGAGTGTTTTCCCTGCCGTGAAGTGTTGCTGTTGCTTTTGGGCCCTGTTCAGGTGATGGCACAGGAATAGGTGCCGCCTTACCTCTCCTCGCCCTTTGTTTACCTCGTTCACGCGGGAGCTCTGCTGTGCTGCTTTGCAGAGAAATTGTTGTTTTGGTCCAGCTGTTGAAGTATGAAGCAATAACAGCATATTTCTGCTCTGGGAGTAAATTCTTCCTAGAGTAAATAGGTTGTTTCTCTTGAGGCTTCTGGCCTCCAACTGGGTTGGTTTTGTTCAGGGCTGCCACTGGGTTCCGTTCCCACTTGTTTAGTGGAAAATTGATTCTTCTTCCGCTACAAAGCTTAATGTTGTTGTCTGTTTGCTTTTGGAAGGCTGATTCTGCCCATCATCTCCGAATTGGTACAGCTGCCTAAACTTGCGGGTCCTTCAGGAGCGTTGGGCATACTGCTGAGTTTCCTTCGCTGCAAAGATGGGAAGTGCGCAGCAGTGGTGGGGTGAAGCTGATTGAATGTTGCCCCTCGAGTGCTTCAAGCTGTAAAGCATGATAACTAGTAGAGTTGAATCCTATCAAAATGTCTGCGTGTACCTTGTGCAGCAGAACTGAAAGTATGTTTTATTTTTCTTCAAATAAAAGCCAAAGTCAATGAGAAGGCTGATCTTGGTTCGTTTTCACTTTCGTGAAGTTTGAAGCCCATCCTGCAGCCGTGGCTGTTTATTTTTGCCTATTGTCTCATTCCTCCAAGCAGAAATGTTGGTTGCCCTGTTGCTGAGAAGGCAGTTGCAGCCCCTTGCTGCAGGCTAGTACGGATGTGTTAAAAACTAGCCTGTGTGAATCTGTGAAACCAAGGCAGCTCTTGTGCTGTTTCTCAACGCTTGCAGCGTGTGAATAATGCGCATCTCTCGCAAAAGGTGCTGGCAGAGTCCCTCATTACCTTGTTCTGAGTGCTGCTGTCTGGTTTGGTAGCGTATGCCTTTTTAATGGCTTGACTTTACTTCTCCCTCCGTTGTCCTGCGTGTGGCATTAGGACGGTTAGGAGAGAGTGGCTCTCCCTGAGCTGCTGGTCTTCGAGCAGCTGGTCCTGGATATGCCAGTGTTAGCCCCGATGGTCAGTGCTGTGGGTATTTTCAGGGTCTGTTGATTTCTAGTGGCTTGGTGGAGGGGGCCCTCAGGGGAATGTCTTGTTCTTCTGGCTGCTTTTTACTGTATTTCTTTACCAGGAAGTATACCTCTGCCCCCCCCAATGTCATCTCAGTAATTTTTAAGATTTGGTCTTCCTTGAGAAATCTTTAATGTTTTCTCAAGAGCTTCTCCAAAGACATAAACTTTTACAGGTGGATAATATAAAGTGTTTCACTTTCATGGTTTGTGTTATTTCAAGAGAGGTTTGCACAAGCAAGTGAACTTGTTTTTGCGAGATGGCAAGGCTGAGAGCTCGTCCGCCAGAGCAGGCCTTTGTTTTTTGCATGAAGCTGTGGTGTCCTGGCCTGTCTCGGGTTTGCAGAGATAAGAGCTAGTATCGTGCACATCGGCGTGCAGGAGAAGCTTGCCCTTGCGAAGGAGGAGAGAGGGTTGATCAGCCTTGCGCTGCGAGTGAACCCTTGGTGCAGGAATGTGGACTCGGTGTGTTGGGTCTGGAAAGCAGGCAGGCGTAGGGAGGCTCTCTGAAATTGTCTTAAAGAGACACCGGCAAGCCCGGTGGCTGGATGTCTTACTGGGCTTCAGGGGAGCCGAGGGGGCTTGTTTTTGTTGCTTCTGTAAGTAGCGGTGAAAGCATTTCTCCCCTCTCATCCCCAGTTTCCTCCTTGGGACGGTGGAGTCAGCCTCTGGTGTTGGTGACTTCGCTCTGGTCTGTGAAAGCAGAGGCAGAGCTGCTGTTGGGGGCCAATAAGCTGTGTAAAGGGGAGAGAAGATGGTCAGGATGAATGGTCTTATATGTAGTTGAGTAGCAATGTCTGCTGTGGGCAGAGTGTTGGTGACAGCGTGCAGGGTTTGTGTGGTGGGTTCACAGCAGCTTAAAAAACCATGAAAACAGAGTTACACTTCACCGTGGGCATGGTGGCAATGTCAGTGCCTGCATTGCCAGCGTGGTGGTGGTGGGACCAGAATCCTCTAAGAAAGTGCAGGGCTGCTGCGTAGCAGCGTGCTGCAGGCGCTGTGCTGGGCAGTGCCTGTCCCAGCCAGCCTCCAGCGATCCGCAGACACGAGCCCCGGGTGGAAGGAACAGAGCTGGGGAAAGCGGTCCAAACCGTCAGCAAAAGGGGAAAAACGTGGTGCTGTGGGTGTCAGCTTGTGACACAAGGAGACTCTGATTTTGCTTTCTGATATCTCAGGCTGGTGCAGTATGTTTTCCGTGTGATAGGACAATGCCTTCAACTTTCCCTTATATGGGAAAATCTGGTATGCAGCCTAGCAATCTGCCAATATGTGGCTATTAATTTTTAGCATTGTTATGTTGAATGTGTCCAGTCAGCCTAAGAAGTAGGAAATACCTGGGATGCTGTGGCTGGGCTTTAATGTTGGAGGCAGGTCCCTGACAGATCACTGGGGAAAGGTTGTGGCTGTGCTCTGGGGATGCCTGAGCACACTCAGCTGCTCGGGAAGTCAGCTAAAAGCTGGGAGAGTTTGGTGCCTGGGTGTAGGGCTCCTGCCCTTGGGCCCGGTGCTCAGAGAGGAGCTGGGGGCTTGGTCGTGTTGGCACTGAGGAGATCGGCACAGCACTTGACCCAGCCTTTGTGCAGGGACCGTGGCCCTGCGGAGGAAATGCTGCCTTGAGGTTAAGGGGTGCACGCTGTTTCCATACTGCAGCTTGTTGCCTCTAGGGGATTCCCAGCCCGTAGCGAGTATAAATCCTGCTCTAACAGCAGCAAAGCACTCTTTTCAGTCCAGAAAAGAAAGTGAGAAGTGTGGGAACTGAGTCCCAGTCCCTCCTTGTTTTTCATGTGGGCGCTGGAAATGTGCTTGCAGAGGTGCGTTGGGTATGGATCAAGAAGTTGGGGTGTTACCGTGATGACGAGATGTTGGCTTGGCCATGGGGCGCACATCACGTTTTCCAGCCCGGGTTTCCCTGTGAGGGATGCTGCTCGGTAGCAGTCTGATGGTGATATTATTGACATCTATCCTAGGAGGTACAGCATGTCTTCTGCGATCTTGCCTTTGCCCTAACTTTTTGCAGCCCTAATGTTGCACTAGTATAGGGAGTGTTATCCTGGTGAGTTGTTTTGGGGTGGGTTTTTTTGTGGTGTTTTTTGTGTGGGGTTTGTTTTTTTTTTTTAATTGTGTTTTAACTGGTGAGATTAAGTTTAGATCTCTTCTGGTGAAGCTTTCTGATGCTTGTCTGGCTCTTTCTGCCGTTTGTCTGAGTTGTTATGGGAAGTCTGGGTTGAAACGGAGGTAACTCATTGCTTCCTTTTGGGGTGACTGTGCTGAAAGCAGGAGAAGGTTACGCTTATCAGTGTCAATTTGCAGAGTATTTGTGTTTCCTAAATGTCCATAAAAGTGTCGGATCTATGGAGCCCTGCTTTGCATTAGAGTAAGAGGAGGCAATATCTGGGTCCAGGCTGGTGTTAACCCAGCCCCGTGAGCTGCCTGCACGTCCCTACTAACGTGCATGTTATTGCAAGGGAGGGACAGGTAGGCAGTGGAGGGGCAAGGTTGTTTCATTCAGTATCTTATAAGGTCCTAAAGCATGTGTTTAAATTGCAGCCTCGGAGCTCTCGCACAGGAACGTAGGTCCCTGTGGCTGTCAGTGTGCCTCGGGGCGCAGGAACTGCAGCACGGACTGCCTTCGGGGTTGCTAAAACTCCGTGGGATGTAAGACCCCCCCTTCTCCCCCAGGAGGTATCTCATTGGCATTTCTTTGAAAGCAGAACAGGACTTCAGCTAATTGAAGGACTTCAGCTACCAGGCCCTCCACCTTAGCAGCCACTGCTGAGAATTTTGGTCCCTCTGTATTGCGCTAGAAATAGACATTTGTCATGTGGACATAGTTGAGCTTCCTTCGAAAAACTTAGAGTTGTTAAACCTCTCTTCGGAAGTCATGAAGGTAATTTGATAATTTAAGTTGGTTTATGTGCTTTCTGGTTTTCATTTTGCGCTTTAACGTATGCTCAATGGCTACCTTTGAAGGTGAGTTCCAGCATTAGCAATGTGCTACACGCAGGAACAAGGGCGATGCAAAGTTATGGGGGACTTTCACTTTTTTGACGTACAGGTAGGTGAAGTATTGGTTCTTTAAGAAACATTAATGCCTTGTTATATATGTGCATCGAGGCAGAATTAAAGTTAGTCCTAGATACAAGAATAAACATTAATGCTTTGCTATAGACGTGCTGTGAAAGCTGCTATTTCTGTGTGAGCTGGTGCCTTGAGTTCTCTAGGTCTTGTGCACAGAGCACCTTTAACCTTAAATGTTTCATCCGCTTTGGTTGAACTTAAAACATACTTAAGATAAAATGAAGCTTAAGTGTTAGGTGTCTGTTAATTGAGGATCAGAGAAGAGCCATTCTCTCTTGATGACTTCTATATATGTGCGTGGTGCATCCTTGCTGTACCCTGTGCTCGCTTGGCCTGGGAAGGGAGAGCAGTGGGGTGTGAGAATTCGCAGCGTATTGCTCTTATTTGTATGCTTCTCTGCTTGTTGCTTGAGGGCAAGCAAAGCTCTGTTTCTCGGTGATCTTTCTCGGTCCCCATAGGGTGCCCCTCACCAGGGTATCTGAGCTTTTCCCGGCATGCACTTTTGCGCATACATAAAGGCAGGTTTCTCTCCTCCACCTCAGACAGCAGGGACTGTGCTCTGTTTGTTCACTGTGCGGTGATGTTGTGGGGAGGCTGACTGAAGCAAGGCTTGCGCTTACTGTGAAGGTGCTGAGGTTTGTGGTTACCCTGATTTCTTCAGAGAAGTGGTTACAGATTTGTGGGCCAGGCACAGTGACTGCTCCACCTCCTTGTTCCGGAGGGTGAGAATTTCTGTCTGAGAATAACATCGCTGTTTTGGAGTTGGGCCAGTCCCACATTGTGCTTTGAGAGTGAGGACCAGGGTCCTGAATCCGGAAGGCGAAGGAAGGAGTGGGTCACTGTGAGCACAGGCTCTCTGAATCACACAGAATCACAGAATGGTGGGGGTTGGAAGGGACCTCTGGAGATCATCTAGTCCAACCCCCTGCCAGAGCAGGGTCACCCAGCGCAGGCTGCACAGGGCCGTGTCCAGGCGGGTTTGAATCTCTCCAGAGAAGGAGACTCCACACCCTCCCTGGGCAGCCTGTGCCAGGGCTCTGTCACCCTCACAGTAAAGAAGTTTTTCCTCATATTTAGACGGAACTTCCTGTATTCCAGTTTGTGCCCGTTGCTTTAGTAGTTGTAATTTTGACGAGAGTGGCCTCTCCAGGAGCCCTGTGGCGACGGGTGACTCTGCAGGCTTGCAGGCCATGTCTGTTTGAATAGGTATGGCTGTGCCCACATCTGACAGGAGATGTGCTGATCTGCAGATGCTGCTCTCTGGTTTCTTGACAGGCTCTCCGCTGGCTGCTCCACTGAGCGGAGCGTGACAGCAGGGCTGAGGAGTTCTGGACAGTGCTCCTAAACCCTCTCCTAGATCCAGCTTTACCTCCTGCTCTTTCTGCCACCCTGAGCTGGGAGAGGGAGATGTCTGACACAGAGCAGAAGTGGATTTCTGGACCTTGTTGCACACGAGTTCCTCCAGAGACATCTGCTGAAGGAAGGGGTTAGAAAATGAGTGGCTCATCCAGGTACGGAGGGAGAGGAGATGTGGAAACCATGTTGGCATGGACTTCTGACAGGTACATGCAGTAAGAGTGGGCTAAAACAGGGGTCTGTGGGACCCGTGCTCTGCTGTTGTGTCCAGACTTTGCTTGCCTGGCCTCCATGTTGCTACATGTCAAAGGAGACTGATGTCTGTAGGCCTCCCAGGCAAGCAGGGATGAGAGTCTCTTGGTAGTTTGGCGCAGCTGATGCCACGTGCTTGCCTGCTGGCTAGCTGACCCCACGAAGATGGTGCTAGTTGGCCAGGAGGGTCCTGGACATGGTGGGTGTCTTCTGTGTCTGTGCCCTGAATGAAAGCAGCTTGACTCCAGGAGAGAGCCATAGCAGCTCTGCCTGTGCGCTCTTTGAAGGGGCTTGGTGTGCTCCGAGGTCCCAGCTCTGCTTAGAAAAAGGGACTCTGCAAAGATGGTGCTCGGCAGTCAGCGTTGGTGATCAGGCGTGCTCTGACAGGAGGGGTGTGCTCCCTCCCTGTGCAAGTGTGGACCTCCAGCCTGGCGAGGCTAATGCTCTCTTCACTGCTCCCGGAGCTGGCCTCTGACTGAAGGGCCTTATGAGCTAGGACAAGAAGGGGCTACCGCTCCAGTTGTGCTTTCGGTAGCTTTTTCCTTGCAGCGTGTCTGGGCAGGACTTTCGGGTGCTCGCTGTTTGAAAAGGCTACCCAAGTGTATTGAAGAATTGCCTGTAGCTGAGGAGGGAACCAAACCTGGCGTTACTGAACTGTAAGCATTTGCACATGAAGAATCAATGAATTTCTTTTTGGCACTTCTCTCTCCCTCTCGTGCTGGGGTGTTTCTTCTAATGGTGTAAAAGACACAAATGCAAGGAAGCATTGAGACGATTGAGAAGAAAGTCTCCTTACAGATGGCATCTGGACTCTGGAGACTGTTCTTCAAAGTAGCTTCAGCTGAGATTGTGAATTTGTATCCCAGAGAGTTAAATTCAAAATAAACTGGAAGCCCTTGGAGGGAAACGTCAGGGAGTTACAGTCCTTGCAGGGCAGAGCAGTTGAAGTGGAGGTGTGTGTAAGGATGTGGACCTGAGGACTGGAGTAGTGGCACCACTTGTGAAGGGTGCTCTTGCTCTGTGTTGCATCAGGGGAGTTTGCTATGTTTTGTTTTCTCTCCCTGTTCTTTAGATGCTTGGGAAACAGGTCTGATGCTTCAGTATGCAAGTTCTCAGGCCTGGAGAACAGCAGATTTCTGTCGGCTGCTATTTTGGGCCGAGGTTTGCTAGTTTCTCTTAGGATGTACAGGCAGAACAGATGCCATGAGCCCTGGGACCTCACCACAGCATACAGTAAACTCTCAGGCTGTGGTTGTTTGGGATGTTGCCTTCCTGGGTGCTGAGGAACAGCTTGGCTCCCCCAGTGCCTGGCACTGCCACAAGCAGGGGTCTTGCCAGCCAACCTTTCTGCCCTCTCCTGGGGTGGGTTGGCCTGGGTTGGCAACGCTGACAGGGCAGGCGCAGCCTTTATGTCTGCAGGAGCTCCTCTCCAACAAGGCAGCACCAAGCAAGTGAGCTCTGTAAGCTGGTGGTGGAGATGTCCTGTACTTGGGGAGTGAGCAGTGTAGCAAAATGTCATTTTGCTCCTGGGGGTCTCTTCTGCTCCCCCTCCAACCTTCACTGTGTGTGAGAGAGCACAGACTGAGCTGAGCTTCCTTTGTCACCTGGGTTTTGAGACCCGTAGGACCAGGATGGGAGTGCTGCCTAGCCCAAAGGAGAGCTGCTTGTTCGTCACACGCTAAGATGTAGCTTGGGATTAGCCTTTGGTGCCTGCACTCAGGAACTGTGGTGTGAGATGTGGCCATGGTGGGCAAAGCAAGGCTGGCCCTGAGCTCACTTCATGCACCGTACACCCCTCCCCGCTCTGCTGCCCGTACACAGACAAGGCATTTGGCAAGGCAGTGGTGTCCATCCTGCTTGTGAGGCCCCGGGAATGCTTAAAACGCTGACTGTGCTCTTTTTGCCCAGATGCTGGTGGCTTGGCCACGTTTCATTCGGCTCCTGGCTTGGACGTGTTTCTTAGGGCATGTTCCCATGGGCTATTCAGTAGATGAAGCAGGGGCAGGTTGGCAGGAGGGCACAAAGCCTGGTTCACCCTTGCGCTTTACTGTCGTCATAGCAAGAGGGCAATAGGGGATAACTTAAAGCCAGCAGGTATCAGCAGCACACAAGGGTGTGGGGACACCAGCTGGATGGCTAAAGGCAATCCACCGTGGAGGTCTATGGCAGGGAGTTTCAACTGAAGACTGACAGAAACGCCTGAAGGAATGATTTTCAGCAGGACTGGACGCTGCAGTGGGGTGTCCGTCACCATTTGGAGCTGTGGCTGGTGTTGCTGTGCCATCCCAGCAGGAAATCTGCTCTGGGTGTCAGATGTGCTCTTCATGTGTGCCTACAGCCAAGTCTTGAGGTGTGTTGCAAGTCCTTGTTCATCCTCTCAGTAGCCCTGCTGTGAAGGCTGATTTTTATCCCCATTCTACAGTTGGAAAACAGAGGCACAAAGGGCTCTGATTGCCTTTGAGGAGCTGTCTGCAATGAGGCAAAGCTGTTTTCTGCCAGCTTGGGTTTGCTGTGCAGGATATTAACAACAGCAAGAGGGGAAGATCTGTGCTTTCAGGAATGCCATCTCATTTTTTGGCTGTCTGCCTTGGGATAGCTTGAGTTCGGTGCTCTTTGGTGTGTAGCTCTCAAGCAGTAACCTTATAAAAGGTTCTTTGAATTGGCCAGCTGTCAAGGTCTACCAGTTGAGCTGGCTTTTGTACACCTTTTGTACTAATAAAGGTGCTGTGGGCTACATTATGTGCCTGGTGGCATCTTTACAGGGCTGGTGACCTTGAGGATGGACTTGGGCAGCTAAGTGAAGTTCCGAGTGTTTGTGCGTGAGAAATAAAAGGCAGCAGGAAAATGTGCAGAATGCGCAGGGCGCTGGTTTCTGCTGAAACCTCTCTATCCCTCCTGATAGCTGGAGAGCAGCTGGGTGGTTTGCCCTGTTGCAAGAAGCCTCTGAAGCAGCTGGCAATAACCCCTGTGCTCCCACAGGCCCAGTAATTCAGAAGAGGCTTTTCTTAAGCTACTGGGAAGTCTGGCTTCTCATGACCACTGGTGCAGGAAGCTAGTAGGAGCTGAGCCCATGATCCCATCTTTGCCCAGAGGTAACAGCCAGGCACTTCAGAGAAGAGACCCTGCTTCTAGCACCGAGAGCGTGTCCTCAGAGCTACTTTGCCCATTTCCATCTAAAATTTAGCTAGGGTTGTGTTGTCACTCCGACCCAAGGCTTTGTGCAGTCTCCTTGGCAGCCTTAGCACATACTCCCCTTGGTACATGAGGGTCCCTGCCTTGTGGAGGAGCAGATCGGGTGTACAGTCCCAGGCTAAGGAAGAGGAGTTGCCCACTAGGCATCTTCTTGGTTGCCGGCAAGCTGGTCCTGCAGCTGTGTTGAACCACCATTATGAGGAGTGTGCTTCTGGCGGCCGGCAGGCAAGGAGGGAGGCTGCGAGCTGCCCGCAGCGGGGTACCAGAGGGGTAGGAGAGCTGTGCAGGAAGCTGTGGAGGTGGCAGTCTGCCATGGGCTTTATTGGCCTGCGCAACTTGGGACTCTCCTGCAGCACATGGGTACAGCTACTGCATTTTCCCTTATTTTAAAGTAGGAAATTAAGTGCTGGGAGTGCAATGGGAGAAGCGGGAAGGCTTTATGGCCACTGGCACAGTCTGTTCCCTGGACACCCCATTCATGTCCTTCCTTGTTGGCTTGCTGGTCAACACACCGGAGCTGGTGAGTAAGTGGAAGGAAGACTTGGCACTGGTGATGGAGAAATGGCTTGTTAAGATTTGGCAGACAGGGCAATTAATTTGGCCTGTGTGGTGGCCTGGGTTGAATGCCACACCAGAGCATGTTCGTGTTTAATGAGGAGCAGAGGTCTGGAAAATGCCACATCAGTGCGATGGGCTTTGCTGATGCGGCAGGAGCTTGGGCTGGTGATGTTCTTGACAGGACACGCGAATTGTGCTGGTGGGGTGCCACCCTACAGGGAGCTGCTGTGGGCCCCCTGCGCGCGCAGGAGCGCTGCGTGTGTTCGCACACACACCCGCGTGCTCTTGCCCGTGAAATCCTGGTCTCCGGCACCGCTGAGGGTGGCCAGGGGCCTGCCGCCCGCAGGAGCCCAGCCTGCTGGGTGCCAGCCACGAGGCTGGGCAGGCTGGGCCTACCTCCCTTCTCTCTTCCTTGTCTGCATAGGTACTGAGCTGTAGAGATTTGTTTTATTTTTCCTCTGGTTTTTGCCTTGCTGATGTTGAGGATTAAAATCCACTGCCTGGGGCTTATGAGCAACTGTTTGGAATGAGACTCTTGGCCTGCTGATCAGAAGACAACAGACATAGGCTTCAGAAACCTGTCTCGCTGCTGGCAGCTCCTGTACACCAGGGCAGCAGGGCGATGGTGTGGGGAAGGGTGTACAGCTGACGCTGGGTGCATCCCCATGGTGGGGAAGGGGGTGCAGCTAACGCTGGGTGCATCCCCACTCTGCAAATGGCCACCTCTCAACCCTCAGTGCCGCTTGGGAGCGGTGTGTCCCCTCATTTTGAGCTGTCCATGAAGGTGATGAGAGAAATAGATTTTAGCGTGAGCTCAGGCCTGGTTTCCCTCTCTTTAGCAATGAGCTGGAGTGCCGTGTCTTTGTGTGCACGCTGGCTGGCCAGGCATGGCTTTGCGTTTCATGATGTGCCTTTGCTGAACAAAACCGAAGGTGTTTCCAACCGTTCTGTGGCTTTCTCTCCCCTTGTGCTGTTGGTCCCTGCTTGCTGCTGCGCTCGCTGGAGTTTAAGCGAGCCCTCGGTTCTCAGCCCTGTGGCACTGTGCAGCTTTGAAATAACTGCTGAAGGTCATTGTGGTTACGGTCTTGGGTTAGGAGCTGCATTTAAAATCTCTCCAAAAAGGAGCTATTGCCATTTTTGCCACGTGAGCTTGTCATGAGAGTCATGAAGCGCAGCTGAGTGAAGCTGCATTACCGGGGGCTGCATCCAGCCTGTGTGTGCTCTTGCTTGTTGGGTGCCAACAGAGCATCCTCTGTGCACAGGCGGTGGCACTGTCCCAAGTGTCTCCCTGGGGTCTCTGACGTGGCTGAGAGCTTGCCTGGGAGGCCTTGGGAGCAGGAGCGTTGGTGCTGAGCAGGCTTTTTGGAGGGGGAACGCTGTTGCAGCATCGCGGTATTCCTTGTCCCATGGGGCAAGTGGCAAGGAGGTTGTGGCTATTTCTTGCCTGCCCGTCAAAGTCTTGTTGCCTGTTCCCCTGTGGGTGGTGGAGTTGGGTGTCCTGGGAAGGCGCTGCGTGGCTTGGCTGGCAGGATTGCTGCGTGCACTGGGTGTCCTTAGCAGCAGATCTCTCGGCTCCCCTGGCCCCACAGAGAACACAGTTAATTTCCGTCACACCCCCCCCCCCCTTCTTTTTTTAAAGATTAAAATATTTTAAGAACAGAAAATTGCTTGGAGCACAGCTGTGACTCCCCCGGGGCTGGCCCTTGGTGCGATGCTCTGCCCGGCCTGCCCTGGACACATGCACTCACCTGAGGCGTGTTTGCTCCCTGATTTTGGATTATTCGGACCTCTTTGTACGCTCCTTTGTCCCCTTGCTTCCTTCGTCCTGCCGTGCGTCCTGCTCAGGGGAAGGGGGCCTGTGCCCCCTTCCTGTCGAGGTCAGGGAGCAGTGAGGGAGTGCGAGGGCAGCTCTGAAATGAAGAGCATTTGGCTGCTCAGCAAAGCCTCTGCAGTTGGGATGCTGAAGGGGTCTTGCTTTTTGTAGCTCTGTGCGCAGAGCTGGGAGGCTGCCTCTCTGTAGCCTCTGCTTGGGAAGGAAAAATGTATGCCGTAGCTGCCTCGCAGCAAGCTCACAGGCTCCCCAGCCCCCTGCCTTGCTGCTGCTGCTTCTCTCTTACTAAACTACTGGGTTATTTTTAACTTGGAAAAATTACAACCCAAGATTTGCATTCTCTACCCCCAGCGGAGGGCTGGAGGCAGGATGTGGGGGAGGCACTGCGGAGGGCTGGGAATGCGGCTCACCGCTCCGGCAGGCCTGTTTCCAGGGGCTCGTGCCCCCTGCAGCACTCTGCCTGCCGGGCTCCGCATGCTCGCCGAGCTGCGAGGCTGCGCAGAGGGGAGGCGGGGAGGCCGCTTCTCTGCTCGACGCAGCTGGAGTTTCAGCCTGGATTCCCATGGCGAATACATGGAGCAGCTGCAGACACATAAACAAATCCTGCTGCAGCAGGCTGTGGGGAGAGAGCCGGGCTCTGGGCTGCCAGGCTGCTTGCGTGACAGCCTGCAGACGGGTGGCTTCTGACGGGGGCTGGATACCTCCTTCAAAGAGTATCGCACAGAGAAGCTCTCGGGTGATTGAGCGTGTTGTGGAGGAGCAGCCGGCTGGGTTGCTGTTTTGCCCAGCGGAGGAGGCTTTGCTGGGCCACGCAGCCCTCCCTAATTCAGCTTGCTGAGAGCTGGTTGGGAGGAGCCAGGGAGAGAAATGTCACTCTTGCACCGTATTTCTCTTTCCCCCTCCCCTAGCTCTGCCCCTTCAGTGTTTTGCAGGCAGTTGTCTTGTCAGTGCTTGTCTCCTGTGCCTGGATCTCCACGAGTGAGCAGGAGCACCTCTCTAAACCCGGTGGCAGGGCGATGTCTCTGCAGAGCCCCTTCTCCGTGCAGCCCACAGGAATGTAGTTGCCTGAGTCCCTCTGGATTGCACCACAGACACTCAGGCTTCAAGCTCCGGTAGCTCTGCCGGCTGAGACGTGTCGGTGCAGCCCTGCCTGGAAACAGGAATTGATAAGGTAGCAAGAACCAAACAGCACCAGGGGACTGCAGATGTCTCTCTTTATGCTGTTCGGTGCCTTGGAGAAGGGTGTTGGTCGAGACAAGCGGATGAAGGACAGTGCAGGCTCCGAGTTCTGCTCTCGGTCTGTCCCAGCCAGACAGGTCCTCTCCTGCCGCTCACCTGCGGTGTGGATGCATCAGGTAGGGAGGGTGGCTGATGCCTGGGCCATGCTTGGTTGTCCTCGGGCTCGCTGTCTGCCTTGCCAACAGCAAAGCTACTGAGGGTGGAGAGTGCTCTGGAGGCCCCTCTGATGGGCAGGTGCTGCCAGGCCCTGGGGCCCTCTGCTCCGGCTTGCCTGGGAGAGCCTGCCAGAGCCCATCAAGTCCTGGCCTGTAGTCTGCTGCTCCGTAGTGCGCCTGGTGATTAGGGCAGGAATAGCAGGTCAGTGCAGCAAACCTCTTGGCAAGCAATGGCCAGTACTTATTTCCCCAGCTGTCTTCAGGAAGATGAAGGCACAGTTGCTCCTTTCGGAATGATTCGTGTTTGCTTGTCAAGGCTGGTCCCTTACCCCCAGCACGCTGATCCAGCTTGGCCCAACATGCTTCTGGTCAGTGTGCTGGTGCAAGAGGCTCTCCAGGCTCTGGGATGGGGCATACCACGAGATGCTGATGGTGTTCCTGTGCCTCTGACCAGTGCCAAGTACCAGGACTCTGGGAGTTCCTGCTGGAGCAGCAGTATTAATGCCTCAGCTCTGCAAAGGCCTGAAAGGCTTCATGTGATGCCTGACCCTGACACAAAAATGATGTGGCTCGGTGTCATCTCTGCGTGGTAGGGAATGGTTACTGACTACTCTCCCCTTTCCTCAAGGCTGTCAGGTTTGTTGTCATCATGAGACACTGCTCCTCCATGTTCGAGCCAAGGGCTGCTGCCATGATGACAGCAGGCGCTGGGGAGCAGAGCAGCTCTCAGGCTGCCAGGGCTGGAGCAGCACCTCTTCGCCCCCAAAGAGCTGCTTCTGCAGCTTGTGTGAGGCAGTGGGGATGTCCCCGCCACCCCAAAATGGTGTGTACACACAAGGACAGCTGCTGACACTGGTGTAGCAGGTGATGGTGCGGGGCAAAAGAAAGACCAGGACCTGTAACCCCACAAGACAGTCTTCTGAAAGCTCTTGATTGCCCCATTGCCCGATGCCTTTTGTTGCTGCCTTGTGTTTGGAAGGGCTGAGCAGGGCCCTTGTGCTGTGGCAGCTGCCTGCAGCTCTGTGCTCCTGCTCTAGAGAGATCTGAATCTTCTCGTCAGTCTGTACTTTGACCTCTGCCAGCCTTTCTCAGGGCAGGTTAGCACATCTTGTGGTACCAGAGCAGCAGGGGTGTGCTGAGCCTCCCCAGCTCCACCTGGGCTAGCTGCAGTCCATGAGCCTGGCTTGCTGCTGGCCTGCAGGCCTGGGCAGCAGGTTTGGACCTGGCACCCCTGACTAATCTCTTTTCCTTCAAGCTGTGCCCAGACAGTGAGGAGATGCAGCACTTCCTGAGGCGCTTCATCAGAGCAGACCTGCCTGTCTGAAAATCAGTGATTTCATGGCATGGCTGTGCAATTCTCCTCTCTTCTTTATCTCCCTGCCTTCCTGCTTGTCCTGCGGGGCTGCACGCAAAGTGCTGTGCCAGTTTGGGATCTGTATTTTCAAGGAATCCTTTCTGTAATCAAAGCTATAGGAGGGAGGAGAGAGAGAAAGGCCACATAATGTTGAGGAGGTGAGTGAGGCTTGCACCTTTCACCTGGAAGGAAGCATCACCAGAAGTCTGCTGACAGATGGAGGTCGGACACTTCTTGATACCTCTATCTCAAAGGAGCTGCCTGCAGTGAGACCTTGTCCTTGGCACCTCCCCGGAGCCTGAGCCTGCTGTGCCGTGCCTGGTGCTGCTCCTGCGCCTGGGAAGGGGACCCTCGGGCTGCGGGGAGCACGGCTGGCAGACGGGGTCAGCCCGGAGAGGGTGGATCTCCAGTGGGGCCAGCGCCAGCTAGTTTGGGGGATGAGTGTGAATGTGTGGATGCTGTGGAGGAGTGTGTGTACTGTTCTAGAGTACTTCTCTGTTTTTTAATAAGCAGAGGGGCCTCCAGCCTGAAGTGTGGGGCTCCTGTTCCCCTTGAATGTCTTTGAACCACAGAATGAGTTCGTCTTCCAGTCTGCCATGTAGGAAAAGCGGTTGGGAAAACTGCCGATCTCTAAATGCTGGCTTTTAGCTTCTGGTGAGGGTGGGCAGCTGAGGCATGGACCCCAACTGGTGTTTTCAGAGTGATTTAAGTGTTGTGAACCTGCAGTGTCACTGTGTGCTCCTGGTTGGCAGTGTGCTGTTACCTGGGACTGCGAGTAGCTGCTGGAGGGGCTCTGCACCTCAGCCCTGGTGCAAGGCAGACTGTGCTCCCGCTGGGCCCAGCTTGCTTTGCTTCAGGAGGAGGTGTCGGGGGCTCGCGCTTCTGGCCTGGGACCCGAGTGTCCCGGAGACCTGCTGAGAAGCAAATGTGATCTCTTCGCTGGATTTTTATTGCTTCATTGAGATGTGGCGTGCATGTGCAGGGTGTTGGGTGGCTTGGTTGTGTCAGTGAACGTTTGTCATGGCTGTGGTCTGAAAATCGGAATTGAAAAGTATCGTGTAGTGGCACCCGTCAACTTACAAGTGACTGTTCATGGTGCCTGTGGCTGCAACCCAAGGCTGCTGCCTGTTTCTGCTCTTTGCTGCGGCAGCTTTGGAGGGACTTTGGTGCAGAATTCCTGCTTAGAAAGTGAAAAGAAAGAGTGCAGGTTTTCTGAGTCGATTATCACTGGTGTTTCTGGCACATCGGTGGACATGCCAACATGCACCTGTGGATGCCCCTTGTCCTTCAAGAGGTGCTTGTGAGCACTGCTTGCTCTTTGAATCCCAGCTCCTGTTGTGCTTCATTCTTCCCTTGGAGGAAGCCACATGCCCCTTTTGTTCATCCTTCTGAAGAGGATTGACAGTCTCTAAGGACCTGACGGTTAGGTGTTGGTTTTTGTTTTAACTGCACACACTGTTTCCTGGCTGCAGCTTATTTCTACAGATAAAATCTGTTCTTTTTCCCCTTTGAAGAAGGAAGACACCTGCCTCTCGCAGGCAGCTGAACATGGCACTGTACTGCAGGGATGTGCTCTAATAAAGTAAAAAAATTCTCATCCGTGCTGAATAAGGAGGTTTCTTGGGCAAGTGCCATCAGTTTCTGCAGATGCTGAGGCCTCTGCTTTGTCTGAGTTTGTAGCCCTTTTGACTGTTGGTGACAAGCCTGCGGACTCAGCCTGGGGGGAACAGGCAGGGCCGTGCTCACGCCTGCCTGAGGCAGCTCCGGTGCCTCGCTGCTGCTCGCAGGCCGGGGCTGAGCTGGCCTCGGGGAGCTTCTGAGCTGCAGCTGCGGCAGGTACCGCTGTGCGGCGGGACGGGGGGCCTGGGCGCACCGGGGTGGTCGGAGAGGGGAGGGGAGGGCAGGGCTTGAAGATAGTAGCCAGGGGAATGGAGCTGGGAAGTGAAGGCAAAGCAAAAGCAGGACTGTGTTCAGAGCTGCTGACTCCCACCTTCCTTGCCACGCTGCAGATGTGATTTCCCTGCAGGAAATGAAAGATGCGTTTTGGATAAAGGCTATGAATAAAACTTTCTTTCTGAAGTGTCTTGGTGTGTCCGTGACTGAGGGACTGTTGGAGCATCTGTTCCTGTTGGGACGTAGAGCGCTTGAAGGGATATCGGTGAGAGTCTGCAATGGGAGAATGCCAGCCTGCACTCAGCGATTGTACTTTGTATGTCTGAAGTCATCTGTGGGGCCCGTCCTTGGTGGTGGTTGTGCGGGTATCTTGGGAGCCCGTGCAGGAGTTAGGGAGAGGGAGGGGCTGAGGCAAGGCTGGATGTGTCCCCAAGAGAAAGACGGGGGCAGCCCTGGCCATGCCATGTGCCTTACTGGTTTTGGGGACTGTTCCCAGTTTTTGTGAACCATAGAATCATTTAGGTTGGAAAAGATCCTTAAGATCATTGAGTCCAACCATAAACCTAACACTACCGAGTCTACCACTAAACCACGTCCCCAAGTGCCACATCTACATGTCTTTTAAATCCCTCCAGGGATGGGGACTCCACCACTGCCCTGGGCAGCCTGTGCCAGGGCCTGACAGCCCTTGCGGGGAAGAAATGTTTCCCAATATCCAATCTAAACCTCCCCTGGCGCAACTTGAGGCCGTTTCCTCTTGTCCTGTTGCCTGTTCCTTGGGAGAAGAGACCGACCCCCCCTGGCTCCAACCTCCTTTCAGGGAGTTGCAGAGAGCGAGAAGGTCTCCCCTCAGCCTCCTTTTCTCCAGGCCAAACCCCCCCAGGTCCCTCAGCCGCTCCTCACAGCACTTGTGCTCCAGACCCTTCCCCAGCTCCGTTGCCCTTCTCTGGACACGCTCCAGCCCCTCAATGTCTTGGAGTGAGGGGCCCAGAACTGAACCAAAGCTTCATCCCCTTGCACCATTCCACCAAAGTGCTTGTCCTGTTGGGATGCTGAGAAGTGGCGCTGTTTGGCTGATCCTCACCTGTGTGTGTGTGTTATGTCACCTTTTTGCCAGGTATCTTGGTGATCAATGAACTTATATTAGCCCAGCCTTTTTTGGGGGATGTACTGCAAAATCAACTGGAGTTTCAGATGTGAGAGCCCACCAACAGAGTCTCCTAAAAGGCAAGTAGGATGTCAACTGAGAGCAACTTGGATGGTGCGACTGATCCTGTTGCCTGCTCTTGGAATATGTAACCTGTGGGCACAGTCCTCTTCTGCTTGTTAACACATGCTATGTTTTCAGCTCGTTGGCTGTGGAGACCGTCAGACTTTTGGGCCAGTCTAATTACAGCTCATTCCCGCAAGATACGTTTTAATGTAATTCAATCTTATGTGGTGTTGGTGCTCTCTGTGATGAAGCTCCTCTGCGCAGTTGGAATAATCCTTGTCTAGCTCTCACTGTTTTGCAGTGCAAATCTTTGCAGTGCCTCAGGCTGGCTTTTTTGTAAGGTTTCAACAAGAACGGATGTTGTTTTTGAGGAAGAGGTTCTAGAAAAAGGCAAAATTTGATCTTTTACCTGTCCTTGTAAAAATTCAGCCAGCCTCAGCAAAGCACCAGCCTCTGAAAACAAACATTTGATTTTAAAAAATGCTGTTTGTCACTGTGCTCTATTCCCTTTGCACCTGAAAGAAGGAGGGCAGAAGCCTGTTACCATGACTGGCTTTGTGTTACCTTAAATGGAGAAGTCGTCTTTCTCTCAAACCTAGTCCTCATTCTCCTGCTGAGCCTTAGACAAGGACCCCCAGGCATTGCACGGGTAAAAATTTCTCCCATCTCAAGTGTCTTGGCAGCTGCCTTCCAGTCGCACTCCAGCGGTAGCTCTCATCCTTCAGTCCTATCCCTAACCTTCAGTTTCTTGGGAATGGGTAGACGTGGCCCTGAAGCCGTGTTGCAGACCGGAGACTTCTAGCGCAGGTCTCCTGGCTGTTTCCTTTTGGCAGCCGCTTTCCAGCCCTGCTCTGTCTGGAGCTCCAGGCTTTCTCTCAACCCTAACTCTCCCTTTTTGGGGGAAGCTGTAGAGAAGGCTGCTGAGCCATCTTCCAGACCAAAGGTTTCTCTAAGCCCCAGTCTCTTTGCAGGCCCCCACTTTGCTTTGGCAGCCTGTTTCCATCCCTGCTCCAATTGCATCTCTAGGCTTCCTCTTTCCATCAGCGTTACCCTAACCCTAATTTTATAGCTGGACCTTTTGACAAGACCTGCTGTACAAAAGATGATTCCCAGCCAAGGTCTATTGGCAACCTAAAATAATCTTTGGCAGCCCATTTCTAACCCTATTCCAACTGAAACCCTGGCTTTCGCTTTCTGTCAGCCTTAACCCTAGTTCTCACTTTCCATCTGAGCCTTGGATGTGGAAACCGAGATGGAAGAGTTCTCCCAGCCCAGGTCTCTTGGCAGCCCCCACTTGGCCTTGGCAGCCCCTTTCCAGCCACAGTCCAGCTGCAGCTCTAGACTTTCTCTCAGCCCCAACCCTGGCTCTAGCTCTCATTTTCCTACAGAACAGTAGAAAAGGCCCCACAGCCATTGCCCAGATGAAAACTTTGACCCAGCCCAGCTCTCTTGGTAGCCCCTGCTTGGCTGTTGAAGCCCCAGCACAGGCTCAGCTGTAAGCTCTCTCTTTCACTCAACCCTAACTCTTATTTTTTGTGAAGAACTGTAGGGAAGACCCCTAACCCATTGCTCACACCAAAGCTTTCTCTCAGCCCAGGACTCTTGCCAGCCCTCGCTTACCTTTGACAGCACCTTTCCAGCTTCGCTCCAGCAATAACACCAGGCGTTCTGCTTCTCAGCCCGAACCCTCGTTTGCCTGCCGGGCCATAAGGAAGGGCACCCCAACCATTTCCCAGTGAAAGGTGTCTCCCACCCCAGGGCTCTTGGCAGCCCCTTTCCAGCCCCACCCCAGCTGCAAGCGTAACCTTTCCTTTCAGTCCGGACCCCGACCCTAGGAGCTGTTTTCCAGCTGAGCTGTAGGGAAGGCCTCTGAGCCGTTGCCCAGCCCTCTTGGCAGCCCCTCTTCCTTTTGGCACTCCCTTTCCAGCCCCACGTGAGCTCTAGGCTTTCTCCTTCTCTGAGCCCTAACCCTAGTTTTCCAGCTGAGCCTTGGCCAAGCCCCCCGGCCATTTCCCCGATGAAGGCTTTCTCCCAGGTGAGGCCTCTTGCAGCCCCTGCTTTGCTCAGGCGAGCCCTCCCTCGCCCCGCTGCCGCCTCACCTCTGGATTTACTTTTTCTTAGCCATGACCCTGATTTTCCTGGGAAGACGTAGAGAAGTCTCCTACTGATTACCTGGACCAGTGATTTCTCCCAGCCCAGGTCTCTTGGCAGCTGCCAGGTACTTTTGCAGCCCCTTTCCAGCCCTGCTCCAGCTGCAGCTCTGGACTTTGTCTCAGTATTATCCCAACCCTAATCTTATGGGTGAACATTGGACAAGGTCATCCTTGTGGAAGGTTTCTGCAAGCCCAGGTCTTTTAGCAGCCCCCACTTTCTTCTAGTGAGCCTTTCCAGCCCCTCTCGAACTGCAGCTTTTGTCTTTCTCTCAACCCTAACCGTAATTTTACATCTGAACCGCAGACGAGGGCTGCCAGACAAGTCTTCTCCCAGGCCAGGTGTTTTGGCAGCTCCTACTTTGCTTTGGCAGTGCTTTTACAGCCCTACTCCCCCTGGCTGGCCTGTGCACCCAGACGTCCCATTCCCCAGGCTTGCCGGTAAGGCAGAGCAGAGTTGAGGTTAGCTGGGGTTCCCTTCCTGGTACCTTAAAATTTTATGTGCCAATTGCTGGATTTTTTTTTTTTTTTTAAACATCAGAAAACTGCTATTTCAAAGTCGGGCAGTCGAACAGGGATTGTGCAACATTAACTCGCTTCCCTTTTTCCCCTTCCGTCTCGTTCGCTCTCAGGGGATGGCACAGCAGCCGTGCCTTCTCCTGTGTGCGGGGCTGATGAAGGATGCGGATGCTAGCACAGACAGGCTGCTCCTTCCCAGTTTTGGATCCAAGCTTTGGATTTGGATTCTAGCGTTGCTGCTAGCATGCAGCATTGGTGGGCAAGGCTTTTCCTGTGGAACAGCCACCTACAGAAGTTTAATTAATTGTACTTGTGCAGCCTTCACTATAGCATTTTCAGGCTTTTGCATGCTTCCATCTGTGTCTTTTAAGTGTCCTCTTGAGATGTGAGGTGGTGTGGTTGAATGCAGCCAAGGCCCAGGAGCACCCCAGGCTCCTGGAGAGGTGCTGGTCTGTGGGGTGGGGAGTAGCTGCTCCTGCTGCCCGGGCATGGAAGCAGTCATGCTCCGGAGCTGGCATGGCACGCTGCCGTAAAGAACGTCTTTATGGGCACAACTAATTTTGCAGCCTGTAAAGTAGCTTTAGGGATCTCTTGTGGCTTTTAAAGGTGACCTGCAAAGATTTCATGGAAAAGGAGCCAACAGCAGGTTGCTGAGTGCCTGTGATGAGGGGTGTGAGCACCGAGGCCAGCTCTGACCCAGACTGCCCCCTCGGAGTGTGGGCAGCAGTGCTGTGGCCCCTCGCCCCGGCGCTGGCTCTCTGCTGCCCTGGGAGGGCGAGTGGGACATGTCAGGATTGTGCTTCTGGTGGAAAATCTGCATATTTATATCTTCCTGGTGTGAAACTGCAGCCTGTGAGTCTGGAAAACTGTTTCAAAAAAGCAAGTCTGAGGTTTAAACCCTCTTTGAAACCCTTTCCTTTTCTTGGGAAAAACAAGACCTTGAAAGAGCGTAACAAGCTGCAGGCTCTTCCTCCTGCCGAGCTGGGTGGCTAGCACTCTGCCTCCCCCACGATTGCTCTCCCCTAGCCCAGCAATGCTCCCAGAAAGCTGAAAATAGTTGGTGCTTCCCATCCCTGGGGCAATTATTTGATCCTCTGCAGCTGATCTGAGCTATTCTCGGAGCTAACAGCTGGCCCCAGCAAGGTCCCGGGTTGGAGGCTGCGCACCCCTGGAACCCGGGCTGGGTTCTGGAAGGAGCACACAGTAGCCCGGACTGTGAGCTGTTGCCCGGCGAGCCGCCCGCTCCAGCGGTGCCCCGTCAGCAGCCCTCGGTGCTGGGCGTCCCGTGGTGGGGCCCGCTCCTGCGGCTGCGCAGCCCCCTCCGTGCTGCCTGAAGACCTGCAGTTCCCAAAATGAGCTGGATGTATGAGCGAACTTCACGCAGAGCTCGCAGTCGCACAAGGTGATGAGATGAGTATTAGAAATTATTTATTTGTCTGTGGTAATATTAAACACCGTCAGTTTTGGAAGCAAGGATATGGGGGCTGACACGTGGTTAGTATCTGCCTGGGAGCTTCGTGCACCCTGAGCCGCGGCATCAGGATTTCCCTCCTGGTTGCCCTTGCCTGAAGGCTAGGAGGTGTGCGTTGCAGCAGGCATCTTCTCAGACAGATTGAAGCAGCAGAACAATGCTGCTTGCTGTGGTTACCGACCACTACTATGTGGTATGTAAATTAAATTAATATTAGAAAACATTGTTTGAGACTTTGTTGTCTTTAAAGTTTCAAAACCTGGCCAAAAATATGCTTATCCCATTAAATTGGAGGATTTCTTTGGGTCGTGACTTTGAGACTGCTATGGGATACGTCTGAGGTTATCTGAGATCTATTTGGTGGGTAAAGGGGGACACTGAGGAGCCGGTTGTTTTAACGCTGTTTGCCAGTTGCAGGCAGGCTAGCATTGTAACTATTTTTGCAAACCACATACTAGGAATTCTTTGGTGTCCTGTGGCAGTTTGTCTTCTAGATTTCCTGCTTCCAGCAGCGTGACTTGCAACGTTTCTTACAGCCTTGCGGTCGCGGCGGTGTTGCAGGGTTTCTCTGCGGGCCTCACGTGCCATCGCAACGGCTGTGCTGGAGTCGCTGCGGGCGGGTGCCCGTGGGGACACTGGGACGCGCTCGGGAGGTTCTGCCACGGATGCCTGTCACGCAGCCCTGCTGTTGGCCTGAGGACTTCTCAAATGGGATGGTAACAGTGATATTTAGGACATGTTCAGCTCTTTGGGCAGATGTGGCCTGAGAACAAAGTCTGCCGGGTCAGCCTGACCTTGCTAACTCCTCTGGGTAGGTCAGACTCGCAGAGGGGCTGCGAAATGTTCTCCTGGGCTGGCCCCTGCTCTGGGCAGGCAGCGCGGCTGGGGATGCGCTTCCGGAGGCTTAGTAGAAGAGCCGGGGATACTTTCTTGCTGGGGGATGGCTCAGCACGGTTGGAGAAAACAGGCTGGAAGCTGTTCTCGGTGGGGCTGGCTGCTGGGGACTGGCTGGGACCTCCTCTGGGCCGTGTGCTCTGAAGCGAGGTGTGGTGGCACGCTGGGCAGGGTCCCAGCATCCCCTGTGCTGGGCACACAGGTCTGGAGCGGAGCTCTTCCTTGCCGACTGCTCCGAGCCTTCCCCTGCCCTCTGAATTTGCCCCATTTGCTCTCAGTCCTGCCAGCTCTTGCAAGCATCGGATGTGCCGTGAAATTGCTGATCACCCCAAGCAGAGTTTTATCGTGGATTTTCCTGGGGGTGGAGTGCAGAAAGGGCGAATGCTGTATTATTTTCGGCTTCAGTCCTCTCTGACTTCAGGCCAGCCTTCCTCAAAGCACAGCCCCAGGCATGCAGAGCAGCGGCAGAGAGCCGGGGTCCAGCCGCGTGCGGCATTCCTCCTGGTTTTGCAGTGTGGGGCTGCCTGCCCGCTCTTCTTAGCCCCCTATATGGGATATAAATATAATATAAAATTATAGGAAGAGAGAAGCAAGATAGGTGCAGAAAGCCAAGCTTCCCGTTCCAGCGCTGGCCCTCACTGGAGCTCGGGGGAGAGCTGCGAGAGGAGGCTCTGCAAAGCACAGAGGAGCAGGGCCATGCTGTGTGACATATGGATGGCCCTGACAGGAGCTTTGACGTTGAACGATGCCATAGCTTGGCTGTTGGAAGATGTCTGGGGAGAGGGAATGCGCACCCAGGCTGGAGCATCACCTGGGCAGCGAATTTCAAGGGAACGTGGTGGTTTAAAACAATGGAGGAAGGTGCAGGGAGAACTGCAGCCCATGTGAACTTGCCTCTCTGAGGTGGTTTGATCCTGTCAAGGTATTGTCTGAGCACCTACCGCTTCATTTCCATGCTTCAGAGCTTTTTATGAGCCAGGAAGGATGCGTTGCCTGTGTAGCTGTAAAATCCTTGCCTGGCGTGTGGGAGGCTGTGCAGAGGGTGCCCTGAACACCCTCAGCTCGCCGTTGTGTTTGCAGAAGTGCACTCTACCACGGGGTGCTGGGAGGGACCTGTGGGGCGCCCAGAGCAGTAATAGGAAGGTACTGCAGGCAGCCGGGCAGAGCGGGGCCCCAAGGAGCTGGTGCGGCTGGCTCTCGTGAGCAAGCTAGTCCTACCAGCCGTGAGTCCTGCTTGCCAGGATCCTGCGCTTGGGGTTTGCATTAGTACCTTTTCTGCTGTGCTCAGGGATGGCTCCTTGGGTGCTGTACGCTTGGTACCTGCTCCCACCGTGTACAGAAGGGTGTACCTGCTGCTCCAGAACGTCTCCTGGCTCTGCATACATAAGTCCGTGGGACCTGACGAGATGCATCCCAGAGTCCTGAAGGAATTGGCTGATGTAGTTGCCAAGCCACTCTCCATGATATTTGAAAAGTCATGGCGGTCAGGTGAAGTCCCTGGGGACTGGAAAAAGGAAAACATTGCACCCATTTTTAAAAAGGGTAGGAAGGACCCTGGGAACTACCGACCTGTCAGCCTCACCTCTGTGCCTGGGAACATCATGGAACAGATCCTCCTGGAAGCTATGCTGAGGCACATGGAGGACAGGAGGTGATTGGAGACAGCCAGCATGGCTTCACCAAGGGCAAGTCCTGCCTGACCAACCTAGTAGTCTTCTATGATGGAGTGACTACATCAGTGGACAAGGGAAGAGCTGTGGGTGTTGTCTATCTGGACTTCTGTAAGGCCTTTGACACGGTCCCACACAACATCCTTCTCTCTAAGTTGGAGAGATATGGATTTGGTGGGTGGACTGTTCAGTGGATGAGAAATTGGTTGGATGGTTGCATCCAGGGGGTAGTGGTCAATGGTTCAATGTCCAGATGGAGATCCGTGACAAGTGGTGTCCCTCAGGGGTCCATTTTGGGACCAGTACTCTTTAATATCTTCATCAATGACACAGACAGTGGGATCGAGTGCCCCCTCAGCAAGTTTGCGGACGACACCAAGCTGACTGGTGCGGTGTACATGCCTGAGGGACGGGATGCCATCCAGAGGGACCTGGACAAGCTCGAGAGGTGGGCCCAGGCGAACCTCATGAGGTTCAACAAGGACCAATGCAAGATCCTGCACCTGGGTCAGAGCAACCCCTGGTATCAATACAGGCTGAGGGATGAAGGGATCGAGAGCAGCCCTGCTGAGAAGGACTTGGGGGTGCTGGTGGATGAAAAGCTGGACATGAGCCAGCAATGTGCGCTCGCAGCCCAGAAAGCCACCCGTGCCCTGGGCTGCATCCCCAGCAGCGTGGGCAGCAGGGCGAGGGAGGGGATTCTGCCCCTCTGCTCCGCTCTGGTGAGACCCCCCTGCAGTGCTGCGTCCAGCGCTGGGGCCTCAGCACAAGAAGGACATGGACCTGCTGGAGCAGGTCCTGAGGAGGCCACGGAGATGATCCGAGGGCTGGAGCAGCTCTGCTATGGAGACAGGCTGAGAGAGTTGGGGGTGTTCAGCTTGGAGAAGAGAAGGCTCCGGGGAGACCTTATTGCAGCCTTCCAGTCCCTAAAGGGGCTTATAGGAAAGATGGGGACAAACTTTTTAGCAGGGCCTGCTGTGATAGGACAAGGGGTGATGGTTTTAAACTAAAAGAGGGGAGATTTAGACTAGATATAAGGAAGAAATTTTTTACAATGAGGGTGGTGAGGCCCTGGCACAGGTTGCCCAGAGAGGTGGGAGATGCCCCATCCCTGGAAACATTCCAGGTCAGGCTGGACGGGGCTCTGGGCAACCTGATCTAGTTGAAGATATCCCTGCTCATTGCAGGGACGTTGGACTAGATGGCCTTGAAAGGTCCCTTCCACCCCAAATCTTTCTATGATTCTGCTTCATCCAGGTGCTTCTCGTTCTCCTCGATGGCTCTCTGCAGGCTGGGTGCAGGAGCGCGCGTTTCCTAGCTAATGGTGGTGTAGCAGCTGCATGTACAAATGGAGTCCTTGGTGCTCTGCTTATGTTGCCCAGCTCATGCATCAGTCACGGATTGCACTTGAGGGTGAGTGCACCAGTGTGCATTTTGTTTGCTCGGAGCTAGATTTTCAGCAGATGGTGTTGAGCAAGCAAGAAACTGGATGCTCTGGTGCGGAGACGTGTTGTATGGTGGAAAGTTTGGAAAGGCGCTTTGGCTTTTGTGCCAGGACCCTCCTCTCCTTCTGACATGCAACAGGAGGTAGGCAACAGCAGTCTGTCTTTCCATCAGGTACAATCTTGAAAAGTATCCTCAGCGGCGGCCCATCTGTGATGGCTTTGTCCTCGGCAGTCCCTGGGGCTGCTCGGGGCTGTCCGTGATAGTGCTGAAAGGCTGTCCTAGCACACAGCCTCTCCCCAGTGCTGTGGTCTCAAAATGTTGTTTTCCTTTGTCTCTGCTAACATGAATGAGTTAATGTGCTCCGTGGGTGCTGGGCGGCACGCCACGGCCAAGGCTCTGCACTTCGTAGGCTCCGGCTCGGATGCCCTGCAAGCGCTGTGGCTAATCCAGGCCAAGACAGACTAGCTCACACATGCCTTTGGGTATATCCCTGTTACCGCTGTAGAGCTTTATTCCTTTTCCTTCATATGCTGACCTCCTCCCCCAAACTTGGCTAGCGTGTTTCTGGAATGTGTGTTAAAAGTTCTCCCCTAGCCCTGGAGAAGATCTGTCTCCTTACAGGTTGGCTAGTCTGGGCCACTGCGGCTTCTCCTTGCCTTTGCTCTCAGCTCATTTTCAATGCCCCTTTTTCTCATCCACCTGAAGATCATCTTAAGAAGATCTCCCATTTCTGAGGAAAAACAGAGGTGAACCACTCCGTGAGGACGTGCACTGATGGAGTGGTGTGTACAATTGAGATAGATGATCGCTCCCCGCAATGAGCTGTAGTTGCTTTCACAGAGCGCTTGTACGTGTTTGTGCTTGCAGGACTGGTGTTCGGGGCTGCGTGGCGGGAGCGCTGTGCGTGTCCGCAGGATTCTGCGAGCACATGAGCTGCATGTTAGCGAGCATCAGCCTCTGAACTGGGAAAATCAGTCCTCCAGCTGCAGAGGAGAGCTTGGCCACTCTTGTGGGAAGGCTGGTAGAAGGGGAAGAGCACATGGTCACTACTTGGTCTTGGGTTGGTGTCGGCTCAGATGTGGAATTTCTGATAATGTTTTTGGTTTGTGCACAGATGCTGCAGCTCCTGGAGGAGCCCAGGCAGGAGCGACAGGAAATACTGGCATGATGTAGACTCGGTCTGGTGGAGGGATGTCGTGTGTTTTCAGAACAATAAAAATAAATCCAAGGGAGGAGGATAGTAACCTGATGTGCCCCAAATTGTGTAACTGAAAATGTCATTGCTAGCAGCAGATGCTTTGTAGAGGCCGTGCCACAGCGAGTTGGTCTGCTCATGTAGAGGGACAAAACACAGCTTTCAGCACTGCTTTGCTTGTCTCTTGAAATGCCCCAAGACAGCTCCCGAGCGCGTGGTCAGCCTGCCAGCGCGGTGTGCCGTGTCGGTGTGCTCGCTGCTTGCGTGCAGCGCCCGGCACCGGGGGCTTTCAGAGGAGGTAGTACCACGACCTCATGCCGGAGGACTTGCCTTTCGCTGTGGCAGCCAAAAGTGGTGGTGACCGCCTGGTACCGGGGGTGTTGCAGGCTGGCAGTGCTGGTGTGGGACGTGCATCAATTATCTTGGGTTAAAAAGGCATAAAAACTTGAGCATGGAGAATAAAAACTCACCACTTGTGACAGTGGCAATAAAGCTGAATCTAGCAGCCTGGAGTGCTTGCGTGTTGTGCTAGTGAGAACATGTTGATCTCCATATGAAAACCATAAGCTCATTTAGAAAATTGGGCTGTCTCATTTGAGATTAGAGTTTCTTTTTAATCTGCAAATACTTAATTAGCATGGAAATGGCTAGATGAATGGGGTTCTCGATGTATATATCCTCATGCCAGTGTGGTGGTGCTCCCTAGCAGGTGGCGTGTTTCCCTTCAGGATGCTGGACAAGTTCCTGGCTCTGAGGCCAGGCGAGATGCTCTGGATGCAGCAGGTAAAAGCAGACCACAGCACTGTGCAGACATGAACGTGTCCCTTTCCTCCTCTCCAGCTTGTCCCCTAAGAGGTGATGGCAGGACGTGCTTGCTCCACAGGCTTATGAACAATACGATGTGTTAAATGCGCTGGGTTCCCTGGTGTATGGATGCACAACGGGCCGCAGTGATCCCTGGCCAGCACAGAGCTTAACACAGCCTTCCACAAACCAGGATGGCACGTCGTCCCAGGAGCTGCAGCAGGGCCCCGCGAGGACTTGGGGTGCTGCCATCCTCCCAGGGCAGCCTCTCGCTGCGGCTAGCTCTGTGTGTGGGCAGGGGACCAAGCGCTCTTTCCTGACACCTGCAATGACTTTGCTGGGCCTCTCCTCGCACTCGAATGACTTTGCATGTGGTCAGAGTAGGTGTCTCTGTTAAAACTGTCTCTCTGGGTCTAACTGGTATCCCAGCCTTGTTTTATCAAGACAGATGCACACGCTGGCTTCAGTGTTATGGAAATACACGGGTGTACGGTGGGGGTGATACTGTTGTGTGCCTGTTGCCAGCTGGAACAAGAGGACAGAGTGGAGAGAAAACCTGTCTGCTCGTGGTTTGGGACTGCTGTTGAGCATGGGGCTGCCCTGCCTTGGGGCTGGCCTGGCCCTGGCAATGCTCGCTGTGCCAAGCAGCTGGGCTCTGCCAGCGACGGGATGTGAACAGAGCGGGTGATGGCCATGTAGAGCTTGGCACGTTCAAGCTGCTGTATGTGGGGACAGACAGAAGAAGGAAGACCTGTAAATGTTTCCTCCTGGTTCTTTGGGAGGGAGCTGGGTGAGAGGAGGGTCTGCCCGCTCTGTTCCTGCCTGTCCCTTGCCGGCTGTGCTGAGTGCTTTCGGGGCATAGTCTGTACCGGGCTGTGGCCTGCGGTGGGGACTCCTGGGCACTTTTCCTGCCAGGGGCCAGAGCAGCTCTGTTTGTGGCTGTGGGCAGCCCTTGCTGCCTAGAGGAGGGGGACATGGCCCGTTAGCCGCCTCCTGCCAGTAACAGAGCGGGCGCTGTGGAGGACATCTCTCAGGTTCAGCTGTGGTCTCCCGCAGTTCACCCGTGGGTGTGAATCTGAGTAGAAACAAAGGTGTGTGCCAAGAAGCGACTGCTCTGCTTTGGTCACGGAGAAACCTCCTCCCATCCTCTGCTCTCCTATGTCCTTTCTTGAACCTGTGCCCTTGTCCCCTCTCGTCCCAGTGCTCATTCAGAGCGTGCCAGAGGGCTGGCCAAGAGCTCCTTCTCCATTGCTGTGTGCCAGTGCTGCCGGCCGTGGCTTGCCTAGCCCAGCGGCTGGGCTTCTGCTCTGCCTCTTGCAAACCCCTAAAGCCAAGGGTGGTCTGCAGCCTGCCCCACTCAGGGAACTGTGAAAGTCCTTCCCTGATACTGACTTTAACCTGGTAAAAGTTGTTCTTTTGCCATGTGTGTGCAGGTGAGTCCTTGTGCGCTCCCTCGGAAAAACGGATATTGGGAATGGGCAGCGTGCCCCACCCCAGCCTGGTCCAGAGGTGCCCCGGGAAGGAGAACGGCAGGTTGCAGGCAGAGGGCTGCTTTGGCAGCAGGATCCCGGCTCTCCTTTCTGCTGCGGAGCCCAGGAACATCCCTGCTCTGTGCAGCCACTCCTGGGAGCACTGGACCTGCGGCACACACCAGCTCCCTGCTCGCTGTCCCAGTGAAGAGCCTGCATCTGGCTTCCTGCTGCTAGAGATGAGGCTCCTGAAGCAAGGCATGGCTGGTCTAAAGCTCGTTCCCTTGTGTGGCTTGCTCGTAGCCCTGGCTGCCCTTCCCTGCCTGCAAGCATCGTCCCGCTGGCCCAGTGTCGCAGGCTCTGAATCCTACCCTACCCCGAGTATTCGGTGCCTGTGAAGTAACAGGTGGGGTGGTGACAAAAGAGCAGCTGGTGGGAGCAGAGGCCAGGGCTGTGGGACTGAGCCACCAAGGCTGATGGCAGCGGGGTCCAGCAGCACTTGCTGGGCTCTGGAGAGGCGGCAGCGTTGGGCCGCTTGCTCGCTCTGGCACCAAGCTTTCCTGGCATCCTTCGGCCCTCTTGTTCAGCTGCTGGCAGCTGCCTTTGTTACCTCTGTACAGAAGGTGGTGAGCATGCTGGGTCCTAGGCCCCTAAACGTGTGTGAGCCACAGTGTATGATGTTTGTTTTATTTTAGCAAAAAAAAGCCATGAAAACCCAGAGCTGAGTGGTAGGAGCAAGCTCTTGTGGGCCACACAATAAGAGACTTCCAGCCTGGGCTAGCCTGGTGCTGAGGAACTTGTAGCAAGGTATTTATCTTGGCTTTTGCTTGCCAGAAGTGGTGCTGAGCTGCTGCCTTGCAGACGTCTGAGCCTTTCTCCTTCCCTGACATCTCTTGGGTCTCAGTGAAACCGCCTATGTGCTCCCCTGTGGGGCCCTGGCTCTGCTGGGGTGGGGGCAGAGAGCTACAGATGGCCTCGTCATCTCTCTCTGGGCTGGCTTTGGCCCTGCCCTGGGCTCTGGAGGTGGCCAGAGCCGCACTGGTGAGATGCAGTGGCTCCTGGAGGAGTGTGGATAAAGCTGCCAATGTCCTGCTCTCCTGCCGTGGGACAAGACGGTGCTGCTGGATCCCATCCTGGTGCTGTCCCCGCGGCTGTGTCGGCAGGAGACTGCCAGAGACGCGTGCAGGCACCTTAGTGCCGCAATGCCGGGTGCCAGGGCCCAGCCTGCAGGCCTGGAAGCTGTCTGAGTTGTGTGAGCTCTGTTCTGGGGCTAGCCTGCAAAAGCCCTCAGTATCTGCCAAGTGACAAGCAGGGCACTTAGGTAAGTGTCAGGGGGCGAGTCCTTGGGGCGAGGAGGTGACGGGGAGAGCTCCCTGAGCACAGAGGGGACCCCATGGCTTGCCAGGGCTCTGGGGAAGGGGCAGCGTGAGGGAGCTCACAGCCTTTTGATGACGGAAAGAAAACAGAGAGCAGGAGGAGAGTGCTAGTGCCCGCAAGGGCTGGAGGGCCCAGGATCCATCTTCTGGGTTACTCCAGAAGAAAATCTGTGAGTGAAAGGCTGGGAAGCAGAGCCAGAGCCAGAGCATCTCCTGCCCTGGGAGCCGAGAGGGACTGGATGGGCCCTGGCAGGACCTGCTGGGCGCAGGCTGGGGCTGGCGGGTGAAGGCCAGTGTGCTCGCATGCTGCGGGTGAGGAGGGATAAGCTGAGCACCTTGGGGTCTCCTGCAGCCCAGAGGCCTCTGAAAGCTGAACCGAACCCAAATCTCCAACACTTCTGGCTCCGAGCAGACCCTTGGGATGGGGCTGCTCTCTGCTGGAGCCCAGCAGGATTGTTCTGAGCTGCAGCGGCCACTTGGTCTGAAACTTCCACCTGGTCCTTCCTGGAGAGCACCACTGCTGCAGCTGCACGCATCTTCCAGCCTGGCTTAGCCCCTTGTCCTCCGGGCCCTTCTGGGGCGCGTTTGGGGGAGTACAGGAGGGGCTGGCAGGCTTAGTCATGAGAAGGAAGTTCTGTGTCATCCTGTCCACAGATGCCTTCGAACTCCTCCCCACTCAGCTGGTGGCACTGGGTGCCTTGCCTTACTGCCACCGAGCTCGACTTATATGTGGGATGTGCTGGCCTGGCCCATGCCATGTAGCCAAGATCAGAGTTAGAAGCCTTTGCCTCTTCTCCTTGGTGTGGTGGGTGTGAGCCACGGACCAGCATCGGCGTGCAGAATTGATCCCCTCTTGCACTGGCCTGAGCGCTGCCTGCCTGTAGGACCTGTTGGGCTCTCCGCTTTGGGAAGAGAGGCGCTGGGTCACGGAGAAATGGCTCTGGGTTTCTGTAAGGTTTGGGCCTAGCAGGGTGCTCCTGCCGGGGAGGGGAGACATGATGGTGGGTGCTGGGGGGCCGCTGGGCCTCGCCTGCAGACTGGCTGCGCCCTTGCGCCAAGCGAGTGTGATGGCTGCAGCGGCAAGGGAGGCTCTCGCGTTGCTGTGGCTCGTGGAGTGGGGTTTGCATGGTACGGGAGGGAAACGAGAGGCAGGTGTTTGTGGGATTTGTGTCTGAAACACTTGTCAAATACTTCTGGGCTCTTTGGCGCCTGTTGCTGGCACTGTGGGAGCAGACAACTGCTGAGAGTCTGCTCCCCAAAAAGCATCTACTGCCTGGAGCAGGGGGCTGTGGGCACCCCGACAGCTCTGCTCAGTGTACCATGGCTGGGGCTGCTGTGGGGAGGGCACAGGGCCGCAACCTCACCGTGTCCCCTCGGCCGCCCCAGCTGGTGAGCGTGTTCATCCTGGGGAGCTGCAGCAACGTCCTTTCCACCCAGGATTGGTGCCGTTTCCGATGCTGACTCCGCGTGTGGCGGAGCTGCCCCTGGCCTTTCTGCTGACACAGCACCGGCAGGAGGGAAGCAGCGAGCCCGGCTTTCTCCTGCGTCTGGCAGTGTCCACCCTACACCCGGTCCCCAGAGAAATTGGGCCTGGGCAGGTGCATGTCTGCTCACCAGCTGGCCCCGTCCTGAGGGTGCGTGGCAGCCCGTGGAGGGTGTGCTGGGTGCTTGGTCTCTGCGTTCGGGCGCAGCTACTCAGGCAGTGCCTGCAGGGAGCTGTGGCCATCAGGGAGAGACCAGCTAAAAGGTGCCGCTGGCCGAGCCAGACCACAGACACCAGGTGCAGGGTGCTGAGCTGTGGTGTGGGGAGCCTGGGGGAACAGTCTTCACCCCAGAGAGCTGTCGGGGTGCTGCGTCGCCACAGATCCCTCGTTGGTCCACTCCTCCAGTGGGGGACAGTGTGGGGACCTGGTCGCACAAGCAGTTCTGCCTCTGGGACTAAGGTGCTGCTAAGAGCTGGACGTGCAACTGCAGCCCCTCCGGCCAGGCCTGGTGGGGGGGGTTGCTTGGGAATCACCTCTGCCTGCAGCCCCCCTCCTCCTGTGGGCTGCCAGGTGGGTGCTGCTCACGCAGCATCTTCCTGCACCGTGGGGGCACAGGCCTGAGGAGGCAGCCGGCCCGGCCCGCTGGTCCTGCCCCAGCGCTGCTCCGAGAGCTGCTGCGGCTCCCTGGGGAGATGGTGTCTACCAGCATGGCTCTTCCTCCTCCTTGCTTGCCCCGTCCTCGTCCCCCCTAGCAGCCCGCCTCGAGCTCCTGCATCCTCTCCACATCTCTTACTGCTGTCATCGCTGCTTGGCAGAGGCTGGTTTGTTTACTGCTTCCCTCTGCTGCTGAAGGGTTGGCGGCATCCGACACGTCTCTCAGGGGTGCCTGGGGTGGGTTTGGGGCTCCAGGGAGGTGGAGGGTGTCTCTGCTAGCCCCGGTGCACCACTTCATGCTGGGACTGCGACTGTGCGGTTGGTCTTGCCCGGCGGGGTTCAGGTAGCACCGAGCTGTGGGGAGATGTGTGGTCGGGCTCCTTGCCATGGCTCAGCAGAGCAGATGTCCCCACGCTTGTCCCTGAGAGCATTTCACTCCTGCAGCTTTGCTGCTCTGAGCGGCACCGGGGTTGACTCGTCCTCTTGGAGGGGTGATGTGGAAGGATGGAGTACCTCAGGTTCACCAGTCTCTTTATTGTGATTTTTTTTTTTGTGTTGTGTCTTGCAGAAATAACATTCATCCCAGATTTGATGATAATGAAAATACAGAAAAAAGAAAAGCAGGTTTGTGACCCTCTCTCCTTCTCCCAACTCAGCTGGCAAGGCCTGGGGACCGTGTCCTGTGTGTGAATTGTTGCAGTTGATGTGGGGTGGGAAGGGGGCTGGGGGGGGCCTTGCATTTCCAGACAGGGCTGCAGCTCAGCACGTCAAAATTTGACCTGAGCTGCAGCCTAGAGCGAATGAGTCTGATGTGGGCAATTGAACAGGGTGGGGTTTATCTTCAGTAATGGAAATGCTCTTGATTTGCTTCTGTTCCCTGTGGAGGAGCAACCCTTCTTTTCCCTCAAAGTCCCTAGTATTGGTTCTTGTTTGAATCTCATCACATATATATTACAAAACCGCATGTTTGCTGTGATTACTGCTAATAACGTGATGCTCCAGGACTAACACCAGCAGGGAGGTTGGGGAAGATCACGTCTGCGGGGCTGTGAGAGCTTGGCCAGGGGATCTTCCCTTGTTCAGAAATAATCCCATCCCACCCAGCTGCCATTTCTGAATTGCTGCATCGGATCATAACTACCTGCTGCTCCCGGAGGAGATTTATGAGCCAGTGGTCTTTGTATTAACCGTGTGCAGAGGAAGAACCTGACCATCGGTGCTCTGATAAGGGGAAAGGACCTGTTACGTGCATGGAGACTCGCTCTGCCTGCTGGGGTGAAATATGGCTGGAGGTATAAAACAAACTGATCCACCCTGAGCTGATTTGTGTCTGTGCTGCTTTTAATGGGAAGCCATTAAATTGGACACTGAGCTGAGGGATAAATCTGTGGGAGAGCACGAGCTGGTGCCATTTCTAGCCAGCTCTGAAGCAGCGTCTTCGTGCTGCTCAGGGCAGCTGCAGATCGCGCCGTCATGGCAGGTTAATGGGGAGGAGGAAGGGAGGGAAGGGTTTGGAAAAGGCGAGTGTGGTGTTACGAGCTTGCAGCAAGCCAAACGCTGCGGATATAGGAAGGTGTGCGTACAGAGCACCGACACTGTAGGAAGTAGTGCGTTTATCAGTGTGTCCTAAAGATGCCGTGAAGAAGCAGAGCCAGCCTCAAGGTGAGGAGGAGGGGAGTGCGGGAAGTCTTGCGTACCAGCACTGCTGGATCACTCCTGCCGGGGCAGAGGGAAGGCCTGGAGGAGAGCAGGGTGCTTTGGGGCACGGGTGAGCGATCTCTCTCCTCTGGTAGCGAAGCCCAGGTAAGAAATTCCCACCACCCCATTGGACTAATATAGCAGGTTTGGCTGCTCTGGAAATGGGATTGCTGAAATGATGTGTGCTTTAAGCACAGCAAAACCGTCCTCCCCCAGCATTTGGAGATTTTGGGCTCAGCTGCCAAAGCGTTTTGTGTAACTGCCCCTGCAGATAAAGTCTGGGAGGGAGGTAAAGGCATGCAGTGTGAGCGAGGAGGGGTAGGGGTCATGCTGCTCATCTCCTGAGCTCGCTGAAGTGTAGGACGATCCTTGCAGCATGTCACGGAGTGGGCTGCGGCGTTCCTGGGATCACCAGCTCTGCAAGGGCTGTGCTGGGGTGTCCCCGGAAGGGTCTGGGCAGCAGTCAGAAATGCTGCTGGGAGTTCAGTGTTTGGCAGAAAGCCTGGCCAAGCAGGGCTCCTGGGGGTACTCTGGGTTCCTGATTGATGTGGTGAGGGGGTGGCCGCTCCCCGAGGTGGGTGGCTCCCTGCCATGCTCTGCAGAGCCTGCTGAGAAGCGTTGGAGGCAAAACTAGCAAGAGGTGCCATTCCACGTCCCCCTGGACACCTGAGCCCAGGAGTTCCCGCACCTTGTAAACAGACTCCTCATGGCACCAGGGAGGGCCGTTGCTGTCAGAAGTCCATTGAGCAGTCTCTCTGGAGAAGATGAGATGCTTGTGTGGTTCCCAGGGCTCTCAAGGGCCACGTGTTTCCATATGTGTCTCCCTGCCAGCCTCTTACCTGCAGAAGCTCCATCTTGGTTGTCATGTAGGTGTAGGTTCAGGCCCATGGGTACAAAGGCTGGAAAATGCTGGCACCCTTCATATTGGTGAGGGATGGCAGGAGAGCTGTCAGCTTCCTTTGGGAATGGGTTATGGATGTGCTCTCTCCTTTCCCAAGTCCGTGGCTGCCCTGAGCAAGTGCCTTGTCCTGCCCACGTCCACCACCAGTGGATTACGAAGCCTGGGCTGGAGAGCTGGGGTCTCGCAGCAGGCTGTCCTGGGAGGAGCTCCTCTCTGTGCCCCCTTGGTGCCCCCCGCAGCAGTGCCACCCTTCCTGCACGGATTGGGATGGCTTGGCCTGCAGGGCACTGCCAACTGGTGCAGCAGATGAGGGGCTGTTGTTAACGCAGGCAGGGTCTGTGTTTGCACAACTCTTCTTCCTTAGTAATGCATGAAAATCTGGTGGATTTGTCACCGAGCTGTGACTAACTCGTGAAACCTGTCACTTCCCTCGTGACTTACGAGGCTTCATGCCAGGGTGCCTTGTCTGCTGGTGGAGGTGGGACAGGGGTGCCTAGCTACCCCAGGGAGCAATGACAAGCGATGGATTTTCTTTGAGGGCTTCAGCAGCACCATCGTTCCCTGGGCTGCCTCTCCTGTCTGTGTCCTGCTCCTCCCTGGGCACCAAAGGGTCTTCTACTCCTGCTTATTTCTGCCAAGCTCTGACTTGTTGAATAACCTGAGAAATAATTGAACTAAAATAAACACAGTTATCCCACAGTGCTTGTAAATCTCCTTATTCTACAGCCATGGAAATGCTCCCATCCTGCCCAAGACCGTAAGAGCAGAGCAGCATTGCTTGCCTCTTGGAGAGGGAGGGGATGGGAGGTCCTGTGACCCCTTAGCTCCCGCCTTCTCCTGGAGGGCTCTTCTGACTTTTCAGCCTGGGCTTGGAGGCGATAGGAATGGCCCGATCCCCAGCAGTGCACGGCCGGCGGCGTGGGGAGGCAGCGGGGAAGAGCCTGGGGCTGCGGGCACCGCATGGCTGCTGTGCAGCCCTCGCGGCGGGGACGCGTCAGGGTGCGCAGGCCCCCAGGAGCGTCTGTGCGAGCTCTGCTTGCCTTTGCTTCAAGCACTCACTGCATAAAAGGAAGGTTTTTCCTGAATTTTATGGCTCTGTTTAAGTGAAACGTGAGCTTTGATGTCTCACCTACTGCAAACGCTGCCGAGGGCTGTTACTAGAGCTGCCTGGGGCTGGAGCAGAGTCCTGACAGCAGTGGGAGCTGGTGCAGGGGAATGGGGGCTCCCCAGCCTGAGGGCACTTGTGGCTCTGTCCCAGGCTCCTGGCCCATCTTGGGCTTTTTTTTGTTGTGATGAGACTGTCGGGTGCAACGACCCTCGGTGCTGGGTGCATGGAGGAGTTTTGCTCTGCCGAGCAGCGTGTGGGCACCCGCTCTGGGAAGGATGAAGGGCACGGAGAGCGGTGAGCTGCCAGGGTGCCCTGCTCTTCCACCCACAGCCAGGAGCGCTGGTCCTGGTCCTCCCTCATGGTCCCGAGGGCTCCTCGCCCTGCTGCCACTCGTGGCAGCACACTGCTGTGCAGGCCCCTCTTTCCATGCTCTTTCCCTGCCTTCCTTTCTGCCCTGCCAGAGAGGACTAAGTGGGGAGGACGGCCTGGCCAGCGTTGCCCTCTGCCCCCGGCATGCCCTGTGCTGGGGCAGTGGGGACACGCGTGTCCGCTGCCGGGGCTGGCTCGGCCGTGGGACAGAGCTTCCCGGCTGTGGCTGTTGAGGGCTGCATCTTGGTGGAGTGTCTTGGGAGCAGAGCCAGGCCTCACCTCTGTCACGCACATCCCATGGCGACTGCAGAGCCTGCTCGGAGACATGACGGAGGGTGGCACTTGTGTATTTTTAGCTTCTGCTGCATTGCATTAAGAGCTGGAAACGAGGGGTGTGGACACCCAGCGACTAGAATACAACAGCCCATGCTGTGCACGCCACCGGTGGGGATTGCAGCTGCCGGAGGGGGTGGCTCAGCAGCCTGCTAAAACGCTGTGTATGGAAGAAGCTGCCTTTTCCGCTCCCGTCATGGGGCTCTGCAACCAGCTGCACGGATAGACTGGGCCGGTGGCTGCCAGCGTGACTATCTCCGGGAGGCAGAGCTGTGTGATAGTGCCCATCTCGGGCTACTGGCATGGCGGCAGCCTGGCTGGCGGCTTCAGTCGGTGCCGTGCGGGGGAGCCGAGCAGCTGGGGTGCTGGGCAGCCCCTGGACGTCGGCCTCTGTCTAAAGAGCAGGGAGACCTTTGATGACCCCTGCAGTCAGGGTCCCCAGGGACACTCCACATATAGGACAGATCTCTGCGGGGTTTGAGCTATGCCCTAGACCCAAATGCAGGGCTTCTCTGGAGGCATCCTGCTTCTCCTGGGGGGCTGCAGGAAGGCCTGGCGAACGGGGGTTGAACGGTGCTGGCACTCGTGTGCAAGATGGCATGTGGCACGGCCACTGCTGCTGGCTCTGGTCACGCTGCCCAGCAAGAGTGTGTTGTGTGGATGTTGTCTGAGCCCGGTAGCCAGAGGAGCTGGCTTTGCTCTTGGCAATGACCATGAGAAGGGCTCAGCCATGGCCTCCTCGCAGGATGGAGCTGCCGTTCAGATCCTGAGCTTTGTCCTGCTGGGAATGCTGTGCTCTTGGCGGGGAAAGCCTGCAGGGCTCAGGACAGGGCCCTGAGGCACAGGATGGGCAGCGAGGTGGACGTCAGGCTGTTGCTCCTTTCCCCTTCCCACCCCCGACCTTGTGTGGTACTGCAGGGTCTGGGTGCAGATCAGGAGTGATGCTGGCTGGCCAGGAGGCTCCGGCACCCAGCAGTGCCGACGCTTCACCCCCATCGCACCTCCCAGCTGTGCTGGCCTGTGCCTGCTGCCACTTGGGTCCAGGGGAGCGTCTCTCTGCTCCCGCCGTTCCGGGTACCGCGTGGCAGGTGCGTAAGCTGTGTGATCGGTGCCACCTTCATGGGGCAGAAGATGATGCTGGGCTGCCCAGCCATGGGGTGGGAGCCCAGGAGCGCCGGAGGCAGGGAGGGTGACGTGGTCTCACAGGCCGTGGAGGGAGCGGGGCTCTGGGTGTGTGATGGTTCCCTCCTGGCTGGGCACAAGGTGCAGGGTCTTCTGCCCCATCCAGCCAAGCCTGAGCCCTTCTGCTGTACCTCTCCCAGGTGCTTGGGCCCAGTTTTCTCTTGTCTTCACCCAAAGCTGCCTGCTATTCTCCATCCTCACTTGCTCCTTAGGACTCCCATCCCATAACGTCCTAGTGTCATCCTGGCCCCGGGCCGGTGCATGCCCTGGGCAGTCGTGGGGAAAATGCTGCTGAACTTCTCAGCTCCCTGCGCACGTGCCAAGGGGAGATTTTGAAGTGTTCCTTCAGGTCGCCGTGAACCCAGCTCTGCTCTTTGCTGGAGGGCTTGGAGAGGGTCGGGGGTGCTGCCTGACCCTCACGGGCTGGGGCGGCTGGTGCGTCTCGCAGGCTCGGCAGTTTGGGAGAGGGGAGGGAGCCCTTCGAGGACCAGCAGCAGGAGCCGCTTTGCCTCCTGTCTCCTGGTGGTGTTTTCCCCTAAGTCCTGAATAAAAACTGGGAATTCGAGTCAAATTGGGACCATAAATGAAATGAAACAATTTTAAGTTAAGGAAACAGACCATTAAGGCCCACCCTAACCTTGGCTTTGCCCTCTAGTGGGGTCATGCAATTAGAAGTGCTCTCTGTTAGCCTTCACGGCTCTCTGGGGAGGGTTTAAACATTTTTTTTCCCGTGACCTTCTCTTTGACAGTAGTTAGACGCATGGGACAAGACTTCGTGCTCCAGCTGCTGCTGGGGGACTTGCTTTCCTCTATGAAATGTAATTTATAGAAGATTCCTCAGGGAGTAAAAAAATGTACAAATGTTACATAAAAGTGTATTCGGAAAATGTAAAATCGTTACAATTGTCACCAAAAAAATGCCAGTTGAGAGACAGTGCAAAGGCACAGCTCTAAGGATAAAAAGCGTACGGGGCGTGTGGAGGCTGCTTGGGTGTGGTACCAGAGGTTCAGAGATGGGCATCACCTACCAAAACCTGGAAGTCATCGTCTTTATTTCCCCCCCACCTCCAAAATACCCCAAAAATACAAACCTGCATGATTAGATGGGCATGTAAGAAGACATGTAGAACAGGCTGTTCAATGTAAAATGATGTTTTTCTTTAGTTAAAAAAGTTGTAGTAAGAAAAAGGACACATATTCTGGGAATTTAAAAGTAAACCTGTAACAAGGCAGGACTAAAAAGATTTTTAGGAACCATTTGCTAAAGACACAGAGTGTAACAATAAATTTTTTTCCAAATATCTCAGGACTAAAAAGCCTTTAAGAGGAGTCACAGGGTAAATAAGCGATTGAGGTGTGAAGTGAGTGCTCGTGGAAACGGGGCGTTGGCAGAACAGCTCGGTCAGGAAGGCTCCCAACCCAGAGCCATCCCCGATGCCAGACGCATCGGAGAGTTACCCTTCAATTAAAGGGTTTAATAAAGACATTTTTGAGCAGAATAACACAAGCCACCTGGCTTTGATGGTATTTACTTTAGAATTGTAAAGGAGCCTGAAGAGATGTTGGGAATGGCTAATAAATAGTGTCAGGGGCCATCGCCCACCAGGGCCACGTCCATGGAAGGGGAGGTGTAGCAAATGTGAAATTAAAGGCCAATAGGTTTACTTAGGTATTAGGTAAATTGTTAGGAACTATAATAAACGCTTTATCTATGAAAATACTACACTGGTGAATAGTCAGCATGGCTTTTGTAAAGCAAAGTTAGGCTTGCAATCTGCCGGGATTTTAAAGATAGCCAGATTGTGGGGGTGAGATTGGGCTGGGCTGGTACAGTGCTCATGGGCTCCCAAACAACAGTTGAGAAAGTTTCTCCCTTCTAAAGAAGTTAAGCGTTGTCCTGATAAGAGGTCTCTCTGGGAATTAGTGACTGGTTAAAGAATAGGAAGCAAAGTACAGGAAAAACGTCTCTGCTTTCATGGTGTGGAGCAGGGGAGAAGGCGCCAGCTGATTTCTGCAATCACCTGAGATGCTGGAATGGAAACGGGGTCTGAAGACTTGAAGAAAAGTCTTAAGATGTACCAAGTAATGCATACGGGGGAACCAGCCGTGCGTGTACCTTCACTCGGGGCTGTCCCCGCTCCTGGAGACAACGCTGGCAGAGAGTTCGGCATCTGCCTGCAGGTTGTCCCAGAGGCGCGTTCAGCGGTTCAGAAAGGGAGAAGGATCAGAGCAGAAGCCCTCCTGCTGCTATGTGGTAGCTCTCTGATACTGCGTGCTTTCCTACTGCCACCCCAAAGCTGATGGGGTTGGAAGAGGTGCAGGGAAGGATAAGGGAGATGGTCTGAGAGCTGGCCCAGCCCACCTCTGCCTTGGCTGGGCCAAGAAAGCTCTGCAGGGGAAGGATGTGATGGAGAGCGGCAAAACAGTGAATGGGGCAGAGCGGGTGACAAGGAAATCCTCCTTTGTACTCTCACATCTTGAGAACTAGAAGCCACTTAGGAGGGCAGCACGATTTAAACAAAATGAGTGGGTTTTTCCCGTACCTTATCAGTTTGTAGTACTGAATGCCACCGGGTGCCTTGGTGCCCACGGTTAGAGGTGGGTTCATGCAGCTGTTAGCTGCCGTGGTCTGGATGCAGTCTTGCCGCTGGAGCTCCCGAGCTGCAGTCAGCCTGGGCAGGCAGAGCACGCTGCCTGCCCTGCCCCGCTCCTGCCCGCCTCGGGGTCAGAGCACTGGCCTAGAGAGGCCCTTGGCTGGTCCAGGGCAGCCGAGGGGAGCCCGCCTTGCCCGCCTGCTGCAGCAGGCATCCTGGGGCTACAATTTGCCAGGTTTAGGCTCCTGAAGCCGGATGTGTTTCTCCTCTGTGAAGGGAGTCTGAACGTGGTGGTGTGTCACTGCTGGCTGTTGCTGCAGACACGGTGGCCAGCAGCCTGGGCAAAGCCACGGGCAGCCCGATGGCTCGTGGAGACCTGTGTCCCAGGCCGCTCAGCCCGGTGGTTGCTGCTGCAGCAGAGCTCCCTGCAGTGCTGTGTCCCCGTCGGTGTGACACAGGCCCTTCAGCTCCTCACCGTTGGGAAGCGGAGGTGGTGGTTCCCTGCGACAGAGGGGCAGCAGCTGATGCTCCGGCACCGGCTGCACGGGGACAGTGTGCTCCTGCCTGCTGCAAAGGCCTGGCCGGGCTGCTGCAGGCAAGCTGCAAGTGTGCTTTGAAGCCACGCAGGAGCACAGATAATGCTGGCACTGCTTTCTCAGGCTTTTCCTGTTGACGAGAAGCCAGGATAAACTGAACCTCATCAAGGGGAAGTAGGAAAAGCCCGTTCCCTCGCTCACAGCAGCGTGCCGAGCTCTAACTGCAGATTTGTGCAGATTTGCAGTCCTATATGGATGGCAGGAGCTTGCTGTGGACTTGTAGGAGCATGACATGGAGCGTTTTCTCCTCAAGACAAACCAAGCAGCCTTGGGGGCAGAAGGGTTTCTGGGGCTGGCAGTACCTTGCCCGCAGTCGGTGTGGAAGAGCCTGGTTTCCCTGTCCCTCTGTGCTTCTGCTGCCCGTGCAAGCTCTAGCCATGAGCTGCTTGGTCCCACAGGCTGGTGTTTGGTGGCTCTTTCATGGCAGGGCCTGTGCCAGAAGCTTCTGGCTCCTCCAGCTGGAGGCAAGCGCTGCTGACTGGTACCAACGCTGCTTCCCGGACACAGCAGGCCGTGATGTTTGATGCCCACGGAGCATCCCATGGCAAAGTGCTGGCGCTGCTGGACCTGGGGTTCTGCAGCGCTGCCTGGGAGGTGTGCTGGGGTGGACGTCTGTGCTTCCACCATGATGGGCTTGCCTAGAGCTTGGAGGGGCTGTTGGCAGCCAAGAGGTGATGAAGGAGGAGCAGAAGGATTGCTTGCATTTTCACAAACCTTCTGAAAGCTCGTGGTTGTTTCTGTAAAGCATTCAGCTTCCTATTGCAGCAGGGCTTGTGGCGGGCTGGGATGTCTCCATCAGCGATCACGGAAAGGCCCTTTCCGATTTGCCTAAGCAGCACAACGCACGCACGAGGCAGACCCTGCAAGTAGGTCACGGTTTGAGGCCTGCTCTCCTGACAGCTTTGTCAGCCCGTCTCACGCGGTGCGGCCTGAGGCTCCTGCCGGGCAGTGGACGTGCCAGTGGCGAGTGGGACCTGCCGGGGCTCCGCAGCCTGGGGTGGAGCTGCGGATGCAGACAGCGGATGGGGTTTGCTGGGAATTGCTGATGCACGCAAGAAGAGGGACCCACGTCCCCATGCCTGGCTGTCGTGGCTCAGCTCCCCCAGGCGCCCGCTGTTGGGGACGGAGCTGGTCCAGGCGCTCAGCACCGCTCCCAGCCCAGTCTTGGTCCAGTCCTGTGGGTGAGCCAGGGAATCCCTCTCCGGCCGGGCGAGTGACATCGCCTGCTCCTGGGTGGCACCAGAATTGCGGTATCCAGACCTGTTGCTCCTTGGGTGGTCTGCCTGGAAGCGGGCAGCCCCTTGCGAGACTCAGGCTACAAGCTGTGGCTGGGAAGGAGTAGTTCACCCTCCTGCTGTGCAAGGATGCCGAAGATTTACTTTCCGTCTGGTATCTGCACTTGGCTGCTGTTCAGCGCAGAAGCAAAAGGAGATCCAGGCTCTTGGGGGTCTGTGAGCTTTGTAGCTAATCCAGTAAATTGTTCCAACTGATCCCCAGCTTGCAAGATCTGAGGAATGCAAAGGCTGGCACTGATCCTGTGGCTCAGCCTGTGGGCTCACAGGCAGCATCTATAGTGCTGATTTTCTCCCGGCCCAGAATAGGTTCCCCTTCATTGCTTGGGTGCACTTTGATGGCTTGTCCGTGTGACGGGATGGCTGCTCTCCTCCGTCCCAGGTCGCTGGAGCAGACTGGCAGCAGGGGCCAGGGCAGAGCGCTGGAGGTGGCCGCGTGTGGGCAGAGATGCCGGTGCAGCCTGCCCAGCTGATGCCAGATGTGCCGTCAGCCCCACTCGCGGGTGGCTGCAGGGGCATCAGAGGTCTTTTTCCCTTTGCAGCCTGTTTCATTTAATGCTTCCATCTAATCCAAATCAGAAATCTGAGCGTACAGAGTGCCCTACGCCTACACCACCCTGAACAGGCTCCAGTCCTCAGCCTGTGGGATGTAAATATTTACATTCTCTCCGCAGCTCTAGGGTATCTGAAGAGCCGGATGGCGCTGGGGGTCCATGGGGCCAGGCCGTTGCTGCCGGAGGCACTGGCAGCTCAGCACCAGGGAAGTGGCTTGTGAAGGAGTCAGCACCACTGGCCCGGGGCAGCCGTGGGCGCAGGGTGCCGGGGCGAGCACTGCCACCGTCCCCGCAGATGCGCTGCTGCCTGGTGCCTCCCGGGCTGCTCACCAGCCGCGCCACAGCTTCCCTCCGAGGAGGTGCCACCTCCAGGCTGGCAGGACAGGCCTGGCAGGGGCTCAGCCCCGCACCTTGTCTCATGGGACAGCCACCAAACACCTGTCTGCAGGACCAGCTTTCCAGCCTCGGCCGCGCTGCTGGGCTTGGTCTGGTGCTGATCTGCCAGCCCCGCAGCGGTGAGCCAGGCTGGGGACGGCCGCAGCTTCCCTCTGGTCATGGCTGAGCCATGTGTTGAAAGGAGGAGTTAATCAGGTGGTTGTGGATGAAAAGTTTGCCATCTCCTGCGAAGGCTGCGGGGTTTGCTCTCCTGCTGCGGGGCCGGAGGAGCAGCTCAGGCTGCCCATGCTGCTGCAGCAGCGGGCAGAGACAGCGGCGGGCTCTCAGCAGAACCGCGAGGGATCGGTGCTGGCTGTGGCCACAGCCGCTCTCCAGTGGACCCCTGATCACAGGCAGAGAGGAGAGGGTGCAGTGGGCTGGCTGAGTGTGCAGGCAGGGCCAGGCGCTGCCTGTGCCGGGGCGCTGGGGATGGGAGCTAAGTGGCAGAGCAGCTGAAGCGGAGCCCGACATGTTACCTTCCCCGTCCTTGCTGCACACAGCTATGCTTCTGCCCAGCCCTTTGTGCATCCCTGGCTCTCTCCCCCTCTGGCAGCTGCTGCAAGGGATGTTTCTGGTCCCCATTACGAATCGAATCGTCACCCGCAGCTCCCTTCCTTGGGCTGTCCCCTGCCAACCCCGCTGGCCTGGGCTGCTCTTGAGGAGCCAGGGTCACAAGCCTGGGCTCCTTATCGCAGACACTCCTGCTGCTGCTCGAGCAGAGCTGAGCCTTTTCATGCTGTTTTCTGGTTGGGCCTGCCGCGGTGGAGCGCGCCAGGGACGCAGCTGAATTCCTTTCAGTGTTCAGTGCTGGAAAGTTCGCAGGAAGTGAAGGAAGAGCCGGAGCAGGAAGAGCAGCTCCGCTCTCCCGGGCTGGAGGGAGCCCCGGCACCCAGCAGCTCCTGGGAAAGGTGCCGGTCTAACCCCCCTCTTCTGCCCTGAGCTCTGCCCTGAACAGACCTGGGGGCCTGCTTCTTGTTGCGGGAGGCTGCAAGGCATCCTTAATTCCCTCTCCCTGCCCTGCCAGTACAATCCCTGGCTCTGGGCAACGGGCAGGAGGTGGCCTGGGTGCGTGGGTCGTTCTGGGTCTCGGCAGAGTGGGGTGTGGAGTGTGCGATCAAAGGCAGGACTGTGCCTGGGGGCACAGCAGAGGTGCCAGCCACCTCTGCTCTGGCCCTGCATGGGCTGGTGGGCAACCGAAAGGCCTCTCTAACCTGTCAGCCTCCGTTGGGCAGGGAAGAGGGGTCCTCCCCTTTCAGCTGCATCTGCATGTGGTGGCCATTAGCCATAGTCAAGGGACGTTGCTTGTGCTACACCCGGGTGATTGGAGCCTCGCTGGGGCTGCAGTTCCCCCTAGAGTGCCTGCTGTTTCTGTATGTGGCATTTGCTTCATGTGCCACCTTTCTGTTCTCTCTGCAGCCGCCAAGCTTAAAAGCACTGAGCCGCTCCCCAATGTCGGATGCCTGGGAGTGCAAGGCGCAGGACCCCTTTGCCAGCAGCGAGGAGCAGGACGAGGTGCCCCACCAGGTGACGGTGATGGCCACAGACATGGGCGGCCAGTGCCAGTGCCCAGAGGAGGAACCCGACGGGGCTCTCCAGAAGCGGACGAGCACCCAGAACGGGATGCAGGACAGTGGGGGTGGGGGCACGGGCGTGAAGAAGAAACGGAAGAAAAAGGATCTGGGAGAGCAGGAAGCGGGAGAAAAAGTAGCTGTGGAGGTGAAACCAAAGAGGAGGAGAGAACCTAAAGAACCAAAAGAGCCTAAAAAGGCTAAGGAGCCCAAGAAGCCGAAGGAGCCCAAGCAGAGGGAGGTGGCCAAGAAGCCCCGGAAACCTCGGGAACCCAAAGTCCCCAAGGAGCCTAAAGACAAGAAGAGCAGCTCTGAGCCTGCCCCCAGAGCAAGATCCAGGAAGAGCAGGTGGGTGGTGGCGTGACCTTGTCTCTGTGCCTGGCATGGACGGGGCTGTGGGCTCACAGGAGCTTCAGCCGAGAGAGCCGTGCTGGGCCACCACGTTGCAGGGTGCGCAGGCTCCTCGTGCTGAGGGCTGGATGTGCCGCTTGAGGGGCCAGGATGAGCTCTCCAGCCACACGCAGACAGGATGGGCGAGTGCTGTTTTGGGGATGAGGCCCTGTGAGACCCCAGATCCAGAAGAGGACCAAAGAGTCTTGACTTCTCCTTGGCCTGGCCTTTGTGCTGAGTGTCCTGGGGGGCAGAGGGACCTTAGGGAGGTGTCTTGCCAGGACAGCGAGGTGCTGTGTGGCAGAGGGCCTGTCATACCTGTTTTGGGGCCCGGGCAGAGGGTATGCGAGTGAGATGAACCTGACCCTGGGCTGTCTGTGCCCCCCCGGGGGCGTCAGCCTGCCTTCCCTCGGCTCAGGTTTGGGAGGATGGTGCAGCACATACCGTCTCCTCTCCCTCTCCTGGGCGGCAGGACCCGTCCCTCCCTTGCAGCTGCGGAGCTGTGCTGGCAGCCAAGGCCGGCAGCGGGGGGAGGCCCGAGGACTCCCTTGTACTCCACAGCCCAACGCCACCACCTCCGGTAATTCCTCATCCTTTTAATTAACAGGCTGATTGGCCAGAAGCTCTGATTTCTTAGCTCTGGTTTCTTTTTAATTGGGAGTGTGTGCAGATAGCAGAGCAGGTCTCAACAGCACCAGCATCATTTGGTTTACTGTCGTGGACTGGCAAGAATAAGTGGTTCTGGAGAGCCCTGTACAAAGCAGGCCTATCGATTGGAGCTGGGCCCTCCTTGTGTACTGTAAACAATCTATAGGATGAATATATTTCTACTGTAAATGGGATTAGTACAGGAGCCAGCTGGGAATTTTTCAGCAAATGAATTTTTCAATTTTCTTTGTTAGAAAACACCAGTTTGGTAGAGCGTCTCGAGGGCACTTTCCTGGAAATGGTCACTAGAACGGGCATCCCAGGCTCTGTGGGATCTGCCCACCGCCCTCCCGCCGTGGCTGCCCACAGGACACGTGTGCAGGGCGAGGGCCAAGCCCCGGGTCTTCCACAGCCCTGCTTCTTCGGGGCTCGCTGGCAGCCAGATCCTGGAGAGGCCAGGGCTGCGGAGCCGGTGCCAGGGCAGCCGTTAGTGCCATTGGTGTGGGCTGGTGCTGGACAGAAGGTGTGGGGCAGCAAAGCTCCCAGACCGGGTTGCAGGGAGCTCAGCAGGGCGCCGTGTCCCCGGCGGGTCCCTGAGCTGTGCAGCGCTGTCACTTCTGGTCTTCCTCGAGCCTGGGGCTCTGCGCACGAGGAAGCCAAGCTCCTGCATCATCGTGGGCCGGTGAGCTGGAGCAGTGGGGATGGACAGATCAAGCAGATAGTGCCAGGAGGGTGAGGAAAGGGCTCCTCAAGGCCCCGAGGAGGGCTGGAGGGGCTGGAGGTGAAGAGGGAAGGAGAGGGGATGGAGGCAAGGAAGGGGAGGATGAAGCCCATGTAAGGGCAGCATTGGGCACCGAGGAGGATCCTGGGATGAGGGATGCAGCTAGCAGCCCTTCCTCATGACACCCCTGCTCCACCAGTAACTGCCATATGGGCAGTTCACAGAGGTCCATCCCTGTGGTGGGGCCTTTGGGACCAGACCAAAGCAGGGGAAACCTGAGGAAGAGCAGATCGTGGAGGCTTGGGCTCCTGGAGGCACTCATGGCTCTTGTCCAGGAGCTTGTTGCCACCCTGGGCAGGTCCCTTGGCTGCCAGCAGTGCCTTCACAGGGCGCTAAAAGCAGCCCTTGACAGTGTGACCTGCCATGGGTTACTCTGCTAGACATGGGGATTGTGGCGGGGTAACCCCAGCTGCAGAGTTGGAGACCCCAGTCCCTCCTGCAAAGGCACAGCGGGGTCTGGGGCTACCAGGAGGGGGCTGAGGGGGGATCTGCTCGCTGTGCTGGGGGCCAGCGTGCAGAGCCCTAGTGAAGAGCATCACTTCATGCAAAAAAGACCAATTAATATAACTCCGTAACGCATCATGCAGACGGAAGAAACCGTGTGTGGGAGTCTGGGAGTGCCACAAAGCTCTGTGCTTTCCTGATGTCCTGTCCCAGTGGAGCCTGAGCCTGTGGTGCTTCCTCCTGCTCACCTGCACCTTCCAGGAGGACCTAGGTCCACCCCTGCTGCTTGGAAAGTCCAGCTCGTGGGTCTTCCTTGCAGCTTTTCCCCCTCCACAGCCCCTCTTCGAGCCTCTTCTCAGACTGTTGCCTCAGCCTCTGGGTCAGCCACGAGCAAACCCACCCACAAGAGGAACAGCTGCTGGGTGGAGGCACCCATGGGTCTCAAGGTGGAAGCTCTGCAGGGAAGAGGGCTGGGTGTCCCCCTGTGCCCGCTGCCCGGGACAGAGCTGGGGAGGTGAGCTGGGGGCCCCTGGCAGCGCGGGGAGGCAGAGGTGAGTGGCAGGCAGGGTAAGCACTCTGTGTGGATGAAATGATTGCTGGGAGTCCTCTAAGTGGCAGATAATGGTGGCGTAATTTCTTCTAAATTATTTCTAATCATAGCCAACTACTGGTTCATGAATGAAGCAGTTGTTAATTGTGACTTACAAATCAATATCTTGGGAGTTATTGCTCGGGTGGAAGCAGTGCTCGCAGTGCATTTTCAGGGCCTCTAATTGAAGTGCGGGTGCACGGCCAGGGCATTTTTGGCCTGAACAGCAGATTTTTAACTGCTTGGTTTTTGCTGGTCCCAGGCAAGCAGCGATTTTTCTCAGGAAAAAGGGGTAAAGCCTCAACACGGCTTTGAAACTAACTGTTCCTCTGCTGCTGTGCAGGTGTGGGGTGTGGAGGGGACGGATGGCGGGGCTGTGAGTGAGGAAGGGGACGTTGCTCAGCCCAGGGACAGGCACAGCTCTTTGAAATCTTTCCCTTAACAGTGTTCCTTGCAGAGGGTAAGGATGGACGGGCACGTTGGGAGCTGTTGTTTCTTACCCTGCTGCTTCGTGGGCACGTTCCCTTGCGCAGGCGGGTTGTGGTGGGTGCTGGGTGCCACGGGGGGCTGGGGGGCCCTGACCCCGAGAGCATGCCACAGAGCTGGGCTGCGTCTTCGCGTGTTTTATGTTTGCAGGAAGGTAGTGGGATTCACTGGGAGCAGGGCCCAAATCCCCTCCGTGACTTGAGGAGGGAGGACAGTTGCCTGGTGGGACAGAGCCTCCCGGCAGGCCCTTGGAGGTGGCAGTGACCACCGTGGTGGGCCATTGCACCGGTGCGAGGCTGGGACCTGCATCCTCCCGTGTTCGTGGTGATCACAGAGCTTAACTCTGGCTGAAGGCACAGGCCAGCGTCTGCTCAGCTGCTGTCTTGGGAGGGAACTTTGTGCTGTGGCTCAGCGAGGACAAACCATGAGCTGGAGCAGCTTCTGCCTCAACGCTGGTGTAAAAGTTTAGCAGGGTCTGGCAGGCTCTGCGGCACACGCGGGAGGTGGCCGGTGGGATAGACGGTGCTTCTCAGACTGGGCTAGAAGGTTTGTCTCCGGGGTGCCAGGACACGGTTTCCCTCTGGTGCTGCTGAACTATATTCCTGACTTTCGTCAGCGCAGGATGTGTTTGTGAGTGCTCTGCTCGGAGCAGGCACCTCGTTGCCCTGGCCTGCTGGGGTTGGCGGTGGGGAGATCCTTTTTGCGCCTGCGCTGGACATCGGTCTTGCTCTCCCGGCTGGGGCAGAGGCTGCTGCGCTCTGGTGCAGGACCTGTCTTCACCTCAGACTTCGTGGTCTGAGGAAGGGGTGACCCTGCCTGGGGGGGGAGAGGCTGGTCTGGTTCCTCCCCCACGCTTGTGCCACTATCCAGAGCGTCCTGACCTCACACATCTGGGCTCCCCATGCCAAAGGAGCAGTGAGGGCTGGCCACGAGCTGAACCCCAGCTCCTGCAGCCCCTGTGGGGCTGTTCCCCTGGCTGGTGGGAGCCCCCAGTCCCTTTCTGCCCCACACCAGGCCGGGGCAGGTGGACCCTGTCATCCCAGTGTACTGGAATTGGATGGAGAAACACTTGATGGTGGTTAATGAGTATCACTGACTGGGGATCCCCAGTGCTGGGGGAGATTCCAGGAGCCTTGAGCTGCCTCTGGGTGATCCAGTGGGAGCAGAGCCCTGTGTGGGTGCCTGCTGACTCTCCCCCGGGATCCCTAGGACAAGATCTAACTGTCAGTCTGTCTTGGCAGCAAGGACACCCCTGTGGAGAAGAAGAAGAAAGGGAAGAGGAAAAATGAGATACCCGTGGACAGTTTGGATTTGGATCAGGATCTCCTGAGCCCATCCGTGCAGAGCCCAGAGGAGTCTGCAGAGTCTGCCGACAGCCAGGTATGTCCAAAGCCCTCATCTGGCTGCTGGTGGGGGAGATCCTCGCTGCTTCTGAGCGGGAGAAGAGCTGGGCCCCGGGGCACAGTGATCAGAGAGCACTTTCAGCACACTGCTTAGAGTCAGCTGGTGGCCTTGGGTTGGGTGCACACTGCTCCCCTGGGCGCTGCATGTCCCTCAGCCTTGAGTTTCCCTCTGCTCCATGGCTCCTGGCAGCTCCCCTTTCCCGCACAGCGCGGGGAGGCAGGTCGGCCCCGCAGGGCTGGGGAGCTGCGCCTGTCTCCGCAGGGCTCCTCTGCTTCAGGTCTCGGGGGCTGATGGGGCTGTGTGGGTCAGGCATTGATGGAGACCTCGGCACCACAGTGATGGGTTTACCTCCAAGGGCTGCCTGTTCTTCCCGCCACCTCCATCCCACTGGGGCAGGGAGTGGGCTGGAGATCAAGCAGCCCTGGGACTTTCTCTCCTCCCCTCAAGCAAGGAGGTACTTGGTCTGCCCATCTCCCCCGTGACTGCCTTTTTCGTCCCATACACAGAAACGCCGCTCAGGACGGCAAGTGAAGAGGAGGAAGTACAACGAGGATCTGGATTTCAAGGTGGTGGACGATGACGGCGAGACAATAGCCGTGCTGGGAGCTGGGCGAACCTCCGCGCTCTCTGCCTCTACTCTGGCGTGGCAGGCAGAGGTAGGGCTGGATGTGGGGCTGGGGTGATGGGGCCTCCTCCTTCCCGCAGGGTGTCCCAAGGGTGTCAGTGACGAGGTTCGAGGAAGTGGGGGATCCCAGCGCAAAGATGGGGTGAGAGTGTGCCTGTCTGGGAGTGTGCCTGTCTGGGAGTGTGCAGGCTGGCTTTGCAGGGACTGTGAGTGCACAAAGGGATGGGCAAGAGGTGTGCAGGTCCAGTGTTCCCCTCCTACTTGGAGACTAAGGCCTCTGGAATATGTCATGTAGCTGGACGTGTCCCTGAAGGCGTGACCCCCCCATTCCCCATGCCCACCTGTGGCTCCGGTCTCTGTCGCTCCTGTCCATGAGGTTAGCCTATTATTTTGGCTCTGCCAGCCAAGGGATTTGTAGGTGCCAGGTCATCGTTTTCTGCCCGCATTGCTGCTCTCCGTCAGCGCCTTGGAGTGTAGAGACGCCCAGCCTGACACCTGCCAGCCAAGCTGATCTGCCGGGCAGCGTGGCTGGGATCTGGGCAGCGTGGCGGGGACCAGCCGGTGTCACTGCCGCTGGGGCCTCGCGGCCCTGCCTCCTCTGCCCGCTGGTTCAGCGCTGGCGCCTGGTGGGTGCTGGCAGCTCCTTCCTGCTGGTCTGTGTGTTGGATCCTGCAGCTCATTCCCTCTCCCTGGTGGCTAACAAAGCTGCCAGATATTAATAATGGTCACTAATTGTTTTCGTAGTGTTCCCATGTCCCTCTCCAGTCCTCTCTTCTCAAGGCTTTGGTGTGGGTATTAGTCAGCTCTGTTGTTAAGCCAGTAAATAAGACCTGGCCTGATGCTGCCTGCCTCGCCCGGAGGGCTGCTGCACACCCATGGGAGGTGCTGCCCGTGCTGCTCCAGCTGCTGCCCGGGGCCGTGTCCCAGCTGGGCTCCTGGCAGTGATCTCTCCAAGGGAGATTTTCAAAACAGCAGGTGGGAATGGGTTGCCTTTCGCATGTGTCCGTGCTGCCACCCTGCTCTCCTCTTAGTCCTGGACTTCCACCTCAATTTGTCCTGCTCCAGGTGAATTATTAAGGCTGGTGTCTGACGGCAGCAAGGCTCTCTGCTGAGTGGCTGCTCTGGGCTCCTGCCAGCGGGCTTGGCCGGGCATGGCCGTGGCTACTCCCAGGGTCGGGACTGACCCAGCAGGGCAAGATGGGAGTGCTGAGGCCTCAGGGCTGCTCTCCCCATGGCCTGAGCTTGCAGCTTTCCCCCCTGGATCCTGGCCACATTCCTCAGCAGCTCTCTGGGGCAGCGCAGGGCTCCTCCAGCAGCCCTTAGGCTGCCAGCAATGAGCCACAGACCTGTGTAAGCCGGCTGGACTGTGGGTCAGCATGGGAGCTCCCAGCCACGGGGCGCTGGAGGCGGCTGCGATGGCAGCACTGTGCCCCTGGCCGTGTTCACACAAACACTTTGTGGCCAGGGTCAAACGGGAGCCCAGCAGCGCCAGGGTGGATGTCCGGGTGTGGGGAAATGTCCATTGCACAGTGGCTGCAGCGGGAGCATCTCTGCGTGCTCCCCTCGGCCATGTTACCCTGGCGTGGGGCAGAGCTCCCCAAACAGGGCAGAAATTCCCCTCTGGACCACAGGACTGCGGCTGAGGGGCCCAGACAGAGCTGCTGTTACTCTGCTCGCTGTGTCGCGGTGCTGGGTCCAGCATCCTGCCCCACACCGCAGGGGGGGTGCTGAGGCAGCAGGTCGGCTGAGGGCTGAGGCATGGAGGGGTTGCTGCAGCCCTGGGCACTGCCTTGGCTTTCCCAGACCCTTTTGGGTGAGTGGTGTGGGATGCCCCGGCTGTCTGTCCCTCCCCAGCCTGCCCCGGGCCTTTCTTGGAGGGGTCTTTCTAGTCTGCGAAGGGACATCTCAGGGCTGCTTTGCCTTGGATCAGACTCTGCCTCCATCTGAAAGAGATGAACAGAGTCTTCCTCCTTTCTGCTCTGCACTTTGCTCTTCCTCCTGCTGCCGTACCATTTCCCAGGCAGGGCAGAACTGATATTTCTAAAGCAAGCTCCACATTTTTGCTGTCTATCCTCTCCCCTTAGTCTTTCCGTGCCTCTCCTGCTACAGCGCAGACAGGCACAAGCCTGGCTCTCTTGTCCCTTGGCGTTCAGTGGGGCTGGTCCTGCCACAGCACGTGGCCTGGAGAGCCTTGGCCTCCCCACTTGCCCTGTGCCTGCTGTTTCAGAGCTGGAAGCAGGACAGTGTTAGGGCCACCTCCAGCAAAGCTCGTGTGCTCAGCGTGAGGGAGTGGGGTTGGAGCCCGTGAGCAGCCAGCGAAAGGTCTCTGCAGCCTGATGGGGTGATTTCCTCATGGCAGAGTCGAAGCCTGCAGAGGGAAGGAGGTGGCACTTTGAGCCTGCCGGGAAGAGCTGCATGGACAGTGGTGGGGCTGAGGTGCTGCTGCCCGTGTCCTGTGGCCATGGGCAGGCAGCAGCAACGGAGGATGCCTGTGGCAGGGCCCAACAGCCCTGCTCCCTGCTCTGCTGAGGCCCTTGGGGCCATCCAGCGCTATAGGGTTGTATAAATGCCAAGGCAGGTCAGAGATTTGGCATGGAGAGTAGCTGGGAGCAGGATGTGTGCACGTTTTGGCATATTTCCTTCCTTGAGTCTCAGGGCAGAAGCGCCCAAGCTCCCTCCTCTTTTCTGGGAGACTTGCCACCCTCTCTGGCTGCCCTGGTCTAGCTGGAAGGACCCGCGCACCTAAACCCGACAGTGCTGCAGCCTTGCTGGCCTGGGGAGCACAGGCAGAGGGTGAGTGTGGCTGGGCTGGGAGCCCCTGCACCCTCGCACCCAGCAAGGGTTCCCCCAGCGCAGCTCTCCCAGCTCCTGCTGTGCCGGCTCTGCCTGCCCGGCTGGGGGGCTGGGAGGGGAGCAAGCAGCCGTTCTGTGCTGGGAGGGTGCCAGAGGCCAAGCCACGCGATGAGCCGGGAAAACAGCGCTCTGCTCTCCTGTCCCCAGGAGCCTCCCGAGGATGATGCCAATATCATTGAGAAGATCCTTGCCTCCAGGATGGTGCAGAAAGAGGTGAGTGGCAAAGATGTCAGCAGGGCTGGAGGGCCCTGGGCAGAGGAGATATGGGACCTGGCTGCCTCGTGCAGCAGGGACATGAGATGTAGCAGCAGTCGGTGCTGCCGTGCCATCCCTTGCACTCACCCTTCGCCGGGTGCTGCTGGGGTATGCCCAGACTGGCACCTTTCTGGGTTGGGGATCAATGCTGTGGTGCCTCTCCTGCCCTGGGCACCAGAAAGCCTCTGGAGAGGAGTCAGGCCTGGGCGGATACCCAGGAGGTGTTTGAGTCCCTCATGCTCAGGGATGGTCTCACACCACATTCCCCAGGGCCACCGAGCCTCCGGGGCAGGCAGCACACTGAGTGCCTGGCCATCCTCGCCGTCCGTGGGGCTCAGCCTGCCTGGAGCCTGTGGCCGGGCCGGGGACACCTGTCTGCACCCAGGCCACAGAGGAAGCCCCCCAATTTCCGCACAGGCTCTGACTGTTGCTAACTGTCCCTCTCTTGGTTTCAGGCTCATCCCGGAGGCCTGACGTTTGAGATGGAGGAGTTCTACGTCAAGTACAGGAACTTGTACGTGCGGCGTTGTGGTGCTCTGTGCCGCGGCAGTGGGCCCTGTGCATGCAGGAGCGAGGGCTGTGTGCTCCCACCTCCGTCCCATCCCCAGCTGCAGCTCCAGCATCCCTGTCTCGCTGCCCTGTCCTCCTGAGCCAGCCCCGGCAGTGGGAAGCAGGAAAGCTGCTGCAGCCGCAGTGCTCGGTCTTGGCCTGCGCCTGGGCCACGGCTTCCTCCAGTTTGGGGTTTCACACGGCGAGGCATAGGCTGGCGTTCTCGGGGTCGCTGGGAGATCCCTGCTGGTCTGCGTGGCGGAGGGGGTCAGGCCCAAAGGCCTCTTTGGTCACATTTTGTTGAATTTTTTTCCTCTGCAGCTCCTACCTCCACTGTAAGTGGGCAACTCTGGAGGAGCTGGAGAAGGATCCCAGGATCTCCCAGAAGATAAAGCGCTTCCGGAACAAGCAGGCTCAGATGAAGCATATTTTTACAGAGGTGAGAGCTGAGCATGGTGAGCAACTGTGCCCGACCCCGGCACACCTGGGCCCGGTGCGGTGGCTGAGCAGGCCAAGAGCTGAGCGCTGCCTCTGGCACCTCCCTGCCCAGGCGAGACCAGCTCCAGGGCCAGAATTCAGGGCTGGGAGCGGGCAGGCAGGGCTCACTGTGCAGCTGTGCCTGCCCTGCCTGAGCTCTGCCATAGCTCAGCGATCCCGGGGTGCTGCCCCCGCTGACACCGTGGCAATGCCCAGGCAGCAGCATGGCTCCTCCAGCTTCCAGGCGGGTTTGAACTAGGGCACGGCACAAGAGGGTGAGTGGGTGGGGATGCTGGAGCCAAGGGGCCGTGACAGTGCCCTGAACACCCGTGGTGTCACTGGCAGAGGTATGGGCAGGGTGACAAATGTCACTTGCCAGGCACTGCCAACCCTGGAAGCGTTGCTCAGTGGGAGGGAGGGCAGCGTGCAGTGCTGGAGGGGCTTTCATGGTGGAGCAGAGATGCTATGGGCGAGAGGGAGCTATAATTCTTGGGCTTAGGGCAGCTCCTGCCTACTCTGCTCTATAAGCAGATTAATCTTGTTTAATATGAAAGGCATTCTATAATTTATCTTGCTGCTCTGGAGATAGTTGTTGGATCTCCTCAAACTGCCCCTTACAAGTGTAAATCAGGCCAGTAGGCTATGAAAATTTCTCCATAGATGTAGTCTGAAAGCTGGGGGTGTGTGTCAAATTTCTCACTCCCGAGTCTGTTTGGGGTCTTTCCCAGGATGCAAAGAAAAAGCAATGTGTTGGAACGCACTGTACCGCTAACAATTTAGCAAGGAGCAAACGCTCTTTCCTGTGACTAACTGGGGCTTGGGGAGCTGTGAACATAGAAGCCTGTTTTTTCTCCTTCCCAAGCCCTAGACGATGTGTCTCTCCGAGGACCACTGCTAGTCTAAAGCCCACTCCTGCCCAGGTCTTCCTGGCAGGAGGATGAGCCCTTGCCTCATGAGCGGTTGCTGCTGGTGACTGCTGAGCTGAAGGTGGGGAGAGAGAGAGGCAGAGACAGAGAACAAGGTGTCATCCCTTGCAGAGGAGTGGAGTTCATTGGGTGCTATGTGTGGCTCTGTGCTGTGGCAGTCACGGCTCTGGATGCTGCGCAAAAGCTGGAGCATACAGCTGAGGGCTTTGTACCTGGGGCCAGATGGGCTGGAGAGGACGTTCCTGCCTCCCAGCAAGTGCAGCATGGAGCCCGCGGCAGCTTTAAAGCAAGAGCTTTGCCTTCTGCAGCGCTCCTGCGTCCTCCCTGCCCAGAGACAGATGTCACGTACCTGTGTCCAGGGCCCTTGATGTGCTGTGCACAGCTAGCAGCATCCTGGGGACAGATGTCCCACAGCTGTTTACTCGTGCCTGCCATCTGTTTAACCCTGGAATCACCTTGAACTTACCTCTCTTTTCACTCTTTGCTGTCACAGCCTGATGAGGATTTGTTCAACCCGGACTACGTGGAGGTAGATCGAATTCTGGAGGTGGCTCACACGAAGGACCCTGACACCGGGGAGGTGAGTGGCTGCATCGCTTGTTTGCCCCACGGAGGGAGGGAGGAAGGCTTGGCAGGAGGCCCAGACCCACGACGTGCATCCATGTCGCCTCTGAGCACCCTGAGGCCTTCCCAGCCTTGCACGGCCTGAGCCCTGTCTCTGGGGACCCCTTGGCACAGGGGTAAACGGGGGGCTGCTGGCCGTCCCTGTGACTCGCTCTCAGTCACAGCCTGCGCCCGCACGCTGGGGCTGAGCAGCCGCGAGCCCCGCGCTGTCTCTGAGCCTGTCTCTCCACGCTGCAGGAGGTCACTCACTACCTGGTGAAGTGGTGCTCGCTGCCCTACGAGGAGAGCACCTGGGAGCTGGAGGAGGATGTCGACCCAGGGAAGATTAAAGAGTTTGAAGCCCTCCAAATCCCTCCAGAAATCAAGCACATGGTAACGTACCCAGAGGTAACGTACCCAGCTGGCAGCTCGCTGCCCTGGGCAGGCAGGGACTGTGTCTTGCCAAGGTCCAGCAGTGCTGACCTTCTTGTCCCTGCTGCTGCAGTGCAAGCCCCGTATCCTCCCCTCTGGGTGGGTTAGTTAGCAGGATCCGAGGGTGGGATCTGGAGGCCAAGACCTTACTGTGAATCAGCTGTCAATGACTGTTCTGAAGTGTTGTCCTGATGTGCAGCCCCAGAAGCAGGGTCTGGCCTCGCTGAGCGTTAGCCTCTTCCTCTCCATGGACCTTGCTCCTGCTCTCTCCTCCTAGGAGCGCCCAGCATCTGAGTCCTGGCAGAAACTGGAGAAGTCCCGGGAGTATAAGAACAGCAACCAGCTGCGGGAATATCAGCTGGAGGGAATGAACTGGCTGCTCTTTAACTGGTATAACAGGTGAGGGGGGGCTGGAGCCCTGTGCTCCCAGGAGGAGCCCTGCTGGCAGTGGGGCCCCGGTGTGTGCAGTCACGGGAGCAGCAGAGCTGGGGGAGCAGAGCTGACAAACAGGGGCCTGACAGAGCAGCCGCTGAGACCTTCCAGTGCTGGAGCTGGCAGGCAGCTGCCAGAAAAATTGTGTTTGTTTTCACTTTGCAGCTGAGTTTAGGAATGTTTCTCCTTGGTAAATGCTGATGAGTCTTGGAGATAGCAGGGCTTAGCTAGGGGTTTAAGATACACCTGGTTTTTGGTATTGGCCAGGCTACTGGTGACCCATTCCTGTGGCAGGAGTGCAGCAATATGCATGTTCTCAGCTGCAGCAGGCAATCAGATGCATCTTTCACTGGCTAGTGTGCACCCAAAGGACAGCATCTTTCACACTAACTTTGAGTCCATCATCTTGCAAGAAGTTGGATGGTCTGGCTTACTCAGACTGGTTTGGGCCACTCTACCAACGTCCCCCCCTCCATGCTGCAGGGTCAGAGAGGTGTGGGTGGAGGTGATGTGCCTGACATCCCATCGAGGAGTTGGTGACAGGGTGGTTCCTGCCCCCGAGAGCCACGTTCACCTGCCCCTGTCCATCTCTGCAGGAAGAACTGCATCCTGGCTGATGAGATGGGGCTGGGGAAGACAATCCAGTCAATCACCTTCCTCTCAGAAATATTCCTGATGGGCATCCATGGCCCCTTCCTTATCATCGCACCTCTCTCCACCATCACCAACTGGGAGAGGGAGTTCCGCACCTGGACGGAGATGAATGCCATCGTGTACCACGGCAGCCAGATCAGCCGGCAGATGATCCAGCAGTACGAGATGGTGTACAGGGACACACAGGTGATTGATGCACACAACACTCCCAGGATGCGTCCCCCAGCCCTGGCTTCCTTTACTTGGGAAGCACTGAGCTGCATGCGGAGCTTGTGGTTCATCTGGAGAGGGAAGGGTGATCTTTTAAGACCCCTTTGCTGACATGGGCTCAGGGTGCACTGTGTATGAGTGAAGAACAGGCCCAGCTCATGCAGAAAGGGGAAAAGGTAGCAGAGCCCCAGCCGCAGTTCTTGTCCCAGGCCTGTTTGTCTGCCCTGAAGCAGGGTCTGTTTTGGAGAGACGCACCCTGTGGCCAGCGAGGAGGCTTGCAGGAACCTGCCTGCTGCTTGAGAGAGATGAATCTGGGGAAATCCCCACTAGGAGCCAGATGCTAACACTGATATGTTGCAAGATGTCTGACAGTGTCCTGCCGCCCTGCAGGAGTCAAGCGCTGCATATGGTTTATGTCTCCCTAGGGTAACCCTCTCCCTGGGATCTTCAAGTTCCAGGTGGTTATCACCACCTTTGAGATGATCCTTGCCGACTGCCCAGAGCTGAAGAAGATCCAGTGGCGCTGTGTGGTCATTGACGAGGCACATCGCCTGAAGAACAGGAACTGCAAACTCCTGGAGGGGCTGAAGCTCATGGCCCTGGTGAGCATGTCCTGCCCAGGTTCCCGTGAGAGCAGGGTGGGCCATGCCTAGCATGAGATGCCACTGCCAGCTGCGCAGGCCCGGTGCCAGGGCTGAGAGCTCCCTGTCACAAGGAGAACCCTCCAGGACCCATCAGGTCGCTGAAGCAGTGCCAGTGACGGGGGACCCTTTGATGGATGGGGCGCTGGTGCCCTGCAGCCATCACAAATTCCTTTTTGCTGAAGTGGAATATTAACCCACAGCAGGCCAGGTCCCCCCATGCCTTCCCATCTGTGTGCGCTCCCTGGCAGAGCACAGCCTGGCCTTGCAGTGCAGCTCAGGCTGCCGCAGCACACGGCGGCAGTTGCTGACCAGCCGTGCACAGCATCCTCTGGCTGTGGTGTGCCGTGTGCCCTGCGGTGAGCAGGGCTGCAGTAATCAAGCTGGTTTTTTACTGCTCTGCAAACATGGGACCAGTCCGTGCCAGGGATGGGAGTGCAGGACTGTGCATGGTGAAAAAGCGATCAATGAGCTGCTCTGAGAAATGAATTTGGATGTCCAGCTCCTTTCCAGCCTTGGGAAAGGCAGTGCTGCTGTTTGCTGGACCGAGGGCCATCAGGTCTGTGGATCTCTCAGCCCTACCCAGCGTCCATCATGCTCAGCTGTAGCTGGGCCAGGCCTCTGAAAATTATTAGTCTTATGTCTCCAGTTCCCAAAGACCCTGCTGTTTCCCCGTGACCTTGTGTCTTGTGCAGGTCCCTGCTGGGTTGTGAGCATCCTGGGGCAAAGCAGGATTGCTGCTGGCTCCCCTTCGTAAGCATCGCCTTCCTTTGAGCAAGTCCTGTGGGAGCCTCCCACCTTACAATCGCCCTTCTTTCATAGCTGGTGACTCTTGGGGATGTTCCCTGCATTAGGCTGGGCAGGAGGATTAGCCTGAGCAGTGAGCGAGCGCCCAAGTCTCTGGCACTGCTGGGACAGAGCGGCTGGTGCGCCCCGGGAGGCAGCACCCGGCGATGCCTGAAGCCAGAGCCCATGGTGTCAGCACACGGAAGGGAGTGCGTTCTCCTTGAGGGGTCATCCGCTCCTCACACCCCCAGGTCTTGGGGGGTTGTCTGAACCCCTGTCTCCTTTTATTGTGTGTGTACCTACATGGTGAACCTCTAATAAAAGCTCCTCCTTGTTCCCAGTGCACACTTGACACAGTCATATGTGCCCCTGCTGATTTTGGAGCACCCTGCTCACGTTGGCCCGAGCAGCAGGTCCCTGATGCCCCTTGGTGTCACATGGCTCTGGGCCATGTTCCCTCTTGTTCTACCCGAGCCCTGAAGAGGGGCGTCCTGCCCCCAGGTGCGCGGAGGCTTGGGCTCTGCCAGCGTCCCCGTCCAGTGCCAGCACAGCCCTGCCTGAGGGTCTTGTGCCAGGGCAGGGCTGAAGCCCGAGGGCAGTGCGGGATTCTCGGTTTTGGCTGTTGTTGCTGCGCAGAGCTGGACTGGGACACATCCAGGGGAGCATCCTGGGAGCCACGAGACAGTGTTGCGTGGCAGTGGCTGGGTGAGGGCTGGCATTATGGCCAGGGGAGCCTTTCAGGGAGCGTGCGTGCTCCCAGGCCACCCAGAGTGCTCCTGAGGCTGGAAGACAAGGAGCATTGCGCTCTTGGGACCCCTTGGACCCAACCAGTGGGTCTGAGCCCTCAACCTGTTTTCTGTGTATACCCAGGAGCACAAGGTGCTGCTGACAGGGACCCCCCTGCAGAACTCGGTGGAGGAGCTCTTCAGCCTCCTGAATTTCCTGGAGCCACAGCAGTTCCCCTCAGAGACAGCCTTCCTGGAGGAGTTTGGAGACCTGAAGACAGAGGAGCAGGTACCTAGAAGAGTGACACTGGTGACTGTTAGCACAGGCCACTGGGACGCATGGTCACCAAGCCAGGCATGCACTCAGACATGTGCTTCATGGAAGTGAATAGGACTCCTCACGCCGGGAGAAGCAAAGTTGTGACAGAGCCACCACCACTGCTTTGGAGAGAGGAGACCAGCCTGTGCCAAGGCAGTGGTCTGCTCCCCACCTAGCTCCCTCCTGCCCCTTGCATGCCTGGGCAGCACAGCTCACCCGGCTTTCCCCCCTGGTCTGTCCCTGAGGCCAACAGGAGTGTAGGGAGAGTGAGGAGATCAGTCAGTCCATGTGTCAGTCACCCTTGTCAGGTTCCCCTGGGGAGCTGTCCTCCAAAGTTCCCCTTGAGCGTGGGTCATGGAAGGCAGCTCAGTCCCCTGGGCTGTCTCGCTGCCATTTGAATGTCTGGCTTAAGTGGAGATTGCACAAAGATCGTCATTCTGAGGGAGCAGGCATGGGCACATGGAGCAACCATCATCTCACCTGCTGTCAAAGCTCTCAGCTCTCCTCCTGCAGCAGACGCGTTTACCCAAGGCTGCCGGCAGCAGAAGTGTGTGGAGTTCGTGGCCCAGGGCTGGTCACTCACATGTCTGCCCCAGGGAAGCCACACCCTGAAGTTGTCCTGGCTGTCAGCAGAGCAGCTGCTTCAGGGTCATTTGTAGTGGGTTTCCAGCCTGGGGAGGCTCTAGCATTGCAGGCCCCTCCGCTGTTGTCACCCTGTGCTTGCCATGCAGGGAGGGCAGTGAATCTCTGCGCTTGCTCTGGCAGGTGAAGAAGCTGCAGTCCATCCTGAAGCCCATGATGCTGCGACGTCTGAAGGATGATGTAGAGAAGAATCTGGCACCCAAGCAGGAGACCATCATTGAGGTGGAGCTGACCAACATCCAGAAGAAATACTACCGGGCCATCCTGGAGAAGAACTTCTCCTTCCTCTCCAAGGGTGCCAACCAGCACAATATGCCCAACCTCATCAACACCATGATGGAGCTGCGGAAGTGCTGCAATCACCCGTATCTCATCAATGGTGAGGGCTGGGCACAGGAGGTGTGTGGGGGACGGATATCACTGCAACATTTACTGGTCGCTACCTGCAGAGCTCACCCAGCTTGAGAGCCAGCTCAGGCCCTCGTGCCATCTGCTGCTGGTGTGGTTGTGCATCCAGGCCCCGCACAGGACGCAGCGATCCGCCGTGTTGCCCTCACGGGCAGCCCAGCTCCCCACAAGTGCTGCTTGCTGGTGGGCGCCTCAGGGTCGTGCGAGGCTCGCTATGTTTGGGGGTGTTCTGGCACGGGACCCTCTCCAACATCCCAGCCTGGCTTGTTCTGCTGGTGCAAGCCCTGAAGAAGCAGTAGAGTCACAGGAGTGGAGGGGCTTCTGGAGGTCTCTAGCCAACCTCCCTAGATCCGATCGGCTGTGTAGGTTCTGTTCCTCGCGTGGTGGCTTGCTGTTGCCCTGGGCGGGAGGCTGGGGGCAGCTGCACTGCCAGCCTCGCCAAGACTCATGTCCCTTCTCACCTGGCAGGGGCGGAGGAGAAGATCCTGGAAGACTTCCGTAAAACACACAGCCCGGAGGCGCCAGACTTCCAGCTGCAGGCGATGATCCAGGCGGCCGGGAAGCTGGTGCTCATTGATAAGCTGCTTCCCAAGCTGATCGCTGGTGGGCACAAGGTGCTCATCTTCTCCCAGATGGTGCGCTGCCTCGACATCCTGGAAGACTATCTCATTCAGAGGCGGTGAGTACAGGCTTCAGCATTCACCACAGCTCCTCCACGTCACCTCCATCCTGCACTGTAGATACAGGGTGGAAACAGCCCAGGGTGGGAATTTGGCCATTCTGTGCCCATGTACCTAAGGATCCGAGTTGCAGGCTACTGCTGGTGGGTGCAGAGACCCCAAAGCTGGGCAGCTCTGACCTGTCCATTCTGCGTTGCCCAGGGCTAGTCCTAGGAGCGGCCAAATGGAAATAGGCCCTTCCCTTGGTTCTGGTTCCCATGAGCCCCATATCCATGCACTGCGTGTGGGGTCGTGGTGATTTTGCCATCGTAAGAGGAATGACTTTTGGGAACAGCCACAGTGCCCGCGGGCTGATGGGGCCTGAGCCTCCACCTGTGCACAGGTTCTGCCAGTAAGTCCCGGCTGCCTGCGTGCCCACACAAAACCCCGGGGGAAGGAGCAAGAAGGGGTTTGTAAGCTGCAGCCAGCCTGCAGGGGGGGAGCAAGAAGGGGTTTGTAAGCTCCAGCCCTGCTGTGACCCTGCTCTCGCCTCTTCCCCTCTCGGAGCAGGTACACTTACGAGCGCATAGATGGGCGGGTGCGCGGGAACCTGCGCCAAGCTGCCATTGACCGCTTCTGCAAGCCTGACTCGGATCGCTTCGTCTTTCTCCTGTGCACACGGGCGGGCGGGCTGGGCATCAACCTGACCGCTGCCGACACCTGCATCATCTTTGATTCGGACTGGAACCCACAGAACGACCTCCAGGTAACGGGCCGGGCCAGGCCAGGCTGCCGGGAGGTCCTGCAGCACGGCTCCCGTCACTCATGCCCGCCGGGGAGGGAAGGGCAGCAGCACCCGGCTGTACTGGGCATGGGGTGCCGTGCTGGGAGAGCCGGCAGGAGTGCAGGCAGAGGGGATATGTCATGGGGACATCATAGTGTGGCCCTAAAAGCACGGGTGGGCCACAGACCGGGCAACACTTTGTCCGTTCCTGGTGTTGGAGGGGGTGAAGTGTTGGGTGCCCCCCATCTGCAGAGAGCCAAGGCGCCAGCCTGAGCCCTGTGTCCTTGCCCGGGGGTGCAGGGGTCTCCGATTCCTGCTCCACAACCACGCAGGCCTGGCGCTAACCAGCAGCCGCTGGCAGAGCCCTGCCAGGTCAGCCACAGGCACTGGATGAGGGTGCTTTGGTGGGTGGGAGCTGACGGTGGCTCAGGTGGGCGCGTGGTGGGTGCTGGTGTGGGGTGCCACAAGCCACACAGTCCCCATCCTGCTGGGCTCACCGTGCTTGACGCTGTGCCCTCTGCACTCCCAGGCTCAAGCTCGCTGCCACCGGATCGGGCAGAGCAAGGCGGTGAAAGTCTATCGCCTCATCACCAGGAACTCCTACGAGCGGGAGATGTTCGACAAGGCCAGCCTGAAGCTGGGCCTGGATAAGGCTGTGCTGCAGGACATCAACCGCAAGGGCAGCACCAACGGGGTAGGTTGGCTGTCAGAGTGGGGCTGGGCGGGAGGCACTGCGGGAGGGCTCTCTTCCTTCCCCGGCCAGTCACTGCCAGGTGGGAGCAGAGAGCTGGGCAGGCTTCTGGGGAGGGAGAGCCCGGTCCCACACACTCGCACTGCTGCTGTTTGGCCTGGCCGGCTGTCCCTGCACTGCCACGGGCTTGGGGGACACATGGGGTGCTGTGTCTGGGTGACATGGACTGAAATTCCTGACAGTCCCTCAGGCAGCATTTTGAAGTGACTTCTTTGCTGTAGCAGCAGGAGGTCTGGATTCACCTGGGGCATCTCTGCCCTCCCTCCTGGGGCAGAGGGAAGAGCCTTTTTCTGCTGTGCAGTGACCAGGGCGGCAGGCCAGGTTGGTGATGCCCCTGTGTTTTGGGCAGGTTCAGCAGCTCTCAAAGATGGAGGTGGAGGACCTGCTGCGGAAGGGTGCCTACGGCGCTCTCATGGACGAGGAGGACGAAGGATCGAAGTTCTGCGAGGAAGACATTGATCAGATCCTCCAGCGCAGGACACAGACCATCACCATCCAGTCTGAGGGGAAGGGTTCCACCTTTGCCAAGGTGTGCTGTGCTCCATCGGGAGGGAAGGGGGACTCCCCCCGGCGTGGTGGGGGACAGCTGGGAGCGCGCAGGGCAGTAGTGGTGGGCTGACCTCTTACCTGTCTGTTGAGACATGTCTGCTTGGAGGCCGAGCTCTCCTGCCTGTCCCGCTGTACCCAGGAGTGAGACCTTGCTGGGGCACGGCAGCAGCGTGGGCTCCTGTCTCACTGGTGGTCAGCAGAGCGTTGAGGAGGGGGCCACCAGCCTGGACGGGTGATGTGAGGCTGCCTGGGAGGATTCAGCTTGCCAGCTTCCACTTTCCCTTTGAAGCCGGCTCGGGCTGGTGAGAAGGCAGAGCAGGGGCTGTCCTCCAGGTGCCGGGCAGTGCCAGGGGGTGCTCTGTCACCCGGCCAGCGGGGTGGGCGGATGCAGAGCTGCTCTTGTGTCCCAGTCGGGGCACTGCAGGGTGGAGGGCTTGCTCTTCTGATGGGCTGAGGACTCCTTGCCGTGGCAGCAGGCCATGCCCAGAGCTAGACCCTCTGCCCAGGGCTCCTGTGGGCAGGGTCAGGCCTCTCCTTGGGAGGATGGATGAGTTCAAAGCCTGGGTGAGGTCCAGTCCTGAGCTGGGCTGATCTTCTACTCATGGGCTGAGCTTATTTGATCCGGAGTCTGTCGCCTCCCCTGCCCTTCCCAACACCGGTGCTGCCTCGGTGTGGTGCTTTGCTGAGCAGAAATGCAGGTGGAGACCTGGGCTGCCAGTGGCGTGGGAAGGAGTTGTGGTACCTTCAGCGCAGCCCTCCCACAGCGCAGCCCGTCTCTGTCTCCAGCCTCACTCTTCTGCTGCTGTGGGACCTGGCTCTGCAGGGAGACCCCCAGGGTGGTGGCGGGACCCGGCTGCTGGCCTGCACAGCACCCAAAGCTGGATGCTGCTGTGCCATGGGAAGCTGTGTGCCGTGGGGCCCTGACATCCCCACAGGAGAGAGCCCGAGGAGCCAGCTCTGTGCCACGCTCGTGGCTGGTGTCCGCTGCGGGCACCAAGGGCCGTCTGTCCCTCCTCCTCTTGTGGCTGGCACAGCCCAGGCTCCGTTTCCAACAGGTCAGGCAGGACTGCAGAAGACAGGGGTTCACCTCCCTTAAGCAAAGAAAGAGCCCTCTGGCATGTGTCAACATGGGGGAACAGTATATTCTGCACGGGGATGTAACCTATGCTGTGCTAAACCGACTGGTGAACCACAAGAAGAAACTTCCTCAACACCCCATGGCAGCGAGACTGTGCACTGCAGACAGATGTGTTGGGGATGTCTATATGGGGGAAGGCACATCTGGACGGTGGGTTGCACCCTGTTCACTCCTCTTCTTTCACTCCCAGGCCAGCTTCGTAGCATCAGGGAACAGAACTGACATTTCCTTAGATGACCCCAACTTCTGGCAAAAGTGGGCCAAGATAGCAGAGCTCGATACAGACGCCAAGAACGAAAAGGTAGGATCCAGCTCGTGGCCCGCGTGCCCCACAACTGATCTGACACCGCGTGGCATGTCTGCAGGCAGGAGCTCTGTGCTTCCGCTGGGCTCATGAAGGGATATGTGTTAGCCATCGGGAATTACTGCAAGGGAAGACTGGCCCATCAGAGCTGACTAAAGCCCCAGTAACTTTAGCCACATGTTGGGCTGTGTCTACCTGGTATTTCAGGGTCTGTGCTCCCAGCTACTCCCAAGCCTGGTTAAGGGGTGACAGTTGGGGCTGGCAGCGTGTGAGGGGAGGAGAGGATGAAGCAGCCAGTGCAATGGCATGCCTGTGGACCCAGCAGACTGGTGTGACTGCCTGTGCGTGAGCTGGAGCTGTGCCGGCGTTCCCTGCAGCACAGGCAGGCACGAGTGCCTCCCGCTGCCAGCCAGGTTGGGTGCTGGCAGCCTGGGCAGCTGGGGCCGGGGCTCCGGCATGGAGCGGTACCAGGAGGGTCCCATGCTGCCCTCCAGGTGCCAGCTCTGATGTCCCAGCTCCCTGGCTGTCTCACCAAGCCCAGAGACCTTCGTTAGCTCGAGGCACGCCAGGGCCAAGCTGCTGTGTGCTCTGGCAGGGCCCAAAGGGGCCCAAGTGCCAGCTCTTGCTGTGACTGGGGATTGGTGGGGTGAGCAAGGCTCTTCCTATGCTCAGGGGAAGCTGTGTAACCATTCCCCAGCCCAGACCCAAGTCCACGTGAGCCCAGCACCCTGGGCAGAGGGGAGCATTTGGCCTGGCAGCTCTGGAGGAGGCCTGGCGAGCTGACATGAGTTTGTATCCTCCAGCCCTTTGAGCCATGGAGCTCGCAGTGCTGGGCACGTTCGTTTCACCGCAGCCCCCCGGCTCCCACCAACCCAGGTCTCAATGGCTGAGGAGGTGGTGTTTATCGTGGTGAAGCTCGGCAGGGCACCCCGGCTCTCCCGGCAGCGGGCAGAGAGGAAGCCATGCTGCGTGCGACTGCACCCGCTGGCCCGGGCTCCTGCTCCTCTCCCCCGGTGGCCCTCCAGGCCCTTTGCAGCGCTGCAGCACCCGTGGACCTGTTCAGGGAGCCTTCAACCCAGCAGCAAGTCCAGCCATTTAGTGACCTAGAAGCAAAGTGGACTTGCAATTAGTTGAGGCTGGTGGGGAGCAGGTAACTTCAGAGCAGGCAGGTCCCTGGAATCGGTCGTGCGTCACATGATTCTGTTCAATGCCAAGGTAATAACCATAATAACCACGCTTTTTTGTTGTGATTTATTCTTAATGTTTAATGTGTGGGTTCCAGCAGCAGCACGGGAGGATTTTGAGGAGCTGCAGTGGCATGACAGTGCTGAGACACTGCTGGTCAAGAGGCTTGTGTCAGACACACTGGCACCCTCAGGTCCCAGCCTCTCACCGGCTTCGTGGATGTGAGGGCACCCCTGGAACGGGGGGCCCTCGCTGAGCAAGCACTGGGCTGTGGTGCTATAGTGGGAGCAGCGTACTGGCTGGGCTGGAGCAGGCGGTGGGTGCTGGCTGGAAGGCAGCACCTCTTTGCAGAAGAAACGTCTCTCTGGTGAACATGCCAACACTGTGAGGGCTGTGAGGTGCCGCGCTGCTTCCCCGCCTCATTTGCGCTCACAAACGAAGGCAGGTTGCAGGGAGGTTGAATGTCATGGCTGTGGCACTGGGTTTGTCAGAGCATCGCTGTGTGTGGATGCTTGGTCTGGTTTGGGTCTCGGAGCTCCGTCCGAGGTTAGAGCAGGCTGGGGAAGGGGCTGCCAGGGGCTCAGTGCCTCAGGGGATGGACACAGCCCTGCATGGTGTCTGCACATGCTCCCTTCTTGCTCAACTTCTCATCTTCTCTGAGCAGGAGGGTGCGAGCAAGGTCATCCGGGCCAGCTGGGTTTGGCCCTGACAGCACAAGGGGTGTCACGAGAGGAGCTCCGGCTTGGGCAACTCCTCCAGTACTTCCCCTGCTCTTACAGTGTCAAATGCTCCCTCGTGCTGCCTGTTGGACGTTTTCCATACTCACCTGAACACTAGCCACATTCACCCAAGCCTGGGGGATTGTTCGAAGACTGTGTGGGTCAGGCTCAGTATCCAGGCATTGCTTTAGAAACAAATCTCTCTAAAAGCTGAACGTGAATAGGATGAAGTGAGCTGCCCAGGGCTTCTCCTGGCCTGATGGAGCACATGGGGATAGGCTTGCATTGTGCCACTCCTTCCTCCATCAGCATTTGCAGCCCTGCTGTCCTGCCTTCAGGGGTCGGAGAAGGAGTCACGCCAAGTGGATCTGGCAGGCCCGTCACCATGTCTGGGTGACAGGGTTGCAGACTGGAAATGGATGCTCCCGGAGTCTCGCCTCTTGCCCTCACTTGCAAATTGGCTCCTTCCCAGCAGCGGCTGTGGGCGAACGCGGCAGCTGGAGCTCTGGCGAGCCGGTGCTTGGCTTCTCCTGACCTGGTAGCAGAGCTGCCGGACGTTCCCCACGTGCCTCTGAGGAGCATCTCCCAGGGACAGCATCCTTGTTCTCGGCCCTTGCCTGCTCTGCCCGCAAAAGGAGGTCTCCAGCTGAGTGCTGAGGTGGAGCTGGGAGGGTTGGTGACTCTGCCCGTCGGGAAGCAGGAGTGGGCAGATGGGGTCCCGTCTCTCTGCTGGCCCTGCTGAGCTCGTGGGCTCGGCTGCAAGCCAGGCCTCTCCTCCTGGCTCCTCCATGGCGTGCAGAGCACTGCAGCCGGCTTCAGTGCAGCCCTGGGGCCTGCCGAAATTCCAGCTAAGGCAGCAACACCGTAGAGATGGTGCTAGATAGCAGCAAGAGGGAGGCCCCGCAGCTCTGCAGAGCTCACTGCTCTAGCAGGGAGAATGGGAGAGGAGTGTGTGTGTGTCCCACGTGCTTGAAATCCAGGCAGATTTAGATGACATGGATTCATTCCATGCTGGTGGGGCAAAGGAGACGAGACAGGTACATGCTATTTAATTTCATATTGCTCCCTCCTGCACCTTCTTGGAAGCTGCCTTTCCTCTTCCAGCCCACCTATCCTCCCCCGACACAGAAATTACGCTGCCTCCAGCACAGCGCTTGGCGCAGGCAGTGCTGGGAGGGCCAGGAGTGTGATTCAGAGCTGAATCAGCTGCTGGTTGTCAGCAGTTTGAACCCAGAGGGCCTGATTTTCAGCCTGCCATCATTCAGGCTGAATTTTGTGCTGGCCAGGAGTTGTCTCGTGTGCGGGCAGAGCCGCAGGCAGGTAATTTGGAGCAGGTATCCCAGTGGGAAGGTGATGGCTAGCCACGGGGCTGGCGAGCCAGGAACCAGGGGCTTGAGCAGAGCAGGGTGGCAGTATGGAGAAGAGGACGTACTGTATCCTGATGGAAGGCAGGTGTTTCTGCCCGTACCTGAGCGCATTCTCCTCTCTGTCCCTTGTAGGAGAGCCTGGTCATCGACAGGCCCCGGGTGCGGAAACAAACAAAACACTACAACTCCTTCGAAGAGGACGAGCTGATGGAGTTCTCCGAGCTGGACAGTGACTCGGACGAGCGACCCACGCGCTCGCGGCGCTTCAATGAGAAGACACGGCGGTACCTGCGGGCTGAGTGCTTCCGTGTGGAGAAGAACCTGCTCATATTCGGGTGAGTCTCGCCCCCTCCCAGAGAGCAGGGCCACAGCATCCAGCTGCCCAGTGCGCACAGGGGCCGCTGGCTGCCCCAGCCACTTTCTGTCCGTCCTGCTTGCAGTGTCCCCTCCTTCCAGCAGTGACCTCCCTGGTGGGACGTGGGCTCTAAGCGAACATTTGGGATGGAAGGAGAGTTAGGGGGACAAAGCACAAGCTGGCAGTTGGCGCTTCCAGAGTCTGCTCCTGCCTCTGCCCTGTTCAATCCTGGGCAAACCTCTCCCCCTCTCTGCTCCCGTAATGTGGGGGCAGAACACCCCTATCCAGGGGAGCTGGCAGGGCCATGCCCCTGAGCAAGCGCCTGGAGAGAGGTGCCAGCGAAGTCTCTAGTTGCGCAGGAGTGTTTACTCTGTCTGTGTTCCTGCTGTTCCAGCTGGGGACGCTGGAAAGATATCCTGACCCACGGGCGGTTCAAGTGGCACCTGAACGAGAAGGACATGGAGATGATTTGTCGGGCCTTGCTGGTCTATTGTGTCAAACACTACAAGGGGGATGAGAAGATTAAGAGTTTTATCTGGGATCTCATCACGCCGACAAAGGACGGCCAGAACCAGGCTCTGCAGAATCACTCAGGTATTGCGTGTTCTCTCTGCCATTGCACCTGTACCTCTCGCCACTGCGCCAGCCTACGGGACCGAGACTGCAGAAGTCAAAGCAGAGCTGATTGAAACAGTCAGCAAGCAGTTGTGCTTGAGCACCGCGACTCTCTCTGCGCAGAGAAAGTGGCTGCCGTGGGACTGACCTCCACACTGACCCTCAGAGCCAGCGGCAGGGGCTGGCTGGCTGGGGGAGGCTGTTTCCTGGCTGCCTGTGCCATGGCTGGTGCAGAGAGAGCCTTGTGGTGGGAGCAGAGATGCGCTCCTAAATTTTGTCTGTCCTGTGAATACTGTCAGGGTTCCCCTGTGCGGGGAGACATTGGGCAGTGAGCTCGTGGGGCGCTGGTGACCGTATGAACACATTGGGGGTGATAGGCGTGAGGGTGCTTGTTCCCCTCAGAGCGCAGAGGTGCCTGACTGTTCCTGAGGGCATTGCAGGGCGCGGCGTGGGTCGTTGTGCGGGGACCCTGCCTGTGCCTGTTGGCAGCCCCAGCCCTAATGCCAACAGCTGAGACCGCCAGGCGCGGCACTCACGGCTGCGCCGGGGATGCCGGTGGTGCCGTCTGTGCAGCCATCTCACCCCAGGTCACCAGCTTGCGTCTCCTCTCATCGTGGTTCTTGTCCCAGACGTACTGGTCTGCAGTGCCTGCCCTGATGGGTGGAGGTGCAGCATTGGTTTGTCCCGAGACCTCTGCACTGCAGAATCCTACCCAGGTGATGCTGCCTTCTCTCGCTCCATCTAGCAGGACCCTTTATCTCAGGTTTGGCTGTGCCCTCCCTGTTCAGAGGACTCGTACGCTTATTTTCCAGTGTGTGTGAGGTCCACATATCACACCACATGTCCAATTTGTAATTGCATCTGCATTCTGTTGGGTGGAGGTTTCCAGTGTACCCCCAGCTTTGGACAGGGGCCACCCAGAGCCTTCCCCAGCCCTGCTCTCCCGCTGTCTCTGACTCTGCCTGGGCAGCGGGGCACCCCAGCTTCGCCCCCCGCCTGCAGTGCAGCGTCTGCTCTCTGTAGGCATCCCTTGGGGCTGGAGCAGCACAGCAAATAGAGCCCACCGTGCAAACAGCATCGTGCAGCCGCAGTGGCTTTTGTCTTCAATGATGTGAAGACAGAGCTGGTGCTGGCTCCTTGGATCAGCTGGAGGGTTGTGGCCTGGGACACGTGGTCACTGCCCATTCTGTGTCAGAGGACTCTGCGCTGACCTAGCAGCCCCGTGCCTGCATCCTGCGGCTTTCGGGACAGGTGAGTTGGGCTGGGAGGGCCGGCTGGGGAGGCCACGGCGCTCCCTCGGGGTGGTCAGAGCCCCACGGCTGCGTGCTGCTTGTTGCGCACTTGTGATCTGTGGCACAAGGTGAGTAGCGAGGAGGCTGGGACTCTCCAGCCTGCTTTTGGCATCAGGGAGCCAGGCTGAAACCTGGGGCTCCTGTTCCGAAGTGGTGGAGCACAGGGAAGGTTGTTCTGGAGTGGTGCTGTTGCTGAGCCCCAAGAGCGTGCTGCGTGTTACCTGGTGCTTAAAACCCGGCATCACCATTTCCTTCAGTCTGGAAATGTCCGACTGGCTTTACAGTGTGAGGTCCGAGCACGTGGCCTTCAGTGGCTTCCTTAAATTACTCCAGTCACCTCCTACAATGGGAGCCACTCTGGCAGTGTTGCCTCCTGCCCTTGCCACACAGCCCTGCCCAGGGCGACGCTGGGACTGGACTCAAGAGCCCTGTGGGGAGCAGAGCAAGAGTGAGAAACAAATTGGCTGATATGAGTAGATTTGATTTAAATAATGCCAAGTAACGAACAAGCCGCAGTTTCAGTGCAGGGTCAGGAATGCTTTAGGGCAAGAGCAGCACTAAAAGTGGATATTTAGTAGAGGGAAGCAACCAGGAGCTGCTCCGTCAGCTCTTCAGAATGGCTTTTCCCACCTGTGAAACCTCCATGTGGTCTTGGCCAGAGGAGCAGCGAAACCATCTAGCCCAGCCTCAGGAGCTGGAGGAGAGCAGAACCCTCCAGTGCGGAGCAGCCACGGGGCAGGCGCTTCTGTGGATTGCCAAGGAGCCCGGGGTACCACGCGTGTTTGCAGAGAGCTGACCAGGCAAGACATGCTCCGGGCCTCCCTGATGTGCAGAAAGCAACAGCAACCTCCAGCACTTGCTGGTGCATCCTGGGGCTGTTCCTACTCAATCCTGTATCCGCATGACTATGAGGGGCGAGCACAGCGCATGGGCAGCCCGGCTCAGAGCTCTGCTCTGATCCAGCCCCGTCCTGCCTTCCGACCTGGAAGAGGCCAAGCTCCTGAGGAAGCAGCATTTGCCCAGAGTTCGTCAGGCCAGTTTGGTGCTGGGGACAGGAGCCCTGGTGCCCAGTGCCAGCCTCCAGCAGCCACCTGGGCTGGAGCCCTTGTCCTGTTGTGGAGCTGCAAACTTTATGCAGGTGTTGAGGACGCGACGACGCTCCCTCTTCTTCCCTGGTGTCACCAGACCAGACGGATGGGACGGGACTGCTGAGGCACTTCTTTCCCCTTCGCACACATAGACAAGAGAGGACAGCTGCAGGACCTGCCTCAGAAGCGGCTGCCCAGGGAGGCAGCTCATCCCTCTTGGAAGACTCCAAACAATAGTGACCCCACCAGGAGTTATTTCCACGTTCTGCTGTGAACTCGCATCTTACTTCAAGGTTGAAAATGTGCTTAATTTTCAGCTCCAGCCACTGGATCTCATTTTATCTTTGTCAGCCAGATGGGACTGCGTTCCTTTTCCCTTTGGTGTCTTTGCCAAGTGTGAATGCCCCCTGCAGTGAGCTGGTTCCCACGCAGCCCTCCTCCTGATGCACGGAATAGGAAACACCCTTACCCTCTTCTGGTCTTCGATCATTTGGGAGCCTCTTGTTTGAACTCTTGTCCCAAATCACTGTGTTGTCCCCATAGGGTGAACTTGAGAGCTGGCTGTAGTGTCTAGAGCCGTGCCCAGAACCAAGGTCCCTTCCGTGCTTCTATGCGATATTTTTATACTTCAAGGGGCCATGTTATCCTTTGGGCTCAGCCTTGCCCTGAGAACTCACAGCAGTTCAGTTTCTGTGGTGATCCCCAAGTTTTTCTTGGAGACGGAGCCTCCCACGCTCTGCATTTGCCCCGTGCGCTTCCCCCACCCTGGCTCGCCGACCTGCAGCCAGGAGCTTTGCACGGCCTCCTCCAGCTCCCCGGCTCTGCTGCCCTGCCTGGGCACTGCAGCCCCAGCGATGCCTCACGGCAGTGCCCGGCCCGGCCCGCGGTGCTCACTGGCTGCCACTTGCTGTTACAGGCTTGTCAGCACCGGTGCCCAGAGGCAGGAAGGGGAAGAAGACGAAGAACCAGATGTTGCTTCCTGAGATAAAGAACGCGGACTGGCTTGCCACCTGCAACCCCGAGGTCGTCCTGCACGATGACAGCTACAAGAAGCACCTCAAACAGCACTGCAACAAGTGAGTGTGGGAGCCCACGCTGGCTTGCGGAGACCGCAGGCTGAGGGCCTTTAGTGTGGGGAGGGTGGGAGAGAGCTGCGAAGGGCTCACAGCCCGCGCAGGATCACCGTGCTCCGGCTGCTGGACCTCTCTCGGATGCTCCTCCAGCTAACGGGAGCCATGTCCTGAGCAGCAAACCTCTGCAGGGCCCCAGCAGATCACAGGCCTGGGAACTGTGGCATGACACCCCATGGCTGGTGCCTGTCCTGCTTTGAGAAAGTGGGTTCTCCCACATGGAGAAACATGGTGTTGAGCAGGTGTCCCTGGCCTTGCTGACCCTCGGAGTGTCCCCCTGCAAACGCTCTGGCGAGGGCCGCTGGGCCAGGCCCTAGGCTGGCGTCTGAGCACCTGCGTGCTAGCGTGCGTTCCTCTCTGCTGCCCCGGGACAGGGTTCTGCTGCGGGTGCGAATGCTCTACTACCTGAAGGCTGAAGTGCTGGGGGAGGCCGCGGACAAAGCCTTCGAGGGGACCCCTGCCAGGTAGGGACCTCGCGGTGAATCCCTGCGATGCTTCCCGGGGCGGTGGTGGCGGTGCTCGAGCACTGCCACAGCCATCCAGCCCAGCCACGTCTGGGCTCACCACGGCTCCGGGCGAGTCAGACCCTGTGGTCAAATCCCCAGGTCTTGCTCAGGCAAAACTTCATCCTTAGACAGCAGCTCTGCCTGAGCAGGGACCGCGGCCGTGGCAGCCCTGTTGAGGCAGCTCTGAGGATGCAGCGCCAGCCTGCCGGGTGGTGAGGACACTCGGGGACACCCTGCAGTCTGCAGGAAAATGTCTCCACGTGCTGCCTGACAAATTGGCCTTTAATCCAAAGTGGGAGCCCGCAGAGACTGTGCCTGGTTCCCAGGGCCAGGCCTCGGAGCAGAGCATGCCCCGTCGCTGTGGCCTGCAGTCCCTTCCCAGCACTGAGGACAAGGGGGCCGACAGGCTCCGTTAATGCTGCTGGGCCTGCAGCCTGCCAGTTCCTGACCTTCCTGCAGACTCAGCTCTCCGTGCTTCAGAGAGAAGTGTGATATGCTGAGCTTAATTTCCTAGAGCAGGGGCTGCTGCCTTCCCCACCCAGCACAGCTCCATCAGCACGAGTCTGTGCGGAGGGGACGTTGCAGCCCACCCCACCAGACATGCTGTTCTTTTGGGGCTGGTAGGTTTGAAGTGGTTTCCCCCGGAGATGCTCTTCAGATCAGATCGGATCTCCAGTCCTCTGGTGTTGCTTGGGTGGGAGGGGAGAGGGGCTGTGCAGCCTCCCCATCTCTGGAGAAAGAGGATGGGGAAGGCAGTGGGTTGCGGTGGAGCCAAGGCTCCGGCTCTCTGACCCCAGGGAGATGCGCACGCCAGGCCACGGCGGGGCCGCAGGCCAGCCTTGCATTCGTTAGCTGTCCCCGAGCCAGCGAGTGATGGCTCCTGTCTCCCCCTGCCCAGCAGTGCCCAGTGCGCTCCAGTGTCTGGTGAGGCTGGGAGAAGGGCATTCATACCTTGTCTGCCACAGGGAGCTGGACGTGCTGCTGCCAGACATTGACTACGTGGAGATCCCGGTGGACTGGTGGAATGCCGAAGCCGATAAATCCCTGCTCATCGGCGTCTTCAAGCACGGTGTGTACCCAGCTTGTCCGGTGGGTGCCGGTGCGTGAGAGGGACCCAAATGGAGCACCTGGCCAGAGCTCCAGTACCTGGAGGGGACGTCACGTCAGTGCGAGGGGGCCGAGCCACGGCCACGCACCATAGCCACACAGGGCCAAGGCAGCTCTCCCCAGGCGCCGGCAGCTGCGGCGCTGCCAGCTCGTTCGGGTGGTGGGGCAGGCGCGCTGCGGTGCCCAGGGTGGCCGGGCCGGTCTTGCGGCAGACTCCCCTGGTTTGCTGGGAGTGGCATGCAGTTGCCACGTGAGGGCGAGGAGGAAGGCACAGAGCCTCTCCTGGCTCCCCAGCCTTGTCATGAAGTCCCCCTGCGGCTTCCAGGAGCCACGGGGCTGTTTGCTCCCAGCCGCAACCTGCCGTGGGTGCTGTGCACAGCTCTCCGGACGCTGCGCTGCCTGGTGGGATGGAAAGGCTGACCTTTCTCTTTGCCTGCTGCCCAGGGGCTGCAGAGCAATTAGCAGCTTTTGGGAAAGTGTTCTGAATTTCTGGGGGTGTGAATTGCTCTCACAGGCACAGACAGAGCTGGGCGGGGAGCTGTGTCCCACAGAGCAGGAGGTTCGCCCGAACCAGGCTCAGGCCTGGCTTCGTGCTCTTTCTCCTTTTTGATGGCCCGTGGCGGTTGGCAGGTTACGAGCGGTACAATGCCATGCGGGCGGACCCGGCGCTGTGCTTTCTGGAGAAGGTGGGCATGCCGGACGAGAAGCTGCTCTCTGCGGAGCAGGGCGTCAGCGACGGGGCCCAGGACGGTGCCGAAAGGTGGGCAGGGGATGGAGCCAAGCTCTCTGGGGCTGTCTGGCTCACTCCTGGGGGCCGTGTTAGCAGTGGGGCAGTGCTGTGGGGTGAGCTGTGCACAAGGAGGAGGAAGGAAGCAGACCATGTGTCTGAGCACAGCGGGCAGGGGGAAGGCAGGGGGGAGCTGGCTTCCCAGTACGAGGCTGAGAGATGGCATGAGCACCAATTCTCTGCTCCCTCCTGCCGACGACTGGCACAGCCAAGGGGGCTGTACTTCTGCTACCAGGGACTAATTCACTCTCTCACCCAGGGGCAGCATGGAAAAGGAAGAGAGCGGTGGAGAAAAGCTGGAGGGGCTGCCAAAGCAGGAGGTGAGTGGGATTCACGGTGATTGATGCACGCCTGCTGCTGCCAGGCCTGCCCTCCCGCCCTGCGCTGCAGGCTTGGCTCCATCAGCTCTGCTGCAGGGCACCGGGGAACCAGCGCTGCTCTGTGTCGGCTTTGCCATGCCGGGCACGGGCTCTGCCCCACGCTGTCTGCGTCGTCTCTGCTCGCTGGAGCACAGCTTCTGCTGTTGCCTCTCTGTGTTTCCTGCAGACCTAGGCAGCATCTGCCTCGTGGGGAGCTGAGGGGGATTGCGGGCTGGGGACAGCCAGGGGTGCTGGCTCTCGCACTCGGCTTCAGGAGCCACGTGGCAAAGGAGTTGGGGGCGTCCCAAAAGAAATGGCCCTGAGGGAGAGGAAGAGCAGCGAACGAGGCAGCACGGGGGGGTGCAGGGTTCGTTTGAGCCGCGGAGGCTGTCGCACTGCTCCTGTCCTGGGCAGTGGCACTACGGCCTGTGTCACTGTGGTGGACCTCCCCTCCAGCCCCAAAACGGACAGCACTGCCCCTCGGAGCTGCCACCTCCCCTGTCCATGCTGCTCTGATCCCGTGTGCTGTCAGCAGCCGCAACTGTGGCCCGAGGGCACAGGACACACGGCCCTGCCCGTCCTGCCACCCCCTACCCTCCTAGGGCCGGGTGGGCTGCGGGTACGCGCACGGGGGATTCTGTGCAGGGCTGGAGAGCCCTCTCTGATGGTTTCCTTCTGCAGGACATCGTGGCTGCTGGGGTGGGTGAAGCCTGTGAGAAGCGGGACGAGCCAGCGGCAGGTGAGGCCGTATCTCCTGCAGCGCGGCACGCGGCTTCCCAGGGGCTGGCACGGCACAGCCGGAGCCGGAGCGCTGAGGCAGGCGCTGCTGGGTGGGAGGGACATGCTGCTGGGTTGGGGGGACGCGCTGCTCTGTGTTAGGGGGTGAGGTAGCTTAACCTGGGCGGGCTCCTGTCAGGGGCCTTCCCGTGCAGTCACGTGCGACCCAGGGATGGGTCCTGTGGCAGGGCAGCCAGGGTCCTGAAAAAGAGAGTTTCCAGCCGAAACCAGCCACGGGTGACTACAAGCCATTAGCCTGCCCTTGTCCATGCAGATGCCTGCATGAGATGAGCGTGCAAGGTCTCTGCAGTGGGCAGTGCTGGCTGCTGAGCAGGGAGCTGCAGTCCTCTCCCATGCATGGCCTGGCCCGAAGCCGTCATTCCTACCCCAGTCTCTGCATCTGGGCTCTCTCTGAAGGAAGCTCAGACATGGTGAGGCTGTGAGCCAGCAGCTTTTGGGGTGTGGAGGCCCAGGGATGGTCACCACAGCCACCCACTCATGACTGTGATCCCTGGTGTCCCCTGTGGGAGGGGGAAGGTGGGAGGGAGCTCTCGGAGCCGGCCAGAGAGACGCGGGAGCCTGTGGCTTTGAGTGTGCATTAAATACTAATGTCCTTGCTGATGTTTGAAGCCCAGGATGGCTCCGACTCAGACAGATCCTGCTGGCCTGTCTCATCTGCCCTCACAGCCAGACTGCGGAGGCTCGTCACCGTCTACCAGCGCTGCAACCGCAAAGAGCTGCCTCCCCGTGCCGAGATGCTGGTGCCCGGTAACCATGGATACTGGCTGCAGGACGAGATGTTCAGGAGAGCCTCCGAGATGGACTCGGTGAACAAAGAAATGCAGAAGAGGTAATGCAGCAGAGGGTCCTTTCCAAAGCTGATTTAGGCCAGTTGAAGTCCTTATCCCCTCGATTTACCCAGGTGGATGTCACGACGGCTGCCCACATGGGAGGCGTGTGGGCCCTTGCTGGGCAGGGAACGCTGCTCCCAGCCGCGAGGGAGCCTGTGGCTCCGGCAGCCAGCCCGGCCGGGGAGCAGCCTCCACTGCAGTTTGTGGGTAGCAGCTGGTGACACGGTGAAAGGAAGCGAGGGGACAGCTCTTCAGGGCCAAATCCAGCGTCTGCGGGGCCAGGGATCACCCCCCAGCCCCAGCAGAGCGGGTGCTGCTGAGCACTGTTGTGCACTTGGGACACTGCTGGATGAGGGGTGACGGATGAGCGCTGTCACAGCCCACGTGCGCAGCCCTCGTGGCTCTCAGCCGCTGCGTTAGCCTCCTGCTCATGGCCTCAGAAGCCCAATGGTGGCCTATCCTGGTTCGGTGTGCTCCCGTTTCGTTTGCATCCCAGTAAGTGGAAGGATGGTGGGACCATCCTGGCACCCTGCGTGGCTCTGCAGAAACCGGGGTGGGTGATGCTGCCGCCATCGCTGCCAGTCCCCAGTGCGCAGCCCTGGGACTTCCTGAACCGCAGGGACTCTCTGTGGTCAGCAGTCCCCGGTGGCTTTGTCTCCTGTGAACCTGTCCCCGTTGCAGGAACCCGCATAACTGCGTGGTATCTGTGCTGCCCTGTGCCCGCTGTTCGCAGCCTCCTTGTATGGAAGCTGCTCCAGCCCACTGATCTTCCCTCTCCCCTTCCTCTGGACCACTTCCAGTTGTACCGTCCCCTCTTCAAAGCGGGGGCATCAGTGGTTGTGCTTTGGACACCGCAGCAGCCTGCTGTTTCCTGCTCTTTAATTCTGTGGGCTTTTTTTTGGGGGGGGTGTCTCCTTCCAGGAGTGTCCTAGGCAGTTTCCCACCAGCCTTTAATTTGAGGCCTTTCAACAAACTCCCCATTGGGCTCCTTGATTTGGATCATTGATTTTTTTATTAACTTTCTTCTTGTTATTCTCCTTTTTGGAATGAAATATCACTGCAGAGGGCTCACGGCCCCTGGGAGCAGGGGTGGAAATGCTGGTCTAGGTGTATTCTGGTCAGTTGGGGAGTGCTGTGGGTGCTGTCACCCTGTCTGCTCTCCCTTGACGTGTCCCAGCTGCTTGCTGGTGCTGGCTCAGAGCTGCAATTCAGAGGAGCTGAGATTTGACTTCAAGCTTTCTTCAGCCCACAGCACTCACCTTTCTCTGCCGTGACCTGCTCCTGCGCTTGCCCTGCAGTTTGCACCCTGGTCTGTTCTCTGTGGCTTGTTCTCTGTGCTGTTTGCCCCGGGGCTGTATTTGCCCAGGATGCTCTTCACCATCTCTGTCCTGGATCGTTCCTTTGAGTGATCCCCACAAAGTGAAAGCTCAGAGGGTCCAAGCCAGAGTGAAGGTTGTGCTCCAACAGTGCTGTAACTGACCCCCCCATCACCGTGGCTGCTTCCCTTCAGTGGGGAGGGGGTGACACCCACTCCTGGCACCCAGGAGTCCACGGGAGTCAGCAGGGTGGATGGTGTTTGTTACTGGGACCCTTACGGCAACCAGCCCCAGTCACAGTTTCCCCCTGGAAGAGGCTGGATGAGAGCTGTGTCTGCAGGACCTTCCTATCTAATTCCTGGTTACAGAGAGTTGGCCTTTCCATGGAGGTGATGAGACATCTCAATATGGCAGGAAGCAAGTAGGTGAGATAGGTTTGTGCCTCCACAGAAGCTGCTGGAGCCTGTGCCCCGTCGGCAGCACAGCCAGGAGCTGCACTTAGTGTTTTTTCAACAGTGAGCTGAGAGCCAGAGGGCCCGTGGCCTTCGTTCCTCCTCACTGTGCACCGTAAGGCAGAGGATCTCAGGTTGTGGTGATCTCCCCGATGTGCTCCTCCCAGCAGCTCCCCCACAACTGGTGGGCAGTAACTAGATAGTCCTCTCTGAGCCTCTCTGCCTGGTGCCTCGCCCATGCTGGGACCAGAATGTGTCTCAGTGGTGTTCGTGTCTCCTCCCTGCCCCACAGGTGGACCAGGAGGGAGCAGGCAGATTTCTACCGCACTGTCTCCTCCTTTGGGGTTATCTATGACCAGGAGAAAAAGATCTTTGACTGGGCCCAGTTCCGAGCCATCTCTCGACTGGAGAAGAAGACAGATGAGAGCCTGGAGAAGTATTTCTACAGCTTCGTGGCGATGTGCAAGAATGTCTGTGGTCTCCCACTGTGGAAGGAGGATGGTGAGTGGAAAACACATGGCCTGTGGGGGGGTAACAGTAGGTCCATGTAGCCACACGTCAGAAATGGTCCCACTGCCCTCACGGAGCAGGAGAGCAAGGGAGGAGTTTCAGGGACAGCTGGAGGCAGCAAGATGCCAGGCAGGCTGTGGGCTTGCAGAAGGCACGTGCACTTCTGGCTGCCTTGTCCCCCGTGTGTACCGCCTCCCCAGCGCAACGGGGAGTTGGGGCAGCCCTGCGGGCTCCAGCCCCTGCTCTCACAGGTCTCACGGAGCTCTCCCAAGAAATCACAACCAGATTTATCCAGACGGCAACCTCTAGATGTGAGGGAGGAGAAGCAGAGAAGCAGCAGATCGCATCCCCTCCACACTGGAGCTGGGGGTTGTTTGGGTGATCTGTATTGCCGCTTTCGTTCCGAGCATCTCTCTGCTGGTGCTCAGTGCCCGTGCTGTGGCGTGGCTGACTAGAGAGCTCTGCTACAGGGTAAGGGGAGTCTGAACCCACCGCAGGAGGCTTGGAAGCCTGGCCAACACACAGGGCATCTGTTTTCTCAGAGTGCCCTGCGGAGCCCCAGCGCATTGGCGCCATGCAGGACATGGCAGATGAAAAGCTGCTTGGGGGCTATTTAAGCACAAAGATTTGCTTCTAACAGCAGCAGAAAGGATTTCATCTCAGACCTGTCAGGAGGTCTGGTCTCAGGCGCAGTTCCTTGGATGTGTGTGTTGATGCCTTAGGTAGGTGTGCCTCATCAAAAGAGCTGCACGAGCTGAGGGACTCCAGCACTGCTGGTGCTGATGGAGCAGAGCTCAGACAAGGCTCTGAAATCCTCTGCAGCCGAGTGCTGCTCTGGGTCCAGCTGCTGAAGTCAAGGGAGTTTGCTCCCGTGTGTCCATTTGGTGGCAAATGAATGGAAGGTGGTGAGACTGGGAAAAGAAGCCTCAGCGGTGGCTGCCAGCACTCCCCCCACCTCACCTGCAGTCTGAGCGAGAGTTAAAACTCACCTTGCTCATCACTACCTCTGAGTAACTCTCATCAGTCTGTATAACGGGGCCTTGGCTTTTCTATTCCTGCTGTAGGTCCCCCGGACCCTGACATCTACGTGGAGCCTATCACGGAGGAACGTGCTGCCAGAACCCTCTACCGTATCGAGCTTCTGCGAAAGGTGCGCGAGCAGGTGCTCAAGTGTCCGCAGCTCCACGAGCGGCTCAAGCTGTGCCGGCCGAGCCTCTACCTGCCGGTGTGGTGGGAGTGTGGCAAACATGATCGGGACCTGCTGATCGGCACCGCCAAGCATGGCCTGAATCGCACTGACTACTACATCATGAATGACCCCCAGCTGTCTTTTTTAGATGCATACAGGAACTATGCCCAGCATAAAAGAACGGGGCTCCCAGGCCCAGAAACCCTGTGCTGCCTTTACCAGACTAACTCCAAACTCTACAGTTCCCCTCTGTACAGCCAGGTGGACCGGACTTGCGAATCCCTGGAGAATGAAGCCGAGAGTCAGATCAAGCTGGAAGCCGTAGACAACACTATGTCCCAGGCTGGGGGCAGTCCGCCGGATGCAAACTGTGAAACGTTCATGTCTAAAGTCCGGGACATCATTTCTAGTAACTATGATGAGAGCTCTCTGCCGGACTCGCTGGTGTGCATGATGTACGATGAGAAGGCCTGTAACAGCGAGCAAAGCTCCCTTGCCCGAGACAGCCCAAGTTGCACAGATGTTGGAAGCAGCATTGCTAAACTCTCTGAGGGCAAGCTAGAGGGGGACGAGGATCCGTCCAGCTGCGATGCAGATGCCATGAGAGATACTCCCTTCCTAGAGGGTTTGCAGGTGGGCTGTGACCAAATGGACAGTCAGAACGAGGAAGCTGAGCCTTCACCTTCTACCCGCAAACGCGACCCTTCGCGGAGCGTCCCAGCAGAGCTCTGCGAAGCCTTGCAGCAGAAGGGAGACCTCACCGGCCCTGCGCCAGTGCTGCCTGAGCACGGTGCCATGGAAGGGGTCTTAAGCGTGGGGCTCTACAGTCCCAGTCTTCATAACTATGAAATAAAGGTTCCTCCTGAGCAGAGGTTCATCGATCTGCTGCAGGAGAAAGGAATGGAGGCAAAGTCAGGGCCGAGTCAGAGCCACAGCGAGGAAGATGAGGAGGAAGAAGAGGACGACGATAACTCTGAGGCAGCAGCAGATGTTGTGGAAGGCTTGAGCGGTCCCAGGACCAGGGCCGGTTGTGACTCTGAGGCTACTGAACTGGGGGGCGAGGAGCAAAGCTCTGGCCTCCCCACACCCGAGGACACTTGCCCAGACGTGAATGACGAGAGAGAGTCCCTGGGGCTGGGGACACCCGAAGAGCTGGGGGAGCCTGGGCCAGAGGGCAGGGAGGACCGTGGCCTGGATGAGGAGAGCACCCTGCAGCACTCACCGGGCCAGGCTCAGAGCCAGGCTTTCAGCCTGCCTGCGCCTCTGCTGGGGGCCCCAGGGGCAGAGCCCCCCCGTGCTGGGGGGGAGGCCTGGGGCCGAGCGGCTGAGGGGCAGGCAGGCTGCAGAGAGGCCCTGCACCCCGAGCCGCAGGGGGTGAAGCAAGAAGAGTGTGAGAGCAGAGATGAGGGGGAGAAAGCCAGCAGCAGCCAGAGTCAAGGTACGGTCCTGAGAGCTCCCTCTGGCTGACAGTCACCTCCGGCTGGGGTGGGAGGGACCTGCTGTCCTCCCTGCAGAGCCAAAGCCTGGGGGCTGCCGAGCCCCCGGAGCGGCCTCCCCTCTGTAGCAGTTGGCGTCCCTCTAGCTGATGTGATTGGGGCACAAAGGGTTGGTGGCCACGTTTGCCAGCAAGACTGGCCAGAACCCCCCACCCTGAGCCCCAGCAGCCCTTCTGCCGTGAGCACCCCATGGTGCAGGGTGCAGGACACCCTTCCCTTCCTGGCACAGGGCACTGTCTGGTGAGCAGCTCCTTCTGGAAAAGCATGTGCCCTCCTGCTCGCCTGCCCAGGGTATGGGGATGGTCAGGGACAGGGGCCACTGCAATATAAGCCCCCCCAGACTCAGCCCAGGGGAGTGCTGGCCCTTCCTGAGCAGCGTGGGCCACCTGCCGTGACCCAGGGCTGCTGCCCACCATTTCTTGGTGGGTGGCTGGGGAATGGGACCGTTGTGGAGCCAGCTGCGCACTGGGGTGGGAAGGTGTGAGGAGTTGCTCCCACCTCGAGAGGGCGAGAGAGGCAGGGCAGTGATGGGCTCTGTTCTCTGTCGCTTTCTCAGATGGTCCAGAGAAGTACTTGGAGGAAGAGAGCAAGAGTTCTGCTTCTGTCCTGCCCGGGGAGATCGATGACCTTCAGGATGCCCGGGCACCAACCATAGCCCAGCTGCTGCAGGAGAAGACACTTTACTCCTTCTCTGAGTGGCCTAAGGTGAGTTTAAAATTAACACTGTTTGCATTGCAAGTGTTACCGCATAATCCTGACCAGCAGTGGCTCACACAGCCCCAGCCCTGCCTCCTGGTCCTCCACACACGGCTCCCCACGGATGCTCTAAGTGGGGTGCTCTTCCCAAGCACCCGCGCCGTGGACACGCCTGCCCCGAAGCAGTTCCCCGCTGAGCTGAGGTCACCAGGGCTGGGTTTGTCGTTAATCCTGAGACGACGTACATGAGTCAGTCATTCGAGTCCCAGCCTGACACCATCCAATTCTGTTTGCAGGACCGTGTGATCATCAACCGCATTGACAACATCTGCCATGCCATCCTGAAGGGCAAGTGGCCTTCCTCCAGCCAGCAGTTTGAGACACAAAGCCTGCTGACGGCTCCAGCGGTAGCCAGCAGCGCCGGCAGCAGGAACAGCTTTGCTGAGTCAGAAGCCCCCGATCCCGGCTTCAATAACGGGGTGTTAATCTCACAGGTACAAAAGGTGAGGGGGGCCCCTCGGGCAGGGACAGGCTTGGGAGTCTGGGGTGAAGCATTGCGCAGAACTGCTGAGTTTCCCAAGCGGGGCCTGGGTTTTCACTACCTCTTGGTGCCACTTGTGCTGTCTAACACATGGCTTAAGCCACTTGGTCCCCACCACTGAGGGCTCCTGGTGAGCTCCCCATGCTCTCAGCCCCCCGCCAGCCCTGCTCCCCTTCTGGGGAGGCAGCCGCTCTGCGGCAGCTCTGCAGCTCCTGCGGCTGTAGAGGTGCTTCCAGAGTCAGCGCTGGAGCACCCAGCATGGTCAGGGGGAAAAGGGGACACTGCCCTGGTGTCCCAAAGGAAAGGGTGCAGGAGAGGGCACTGCCCCGGCAGTCACCAGCTCTCTCTCATCTCCTCTCGCTGTTGAACACAGCGCAGAGACAGGAGCTGCTGGCCTGGGACCCCAGCAGCTGGCGGAGCATCCAGGGTTATAGCACCTTGGGAGATCAAAGTGTGTGTGAGGGTGCTCCTGCACCGTCCCCACGCAGGGAAAGAAAGAGAGGTGTGATGTGCCCAGGGAAAGGGCATCCTTCAGGGCTCCTGCGGAGAGGCAGAAGAGCCTGACCGTTAGCTCAAGTGTTGGTTTGAGGAGCTGTGGTCCCCGGGCAGTGTGCGAGCAGCTGTAACCCTCTCCATGGCTTTGATGATACACACAGGAACGGTTCCTGACCCCTGCCTTTGCAAAGGACGAGCGGAAGCACAGGAGGCCCTATGAATTCGAGATGGAGAGAGATGCCAAACAGAGGAGCTTGGAGCAGCTAGCAGCAACCCATGTTCATCCGCCCATTGTGCTGAACGGCTGGCGCGACGCAGCGGTGGACTTGTCCAGAGCCTCTGATGGGTCCCCGGGGAACTCCTCTCCTTTTCCCCTGAACACAAACATGCCCAAGCTGGGGACCGTGAACACCCTCCAGGGCTCCCTGGGCATGGACTTGTCTGGCATCCTGCAGGCAGGGTTAATCCATCCTGTCACGGGACAAATTGTAAACGGCAGCCTCCGAAGAGACGATGCTGCCATGAGGAGGAGACGGGGCAGGAGAAAAAATGTAGAAGGGATGGACCTCATCTTCTTGAAGGAGAGGCCTCTTCCAACCAGGCTGCAGGTGGGTTGATGCTCCCCCCTTTCACAGGGCCCTGATGGAGTCAGCCCAATTTTTCTCATGGTCCAGCTCTCCCCTACAAGCCCTGCTCCCCATGACAATGTGGGACCTCCTCCAGGACAGCTTGGCTTGTGCTGGAGCGGGCAGGAGCGGATACTACTCCAGGGAGGACGGGAAGTTTTCCCTCTGGATTGCAGCGCTCTGCCTGGAGTGTTTGAGTCCTGCTAAGCGTTATCGAAAGCAGCTGTCCCTCCTCGGGGGGTGTCTAGGGTTCGAGAACATGAGGAAAGGTCATTGACTGCATTGGAGCTGTGGCCAAGAGCCTGCTGCACCCTTTCTCCTTCTACCCTGGGATCCACTCAAAGAAATGGGGCTCTGGGAGCAAGACCAGTTCCTCTAGACCACTTTTAGGAGTGATCTGGGGGGGAAGTTGGTCCTCCTGGTGATTAGGGTGTTTCCAGGTGAGTTCAGAAGCATCTCCCAGCTCTCTCTGCCCTCCATGCTGCCAGTGCTGGGGACTGAGTGGAAGTGTAATGCAGTGGTGGGTGGTGATTTAAGGAACAGGCGCTGGGAATATGTGGATTAATCTGTGTGATGGGAGCAGATGACCTGTTTTGGGAGCTCTGCTTATCTGGGTGCATGTGCATCACCACGTGCTGCTGATGGGCTCTCCCTGCTCCTCCCTCCACGTCAGGATGTTCAGGAAGATCAGCCACAGCCCCCCCAGAACAGTCCCCTCCCCGATGGGCCGGTTGCTGCTACCTCAACTCCACAGCCAGTCCCAGCTGCAGGCAGCCAAGCAGAGAAGGCTGTCCCGAATAAGAGTCTCCTCGACTGGCTCCGTCAGCAGTCCGACTACACACTCGACGTTCCCGGCTTTGGCACAGTAAGGGTGGCCTTCGGTGGCACGTGTGTGTGTGTCTGCCTTGTGTGTTGCCCTTTGTGTTAGGTTTTCTGCAGTCGCTCTTGAGTTCAGGGCTTCCACGAAGTGTCTCAAAATACAGCCTTTTTCCCTGTACCGTGGCTTGTGGTGTTCACCAGGGCTGTTTGGGAGGTTCATCACACGCCTGGGTGCGGGCACAGTTCCCTGTATAGCGGTGAAAGGCACTTGCTGAGCTGCGTCCTCCTGCCCCAAGGTCTATTTTCCAGCTCCAGTGCATCCGTCTGCCCAATGCACAATCAGTCCAATGTCTTCCAGAAGCGCCAGGGATGGGGAGAGAAATGGGAAAAGGGATTTGGGATGCTCAAGGTCTGTCTGTGTTGCTCCCTTTCACCTGGGGTCATTTTAGGCAGTGCTGTTGTATTAAATAAGGTTCCCAGACAAGAGGAAACCTCCTCGCTTTAAAAACTGGACCAAAGTGGCTGTGTTGCAGGCTGCAAAGGCTGCGGTTGCGTGGCTGCGGGCGCCGTCAGAAAGCAGAGTGGCAGAGAGTGGGGTGCAAAGTCTGTCTGATTCTTCTTGCCATCTCATAAGCATCCACCCCTTGGTTTCACAGGCTGGTTTGCTCCAGGTTTCAGCTTATTTAGCCTGTTAGACCATGTGGTAGGCAGAGCACAGGCTGTAAAACAGAGTAGGAAGAAATGTGGTGGTAATACATAAAAGACTGTGCATCTTGGTCCTGGAGGATTGTGTGCCTGAGGCAGGGATTCCCTGGAGCTTGGAGTACAGGCAAGCCATTAGTGTTTTGGAGCTCGTTAGAGATGAGAGATGAGGAGCCCAGCATTTGCTCGGGCAGGATGGCCCTTGCTTTTCAAAGTCCAGAGATACCTGCAGCTCTGTGCCCAAGGCCAGACTCCCAGCAGCGCTGCAAGAAGCAGTCAGACGGCGGAGCAGGCGTGGAAGTGCCTTCCCACTCCTTTCCATCGACCTTGCCTTCATGGGGGCTTACTGGAGCTCGCTCAGTCTGGCCGTGCCACTGGTGAACCTCTTGCTCCCAGCAAGCCCCCAGTGCCCTGGGCCAGCCCTGCAGGACCTGCCCTGTCGGGGCGCGTGTCCTCTCTCCAGGTAGGATGGACTGAAAGCTGCTTTGGAGTACTGCAGCAGCTCAGCTTGTTGAAGGACAGGTGAAGCTCAGGGTCTTGTCTCTGACTCTCAGGAATCAGAGCCTGCGGTAGCTGATTGTAATGCTACATCCCTGCAGGCACGTCGGTGCACGCAGTGGGTGTGCAACAACGCAGCTGTAGCTCTGCAGGTTGCGGTCCTGAGGGCTCTGATCCCAAAGAAACATGGTGCAGCAGCTCTGCGGTGGGAACAGCTGAAACAGGAGTGAAACAAAGCACGGATGAGCTGGCAAGAAGCGGGTAGCTGAATCAGACTGACACGAGATGGCACACACAGACCTGTTCTCTCTTTTTCCTAGCTGCAGTTAGCGCCCCGTTTACAGATGCACGTATATGAATTGGCAGCAGGTTACAGTTTTAGGATTGGAGGGGAATTAGAAAGGGCTGGGGGTGAGGTACACTGAAAACCCCTTTATACCTACAAAAATCAATTGTGCTCATTTGAGAGCTGGCCCTGTGGCAGAGACCAGCTTGTGCCGCTCACGCTGCTCCCACACAAGTCTGCAGGGACCCTCTGTCCCTCCGCAGCTCATCTGTGCCACTCTCCTGCAGGGCTTGTAGCCGTCCAGGCTCATTAAGCCGTCTAGTCTCATTAACGTTGTCTTGTTTGCACTCCAGAATTTTTCAGACAAGCCCAAGCAGAGGAGGCAACGCTGCAAGGACCCCAGCAAATTGGACATTAACGCACTGACGGGAGAGGAGCGGGTGCCTGTGGTACATAAGGGTACCGGACGGCGGGTAAGCGAAGGCCTGTTCTGTGCTCTGCCCTTGGTGTCTTGAGATGCTGAGCAGACCCCGAGCTCACCTGGGGGAGATTTAATCCAGAGAAGCCTATGGATGGGACAAAAGTCTGGAACACGTCACTGATCTACACTACCCTGTGACACGTGTGTGCCCGAGGGGACACGGACCTGCGAAATAAGGGACTTTCTGTGTGAAGTAAGGAAAGTCTGAGTGTTCACCCTTGCCAGGGTGCACAGACTCCACAATGGCAAAGGGATTCAGCCTTTGGCTTTAAAGCCACCATCAGCACAGCCCTGCCTGATGCTTCCTGTCCCGGATTTGGTTGTTCCCTTTGAATTCACTGCAATATGCCACAAATTGTAATATTGCCATGCAACTGTCTTTGGTTGTTCCTCCTTACGAGGTGCAGGCAGAGCATACCAACACCCATGCGAGTGCTGGGCATGCAGGAAGCGGAGGGTTTGAAGGGCTTTGTCTTGCTTACTGAGCAAGGAGCACGGATTTACTCGTCTGCGGTTTAATCCCCAGCGCACTGATGTTCAGCTCTCTGAATGAGAAGGGACGTTCAGGGATACTTTCCACCCAAATTCAGCTCTTAAACACACCCAGGACTACACTAGGTCAGAATTAATCACATCTAAAACCAAAAGTGAAGAGTGAGGCAGAAAGAGGCTGTTTCAGCCACATCTGGGTTTCCCTCTGTTACACCCACGATGGCTGTTGGAGACCTGGGTGAATTGGTGGGTTTGTCCGGTTCTGAGCATGGCTTTTATAGAAGCTCCATCCCCATCGCTTGTTTGTGGGGAGGGAGATGGGACGGGCCACAGAGGCTGAACTTGCCTTTTCTCTCTGAACTCTGTCTGGAGGCAGCAGGTGCATACCGAGTCCCGCCAAGATGTGTAGCAAGGGAACAGTCTCTGCCCCAGCCAAACTGCACCCCAAAGCAAGGAGCTAGGGGAAGTGTAATCGTATTTCTTGTATTATTTTACATAACTCTTTCTGCAATAGAGGTCATCGTTCTGCTGTGTTTTATAGTTAGGGGGAGCCACGGCACCAGCATTGAAGGAATTGCCAAGGTGGCTTGATGCAAACTTGGAGTATGCTGTTGCAGCTGACTGGGCTGACATTGTTAAGCTTTCAGTAAGTTAGAGCTTTTGGAGAAATCTGTATCATGTCATCTTTTCTTTCCCCTCCCCATCCCCACAACCTTTCTCCAGTGAGGATCCGGGAGCTGCGAGGCAGGACCTCGGCTGCGCGCGCGAGAGGGGATAGCTGCAGGGCCGGCAGCGCCGGGAGCGCTCGCGTGGCAGAGAGGGAGGTTGGGCGCGTGCCGCAGCTCCGCGGCGCGGCCAGGGGAAGGAGAGAAGGGGGTCAGCGCCCTGGGAACGGGGTTCAGCAGCTCAGGGTGACTGTCCAGAAAGCCTTGGGATGCTTAGAAATAGCGGGGGCAAGAGAAACGCTCTAGGAGCAATAATCCACCTCGGGTGCTGGACGACAGGGAGTGGACAAAACACATTCTCACGGGTCAAATTTTCAAAAATACCCTCAGCCGAGGCTTTTCATCAGCTCCTGCAAACTCTGCCTGTGCAGCCCTGGGCCTGCTAAAGGCCCCACAGGTCACCAGGCCTGGAGGCTCAGACACTGGCAGGGAGAGGGGCAGGACGGAGCCTTGCCTCGCCGTGTTCATTCACCCCATTCCTCACGCCAGTCCCTGCCCCGGTGCGTGGCAGAGCCTGCGGAGGAGGAGCGCTCTCCCCTCCGGCACACGGGCGCTGCCAGATCGCCCTTCCCCGCCCTGCGGGCTGGCCTTATCCAGACTTCTCCCTCCGTCCCTCCCGCCTGCTCCCCGTTTTTGTGGCTGCGGTGGTTTGTGTGACGCCCTTGCAGGGGGCTGGAGGGGGAATCAATTGGCTTAGAGGTTTGTACTGCTCTCAAATTTGCTTTTAATTAGCGCTGGAGATTCGGCGTGGTCTGTCCCAGTCCCCAGGAAACAGCTCCACGCCCGGGCTGGTGTCAGCGCCCTGTCTGGGCAGCCAGCACCCGTGCGCGCTGGCAGCTCTTCCTTACCTTCGTTTGCGGGGGACGGTCTCTGCCGGTAGGAACAGCTGTGTGCCTGGCCACCGCCCCGGGCACCCGCTCACGCGCCCCGGTTCGGCGGCTGCATGCCCGTTAGCATTCGCACCCCGAGCCCCATCAGCACTTTGCTTTTGGCGAGTGCGCATCCGTCCTGGCACGTGCATGCGCAGGGACGTCTGGCTGCTCCGGGCGCTTGGGCAGGCGGGAGCGCGGGGTCGGCTGCCCGCAGAGCCCAGGCGCGGTCACGGGCCCATGCGGGTTTTCCCACGTGCCAGCGGGAGCAGAGCAGAAGGTTCTCCCCCTTTGGGCAGTAGCTGTGCTGTGCAGACCGCCGGGGTCATTTGATTCAAGTTTCTGCACTGCAGGCGTCAATGTGAAATACTTTTCCTACCTAAATCTATTATTGGAAATGGTTCAAAGAGCAGCGATATTGAAACTCAAGGGAGCCACAAAGGGAAATGTTTAAATGTCTGTGATGAGGATGCTGAAAAATGGAGTGTTAAACTGCACTATGGATCCCCCCGCACTGCTCTGTGTAACCGGACAGTCTCGCCCAGTTGTGGCCGCTGGGTTTTGGTCCCGTATCTGAATGCTCAGAATAACCTTCCTGGCGTCCCAGCGAAGCTCTAACTGGGAGCTCCTCAGGCAGCATGTCCACTCTCTGTGTGTCATCCCACGCAGCTTTGCTGTCCTGCAGAGCATTGAAAATTTGGCCCTTCACATCTAAAAGCCATGATTTTTCACCTGTTGCTGAAGCCACATTAAAGCTGGGAAGCGAGCTAAGTTGGCATCTGACACAGAGCTGCCCCGGTGCTTCTCGTGTTGTGAACAGCCGATGCTGAGGGCTCGGGTGAAAACGCGGGGTAAAAATGTGCTTCCTTTCCTCCCTGTGCACTTTGACGCTGCAGTATCATGCCAGGGCAGAGCGAGGGTGTTTTGCATTTGGCAGCATCCCTTGGGGAAAAGTTGTGCGTACCTCTCAAATTCCATATCATGTAGGCAAATATTTCTGTGCTGACACCATCTGGGATGCAGATGCGAGCGCAGAAAAGCCAGATTTCCTTTGATGCAGTAATAACTGTCAGGTGTTTTCTGTTGTGTGTGTTTCGTTTTCAGGGCTACTTACCGGAAAGCAAATTCAATCGCATCCTAACCGAGCCTGTGCTCCGAGACGCGGGGCCGCGCCGGAGGGGGAGGAGGCCCCGAAGCGAACTCATTAAAGGCCCTGGCGTTGTAGCAGATTCTTCTTCTGGAATGGGACCATTGTTCATGAACGGACTGATTGCTGGGATGGATCTAGTAGGACTTCAGAACATGAGAAACATGCAAGGGATCCCTCTGACCGGGCTGGTTGGGTTTCCTGCTGGATTTGCAGCGGTGCCCGCCGGCGAGGATGTGAAAAGCACCCTGAGTATGTTGCCCATGATGCTGCCGGGCATGGCTACCGTGCCACAGATGTTTGGCGTTGGAGGACTTCTCAACCCCCCCATGACAACTACTTGTACTGCGACTGCTCCGACCTCGCTAACAAGCACAACGAAAAGTGGCACAGCCAACGCAGAGAAAGCTACTGAGGATAAACAGAGTAGCCAGGATGGGAAAAAAGAAACTCTCTCGGAAGACAAGCCTGGTCCTAGTTCGTTTTCTAATCAGACAGAATCCGCAATAACTACCAGTAGTCCTGTAGCTTTTAACCCGTTTCTTATCCCAGGGATGTCTCCTGGACTGATCTATCCCTCAATGTTTCTTTCCCCTGGCATCGGCATGGCGCTGCCCGGCATACAGCAAACCCGGCACGCGGAGGCAGCGAACCTGGAGAGCCAGAAGCGGAAGAGAAAGAAAGCGAAGGGGGAATCGGCAAACCCAGAGCCAGAAACTGTCTCGCTGCCGGAAAAAGAAGCTGCGAACAGTCAAAACTGTACAGAGCAAACACCGCCCTTGTCGGCAGAGAAAGAGCAGGACGGACCAGCAGAGGAGGAGCGCGAAGCGGCTCGCGATACCAATTAGAACTTTTGTTTCATTGAAAAAAAAACACAAAAAGATTGTGGCTTGTGAGTTTCTTATCCCATAAACTCTTTGTTACTTACCCTCCCGCCCTGCTCCGCCTTCATAAACCTGTGTTTCCATGAGTAATATTATCTACCTAATTCGCCGTCAGAAAAAACTCTGGTGACATACTACATGTTAATAGTTGCAGGGTCTTGCCACTTTATTAGATAAACAGTGTTGTCTAGCTAGTATGGGAGGCACCGAATTCTCGTTCTGTTTTTCCAGTCGTTCATCCCAGCCGACGATAGCAAGTCCAGTACTCGGTCACCCCCCCAAATTGCTCACTCCTTTGAGAAGAAAAAGCAGCAAAAAACCAAGAGCAAATGAAAAGTCTTTACCTCTTGGTCTACACGCAGACAAGGGTATTTCTGTCTACAGCGACACTGAACGAAAAAGCCTGTATTTGGGGGTAAAAAGCACAGCTATAGTAAGTGCTAATGTGTATTTTTGATTTAAAGTATTTCCCTATTTTATCATGGTTACTAGAATAGTAGTATAGACAGAAGTATATAACTAATGATTGAAAATGCATATATTCATTTCTTTGAAAGGAAAAGCATAACTGGTAGTGATATAATTTCTTCATCACCCCCACCTCAAAGGTTTGGAGACAAACTGCAGCGAGTGAAAATATGACGTAGACATTCTTTCGTATTTTTTAAAACCAAAGTTTGGTTTTACGTTAAGTGGAGTTTAGTTGCCCTTTCCTCGATAGTTACAAGAACTTTTCAGCTTGAGCTGGAAAGGTTTTGCACATCTTGCATGAATTTTTTGGGATTACTGTACCTGTAGCTACCAGTTTCTTCATCATTCTGCTAGTCTTCAGTTCTCCTCTGTGGCGTTAGTTCTCATCTATGGCATTAGAAGTGCTGTAAAGGTATTTTTTTCCAGCCGTGAACAGGCCACGCTGATTTTAATGCTCTTACATGAACACTGAGGCTTTTTGAGTTTTTATTTTTCCACTCCTTACCCCAGAAGCATCGTCCTTTCAGCAAACACAAAAAGGCTGTCGGCCAGCCTTCCTGTTTGGGCAGTCCTCCGAGAAGGACCGTTGAGACTTTCAGAGCTTGAGTTTCTTCTTTTCTAGCGTTAAACTGTGAAGAGATGACCTTGGCTTCTTCTTTCCATTCCGTTTGCTGTTGAGCAGTATTTCCGAGTCCCGCCCCCACTGGCAAACGATTTCGACGTCTGCATTTTAAACGGACAGGCTTTAACGCCGTCGGCCCCCGCAGCTCTGGGTACCGAGACACCTCCCCAGGCAACTCTTCCTATTTCTCCTTCCCCTCACTCCTTGTTGAATTTTTCTTTCACTTGGGCTTGTTCTTATTTGCAGCTCATGGTTTGAGACTTGAAATAAACCCATGGCGGTGCAGCAGCGAGGTAAAAGGCAGGCTGGTGAGGGAGTTGGGAGCGTGCTAGTAATCGGTTTCACATTTGGTTGTCACAATTTACTGTATTTTTTACTTATTTTCTGTTACAGTTTTGCTAATTTATCAGATGGTCCAAATGTTTTGACATAACTATTTCAGTTTGCATTATTTATTTATGATGCTTTTTGTCATTGTCTTTTATACATTTGGGATTATAAATTATGTACATGTTAAAATTAGCATCTCAAAGAAGTCTGTTACCCATGGTCTAAAAAGCATTTGGTTTATATTTTCACAGAATTTATTCCCAGTTTACTGGATTGGATGATTTTTTTTTTTAAGTATGTAACCAATCATAATGCAACCCCCCCCCCGATAATTAAATGTGTTCTATTTAATAACATCCTTGTAGCATAGATACTGTATCACTATCGACAGATTTCTTAGAAATGCTGCTATCTCTATTTAACTAACATTTTGTTCAGTTTTGCCTCCAGTGGAAGCAGAAAGGGTTTTTTCAGCTGTTAAATCCAAAATCAATATAATTTATTTATGTAAAAAAAAAAAATCACGATTGATATATTTTTGAACCTTTTAAGTACTAACTTTCTTTTTATTCAGTAGAAGAACATGTACTTGCCCTAAATCCTTAAAATACAAATGCTATAAAACTTCATATATCTTCCAAGCCTTACTGTGAACGGATACAGAAATCTCTTCAGAGTCCATTTCTTGTTACGGGACGGTTTGTCCGGGGTTACACGCGCAAGGAACAGGGTTTAAAGTGAAATTTATTTAATTAGCCAGCATGCTCTATACCTTGTTCTTCCTTATCAGACATGTACGCTACGTCTCTGGGTGTTTAGGCTTCTCTTGGACTGCTGCTTTGTGACCCTTTCGCAACCCGATATACTCTGTGGATTATTTAGACTGTAAGGCGTAAGTGGCTTCTTCTTATTTTCCATCATATCCGAAACAAATGCCAAATTTTCACCAGTTTTCATGGCTACTCACACAAACATACATTCTTCACCAAATGTGCTGACAAAATAAACTGTCTGTGCTCTTGAACATGGATAAAAAGAAAAAGATTTAAAAGTCAGATTTTTATTTTTTTAATTTAGTGACTAGATGATGCTTATCTTTCAAACTTGGCAGAGCCTTGCTACAGATGTATATAATTTTTTTCAGCAAATATATGTGAATGTTTAATTCACCCGACTCAGTGATAAACGTTACTTGCCTTTTTCTCAGCACGGATCCGTTGAGAAGGTGTCGAACCCAGCGGACTCCTCCCTTCTTCGGGGCTGCTCTTCGTGCACCGTGAGACGTGCGTTGCTGCGGGGAAGGGCCGCTCGCAGCTGGCCGTGCCTCCCGCGGGAGGAGGCTGCTGGGCTGAACCCCGCTGCGGCCAGCGGCTCTCACCAGCGCCGCGTGGGCTAACTCGCCCTCCCGCGTGGGCTAACTCGCCCTCCCGCGTGGGCTAACTCGCCCTCCCGCGAGGGTTAACTCACTGGGCCGTGAGGGTTAACTTGCCATCCCACGTGGGTTAACTCGCCCTCCTGCGTGGGTTAACTGGCCGTCCCGCGTGGGTTGCGAGATCGCCGGAGCAGCCCAGGCTCCCCGGGCAGGGGAAGCGCGCGAGGTGCGCGGGGCGCTCTGCCCACCTGCCTCGTCCGGAGGGTGGGCAGGAGCCCAGGGACCAGGCACGAGCCCCTCCTGCCCCAGCGACAGACAGCCCTGCGCACGCCCGGCAGCCCTTCGGCTCCTCCTGCGGAGACCCTGGGCGCCTCCACCTAAGCCTTGAGAAATGCTAATAGGTGCCAAATAAATGCTGGTCCTAAATCTCAGGGTAAGGATCTCATGCTTTAGATAGGTAGGAATTAATTCAGTTTTTCAGATGAATAAACAGATGCACAGGAAGAGCTAAATAATTTCTTTAAGGTCCAGGAAAAAAGGCACAGAGTAAACCAAGAGATTTTGCTTGCTCCCCCTGCCCTTGCATAAACACCTTGTCCGGGCATTTTGTTGCTGCATTTATTTGGGAGTAGAAACAGGAAAGCACCGGGCAGAAGAGCCATCAGATACCGCTGGGACAGGGGCAGAGGAGGCAAAACGATGGTGTGAACTCTGAATTTCCAGTTCCTGAGTCTCCCTTTAAATTCTGGCTCCGCACGCTGCAGCCTTCCACCCCGGCATCGTTATCGCGGAGTATTTGCTCGAAAGATCTGCAGAAACCCGGCAGCCCCTCGGTGCACGGAGAAGCGCCGTGCTGGCATTGACGCTGTGAAGTCGGTGGCGGCCGTGGCGTGCGCTGTCTCGGCAGATGAGGTGTGTTACCCGCCGTCTGGTACGGAGGGAGTGGTTGTGGTCGTGGTTGTGGTTGTGGTTGTGGTTGAGGACAGGGCACGGGCGGGCACAGCTCTCTCTCTTTGGGGTTGGTTTTGCAGGATACAGGTGCCTTTTCCCGGAGCGTGAGGGGGTAAAACACCTGCAGCTGCTTGTCTCTGCACTCCTGTCGCTGCCCGATTTTTATCTGATAGGACACAGACTAGAAAAGTATCATCGCACATTTAGACAGGATCTTTCAGTCTCTATATGGTCTCATAAAAGGGTTAACGATTTCCCTGGGCTCCGGGTGAGCGTTACCTGCCCTACGGGCACATCGCAGCTCTGGTGTCTTGACAAAGTTACAAGCAAGGATTTGGGGTCCGAAATCTCAGCTGGCAGTGAGCAGAGGGCAACTCCTCTAATGACACTTGCTTTGTATCGAATAAAACTTGAGCTTTTCAGTGCATTTGTATTTTCCACCTCTTCAGGGCTCACTGCAGCTCCAGGGCTGTGGAGCACGGGCTGAGTCACAAGACTAACTCTCATTGCTTTTTACAACTTGAAAGCAATATCGAGTGCTTTACGGTGAAAGCACTGTTCGTGCTCCCCGAGTGCTTCGCACCATGTGTGCCAGCGCCCAGCACCCCACGGTCACCGGCCGGCCAGGATGGGCAGCGCCGCCGGGCAAGGAGCTGGCCCAGCGGCCGGCAGAGCAGCAGCTCTGGAAAATCAGCGGTAAGAGAAATGCAGCTGATCTCCGGTTTCCCCTCCCAGCTATCTGCATAACGTCCCTTTACAGCTCGTGCAGCTGGCCGGGGAGCACCGTCCTCGGCCTCCTCCTGGGGGCTTTGGGGTGTGTGGGTGTCAGGGTGCAGCCAGGGGTGGCTCGAGGCCACCGGCGCGGTGCCGAGGCAGCACTAATTCCTGGAGAGTCCAGATTTCGCCTCAAAAGGCATAAAACGATGCAAGATCTCCAGCCCAGCAGGAAATCAGTCCCACTCCGTCTCGTCTCGTTAGCCCTCCAGCGCGATTTTAGCTAGAGGACCGGCTCTGTTCGGCCCTGTTACCTGGCTCCCGTTTGCCAGTGGCCGGATGGGGACACGCTTTACTGGTTTAGCCTGGAATTCGATCCCAGTCTCTCCGAAAGCATCGGTTGGTGCAAGACCAGCACCAGCCCTCGTGGGGGTTTCAGGGAATAGCAGGGACAGGCGAGGAACCGAGGGGCGCGGGAGTCGTAGCAGATGCTCTGCAGCGCGTCTGCTCCTCGCTCTGGGCTCCTGCCAAGCACTTGGCTGTTACATTTTTCCGCTGGATGTGTTGTAGCAAAAGGAGACATTTTACAGGAATAGCCTGTACCATTTAGAGAGACAAAGTAAATTTTTAAAGGAAAACCCCATAATGACACTTTTTTTTTTCAGAAAAAGGGCTGAGATTTCTAGTAGAGGAGCAGATGCACCAACAGCAAAGCTCGGGTCCCTCCAAGGAAGGCACATCTTTGTTCCTGAGGGAATAAATATGACCGTAGGACTCTGTGTAGTCTAAGTATCAGCAGTTAAATGCTGACAATTTTGGCTTTTCACGCAGTTTTCCTTGCTCTGACGGCAAATCTTCGTACAACCACGCTTAGGCGCTGCGGTGAGGCTGCCTTCAGGGGGCGATGCCGCGGAGAGCACCCGGCTGCGCTGATGCGGGAACCCGCCCCCGAGCGCCGCGTTGTCCGGGCGCCGGTGGGCGGCGGGAGCGTCCCCGAGCGAGGGAGCCGCGCGTGCTCCGCGCGTGCTCCGCCCCACAGCCCTCCAGCCGCGCAGACGAGGCCGTAGCGGCAGGAGCCGACTCAAAACGGGCCGTAAGATGGTGGTTAAAGTGTCCCCCGACACGGGGCGGGTCACAGACCGTATCCCCTCCCCCTGTGCCCAGCTGCTCCGGGTCACGCGAGCCCCCCCCCGGGGGACCGGGAGCTGCCGCTGCCCACGGGGACGCCGGCGCCCGCACGGCGCTCGGAACCGCGGCGGCCACGGCGCCGGCCGACGCCGGCAGGCGCTGCCCCGCTCCGTGGAGTCGGCCACCGCGTGGGGCCCGGCTGCCCACGGCCGACGCGGCCGGAGTGGGCCTGTGCCCCGCGCGAGGGGGGCGGCTGCGGCCGTCAGCGCCCCACGGAGCCAGCGCGTTCGGACACGCGCGTCACGTCAGACGCGGGATCGTCCGGCCAAGGCCACGACCGCAAAAGCCTTTGCCCTCCCCGCGGAGGGGGGGGCCACGTGCAACCGACCCACGGCCAGAGGCGGCCGAGGAGGTGCTCCACCCACGCGTGTTACACGGGGCTGCGGGATGTTGGGGAGGAAAAGCCGCTCCCGCCGTGGACCGGACGCGCGGGGGGCGTGCGTGGGGACGCGGCCGCTCACACCCGCAAGCACCGTGTGCCACAGCCCCCCGCCCCGCCTATACGTGTGCGCCTGCGCGCGGCCACCCCACGTGTGTGGGTGTGCGCGCGCAAACCCCCGGGGCGCGTGCGGCCCGGCACAGCCCGTCTATTCACGGGCACTGACGCCGCGTGCGCAGCGCCGAGCGCACACCCGGCGCGTGTGACCCGCGGCGCCACGCACCCGCGCCCACGCGTGGAGGCACCGTGTGTCCCGGCCCCGCCCCCGAGGCCCCGCCCCCGAGGCCCCGCCCCCGAGGCCCCGCCCCCGAGGCCCCGCCCCCGAGGCCCCGCCCCCGAGGCCCCGCCCCCGAGGCCCCGCCGTGCGCGGCGGAAGGTGCCGCTCCCTTCCGGCCGGGGCGTTTTGGCGCGCGCGGCGGCAGGGCCGGGCCGGGCCGCGCCCGCCATGTCCCGCCCGGAGCCGCCGCCCGCCGAGCCCGGCGCCGCCATCGAGCGGCTCTGCCAGGAGCTCAACCTGGACGCGGCCAGCGCCGCCGAGGCGCTGCGCGACTTCACGGCGCTGCGGGGCACCTACAGCCTGGAGGTGAGGGCGGCCGGGCCGGGCCGGGCCGGGCGGGGCGGTGGGGCCGGGCCGGGCCCTGTCAGGGGCGGGGCGGGGCGAGCTCCCGCCGCGGGAGGTGCCTGCGGGGGCCGGGGCGAGGGTCCGCCCGCGCCCGCCCGCGTGCATACACGGGAACGTACCCACCCGTGTAAGGCGCGGGGGGCGCCCGCCGGGCCCCGCCGCCCCCCGCAGCTCGGGCTTCCCGTGCCCCGGCAGGGCGAGGCGCTGCACTGGCTGGCCTGCGCCCTCTACGTCGCCTGCCGCAAGAGCCTGGTGCCCACCGTGGGGAGCGGCCTGATGGAGGGGAACGGCGTGTCGCTGACCAGGATCCTGCGCTCCGCCAGGCTCAGGTGAACCTTCCCGGGTTGCTAATTGCCGGGGCTGATCGCCGGCTGCTCCGGCGCAGCGCCTACTAATTCACTGCTCCGCTAAAGCTACTAATTCAGGTACCCGCTCCTTTTCTCACGGCTCTGAGCGCTGCAAAATGCATGTCCCGAGGTAATAGTATAAAAGCAATAAGTCCTCTTTTGTGAAAAATGGAAATAAGATGCAAATATGTAATTTTCAACTTCAAGCCTTTGCAGAACCACCCACGTCGGACCAACAATTGTTCCACCCGTGCCAGTTGTTTCTTTTTCTTCTCGTAGTTAACTGAAACACAAACAAGACCTCTGGGTGTTCTGCTAGCAATCCAGACGAGCCTCGAGGTTTAGGCGGGGTCGCTAGCTGTAGTGCTGGCGGCCGTGTCCTGCGGCGCCTGGGAGCGCAGAGCTCTGCGCTCGCACAAACGTTTTCGTACCGCGGGGGCTGTCTGGCCGGCAGCGCCGCTTGCCGCTGTCGCTCCCACCCAAGGTGACAGAACTCGGAGTGTTTCTGTTCCACTTAAAGACCCATTCTCAGCTGGACTGCCCGAGGGGGGGTTGCCCATGCAATTACACCGACAGGGAATGGCTTTTTTCATAGGTAACTTTGGTAGGTGCAGACTCTTGTTTGTGGTTTTGTGTCCTCTCCTGCCTCCCCCTCGACACACGCAGAGCTGTGCGCGCTCTTTCCTTTCTACCCCTCCCCTAGCTGGCACAGCTATGCTGGCAGCCTTTAAATAAAACTAGTGTTTCCATGCCTGGGCCTTAAAGAGAGCCAAGGAGAAAACTCAAAATGATAAAAGGTGAAAAGCTTACAATATATACAGTTCAGGATTCTGTCGAAATGAATGGTAAGCCTATATGTTAATCAAGTTAGTTGTTAAGGAGTAAATATGTTGCATTTTGGCTTTTAAGAAAATTCAGAATAAAGGAAGTTAGTTAAAGCTCAAAATAAAGCAGACTTTCCTTTTTTCTTTTAAGTTTAATTCAGTTTTTTAGCAAAATGAAGAAGTGGATGGACATGTCAAATCTACCACAGGAATTCCGAGAGCGAGTGGAGAGGCTGGAGAGAAATTTTGAAGTGTCAACTGTGATTTTCAAAAAGTTTGAACCAATATTTTTGGATATATTTCAAAACCCTTATGAAGAAACTTCTAAACCACAGCGAAGCAGGAAACAGAGGTATTTTTGAGATTTAATGTGACTTTTCCCTGGAAAGGGCCGTACCTAATATAGATTTATGAAAATTGAGATCATTATTTGTGCTTTAAAAGGCTATGTAAAGTCCCAAAGTGGTGGGCCCTCTTTGTGGCCTTGGTTCTGAAACGCAGTGAATGCAGAGGTGTCCCCCGTCTTGACGGGGTACGGCTCGCATCGGCAGAGCTTTGCATCCCGTGGCTGTTTGCGCAGTTCGCCGTAACATGCAGAAACTGGCCCGTGGTGAGAACGTCTGCGGGTGGTGGCGGGTGCAGCGAGGTGGATTAGCCTGAGGTGCAGCGAGACCAGCACTTAGAACCTTTAGCGCAGAAATAACTTGAGTAGCACAGGGATATTTTGTCTTCGCAAAGTACTGGCTGAGGTAGTTGGTATCGTGACGTAATCCCTCCGTACAAGGCGGCGTTACGTGCACCGCGGCCTCCGCGCTGCTGGGTTTTTAACGCGACTGCCAGATGAGTGGTAACACGCAAATGGAAGGAAGTTACAGCCGATGCACTCGGTTTTATGACAAACTTAGTAACTGGTGGTGTCGTCTTCCAGACGCACGCAGAACTTCTGCCTTAATTAAAGGAGCTCGTCCGTATTCCCTGCCGACTGCACGGCCGTCTCTGTGGCGGCTTTGTAGGGAGAGTGTGACCTGAATGATGAGGGAGCCGAGCTGGGTCTGTGCGAGCTGTTTTTCCCAGCTCACGTGTGTCCTCTGGATGCGAGGGGGGATAATTGTTCTGGTAAAACGCTCCAGCATAGCTCCACGTCTGAGGTAGAAAGGGTACTTCTGCTGCTACAGCCCTTCGCGTGTGGCAGGTAGCTTGTGGGCATGGCTGCATGTCGGGAGGCGTTTTGTCGGCGTGCTCTGTTAACGTCCCTTCATGGGAGCAGCGTGCATTAGTGTAACCGCAGCTCGAGCTCCTCGGTGCGCTGTCTTGGATAACGTCTTCCCTGGTCTTCCAGCTCCGTGGTTTGGGATAATCTGCTCCAAACACGATTCACCAGATGAGCTGTAATACAAGCTGTAGTTGCATATTTTGAAGGGATGACTGATGCTTTAGTAAAATATTTAGGAAAAACAGTCACTGGAATTTATATAGCCCTTGGGATCTCGCCGCCTGTCAGAGATGTGGCGCCAGCAAACAGCGTGGCCAGGGTCACAGCCCAGCGGCAGCCGTTGCCTCAGGTCGGGGAGGCTCTGCAAAACGGTCCGTGGAGCGAGGAAGGAGACTGTTGGTTAGCGAAAGCTGAAATAAGGACGTGGAGCTTGGATTGTGCCTTAGTGTGCAATTAAGGTAGACAATGGCTCCAACTGTATTTTGAGCAAGGAAAAAGAATGAAATTCTTACTGTAAAACAAGCTTCAGCTTCCTGGAACTGAAGACTGACTTCTCCCCCCTCTTCCTCATTGATAGACGGCTGCCATGCAGTGTTAAAGATCTCTTCAACTTCTGCTGGACTCTCTTTGTGTACACGAAGGGTAGGCTTGCTTTTTTTAGCTGCATGGTTTGTATATGTTTGAGTTATGAACTTCTCTTGTGTGGCTTGACGTGATATGCTGTCTCTTAAAGGTAATTTCCGTATGATTGGAGATGATTTAGTAAATTCCTATCATTTGCTTCTGTGCTGCTTGGACCTGATTTTTGCAAATGCCCTTTTGTGTCCAAATAGAAGAGATTTGCTAAATCCATCGTTTAAAGGTATGATGGGGACGGATTATTTGAAATCAAATATGCTTTGTTCTCTTGTTTCTTTTTAAATGAAGTTGAAGGTTGGTTCTCTTTTTTTCTCCCCCTCGTTGTTCTCAGGCTTACCAGCGGACTTCCACGCAACAGAGATCAAAGCCTCCGAAGAGCCTCCTTGCATCATTGCCACACTATGTGAGCTGCATGACGGGCTTTTAGTAGAAGCAAAAGGAATAAAGGAACACTACTTTAAACCATACATTTCAAAACTATTTGATAGGAAGGTACATCTTACTAGTTTTAAGAATGCATGGTAGTGCTCAGATGAATGATCTTGAGACCATTTAAATCCCGCAGGTTCTGCAGGAAAGTGTACTAATAGGCAGATGAACTTGGGCTGGGTAAGGTTTTCTTTATGTATCTTAGCAGGAGCAGAATTTACTCTCGCTTTTAATGATGTGTGCTGTAAGGTCCCCTCTGCTTTGGCTTTTTATGTCAGTGGAGAATCGTTGCTTTCCTTTCATGGCAGTGTGAAGCTGAATTGTGGACGATAATGTTTTCTTCAGGCAAAAAAGTAATCTCATTGCGAAATAACTTTATGGGATAACTGTCAGGATAGCGTGGGTCCTGCTGCTTGGCTTGGAGTCGAGCAAAATCCTTTGGAAGGAAGAGGTCGAGATTGCAGGTGTACAAATTGTTCTGTCTGGTTTTGGTCCTGGAAATTTTTTCCAAGCTCTGTGGAAGTTTCTACGTAGTCGTTCATCAGGTCAGTCCTAACCCGCCAGTGGAACAGATGTTAAGTAGCAGCACTGTTTCTGAAGAGTTGGTTTATCTAGAGCTTGGATAGAATTGAGCTTTGTTCTCATCTGTTTGTGTTGCTAATGGCATTGTAGTCCTTTGGTCTAGGCAAAAAAAGTCCAGTTATGCTCCTAAATCTCATTTCTGTTTTGGCTAAAACCATCGTGCCCTCACGCTGTCAGAGTTGGAACAGTTTTGATTTTATTATGTGAGATACTTCTGCTTTTTATTCTTAGATCTTAAAAGGAGAATGTCTGTTGGATCTTTGCAATTTTACAGAAAATAAGTAAGTTACAGCTTATGTTCTTAATCATGGGGTTTGGTTTCGTTTCTAAAATACAGGCCTTTGAATGCTAAATCTCAGGTTTTCCTGTTCCTTTATCTTACTACAACTAAGGATTTTTAATTATTTGGCAATCAAAGCTGCTGTCTGGCTGAAATGCTTTCTGGATCTGAGATGTCAAATGTCAGGGGGGCAGCTGCAGAGTTTCTTCTGTAATGTCAGGTTTTATGGTGCTCGCCCTTATTTTCTGGCAACTATAACCTTTGAGTAATCTAATGCAAATCAAAACCTTGACTCTGAAGTTCATGGATGTGTTTCTATACGTACCTGAAATATTATACCCGAGCAGGGAAGTCTTTAGATTCATTTATCAGTCTCCAGTTGAGTGTGATAAATCTGTGAATGCAACAGAAGGACTCAAAAGAAAAAGAAGCAACGATTGCAAAACCACAAGAAAGAGGTAGAGCGTTTCTGTGGGAGGCAAGTATAATTGTTTCAGAAACTTTTTAAATTCACTTCTGAAAGCTAATTTAAATGCAAAATATACAAAGCAGCTGCTTTGTTCTGGATCCCTTAAAGGGTATTTTTGCCTCTTCCAAAAATACCTAATAATTTGTTTTTGCAAAGTGAGTTTTTAACTTGTTGGTTTGCTTTGAGGATTTGGAGCAAAGACTCTGTTGTTTTAACAATGTAGGTAACGCTCAAATTTAGATATAAAATGATGTTGCTGTGATCCATTTGAAGCAGTGAACTTCTCTTAGTATTTCTACTTGAAAATTAGTAGTATTACTTTAATAATACTGTCACGTGGGATGATACAGTAGTCCCTGTTCTTTTGTAAGTAGCTTGACGTCTAAAGGAAACATGGAAGCCTCTCTGTTTCTTTGTCCAAGCTTTTCATAGACCTTCACGTCGTCTAAAAGACGTGGGGAAGGTGAACCTGTGATACAGTCAAGTTTCCTGTGGGATCACAGGATCCCTTGCGTCACGAACACATTGTTATGTTCCGTTGATATACATGCTTAAGTGGTAGCTTGAATTGCTAAGACGCTTTGCAGGCAAAAGGTATTTCACATAGCATTCCTGTATCGTGCAAAACGTGCAGGCGGGATTTACTGATGCGAGCTGTTTCTGATTTTTATCCGAAAGTTTCATTCTGTTGCCAAGTATAAGTTTGAAGCTTTGCAACCTTCGTGAGATTAAACGATCCTGTTTTACAGTTCGGTTAGCTGGAATAAAGAAAATGAAAGATTTATTTGGTATCACCACTAAAATCAGTGGTGATTTTAGAAACTGAATGCAGGCGGCTAGCTCTTAAATTTCCCTTCCTCTGTACTACCATGAAAATTATGGGCTGCGAAGTGGCAAAAGTAGAAATCAAATGTAGGTAGTTCAATGGAACTACTGTTAATGTGCTCCGTGTATACAAAGATTTAACCTCTGACCGGTTGAGTACTTCCAAACTGGTTTATTCGCAACTGGGGTGGAAGCAAAGTTGTTTTTCCTCTTCTTACTGAGAGCCAAATGTTGGTGGTAACTTAGGAGGAAGAGTGGTCCCTGCAGCGGATCGTCGAGGGACCAGGGGAGGCTTTAAGTACGAAGGACGGCAGGGACGACCGCGGGCAGGTTGCTCGGGGTAGCGAAGTTTTGTTTACAAGCAGTGCTGCTGCCGAAAGCATTGAACGCGTGTTGGGTTCTGTTTTGTACCGTAGCTCCACTGGCCCCTTTTTTGTTTCTTCAGCAGTTTAACCTTTGATATAAAACCTGGGCTTCTCTTTCAGCAAAGCACTGAATAAGGAATATGAAGAGTACGTTCTGACTGTGGGTGACTTTGACGAGAGAGTTTTCCTAGGAGCTGATGCCGAAGAAGAAATTGGCACGCCTCGGAAATTTCCTGCAGATGTGCCAGTAGGGAAAACGGCAGCCAGAGCTCATGTGGAGTGTCATCTTCAGCAGCATTTTGAAAAGGTGATTCATTTAACACGTTGATCTCACTCGAAGTACTCCAAGTCTTTCCATCCTTGTACGCTATTTGAATCACGATTGAGGTGACTTTGAATTTCTTGAACTGCTTCCTGAGAGGAAGATGCTGAATGCCATTTCCAGGCTTCAGTGGACACTGTCTTGCTAAGGAGAAATGGTGATGTCATCTTTCCTGTGGAATTCAGTAAATAACTGTTCCTTAAACAGGATGAGAGCACTTTCATGTGTGGTCTGGTTTTGTCCAAGAAAAATCAATAAGTAGTTAAGACAAATATGTAGGCTTTACAATTTTGTTCAAACTTCATTTATACCCCATAAGAATACCATGGAACCTTTACGCTGGATTAATTTATTTCTTTTCCTGATATTTCCTTTTTTAGGACAGGAAAAGCCAACATGTGTACTATTCTATGGAAAGTAACATTCGAGACACAAAACCCACCAAAGTCTAACTCTTCGTTACAAAACGTAGCCTATAAACAGAGTTAATGTTTCACTATGTTTAAAGATGTAAAATGTATTTAATGAAGTTGGCATGTGGGAAAACACTTGATCGATTACTGTTTAAACTTGGATAAGGGGAAAAATGGTGCTGGCTGTGTGAAAGAACCACATGCTGTTTGATTTACATGTCAATTAAAAAATAAGAATACTTACTGCAAGATGCTAGTGCTAGTGTAAATGAATCATACGGCTTAGCTTTTTCTCCCAAATAGAAGTGTTTTTCATATTCGGGCAAATTAAAGACAGGGGTTTGGAATGAGTTTATCAATTCTGAACTTCAGTTTCTGTAGTGTAATAATGACCTCATTGCTATTTGTGCATACTGACTGCAGGCTTAAGCTTTCCTCATTATTTGCCTTGTATCTTCAAAACGTAGTCTGCTCTAATAATTCGAAACCAAATACTTTATTGCATCACTTCCAGAAAGCAGGATACAAATAGGTAAATGCAGTTGAGACAGCTCCATCTGCTTAGTGCTATGTCCTTCTTTGGGTAAGGGGAGGCTCGAGGTCCACCAGGACAGCATTTCCCAAGGAGTTTTCCTGTGACCCTCTCCTAGGCAGCTCTGCCATGTACTCCTCGTGTCGCCCAACTAACGCAGGCAGGGACTGGGAATGGAAGCATGTGCTTTCTCTTTCTTGCCCTGTATTTTTCAACGTTCAAGTGAGCTTAAAAAATTTACAGGCTTTAAGATGTAAAGTCTCATTTTCCTATATTTTATTTTAAAAAAAACTTTGAGTTAACTTTAGTCTGCCTGAAGACTCGTTGTATTTTGTATTTATGGAGTCCTGGGAAAACTTAACTAATTTGTAGTCAGTTCTGAGATCGCAGGTTTGCTGGCAGCCTTCAGGCAGCGTACTAGTGGTGTCATTTTAGTCTTTGGAGTGATTTTGCAGGAGATGCTCATTTGAAAGGTTTTTGAAACAGTTCTCTTGACTGATTTTATTTATTATTTTTCTCTGTCTGACAGAAAAGGTCATTTGCACCTTCGACTCCACTGACTGGAAGAAGATACCTACGAGAAAAGGAAGCGGTCATCACTCCTGTTGCTTCAGCAACACAAAGCGTGACCCGGTTGCAGAACATTGTGGCTGGATTGAAAAATGCACCGAGTGAACAACTTATAACTATTTTTGAGTAAGTAGGTCCACTGCAGCTGCTCTCATACAAACAAACTCATCTTTTCGTGCTTGTGACTGCTTTCTTGCTCAAATTCGACTTTTTTTGTTTGGTGCAGAACATTTTTGTCTGTGTTTCTGTATTATTTCTAGCTGAGAGATCTTGTTTTCTAGATGATCTCTTCTTCTGGAGAAGGATAGCTGAACACACGCCTCCCCCCCTCCGACTTGTCTCCATCATTGTATTAATGTAGCTTCAGTTTTTGCTGATGTTAATTTAGCTGTTTGTCTGCTTGGAAGCCAAATACTTTTGTTTGGTGTGGTTTTTTTAATTTTAAACAAGTATGGCTCAATTAAAAGATAGGGTAACTATGTTGGCAGAGGTTTTGGGGGAGGAGGGAAATGTTAGAGTCGACAAGCTATAATCTTTGTCTTAAAGAGTTGGGAAGGTAAGAATAAAAGCAGCCTAAAGGCTCCCCACTTCTCCTTCATACTACTTCAGGATATCTGAATCTAACTTTCTAGCATATATATAAGCCTAGCAGCGACCCTAATTATTGTCAATGCTGATCTCTTGTGTAGCAGCACCCGTGTTTGCCACTTCTCTAGTTGTTCTGGTGGCTGTTCCCCGAGTGTCCTTCAGGTTATCGGTTTCCTCCCTGAGCCGTGATGTCTGTCCTAGGGCAGGCGTCCCAGCAGGAGTTAAAGCGTTCCTAGTCAAGAGCCTCTCACTCAGCCCTTATAGCTGCTGTATGGTAGGGGGAAATCATAAGTGACGACTGAACACAATCCCAGTTATATAAATCAACCTGTATTTTTGGCTTCTGAATGCATGACTGTGTGCTGGCTGCAGGGAAATGCACAGGAAGATTTTGGTGCATAAGCAGATGTATATAAACAAAATAGTTTATCAGTAAAAGGTAGATCAGTGTTGCTTCATAGCTCATAAAAACCAATAATTTAATAGTAAATACCTGTAAAGCTGTTGGGTGTTTGCCTAACATCCATGCGAATTAAGGCCTTGCTGTATAGAATCATAGAATTGTTTTGGTTGGAAGAGACCTCCAAGATCACCGAGTCCAACATTAACCCAGCACTGCCAGGGCCACCACTAAACCACGTCCCCAAGTGCCACATCTACATGTCTTTTGAATCCCTCCAGGGATGGGGACTCCACCACTGCCCTGGGCAGCCTGTGCCAGGGCCTGACAGCCCTTTCAGGGAAGAATTGGTTCCCAATATCCAACCTAAACCTCCCCTGGCGCAACTTGAGGCCGTTTCCTCTCGTCCTGTCGCCTGTTCCTTGGGAGAAGAGACCGACCCCCCCTGGCTCCAACCTCCTTTCAGGGAGTTGCAGAGAGCGAGAAGGTCTCCCCTCAGCCTCCTTTTCTCCAGGCCAAACCCCCCCAGGTCCCTCAGCCGCTCCTCACAGCACTTGTGCTCCAGACCCTTCCCCAGCTCCGTTGCCCGTCTCTGGACACGCTCCAGCCCCTCAGTGTCTGTCTTGGAGTGAGGGGCCCAGAACTGACCCCAGCACTCGAGGGGCGGCCTCACCAGTGCCGAGTACAGGGGGACGATCCCTGCCCTGGTCCTGCTGGCCACACTAGTGCTGATACAGGCCAGGATGCCGTTGGCCTTCTTGGCCACCTGGGCACGCTGCTGGCTCATCTTCAGCCGCTGTCGACCAACCCCCCCAGGCCCTTTCCTGCCGGGCACTTTCCAGCCGCTCCCCCCCAAGCCTGTAGCGCTGCCTGGGGTTGGTGTGACCCAAGGGCAGGACCTGGCACTTGGCCTTGTTGAACCTCACACACTTGGCCTTGGCCCATCGATCCAGCCTGTCCAGGTCCCGCTGTAGTGCCTTCCGCCCTCCAGCAGATCAACACTCCCTCCCAACTCGGTGTCACCTGCAAACTTACTGAGGGTGCCCTCGATCCTCTCGCCCAGATCATTGATAAAGATATGGAACAGAACTGGCCCCAGTACTGAGCCCTGGGGAACACCACTTGTGACCGGCCGCCAACCGGATTTAACTCCATTCACCACAACTCTTTGGGCCCGGCCATCCAGCCAGTTTCCTACCCAGCGCAGAGTGCGCCCATCCAAGCCATGGGTAGCCAGCTTCTCCAGGAGGATGCTGTGGGAAACGGTGTCAGAGGCTTTGCTAAAGTCCAGGTACACAACGTCCACAGCCTTTCCCTCATCCACTGGGTATTATGGTGTAAGGTATTTTTTTATTAATCAGAATGGACATGTAGTATTAGCACTTAATATTTGAAGTGCAAAAATAATGTTTTTTTTAAAGGAACCTTCATAAATAGGTGAAAAATACTACTTTTAGTTCTTGTCTTCAGAGTTATGTATATTTTGAAAGTTTTCCTAGCACTTGGTTTTAAAAGTTTACAAATGCTCAGCAAGATGTGTTTCTATTTTGAATGTTTCTTTGATTGTTTTTTTAAGGACTGTTTGATATTACTTATATTACACAATTAAAACATTAATGTGTCTGCAGTCTCTAATGAAAAATGTGTTTGTTGAAGTAATAAACCAGTCTGTCAAAAGAGATGTAAATATTAAAACAGGGAAAAGAATCGAGTAAACCTCTGAGAAGAAATGTGTGGAGTACTTTGCTCGTCTTGGATACGAGTTCAGCAAGCACTAGGATACGTACTGTCCGAGAAGGAGAAACGGAAGGAACTGTGGTTGGGGCTATGTGTAATATCCTATGCTTTTGAATATTTTCTCTTTCAAATTAAAATTCCTTGGAAACATAACTTTGACCTTAATTAGAAGGAAACCTTAGTTTATTTCAATGCTAGCTTTTCAAGAGTTTAGTGTCTTAATTTGACACTGGTCACAAGCCACTGTCCTCTAATACAGAACTGCTGGAAAATCTGGAAGCATTCAGAAAGGGCATCTCCAGACAGATTCTCTGTCCCCTTTTTGTGGTAGTGACTATGTGGAGTTCATCAGTTCCTCTCTGCCTTGCTAGTAAATAAGGTACTTTTGGAAAGATGCCGACTCTTTGCTTTGAAAGCTTTCCGGGACTCCCTCAAACCGTGCGTGGTTTGTGTGGTCTCATGGATGTGTTTGGTTGCCTGTTGTAGCCTCCTTCCTTCTACCTTGCTCCTAGCAGAGAGATTTTTCTCCTGAGTGTGCTACCGTAGCTCTTGCTTTCTTCTGCGTTTGTTCCAAAATCTACATAGCCTCTCTTAACTCTCTTAGGGAAGGAAAAAAGGAAACGATATTTCTGTATGTTTTATGTTTTCCTCTGTTCTCTGTGGTAATACAGGTTGTTACCATAGCTTGCCTGATGAGGAACGCTCAGTATAACTAGCTGCTTTTCTTTTTATTTGGGTGGTATTTTTTTGTTTGGTTGGGGTTTTTGAGGTTTTTTTGAATCTGGATATTTATTTATACAAACAAGGCTTTCTCTTTGCGTTCTGCTTCAGGTCTTGTGCACGCAGTCCTATGGAAAGCATTATGAGCAGAGTGAAAGAAATAGGTGAGACGTTCTGTCGCAGCTACACTCAGTCAACAGATGAGCAGCCAGGATCTCATATCGGTACGGACATGAAATGCATGGCATGTTTCAAAATATTAAACCAGGGCAAATGAAATGCACGCGTATACTATCGTCTAAGTATTTAATACAGTGGAGCTGTTTTTAACCCAGGACATAGCCAAACAGAACGCTGCTGCTGTCAAACAGAACACTGTAAAGAATAAAACCTTATTACAGAGTAAAACTGAGGTTGCAGTTCAGAATGGGATAACCGAGAGAGCACTGAAACTATAGCAGCTCTTAACAAAAATCGTAAACTTGCGTTCTTCTTAGATTTAAAATTTAAAGGAAATGGAATACAAATAGGAAAATTATTATTGCAACTGTTTGCAAAATTACATCACTAGAAATATTAAAATACATAATCCTTTCAAACATTTCTAGAATATCGTGCTGTTCTTGTGACTAGTGGGTTTCTGAACATACTTTTTTGTTTTGCAAAGTCTACACATACACACACACACGCACGCACTATTTTCTTAGAGAAGGACAAGTACCAGTCAATTTAGTCTTGAGGCCATTTATGCAAACGACATTGGGCTTCATCTCTATGGTTTTAAATTTCAGATTTTGCTGTAAACAGATTAAAACTGGCAGAGATCTTGTACTATAAAATCTTGGAGACTATAATGGTGCAAGAAACACGAAGACTACATGGGAAGGATCTGACTGTAAGTAAAGACCTGACAAAAGAGGAGAACTCTTTGTAACCCTCTGCAGACAGTTCCAGAACGGAGCAGTCTGCAGTAAAGCAGTCTCTGTATATTGTTAATATTAAAAAAGGAGAAATATATGGGAGGTACCTAAATGTAGTTTTTACTGCTATAAAAATGGTATGATTCTGGCATAACTAACCATCTTAATTTGTGTTGCCTTCTAGAATCACAACTTTATGGACAGATAACTTTTATTCTCTTCTTTATCCAATTAACAACATCAGTACTTCATGTTAGACAGCAATACATTTGCTCTGCTGTGTGATTCACAATAAGGAGGCCAATTCATTTGGCCGTAGTATGAAAAATGTGATGGTTTTGGCGCTGTTAGTCTACTTCTAGTCTTTACCATTCTAAACTTCCCTGTAAAAAGAGGAGATTGTGGAAGGTAGAAAAAAGCAGTAGCTCTTCTCTCCAGCAATAAGCTATGTAGTATTAGTGCCACAAAATTCAAACTTCGATTTCCCAAACCTCAGCTCATTGACGTTTTCTGTAATCTCTTCAGGCTCTCTTGGAACAAGATGTCTTTCACCGCTCTCTCATGGCGTGCTGCTTGGAGATTGTGCTTTTTGCGTATAGCTCGCCTCGTACCTTTCCCTGGATCATTGAAGTTCTTGACCTCAGGCCGTTCTATTTCTATAAGGTAAATAAATACGGTCTCAGGACTGGATCTGTATTAAAAATGGCACGTTATTGGATTGACAGGCTTAGAGGATGATGCCCTTCCTTCCTAGGTGATCAAGTAGGAGAAGGACTGATGTTAATGTGTAATGTGCCTATTCTAAATTCTGGCTGTCCTTAAATATATGGCCTTGAATGTGTAATGCCAGAGTTGAAGCTGAAATTTAAAGCAGGAAAACCATTTTGCAAATGGGACTTAAAAGTTGATCAACAGCATGTTACAGTTAGTTCTTAATATATATACGCTTTTAGTAGACTAAAGCATTCAAGCATATATTCTGATGATATTCGTATTTATTGACTGCAAGCTATAGTTCTGCTTATTAGTGATAAAATAGCAATAATATTCTTAATTGCCTTGGGCTACTACTACTTACCACAGGCTTGCTTTGTTAAATTTTATTTTCTTCTCTATTTTGTTTTATATAACAGAACATAAAATCTCTTTTCCTAGGTGTTCTCTATTTTTGCTCTTTAACCTCATTCCCCACTGCCTCCAGTGTCATTTCTGTTCTTTGACTTGTTTGATTCTTTTATCATCTATCCGTACGTCTCCTATTTTTGCTAGATACCTAACAGCTTACTGCGGTTAGTCCTGAATAAATCAGTAGTTCTGTTTAGACAATAACAACCAAAAAAATGAACCCTTTGGGAAAGCTGGTTTATATTCTGTTTTTCCTTCTTGAATCCTCAGATGCAGGGCAGTAGTGAAACTGAAATAAATCTGTCCATATGACTGTGGCTATGGGCAGCCTACATCAATACCAGATGCACTGGTGCAGATCCCACTTTGTGAACAGCTTTAAGTTTGATTTGAATTTTCTTTGCTGTTCAGTGTACGTTCTTGCGGCACTCTTGAAAAAAAAATTGCCATCACAAAGACTTCCCATGAGAGAGCCAATATTTATTATTCCACTTGTGCCATTTGTAACTTTGTGCCTTGGGTGCTTAGTTTCTGTAGTATCAATAACTAAGCACATCAATGAGTCCTCCAGGGAAGTTTTACGGCGTTTCCATCTCTGGAGCTTTAGAAAAACAGGCTGAATGTTCCTCTGTCAGAAATAACATGAATAAAGTGAATCTTGCATTGGAGCATAGGGGTGGAGTATGATATTTCAAGGGCCCTTTCTACTCTTTTCAACCCCGATTTGTACATGTTAAGGGTTCTAACCTTTTCTTAAATGAAACTTTGAAACAGTGGTTTTCAGCCCTTTTCGTTACGGGCCGCTTGTTTGAAAGGAAGGAAAGCTTAAATGCTGGGGTTCTCGCGTACCCAGCCTGAGCAGATATACCTGCTTATCTCTTCGTAGGTGTGCTGCGCGTGCGGGATGAGCGCTGCGTGTGCTTAGTGCTTGCGTTCTGTACAGGCTTGGCGATGGTGAGAGAGGACCTTAAAAAAAGCCTTGGGAGTGGATTGTTCTGCGTTGCTGGGCCATCTGCTGTCCATTTCCAACTCCTGGATTGCCTTTGGGAAAGGGGGTTCAAAAAAGAGGGGGCAGAAGAGGGTTGAGGAAGATGAACATGTGAGGAGGAGGCTGGAGCATTCTCTGTCGAAGAGAAGTTTTGAACAGGATCCTGAAACGAACGCCGATTTGATGGTGTTAAGCATGGGTGATGTGACTTTGCTTTTGTGCATGTGTCTTGTTACCGTTAGGTAATTGAAGTACTGATTCGGTCCGAGGAAGGACTTTCCAGAGACATGGTGAAGCACCTCAACAGCATTGAGGAACAAATTCTCGAGAGTCTCGCCTGGACTCGGGACTCAGCACTCTGGAATGCCCTCCAGGCCTCAGAAAACAAGGTCCCAACCTGTGAAGAAGTATGTTACGTGTTTTCCTTTTATTCACATTCTTTTTCTTACTGTTGTTTTATACAGAAAACAGATGAGACAATTAATGCAGAAAAACTTCTATTAATAGATTGGCGCAAAGAAGGGAAATCTATTTGTTATCTTATACTGACATTATTTATTTCTCAGGTAATATTTCCCAGTAATTTCGAAGCAAGCAACGGAGGAAGTGGGCTTGGGCACTTGCCTATGATGCCAATATCTCCTATAATTCATCCTCGAGTAAAAGAGGTCCGGACAGATCTTGGTGGGAGTTTAAGACGGGGTATGTTCAAGGTTTCTGGTATGACTTGAATGTGTGAATTTGGGGAGAGGGGGTTTAGACTTCTTTATAATTGCAAAAAGTAATCTTGAATCTGAATTAAGCATTCAGAATTGTGAAGCCTCTTATTTGATCAAGGGAAAGTCTAGAGGCCTCCAGTCAAACCATTGCTGTGTCTTACTGGCAGCAGACATTGGTGATAATGCTTCACTTCTGGACTGGAGCAGGTTTTGCTGCTGTGTTGATGCAGGGGTTACCTTACTCTCATGTAGGTTGTCATCTGATGGCTTATTGTCCTTTGCTGTTCAGATTTTTCCAGGTTTTGGGGTTGTGGGGTTTTTTTGTTCTCAGTGAGTTTGGATTTTAGGTGACTTTTTTAAAATGGAATGATGGAGCTGCATTTATTCATCCTTCCTACAGAACTTTTTTTTACAGGAGAGGAGGACAGTACTTTGTCTGCAGTATTCTTTCCTCTGAAGAACTACCTTGCTCTTTGCAGGTTCCTGGGTATCACACAGAACTGTCTCTTGACAGTGAGGGTGAAGAGGCAGTGGCAGCACTGCTGTTGCTTTTTCGTACTTCCCCAGTTGGGAATCGCTGCTTTTGTTGTATCCCAAACAGTAGTCCATGGGTTCTTGCAGGTGCACTATGGACTGATCGGTGTTGTGTTGTCTCCTTTTGTGTTTTTCTGGCAAATTGCATTACAAGACTGTTTGGGTTTTGTTTTTTAAATACTCATTAGGAAAGAGATTTAGAAGCATTTGCTGTAGATGTTACGGTTAGTTGTTTGATGGAAGGGAAATCAACTTGGAGATGGTGTCTCATATATGGGTAGGGCTGTGTGAGACTTTATCTTGTATATGAGAATCTGGCACCAAACATTCCTCCTAACTTCAAATGGAAAATGATGGGGATTGGAAATGTTTATTTGCCCCTGGTACCAAGAAGACCGTCCTGGCAGAGTTAGAAGTAAGGTCTCCAATCAGTCTTACCTGGCCAGTTATCCAGAAGGTTTCTGCTTCGTGGGAAATAGGAAACTGCTGTCACTGGTGTCCTCGCAAGCGGCTAGCAGACTTCAGCAGAAATGCAAACAGCCAGAGGAACAGAAGCCTGTGGATAGTATTGTGTTCTTCAGTCTTGCTACTGGAGCAAATGTTTGAAAGCAACAGAAAAGCCTGAGAGGAACCAGGGGTAGATGAGGGTGGAGGCTTCTGACTGGGGTTAGAGAGTTTAAAAGCCAGAACATACAGAAGACAGCATATCCAGGGAATGTGGTCAGTGTTCCTGTAGAGGAATGTGTTCAGGGGAATAGCATTTGCAAATATTACTCATCTGCTAAGCAGACACGAGTAAGTATCTGTAATCCTGCGTGTTCCTCGGTCTCTGCAAACTAGCCTGGTTATTCTTGTCTTCCATGTGGTACCTGATGGTGAAACTGAGCTGTCTGGGATGACTACAAAATAAAAGGGACAGGCTATAGGTCTTGTTCTTATCGCCTGGGAACCATGAACTGTGAGATCAGTTCTTAACCAGAAGTGATTTCTGTACTCTGGTTTGCAGTTTGAAGGTTAGCCTTTTCCCCTCCTGTGGAGAAGTGTTCCTATTAAGCTGCTCCTCTCAAGGGTTTGTTTGGTTTTTTTCTCCTTTGCATACTAGACGTGCAGCCATTGTCACCAATCTCTGTTCACGAGCGCTACAGTTCTCCTACAGCTGGAAGTGCTAAGAGAAGGCTCTTTGGAGATGACAGCCCCAAAGAAATGCAGATCGAAAAAATTTTAACTGAAGGAACTAAGTTGACAATTGCTCCAGTGTCAAGCATTGCTGCTGAAAATGTGTCCGTTTCTCCTGGCCAAACATTACTGACCATGACAACAGCCACAGTACCGGGAAAAACGGGACAGAAGGTTACTATCCCCCTGCACGGTACAAATTCTTCCCATTTTTCTTCTTTACTAGATGTTTTGCTTGCTCTTAAGATCTGCTTAGACCAGCCATGCATCTTGAACATGTATCGCTTTTTCTTTTTCAAAAGAACATCTATCACTTTATAAAAAAAAAAAAAAAAGCTTAAGTTTATACTGATATCTTCTGTGGAGACATCTGATACCTGACAAGCATCCTGAGGATTCCTCCTTGTGAACATGGAGCTCTTGCTTATTCCAGTTACACCTCACCACAGATTAAACAATGCTTTGGTTCTCAGCTCCAATAATGATTTACTACCTTTTGTCTTAACTTTGGTCTATCGTAATCTTAAAAGGCTCTGGAATTTCTGGATGAGGGCTAAATATTAACATTATCAAAATAGTGGGGGATTTTTGTTTTGTTGGAGTTGGATGATGCTTGAATATTTCTGAAAATGATACATGAGAAATGAGTTTTATAGCCTTTTTAATTTAAAAACTGGGTCTATAGATAAAGATGAAAAGAAAAAAATCTCCACTTTTTTCATGTTTAAGGAGATTTTCAGCAAGAGAATTTGAGGAAAAAGAGAAACTGAGGAAACTAATGAGGACTGTATACGATGTGCTGTCAGGCTTGCAGAATAATACAAAAAAAAGAAAGGGAATGCCCACCTCCCTCAAAAGAGTGGAACACTGGCTACAGAAATTGTGACTTCCTGTAAACTTTGTACTTTCAGATAGTGTTAGAATTGATTGTTCACTTTCATGTTCTTCCTTTAAGCATTACCAGAAATGTAATTTTTAATCATTTCTGAAGACTCTGAGGGACAAAGAATCTTTTCAGCATCCAGTACAGAAGGATGAGATGTCTTTAGTATGAAATGTTTGTGAATGAATTTATGATTTGCAATTTAACTCTGCAGCATGAGGAGAGCAAGCGGTTTATTTCTGGATGTGTGTATCACCTCCAGGTATTGCAAATGAAATGGGTGGGATCACGTTGATACCCATTTCGATGAATTTAGGTCAGCCATGTAAAATGGAGGCTCAGGCTCCCTGCCGCCCTCAGGTGAATCAAGCGCAAGAAGTGCATCTGTCGTCAGCAAGCAAACCAAAGAAAACGGGGTCCTTGGCACTGTTTTACAGAAAGGTAAGTGTCTGTATTAGGAAGTCATGCTTTACTTCTGTTCGTGGCCATGCTGAAACTTGCCTCCTGGTGCAGTTTTCATTACCTTTCAGTCTTCATGTACCTTTCCTTTGGCATGAGCAGCTCTTGTGTATACCTGGGAGGAGAAGGGAAGAGATGTCAAGTGTTGCAGGGAATACAGTTTTCCCCTTTCCCCTCCCCATGAGATGCTTCATGTTTGGTTTTTTTTTTCCTTTTAATTAGCAGCTTCTATAAATAACTACCTAAGAAATATCAGTAGTTTTGCTTCTCTTGTCTATTTTTACTGCCTCCCACATTTGCAAGGGTGAGACGTCAGAAATGAGATGTCTTGCTCACTGAAAACTGCGCTGTCTCGGATCCTGCATCTGGAGATTCTCATTTGCAGTTTTCTGAGGTCTACCACTAGTGCTGATCTTGCTGGTATGGGGCCTCAGAAAGCAGTGACGAATAACACGCTATCTAAAAGTTTCTAGAAAGAAGGAACTTCTTGAAACAATAAAGGCTTTAAGGCGTAAGTTAAGAACCGGGTGTGCTTCAGAGAAACTTCAGATTACTTATTCCTAGTTGCTTTAATTTCCAGTATGGAGTGTCTGAGAGGTCTTTGGAGGAGACAGGGGCAGCTTGCCTAAATGTCTGCAAAGAATATATACCTAAATTAATCTCTCAAAAATATTAGAAGATATTTTTGCTGCTCTTTTCTTGCTGGAGAAGGTATTTTCAGAGGTTTTCCCTTTTGAGGGTATCTGTGTTGTAAACCTAGAGAATTCTACATTGAACAATCTTTAAGGTAAATCTTAATACAGAAGGTAATTCCTGGGAACATGTGTAAGCCACATCCTGTGTCTGAACTTAGTTTTGATGGTGACGGTCTGTCTGTCTCTCTGAGAATGGATTCAGAATTGATTAGCCAGCTGCCAGGCGTGAACCCGGACTGCCTTTTGGAAGCTTTACTCTCAGCTGGGGAATGCTTCAGCTGTAGCCGTGTATTAGACAAACCATGTGGTAGCAACATATTCCTCTTAGTTATGAAAGAGAACTGAAATCTTCACTTAAATGTGTCTTTAAATTTTGACCTTCTGTTTACAGTGATCATCATATTCAAAATGGTAGTTTTTTCCTACTTTCCTTTTTTGTTCCTGTTCAGTAGAGCAAGTGAAAATGAAAAGAACTCTTTCTGCTTCCCAACATAAAGAATGTGCCTAATTACTATTCATGAAGCGAGAACTTCTGAAATAAATGGAAGAAGGCTAATGCTGCACTTGATAGTTATTTCAGGTTTTGAGACAGATTTTTGGTAATCAAAAAGAAAAAAAAAATCCGTCAGTTTGCTAATCTAAGATTATACTTAATCATAATTAAAGTATGTCCCTTGTTTGTGCTTGTTGGAAGTGTTCTGTTATAGTCCGTGAGTGATACAGTATACAAGGTATAGTCATAGTGTTTCTAAGTGCATTTCCCATAAGCATTAGAGATCCAACATCTGAACAGAGTTGACAGCTCAGTCTTTGAAGACATTGTCTTGGGCAGAGAGGGGAAATTTTGCAGAAACAAACTATTCAAATATAGAACAGCTCTACTTTGAGGACTTTCATTTTTGCAGACTAGGTTAAGCTCGTTTGACCTGACTCTTTACTGTGTGTCTTTTTCTTCCAGGTTTATCATCTGGCAAGTGTGCGGTTGCGTGATCTGTGCTTAAAATTGGATGTTTCCAATGACTTGCGCAGGAAGATATGGACGTGCTTTGAATTCACACTGGTTCATTGTGCTGATCTAATGAAGGACAGACATTTGGATCAGCTCCTCCTCTGTGCCTTTTATATCATGGCAAAGGTAACCTATAGTTTTAAGAAATTCAGGGAATTTTATGTCAAATGAAAATGTAAATTGTTTTCACAGTTTACAATTTGATGCTTCATTCGTGTCATATTACTGGAGGGAAGGGAAAAGTCCTTCCAAGAAGTGGATGAAGTCCCAGTATATTTTTTTCTTTGTTTTGCATAACCTTAGAAGTTCCCACCAACCCACCAGTTGGTTGAGAGAGGATTTTTCTTCTCTTCCCGAGCACGTTCACGAGCACTGGTCAGCATAGGCAAAGCAGCGTGTGGTCTCATTGCCCCATACTTGTTTTCTATCCTGTTCGTCATCTTCATGATCTATGTAATCTGAACTAAAAACGCCATTACAGTTACAGAATTATACCTGCCTAGTGTTTTGTTCCGATTTCCTCACTCTCTGTTTAGAAAAGTTAAGTGGTCCAGTTTTCAAATTTACAAGTACATTTTTGACTTAATAATATTTCCCTTCTTTAATTTTTATTGTCACTAGAAGAGAAGTAGGAAAAGGAGTAATGCCTAAGCATCATGAGCAACAAAAGGCTTTAGTAGCTAAGAAACAAGGAATGCCTGAACAAGAAAAATGCGTGGTTTTCATATTCTCATCACTAGAACTAAGTTTTAAAACTATGTATTCTTAGTAATACTCACAAAAAAGCTGAACAGAGGGAAGGTAACAGGATAGACTGGACCTGAGCAGCCCGACCTTGCTTGCGCTTGGTTTCAATAGCCTTTTCTTTTCCAGGTAACCAAAGAGGAAAGAACTTTTCAGGACATAATGAAAAGTTACAGAAATCAGCCACAAGCAAACAGCCATGTGAGTAAATAGTATTGCCTTTCCTTTTTATAACTCTCAGATAGAGGTGGCTCTTCAAATGTTTATGCTGATAAGGGAAAAGTCAAGTCCTCGTCAGTGTTATATTCATTCTTATTCAGATGGATTTCATCTCGTCTTCTGACTTCCTTGTTTTCCTTGACAAGAGTGTTTTTCCCCGGTGTCCTGTAGGTTTATAGGAGTGTCTTGTTGAGAAATATTTCTGCCGATGTCCTGTTGGACAAAAATGCAAACCAGGATGTGGAGATGACAGAAGGTAGGTACAGCAAAGTAATCTGCTGTTTTTAAAAATGTACTTGTGGGCTTTTAAAGAACTGAACTGTCAAGTAATAAGAAGTGAGGCAACTTTTAGATTTAAATGTATTAAAAATAAATGTGTTGTTGAAAAAGAAACCATCTTGTCAGTAGCCCTCCTGTGTGTTAGATACGGAAAATACGCTTCCTAGTTGGAAAAAAATGTTTAATTTTGTTTCCTTAAATTTGGTTGCTCGAGGTTGAAGTGGTTCCTTAGTGCATCAGCGATACTGTAGTTCTTCTTGGACAGCAACACTGGTTAACAAAGATGAACAATACCTGGAATATTATGACAGGGTTTTTTTCTTAATATCACCTATCCTGAAGGCTAAAATAGGGAGAACTTGTTTCAGAAAATAAAAATGGTGACTCTAAGACCACCATTCTCTTATATGCAGATTTGTTTTAAATAGTTGATATTTTCTTTGCTCTGGGTTAGAGGAGAAAAGGGATGAGAGTAGTATTTGAGAAAAGCGTGAAAATTGCGCCGTGTCCGTTTTTAGTGATGTGTCAGGAAACTGGGAGATCACAAGCCCATGTATGAACCCATGAGCAGAGCAGATCTGCAGCCAGGACGCGTGCAGAAATTTAGAAGATTGTTCCGTATGGTAAATTCCCACTGTGGGTGGGATTCAACTGCTTGAACGAGTATTAGAGCCATTTTCTAAATGCCTTTTGAGGATTCCACCGGGGTCCAGGAAAGCGCTGATCTCCTGTGGGTTCAGCATCCTGTCTAGCAGCTCCACCATTCTTGGACGTTGTGGAGCATCTGAAGTGGCACTGGGCTCTGGTGTTTTGTCAAACAAATGTACTTGGTTACAAAGTTCTTCGGTTGCTTTTCCTGCCAGACTTTTTCTTGAGTTGATAGACTCGTGTCTCCTTTATCTAGTATTAACTCCTGCTCTTTTGACACCAGCTTACAGGAACGTACACTTGTGTTGTGACACAAGGCAGACACACTAAGGAGGTGCGCTTACGGGTATCAGCTGAAGCTTTTGATGTTTGTCTCACAGTGCACTGATTGCAAGAGGCTTTATTTTGTGTTGCCCTGTTTTGCTTGGCAGTAAACAGTACAGAGGATGAAACATAGAAGGTTGTGTTCAGTAGTGGCCTGGCTTAATTAGGGGAGAGAAAACATTAACAGAAATATACTTGCTGTGTGGCTGCAGCTTTTTCCACTGCACAGCCGTTCCGTAATACGCCTGAATGGACGGTGTCACGGCTGTAACATGAGTTGAGTACGAAGCTATTCTTTGCCAGCTGATCAATAGAAACTTTCACAGGAGCTAAAAGCTGGGAGTTGTCAGAGTGCTTAAAACTTAGTTTGAAGAGCAACAAATGGCTTTGTACCACTCCCCAAAATAAGCATGGGAAAATGGGTCAATTGTGCTACAATTTTTTGCTACAGCTGTTTCCAAGTTTGGAATAAAGATTTATGTTGGCCTTTTTAGCCATAACCCTCTAGCCTGCTAGCAGCGATTTGTAGGTCCTCCTAATGTTCAGAACTCCCTACAGCACACCCTGCTGCTGTCTGAAGCACATTCCTTTAAGTCATCTCATTAACTAGTCAATTTATGGGTGAGTTCTTGTCAGTTGGATATTGTAAGTTTGAATGTGAAGTGCCTGGTTTGCTGATACTGTTTCTGAAATCTGAAGCGCTCTCTTATCGTTAGACTCGTCTGTGAAAACTAGTAGTTCCTCTGGACGATCCGCAGCGGAGAACTCCAGTGAGTCGGGAACAGAGGAGAGAGGAGATCTTATTAAATTTTACAATGCAGTCTATGTGGGAAGAGTAAAATCATTTGCACTGAAGTACGATATCACAAACCAGGATCATGTAGTAAGTAAAGTATTTTGGAACTTTGCTCTATCTAATAATCAGACACAGAGTCGTTTTTCCTGACAGTTAAACATATGTCAATAATTTTGTTCTGTTGTTCACCTGGTGTGGTTACAGAAGTCAAATAGTTGTAGGTAATGGTATGAGGACTTGCTTTAACAGCCTTTCAGGAGGACGAATGCAGATGCGGTTCAGTTTACGACCCCAGGTTCAGCTTCTTTATATCGATGCAACAGCCATTTGCTCAAATGCCTGTGGAGCATCTGTGTAACACATCTGGAAAATAAATTTGTTTGGTTGTTTGGTGGATACTTGATCTGTTGTTTAACTGTTAGGGGATAAAATCTTCTAAAGAAGACCTGGAATTGTATTCATCTTTCCTTCTGTGAAGTTACTGCTCTTAAATACCTTCTGATTGAGCTCTTATCTGAATTTGTCCTCTCTTGCAGATGGAAGCCCCTCCCTTGTCTCCATTCCCCAACATTAAGCAACAGCCAGTGTCTCCTCGACGGATCTCTCAACAGCACTCTGTTTATGTTTCGCCTCACAAGAACGGTGCCTGCCTGACACCTCGAACTGCGCTACTGTATAAATTTAATGGGAGCCCTTCCAAGGTAGGAAGCAAAAAGGTTGAAAGGGGTCAATTTGAGAGAGGGTTAATTAATCTCCTAATTAGGATGTGTTCTAATGCAGTGAGGTTTCATTGCACTAGTCTCTCAGTTTGCGGTAAAGGGAGTGATGTAGAATCCATCACTTGCTCAGCAAAGAGGTTCAGAATAACTTTTTCTTCTCAGGTAATTGAAAAACAGAGCAAGTTTGAAATGGAGTCGTAGTAATTCATGATTTTTTTTATCTTGATCACAGAGTTTGAAGGACATTAACAATATGATAAAACAAGGTGAACATAGGAGCAAGAAGCGAGCAATAACAATTGATAGTGACACTGAATCCCCTACAAAGCGACTCTGCCAGGAAAATGATGACGTTCTACTTAAACGTCTCCAGGATGTTGTCAGTGAAAGAGCAAATCATTAAAACTGCCGGTTTTCTGTGGGAGCTATGGAGTTGGACACAGCTGTTGCGCTATTTATTTCTTGCTTTTGTATACAGACAACTGCCAAGTTTCTTTAACGTTGAACTTTTACCTGACTTCCACAGGATGCAAAAAGCAAGGGTTAAGTAGTAAACGCCAGAGAATGAGAGGTGGTGATGATCTTCATTCCCAAAGGCCACACTGTGCTATAAGTTACTCTATTTGAGCTGTTTCAGCAAGAGAGTGATCTGTAGAAAGCCATACTGGATGTTCTCAAGCCTAATTTAGAGCATCGTGAGTTCTGAGTGTAACTCAGCTTCTAGTAATACTGGTTTTATTTTTGGAATAAGAATGATAAGGAAATGAGTGAAGTCAGTTAAGTTTCCTCAAGATTTTGGTATTTGGGGAAGAAACTTTAAAAGTGCCTTATTTTAAAAGAATGTGGAGTTTTATGCATTATTTTACTATGGAGTAACTGGAGTGGAGAACAAATTGATCATTTAGCCTCAGGAAGAGCTGAGCAGTTTTGAACTGTACGATATGTGCTGTGCTGCACCTCCTGTCAGTACCTCAGTAAAAGTGTACGTTACGACGTGGATCAGACAGCTTTTGCAATAGCAAAGGCAATAATCAAAAAGTACAAATAGCAGTGACTTAAATTGTAGCCTGACATCTGATGAAGCACTGAGATGTGGTTCAGTGAGCCTGAATTACCCTTCTCTCGAGCCAGTGAATGCTGCCACGGGAGCTGCTCCTTCCCGTTGGAAGCCTGACAGCAGGCTGTAGACGCTGTTCGTACCTATTGCAGCTTACCCATGAAGAAGTACAAGCTGGTTACGGTTGAAAACCAGCTGAGGCTTTGGCCGTCTTGCAGCTGTTCAAATGCGCAAATTCATTTAACAAATTGTATCTCTTCATTTTATTTTTTCCTGAAGATCTTAGCCGCTTGTGTAGTATCTACACTGAATGTAAGCCCATCAGATAAGGCATGTTTGTATATATGGGTGTTTTAGAGCTATTAAAGGCTTGGATTCATTGGAAATGTGTAAATTCCAGCATCCAATTCTTGTAACTAAGTTTTTAACGCTGAGGGATTTGGTAGGGTTTATTTTGCCAAAATGGAGAAAAGCCACGGTTTATTCATTACTGTAAATCAGTAGCTTGATCTTATTTCATAATTACATTTAAGATTAGAGCCATAGAGAAACTTCTCAGCACTGTATTTTTCAGTTTATGTGTATATTGAACTGAAAAAAAAAAAAAAAAAAGATTACATAGGACTTGTTTGAGGAGCTCTGTTCACTTCATTGTTTGGTTTGTTTAGTATACGCTGCAAGATCTGCTGTACCACAGTGCCAGGGAAGAACACTGTGATGATTTCAAGCAGTCTCAGCTAATGAATCTGACCAGCAATGATGGAGGAAAAATGTATTTAAAATTGTACGTGTGCAGGGACCCTACTCAGCAGTGAGTAAAAAGTTTACAAACTCCATAATTTGGTTTTGAATTATTAACTACTTAAATATTTGATTTTTTTTTTTACTTTTAAAAAAAAGGTGCTTATTTCTGAAAGGTTTGACCATAGAGAGCTGCGGTATGAGGAAAAGGCCACGCAGTGGACTGGGTTTCACATAGATTCTTCTGTTTGGTTCCTTTAATTTTATTCAATTTTTACTATTTGTCTTCAGATCTTGAGATAAAAAGTACAAGAGAAACAACCTTTCTGTCTTGATCTGCTCATCAGTGCTGTTACAACTATGACCGTTCAATGTAGATACTCCAGCCCCTAAAAGCCTCCTGTGTTGTGAGGGAAATGGGGAATCTTGACTGAGCTTTCGGCAGGGTCTGCTTTACGTGCATGGGGGATCGCAGCCTTTCTGGATGGGCAACGAGTGATCGGGCTTAACAGCATGAGCCTTTCAGCAATATGGTATGACAAGCGTTTAGTTGATTTGATTTTAATTCAACATCGTGTGCAGATGCTGAATTAAACACATATCTGCTCACCACACTGTTACTGTATTCTCTGAAACTGTAGAAAACTGATGGTGCTGAAATCCTTATTGTTGTTAGGGTGTAGTATTTTTTCATTACAAAAAATGAATGTTCTACAACTGGCTCCAGTTCAGATTTTTTCACCTTTTTAGGTGATAATAGAAAAAATATTTTTGGACTTGTTGAACAGCTAAAACAATAGCTTATATGAAAATTTTCTAACGGTTTCAAAGTGCCTTCATGTGTAAATATGTATTTTATAATAAACAATTACAAAGTATTTTAACCTGTGTTGCTGTATTTCCCATGGTCTTTCTGTGGTAGTTCATTAAACAATGCCTTCTGTCTGTGTTTTCTTTATTGTCAAAGACGTTAATTATTTTTACGCTCCCTCAAATTTCTGTGGGATTTTTTTCAGTTTAAATTCATCATCTTTCATGTGATCTGTCTGAAGCTCCCTCCTGAAGTTTCTGCCCTGTTTCACTTCAGTCACATGCGGCTTCTGGGAGGAGGAGGAGGTAATACATTACATGCAGTAACTGAAAGACACTGAAAAGGAGAAAACCCTGCAGCGCGGGGCGACTCCAGCAGGTGAGCTCTCAGACTCGCTGTGGGCTCCTCGTTCTTGACGTCCCAGCTCTGCAGCCACGAGCCGCAGCGTGCCGGTCCTGGCTGCCTTCCTCCCGCGTGTGCAAGTGTATTCAAAACCAGCTTTGGACAGGTTCGGATTTGTACCAGCTGGCTTTGTGCTGGATTTGTTGCTACAGATAAGCATAAAGCTGGCCTGAACTCAGAGCTTTTTAAATAGCTGCTCTTGTGCATCTGCTCTAGGGGAAAAAAAAAAGTAGGCCAATTTGATGCAGTTGTAATGACTTTTTTTGACACCAGAGCTTTCATTTTGAAAGACTATTAAACTGTAGTTACCAACCCAAAGGGATGTTGAGGGGCGTAGCTGTGAAAATGTGGCTGGCTTTTCTCTTTGTAAACTTGGTTTTGCAGATCAGACTGCCAGTGAGGGGAAAGCGTCACGGGCAGCGTGAAGTGGGAAATGAGGCGATTGTATCCAAGTCTTGCAAACTGCATCCTATCTGCTAGGACAGTGGTTTTCCCCAGCCAGATGGATTTTCACTCATTCTCCAACTGAAAGTTTCGCCTCTTTAATGCTGCTTGAAGTGGATTTGGAGCTTCCATGTTTACGACAGGTCAGCTTTCCAGACAGTCAAAGTTAAAAGGTTATTAACACCACTGGGGAGAACACCATAAATCTGCTACCACTTTACATAGAAGCAGTATGTTAATATTAGGTTGCCACATCCAAGTGTTGTACTAAGATGTGGCCTCAAGAAAATTTGCGGTTAGAGTGCAATTAAGCAATGTGGGGAATTAAAACTGATTTTCTATTGAGTTGCCTGTTGGGACGGGAACGCAAGAAGAGTATTTCCTGTGACTCATGGAGGGTTTTTTTGTTGTTTGATAACCTGAGGAGCAGCAAGAACTGAAACTGGGGACACAAAAGGAGGTGCTATGAAGGAACTGCAAGTGTATAAGAAGTGCTGGGATCTCAGATGAAAGAAGCTGAACGTGTCTAAATCTGTGTCCTGGTTTCGGCTGGGATGGAGCTAATTTTCCTCCCAGTAGCTACTGTGTTGTGGATTTAGGATGGGATTTGGTATGTGAGGAATGTTGATAACACGCTGATGTGATTAGTTGCTGCTAAGAGATCAAGGACATCTTCCAGCTTCCCGGGTTTTGGTAATACGCAGGTGCAAAAGGCGGGGAGGGTACAGCCAGTGCAGTTGACCCAAACTGGCCAAAGGAAGTGTTCCATACCACAGACGGCATGCCCGGTATATAAGTGGGGGTGGGCCTGGGCGCCTTTTGTTCGTTCGTGCTTTTGTTCGTTCAGCTGTTCGTTCCCTTGCTCTCTTTCTTGGGAGCTTGTGGTTCCGAGATTGCTGCTGGGGAAATCGCTGTTTCGAGACCGCTGCTCGGGATCGTTCTGAGATCGCTCTCAGTTTTGCTTTGTGATCGCTGCTCGGGACGGGCTGTATCGGTCATCGGGTCGTCAGGTGGTGAGAAATTGTGCATTGTTCGTTTTGTATATTCTGTTATCATTATTTTTTATTATCATTATTAATATATAACATTATCATTTTCTTTGCTGTCCTGGTGAACTGTCTTTACCTCAACTCACGAGTTTCCCTTTCTCTCCGATTCTCCTCCCCACCCCACTGGGGAGCGCGGGGGGAGTGAGCGAGCGGCTGCGTGGCGTTGGGCTGCCAGCTGGGGTTAAGCCATGACAACCTGTCTTAAGGCCAAAGAAACTGAGTTTACTGTGATCTCTAAAGTTTGCAATAAGCACATAACTCATCACCCAAGCAGCAGTTCTTGGAGAACAGGTGTCAGATGAACATGATGCCAAACTCGTAAAACTTTTCAGCTTCCCTGAGTGACCAGAAGCGTGTTAGACAGCAGGTGAGTCAGAGGTGGATTACATTGGTGGTTCCCAACCTGCCTGCAGCCAGGGCTCACGGCTGCCCCACTCCATCTGAGCTGGAAAGCTGGGCAGAGCTGATTCATCTCAAGGGTTAATGCGCCTGAGTAACGGGGAGCCTTTGGTTTAAGGGAACCCAGTTTTCCCTGCGTGTGCACTCCATGTGCTCCCCAAACCAGGTGCTGCCTCTCAGCTGGGGCACAGTGAACTTAAGCTGCAGTAGCTTTACTGCAAGCATCCTCTCTGCCTCCTCTTACCTGTCATCCATCGTGGTTCCCTCTAACAGAAAACCAGCTTTGCAAGAGTTTAGTCACAAGAATTTCAGCTAGTTAACGGGTAAATACGGGGCTCAAGCCGACGGAGGGAACTGGCGCCAAGTCACGGATGGCTTTGCTGCAAACTTTTCAGTTCTTTGACAGTGTTACCTTCTGGCAGCAAGTTTGTAGTGCTGCTTCACGGAGCCCAGCAAAACCAGGAAAGTGCTACTAGAGACATGTGAAGTAAGAAAAATAAAATGAGACCCTACACAGGAATAATCTCTTCATCCTGACTTTTAACATGTGCCTTGTTTTTTGTCTGTCATCAGGGGGGTCCTGTTGGATTCACTTCGGGTTTCTGCACCAAGCCGCACCCCTAGAGCTACGCCCGGGTCTCCTGTGCGTGCAGCGGCGGGAGGGGCTGGGAGGGCGCTCAGGCTGCCTATTGTGTGCAACAAACAAGTGTAAAGCTAAACCAACACTTTTCCTCCCTTCCCCTTTTTCACGTGCTTTGTTTGGTTTCTAGGGACTTCGTGCTGCTCAGAACAACGCCCTGCCTAGAGTAGTATTTTCTTTTCTTTTTCTTCCTACTAGTGAGGGTGAAACGTAACCCTCCATCCTGTTGCTACGCCACGTGTCTGTCTGGTGTCATGTCAGTGGTGTTTGCGTTGATCCAAGAAGGATGTCCTGCCGTTTCAGGGTATTCCTCCCTTGCTGTTTTTAGGCCATGAATGTCATGAGATCCCTCTTGAATTTTTTAATTTTGTTTTTTGGATGAGCGCTCCAGCGGTATTGGGCCTGTGGATAGGGTGCATGTCCTTCAACTCCTTCCCCTCCCCAAAAAGCTCTTCAGGTAGTTTTTGACACTGGTAGAGGTATGGAATGGAGAGGTGGTGAAAAAGGACAAGAACCAGTGACATTTGGGTGCCACTTGTGTGGGAGAGGCAAAATGGAGACAGTGTGAGGCTATTTTATAGTCACGTTCCTTACCGGATCGGGCCTGTTCTTGTCTCCCAAGGCTCCTTCCCAAAAGAGGAGTGTTTCCTGTAAATGGGTGGGACTAGCTCTCAGACAGCCAGTTTCATTTCAGATAGTGAGGGCAAAGCACTGATGGAAATCTCAGAAAGACCCAGAGGGGATGGAGAGAGACTCTCAGCCAAATGAAAAACAGGCAGAGAGCATTAAGTGCACTTTCCTAACAGGAGCTGAGAACTGAGAAAGCAGAATACTCGCTTACAAAAGCAAATTACTGTAGCATGACTGTAGAACACGTAAGCTCTGCTCCATACAGAGACCTCAAGAGAAACCTAGAAAGGGCTTTTTGTTATTAAGATGATGACTTTTTTTTTTTTTTCTTTTCTTCATGTCTGAACTGCGCTGGGGAAGTTGTGACGAGAACGCAGCAATTCCCAGCAATGTGTTGTGGTGGGTTGACCTTGGCTGGCTGCCTGGTGCCCACCCAGCTGTGCTCTCACTCCCCTCAGCAGGACAGGGGCAGGAATACAATGAAAAAGCTCCTGGGCTGAGAGGAGGACAGACCGCTCACCAATTACCCTCATGGGCAAAAGACTGGAATTGGGGAAGATTAATTTATTGCCAATTAAAAATAAAGTAGGATAACGAGACACAAACCCAAAACTAAAACCACCTTCCCCCCATCCTCCCCCTCTTCCTAGACTCAACCTCACATCTGACTTTTCTACCTCCTCTCTCTGCTGAGGAATGGGGGTTGGGGTCGGCTTGTAACACTTCGTCTCTGCTGCTCCTCACGCTCTGCCCCTGCTCCAGCGTGGGGTCCCCGCCGTGGGCTGAAGCTCGTGCCAGGAGCCTGCTCCTGTGTGGGCTCTCCACGGGCTGCAGCTTCCTTCAGGGCACCTCCACCTGCTCCGGTGTGGGCTCCACGGGCTGCAGGGGGACAGCCTGCCTCACCACCCTCTTCTGCAGGGGAATCTCTGCTCTGGCGCCCGGGGCACCTCCTCCCCCTCCTTCTTCTCTGACCTTGGTGCCTGCAGGGCTCTTTCACACGCTTTCTCGCTCCTCTCTCCCAGCTGCAGCTCTGCCGCAGTGGGTTCGTCTTGGAGCCGGCTCTGCTGACATGGGGGCAGCTCCTGGTGTCTTCTCACAGAGGCCACCCCTGCGACCAAAACCTTGCCACGTAAACCCAACGCGCGTGTGCATCCTGCTGAGGGATAACGTGTAACCTTCCCCCCGGGGAGCCTGCGCAGCGTTGCAGCAAGCGCAGCTTGTGCCGGGCATCGCAGAGCTGCTGAGGGAGCTCAGAGGTGTACAAGGGTTTGGATCTCCTGGGACGTCCCTGTTGGCGCTGGTGACGGCAGCGGAGCGGCAGGCTGTCCGCAAGGAGCGGGTGCCCGGCACAGCCGCCATCCAGGGGCCGCTGGGAGCAGCGAGCGGGTGAGCAGGCTCCCCCCAAAAGCTGTGCTGGTGCAAATATCCAGTCACCGAGGTGTGAGCTTCACGTGTGGCGGGCGCATCTCTGAGGAGACTGTCTGGGACGGATCAAGGCAGCAGGGATTTTGCCAGCTGCGCTCCATAGAGTCTGTATTTGGGAACCAAAGTCTCAGGCCCCTTCTGGGGCCTTTGTGGCACGCAGAGGCCTTTTGCTGGTTTCATGGATGTTGGGATGTTACGTGTGGACATGGTATCTGGAAACTGGTGCACGTGTCCCTGTCTGTGACAGCCGCGGTGTCCTGTCGTCATGGCTGTGAGCAACTGAGAGCCTGGCAGCTGCGGTGCATCTGGTTTCGTTGCCTGTGACGTCTTGGGAACGAGATCTTGAAAAGTTGGGTTTGGGTGTCTTCAGCGGCATTGTTTGAGGGCAACAGCGCTGTGGCATCATGTGTTTTGGGAGCACCTTCGTGGAGGCTGATGTGCGTGACCGAGCTGGGATTTGGGATGATGAACAGGCCTTGCTGGTGCTGGTTTCCAGGTATTTATGTCTGAATCCCTCGCAGTGACCTGCCGTGGTGGGGAGCATCGCTCATCTCGCTCTGCCTGTGGCACGGCTCCAGCGGCACGTTCCACGCTTTTGCGTGAAAAACGGCTTGTTGCAGAGCGGCGGGCGCTGAGGGCTGGCGGCGGCCGGGCGGCTCCTCTGCGGACGGTGCGGGGCCGCGGGGGGCGCCGAGGGGCCGCGCCGCCCCTCAGGGCGGTTCCCGCCGCCGGCGCAGCGCGGGGGGCAGCGCTGGCCGCTGACGTCACGGCGGCGTCGGTCCCCCCGCCGAGCGGAGCGGGCGCTGCGCCTGCGCGCGGCGGGATGGGGAGCCCGGCGGCGGCGGGCTGGGCCGCGGCTCCCGCCAAGCGGGCGCGGCGCGAGGGGTCCCCTGAGGGGCCCCCTGAGGGGCCCCGCGGCCCCACGGCGGAGAGCGACCGCTGCGACCCGCGGCTGTGGGACACGGAGCGGCTCTGCCAGCACCTCTCGCGCTGCGGCGTGGGCGAGCCCAGCCTGCTGCGCCGCTTCCGAGGTAACAGCGGGCCGGGGCCGGGCCTGGGGCGGGGGTCGGGCAGCCCCTCGGGGCGGCCGGGCCCCGCCGCTGACGCTGTGCTTGCCCCCGCAGAGAGCGGAGTCACCGGGAGCATGCTGCTGGACCTGCCGGCCTGCGCCCTCGAGGTCACCCGCGTGTGGTGAGAGCCGCCCCCGCGGGCCCGGGAGGCGGGAGGCTTCGGGGTGGGAGGGCGGTGGAAGGCGGCCCCGGCTCTCGGCCCCGCCAGGCGCCCGCGCCCTGTCTGGGTGAGCCCCCGGTGCTGCCCGGGCTCTGGCCGTGCGACCGGCCCTCGCGGGCGTCCCCACCGCCTCGGGCGCGGTTTCTCCTTTAAAGCAGGAGGAGGCGTTTAGCGAGGGGCTTCGCGGCGGCGGGGCCCTGCGGGGCGGGTGAGCCACGGCAGCCGCTGCAGGCGCATCGTGCCTCGCAAGGCCCCGGCCGCAGCGGCGGACTCCGGGGGGAGGACAGACGCATCCTGAGCTCACAGGCTGGCTTTGTCCCGGCCCCCCCTGCCCGAGAGCTCGGCGGAGCGGGCAGCCGGAGCGGGTGTACGTGATGGAACGGGCTCTGCGCGGCTGGTCTCGGCTCCTCCGGAGCACTTCACCGGTTCCCCTGCTGATCCCAGCCCAGCCAGCGCCGTCCGGAGCGTAGAAGCTAGTTGCCTAGTAGCCATGAGAAGCAAAAACATCCATTTAAAAAGCTTTAATGAAAACACCACCAGTAGCACAATAACCTTTTAAGTGCAAATAGGAACACCAGTGTAAACTCCGGGGGTTTTGATGAGAACTTTGTTCTCAGCCTAAAGGTAATGCTGGTCCGATTCTAGTAATGACAGTAGTAACGATTTTTAAGATAGCGAGTAGGCGCTGCTTTGCGGAGGCTGGGTTTCACCCGTCTCCCTGAGGCACATCAGGGTAATTGAAACTTCAATCTTGCAACAGGTGCTGGGACTTTGCTCTTTGTCGCACCTGCTACAATAGGGTGGACTGTTACAGAAAAAGAGATTTTGTTGTGTGTCCTGACAGAATACGGGCCTGTGGGCAAGTGGGGAGTTCAGTGGCCACCGTGAGCTGCCGCAGCACTTGGCTGTGGGGAGTGGGCAGCCTGGCAAAGGCTTACTGCCAGCTCGGTACCTGCCATGAGTGCAGGAAAACTGAATGCTGTCTTAAAGCGTGGGAAGGATTGTTCCCAGCAGTGAGGGAAATCACTGGTCCCCAAAACCTTGTAATTTTTCTGGTCGTGAATGTACTTCCTTGCTCTTCTGAAACAGAAGAGGGTATAAATGTATCCTGCTGTCCTACGTGTCTGCAGGGCCCCCGCTGTCCCTTCTCTGCCCCACTGGAGTCGGGTTTGCTCGCCTCTCCTGGGATGTGAGCCTGCTTGCTCACCACAAACTTCCAGGTGCTTTTTAATCTTTGAATGTCTTGTCTTTACTCCTTCGCTAACCTTGTTTACACTGTTTCCTCATAATTTCTCTCAAAACCTGTCTGTTCCACTCAAGCTGTTTGCTGGTGTTGCGGTTAGTGCACCTAAGGCGGTTTGGAATGCGGTTATCTGGCAGGCATGCACAAGCGCAGAGCTGTGCTTGTCTGCTGGGAGTTTTGAGTACTTTGGCGTGCAGGTTGACTCCTTGGCTGAAAACTTGTCAGAGCTAACAGCGCGCTGAGGATGAAGGGCCCCATCTCTATTGCATCGAGGCATGCCGGCTGCACTCGCAACTTGCGAAGGGTGAGTTGAAGGAGCGAGCGTCTGGGTGTGGCCATCAGTAGAGAAAGAAGAGCTGGTGTGACGCAAGGTTACAAGGCAGAAGGGTTGCGCTTTGGAGGAGGCAAGACGTTGGCAGGAGTCATTAAGGTATTTCTGGGCTTTTTGGAAGAAGGGTTTTAACTGCAGTTGTTTGAAGTGTGCAGATAGAAATGGTGTGGTATCAGAGGGAAGGCGTCCAAAGGCTTTGTTTGTTTCCAAACTATAATGTAATTGCCTAATTGAAATAACATGCGGATGTATAGTTTCTGTTTAGAGACTACCGGGAGGCTGGTTGCTTTTAGTACCTCACTGGCTGGCTGAGCATCAAGTGCCCGTAGGGACGCTGGGACACACCGGACATCCGCGGGCTGCTCCGAGGCTCGTCAGGCTCTGCTGGTGCTGAGTGTAGGCAGGCAGGACGACGTAGCGAGGAGGTGCCTCTAAGTGCGTGGTGCAGGCGCTGGAGTCAAACGGCTGCGAAGAGCGCTCAGTTGGTATGGAGAGTGGATGGTGCTGGGAGTACAGAATGGCGTGCTTGTGGGTTTTCTTTTATAAGGTGTTTCCTTTGGTGAGACCTGACATGTTGTTTCTGTTAAGCTGAAAATGTTGAGTTGGATGAGAAATTGCTAGAGCCTTCTGCTTTTTTAAAAACATCTTGACTTTGCAGTAAAAACCAATCACTTTGCATGCGTCTTTCCGCTGCACGATGTGTCCTACAGTAACTTGCATCATTTCTCTGTGACAGGCCGGTAATGAATGGATATATTTAGTTCCCTGCTATTCCTGGATGTTCAGTGGGGAGCGCTCAGGCCAACGGGGGCCTGGAGGCAGTGCTATGGGTTTCCCACGCCTTCCCACGTTCCTGGCAGTGGATGTGGTGTGTGGCGTGCTGCATGTTAAATACAGGTGATGGGTAGGGCTGTCTGGCTGACCTCTCTGGAGTAGTTACGTTCCTAATGGGTACAGGAAAGGGGTTTTCTCATCCTTGTTGCCTGTGGCATGAGGGAGGGTGTGGGCAAAGCAGGGAGGGGTGGAGGGAAGCGTCAGTTCTCATCTTTTCAAAGACAGCCAGCGGTATTGTTGGAGGAGCTGTGCCTGCCAAGCCCTGGGAAACCACCGTACGAACATATGGTTTGTGTGTAATCTCTTGGTTGAGGTGGTTTTACCATGTAGACACCAGGTGAAAAATCCTCTGCTGTTGTTTCCTGTCTGAAGAAGGATAGAGAGCTCTCTGTGGTGCCACGTTCAGGTGATCAGTCATGCTAGGACTGTATTGATGGCATGCTTTGTTATCTGGAGGCCAAACCCAGAACAAGGGTTAGTGTTCCTGGAGGCAGGGCAAGACCACAAGACGTGCTGGCCACTGACGTGGTGTGTCAGGCGGGGACTTCCCAGCCTCCCTGATCTGGCCCATTCCTTTTGTTGCTCTCACCCATGTGCAGCACCGATCCGTCCCGGGGTGACTCCAGCACACGTACCGTACAGTGCGGGGGGCTATGTTAGCACCGTTTAGTTCAGCCCTCCTGGAGGGGTGAGTGTCTGGAGCGAAGCAGCACATCAGGCTATGCTCTTTGTGGACAATGTTTCCATAGGTAGTTGTACAATAAACTGTACTTTACGTAGCACAGAGCTGTCCTTTCTCTGCCGTTCCTGTAGTTGCAGCCATTGGTAATTCCTCAAGATGGTAGGCGCCCACACACCTTCCTCCTTACATACCTGGCTATTTTCCAATTAATTTTCTCCTCGCTCCTGAATTTTTGTGGCATTTAAAAGTATTGCTCTCTACAACTACCTGAAAGGAGGTTGTAGAGAGATGGGGGTTGGTCTCTTCTCCCTAGTAACAGACAACAAAACAAGAGGAAATGGCCTCAAGTTGCGCCAGGGGAGGTTTAGATTGGACATTCGTAAAAACTTCTTTACCAAAAGGGTTGTCAGGCATTGGAACAGGCTGCCCAGGGAGGTGGTGGAGTCCCCATCTCTGGGGGTATTCAAAAGGCGTTTAGATGAGGCCCTAAGGGATATGATTTAGTGGGGACTTGGTAGTGATAGGTTGATGGTTGGACCCGATGATCTTGGAGGTCTCTTCCAACCAGAACAATTCTATGATTCTATGATTCTATAATCAAGTGCTTCAAACCCACAGGCTGTGCCCTGTACTCAGCAGTGCTGTCCCTCGCTTGACACTGGTGCTGCTTTGCGCTGCCTTACCTTCTCAAAGACATCATGAAGTCCTACCTTGTGTACTTTGCATGACCCAGAGTATCCTTCTGGGAAATTGTTACCTGAGGTCTATTGCATGACTATATGGTGGTGCTACAGCTCGTTCAAAAACACGCTTGTGGTGTTCAATCTCCATTATTAGCATGCTTGGAAGTGATAGCCACTGAAGACCTCAGTTGTAATTAAGAATGTGGGGGTCATCTCTGTCCATCACGTTTGGGTGTTCATTTTTCAAGTCTGCTGGAGCAAGATGCTCTAGTCTGGGTGTGGTTCTGCATGTTAGATAAGTGTCTTGAGAGAGAACTTCTCCGCAGAAGTAAAATGAATGTAGATGGCTGGAAGCAGATGGCTTCTGACTTTGCTGTCCTGAACTGTTTTTGAGGGTGGTGATGGAGGTGCTTGGTTACCGGCCCAAGCGCTAGTCCTGCTGGAGCCAGCCATACCCATGGTTGGAAAGGTTACACGTTTCTTATCAGCAGCGGTTGAATATTCTTGTTCCCGTTTTCAGGACAGACCTCAAAGAGCAGTTGCAGTTGCTTTTCCTGGGAGGGTAAGGATAGGTGTGTACAAGCTCCTAATTTGCTGGCCACAGAAGGGTTCTCGGCTCTTCCACGCCAAAGCTCATCTTCTTTTCTTAGCAGATAACAAGAAGGATGGGCAGATGCAGGTGGTCTTCCTCTTGCCCTCAGCGTTAGCAGCTTTCTGTTGCCCTGTAAATAGCAGGCTCTTTCAGGAACTCCCTTGTAAGTGTCTGGGGGTTTGTGACTGTTCTGCAGGCTGAGCTGCTTGTTGGAATGTGGAGTAACACGCTGGTCTGGGCATCACCTCCGGTGCTTTTCGTCTTGCTTGCAAGTGGGGGCAGCTAAAGCCTTGTGGCAGTCTGTGAGCAGCAGAGCCTGCAGCCCAGGGGCTCCCTGTTAGGGACAGGGATACTGAGTGGTCAAGACAAAAGATACTCACCAGCAGCTCAGACATCATATGCGTTTAATATTTTATGGATTGTGTATTATTAAATGATTTGGATGACAATATGTAGTGCATCTGGCAGTATTTTTTGCTAATAGTTGACATTTTACAGTATTACTTTCTGTTAAAGTTTAAATTGAAAGACTGATGTAAAACTGGTCTCGGGATGGTTAACTGCTGAAGAGTGTAAAAGGTAGCAAATGGTACTTTCTCGTGATAAAGTGTTTGCTGTCATACTGAGGCTGAAACCATTTTGCTCAAGGACAAGGCTTGCAGACAGAGTTAATAAAAGCGGGTATAATGGAGTGTATTATCTCTCCCTCCAGACTTGCCCTGCCTGTGCTCTTAGACTACTGTGGCCACGACAGAGTACCTGCATTGAAAGCTGGTGTGTGTGTTGTGAAGACCTTTAATGATTTATTAAAAATGACAGCAAAATGTATTTATGAAATAGAAGTATCAGTTCTCAACAAAATTAAGCATATTTTAAACTCCGGTGGTTCTGCTGTTAAGGAATTTTTCAACCTTGAAAAATACCAGTTATTCAGGCACTGTGTGTTGTCTTTCCCATAAATTTAAAGGACTTATCTGCAAATGTGGCTTTCCCTAAAAGAAATTGATGAAAAAATTGTGGTTTTCCTGGTGTTCCTATTTCTTGGTTCTGTATAAGTGGGAGAAGCACTTACACTGCTTTACAGACAACTTGTGTAGCTATTTGTTGTCTTCCTTCTCTACTTGACTTCAGAAGGATAAATGCTTTCAATATTTTTCTGAAAAAGCTGCAGAAATACATATTTCCGTAAAAGAGTCGACGAATGTCAGAGTAGTATGAACTTGCACAAGTAATTCCATATGTACTGCAAATAGTAACGGGAAATGCATTGCAAACTTTGCTCTCCACGTCTGTCTTTCCTTTCTAGCCTCCCAGCTGAGAGACTGAAGGTGCTGGCCTGCCTGAACCAACTGCGACAGCAGCACGTGGACGTAATGAAGGTAGCCCCAGCGCTGTGCGGGGCCGACGCCGCTGCCAGCGCCCCGCTGGGGCTTCGCAGCGCTCTTCCTCTCCCGTCTCTGCCTCCTTTTGGCTTGGTGGTGCCAGCTGGTGCTGCGGTGGTGCCTTTCCTTTGCAGAGCAGCAAACTCCGAGCCCTGCTCCTTGGTAGTTGGGCGGTCTTTGAAAAACCACATTAACCAGAAAAATAGTTAAAATCATCAGCTAAGAGCTTGATGTGTGCACCTGGTGGTTGTGAGGGATTGAAAGAGCAGATGAGCTGTTTGAAATGTGTGGAGAAGCTCCCCTTTTACGTCTCTCTTTGTGTAGAGCCTCCCCTTGTTTTTTCTTTTCATTAGTGCAGCCCCAGGCCTGGGTTAACAGACTCCTCCTCACTTCCACTGTTTGCCATGTCCAGCAGTTTCTCACAGTGGTGTATGTTGGTTTAACTCGGGCCCGGGCTGCACGCGTTCCTTAGTAGTCTGCACATCTGCTAGAGCCCTGCTCGGTGACCGAGAGTAGAGAGAACACAGGAAAACCTTATTTGCCTCAGTATTTTACCAAGATACGTGTGTGATGAAATGGTTTTATCTGCTGTTTTGAGACAAGGATTAAATGCGTGCGTTTAACTTCTCTAGTAAGTCACTGTATTTACTCAGATGTCTCTTAAAAAAACACATACTTAGGGATGGTCAGGGAGTACTTCTTTCATATTTCAGTTGTCTTGGGTTTTGCATTTTGTTTTATGAAAAAGGTAAGAATCATAATTTCCACTCTGCAAAATTTCAGTTGATTTTTAAAAACATGAACAATGTCAAACCAAACAGTTCTTATTGGATATCTCAGACATGTACTGCAGTATCCTGCTTTAACTGGAATAGCAGATTAATAAAGACAGTGGTTTTCCCAAGTGTTAAGTTTTGGAATTGCACAGGTGTAGATCACATTTTTAGAGATTTTTACTTTAATTCCCTTGCCCTCTGAAATATGCAGCTTTGTCTTTTTTGATGTCATGCTTGAGTAGTTCTCCAAGATAAATCTTGATGCAGGGTAGGCAGGATATGGCTGTTTTATGGCAGAAAACAGAACAATCGCCCTCTCCCACCGAATACCTGACCATTCTAGATATCCTTTACCTGGGTGCCTGTTTCTTTTCAAAGTCAAATTTTAAACGTTAATTACACTATTGTTTGGCTTTTGTAGGTTTTTAACGATCCAATTCATGGGCACATTGAAATACATCCCCTTCTTGTGCGTATCATCGACACGCCCCAGTTTCAGCGCCTCCGATACATTAAGCAGCTGGGTGGCACTTACTTTGTTTTTCCAGGAGCCTCTCACAACCGCTTTGAACACTCCATCGGGTAAGGCGATGTTGTCTTGCATGCACGTCTCTTGCGTTTGGATTTCCCCGAGTTTGGCTCCACTAACGTGGAGTGCCAGCCGAGGGGCGTCGCTGTCGTTGAGCATTGGTGAAAGCTGCTGGGGTGGCATTTTTGGTCTCACAAGTGTTCCTGGATATCCTCTGTGATTATGGGCTGTTCCCTCGAACTTCATTTCATAAAGACAGATGAAGAAACCTACACGGTGAATCAATGTTAGATTTCCTCCCCTGCCCCTTCTTCTAAGAATAATGTTAATTAAAAGCTATGAGAGCTTTATGTTCTCCCTGGTCGAAATTTGAGTTTTAAAGCATAAACCTGAGAAGGGTACTGGGGCTGCTGTAAATGACTTGCCAGACAGTTGTAATCCCCTTATATTGTCCAGCACAGCTAAACCCCATTTTATCTGTAATGTTTGCATTTGTAGTTATGCGTGCTTTATGCAATCCACGGCAGATCGTCAGGCTGTTAGCTGTAATATAAGTTAAACAGAAACAGATGAGGGACATGAGGATTTCCAGAGTGTTGCTAGGTCATTCGCACTCCACAGAGAAGCTGATTCATGACAAATTTAAGCTTGTTTTAAAGGTACCCCAAGGTGCAGAGAAATTAAACTAGTTAATGGTTTTTATTCAGGCGATCTGGCCCGCCTAAAGTTGCTTTTGTTAGTGCTGAAATACTGTGGAGTAAGTCTGGGTTCTGCCCCGCTCTGTGACACTAACAAGATGGAAATGGCTATTGCAAAAGGGTCAAATCAGTGAGGCAAGCTGGAACTGATTGCATCTGGTAAACCTGAGAAGACAAAAATGTGAGGGATATAAACAAAGCTTTCACAACAGGAGTCTGCAAACTCCAGTGGTATCAACCACCTTTTAAACAGTTCAATTAATCTATATAGTTAAACTTAGGACAGTTGTTCTCAACTTCTATGTCATTTTGAAGATTTTTACAGTGTTAAAATAGAGGAAGCGAGCTTTGTGTGCTTATTGGTTAGTAAACAAAACACCAAACAGTAAAATTTGTTTTAATAAAATATACTACCTCATCATATAAAACCTTGTCTTGCTTTAAGATATTCTGCGAGGGGGACTATTGAGGCAAGGAGAAAAGGAAGTTGGTGTAGAGCTTGTAAGCAGTTTATAGGAGTATGTGCCGTATGTTCGTTCCTGCTGTTTCCGTGTCATGAGAACAGAGGGTCCCATTCAGTGAAATTAAATGTCAAATCTAAAATGAATGAAAGGGAGAGAAAAATAATTGTCATGAGCTATTGTTAAAATAGCAATTTGAAAGAGGAACAAAATGCTTTGGTGACTGTTGTGGACCTTTGCACTTGCGCTGACTGGAAGTCAAAGGATGATGTGTAAGCTGTGGTGCTGCAAGATGCACACCGTCAATAGCGCACTGTTGTTCGCTTACACAGTTACTCCATGGTTGTGCATTATGAAATACTGCAGGTTGCTGTTGTCTCCATGTTTTGGGCATGGTATCTCATGCTTTTGTGCTTTAAAATGTGTTACTGATGACTAAAACTCTACTACAGGAAATAGTTTGGTTCTGTGATTCTCTTGCAGGTTGGGGTTTGCGTATTTGTTGTGTGCTGCCTCTCAGACAAGGGCTGTGACTTAATGGAGCAAAATAGACTAGGTGAACTGCTCTTTTTCTGTTCAGCCTAAAACACTACTATATTCACTTTCTTTTTCTTTTCTTTTTTTTCCTGCAACAGGGTGGGCTACCTAGCAGGATGTCTGGTTCGTGCACTGAAGGAGAGACAACCAGAACTGGATATAACCCAGCGAGACATCCTCTGTGTAGAAATAGCTGGGCTTTGTCATGATTTGGGTACGTAACACTTGAGATGGCTTGTTGCTCTTTGAAAGCTAACCTGGATGAAAAGCTGGATGTGAGATCTGAACGTGAGGCTGTCTGGGGCTGCTCAGTGCGTGGCCATATTCCAAGACAGGATTTATCTGTTCCTGTTTGGTCCGGAGTACATCTGCGGAGGCAACTCCACTTGGTGAATTTGTAGCCGCGCTTAGCCAGTCTTTTGACTTGTTTCCATATGGTGTTTAGAGTTCTGCCCCCAGTGCCTTAAGAGTCCGCTTCCTTCTGTGATGTCTTCAGGTCTCTTAAAACATTTCAGAGTGAAAATTAGTGGCCCTTTCAAAAATTGTTATGATTATTTTATAACTACTTACTTTTTTCAGAGCAGGCACAGAGTAATTAGTGTATTCGGTGTTACTGCAGTACTTGCCTGTGGTGTAGGGAATGGAACTGGCTATGTTAAGTGCAGTAGTACTTAAGGTGTCTTAGGGAAGTGTACTCGTTATAGCTGAATCTTCCTCACAGATGATGTCAAGATCAAGTCAAATACAAGAGAATCCAGATCCTTAGCTTGCTCAAAATATTTTTACTGACAACCATGTCTTAGATTAAACCTGCGTAATCTTTATTTTTAAGGTCATGGGCCATTTTCACACATGTTTGATGGAAGATTTATTCCACTCACTCGTCCAGATTTGAAATGGAAGGTAGGCTTTTCACTATTAAAGTAAAAATAGAAAACTGAAATTTTTAAAGGGAGAATAATTCATCTTTAAAGACTGCCAGTGCTTGTGAGAATATAGTGATCATCTAGCCTTTTCTTATTGCATCATTTTGATGGCATAATTAAAAACCAGAATGTTGTCTTCTAATCTTGTGATGATTTCCTTGTTCTCTTGAACTGTTGGTTTGGAGAATGTCAGCCCCTGCAGCGTGGCCATGAGCAGATGCAGCCTTATTAGCAAAGCAGAAAGAGGTGTGGGGAGAAGTAAGTGAGGGCAGATGTTTGTCACCAGCATCTCTTCCCTGAAAGTGCAAATGCTCTTGAACTCCTGTGTACTTTTATGAGATCTGTTTGTGTACGCATGTCCTCGTCCTGCAGATCTCACACTGGGTGACACAGAGGAGAAACAAAATGTCTCGGTCTTCTCAATGCCTGTAGTGCGACTCGGAAGAGGCAGAATTTGTTAGGAATGCACTGATCATTTTAAGCCAGCATTGTGCCTTAAAACGCGTATTGCGGGCTTTCTTCAGAATATATTTTACAGATGCAAAATACCAACTGGGAGCTTCCTTTCCAGCTTAAGATTTTAGTTCAAGGCCAGGATATTTGATACAGTGTTTAGAATTCAAACTTTCAGAAACTTTGAACAGAGTTTCAAGGGTGGTTTGCTGTGAATGAAATGTAACGCAGTCCTTTCAGGCCTCTCTCTGCTTGTAATTACTAAGCAAAATCAGCTGAGTAAACTTGTTAATCTTCTGCACAGCAGAATTGGTTATTTTGTCTTTTAGTGTTGTAACTGTACTGCTGTTTGTTAAAATACAAAATTAACAGCTCTGCTGAAGAGTGTGTTTCTGGACTCTGTGGACCAGGTGATTTCCTGTTTGGTTAGACACAAAAGGAACAGAAAATCCCCCAGCGCTGTGCTTTCCCACCACCGTGCCCCAGTGCCCTGCCGGGCAGTGCTGCTGGGTTAGGAGAAAACTGTGACACTGCAGGAAAGATGCTTAAGCTTTGTAATGCAACATTTAGGTGTGTTTTTTTCATAGCATGAAACTGCTTCTGTTGAAATGTTTGAGCACCTGATCACTTCCAATAAACTAGAAGAAGTCATGAAGTCGTATGGTCTTGTCCTGGAAGAAGATATGAACTTCATCAAGGAACAGATAGGAGGGCCTATAGATGAAACCGCTTGTGAGAAATCGGTGAGTCAGTGTACTGCTCCTGTGGTTATCCCAATAAATGTCTTTAATGTTACTGAAAGAGTAGATAATTTTTGCTTCTGCTATGTTTTATTATTTATTTTTAGCCCTGTGAAATTCTGAGAATCCTGGCACAAGAGATGCTAGAGAGGCAGGAGGTGGTGGCTTCACTGTGTTACGTGCTTACATCTTCCCGAGAAGTTCTTACCTCAAAGTTCTCAGATTAGAGGAAAGCTTAAGAATGTTATTTGTATTTAGTGAACCTAATTCACTGTAACTAGATTGGTAGAAGGGAATTTTTAATGGAAACCTTAAATGATGAGGTGAGGATAACAGCCTGTTTACCGGACACCTGAAGGCGGTGGTAATGGGAGGTCGTGTTTTCAGGTGGCTGTATGAAGAAAGTTTAGGGTGACAAGCTGATAATGGGTAACAAAACTGAGAACTGGCAGAGATGAGGCAATGAACAATGCAAAGCATGGGCCAAGTGCCAGAGCCATGTCAGCTTTGATGACAGTAGCAAAATGTTTGGATTCATTGCAGTAACAAACACAGAGGCAAGGATAAGACTTGAAGAAATGTGTTGCCTCAAGAGGCAAGGAAGACGAGATTGTGATTATTAATCCTTGCAACTCCATGAAAGAATTAAGTCCTCTCTCCTCACTTTACAGTTCTCGTCATCTCTTCGAGGACACACATTCAGTTTCTACCAGAATTAAGAACCCCTCAGCGGGAGATCTGTCATGACAATCTGGTCCTAATCAGAATTTGTATGTTGTCCCAAATAAATTGCCCACAAATGTTAGCACTTACCCATTATTTTCTGCTGTAGTAGTGTGTGGTGCTGCCATGTGTACTCCAGCTTTCTGATGACGAGCATAGGAGCTTAGTATAATAAAATTCAGTCTGAGACCTTATAGGAAGGGGATGTTCATTTACAAAGTCTGCGAGTTGATTTTACCCACTCGCACTCATTTGCACACAAATCTTGCCGCCTGCCACTGCCATTGATCTTGTTCCAGGTTCTTACCCATTGTCTGTTTTCCCTTGTTTGGATTATATGCCTGTTTTCCAGCAGGATAAGAGGAAAAGGAGTGTCATACCTGATACGTGGCAACCTTCTTGTCACCCTCCTGCTGTTAGGCTGCAGGATCTTCCCCGGGCAGTCATTTGTACTGCGGCGGTCTTACCACAGTACAGGCTCCTCTGCCGATGAGGCGTCCGTGCTGTGATGCTGTCACATCCTGGCACAAACAACAGGTTGTTTATGCATCGAACATAAACGGTGTCCTGAACATTGTCCCAGTAGCAGAGCTCTTTGTGATCAGCACAGGAGATTTTTATCTGTGGTGTACTCCCTTCCTGCTGCTGACAGATGTTTCCGTTCTTATTCATATCAATTTTAATATTTCTGTAATGCAGATAACATGAAAGCTGTTTGTCTGTTTGTATACATTGTGTTCTGCCCTCAGAATTTCAAGGCAGCCACTTAATGGCACTTTTTGTTTAGCTTGAAGAATCATTAAATTTTCAAGAAAATAATATTTACATGCAGCTTGTATCTTATTATTTTAGCTTTGATTTTATGTTTGCCTCATGGCTGAATTATTCCTCCGTTGTGGGTTAGGAGTTTAAGTAGCTGGCTATTTAAACAATTTTTGTTTGAAACATCCAAATAATTGTTTTCAAACTGTTCTGTAAAGTTGTATAGTTGATTGCAGAAGACTGCAAGACAGTGATGAGTTTGTGGGTTTAAGTAATTCCCTGAGGATTAAATGATTCCAACCTTTTCCCCTCTTTGTTGCTATGCATTTTTTTTTGGCATTTCAAAGCTGCAAGCTTTGCTTTAGCGGTATGGGAAATGAAATATTTGTGTACGTGGTTTTTATTTTTCCTGATATTCTAGGAAGTCAGCTGCTTAAGCCCTAGTTCTGGATTTGTAATGCCTGACTTAGCTTCTGAAAGCTCTTTTATTGTCTTTGTGTTCTTTGCTACCTCAGTGTTGGATGTTTATCACAGGCAAAATCAAAGTATATTCCCACTGTCTTTAAAAATTTTTTCTGACGTTGTTTGCACACTTTAATTTCTTATTGTTTCTGATTTTTTTTCTTCTCGGCTCCCCTGTTGTTAGTGGCCCTACCGTGGTCGACAAAAGGAGAAAAGTTTCCTATATGAGATAGTAGCTAACAAAAAAAATGGCATTGACGTTGACAAATGGGATTATTTTGCAAGGTACAAATCTTACGGTTTTTGTTTTTATTGTAAATTCCTATTGAAACAGTGCTACTATATTTACAAGTATGATCTCATTGTTAAACACTCTCTGTGGAATATTTTTAGGGATTGTCATCACCTAGGAATCCAGAATAATTTTGATTACAACCGATTACTTAAATTCACTCGGGTCTGTGAAGTAAACAACCAGAAGCATATCTGTACCCGTGACAAGGTAAGCAGCGTGTGTGAACCGAGGGAATGCTCAGCAGCAAAACGCGTGCGAGATGTAGCAGCATGCTGAGGGTGTGTGGGGCCTGGCAAAGGCTGCCTCGGGCAGCGTGGTGCGGCTGCGCTCTGGGGTGCAGCGGGATGCTGGGGTTGCCTGCCAGATGCTTTTTTAGGCCAAGAGTGGAAGAAAGAGTTGCTGCTCCGAGAGCTGTTCTTGGAAGCAACTGGTGTAAGGAAGGGAGGGACAGAGCAAGCCTGTCCCTCCCAAGAAAGGGCTTGCGGCGGGTCCTTCCAGGCGAGACTTTACAAAATGCTCAGCTGTGCGTGATCCTGCTCCAAGTCTTCTGAGCAGGAGGTGACTGTGGCTTTGGCGAGGGGCTGCTAAAGGAGCAAGAGGTCCTCTTCTCTGCCCAGGCCACCGGGGTCACTGCCAGGTCTGTCTCTGCTCTCGCACGGCAACCTGAGTCGGTTTCAAAATATGTCAGTTGTGAAAAATAACCATTGTGCTCTATGCTGCAAAAGGAATGAGACGACTCATTTGATTCCTTGATTGTTTTAGTTTTCCAATTGAGACAATGTCAAAAGCAAAAGATGACTGGGTTTTTTTGATTCAGGAAGTTGGAAATTTGTATGATATGTTCCACACACGGAATTGCCTGCACCGGCGAGCATACCAGCATAAGATTGGCAACATCATTGAAATAATGCAAGTATTGTACTTTCCTTTTCTTGCATACCATTTTCTTGAAACTGTGTATCCGTTTGGAATATTCAAATAATCAATAAGGTATGACATACAATAAAAGCCACTGGGCTATATAACCCAGTTCTTGTGGCAAGGCTCAGTGCTTAGAGTATCATAGAGGCTGTGATTAACAAAAAAGAGAGGAGGACAACAACATCCTTCCACATGAAATTCAGTTAGAGGAAAATTACTAAAGCCCTGAAGAAGCATAGGACCAGGGTGTGCCTACGCTGTTCTAACTGCTGACAGCTGAAGTCAAATCTTTAGCTACAAGTTAGAGACCACTTAGCTCAAACTGGCTGGTTATTAGAGCAAGGTTACTAACAGAGTAAAGTAAGGAGCAAGCTTACCGTAGCTCAGCTGAGGCCTGACTTTGTGTTTACGTAATGCCACAGCAGGAATTGTTCAGGACCAACTCAGCTGGCTACCTGCATTTGTACCTCTCTTGTTGATGTCTATAGAAGTTTCTCTATAGCATTATTCTTTTTACTTTTCTTGAAAAGCAGAAATACTGGTATCCCCAAATACTTTTGGGGATCTTGGCTGCCGAGTAACCGTCTGCTGAGTTTGGAAAAAAGGAATGCAGAGGATTACACAGTACAAGAGTGATTTGTGACTGCTTTCATTTCATATACTTCAGCTCCTGGTTTAGTGATCCTCTAAAACTCAGGCTAAAAATGCTGAGATTTGACAGTACATACGTGTGAGGAGTAAAACAGCCAAGAAATTTAGTTCTTGGCTTACCATAATTATAGCAGCTTATCCAAATGAGTGTACAAGCTGGAAATGATAACAAGAGGTACAGGGAACTTGATCTTCAGAGCATCAGTTTCTCCCACCTGAAAATACCACATGTTCATGATGCTCTACCTTTACAACACTTTGTATTCTCTCGGTTAACTCCCGGAGCAGCGAGTCTGTAAAAGGATATGGTCATCTGTGAGGCAGCCTCACTGCAGCCGAGTGACCATGTCACTGTCTTGCAGGTTCTGCAATCGTCTAAGCAACGTGAAGCTCATAGTCTGAAGCAGAACAAAGTATGCTTGCTCATTCACTGAAAGAAGGTTAAGGTCTGATCTGAACCTGTTTTCAGTAAATGGAAAGACTCTGTTGAAATGTGCAGTGACAGCGTGGAGATAGGACATATTGCAGTGCAATCGCTCTACTGCGTGCTTGGGATGCAGTTTCATCTATTGTCTTCTATTTATAACATACTAATGCATTTCTTCCTGACTCTTAAGCAATCAGGTGTTTCAAAATGATGCTTTCCTTAAGTCTTAATTTTGTCTCAAACTAGGATTACGGAAGCCTTTCAAAAAGCAGACAAATTTTTTAAGATAGAAGGCTCTGGAGGAAAACTGTACCAGATTTCTACAGCAATGGAGGACATGGAAGCCTACACTAAGCTAACTGGTATGAGCTCTCAGAACTTTTTTTAAAGTGAAAGAACATGAGTACCTGTTAGAATGGTGGTTTTACAGCTGGGTCCTTGCCCACGACTGCTTTTGCGCACAGATGGTGCGGCAGACGTGGACCATCCAATCTCTGTGCTTTCATATCTTGCTGGGAGAGCAAGACCTTCTAGTTTATATTACCTTTACGTTGAGCGAGAGAGAAGCACCAACTTCTTATCTTGTGCACACATTCGAATTCACATTACTGCAAGCAGCGCTGTCAGGAGGTCCTGCCTGTGCCCTGAGTTTGTTGCACTTGTCACAAGTGGGATGTAAGTCAGTGCTGAGCGATACTACATCTAGCTGCATCAGGTAGAGGTATGTGTGTTGTAGTGTGAAACTAACCCCAAGGCAGGTTTCAAAGGGCTCTGATGGGGTCTGATTTGATTTGCTTGAGACATTGCTACCCTGCTTGCAGATAGAAGAAAACAGAGTATATGAATAATTTAGTTTATTGCTGAAAGTTTCTGGTTGCTCGGATAAGAGCTTGTCGGAATGGTTCTCGTGGGATAAGTACACGGAGCAGCAACCTGTTTTGAAGATGTGCGGGGGAACTCCAGCGTGATTGCAGAGCAAAGCAGACGAGCTGAGGCTTGTGATGTTTTCCCATTTCTCAAGGTCTGGCTCAGTGCTGTGAAGAGGAAACACAGTGAAATTACTGAACTCACAGAAACTGGCTTGAGTTGTGTCGTGTCCTCTGTTATGTATTTCCATGACTTCCCACCACCGTGGCATCTTGGTTTTGTCTGCCCCTCCTGGTCTTCGCTGTGAGGCACACCCGCATTCCTCTGGTTGGTGTTCAGTGCTGCGGTGTGGCCTTACCAGCTTTGTGCAGCACGGGGGATGGAGGCCAGTGTGGGCGAGGCAGACCCTGCTGCACTGAGGGCTTTGTGGCTGGGTGGCTGCAGGGCAGAGGATGCTGCAGACCCTGCTGAAGAGTGCTCCCAAGTACTGGCAACTCTTGCAGCACCCGTGAGCTGCAGCACCCGTGAGCTGCAGCTCACGAGGACTCCCAAAGCATCTTTCCTGAGTTGCAAGACAACTTTCCCGAGTTTCCATCACCAAGCCTTGGCTGGTCAACAGAGAGACTCAAGAATTTCTATCTTTGGTCCACGGACAAGGTGACGAAGGCTGAGGGCACTGTTGCAGAGGATCCTGTGTGCCTTAACCTGTGTCATGCTCAAGGCCTTCCACTGGCAGTCCTTCATCTGCCGCAGCCACGTTCAGCCTGACCGTAGACCCGCTGCGTTGAGCGGGTGAGGGGCCTGCAGGGACCGCCGAGATGAGGAGCTGCCTTGGCCCCTCTGACACTGCGTGCCTCTGCCCCAGGGGAGGCTTTGAGCGGCAGTAGCGATTAGAGAGTATGAATTGCAGTGTTGGGCTGTGGAAGGCTGGGCAGAAAGGCGAGAAGTGAGATTAAGTTCTTCGTGGGCTGGGATCTGTTCCCTGGGGGCTGTCTGGTCTGTAAGATCAGCTGTGCTAGCAAGGTAGCACCAGGGTGCTGTTTAACTGCCTGCTGACCTGCGGCGCCTGGCGAGGAGCACAGCTCAGGGCAAGGATGCCAGGACTGGCCGAGGCTGTCCTGCTCAACAAGGAGAGTGATGCGAGGAGTATGCCAACACCAGATGTAACAGTGGGCCACGAAGGACGAATATGTTCTCTTCCTTTTAAACCAAGGCACTTCCTTCCCTACATCCAGTGGTTGCAACCTGGGGGCTTCTGAGAGGACACTAGGCTTGTTTTGGTGGTCCATGATGAGTGATGCTTCTGTGAAACTGTCCAGTTGCCTCTCGGATCTTTGCAAATGATAAACCTCTGTGAGGTTCTGCAGCAGAAAGTTCCCTAGCTTTCTTCCGCAATGGGTGAATAACCGCTGCTAGTTTTTAATTTGTTGCCTCCTGATTTGACAGTAAATCCTAGTTAGTAAAGGATGAGACAGCAAACCATTCCTTGTCACTACTGCTTTTGCACAATGGATGTGTTCACGGGCTTCTCATTTCCCCTGCGTTATCTCTTCTCTCAAGCTGAAGAGACCTAGTCTGTTGTTCCTCATGGAGAAGTCCCTGACTTCAATCAACTTTGTCCATAAAAACAACCCTCAGTTAAAGGTGTTTCGGTACATGGCTCACAGCTTGCTTCTGAAGTGTGTTGGGAGCTTCTTAAGCCAGCTGCGGTCCTCGGCGGGGTGTTGCAGAGCTGTGCTTGCAGCACGTGTCGAAGCTGCCTAGGGATTTCTGGCTGGGGAGTGCGACTAGACGCAGAGTGCAGCTGTGTTGGTTGTGACAGGCGAGCCGCATCCTGACAAGCAGCAGTTTCTTTAGGACAGCCAAAAATAACCTTTCTGCTCTGAGCCACATCAAGAGAAACCTGTGTCTTGCTGCTCGTTTTGATGGTGGGAAACACACTGCGTACTTCACTGTCATGTGGAGACAGGAGGGGGGACTTTGACGCTAGCATCCAAAGTCTGAGAAGTTCTGAAGGTTTAATGGAAGTACTCTATTCTTGCACGAGATGGAGTAGCCTTGTCCCTGAGCCAGTTAGTGCTGGGGTTTAGGATATTCTGTGGAACAAGATTGGCTAAATAAGAAGAGGAAGCAACTTGCAGTGAAATAATGAAACTTGTTGCAAGGGTGAGAATTGAGCTAGTTTTTCTGTCAACAACTGCTGCTAATCCGATGGTAATTGAGATGATATTGTGACTTCTCAGTTGTCAGACTTAGTATGTTCATTCATTCTCTGAAAGTGAGTGTCTTTCCTGAACCAGCAGTTTTTCTTGTTGCTTTAACCTTTGTCCCTGTACATGCATTTTGCTGTGACACTGGATTTTGACGTACTTAACAAAAATCAATGCAACTTTGGCAGATAATATCTACCTGGAAATTCTGCACTCAAGTTGTCCAGAACTGAAGGAGGCACGAGAAATTTTGCGTAAAATAGAACGACGTGAATTATACAAGTTTTTAGGAGAGACACAACCTGAAACAATGAGGGAAATTGTAAAGGTAATGTCCATTGGTGGAAGATTCTGAATTCTGTCCCTGTAAAAATGTTCTCTCAGTTGCTGACCATCTTTTTTTCTCTGTCTCTTGGTGTTTTTTCTTTGGTTGGCGTTTTTTTTGCTTAACTGCTATTCCAAGAGTGTCAAAAGTTGTCCTCCTGTCTTTACGTAGCTGAGCCATGAAACATATTATAGGAAACTAGGAAGAGTTTTATCTACAAACAGCCAGAAGAATGGCCAGAGGTGGAAATTCAGAAGTTGATTATTGCAGAAATATTTCCAGAAAGAACTGTTTTCTGAAAAATACACAATTGCAAAAAAAGCTGTTATAGTCCAGTGATGGAGGTTATTACTATCATCTTGTGTTCATGAAAATTTCCGAATACTAAGGAACACTTTTGCTTTGAATCGTAATTTGTGTGCTTTACTTTGAGAACAAACGTCAAACTGAATAATAACTCCCAAATTTCTTGGTATTAAATTCTATACTTAGCATGAGCATGCATGCATTTTTTCCAGTGTTTGCTTTTCAAAGCGCTCACCAGACATCGGTTTAACTGCTGTTATCTTATTTCAAAATAATGTTATATTAAAGCTGACATTACTTCAGATGGCTCAGCTTTTTCTTGTAATGTACTATACCACGTTATCAAATCATCAGTTAGTTATCTCTAAACTTCAGCCATGATGCTTAAAATTTTCCATGTCAAATTTCCGGAAGTGGCTGACTGTATCTGTAAAGCTTTAATAAAAATAATTCGGCTCTTTTAAAGAAAGAGGTTAGAGAAGGACTAGTAGACGTCTTACTGCTCTGTTCATCTCTTTGTTTGAAGAGAAGATTTGCTTGTGTTCTTTGTCTAAGAAAAAGTAGCATTAAGAGATTCTGTATTAAAAAAGTAGGAGGAAATAGGAGGAAGGAAGACATCTTCAAAGGTCAGCACAACATGAAATGGTTGTAATTGATTGTCAAGTTTCTGCCCTTCTGAGGAGGAGTGCAGGATAGATAGCCTAGCAAACAAGGAGATGGGCAGGAGAGTGACTTGCATGAGTTCCACCTTTAAACAGTTCCTTTTAGAAGCTTGGTTAATGAAAAGAAAAACTCTTACTTCAAAAATCCATGTGGAGGCGTTGAGTCTTGAGAATACCCAGTGTGGTGTTTTGAAGGGAGACTGGATCGCTGTTGGTCCATGGTTATATTCAGCCAATGCTTTGCACCTTCTGATGCTCAGCTGAGGGATTGGGGGAGAATTTTTCCTCCTGTGGTGCAGGAGTTGCCTGTTGCAGAAGTGTTGGGGACTCAACTTTCTCTGAAGTGCTGGAGGTGAGCAGTGGCTAGGCAAGACATAGCTGTGTGTGTTCTGCTCCTTGAGAAACTGCAGTGCTGTTATGTTTAGAATCACAGAATCATAGAATGGTTTGGGTTGGAAGGGACCTTTAAAGGCCATCCAGTCCAACCCTCCTGCAGTGAGCAGGGACATCCTCAACTAGAGCAGGTTGCTCAGAAAGAGCCCCGTTCAGTTTTGTGATCCTCAAGCTGGCCAGAGCCAGGAGAACATCCCAAATAGCTAGAGAGTTCTTAAATTCAAAGCTAAGTTTCCAGTTAATGCAAACTGGGAGAGGTAACTTAAAAAGCAAACAACAACAAAAAGGAGAAAGCATATAGACTTTCTGATACAGAACAGAAATAGAGTAGCGTATAAACAGGCTGCCTCCTGCCAGTTGCCTCCTGACAATTCTTTCCTCTAGCTTTTCTCTCAGTCTAAACCTTTCCTTGGCTTCTTGAGTCACAACAGACCACACGTATGCCTCAGCTTGGCAACGTGTGTGATTCCCTGCTCTTCTTAGCAGTCTCCCCGTCTTTGCAATGGACAGAGCAGCAGCAAAAAAAATGCTGCCGGTTGAATTCCTTCCCTTCTGGGCATGTCTCCTGGCTGCTCTGTGCTGCACTCAAAGCCTTTCTCCTAGGAGTCTCAGTTACTCCCAGGAAATCTTGCTTCATCAAATCTCGCATCTCCCCCACAACGTAGCAGCCCTGGACAAAGGTGAACCAGCAACCTTGTCTCTCCTGCCCAGCCGCAGCCTTTTAATGAGAAGTTACACATTTCCATGGACAACTACTCTTCATCACACCGTGTTCCTCTGCTTGGCTTTAGCCTCGCTAGCAGCAGGGAGTATTCTCTTGGGTCCAAAACCAGACAAAACTCCCTTGTGGGTTTCAGCTTTTGAAGTAGTTCACCGTCCCCTGCTAAGTTTGCCTAGGAGAGCTTGCTGCTTGTGGTTTGTTGGGTTTGGGTTTTTTATTTGGGTTTTGTTTGTTTTGTTTGTTTGTTTTAATAGTGATCAATGACATTACTGATCTTGTCTGTCTCTTGGGGTTTTTTATATGTTTCAATGTATAGGTATAAAAGCTTTATTAGAGGGCGAGATCCTGCAGCCCTTCATTTAAAAACAAAAAAAGTTCAGTAAAAACGTTTAGTATTCAGCTTTGGAGAACTTAATTGCAGAACATTTGTATTAGTAAAACAATTACTTGAAGGTACTTATTTTCTGCTTTCGTGGAGACTTCAGCATCCTGGATGGATGGACTCTCTCCTTTCTTCCTGTCATTAGGTGTAAAACTCTTCCCCCCACAGGGCTGGCAGTCTGGGTCTTCTCAATTATATAAGCGTGTTTTGTTTCTAAAAATTGGTAGAAAACTTATGGCTAAGGTATACATGGATTCAGACAACCACATTGCTGCAAGAAGAGTCTGTCAAGCTATGCAGCAATGAAAACTTTAGTTTAGTGACACGTTCTGTCATGCATTTTGTTGCCTTGGTCTAGACTGGATAGTGCATAAATGTAATCTGAGTTACTGTCTTTTTTCAGAATAATAGCCTGGCGGAAAGCATTGCTAATTCCAAGCCAGAAAAGGATCCTCCAGATGTGGAGCTAAAGGCTGAAGATTTCATAATTGATGTAAATATCTCTCTCAACGGGTTCAAAGTAAAAACTTCGCAATCACAGAGGGCTTTGTGTACCATAGTGAAATTTGAACATACGTTTCAATACATTTGCAAAGTGAAAAAACAAAACCACGGGGTTGCCTCGTATATGCTGTCCTAGCTGTTCAGCTCGAGGCTCTGAGAGCAGCGAGCTTCCCCCTGGGAGGTTTGCTGTGGCTGGGGCGCCTGAGGGCAGAGGCTTCGGGCAGCTTCACGGGGCTGTTTTGGGCACTTCTGCTCCTGATGGCGAATGTGTTCTCCCATGACTGCCCCCACTCTGAAAAGGCGCTGTAGGGAAGCCTTTGGGTTTATCATATGGGTGTTCAAGCCAGCGGTCTAGGGACCACTGCCGCGGGTTATGAAGGCAGGTGAACGGGGGGCCCCAGTGGGAGGGTAACAGGCACAGGGACTTCCAGGCTTCTGGTATCGCACTCCTGATGCGTGGCAGTCGCTCCCAGGTTTTGTCTTCTGCATAAAGCACCTCGCTGCCTCAGCTCAGTCCCCAGCCAGCAGTGGTGGGAAGGAGAGAGCCTGAGACAGAGGAGAGAGCTTGAGCAGTCTGCAAGTATCGAATAGCTTAATCACTGTTCTTGGTTAATTTTGGGAAGAGCTTTCCATAGAGTGCATCGCAAATCACTTCTAAAGCTCCCTTGCATTGAAGATTCACTCCAGGCTGGGTAAAGTTGTAGCAGTTTACTTAGCTTTAAAGTATTGACTGTGCTTTCCTTGTCCCACAAATTGAAGTCATGGGGAAGGGTGCTCTTCTCCCTGCTGACCACAAAACTGTTGGTCTACCAAGCAGACGTAAATAATGTTGTCTAAACCTCGTGTTTAAAGTTGTAAGCTCTACTGCTGCCTCAGTAGGCTGTGCGTTTTGGGGAGGCCCAGGCTGGCAAGGGACCACCATGCTTCCACTGCTTGCCACTGGAGCGTTTCACAGCGTGACTGGGAGCTGGTTGGTGTAAATGTGAATATTCACCTGGCAGCTTCAGAGCGAAAGGTGGTGGAAGAAAAAGATAGAAAATGCAAATACCAGATTCTTTTATTAAGTAGTCATTTGTTAATTGCTGTTCTATTTGATTAGTGTCATTTATGGAAGTATAGTGTGTATACTTTTATATTTATTGCAAGAAGACTAAAGACAAACATTAACAAATGCCATTTTCTTTGTTTTGCATGCAAGGTTATCAATATGGATTATGGAATGAAAGAACAGAATCCCATTGATAATGTTCTCTTCTATTGCAAGGCTGATCCTTCCAAGGCAGTCAAGATCAGTAAAGAACAGGTAGTCTTTTATTTTCCTCAACTGGCTTTGGAAGGGCGTCTTCACAGCTTGTGATGGAAATGATTGCCGTCCTTCGTGGTAGTTCTTGCAGTAATTGTGGAAGAGAGTTGTGGAGAGGTTGTGGAATTCATGTCCTTGCAGGTCTTCGGTGTGTGTTGTACTACGGCAATCTGGAGACCTGACAGTCTGTGCATATGAACAGTGTTTAACTTGAATACACTGGGAGTCTTAGAAAAATACAGTTGATTTGGATAAAGCTCATGGGTTCTAGTGGGATGTTTTTTACTGCCTTCAATTTTCAGTGGACTCTAAATTCCAAGAAATACTAAAGCTTATCTCGTTTTTTATTCCAAAGGTTTCAAAGCTTTTACCCATGACCTTTGCAGAGCAGGTTATCCGGGTTTATTGCAAAAGTCAGGATCCAGATACTGTTTCAGCTGCAAAACAGTATTTTGTTCAGTGGTGTATAGAGAAGGATTTCACCAAACCACAGGTAACAAATTCATATGTTATTTTTCTTGTTCTTGGAACTCTTCACCTTTGTCCATAAGCCTGCTCTTTCATTAAAAATCTTGGCATTCCCGCCTTGTCTTTGTGGCAGAGCCGCTCCTCACTAACCTAGCTCCTGGTTTTATTGTGGCTCGCGTCTGGGCGTGCTTTGGTTTCACTGAAATAGTGATGGATTTGCATTGATTTAACTTGCATGATTTAAAAAGTCATGTTTTTATAACAAAGTTCGTATCCACACAGACACTCGCTGGTTCATGGATGCAGGTTTCCTCATACACAGGCTTAAAACGGCACGGAGAGATTAAAAGATCTAGGGAAGAGGTCAGATCAGTTCTTCTATTGCTTTCCCTCTTTTCTTTCCTTGTTCACCAGCTGTTGAACTCACTCCTCCCCCAGGAGATTCACGGTCAGTCTATTTGCTCTGAGTTAGAGTGGAAAACCTCTGCGGGAACAAGATTGCAAACCTCTGCTCTCTGGGCAACTAGTCTGTAGTCTGAGTTGCCTGCAAGTCCTTATCTGTTCTCCGTGTTTCCCTTTTCTGTCAACTCTCAGAACACACAAGTTTCCAGCTGTAAGGAAGAGGGTGTGTTACAGCTCATCTGGCGTTTTGTTTTGTGTTGGGAACTGTGTCAGAGCTACCCTGGCAAGTAAAATGGAGACTGTAAAGCGGAACCTGAGTCCATCCGTCCTGCTTTGCATTCCTCCTGCCAAAGGTGGTGGAGAAGCCTGTAACAGTTGTGGCTGTAAAGTGGTGCATCCCCATCACGTCCCCCTTGCAGGAAGGTGGGCACCTTCCTCTAAAAAAATTACTATGAGCTGAATCTTCCAGCATATCCATCGTTCTAGGGAAGCAGGCAGTTGTATCAAGTAAGTTTTTCTCAGTAGAAAATGCCAATGGAGCCACTCCGCTACGTGCCTGAGCTGTGAAGTTTCTCGGCTGGAAGCGTCAGTAGGTTTGATAGCTGTGCTGGCAAATCTGCTGTTACACTTCTCCCCTGATGGCTGGCTTTCATTTTGTTTGTCTCATAGTCATACCAGGGAAGGGAATAGCTTGCTTCAGTTCCATGCACTTTTGCAGACATTTTCCACTATCTGGGATCAAGCCTCGAAGTAGAATAAATGCTTATATTAAAATCTCCAAGTTGCTTAAGAAATGCAGTGTGAACAATTTGTTCTGTGAACCATGTATTTTTTTCCTTTTCATCAAGTACGTTAATGTCCTTGACTTTGCATCTGACTTGCTAGAGACGACTTTCAGGGAAAGAGCTACATCCTCCGAGATGAAAGACCACCCAGTATAGATGAGTGTTCTTATGTGCTGGAGCTACAGCTATAGGCACGAACAACTTGTTTTAAGGCTCGTTCTTATGTCATACGTTGGCATCCGTCTTTGGAGAGCAGTTAATTTCAGAAGGGCTTTTTACAAATGGATCAAACAACAAGCTTTCTCTGCTTGTAGCTTGTAGAGTATTGTTGTATCCTATAAGCATATTCTTCTAGTTCAGGCATATCCGTCTTGCAGGCCCTGGCGTGTTGCAGAACAGAGCAACACGCGTCTCACCAGCTTATTTCTAAGCTTAGAGAGCTTATTGCTCTCTTGTCTGTGTGTGGTGCCCGAGCACTAGATGGACATATCTATCTGCCAAGGATGAGCACCGCTGCCTTAGACCGCGCCACTTACTGTACCAACGTTATATACTTTAAGAGGGTGAAAGGCACATCCAAGCACCTACGCCTGGTAGATGGCAGCAGTTTTAAATGAGATGCTGTGGCGGATTCAGAGGAAACACACACGATGATGTTTCCGATTCGTATAGCGATGCCCAAAACACAAGCCTGCTGATCTGCCTGGGTTTGCTGGTATAATTTAGGAAGAGGTGAACTGCTGATGGTGAAGCTTCTCGGATATGTGGGGGAGGTTTTTTCCTCCCCATCAGATGCTACCACTGACTACAGCAGTTTCCATCTCTGGGATGCACAATATTCAATGTTTGTTGATTTACAATGCTTCTAGGACCTTGGATTTATTTTTTCTGTTAAGTCTGATACTGAGCTTTTTTTCCCCTGCTTTAGGATAGAAAGCAAAAGCGAATGTACTGTCATTAACACTTTCTGACTTTTAATAATAGGATAGCGATGTGGTTGCCCCTCATCTGACTCCAATGAAGAAAAGCTGGAATAACATGAGAGATGATGAACACAGGACAGTTTCCGAACCCAGCTGCAAACAAAGGCTTCCTTTTGATAAGTAACACTTTTCCTTTTGCACTATTCAGTCTGCTGCTTCAGAAGATGAGTAAACCTGAGCAGCAGCTCTTTTAAAAGCCAGTTGGATGGACTGTAAGAATTTATGGAACAATGCAGAAATGCATTTTACAGTACAGTATGTTTTAATGTAGGTATTTAAACAAAGTGCATATTCCAAATGGACTTGTAAAAAATTAACAACCTGTTAGAGAAGAGCAAACTCAAGTCTCATTTATTTTTGAATGTATTGGCACTGCATAGCAAGAGTAACTTTAAAAATTGCAATTCAGCGTTAGTACAGGAAGTGCTGAAGGCACGTTACTGTTCAGTCCCGATCCCTTCTTAAGATGCTTGTGGTATTGCATGAGCTAGCAGAAAAACTTCCAGCTCAGGTTTTTGGTTTGGTTTTTGGGGGGGGTGTCAGTACCTGAGGAGGAGAGGAGTAAGTATGCTTCTGAAAATATAGTGAGGTAATAGAATTTTGAAATAACCATAGATGGCATCTTCAAGAATACCAAACAAATTTCATTTTAAAAAAATAAAAGGGGGGGATTGGGGAATCTTTTTAATAACCAAAGATTACTTTTCTGGTAATCAAAAAGCTGATGAAGATGCAGGCCTCTTGCTATAAGTGTGACCACAACTTTTACCGAAGTAACAATGCATTGCAGTGACATGCAGCCTTCTATTGTTTTATAGTGTATTTTTGATACATTGAATGTTATATTTTTACTGTTACACTGAACTGCAAAGACTGCTCAACACGTCCCTTGTCTGAGTGCTTGCAGGAACGCAGAGCTGCCCGGATGTTCGTCAAGGCGGGCGGACGTGCCCGGTGCTCGGCACGGTTGGTGGCTCCCAGCGGGATGCTGCCCTGGCTCTGCTCTTCCTCGCACCCAGCGCCCCTTGTTTCTGCGTTACACTGTACGAGGTAGACAGGCTCTTCAGGAATTCTTCCATTCTTGTCTCCCTTCCCTCTTTCTCCTGGATCTCTAATTGCCTTTCCTGTGTAATTTTTCTCTCCCTTGTAGAACTATAAGGGTTCTCACATTTTTTCCCTTACTGGCAGCGCTGCTAAATGTCTGTCCAGTTGAAAAAGTGAACGAGGAAGACCTTTTTCCTCTCATCTTTTACTCAGGTCTAAGAGGAAGGCTGCTTTCATTAAATAAAACCTGAAAGCTTGAAAAAGCCCGCCCTCAAAACTAAAAATGCAAAGCAAAAAGGTTCAGTAATGCTCAGAAATTGGAATGAGCTTTGGATTTTTATATCAGAAACGGGGAAAACAAAGTTCAGCATTCAGTTTTGACGGCCAAGCGCGGGTAACCAGGTTAGTTTCTGAAAACTACCACAATGGAAAGTCACTGTGAGCGAACTGCAGAACTCTTCATATCCGGTTACGTTTCCTTTGCCCTTTTCATCACGGGAGCTGATAGCTGTTAGGCAGAGGGCAGGAGAACGAGTATTCACATACTTACTCAGATTTCATTTGTTGAAATAACCAGAAGTCGGTTTCTGCTCTGCTGCTTGCTTATGCTCGCGTGTATAAAGGTGATGCGGCGCAGCCTCCGCTGTTCGTATCTTTAACAGGATTTCAGATCTGCAGGTGTACCAGATAACTGCTAGAAGGGGTTGTGACCTCTTTAAAAGCTTTTAAAGAACTTCTTATTACGCTTCAAGAAACAACATCATAGAGTGAAGGCATTTATCTCCCTTATCTGCATAAAATCAAGTATTGTTCAGAATAATGTAATTTTGTTATTGTTGCTTGAGTTTGTTTCGAATCTGTTACAAAAGCTGCACTTTATACTTGAGAAATATCTTTTGCTTATGTTTAAGCAAAAATTTGTACTTAATGTTAAGTTCTGAGACAGAGCATTTCTTTTTCTCAAACATATTAATCTGAGTCTCTCTGGACTAAGAATAAATTTATAAACAATGATTTTACTATTCTTTTAAGGAATTGCAGTGTGTGAACTTTATTAAAAATGATCTTACTGCACAGTTCTAAACAGCCAGATGTATTTCCAAAGAACAAACGCTGCTCTGCAGAAGTGCAGATCTTCCACCTCGGGGAGATGGTTTCTTAATTTATGTTTACTCAAGTGGAGTGTGAATGGTAACGGCAGCGGAGCCAGCTCAGCTGTGAGGGGCCGTGGGGCCAGGGAAGCTCCCAGACGTGGTGCCAAGATGGAGGATCCAGCCTCTCCTCGTGCCTTGCGGTGAAGCTGCAGCCGCCCGGCCGTTGCCGCGCCTGGGCAGAGCAGGCAGGCCTCTGCCTTCAGCATCCTTATGGGGCCAGGCTGGCTTTTGGCGCTGCTCCAGCTGCTGTGTAGGGGAAAAGGGAAAAGTGACGTCATGCTTGACCAACCTGACCACCACCTACAATGGAATGGCTGGCCTGGTAGCTAAGGGAGAGCAGTGGATACGGTCTGCCTCAGCAAGCTGTGGAGGTATGGTCTGGATGAGCAGGCAGTGGGGTGGACTGAAAACTGGCTGAAGGGCTGGGCCCAGAGGGCGGTTGGAGGGCGGTAACCAGTGGTGTACCCCAGGGGTCAATATTGGGTCCAGTCCCCGTAGTCTTCATTACTGATCTGGATGATGGGACAGGGTCCACCCTCAGCAAGGTTGCAGATGACACCAAGCGGGGAGGAGCAGCTGATACAGCAGAGGGTTGGGCCACCATCCAGAGGGACCTTGTCAGGCTGGAGAACCTCATGAAGTTCAACGAGGAGAAGCGCAAAGTCCTGCCCCTGGGGAGGGTCAGCCTCATTCACCACCGTGTGCTGGGGGCCGCCCACCGGGGAAGCGGCTTGACAGGAAAGGCCCCGGGGGCCCCGATGGACACACGCATTGACCACGAGCCGGCAACGTGCCCTTGCGGCAAAGGCGGCCAACGGTGTCCTGGGCTGCCTTAGGAGCGGTGTCACAGCAGGGGAGGGAGATGATCCTTCCCCTCTGCTCAGCACCCGTGAGGCCACCCCTGGAGTGCTGGGTCCAGGGCTGGGCTCCCCAGGACAAGAGAGACGGGGACAGACTGGAGAGAGGCCAGCGAAGGGCCGTGAAGGTGATGAAGGGCCTGGAGCGTCTCTGCTGTGCGGAGCGGCCGAGAGAGCTGGGGCTGTTCAGCCTGGAGCAGAGCAGGCTCGGGGGGATCTCGGCAGCGCGTGGAAATACCTGGAGGGAGGGTGCAGAGAGGACGGAGCCAGGCTCTGCTCAGCGGCACTCCTCGGGAAGGGTGCGGGGAGCAGGAGAACGCTTATTTTTTCAGCTGGGAGGATACAGAAAGGGAGAGAGACAAACCTCCTCGGTCCCACTAGTTGATGGGCTCTCAAGAAGCTACAGGCAGCCAGGACTTTGCAGGGGTGTAACCCTGTGGGTCCGGGACGTTGGAGGGGGTCGGTGGGACTCTGCAAGCCGAGGAGGGAGGAACGAAGAGAGGGTCGGCAGAAAAGGGGTATAAAAGGGTTGTGTGTAAAACGGGGCCAGTCAGTATGTTGTCTGCCTGAGCCCTCTCCCGATCTGTCTTACCTTCTGTCTGTCCTATTGTCTTAAATCCCTTCTTAACTATTTCTCCGTTAATCTCACGTAGCCCGCGTGGATGTGTGCTGGAGGGACCAGCGTGAGTGGGTTTGGGGCCAGCAACTGGAGTCGGAGCGGGGCTGTAGGCACCCCGGCCTGTGGTGTCAGCTACCGGAGCGGGTGGGGGTCCCAGTGCCGGCTGCTGGGGGAGCGAGTGGCTGTATCGTCCCCAAACCAGGTGGTCGTGGGGGAGTGTGTGTCATTTGCAGGCAAACTTTAAGCTGGAGGACCTGGCGCGTAGGGGGCTGCGGTGGGGGTCAGAGGGCCGGGATGTGGGCAGGGGGCCGGGCAGGTTGAGGCAGCCGCATCCCTTGGGTAGACGCTGGGCTCCGGCAGCCGGGCAGGAAGGTGCTGGGCCGGAGCAGCTGGAGGAGGCGGCAGCTCCTGACGTCCTTCACCACCCATCAGGCGCTGCCCTGGCCTGGCCGCCCCGCGGTGCCACGCTGGGTGCCGGGTGCCGTGTCCGGGGCAGTTCCTCCTTGGAGAGGGGAGCGGGCAGCGCTGGGGCGGGAGGGTGAGCGAGCGGGAAGCCGGAGGACCGGGTCAGCTCTTGCAATGGAGGGTCATCGCTGGGGCTGCTCACCAGCTCAGTAAATGACTTTGCAAAGGGGATGAGTAGTCAAATAGCATGAGGAGAGAGAAGCCAGCCATGGAGCACCTCTGAAGGGCTGTGGGAGATGGAATCGGCAGGGAAATGACTGGTGAGGTTCAATGCAGGTATGCATGGGGCGGGGGGGGTAAAGTAATGCAGCCTGGGGCTCAGTGGGATCCAGGCTTCACAAAATTCCAGGTTTAGGGTAGGAGCATGGGGTGATGCTTCACCTCAGTGCCCAGCCGTGCTCCCAAAATAAATAAAGCAAATGTGACCAAACCAGGCAGGCCCTTGTCCTCCTGTGGACATCCCTGGGCCACCCACCCTTGTCTTAAATCCCACCTGTGGGGCTGGTCCTGCTGCTCGGACAAGAATGGTGGGATGGTGGAGGAGGAGGAGAGCTGGCCCGGCGTCCAGGAACAAGAGGCCAGGCCGTGTCAGCCAGGCGAGAGGCAGCAGGTCATGGAGCCGCGGGGGGGAAGGGGCCTGGGGAGGGCTCGTCGTCCCTTCCCCATTGGGAGCAGGTTGGGGCGAGATGCCCATTATAGCCTGGACACCCCGAGGAGAAAGCCCTGGTCCTCGGGAGGTGACGGGGTAGACAGAGAGTGTGGACTCTGGCAAAGGGGGATGGGTCCTCACAGCACCCCGGGCCAACCCTCCGAGCTCACTGCGGGCACGCAGCCCCGGGCTGGGACAGGGCATGGCAGGCGCTCTCTCGGCTCCCAGCCTGCTTGCCACTACTTGCTTTGCACAACTTCACGGCGCCATTCATTGCTTCCACGGCAAGGACAAGGCTGGAAGAGCAGCTCTGCCTCTTTATTGGCGAGTGATCACCGTATCGCCCTCCAGCCCTGGCCATGCCATCCCCGGGGCTGTGGCCGGTGGTGTAGAGGCTGCCTGGGCTTGCTCCGTCCTGCTGGCATCACGCTGCTCTCGAAGCTTGCTCCTCCATCTGGGGACTCTGCTGTGCTTGGCCCTGCCACGCACCCTCCTCCCACGGTGGGTCTGCGTTGTCCCGGCCAGGCAGGGTGCTCGGTGCCATGGAGGGGCCCCGTCCTGCAGCCGCCCCGGGGATCCCGCCATGGTGGCAGCAGCACTGCAGGGAGCTGAGATCCCACTGCAGCCTGTCCCCATCATGCTGCCCCCACCGCTGCTGGCACATGGAACGGGACGGTGGTGGGGACAGGGTGGAGGGAGGCAGGGGCGAGGCTGTGCGCGGTCCCAGCAGGCTCGGCTGGCGCTGACAGGGAACAGCTGTGCACGAGACATCGGTCCCAAAGCGCCTCCCCAGCGCCACCTTTGTCCCAGGCGTGGGCTGCAGGGTCAGGCCAGGCCCCACACTTCCAGGTCCTGGACGCAGAACTCCTCCCGGGGCGAGAGGGTCTCGTTGTCGAAGGTCTCACAGGGGTGGCTGCCCCCGTGGTGCAGGTCTCTGTCCAGCCACAGCCCAAATCGACCGCTGGGAAGGTGCCAATGCCATGGTCGGCCTCCTCCGTGCATGGAGACCGCCCCAGCCAGCTCCTGGGGGACCAGCCGCCTCCCTGTCCCCAGTCCCGGGTGCCCTCCTGCTGAGGATGCCAGGCACAAGGGATAGGCAAAATGGGGACGAGACATGACAAGCAGCCATCCCTGGGCTGCCACCCTGCCTGCAGGCAGGGAGCAGGGTCAGGGGGATGAAATGGCCAGTGCTGTTGGACAACCTCCACTGGTGTTTTTGGCTTCAAACCACTGGCGCGTGCCCAGACCTGGCTCTGCAAGGCAGCCTGGGCTCGGATCGTGGCCCCAACAGCCATTGCGGCTGCCAAAGCTGCCCGTGCAGCTCTTACCTGCCCCCACCAACCATCAGCAGGTCCACGTCCCCTTTCATGAAGAAGTTGTTCCTGCCCGTCCACCTGAACACCTGCGTGGGGACAGCAGTTGGCCAGGACCGCAGGCTGGGTGCAGCGTCCCCGTCCCCATCCTTGTCACCGTCCTGCATGGGACAGCTGGGGGCTGCCAAGCAAAGCTGTCTCTGCCCATCCCTGCCATGTCCTGCTTCTCCAAAGGAAGATCTGTCCAAGCCTGTGGGCGTCGTCTTGGTGCTGGCCCATCCCCACCAACAGCCCTGGGGGCCCCCTGAGGACGGCTGCCACCCACTGATGCCACCAGCAGTGTCGCTCACCAGCGCCATCACACACACAGACCCCACACTGGCACAGGCAGATGTGGCTGAGCTGCCTCCACATCCCACTGATGCCAGGCTGCGGCTGCCCTGGCATGCGGAGGGTCCCCGGTGATGCCTGGTTGGGCAGGGTCCCCTTCCCTCCCTGCCCCCCCACTCGGCCGGCTGGGATTTGCCTTCTCCCCCCAGCCCTGGACAAACCCGTGGGACTACAGCTGGCAGGGACCCCGGGCAGGGTCCCCCGGCTGCTTCACCCACGTCCAGCCACATTGGTCATGTCACCCCGCACCATCACCCCAGACCCCTCCCCAGCACCCTGCAGACCCCCGGTGTGGCCGGGTCCCAGGGGCATCGCCAGCCGCCCCACACTCCATGGCACCCCGCGGCTGGCAGCCTGTGGCCCCCACCTTCAGCTCTGGGGAGAAGGAGAAGAGGAAGGTCTCCCCCGTCCCGTAGAAGCCATTGCTGCAGCGAATTGCGGTGGCAGAGAAGGCACCGAAGGCCTGGGGGGAACAGAGAGGGGGTGTCCCCTGCCGCGGTGCTCGGTGGGGCTCCCCAATGCCGGAAGGCATCCCCCATCCTGCCGGCAGCGGCGAGGATGCGGCCAGGCCCCGGGTGACACCAGGTTCGCTGCCCCCAGCGCCACGGGGCAGCTGGGCCAGGGAGGGCTCAGCCATACCTGCGCCTCCGTGTCCCTGATGAGCAGCAGGGCCGGGGAGCCCAGCTGGCCCCCGCACCGGTACAGGGTCCGTAGGCTGAAGCCGTCCCGTCCGGTGCAGTACAGCAGGCGCCAGGGCTGCTGCATCAGCCGGGGGGGCAGGTGGGGGCCCAGCTGGGGCAGAGTGGGCTCAGCCGGGGCTGGCAGGCTGCTTCCGAGCATCCTCCCCCCGCCCCGAGCATCCTCCTGAGAGGTTCCTCTAAGTGTCCTCCCCACTCCCCCTCAGCATCCTCCCAAGACGTCTCCCCAAGCACTCTCCCCCTCCAAGCACCCTCTCAAGAGTCCTCCTCCCACATGAGCATCCTCCTGAGAGGTGTCCCCAAGCATCCTCCCCCTGAGCAAGCTCCTGAGGGGGGTCTCCTCAAACCCCCCAGCCCCACCCCAGCAGCCTCCCAGCATGCCCCCCCCCAAGCACCCTCACCCTGAGAACCCTTCTGAGATGTCTCCCCGAGCATCCTCCCCCCAGCACCCCCAAGAGGCGCTGCTGAGGTGGCTGTCCCCGGGGACGGGGACGTCACCCATCAGGCCTCGCGCGGGACCAGTTCCCGGCAGGACAAGGGCTATGGCTGCACGGGGAGGTGAGTGTGAGGGTGGGGTCTCCGTGCTCGCGGGAGGGTCCCTCACCTCCTGGATCTCCTTGTCCTGCAGGACGCTGCTCGGCACGCTCAGCACCAGCCTGCTCGGCTCCTCCAGGGCTGGGGCCACTGCCGGGGCTCCCACCCAGCCCAGCTGCCCCTCTCCAGCTGACTCCCCGCTTCCCACGGGCAGCTCCTCGTCCTGGTCGGGCTGGGGGCAGGTGGACGTGAGCCTCCCTGCGGCCCCGAGGGAGCAGCATCCCCAGACGCGCCCTGCATGGGGTGTCTCCTGCCCTGTGTCCCGGGGCTGGGCGAAGGGGCACTTGGGTGAGCCTCCAGCCCCCCTCCCAGCCTGCCGCTGCTCCCCGCAGCCCTGCTGTGCTACGCCGCGCCATGCCGTGCCGTGCCCCGCCGTGCCGCGCCCTGGCACCCTGCCAGGCCATGCCACCGCCGCAGGCAGAGCTCAAGGCTGTGGGGCCGCCCGAGGAGGAGGAGGAGGAGAGGAGAAGGCAGAGGAGGCTTCCACAACCTCAGCCCAACCTCAGCCCAGAAGAAGGGGCGAAGCCTGGCTGCGAGCTCCCCTCCCTGCCCATGGCCGGGCTGGCCACGCAGCGCACGTAGGGACAGGGATGTGCCTCGGTCCCGGTGGCAGCTGGTGACAAGTGTCTCAGCCAGCCGTGCGCTCAGGGCAGCTGCGGGTGCAGCCCCTGCCCGAGGGCGGGTGGGCAGCAGTTCCCTGCTGCTGGTAGGGGATGGGCAGAAAACACCCCCAGGGGACAAGAGGGCGAGCGAGGGCAGCCCCAGGCAGCAGGAGATCTCCTGGCCCTCAGGGTGCTTGAATCCCCAGGGGTCAGTGGGGCTAAAGGGGCAGGTCCCACATGCCCATCACCCTCCGCACCTTCCCAGCCCCCCACTCGCCCCAGGGCAGCCCCTGTCTGTCCGGCTGGCCATGCGTCCAGCCTGGCCGGTGCCTCCTGGGGCTGCCCCGGGGCTTGTTCCCCGCGCCCATGCTGCTACGTGGGACCCCGCCATGTCGGACCTACCAGGAGGTGGTAGCGGGCACGGAGCCCCCTCATCGCGGGCGTGCGGGTGCTGCCGGGGTGCTGGGAGCTGCACTGCCAGGGAGCCTCGACACCGCCCAGGTTAATGTTCGCTCGCGCTGGCCCCTCCCTGGCCACCCAGCGCGTGACACGGGTGGGTGGGGATGCCGGCAGCCTGCCCCAGCTCTCGGGGGTCCAGGATGTGCCCCCCTGCAGACCCAGGTCCTGTGTGGGACTGGGACAGGTGGGCAGGCGTCCCCCTCCAGCCAGGCGCCGGGTGGCCGGTGGCCATCACCTCCTTCGCACCCCGGCTGCCGCCCGGGCCAGGCTCTGGGTCACCAAGCGGGGAGCCCCGAGGCCGTGGGGGAGCCCTTGTTTTGGGATCAACAGGCAGGTCGTGCCGGTGTTGCTCTTTGCAACACGACTGTTGCAATGGTTGTAGCAACTGCCAACACCTGCCCGGCGGACACGGTGGCGCGTGCCCCTCGCTCTGGGAGGGACAGCCTGGGCCGACGTCCTGTGGTCGGGTGAGCTGGGGCTCAGCAGCTGCAGGACGCGTGAACCCCTGGCCGAGGCAGCCCCTGCCGCGGGCGCCGCTGGAGAAGCTCCTGCAGACCAGGGAGGGGCTGCAGTGCCCTGGTGTGTCCCCTTCCCACTTGATGCCCCCCCAAAACAGCCAACATGGCCATGAGCCTGTGGGCCCCACCGTAACAACGGCCCGTTTGTGCCACTACAGGAGTTTCTACGTGCCCTGCATGGCGGCACAACGGCCACAATGGCCTGTCCCAGGCCCTGGCACCACTGCAGGCTTTTTTGGGGTTGCTCCTTGCCCCCATGGCAGGGCCCATATCAGCCCCATCAGCCCTGGCTGCCCACCCGTGGGTGGGTCCCAGCTCCCCTGTCCCCACCAGGCTTTGACAGCAGCAGTGGCCCCAGGTTGGCAGTGGGAGGTGGGGGATTCCTGGTGCCCAGCATGGCTGGCACTCGGCCACTGGCATGGTCCTGGGTGGGCCAGGAGGTCCTGGTGGCCCTAAAAGCCTCCGCTGAGACCCACCCCCTGTTCAGGAGCCAGGACGGGGCACCCAGGCCCTGCCTGACCCACCGCAGGGTGGCCATGCCTGCCCTTGCCCCTGTCCCTCTCCCTCTCCCTGCTCCTGCCCCTGCCCAGTTCCTGTCCCTGCCCCTGCCCTTGCCCTTGACCCTGCCCCTGCACTTGCTGCTGCCCCATCCCTGCCCCTGCTGCTGCCTCAACATCTGTCCCTGCCCTTTCCGTACGCACGCCAGAGCTTCTGTCCCTGTCCTTTACCCAGCCGCTGTCCCTGCCACCACACCTGCCTTGCTCTTGACCCTGCTCCTGCCCCTGTCCCTGCCCCATCCCTGCTCCTGTCCGGCCCTTTCCGTACCCCTGCCCTGATTCCGTCCCTGCCCCCTCCCCTGTCCATTGCCTGTCCCTGCCCTTGGCACTGTGCCTGCCACCACACTGTCCCTGCGTTGCCCCTGCCCTTGACCCTGTGTCATGGCTAACCCGGCAGGCAGCTAAACACCACGCAGCCGCTCGCTCACCTCCCCTGCGGCGGGATGGGGAGAGAACTGGAAAACAAAAAAGTAAAACTCGTGGGTTGAGATAAAGACAGTTTAATAGGACAGAAACAACAGCAGCATACACAAAACAAGTGATGCAGAGTGCAATTGCTCACCACCCGCTGACCGATGCCCAGCCCAGCCCTGAGCTGTGTCCCCCCTGGCCAGCTCCCTCCAGTTTCTATACTGAGCATGACACCATATGGTGTGGAATGGTGTGCCCGCCCAGCTCCTTGTGCACCCCCAGCCTCCTCGCTGGTGCGGCACGAGAAGCTGAAAAGTCCTTGACTTTAGTATAAGCACTGCTCAGCAACAACTAAAACGTCCGTGTGTTCTCATTAGTCTCATCCTAAACCCAAAACACAGCACTACAGCAGAAGAAAATTAACTCTGTCCCAGCTGAAACCAGGACAAGATCCACCCCTTATTCTATACCATCTATGTCATGCCCTCGTCCCATGCTTCCCAATACATTGTAATTAATCACCACCACTTTTCCTGGTTTTTATATATACGTACAGATACCATTCCCGTAGTCTATGGGCCACCCCCCTGAAATGTCCGTTGAGATCGTTTAGTCCATGACTTTGGGCTCCATCTGTCATTAACAGTCTTTCAAGGCAGGAGAGATGGTGTGAGGTGTTGGACTGTTGCACGCTGAAGCCAGTTGTGGTTCCATCACCGTTGCACTTTGCTTGGTTTCATCAAAGTTCAGTCTTCATTAATCTGGGTGATTGCACTGTAATACTGTTGATATGGCATACAGCAACCATAGTAGCAATGACATACAGTATTAGATAGCATTTAACATCATACAGTTCAAATGATTGGCTATTCTCACCCAAAATCAAATCCCCTCGAGGTACACATCAGACTTCTCCATCCTTTCGCATCACCCACCAAGTGCACCCAGGTCCTTGAGCAAAAGCAATCCCACAGATGGGTGTGCCTTTGCCTGAGGCAGGAGTAACCCAGACTGTCTTCCCTAACATATTCTTCATGTGCACTACGGGAACTTTATCCCCTTCTACAGTGTGTAAAGGCTTTGATTGGGCAGGGCCAGCTCGACTGGTAGATCCTCTAGTGTTAACTAACCAGGTGGCTTTGGCTAAATGTGTATCCCAGTGTTTGAAGGTCCCCCCACCCATTGCTCTCAGGGTAGTTGTCAGTAGTCCATTGTGTCGTTCAATTTTCCTGGAGGCTGGGGATGATAGACCCACTCAATGCCATGCTCTTTGGCCCAGGTGTCTAGGAGGTTGTTTCGGAAATGAGTCCCATTGTCTGACTCAGTCCTTTCTGGGGTGCCATGTCACCATAAGACTTGATTTTCAAGGCCCAGGATAGTGTTCCGGGTGGTGGCGTGGGGCACGGGATATGTTTCCAGCCATCCGGTGGTTGCTTCCACCATTGTAAGCACATGGCGCTTGCCCTGGTGGGTCTGTGGGAGTGGGCTATAATCAATCTGCCAGGCCTCCCCATATTTCCATTTCAGCCATCGTCCTCCAAACCAGAGAGGCTTTGACCACTTGGCTTGCTTGATTGCAGCGCATGTTTCCCACTCATGGATAACCTGTGCGATAGTGTCTATGGTCAAGTCCACCCCTTGGTCATGAACCCATCTATATGTCGCATCTCTTCCCTGATGGCCTCAGTGTCATGGGCCCACCGAGCTAGGAATAATTCACCCTTATGTTGCCAGTCCAAATCCACCTGCGCCACTTCAGTCCCAGCAGCCTGATCCACCTGCTGGTTGTTTTGATGTTCCTCAGTGACCCGACTTAGGTACGTGGGCATCTACGTGGCGTACTTTCATAACCAGCTTCTCTAGCCGGGCAGCACTATCTTGCCACAATTCAGCAGCCCAGGTGGGTTTGCCTCGGCGCTGCCAGTTGCTCTGCTTCCATTGCTGTAACCACCCCCACAGGGCATTCGCCACCATCCAGGAGTCGGTATAGAGGTGGAGCACTGGCCACTTTTCTCGCTTGGCAATGTCTAAAGCCAGCTGGATGGCTTTCACCTCTGCAAACTGACTCGATTCACCTTCTCCTTCAGTGGCTTCTGTGACTCGTTGTGTAGGACTCCACATGGCAGCTTTCCACCTTTGATGCTTTCCCACAATACGACAGGACCCATCAGTGAACAGGGCAGATTCCTTCTCATTTTCTGGTAGTTCATTATACGGTGGGGCCTCTCCAGCACGTGTCACCTCTTCCTCTGTCGACATTCCGAAATCTCTGCCTTCTGGCCAGTCCATGATCACTTCCAAGATTCCTGGGTGACTGGGGTTTCCTATTCGAGCTCGTTGTGTGATCAGTGCGACCCACTTGCTCCATGTGGCATCAGTTGCATGATGTGTCGAGGGGACTCTCCCTTTGAACATCCAGCCCAGCACCAGCAGTCGGGGTGCCAGGAGGAGCTGTGCTTCAGTACCAACCACCTCCGAAGCAGCTCAAACCCCTTCATATGCTGCCAAGATCTCTTTTTCAGTTGGAGTGTAGCGGGCCTCAGATCCTCTGTATCCCCGGCTCCAAAACCCCAAGGGTCGACCTCGAGGCTCCCCTGGTGCTCTCTGCCAGAGGCTCCAGGTAGGGCCGTTCTCCCCGGCTGTGAGAGCACAAAGCCGGCAAAACCGGCTTTCAGAAGGATTTGGATTATTTTCTCCCCTTTCTCAAAAACTTCGGCTGCTCTGTTGCCCCACACCATGATGTCATCCATGTATTGCAGGTGTTCTGGCGCTTCACCCTTTTCCAGCGCGGTCTGGATCAGTGCATGGCAAATGGTGGGGCTGCGTTTCCAGCCCTGGGGCAGTCGATTCCAGGGGTACTGGATGCCCCTCCAAGTGAAAGCAAACCGTGGCCTGCACTCTGCTGCCCAAGGGATTGAGAAAAACGCCTTAGCGATATCAGTGGTGGCTGCCTTGGACTCCAGTTCGTACTGAAGTTCTCCGCTCAGCAGCTATGTGGCTTCATTCAGGCCACAATAGTCTACTGTTAGTCTCCACTCTCCATTAGACTGTCGCACTGGCCATACAGGACTGTTAAAGGGTGAGTGAGTCTTGCTGATGCCTCCTTGGCTCTCCCGTCGACGAATCAGCTTATGGATGGGGGTCAGGGAGTCTCGGTTGGTGCGATATTGCCGCCGGTGCACCGTCCTGGCAGCACTCGGCACCTGTTGCTCTTCGACCCTCAGCAACCCCACAACAGAAGGGTTCTCTGAGACACCAAGGTGGACAGTTGTTTAATTTCCTCCGTCCCCGAGGCAGCTATACCAAAAGCCCACTGGTACCCTTTGGGGTCCTTGCAATACCCTCCCCTGAGGCAGTCTATGCCGAGGGCACACGGAGCCTCTGGGCCGGTCCCAACGGGGTGCTTTTGCCACTCATTCCCAGTCAGACTCGCTTCGGCCTCCAGTACCGTCAGCTGCTGGGACCCCCAGTCACTCCAGGAATACAGAGCGGTTCTGCCCCATTCTATGATGGCATTAGGGTGCCCTGCCCACCAGCGTCCACTAGCGCCTCATATTCCTGTGGGTCTGATGTGCCAGGCCATCAAATCCGCACAGTCCAGTGAACCTGATTGTCTCTCTCATCCACCTGGCTGGAGGCAGGGCCCCTCTAATCCTGGTCGTAGTATTCGCCACTCACTTCTTGTAAATACCAATATCAGAAGTCCCTTCATTAAGATCAGATGTAAGATCAGCCCTTCTACTCTCTCTGGGGAACTGCCCACTGGAAACTGGAGCAGCATTTTTCCCGGAAGAACCTCCTTTTGTGCCCATTTTTCCTTGCAGCTCACGTACCCGTGCCTCTAGGGTCCAGGTAGATTTTCCCTCCCACTTCCTCATGTTCTCTCCATGGTCATGCAGGTAAAACCATGGGGTGGCCCGTGGTGTGTACCCTCTATGTCCTCTCTCTTGAGCAGAGGAACGCTTACTCTTAATAGCTGAGATACTGGTCCTTACGGGTGGGGAGCAGGACATATCCTCTTTGAGTTGCTAGACCTTCTGGGACAGTTTCTTCACAGCTGAGACGAGGGAGGAAGAGAGATTTTCTTCGTATTGCCGAAGCCGACCAGCCAATGGTCCATCTCTGTCTTTCCAGGTCAGTACTGCCAATGAGTTGGCATACGATGATGGTGCGCTCCATACAGGCTTCTGCCACATGAGTCATGTGCACTGGACTTCATCTGGATCTTTGGATAACTGCTCGTTGTCCAGGTCATCACAAATCACCTCCAGCATGGCTAATTCCCTCTGGTACTGGATACTTCTCTCCATGGTGGTCCACTTGCCTGGGTGACATGTAACGTCTTCCTTGAAGGGATGCCTTTCCTTCATGCCTGACGGGAGTTGCCTCCAGAGGCTGAGGGCTTGTGCCCCTTTTCCAATCGCCCTGTCAATGCCCCTTCCCTAGACAAGGATCCCAGCTGCTTGGCTTCCCTGCCCTCTAATTCCACACCACTGGCCGCGTTATCCCAGCATCGGAGCAGCCAGGTGACAATGTGCTCGCCTGGACGACGACAACTAAAATCTTTTCGCGTATCTTGCAGCTCACTCAGGGACAGGGATTGGGTGGTTACCACCTCGTTCATGAGTGCTTCCTCTTCCTCCTCCTCTTCTCGTGATGGCCCTGCTTTTTCATCATCCCTCACTAAACGCTCTGACTGTCACTTCCGAGATTTCTTCTTGCGTATGGGGGTGACTGACACCGCGCGGGTCGGGTCTCCGGTTCATCCGCAGTGCCTGTCGCGGGGCTGGAGTAGCTGCAGCGCCTGTTGTTGTCATCGGCTCCAGAGACCCTCTCTTCCCCTTGAGGGCAATGCGTAGTGTTGAACAGGCTGGGTGGGCACGGGCCAGGCCCAGCACGTTGCAGCGGTGTGTGTCTCTCTGGAAGTGCCGGGTGACAGCATACCTTTCTGAAGTATTTTACTAGTTTTTCAGGATTCTGCACTTGTTCGGGGGTGAAGTTCCCAAACACGGGAGGTGCCCACTCTCCTAGGTACTTGCCCATACTATCCCCCACACCCTGCCACTACCCAGCCTCAGGGCAGGTCGCCGGGTGATATTTTTAAATAGTTGTTTAACCCTAAACAAGACCTGAAACACATTCAGGAGATGTAGCAACAGGAGCATGCTGGCTTGAACATCCAAAGGATATTCAAGATTCTCAAGAGCTGTCATAACTAGCCTGAAGGAGAAAGGGAAGGTGAAAGAGGGGGGGAGTGTGTGTCCCCCCATCTCCCCCATAGATTGGTTCTCTGAAGAGAAAAGGTAAAGAGTGTAATTATTGATAATTTCCGAGAGATGGCTCCCGAGGTATGGAGATGACAGAAATGCCGAATATAAATACTAGATTAGTCTAATGACCAGTAATTTTATCATATCATAAGCCAGTGCTACACAATACAGCAAAACAACAGCCTTGATCCAGCTCCCGGAGGTGATATAAACCACATCGCAGGGAATATATACTGCAAGTAAGGTATTGCGTAACACAACCCTGAGAACAAATCCAACAACATTGTGACCAGCGACTGTTAAACTAATACCATGAATGCTTGTAATACATTTGTTTTAACACGCGCTGGTCAGATTTGTCATTACCTCAACCCTTTGTGCTCCATGTTGGGCACCAAAAGGACTGTCGTGGTTTAACCCGGCAGGCAGCTAAACTCCACGTGGCCGTTTGCTCACCCTCCCTCCTCCCTGACTGGGGTGCGGGCGAGAATCGGAAAAAAAAAAGGTAAAACTCGTGAGTTGAGATAAAGACAGTTTAATAGGACAGAAAAGGAAGAGGAATAATAATAATAATGATAAGAGAATACACAAAACAAGTGATGCAGAGTGCAATTGCTCACCGCCCTCTGACCGATGCCCAGCCCATCCCTGAGCTGCAGCGTCCCCCGGCCAACCCCCCCCTTTATATACTGAGTCTGACACCATATGGTGTGGAATATCCCTCTGGCCAGGCTGGGGCAGCTGTCCTGGCTGTGCCCCCCCAGCTCCTTGTGCACCCCCAGCCTCCTCGCTGGTGGGGCACGAGAAGCTGAAAAGTCCTTGACTTTAGTATAAGCACTGCTCAGCAACAACTAAAACGTCCGTGTATTCTCATTAGTCTCATCCTAAACCCAAAACACAGCACTACAGCAGAAGAAAATGAACTCTGTCCCAGCCGAAACCAGGACACCCTGCTCTGTTCCTTTATCCCTGTCCCTGCTCCTGCCCTTTCCCTGTCCCTGCTCCTGCCCATGGCCCCCTGCCCTGCACTGTCCTTGTCCCTGCCCCTGGCCGCCTCTCGCCCCTGCCTCATCCCCTGCTCCTGCCCTTCCCCTGCCCATCTCTGCCCTTGCCCCTGCCCCTTGCTCTTGCTCTGCCCCCAGCGCTCACACCGTTCTCTCTTCTCAGGACCACTTTTGAGTCCAACTTTGCGACCTGCTCCCCTGGGAGACCCAGAGGGAGCCAGCCTGGGGGCTGGTGGGGGGCCGGGAGGGGGGCCCTGGGCACAGTCACAAGTTCAGCCGCTGGAGACAGAGGACAGAGCTGCTGCCCAGCCCCTCGGCTCAGTCCTGCCGCCTCCCGCCAGCGTCGTCTCCCTTCCGATGGCTGAATTATTTTCTACTTTGGGGTAAAACAGCCCCCAGATAGCCCCAGCTCTTCATCCTCTTACTAAGTTTTTTACACTTCTGTCGGGTTGAACTGTGCATAGCTGGTGTTTCCTAAAACCAGCGTGGGTTTCAGCGTGCCCCAGAGACATGTTTGCTTTTTGGCATGTCCCAGGGCCACTTGTTTTCCCTCCTGACCCTTGTGTTTGCTTTCGTCCCCTCACGACCCCTCCATCTGCCTCTCGGTGCCTCCCAGAGCCCCCACTCACCCTCTAGCCCCCCCCGTCCTCACCCCCCTCCCAAACACAGAGCACACAAGCCATGTTTAAAACTTGCACAGTTTATTATGCTCCTTGACATGCCACACAGCCGGCAGCCGAGAGCAGCCCTGCCTCGGGTGCCCCTGCCCCGGCCCGGGCGGCTGAGCGGGGCTCGCATTAACAACCCCCACCAAAGCGCTAGTAGCAGTGCAGTAAGGCAAAAGTTTTAATTGTCCAGAGAGAAAGAAGAGCTGTTTACACAACTGCCTGGGCACGTCGGTCCCTCAGCTGCTCTGTACCAAGTGCAGTTTGGTTTCGACGTTGTGACATTCCCAGCCCTTCGGATTTTTCTCGGGATCAGTGGGGAAGCCGGCTGCCCCGACCCCAGCGAGAAGGCTTTCACACTGCGGTTACGCTCCTCTGCCACCACGCAACCAGCAGAGCAAGACGCCAGCACGCTGGATCGGCCCCGGCGGGCCACATTCATGGGGTCGGCAGCGGCAGCAGCTCTGCAGGGAGCAGGTCTGAACGCAGACCGAGGGGAGCCGTGGGGGTCCAAGGGGCAATGCTTTAACAGAGTCCTCTGCTCCGTCCCGGCCTAAACCAGGACAGCACCGTACCTGCACGAGGATAACACGGGGAAGTGCATATCCCGTAGTGCCAGGCAGCTGTGGAACACCTGGAGCCCAACATCCCCACAACAGCAGCGGCCAAGGCTCCTTCTGGATTTGGTCTGGGGCATTAAAGGGGAGACGTTGACACCTCCTGGTCCCTAGCCGAGGGAGGCAGCCTGCTTGTTCCACATCCAGGCCGCTGCCTCAAGCGACCGCAAGGGTACAGCGTGAGCCCTGCACTGCCAAGCTTTGTTACCCTACAGGAACAAGGAGCAGCGGGAATCTGTTAGTGTTCCTCCTTGTGAGCCCCTGTAATGCCTCTGTGCAGCTCCTGACATGGAAGTGTTTATGTTGCTTCAACGGGATACAGCAGTGACCTGGTACCCACCCTGCTCCCGCCTTCATCCCAATTCCAGTTCTCACTAGAGTTTGAGCTCCAAGATTATTACCTGTAGCAGCAGCTTCAGCTATCCTCCTTCCAACAGGTCATTCATCCTTAGTCACCATTTGTTTCACAAGCACCCACTGTGCCTGAGCACGTGTCATTTTTCCAGATCCCACAACAGCAGGAGAACCAAGAAACGCCATCTGCATCCAGGGCTGAGGCACCAGGTACCCAGAGATTGCCTTGTGCCAAGCAGGGGCAGTACTGGTTAAAGCAGTGAAGGGGAAATTTCCAGGAGAAGCAAACATCTCCCAGAGCAGTGACAGTAAACAGTTTATGGTCTGAGCTCTTTCTGGGCCAGAGATTCAGCCCTGGTTTTAGCTCAGACACTTTCTCCAGTTCCTGCTGGACAGCCCAGAGTTGATGGCTGAGGTTGCAGTGAAAAGCACAGCTGAGGGAAGAAGGGAGACGCTCCAACGGAGGCACTGCACCTCCTACTTGTAGCTCTTGCAGTCTCTGCACTGAGCCCATAGCTCAGGATGGTATTCCCAGAAGAACCTCAGCCCTTTCTTTCAGTAGGTATCATTCCCAAAGTCAGACCTCATTCAGGGAACCTTCCCCACCCACCCCACATACCCCAAGCTTTGCATGTTCCTTAGAGTGGTCCATGTCCCAGGGAATGGTGGGCACAATCCTTATTTCAAAACAAGCATGGCCTCTGTCCCATCTTGCCTTGTCAAATGGAGTCCGTGAGTGAGGTAGTACTCCCGTCGGAGGAAGGCATAGAAATAATCCGAGATGAGCAGGATCTGCAGAAGTGAGATGTTCAGACACATCAGTGATGCTTCAGAACAAAGAATAAAAAGGGGTATGTGTCTGTGATGGACCCTGAAAGGGTCTGAGTTCTCAGGCTGTTCATCACACTTTGCAAGGAGACACTGTGACCCTGTGAACGCTCCTTGCCCGTTGCCTTGCAGCATTAAGCCAAGGGAGACTTAAAAACTAATCTGTTTGTTGTGCTACCAGTGTGTTCCCACAGACATCTCTGCTGAGACAGCAGCTCCATAAACTGGCCAAAATATATGACAATGGCAGGTCCACGTGTGCCACAGCTTTATGGGTCATCTCAGCCCCACGCACAGGGCTCCTCCCATGTAAGCACTGTCACGCAGCTCAACCCAAATGCTGGAAGTCTCCTGCTGCCGACTGCTATTAAGAGCTTTTCAACTGCCATTTCTACTCAGAAAGGGTAAGAAGCTTGCAGGCAGCAGCAGGATACCCCAGCTCCCCGGGTCAGCCTTAGCGAAAACAGAAGCGTTAGCAGTTTAACAGAATAATACTTACCAGGCTAGGGGGTGCAGAGAAGAACTGAAACGTCAAGGCTGTGACTTCACAGGACAATGTCCAGGAGCAACACCAGATAAAAGCACTTCTTCCCCCCCATCACTTCTGCATCTCCTTCCCGGCCCTGTGCTGTCGTGCCCCCTCTCTGGGACAGCCAACCCCGCGTATACGTTTGCACACTGGCTCCCTTTAAGTGGTGAACAGAGCTGCCTATCCCCCAAATTTTCCCCCGATCCAGGTCACAGCATGCTGCCCCGCACACGGACGTTGGCACCGTCCCGTGCTGCTCAGGAGGCGGGCATACCTCAGGCTGGTATTGCCACCGGCCATGTTGTAGTGTGAAACCACAACTGAAGTGCCTTGCAGAGAACCGCGGCGAACGTGGAAACCCAACGTGGAAATCACAAGGTCCCTCCCCTCTTCGGCTGCACTGAGGCACCACAGCGTGACTGCTCCCTTGCCCAAAAGCACTGAGAATGCAAGAGCGGGTCTCAGTGGTTTTTCCAAAGCAGTCACCTCGGGCTGGCCGCCTTCGCAGGGGCAGGCGGGGCTGCTGTAAGCGCAGGCCGTGACCGGCCGGCTCAGTAGTGCCATTTGCCATTCAGCCTCCTGTGGTGCGACCCTTCCCCAGGAAAGCTGACCTCCTCCATCTGGAAACACCATCACATAACTAGAGTGGAAACCTTTTCAGTGCCACACCAAGCTAGCAGTTATTGTCCTAATGTCCAGATGCCACTTAATGCATCGCTTTGGCACAATGCGTTCATCCATTTCCCTGGAGAATTCACTCCAGGGAGAGCCTCACCTGAAGAATGTCGCAGTGCTACAGGGAGGGAGGGAGAGCCAGGCTGCCAGCCGGAGCCTGCTTGTGTTACTGTTAAATACAGCTGCTGCGGAGCGGCAGGACAGGAGGATACGGAGGATCGCGTGAAGACTGAGGGAAAGAGGACCAGGGCAGCAGGGTCAGAGGAGAAAGTGCAAAGGAGAACAGACAGAGAAGGGCAGAGGTGCCCAGGGAGAGTGAAAACAGCCATGCTTGTTCTGTCCACTTGTTTTGCTGAACACCATGGCTGACTACTGACATGCTATAAGCAATACGGTTGATTTTACCTTTAACTAAACTTCTCTGCAGATGTCTTAATGGGAAAAGAAAGAGCTGCGGTTAGTGGGGATGAGGGCTAGTTCTTTCTCACAAGGAAATCAGAAATCAGATTTTTGCTCTGTCTGCATTTACACAGAGCACAAGACCTTGTAGGATCTGCTATGACTTTCTCAGGTAGGAAACAAAATCCTCTTAGAATATCAACACCTGCCATCTGTAATTAAAGTTTTACTATTCCTTTCATTCCATAGCAAGACATGCAGTTAGAGAGCTAATGAACCCCTCCCAATTTCCTATTAAGTGCTTCTTAGCAGTATCTCTATACTCCCTCTCACCCCCCTCACTGCACGGAGTCTTTTTTTGCTTTTATAGAACGGGTGTTTGTCCCCATTTATCAAGGAGCTGGGGGATGTACAAGCAGGTGATTTTCAGCCCCTGGCAAAACTGCTCCTCTAGTTTTAGGAGAAGTAGATGAACGTAAACGGCTGAGGCACATTCAAAAGACAGGCAACTTTAACATGCAATGAACATTCTGCTCACCCACATGTGAAACTGTCCCAGGGCTTAGGGACATAAGAAACAGCACAGAGAAGAGGAAGGACCTAGAAGGGGTTTGTAGTAACCGTATACATTGAATCCCACCCTCTGGGGGTGCTAAGCTCTGGTTTTCCTGAGGCTAGTGAAAGTCACATATCTAGAACAGCGTTGAGAGAAGCAGGGAGAGCAAGCCCTGGCATGACTGGGACCCCGCGCGTGCCCACAATCCTACGTTTCAGTGAGGTATAATGGTCAGAAAAATTGGTGCCATGTCCCCACGCACGGGCAGTTCTCATGTGCCTGTTGTCTGGCCCCACTGCTGCTGCTCCATGGTTTCTTCCATGTCCCCTCTTAGCTCACCTTCTCCATTCACATGTGCTCTTAGTCCTGCCATACCGAGATGCTTTTCCTCTGCGATCAGGCAACAGACCATGTAATTTTCAGTACAGCCCACGTGGATCGTTAAGCTATAGCTCCAATACTACAAGAACTCTTTGCCATTAGCGTGCCAGAGGTGAGGACTGGGCAGATTTCAGCTGGAGCAAGGAGAGGCGGGAAGCTGCTATGCAGGGCTACGCAGGATGCAAAGAGCCAGACACATCCTGCAGAATTCCCTGCTGCTGACAGGACACTGATCCAGTGACCTACCCGAAGTGCAGCCTTGTTTACCTTGCTCTACTAACCTGCCCTATGTTGAAAGTCAACGTGATGGCATAATAAAAATTGGAGTTGGCACTTCCTGCATAAATCCATAGATGCCACAGAACGGGGAACAGGAGGGAGCAGACAATGAGCACACACGACAGGATGAAGATGTTCCGGAGGACTGCAAAAGAAAACCAAGCTGTTAAAACAATGCATTATTGAGCAGCCATGCTCACGCAACCTGCAACGGTATTTAGGGTATGTGCAGTGGGGGAGCGGCACTTGCCAACACATACTTCTCTCCAATAATCTTTCAGTTTGCTTTAATAATTTCCTGGCTAGCTTTTATAAGAAATCCACTATATTTCCCTTTAAAATAAGTACTTCTGCCTTTGCTTGAGTGTGAAATCCTCATTTGTAGCTCTTTCCTTCTAGGTCCTCCTTCCAAACACTCCTCCTCAGAGGACTTTGGCTCTTTGGTGTCTATACTACAAAAACTAGCAGTTTTGAGAAGGGCCTTTCCACCAGCATCATGATTCAGAGAGCAGAGCACGCCATTCCCTGGCCTCATCAAGCTGACAATAAAGGAAAAAAATAAACCTGTGGGCCATAGGAAAAGAGATACTTTCTCAGGAGGTGATAAGGAAACGAAAGCACCGTAAAAGGAGGAAAGTCATACAGGCTAAGTGTGTTGACAAACACATGACCTCGGGAGGTGCAAGTGTGGCCAGAATCCGTTAGTCTGCGTATGTGTCAGACGGACAAAAGCGAAGCACAACTTTGGCTAAAACAGCTAAGAACTACTAGGCCAGAAGAGATTTTGTTTTCTGTGAACTATTTATGCCTGTCCTTTGGCAGCAGTGTTCTAATTCATCCTGGCACTTGTGTTGCTGTGCTTGGCTATAGCTCAGCCAATGTCCCTGAGGGTCACTGAAAGACTCCCAATCCATCTGCAGCTGAAGGGAGCTACCTGCTGTTTTAAGAGCATTGTCACATCCAAACCTGTTCACACCTATCTTTTTAAACTTCTTGTTCAGTAGCTCTATTCACTCGCTGTGGGGTGGCAGCATGTGACAGATGATTGTCCCTCTCACTGGTCACAGTCCCCTTATCTGCATGCTTGGAATGTGCCCCTGAACTACGCCGAATCAGGATTTCTCAGAAGTACATCACCTGCCACGGCTGCGACACGCTCAGGGCTAGCCTGGGGCTTCCTGCCCTGTTTTGTCACAGCTGCTTTGGCCTTAGCTTTCCTCACTCTGAAACCAATAGAGCAGATGGTCTCCAAGTCTCTTGACTCCTGATTATCATAGAATGACAGAATGGTTTGGGTTGGAAGGGACCTTTAAAGGCCATCTAGTCCAACCCCCTGCCATGAGCAGGGACATCCTCAACTAGATCAGGTTGCCCAGAGCCCCGTCCAGCCTGACCTTGAACATTTCCAGGGATGGGGCATCTCCCACCTCTCTGGGCAACCTGTGCCAGGGCCTCACCACCCTCAGTGTGAAAAACTTCTTCCTTCTATCTAGTCTGAATCTCCCCTCCTTTAGTTTAAAACCATCACCCCTTGTCCTATCACAGCAGGCCCTGCTAAAAAGTCTGTCCCCATCTTTCTTATAGGCCCCCTTTAAGTATTGGTAGGCTGCAATAAGGTCTCCCTGGATCTCCATCATGTCTCCTGACATCAGGCAGGCTAGCTGTCCATAAACATACTTGGCCTGGGTTAGAGAAGACAGCAGTAAAAGGCCTGGACAACCTGGCAGGGTTGGTCAAAACAGTTGGTTTAAGCAAGAAACACCAGGAAAAACACAGCGCTTCCAAATCTCCCCAGTGGGCAGGCTCTAGACACTGAGTTTGAAAATCATCAGGAAGCTCTCTGGTCATTTAAAGAGCTAAAGAGGCTCTTTATGAAGCATTTAAGAAAAAACTAGACAATTGCTTGGAGTAATTCAGTTAGTTTACTCTAAGCAAACAAGCAGATGCAAAACAAAGAACCACTGCAAGGTGCAGGATTTTAAGGCTGGGGGACTCACCAATTGCAGGAGCAGTGTTCAGATTACACAGCCTTAAATGGGAGTGAAGCATCTGAAGGATGGATGTACTTTAAATAAGCCACATCCCTTGTGCAGCACTGTAAAAGGTTCTTACAAAAAAGTTAATCTTCAGAACAACTTGGAGAGAGGGGGAAGATAAGGTACAAGTGAAAATTCCCTCCTTGACCAATTTCAACCCTAGTCCTAAAGACACATTAGAGACTGTATCACCAGAAAAATCAAGCCTCCTTCCAGACACCCCAAGGAGGCCACAAGAGCCTGCGGACATGGGCCGGGTTTGGTTTAGTGGTGACAATTATTGGACAAGCCCTTTCCCGATTCAGATAAGGAACAATCAAACACAAAGAACTTACATCTGTAAAGGTGGCTCCAGACTGGAAGGAAGGCCATGTACAGTGCAACATCTCCCACAGTAGGATAGGACTTGAAGATAGAAATGATTGCGATCTGGACAAACATGAAGAACACAGGGTGTTCCCTAGAAGGGATAAGACACAAAGGATAAGAGGACGCAGTAGGGTCTCTGGAAAGTGGAAACAAGTATCAGCAAGGGCACAAGTGTACTGTGGGATAGGCTCAAAGAGGCTCTCGCACCCCTGTTCTCTCCAAACAGCCTCCAAGTGCTGGGTGGGGTAGACTGAGCTCTCTGCAGAGCAGCAGTATAAGGGGATGCACATCTGCTCACTGCCCTCACACAGAAACTTTGTGCCTCAACTCCACATGCATATATGCAGTCGGACATCTGGGCTGCTATTCCCCAGCTCTGTCTGATTCACCGAAAAGCAAGCAGCACCTCCTCTCTGAAGGTTACTTGGAGAAGCCCATAGTTATCCCTCTGGTATGTCATGATGTCTGTATCCATTCCAAGTCAACAGGACAAGCTCACTGAGAATCCAGGTGTGTTAATGGGTGTTTTTATCAGAAAGAAGGGTAACATTGTCAGCGCAGTCTGCTGGGAATGTCCCCAAGTTTTCACTTTTTTTCTGACAGCAAAGAACTTGAAGTTCCAGCCAAGAGTTCTTGCTTTCACTGGCTTATGCTGGCAGGGAGCAGGCACCTTTATAGCCTAAATTTCTGCTCTCTTGATGCCTGTAACACATCTGTTGCACAGCAGAGCCCAACTCACTCTATTTAAGAGGAATACAGATTGAAACTTTGGGAAATGAGGAGAATAGGCCCTGGTAAAAAACCTGTCTTTTTCAGGCTGGTAGATCCAGACACCTGACACCAGCCTTGTAAGCTTCCACCAGACAACTGAGAGTAAAAAACTAGCAGAGAAACATACTTACTTTAGCTTTATTGCCAAGGGAATGGTGTAGAAGAACACATTGATTTGAAACACGCATACGAAGAAAAGACTAAAGTGTTCAAACATCTCTGCAAAGAAGTACCAGAAAAGGCCAATATTGGGTGTCAGATCTGGAACGGAAAGGCTGAAATTTGAAAAGAAAAGTCAAAGTAACATTTTTAAATGGTTGGTTTTCACTGCCCTGCTTCTGATACATTAATTAATCATTGTGTGCCACTGGATGGAGGACCTACATTTTAAATCTGTGGAAGAGAAACCAAAGGGATGAAAACCTGGAGAGAAAAGGGGCTAATCCTTGCCTATGCCTCAGCAGGATTTAAACCGTGCCCAAGCAGACATTTCTCCAAAGACAAAAATTTCACAGCCATGGTAGCTCAACCATCAAATCCATTTCCAATCAACTCAGTGGAAAACATCTCCTGTCTTCTCTAATTCTTCCTGTTACTTAATTAACAGAAGTCGGCTAACGCCTGCTCTCATCCACACACTCTTTCTTTTCTTGCATTGCCAGTAAAATCACAGATCACACACTCCTTAGGACAGAGAGTGGGGCACCTGTGTGTGATGCACAAGAAACAACATACGGGGGGCTAGACAGAAAAAACAGTAAGAATCCTTATACTTACATAAACCCGTAAACAGATGGGATAAAATCCCAGGAGTTGAGGAGGAAGAAGGAGAGGCAGATGATCACCACCAGGCTGCACAGGTACAGGGCTGCATACTGCATGGTGTAGAGCCAGAAGCTTTTACTTTTCAGTTTTATTGGTATGAACTGACGCTGAAAATGAAATACAAGCAGCAGATATCTCTCATCAGGTGGAAAGCCACAAGAAAGCCTGAGTGTTCAGAACATCATTTTAAATCAATGAAAGAAAGCAGCAAACGCTGGCACTATGGCACTGGAAAGAGCAGCTCTCAAGCACAATTTGCTTGATGTTCTTCACTCTGCCTATTAAGTCATACGCTTTGCACATATTTCCAGAACTGTGCTTGAAAATACAGTAGCTAAGCTGGTCATTTCTGCTTGCAGAAAATCAAGTCTCGTGCACTCAATGTAAGATTTACACACACCTCCTCACAGCTCCACTTGTATCTCAGATGTTTGCAATACTGTACTGCTGCCTGCCTTCTACCGCATGAACCCACACCAACCAGGCGCCCGAGAGCCCCGCTCCACGACCCACCACCTTGTGACGCCAGGTCTCCACCACATGGACTGGTACTCATGCTCTGCTAAAATCAGGGAAAGAGGACATCCAGTGGGTTCCTAAGCACAAAGCAGCCCCTCTAAAAGGCTGCCTCCTCACACAAAGACAACTGCTGCAGTCCTGCCACCGCCACATGTCCTGACAGGTCAACCACAAGCCCTTGTCACATAACATGACATACGGGTATCTCACTCCAAGAAGTCCCCTGGCTGCATTTGTAAAGACAAATATACACACAGGGGCAAACACCTTTGGGAACTGCTCAGAGTTCTGCAGCTTCACGCCAGCGATGTAGCTTTTCCATTCGGTACTAGGGTTTATGCTGGCAGGAGATGTACAGCGAGCCAGCTCTAACTGACGTGGGCTCTGTGTAAAGCACGCTCCGTTTTCTCAGTCATAGTGTGTTTAATGCCACTTGCTGGAACAATGTAAGCAAGTTTACCAGGGATTTTTGGCAGGACAGATTGGAAAGTGATGGAGAAAAGCTATTTAATTCTGTACAAAGAATGCAGAAAAGTTCATTTACAAATCTGGATAAAAGCACACACACTAGCATGATCCCCTTTAAAAGCTGCAGTTTCAGCATTCACATATCAAAGCACTTGTGCTTGTGAACAGAATGCTTGCACTTTACTGCCACTTTACTTTGACTAAAGTTAAAAGAGAACAAATGAGACCAAAATATAAAATATGTAAAGTAAATACTCCTAAAAATTATCAAACTGAAAAAGCAACACTGACTCTGCAGAAGTTCTTGTCTTGCAAAGAGTAATAATAATAAAATTTCTGAACAAAAGATAGTCAGGGAAAGAAAGTGGACTAGAACTGACTCTCCATTCTCTCTTGACGCTCAGAGATTTGAGATTAGGCTGTAATGAACCTGTAGTTAAGATCAGCTGTAAAAATCACAAGGGAGACAGGACTGAAGCAACCAAGACAGACTGGTGAAACACTCAACAGCAGGCCTTTCAGAATGGCAAAAATAATAATGATCACAAAGTCATCTGTGAGTTGGGCTCAGAGTCCTCTGCTAGCAGCCACAGCCTCACCTTGCTCCCGTATCAGAATAAGGCTAACGAATGATCAGTTTTCATTAAGAGAGACTAGCGAAGAGAGAGACCGGCTGGAAGCATGCAGGCAAACTGGTGATGAATCCACTCACTAGCGAAGAGCTGCCCCAGCTTTAAACCCCACCGCTGCCTGCAGATGTGCCTACCAGCCTACTGCTGGGCTTTGCCTGGAGCAGCGTCTGTCTGCTGAGGAACTGCGTACCCAGGAGTGACTAAGGTCAGCCCCGCTGGAATTCAGGGGTCCTGTTCATGGGGAAGGCGAAAGGACAAGGGCAACCAGCCGCTTTCACAAGCGCATGCCTTTTGCCATTAAACTCCAAATCAGCATTTCAGAGTTTGAGTGATTCAAACACACAGCTCCTCATTCCTCCTCTCCAGGTCTAAAATCCTCATTGCTATTCACACGGCACAAAGAATAGCACTTATTTCGGGCAAGCTAAACACCAGCCAGTTCTGTAGATGACTTTCTGCTCCCTTCCCTCTATACACAGGCATCCCCATTAAGGCTTCGAACTTCCCATGGCTTGAGGAGAGTCACTTTTTCTGAAAACTCAGGACTTGCCCGACTCCCCTCTCAATAGCTGAGGGCTGTCCCTGCACAGCTACGAGAAGATGGCAGGTACCAACAGTTAGAAATCATCTACCTGAAGAAGGTAAAGGAGTGCTGGAGCGAACAATGTGAGAGGGTAGAGTGACTGGTATGTTGCTAAGGCCAGGAACACAGCGCTGAGGAAGGCACTCCCTGCAAAGAAAAAAAATACGTTCATTTGTAAGGAACATTTAACATAAGCAGCCTTACAGACAGGAAGTCCAAATGGGAAGAAATGCATAACCCTCTGCAGGGCTTTACAACTACCAGAACACCACTTAAAGGCATTTTTAGCCGAATGTGTCCTGGAGAGTCTCCTTTTCTTAACTACATGTTGAACGGAGAATGACTCATACCAAGGTGATTCTCCCACAAGAAAGAACTCCTGACTGGTTTATATCTCCTATCATTCACATATAGAAAGAGATTCACGTCATTCCGTCTATATATAGACCACGCTGGCTGCTGTTTATGCACGGGAATGCATTCACTTAAGTCACATCTGCATGAAACAGCTGTTATACTCATTCTGGACATGCTGGATAACCTCGTCACCAGAATGCATCAGGGGCCGCAGCAACGCTCTGGGAAAGAGAGCAGGTGCAAGTCTGCCGCTGAAGGCATGAAGTGGCATTAGCCCTACTTTACAGATACCAAAACTGAGGCACCGAAAGGATTAGCACAGCTTTTCCAAGTGGTCTTAAAAATATGAATGCCTTTATTGAGGAAGCTTTATTTGAGGTGTCCCAGGTTGAGCTAAGTGCTGAGTACTCACATGGCCCAACTACCAACACCAGAAACCAAGTCCAAAAGGTCCCAGGTTAAACAATAAAAATACAAGCACCCAGTGCAGTAGCCTGGTTATAGCTTTCAGTCTTATGTCACTTAATGGAAGTTGTCTGCAAAAATACAGCCCAGACAGCAAGGAACCTGACTCACTGCACTGGACTAATTGTCAGCCTACTGACATCAAACACTTGGTAAGCTTCTCTCTGCTTCCACCTTCTGAAAGAGAAAATACAGGGTTACCTGCTGATGAGCCTTCTCCGTTCTTCAACTACACTCTCCAGACAGAATCCGCCCTACCTTCTATTTTATCGAGTGTTCAATTCTGCACAGATCAAAAGAACTGGTACCCAGAAATCACAGTCATAATCCGATATCCTGTCTTTGCCCACTTTAAAACCTAGAGGCTGCCACACTCCCAATCAGGGAGGAGACACAGGGGACAGTCGCTACAGTTTTGTCTGTGACTGAACTATTCATCTTATGGTATCAGCAAACAGTTAAAAATCAGCTTAAATAAACGGGCCCCACTTGTCTGCTCTTGCAAATGGTTTTAAATCAAAATCCCTCCTGCCTCAATTAGTCAATAATTGGAGGAAAACTTTCTTTTGGAAACACTAATAAAAATAATCTGTATCAGCTTTCTTCGTGACATCTGGGTCTGAGCACTGCTGGAGACAACAGATCAGACTGACCTTTCCTCTGATCCAGCACAGAACTCCTAAAACTTATGTGACTAGTACAAATCACACATGCTAAAAGACTTCAGCACTGGGGAGTCATAAAAGAAACAGAAACATGGCATTATGCACAAAATGAATGAAACAGCTATTCTGTCATAATCTATTCAACTGTGCCGGTACGGGTCTTCGGTTACTGTTCCTGCTTCCCCAAAGCTCAATAAGCTCATTTCAAACCAAGGCTACAACGTGAGTGAAAGCCAAACAATAGCTGCAGGCAACTGCTTGCTTTTGAATACAAGTTCAAAGATACACTTTGAAAATAAATTGTATACAACACTTCAAGTGCATACTCATGTACAAAAGAAAGAGCATTATGTCCTCCTACATGCAGACACACGCTTCTTCATAAACAGAAAACTATTCCAAATCATCCAGGAAAAGGAGTCAAGTTTTTAGAGATTAAACTCCTAGGTACGCTGAGATGAAAGCAAGTTTTGACTTGACTATAAAGTCTCTCGATATCTTGTGATTTCAGGTAGAACTTTGACCTCGCTCCAGTCCTCATTTCTGATGTAGCAATCATATTGGTAAAGCTCCACCTTGATTTAATTTCTGCTAATTTTCTAATCTTTATAGAAAGACATAATGAACCATTTTTTCCTCATTGCGTTACCTTTTATTGTAGCTAAAATGAAGAATGCAATGACAGTATTGTTGATGGCACAGGTGGACTTTGCCACACAAGACATCACAGTGTAGGGGTTTAACAGATAGCTGAAAAAAAGCAAAGCTCGAGTTACATTCACGCCATTCAAAGGAGAGACCATCTAATTAAAGAGACATTCAAAGGAAAACAGGTGCAGTTTGCCATTTCTTTTTGTTTATTTATATTTGATGACATGCTCTCATCATCAAATTAATTCAGCTGAACAGGTTCTTTAGTCTGGAGCAACAACCAGATCCTTGGATTGTCGCCTTGGACACAGTGGCCACAGGGAGCACACTGGAGAAAGGAGATCCTTGGGAAGATGTCTAAAATGCACGCTCTATCCTAGAAAATGACTAGCAAAAATGTTCCTTGCTTTGCAGAAACATTGTGCATTTATTTAGTCAGACCTAGGAATACGGGGTCCAAAGTAAACTCTTTCTGCTACTCACACCTACTGACTGAGAAAGGAATAAAAATAAGAAGATAGCAAGATGGAAACAAATGCTGAGACATTAGCAGAGTTTCCCCCAACCTAACTGCACTCGCACATTCCTGCTATGGCAGAGCAATCATTTATGTTCACCACGACATGATCTGAGCACAAAACCTGCCAGCTATGAAAATCTGGCATATTTTAATTGGAATTATGGAAAGACAGCAAACTCTGAACACCTTTACCTTCCAGAATGCAGCCACACTTTAGTTAGTAAGGATGCCAGCTCCTTTTGGAAATGAGAATTACAATAACCTCAAAAGCACAGAAAGATGTTTGGAAGGATTACCGCTACAATAAGCAAGATAATGTATCGATCAGCCTTGCCAATAACTAAATCAATCATCAGAGTGAGTAGACAGGGCTGATGATTTCCTAATTATCTCTTTACATAAACATTTTTCCTACTTCTCCGTGACCCAGTCTGGCTTTTTTCTGTGTTTCCACAAGACAGCCTACAGCAGGATAGGTACAACTTAATGCCAACTTTGTTGTGGTAATGTGTGACAATGTTAAATACAAAAGAGTGCAATTTACAGACTTTACCTTTCTCGCCCTGGGGAATTTACCATTTTACAAAATTCATATGAAAAGAAGAAAAAAATAACAACTTATCTAGTGGAAATCTCTCTCTGACACAGAATAATCCAGATAATAATTTATTTATGTCAAAACTCCAATAAAAAAAATAATTCTTTGATATTAAGTACCTTGCTCGTATGTTATTTCTTTCAGTTGAAGCTTTCCGAATTAAAAAAAAAATGTTTAGTACGCAGAGGAACACCAAGACATGACATTATTAAGATGACAACCTGAAAATATCTTTGCATTATTATAAGCGATTCTGGGATATTCAAGTTGCGATATTCAGCAAACATTTTGTTCGACTGCTCAAAAATTCTCCTAACATTTCTGAAGAGACATCCGAGACACTTGGGAGGCATAAAATCAGTTTTGATGACATTAGCATACTGGCAAAATAAACGGGAACGATCTGTGCAGACACAACATTCTTGCTACCAAATTAATGACCTTACGCTGTTGAGTCTGTCTTAGAGGGCCTGAGTGAATTTACTTGTTGGCAACAAACATTTGGAAAAGCACCTGCTTTTCACTTTCAAACTGAGTATTCAGAGCTGGGGAGATTTTTATGTGTAATAGGAAATTCAGAATTTCTGGGAGGAAAAAAAAAAAAAAATCTTCAACAAATGTTGAAGCCCCAAATCAGACAAATAAAACCCAGAGGGAGCTGAGGCACCAAAGCAGCCTGCTGCAGCCTGCAAGAAGCAATACTTACAATAGTGCTACCTTGAGGGGGATGTAGTGCATTTCCATGGGTGTCCGGATGAGTTCAGCCACATCTGGTGCATATTTATCCAGTTCTATTAGGAGCTTTTGCTTTCTGAACTGAACAAGGGAGAATAACCAAAGACTGTCAGATGAGGAAGGTCATTATTTCTTATTACTCAGGATTTCCATTACTGTGGAACAGTATGTATGAGCCCCAGGCGTGAGCCAAAACTCATGTTATGTGAGGTGTTGTACAAACAGAACAAAAACTCCCCCTCTTTTCCCAAATATGTAACAACTGAAGTGGAAGTCATGAGAAAGCAGACGATCTCTACTTAGTTGAGCTTCCTTAATTACCTGTGTCTAACTCTTGACACAGCTGACAGTGAATTCACCACACTAGAGTTTAACGCTGTCAATCTTCCTAAAGCTTGTCTGGATCTCCAATGAAAAGTTGACTTTATAAATTCACTGTTCAACATACAAGCCCCTAAGAAACCAAGTCACAGAAGTACGCGGTCTTTGTTACTTTGAAGATGGATACCTCTATGCCAAATCTCCTTTAGGGACCCAAGATCTCTCTCTTTAATCTGTCTTGTTCTATGATGCTCTCTATGGAGACAAAAGAGAAATCTGAATTATGAACCTACTGAACTATGTCATGGTGAGACAGAAGGAGAGACGCTGGCAATAAATTCCCAAGGAGCAAAGTAACTCGCATGCGGGATTTTTACACGTCTGCAGTTCTATCATGAGTTATTTCTTCAACCTCAAAGTCAGAGGACAAGGAGCAAGTATGTAGCTGGATGAGAGACCACACAGACGCTGCAGAAAATGCAGCCTCCCTGATCATGTGGCTACTGAATCACTGCCCCTCTAGCATCGCAGAGAGCACATTACACAAAACGTTCTTTGAGCTACTTATGACAGAGAGCTGGGAGGAATCACTCACCTCGAAATACACATCCTTATAATTTGAAGGGAACAAGTAATAATTTGGTGTCAGACTTTCACCTTGCTCAGCAGAATGATTTATGTCACCTCAGCAACCTTGGAAGGTTTATTCCTTCCTTTACACATTTCCAGTCTGTGTATTAACTCATGCTGTGCAAACACGAACCATGTCTAGGGCAAAACATTCCAGGCTCTAGCTACAAAATGTACAGAAGATTGTAGCAGGAGCAGAGGTGAAAAAAGGGAGTGCCCAAGTCTTGCCAGAAGTCTTGCCAAATCCATAGTCCAGTAATTAAATTCTGCACACTGCAAACCGCCACAACAACTGAAGGTGGGTTTTCAGTACACAGACTAAAATCTCGCATCCCATCTTGTGTACCATGACCCTAGACTTGTCTGCATTTCATTGGCTATTGCATTCTCACAAATTTCTCAGATTCTTTATACTCCTTTTGGATTAAAGAATCTACACGGCTGCGATTGTCATTCAAGTGCAGCGTGGTAGCTACGGACACTAATTTGTTTCAAACCGTAATACTGCCACAACAAAACTTAAACCACCTCCGCTGTTTACCACATTCAGCCCCCATGTTTATTGATCAGCCAGACATGATCAGATTTACTGCAACAAGGACTGGTTGATGCTGCATCCTCTGGCAGTGCTTTCTTTGGTACAAGGTATTTATACTTGCTGGGAGAAGAGGACAGCAACGCTGGCAAGTCAGCTTACCACAACTTTGTTGAAGTCCTGAATGGCCAAGTAAAGGGCAACAGCAGTCAGCACATCAGTTATCTAAAAAAGCAAGACATAGACAGACTGACTGTAAGCAAAATAAACGAATGGAGAAAAAGATATTGGACAGTACTGCAATGCTGAATAAGGACTCGGATCTGACTTGGCTCACGAGAAGAAAAAACAAGCTTTAAAAACACTAGATTGCCGATTTGTACACTGTGCTCACACACCACCGCTTACCCTCGAAGCCATGAGCCATATCAAAGATATTAATATTTACAAAACAAGAGAATGGGGAATTAAGGGGAAAGAAGTATGTGAGGGTAACAGAATCACTGCTCTAATCAGAGCACAGGCCGCACTGGGGCAGTGCCCAGCTAGCTAAACCCACCCACGACAGTGCCTGAGCTGTCCCGAACTTACCAGGCAGCAGCACAGTCCTCTGAACCACCAGCACGAGCCCAAGGCAGACGGCTGTTAGCTCTGCAGGAGACCTGCCCTGCAGGGATCTGGGGAGAGGGGCTCCACCAGGTGGCATGTGCAGCCAGCTATATGATTTCTGTCCCTCTGGATTACGCAGAACTCGGAGAATAGTTTACAAGAGACGTTTGGAGGACTAACTCGTTTGCGCTGTCTTTGCAGGCCTGGGGTTTGGCAGTGGGTTTTGGTGAGAAACACTGCAGTGTAGGGATTAGGCTGGGGGGACAAAAAATTCTGACCTTTAAGAGGCAACCTTTGAAATTTGAAACCAAATGCCAAGTTCCTGTCCCTCTGTGGAGATACTTGCCTACCCAAGAACTCACAAAAAGGAAGGAATATGTACAACAAGGGAAAAGCCCGAACGTGGGTTTGTACAGGCAAAGCTGCCTTTCTAATTAAACTGCGAGCTCAGCAGGAATCTGAATTAGGGGGAGGCTGAAGGTCCCTGATTCTTACAGGAGTAAAAGGAAAGTCATGCTCAGCATTTCACAGGGTGGGACCTTTCAAGAGGAGCTTTCCAGGAGCACTTACCATGAACACCAATTCAGCGTATTCAATCAGGAAGTGGAAGAGATATATTATCAGCGGGGTCTAAAAGAGAGCAGAAGGGAAATCCATGTCAAATACTGTTCAGATATGACAACCGGTGACTTGATGAGAAAAATGGAGTAGTACTATGAGAGGCTGTGACAGGCAATTTTCCTTAGCCTCTTCTACAATGCTGTTACTTCAGAGTAAAGTGATTAAAAAAAGCGCGCTTACTGGTCTTTTCCCTTGCAAAGTTCACTTTATAAAAGACACCATCAACTTTGAAAATTATATTCTATTCCAACTTTTCAATTCTACTAGTATAGTGGTAGAGTTACTACTGAAAGCATATAAAGAACAGCTTTAGAAAGTAATTTTTTCTAGAGAATCTATTTTTTCAGGTTGTTTGCAGGTAGTTTTGAAAGTATTGCCTACACAGCTGGTTTCATTGTTTAGCCTGTTCTTTAGATGAGTCTTTTATAAAGCAAAAAGAAGAAAGCATGTTAAAAACATAAAGCAGTAGGACTACAGTCCTATCATCCTCTTACTCCCACAGCTTTTCCCTTCTAGGGTAAGAGGAAGAGCATGTTTCTGAATTATTCCCTTGGCAGAAAAGCTTTATATGGTGTAAATTCAGTCCTCACTGTGAGAAAATATATTTCTTCTGAAATATTTTTAAAATAATGTGATGGTATAAATAAGAATGGGAAAATACTTCACAGTCTTGGAGAAAATTGTGTTTAAAGGAGAATCTATTGAAGAGAAACAAATTTTCAGAGGTATAAAGTATGTGCCTCACCCCTAGGCGACAGGACGTATGAGTGTACCTTCATATCGGTAAGATCACTCGAGGGCACAAAAACTCCACAGGTGCTTAAGTGTCTGGAGGAACGAGGTGTTTTCAAGATGAGGAATAAATGTACTGCATGCTTGTGCTAATGCCAATATTTCTGCAAATGCAGAAACTCAAGATGCTGCTACCCAGTAGAATTGTGTTCAGGCTCACAATGACACTGTCTCTCCCTGCTCCGGCCTCTGCTGACAGAAACATCTGGATGTGAACAGAGCATTTTCCTTATTACAGATTTCCCCTACTTCAGACTCTCCTTATGCAGTAATAAATATCACGATGTCTATCACCTGCACAGCAACGAGTTATTCCGTGCCGAACTGCGTTTCCTCGTCGTGCTAGTCACAACTATTGCACAGACAACTACACGAGTCCGAGTTCTCTGAAGCCTTTGGGACAAGGCAGGTCCCCAGCCTTTGCCAGTCCGTGAGCAGTAAGACTAAGAAACGTGCCACTTGAATATCACGTTTAAAATGAAGCATGCATACCGACCTCATGAAAAATAGCTCCAGAATATGGCGAGACCCCTAAATCCAGCAGAGCTAATCCTTCGACCACTGAAACATAAAAAACACCTGCATTAGAATCCCGTAATGTGGGAACAGAAAAATCTCATGATGGTAAAACTATAGTTTTTTAAAGACCCATCGCCATCTGAATGGGTGACATGAAATCTCACAAAGCCAACAACCAGCTAGAATTGATTGTTTCCTTACTTCTGCCATGCAAATTTCTTTAGTAACTGAATGCTCAGTTGTAATCTATTTATTTGTTTCAGCTAAAAATGTTATAGCTGAAATGTTTTCCACTTAACTATATATAAATCACACATACGATATTTACTGATTTTAAGTCACCTATTATGTGATACATGGTATCTACGCTGCAGAAATAATTAATTCTAAAAGGACAAATCACAACATAATATACAATTTGAACTATTTTGCCTAGTTAGATGTAAAGAGACCTAAAATGTCCAAAACCACAATAAAAGAGCAGAAATGAATACCTATTACCAGGTAAAGCTAAAAGCTTTATCCATTGTTGAAACTTCCTGCCATTTTGCAGCCTTAATTCAGATCCTTTGCAACCATGGCGTTACAGCTTGCACTGCAACGCATGCACGTGTTTTTCCATAGGATCGCCACCGTACCAAGCACAAAGGTTCCCTGGGGATGAAGCAGCGTATACAATGAAAGAAGCTGTGGGAAATAGGTCCGTTTATTCAGAGGGAAATGAGGCAAGAGACTGCAGGAAGCACCAAGAGGTTCTCAGTTCAGCAATATGCTGGAGAAGTAGATTCTGTCTCTGCCACAAAGCTCCCCTATGACGACAGCCCAGACTTTTCATGGTGATCCTGACTGTGCTCCTTACTCTCTCGGTGCCTGCCTTGACGCTCTAAGGTAAGATGTAGAAAGTAACCATTGCTGCAAGGGAATTTTTGGGACCTATATTTTGAAACTATGAAGTGTGAAGTGCTACACGCTGTGGAGCAGAGGCCTTAGGTCATCAAATGTGTTCATGCTTTTGACCTTTATTACTCTGTGCCATTGTTTTCCAGCCCAAAACTGCAAATAATTTTACCTGCATAATAACTGGATATTATTTTCCCAAAGGGCTGTCTTTAAAATAAATCAAGGTTCCTAACAGGCTCAGATGCTATAGAGATGAATGCCACCAAAAAGCCTTGATTAAACCGTGCCTCAGTCTTCAGAAGAGAATTTGAATCATGCTGGTAACAAGGTGTGGGGCCGCAAACCGAACAAGAAAAATGAGACGGTGAATGGCTCTGCGTGAAGTGGGCACCGTGCAGCCGTGTTCACACCACGAGACAGTGCTTGTGCAGTTTAAGTGTAATGAAAGCAGCTCAGTTAAGGCTGCTGAAACTGCACATCCAGTGCCGGACTTTGTCGCTCTTCCATTTTACATACACCTGTGACACAACCAGGCTGTACAAGCGCAACCAAGCCAGCGGCGCACAACGGCTGAACCCCCGTCCTCTGCCTTCGGCCCCGCGGCCCTCCCGCCGCCTTGCAGCTGCCGAACGCTCGCCCTTCCCTCGGGGACAACTGCCACGGACCGTTTCACGCAGCTTTCGGTCGGGCCCGGGAGAGGAGGGCCCCGGCCCCAGCGCCGGGACTGCAGCCCAGCCCTCTCCCCGCGGGGCCGTGCCCCAGCCTGGCGCCGGCCCCTGCCCGCCTGCAGCTGCGCTCCCGGCCCCGGGGTCCCCAGCCCCGGGCGGCCGCCGCCTCCGGCCCCCTCACCGCCACCCCCGCGGGCCTCGGCCCATTCAGCCGCGCCGGGGAGCGGTGCCCCGGCCTGGGCTCGCCGGGCCTCACCTCGCTTCCAGGCGTTCAACGGGGACGCCACCTCGACCCGCTCGGAGATGAAGGCGGCGAGGCTGGAGCGGTAGAGCACGGCCCGAACCGTCACGGCCACCAGGACCACCAGCACCAAGGGAGCCGCCATCCTCGCGGGCAGACACCGGGTGCCGCCGCCTGTAGTTCCCGGGCGGCGCCGAAGAACGCGGCGCCAATGCCCCGGCCCGGCCGGGAAGACTACATATCCCAGGAGGCCCCGCGCCGCCCCGCCGCTTCCCGACACCGCTTGAGGGCTACGGCGAGCGCGGTGGGGCGAAGTTAGCCGGAGCGCGAAGGCGTTGGGCCGCTTCTCCTGGCCCTCCTGGCCACACTACCTTCCCAGCACGCGCTTTCCCGCTGTTTTCCAGTAACTGTAGGTACCTCTGCAGCCCATTCACACCAACTCTCACAACAGTGGCCTTTGCAACGCTTCCTCTCAAGTGGAGACAAATGGAAGGAAGATCTGGTAGTCTCTTAAAAAATTGAAGGACAGAATGAAAACACACACTTCATATCATGGTATGTGAAGACAACACTTACTTTCATGTAAGAAGCCGACAGGATTTGCTGACAGTACTGGGGTTGCCATTTAAAAGAGATGGGTAAAGTCCAAGTCTCAACATTTACATTGGATTTATGCGGCTCCAGAGCCACGGTGTAGACTTGCACCCACCTGCAGGAATGGATACAGGCTGAACGCCTCTGGGACGTGGTCCCTAAAGGCCCGGATGGCAGCATGTGCTGCCCCCAGGACTGGAGAGACTGGTGGGTTTAGCTGGTAAATCATACGCACTTGCTGGACCAAGACCACAGCTACTTGGAACAGCATTAATGCCTTCATGCCACAAACCAAGCTCCAGGTAGCCCAAGGAGTGTTTCCTGCTGTGCTCACTCCCTTGCCGGGCTGAGGCAGCACATCTGTTCAGCTGCTGCCTTTGCAGGGGTTTCCTCAAATGTGGTCCTGTCCACTGGCACAGGACAACAAAGCTGGTCCTGAAGCACTAAGGGGAGCTTCAGCGTTCAGTCCGTCATGTGGCAACTCTTGTGCTCCCAGGCCGCTGGCAGGAAGGCACTGGGTGCGGTGGTAAAACTGATTTCCTATTAGCCCGGGTGCTGGCTGGCCGTGGGACTTGATGGGCCCGGTCTGACTGGGCTTGGCACATCCTCTGATTAACCAGAGTGGATTTGTTCAACTTGATTTATTTGTGCAGACATCTGTAAATAAAAAGCCAGAAATGCCGATTCTTCTTCTTTGCAGCTGTTAACAATGCTCTGAGTTTTCTGATCAGAAATGCGTGTTTTCCCAGCACTGATTGCTCTCCGAGTGACAGTTCTGATCCAATGTAATTGACAGCAGTTGCCTGAGAGTGCTGCTTTGCTGCATAATTGGGATACAGTTGTGTGGTTAAAGCCGCACGGCTCCGAGATGCAGACTTTGCTAGTCTGATCCGTGCCATACGCTTTCCGGCACCATCTGATGCCACACAGGGAAATGGAAGCCCTGGAGAAATTCAGATAACCTCCAAGGGCACCAGGAATCGGATGTGAAATCATGCCACTACAGTTGTTCTGTGTTTAATTGGAGTGCAAAAGCCAACTAAAAAGAAAGGTCAAAAGAATAATTCACAACAAATGCAGCAATTATTTCTGGAGCACAGATTTGCTCAAATGTTTCTCCAGTAGGAGATCCTGGGGCTAGCAATGGAGTCAAGTTCATAAGCTAAGTTCACATGTTCAGCCCGCTCAAAGGGGGCTGAACATATTACATCGAATATGTAAGGCAAACATGAGTGGGTTAAGTGCTAGAGCCTTGGTATCTGTCTACAGACTGGCCCTATTTTGGGGGGTTAGACCCGGCTCTTTAAGGAGTCGCGATAAGCACACACACACTGCGTGGCGCTGCCTGTTGTTGTCTGGCAGTAACTTTTGAACCCACTTTCAGCCAAATGAGACACAGGAGCAGACCTCTCAAAACCTCGGGGTTCCTACAAGCTTTGTGAAAATCAGGAAGAGGTTACAGAGACCCAAACTGGTGTGGGTTTGGGAAAGGCACTAGTCTGAGATCACCTGGCCGCGCGTACTGTGCGGCCGAGCAGTGCTGTGAGGCTCGGAGCCAGCACGGCACAGACGGCCGCTTTCCCCGGCAGCAGGGAAGAGGCAGGGAGGGACGGCAGCGGAAGCAATAGAGAAGAGGTCTCAGAGGCTATCAGAGATTGATACTGAGAGTTGAACTGAGACTTGCAGCAAAGAGCTGTAAGGATACAAACCAGAAAACTCTGAGAAATAAGGGCTTGCTTGGTTCATGCAACAGTTAGGTTTTATTCAGCAGAGGCATAAACCTGATCTCCCGTGTCCTGGTGTTTACCCCAAACTGATGGTAGTTTTTGCAGCGTTGGGGGTTTTACGTGCTATCCTTTCTTCCTGAAGTTCCTTGCTATGCAAGTGAGCTGGTACTAGCGTGCACAGAGAGCTTGGTAGACTGAGGCATGGGAGCAGTTTAACCACCTGAAGTCTGAGTGTCTCCTGCTGTGGAACCACCAGCAGTACTGCAGTGGGACGGTGAAGGGATTGCTGGTCCACACAGGTAGCGGCAAATGCGGCTCTGAAGGGGGCTGACTCTCACTGCCTACCCTGAAACCTCCAGCTTTTGTTGCCAAACAAAAAAGTACAGATCTAGGTGGAGCCAAAAGGGCAAATGAGAGCTGCTGTGGGAAGCTGCTTCACTTCCCAGACTGCATTGCCTCCCTGGGGCACCCACGCCGGTAATTCCGGTGATGAATACAACCTGGTGATGTTGCATCACAGAACTTTCATAAAACACTCTGTTTAGGACTGAGCCAATTCAGGGATGATTCATCTTTGTTCCTGCAAACACATGCTGGCTTGGGCACTTTTTGTGTGCCCCGTTGGAATTACGCAATGGTGACATTTTTCTTGGTAAACAAGCCACTCCTTTTCCAGCTTCACTGTATAAAATAGGTGTTCTGATTCCTTAGGCACCCTACAGCCCTTCCGGGCGGCTCTTCCAATCTAATTCAATCTTTTTGCACTTGGGAGACCACTACTACATGTATTATTCTAACTGAGATCTCATCGGGGCCCTGTGCAATGGCGTTCATAGTTTGGAGACGCTTCCTCTTCCAGTGGGATCTACTCCACCCCATCCCTGTGTCCCAGAGCGATAATTTTCACCCACCATTTATTTTGGCCAAGCTGTCATGTTTTGTTGCCTTACAGTCAACCACTTCAGTGCTACACGGTGTTCTCTTCTTCTGCCTTTCCTACCACAGACCTTACACAGCAACAGTTGCAATGGAGTCATTGCTCAGTGGTTTTGGTTTTTCTGTAAGGTCCACTTTTACATACTCTGTCTTACATACCAGGACTCTTTATTGGTGAAACACTTCAGTTGCTTTTGCCTCTTCTTCTCCAAGTTGTCTCCTGCTGGAGTTTATTGGCTAGAACACCTGCCAGCTTTTGGTTTTGCCAATGAAAACATACCCACCTCCCAGTTCAGATGCATTCAATCTGTGTGGGCTACATGAGTCCTCATTACTTTTCTTCGGGATTCTTGGGTAAAAACTGCTGTTAAATTGAAGCGTATTGCCATTTTTATAAATCGCTGAGAGAAAGGCGTTTGCCTTTTATTTACTAGCTTGGAAAACAACAGTTTTTCCTAGCAGGCTGGAATAGCAGTACTGTAGGTATCTTCCAGTCCTTCTGCTGCTGGTTGGCAGAAGACAGCATGACATAAGGTCTTTTATGGAGGTTAGCAGTGGTCTGTATCAAAAATGGAGTCTGAGTGATCAGCTCTTCTTCTTTGGCTTCAGAGAGAGGAGTGAATAAATTGCACTTCAGAATTCTCTGCGTGGCTTCATGTGCCAGGACCTTCCTTTACAGGAACGACAGATCTCTCTGTAAGAAAGGAAATCAGCTTTTCTCAGCCCCCAGAAAGATTGTATTTCTGGTGCCACACTGAACATTTTCCAGAGTGAGTTTTAAATTGCAATGTTAAAAAAATAAAAATACCCCAAGAGGAAACCTGTAATTCCTGCCAGCTAACTTAAGCCAACTAATCATCTAGTGGAAGCTCGTCATCTACATGAGGAAGAGATGGGCTTGTCCAGAGAGCTAAAAACTTACTTCAGACATCTCTCCTAGGTGGGGAAGGGCCAAGCTGATTACGTGAACTGAACACCGAAACTCTGGACAGCTGAAGTTAGACAAGAGGAATCTAAACGGTCTGACAAACAGCACTGTTCAACTTTTGGGCTTTGTCTAAACGGAGCATTACAAACTACTCACCTTGACAGCAGCATCTTAAAAAATGGGCTGTGTCATCAGCTGGCGTTGACTTTGCCGTCGTTCCACTCAGCCTACTCAGGGCTGCACCACCCGGGCCCGTGATCAGCTCCCAATAATAATAACCCTTCTGGGAAGGTCCCTGGTTAAAATCCCTTGCTGGGTTGCAGTGATGATTGTTCATATCAGACTTGTGAAGGTTGATGGATTTGGTTGTTGGTTTCACTTCACATCCTAGCAGCTGCCTGACAGAGTCATCTGCTTTGCACTGCTCTTGGCACGTCTGAGGAAAGACCAGAGGTTAATATGGTCTTGCAGACCAGTGGGTGTTTTAGGTCTTTTTCAATATGATGAGAAGCACTGCAGGCGTGATGAGTTCATAGGTCACTGGTTTAACAGTTCAGAGTACTTCTGTGCCAGCATTTCAGCAGCGCTTTACTTTTCCACAGTATTCGGAGGGTTTGAGAACGGTCTGCAACACCCACTGGCAGAGCAGCTACGGGCTGCGTACAGTTTGTAACAATCTGCGCTATGATCTATTACACATACTGTGCTTACCAAGGCTGCAGACCCATGCGCAGAGACCCCCACTGTCGTGGAAGTGTGTCCACCAGCTGGGCTGAAGAAAAGGAGAAGCAGAAAGGAGGAGAGGAGGGAACATACGGGATGTGCGTGCTGCCAAATTGACAATGCAGATTTCCAAATCAACATGATTTTCTTCGTTTGTGAGGAACTCAGTGAAAGAATTGAAGCCAACAGGGTGTGATGGATGGGAAAGCAATTGTTAAAACTAGATGTTCTTTTTCCTTTGCCTCGATCACTCGACTTGAGGAATGGGAACAGGCAGATGAGGGAACTCGGAGAACGTGCTGTGCACCTGGAAGCTTGTCAGCTTCTCCCAGTTAGATCTAACCCAACTTGTTTACCTCCATCTGGGATCTGCCATACAATCAGATGGGAAAGAAGTGAAAAGGGATCTATCTGTGCATTAACAAGACTCTTTGCAAACCAGCCCTTGCCCAGGTCGCTGCCCTCCACCCTCCTCTGTATTTCTCTACTGTTCTCACTTGATCATTTCCAGGGTGCGTTGCTAGTTGCAGCAACAGTGTCTTTTCCCCTGTGCCATGGTACCTAGTTCACCTTTTCCAACTGCAGTAATATGCTGGAGCGCAAACATCCCCACTGCAACAGGGAATCACAAGTAGGGTGTTTGCTGCTGTCAGCAAGGTTTGGATGAGCCAAAGGGACCCAGGCACCCATCCTGGCCAGGGATGTCAAGGGCAACAAGAAAAGCTTCTATAGGTACATCGGTGATAAAAGGAAGACTAGGGAAAATGTGGGCTCTCTCTGGAAGGAAACGGGAGACCTGGCTACCCGGGATATGGAGAAGGCTGAGGTCCTCAGCGACTTTTTTGCCTCAGTCTTCACCAGTAAGTGCTCTGGCCACACTGCCCAAGTCGCAGAAGGCAAGGACAGGGACTGGGAGAATGAAGAACCACCCACTGTAGGAGAAGATCAGGTTCGAGACCATCTAAGGAACCTGAAGGTGCACAAGTCCATGGGACCTGATGAGACGCAGCCGCGGGTCCTGAGGGAACTGGCGGATGAAGTTGCTGAGCCACTCTCCATCATATTTGAGAAGCTGTGGCAGTTGGTGAAGTTCCCACTGACTGGAAAAGGGAAAACATAACCCCCATTTTTAAAAAGGGAAAAAAGGAAGACGTGGGGAACTACAGGCCAGTCAGTCTCACCTCTGTGCCCGGCAAGATCATGGAGCCAGAAACTATGCTAGGGCAGATGAAAAATAATTGATGAGGTGATTGGTGACAGCCAACATGGCTTCACTAAGGGCAAATCATGCCTGACAAATCTGGTGGCCTTCTACGATGGGGTTACAGTGTTGGTGGATAAGGGAAGAGCAACTGACGTCATCTACCTGGACTTGTGCAAAGCATTTGACACTGTCCTGCACGACATCCTTGTCTCTAAATTGGAGAGACATGGATTTGATGGATGGACCACTCGGTGGATAAGGAATTGGCTGGATGGTCGCACTCAAAGAGTTGCGGTCAACAGCTCTATGTCCAAGTGGGGACCAGTGACGAGTGGCCTCCTCAGGGGTCGGTATTGGGACCGGCGCTGTTTAACATCTTTGTCGGCGACGTGGGCAGTGGGATGGAGTGCACCCTCAGTGATTTGCTGATGACACCAAGCTGCGTGGTGCGGTCAACATGCTGGACGGAAGGGATGCCATCCAGAGGGACCTTGACAGGCTTGAGAGCTGGGCTCATGCAAACCTCATGAAGTTCAACAAGGCCAAGTGTAAGGTCCTGCACATGGGTCAGGGCAATCCCAATCACAAACACAGGCTGGGTGGAGAATGGATTGAGAGCAGCCCTGGGGAGAAGGACTCGGGGGTGTTGGTTGATGAGAAGCTCAACATAAGCCGGCAATGTGCGCTCGCAGCCCAGAAAGCCACCCGTGCCCTGGGCTGCATCCCCAGCAGCGTGGCCAGCAGGGCGAGGGAGGGGATTCTGCCCCTCTGCTCCGCTCTGGGGAGACCCCCCTGCAGTGCTGCGTCCAGCTCTGGGGCCTCAGCACAAGAAGGACATGGACCTGCTGGAGCGGGGCCAGAGGAGGCCACGGAGATGATCCGAGGGCTGGAGCCCCTCTGCTATGGAGACAGGCTGAGAGAGTTGGGGTTGTTCAGCCTGGAGAAGAGAAGGCTCCGGGGAGACCTTCCAGCAGCTTCCAGTCCCTAAAGGGGCCTCCAAGAAAGCTGGGGAGGGACTTTTGACAAGGGCCTGTAGTGATAGGACAAGGGGTGATGGCTTTAAACTGAAAGAGGGAAGATTTAGATTAGATCCAAGGAAGAAATTCTTTACTGTGAGGAGGGTGAGGCTCTGGCACAGGTTGCCCAGAGCAGCTGTGGCTGCCCCATCCCTGGTAGGGTTCAAGGCCAGGTTGGACGGGGCTTTGAGCAACCTGGTCTAGTGGAAGGTGTCCCTGCCCATGGCAGGGGGGTGGAACTAGATGATCTTTAAGGTCCCTTCCAACCCAAACCATTCTATGATTCTATGAATTATTTGTAGTTGTTCTGTCTCTTTTCAGCTTTGGGAACAGTCCAGCCAGAAGGAAATCGTTAAGTGTTGGGAAAGAGAATGCAAGTGTTTAAAAATCGGCTGTTCGCTGCAATGGGTTGTCTGCAACATTAACCGATGAGGGTGGCAGTTCTTGCCAGGGACACTGGAGCTCTGCCTTCCTAGAGCATGGAAACCTGCCCGAGAACTGTGTACTTCAGCAGTGACCTGTCACAGAGGCAGGGGACAACGTTAGCCGAGACAGAAGGCAATGCGTTGGAGTGAGTCCAGAGCAGCTGGCTCTCTGCTCCCAGGCTGCGTGTCTGGAGCAGCGTCACATCCTCTGTTCCGTGCAGAGACATCCAGGGCCTTGAGAAATAGGTAATACACTGGACTGCACTGGTCTAGATACAGTCTGTGTGACTGCTGCTCCAGAGGTCGTGTGACCGTGAAGCAGAGGCATTCAAACAATTACATTTGCAGAGAAATCCCAGGAATTAAAGATTTTCTTTTAAACAACCAGTGCCAAAGTGCTGAGCCCACAAACCTCACCTCTTTTGTCTCCCTAGCTAGCAAAGGTCTTGCTGTGCAGGGGCCCATTTTACATAGCACTTCTCAAATCATTCATTCCACCTCTGCCTCAATCTTCAAGTCTAGGTGAAGGTAACAGGGGCAGACCGGGGCTCCTAAAACAGCAATGGGGATACTGAGCATTCCCCACTGAACCCTGCGGGCCAGGGAGAAAAATGGACCCTTCTCTAGTGGGGAATCTCAGTGGGCCGAGATAACACAGGACCAAGACGTTCACACTATCCAGGCTGGGGGAGTATGGTTAGCAGTGAGAAACCCATCTGTGAAATGGAATTATTTCTGTCTCCCCTCCTTTGCATGGAGGCTCTGACTAAGAAGTCAATAAAGATGGTACGAAGCTTTTCCGCCTCCAGCTGCCCACCAGTTGCTGATGTATGTCCAGGTCATCTACTCACCGGTCAACAGATCAGAACCACACAACCACCTTCACCGATTACTCCTTCAAAGGCTCACTCTTAACAGAAGCCAAACTGAAGAGCCTCAGGCTCACAAATTCTCAGACTGCAGCCAAAAATAAAAGCAACTTAGTTTTAGTGATCCAGTCTTGACAAAGCTGTATTTGGAACAAGGCTTAGTTAATATGTCATAGCCATAATAGCAGCCTGGAGCTGAGACCAACTGAAGCACTCAGTTGGGAGGGATTAGTCCAAACACAACCGCCACATGTCATCCGGAGCCCCAAATGCAGAGAGAATCTAGCCTGGGACAGCTCAAAGCCTTTCTTTCAAGATTTAAGACAAATTCTGGCCAGAAACGCCCATTCAGAGAGGAGCGAGGAGCTGAGCTACCTGAAGATACACAACATCTTATTGTAGTTTAAAAAAAAAGAACAACAACAAAGATTTTAAAAGGAATGAAAGGAGTGTGACTGCTGTGGATGCAGGTGACTGTGGGAGCCAGCAATGAGGCTGCTGGAAAAGCTTTCCAGCAACGCAGGGGGTCAGTGCAACCCCTGCCCAGTTGCCATCACCAGCATCCCTCGCTCTCGTAGCCAGAAGCGCTGCAGTGACTGAGCCAATCTTGATTAGAAAGTGACCTTTCAAGAGCTCTCTGGGGTTCACAAATTTCTTGATTAACTATCACTTTAATTTTTTTTTAGGCTGCTGCTGTAATTGTTGTATTTCGATAAGCCCTGAGGCTATTAATGCTTTCCCGGCAACAGGATCACGCATTTGGACACGGCATCGGTTGCATCCTGGTGGCAGATTAACCTGGCTAATGAAACAGTAATGAAACATGTTGCTATCAATTCCCTCCCGTCTCCTTGCTGAGGGCAATCACTTTGTCTTTGCTCTGCTAAGTGCATTCAGCACTTTGACTTCTGCCTATCTCTGTGTTTTTAATACATCAAAGAGCCTAATAGCAATTTTAACATGGCAGCAGATTTACAGCCAGATCTGCAGTATTCCAGACAATATTTGCAACTGAATATACTTGTGGATCTTCTAGATTCACTCATTTATAACCAACACATGGGGTTTGTTCTGATCAAGTAGAATATTGGCTTTTAAGACCTTTATACCAAAAGGTTGGGTCAGATCCAGGATCCCGAGGACACAGGCTGATCATTCACAGCCGGCATCCCCGTTTCCTTCCTCCTTTTCAAGCAAAGGAAAACCAGGCAGGTCTGTAACAGCTGGAGCAAGGAGAGACTGGAAAGGCAAAGCGGGTTATGAAAAGCAGCTCTGTATATCACACTCTCTTTTATCGTCCATATTTTCCTCTTTGGGAGGCCAGTGGGACAACACGGTCTCGAAGGAAAACAGGTCCGTGAGTTCAGCTTGGGTCTGCCTCACCCACCTTGGCAAAGAGCAGCGAGGGGGCACGTTACTGTCCCAGCCGAGGAGGAGCCGCTGGTGCGAGCAGGACAAGGAAAGCAGAGAAAAACAAGGCACGCGCTTCCCCGGGTGGGCTCCTTCCAGCCACCCACGAGCCGCCGGTCACCCACTGCCTTTGGGAGCAGGACTGCGAGCGCAGGACATGCTGCTGCTCGGCACCGTGCCTTCCCCGGGCGTCTCCCGCGCCCCTCTCCTGCCCGCGCACAATTCCTGCCCACAGGCAGCTACGGTGGTGGCACACGCTGTTGTTTTGACACACGTGGCTCGTTCCTTTTGGTTCAGCCTTTGCTGCCAGTGTGATAAGGCAGTCGGTTCGTATGACAGATGCTCCCTCTCCGTGTGGTTACACAGGACTGTTGATGTGTTTTAACAAAACGAAGCTGGTTTTTGGCTGGCAGCTGCTGAACTGCACCATGCCTTTGTGTGCTGCGGGGACTGCTAGAGCAGAGCGTTTTTCTCAGCCATTTCATTAGATTTGTTTGTTTTCAAGGCGAGTGTGTGTTTTCAGGCAAAAACCAGATGCAGAGAAGCCCTGTGAGCAGCCCTGCTCTGACCCAGGCACTGGGAACCCGTTTCCACTCCATCCCTGAGCAATGAATCCCCACCCCGCACCCCCTTCACCACTCGTGCACCATTCCTGGACTAAACTTCCTCCAGGCTGTGCTGGTTGTGGCTGGGATAGAGTTAATTTTCTTCAGAGGATCTACTACGGGGCTGTGTTTTGGATTTGTGCTGGAAACTGTTGATAACACAGGGATGGTTTCATTGCTGCTGAGCAGGGCTGACACAGAGTCGAGGCCTTTGCTGCTCCTCACCCCACCCCACCAGCGAGGAGCTGGGGGGGACACAGCTGGGACAGCTGATCCCGACTGACCCAAGGGATGTCCCACACCATATGGCGTCATGCTCAGCATGTAAAGCTGGGGGAAGAAGAAGGAAGGGGGGGCGTTGGGAGTGATGGCGTTTGCCTTCCCAAGTCACCATTCTGTGTGATGGAGCCCTGCTCTCCTGGAGATGGCTGAGCACCTGTCTGCCCAGGGGAAGCAGGGAATGAATTCCTTGGTTTGCTTTGCTTGTGTGTGCAGCTTTTGCTTTCTCTATTAAACTGTCTTTATCTCAAACCATGAGTTTTCTCACTTTTACCCTTCCGATTCTCTCCCCCGACCCACCGGGGGGGAGTGAGCGAGCGGCTGCGTGGGGCTGAGTTGCCGGCTGGGGTTAAACCACGACATGGGCTCGGGGACCAGCTTGCACACCAAAGTTTCCAGTGGAGGGGTGAAAAAACAACCTGTGACCTCCCCAGCTGACTGGGACCTCGGCCTCAGGAGGGTTTTGTGCAGAGGGATGTCCCTTGGTACTACAGAGCACCCGAGCAGCCCTTCCCGGCTGCTGAGCTTTCCCGGAGCGTCAGGCCCACCTGCAGACCTGTTCTGTCCCGGCATCAGCCTCTCACACCTGATCCAGCCCCGGGCACCGCAGTGGAGGCGTCTGAGGGTTTGTCCTGTCTTTCCCCTTATCTTTCACCAGGAATGTAGAAAAAAGCACGCGGTGTGGTATAGTGCTACACACTGTAGGTGCCACAGAGGTCTCCTATTACGTGGGCTATTGCAGGCGGCGGAGGTGGCTGCAGGGCCAGGGGAAGTAGAGTGGCAGAGCCTGCGGGCACTCCTGTGTCCAGTCTCGCCAATCTTTTTGCATTGTAGAACCTCAGTGTTGTTTTAAACCACTGAAATATGAATTTGGATTCTGTATTCCTTGGAAATAAAGGCAGCAGGAGTACAGAATCCACCTCATTGCATGCAGTTTTAGTTACAGTGAACATATTTCTTGATTTGAAGTCATGGAATTGCAAATCCATCCTGTGACAAGTTTTCTGTCCGTCCCTGCTGTGTAACAGAAGACAGCAGCGCTGTCCTTAGAGCAGGGAGCAGCCCGCGCTTGGAAAGCCAATGCTGAGCTGAAGCCAGGTAGGAGTCTGGATCAGTATTTTTGCAGCTAATCCTCAGAAGGGATGGGAGGGAACAGGCAAAATGACAACATAAAAGATTTAAAGTCAGATGAGTTGCAACCTCCTCCACAAAACATCAACCAAACTTGTGGACAGCTTGATCCTGGACCAAGCCAATGCAGCAAAACCAACGCCAGCCCCGGGAAGAGCAGGCTTGTCACTCCCGCCATTTGGTAACCCTGGATGGCATCTGGACGTACGCCTCTTCCCACTCCATTAGTTCCATTAGTGGGTATCCCTTTGTAGTGAAGAGACACCGTTAGCTCCTGGGAGTTCCCAGAGAAAGCCAATTTAAGGGCTGATTGCTGGAAAGTGTCATGTTGCCACCTGGGGTTTCAGCTGCAATTGCAGGGATTAAGTCCAGCGTGAGGAACCAAGAGGGCAACGTATAAAACCGGATGAAAGGAAAATTAAAGCATGGCTTGCTCTGCAGTCGTACTTCCATGTCCGCACCGGGCTGAGCTGTTGGCGGGGCTACGAGGCTGTGGCAGAGGGGCACTTGGATGTGTGTGGTGGAGCACGTGGGACTGGTCGTCTGTGGGGTGGAGGTGGGACAGGCACGGGCGGGATGGGAAGGGCCCGCGTGCCTCTGTGCCGGCCCCGCCTGCACTGCACAGGGGAGCAAGGGCTGTAACGTCCACCTGCCCCCTGCTCCTCTGGCAGCTCCGCAGTGGAGAGGACACTTCACGCGTGCGAAGAGAAGCCTGCATGGAAGGGACTTCTCCTGTTGCAAAAAGGATTTCGTTATCTCGAGGGTGGTGAGGCCCTGGCACAGGTTGCCCAGAGAAGCTGTGGCTGCCCCATCCCTGGAAGGGTTCAAGGCCAGGTTGGACGGGGCTTTCAGCAACCTGGTCTAGTGGAAGGTGTCCCTGCCCGTGGCAGGGGGGTTGGAACTAGGTGATCTTTAAGGTCCCTTCCAACCCACACCATTCTATGATTCTATGAATTATTTGTAGTTGTTCTCTCTATTTTCAGCTTTGGGAACAGTCCAGCCAGAAGGAAATCATTAAGAGAATGCAAGTCTATGATTCTCTCTGGAAGGAGCCACTGGGGAATGACATGCCCTTCCTAACCAAATCTTACAGCTGAAGTTAACCCAAATGTCCTACTAATGTCATTCCCCCTCAGTGGGCACAACGGGGTCTGAGCCAGCATTTTGTGCAGTTTTTGTTATATTACGAATATAGCCATTTTTAGCACTATTAGGGGTTGCACTAACACACTCCCTGTTGAAACAGGCAAGAGGAAGGGTCTGTTTTTCTTTCCCAAATGGCAAACCAAAGTAGAGAGAGGTGAAGCCACTTGCCCCAAATCAGCTGGGAGCGAATCTTCAGATCCTGAGCCCAGCTCCACAGTCCTAATCCCCTGGTTCCCTCTGCTTGGAATCGGTAATTAAAAACAAGTGTCATTTTCTGGGAGGCCGGACAGACGAGTGGAAGATTGTCATAGAAAAGGAAAGGCCACCAAGCCAAACCAGGGTGACTCAGTCACGCCCGTTACTGGAAAATGAGAGCCCTGAGCCCTGCCAGCGGCTCTCGGTGCTCCCAGCCTCGCGCAGCCTGTGCCTTGCAGGGGAGCCTGAGCTGGAGAAAGAAAGAAAAACGTGCGAACTGCAGGGACGGCAAATGTCCTCCCCCACGGTACCATCCCCTCCTCATCCCCAGGGTCTCGGCTGTGGCAGCTCCTCACCGCACAGCTTTCCTTCCCGGTGTGAAGCAGGAGGACGTGCCCAGAGCAAAGGGTGTCTTGAGCCCTGCATGAAAAAGACATCACGCTTGTACGGACGATGAGCACGTCCACCGTTACGCGTGATAAAGAACATCCATCGGCCCCAAGGACGGGCGGCAGGCAGGGCGCCGATCCCGCTGCGGAGTCTGTCTGCAGCGGCCGCAGCCGGCGGGCTGCCCGCAAGGGACAGTTTCCAAAATTATCACGGGGGTTACAGAAGCTCAGTTTTGGTCCTTTGGCTGGTGGGTTGGTGTGGGCAGACACTGCCGGGGAGCCACCGCCCACTCCAACACCTTCCTCTTGGTCGTGTCCCTCCTCCTGAGCAGCCCCAGGAAAGCTGCTGATGTTGCTCTGGGGAAGCCGCTACATTTGCCCAGCAAAAACGTGCTGTTTCCACCTGCTTCCTCACATCAGGTGAGGTTTATAGCAAACCCAGATCCCCAGTGGTTCTCTGTCCTGGTAGACGTCGCTCTGCCGTAGGAGAAACCAGATCAAGGAGAGATGTCAGAGATCTCTCACAGAGTTGCATCTCTGCCATCAAACAGCTGTTTTCGACATTAAACCTTTTGATTTATGGATTTATTTAGCTTTAAAGGTGCATGCCTCTTTTTTTTTCAAACTTGAGGAAGACTCAGAGTGCCCAAAGCCTGTTTTTTTCCACTTCAACAGAGGCATTACCTCTCTACAAACCCCACCGCTCCTGCTCTCATATGGATTAGCCGAAATTCCCGCTGGTTACATGCCTGTTGCAACACTTAATACATCTTATTTTGTGGGCTAAGATAGACTTTACATCTCTCCCATATATTGAAGTTATTCATTCTATATATTCTATATATTCATTCTATATATTCTATATATTCATTCTGAAGCCCAAGGACACCTGTGTCCTCCTAGCAAACATTTTAGGTCAGACCTTTTGAACCACTAATTGGTTTTATTTGCATACCTATTACCGCAAAAAGCCTGGCCATAGAAAGCACTACCAGGTGTGAGGGACTTGGGAGTCCCGTTGGCTCTCGACTCGGTGCTTTCTGTGGCCGCTGGGCTTTGGGGGACAAAAGCCAGGCTAAAATAGGGGTTTCTTCTTGCTCTCTTGTGACCTGAAGTACAACAGTGCTTTCCGCGCAGGGTGAGCCATGCTGCCGAGGATGCTGAGGAGGGGACGGGGACAGGCTTATCCCCCCCTGGCTGGGGCCGGACCTCGCTCCCCCACGGTGACGCCTTCTTGCAGGTGCCGCTTTGCCTCTGCCAGGCTGCAAACTGAACGTTTGCTTTACGTTTGAATTAATTCGTTCCTTTTGGTGCTAAAGCTGGAGTTTGCAGGGAGCTGAGCGGGGGCCGAGAGCTGCCTCCGCGGTGGGGGTGCAGCAGCCTGACCCGCAGCATGGGCACTCTGCTGTGACCCCAGGTGGGTGCAGGATGTCCAGCATCTTACTGGGACCTTCAGCTGGGGCACCGCATGGACGCACGGACCCCTGAGCTGCTCCGGCTCTTTGAGACTCCCCCAGGCACGGCCATCCTGCCGCCAACCTGCACGAAAGCGCTGCTGCCCACCGCTGCAGCCACCCCCCACCCTCCGCCCCGTTTCTGTCCTCTCTGGGGATGAGGAGCCAAGGAGTCTCCCCAAAACCACGTTCCCACATAAATGGTCCTTCACTGGAGACTTTTCCCTAGCCCACGCTGCCTCCTCCCTCCTGGAGAAGAGGCTGCCGAATTTTTTAATTAGAAAGGTTTGCAGATCAGGGTACGGCTGGGATGGTCCCTCCCTCTGCCCACACCACCCTGACATGACCGAGCCCCCCGTGGCCCCAGCCCCTCCGGGCGACGGGTGATCCTGGGGGTGCTGGGACCACGGTCCGTGCAGTGCTCCTGGGCTGCGAGGAGCTGCCTCCCCCTGGCGTGGGCTGCAGCAGCCGGGCTTCCCCGGTGACCCCACACCCTCCGGGGTGGCAAACCCCCATCTCGCGTGACAAAGCCCACCCGACCCTGCGGGCAGGGCCAGAGCCACACGCTCATGTTTTCTTCCCCGGCAGCAGCAGCAGCTCAGGACATTCCTGCCTCACCCCAAGGCCTCGTCCGGATGCTCCCAGGCTTTTAGGGCTAAAAAAAAGATTTCTGCCTTCCTCCAGCCCTGGAGCGAGGGGGTGGCCATGAGCAAACCAGCTCAGGGAACCACCCGGGGTTGTGCTGCCCGTACAGCCAAGCCGGGGCGGGAGGCGCTGGCACCACTGGGTCTCATGCCGGCCCTGGCTTGGCGGCTGGGGCCTGCGTGGGCTGGGACCGGGACGGGGAGGCAGCAGCGTGGGCGAGGTGGGCCCCGAGCAGAGGACTCCCAGCTCCCTCTCCTGGTGCCAGGCGAGCACTGAGGGCTGGCTCCTTCAGGGCTGAGGCGATCCCGCCCGGGCACAGGTCACCCCCACCCTGGAGGTCTCCCCGTGGCACCAGGGCGGGGGGGATGGAGCCTCCTGTCACAGATGGGGGGTGTCAGGACGAAAAGGAGGGGGACAGGCGTTCCCAGGGAGAGGGCGGGAGCTTGGCCAAGGTGGGAGGGTGCCCGCAGGAGGCACGGGGCAATGCTTTGGGGAGCTGGTGGCTGGTGCTCAGGCCTGTCGGTGACTCACCTGGTGACCTGGTCCTCCTGCCTCCCCAGGCCTGCACCCGGGGCCATTCCCGGTCATGCAGGAAGCCTTCGTGATGCATCACTTGCCTGGCCGTGACTCTGGGTGCTCAGCCTTGTGACCGGCTTGCCAAGAGGAGTCACTCCCCGGCTGTTTTGTCCTGTGGGACCTGGCTCTTTGAAGTCCACACCCAGCCTCTCCTGTGGTGCGTGACTGGGCTGCCGGCCGCCCCGGGGACCCTTCCCTTGTGCCCGTCACGCGTTGCCTGAGCTGCCGACCGCAGCCCTGTGCTCTCCCCACCCCGCGGCTGGGGGGTGCAGGGCCTGGGCTGCTCAGCCAGGCAGGTTTTGCTGCTGCCTCTCAAGAGGAGGTTGATGACCCCGAGCGCAAGCCCCTGCCATTGCGCACCGGGTAAAGGGAGTGTTGGGTGTCTCTGACCGCATCGGGGGCTCCCTGCCCCGAGGCTGGGAGCGCTGGGGGAGCAGTGGGGCATTTCTGGCCAACATTTGGAAAGCTGTGTCCTCCCCATCACCGCCATGCCGGAGCATCCCTGCACCCAGAGCTGCTGTGCCCCGGCCCTGCCCTGCACCCCCGCCCTGCCCCGGCCAACCCCCCCACGCTGTGCCCTGCCTGGTGAAGGATGAGAGCACCGGGGTGCACCGTGTCCCTCTGGGACGGACCCTGTCCCATTGGGGTGCACCCACTGCCCGCCTCTACCTGTGATGGCTATTCCTGTCCCCACAGGGAGGGACCCCAGGGTGCGGGGGGAGCGGAGCCTCAGCTCTGCGGGGCCAGGGCTCACAGCCCTCCCTGGGTGGGGGGCTTGTTCCCAACTGTGTCGGTGCCATCCTGGCACCTCTGCTGCCTGTGTGCCAGGCATGCTGTGCCGTGCTCCAGAGATCACCGACATGCCTGCCACAGCAACCACGGCAGTTTGCGGGGGGCCAAGGGAGGGCAAGTGCAAGCTGGAGGCTGCCTGGCACCGTGTCCTCCCGCCCATGCACCGATGGACTCTTCCCACCTGCTGCAAACAGCAGGTCGGGGCTGTGCTGGGCGACATGGCAGGGAGGACAGACAGACAGACCCTGGGGGTCCCCCCACTCCGCTCCCCCCCACCGCACATCTTGCTTTGCTGCTCCCCCCAGGCAGCTGCAGGGCACCCGTGGGTTCGATGGCTGCAGCAGGGACACATGTCCAGGCGATGTGGCCATGGAGGGACCAGCCCAGGCTGTGCGGGGTGTTTGGAGGAAGCTCTGAGGAGGTGCTGTCCCTCTCCCGAACTTGTCTCTCCGGCTCCTCAACACCCCTGGCTCTACTCGCTCGGCCGGGTTGCTCAGGCTTGGCTCTCCCCAGTTTTTGTCCCCAGGGTGATCCCCGGTCTTTTGGCCAGTGCCAGCCCTGGCTCGGCTGCCCGGGCGCACGGCAGCAGGGGCAGCGGGAGGATCTGCTGGACACGGTCCTCACTGCCGCGTGGCCCCCGGCACAGCCCCAGCCATGCCGTGCCGGTGCCACCCCGCCATGCCCGCAGTGGGTGGGCGCAGGGGGCATCCTGGCTCGGGCGCTGACCTGCTCGCTCACCTCCGCCGCCGCTAGACCTCGGGGAAGCAGGGCAGGGCGTACACCGCCCTCCTTGGGGTGTCAGTCAAATTAATTCCTCTTCGTTCTGCTCCAGCTTTATTTCTTCAGGTCACTGATGGGAAGAAGCGGCGATGAAAACACCACCTTTAGCTTCCTGGTTATAGGGCGGCACAGGAGCAGGTGGAGTCCCACTGACTTCAGAAGTATCTTCCTAAAGAGGAGCACGTCTGTGAGCGCTCCGCTATGATGGCAACCTCTTGAACCGGCCCCGCTGATGCTAGCCCCAGTGGTGGAATTACAATATTCTGGCTCCATCCCAATTGCAGCATTTGGGATGCTGAACCAGGCACATCTAAAATACTTTATCGCAACCAAAAGCATCGTTTCGATCCTCTCTGTTGCTTTTCCACGTCCTCCCCCCACCACAGGGGAGGTCAGGCCTGGCAGTTGGCTCTGTCTCCAGCTTTACCTTCACACCAGTTCAGTCAATCCCCCCTTGCACAACACCCTGTGTACGCGGGGCAGGAGAGCGGAGCTGGCACTGATGCCGGTGCCTGCCCCGGCTGCAATCACAGCCAGCTCTTGCATCACCTCGCCGGCGGCCTTCAATTGCAGAAGAGCAGGAAGTAAAAAGGATTTTTTTTAATGACCTGAGTTATACACACACACAAATTATCCAACTGGGGCAAAATGGGGTTTGCAGGAGAGGCAAACGGGGGGGTAGGGGCCTTTCATCTAAGCGTGTGATGGTTCAGATGTGAAGAGGTTTGTAGCCAGAAAAGCAGTAGCGCTCCTAAACATGCTCTTTCTGCTGCTGCCCCGGTGTCATTGCTTTCATTTGGATGAGACCAGGGAAAGATGTTATTGAAACAAAATTCCTGTCTGTGGCTCGTCTGGGAAGGGATGCTGCGGAGCTGCCTAGGGGGCTGTTGCAGGGACTTGGGGTTGTTGATGCAGGGGCAGGAGCTGGGGTGAAGGATATGGGGATGATTTTTCCCACTGGACCCATGCTTTGGTCCCCCTTGTTGTGGATCAGCACGTAACAACCTCACTGGTGTCTGTCCTTGCTCAGAGGAGCGCTTGCCTAAGGTTACCCCCCCCGGGCACACGGGCACGATCCCACGCTGGTGCTGCTGCCCGGGTGGCAGTGCAGGAGAGAAGCGGTGGCGGGGGAGTTATTCCCAGTGCTGCCTGGCTTCAACCCAGCTGGCTCCGAACACCAGCCGTGCATGTGCTTTGCTGGATGAGGGTCACAGTAAGGCAGAATTGAGCCCCGTAACTTTGAGAAGTGGATGGCTCAAGGAGGAGGAGGCAGAGCTCTGGGCTCTGGTCCCTGGTCCCTCTGCCTGCCCAGCTCACAGCTAGCAGGCAGGGTGGGCAGAGCCGTCCATGCCCGCTGAAGCACTGCCAGCTCTGCCCCTGAATCCCACAAGGTGCCGTTTCTCCTTGGTCCGTCTCCGCCTGCACTTCCAGCGGCGGGTGACCCCGCTCCCGCGGGAGGAGGGGAGAAGGCTCGCAGGGGCCACAAGCCCCCGGGGTTACTGACGCGCGTGGCTGCAGCAGTTCCCCATCCTGTTGCTCCTCCATGTTGTGGGTCCTCCTTAGCCACCAGCCAGCAACCTGCCCCGCACACCCGTGGGGCGATTCCCTGCGCTGACTTCACTCTCCAGCCCCTTCCTGGTCTCCGCTATAATGATGGGGCGTCGTGGTGCCACGAAGGACAGGTGAGGATGGGAACGCCTGACGCTGTTTGTGAGAGCTTATCTGTACCATACCATGACACAGTTTTTATGAAAGAAGTCATTAAGAAGGCCCAGGGCATCAGGGAAGGTCTGGTCACAGATCTTGGAGGCGTGTTTGTGTTTCTGGTGTTGCAAAACCAGCTTCCTCGGTGGCCGAAACCAGGCTGCTGCGGCCGGAGGTCAGGAAGGGCTGGTGTGAGCTGGGAGCAGAAATGCCGGGGAAGCACCTTAGCTCCCGAGGGCAACGCCGTGGGGAGCGGCGCCTCTTCCCGTGCCTCGTGCGCTGAGCCGGCTGCGTCAGACGTGCCTGGCAAAGTGTGTATTTACCTAAAAATCCATGAATAAAGCGCATCTGCAAGCATCAGCTGATGAAGCCAGCCCCGTGCTCCAGGCGTGACTTGGTTCCCAAAAGAGACCCCACTGCCGCGGGTGAGGCTGTTTCTTGGCGGCTTGGATCTGCCGCCAGCACCGGCGGGGGAAGGTGCCAGGCTGCCAGGGCTCGCTCAGGCTGCAGTTAATGAGCCGTTAGGACTTCAAAGGATCTTGGACCTTTTTCAAGGAGACTTTCCTATCTCATTTCAAAAAGAGAGCAAGGCTTGGCCCTATCGGACACATTTTATGAGCTTCCTTCTCCCTTTGTCTCAGTACTCATGCTCAGGGGAGGGTTTTTTTTTTAATCCCAGGAGCTGGTGACCAAAAATCACTAAATCTCAGAAACATGCAGAGAGAGCTGCTGGATCTGCTTTGGTGCCCGCCCAGAGCTCTGGAGATCCCCTGGGAGAACAGTTCTCCGGTGTGTGCGGACCGCCTGCACGGGCAATATTCCCTTCCTCCCCTCCTTCTGCCCACCGATGTCCCCCTGGCCACGCTTGTCCTCCTCAGCTACTTACATGCCCGAATGGCTCGGTCACCCCTGCACCTCAGTGGGCCCGGAGATGGGGGAGCAGCGTATTTGTCGGGCCGAGATGTCGGCAGGGGTCTGGCAGGCTGCGGGAGGAGAACACGCCGCCCAGCCCTGGCTTTAAAGCCCCAACCTGGGCAAGCAGAGACCCCCTGGGGACAACTCAGCTGCAAAGTGCCGAAGGCAGCAGTGCCTGCTCGGACTGACGGACGCTGCTGGGCTCAGGGCTGCCTGAACCCCTGCCCCGAAAGCTTTTGCAGCAGGTTGCGTTTCACGCCGTGCAGGGCGGAGGGCAGGGCTGCCAAGTGCCGGGAAACTGGAAGGTTTCCCACCCTGTGCTGTAAATGGAGCTGAATGACCTGCCTCAGGTGAAAGGAGCCGCTGCCTGCACCTTCCCCTCTGGGTTAAACCAACAGCAAAGCCATTGCTGAAGTTCGGTTGATTTGGGCAATCCGGGGGCCAGGGGAGATGATTCTTGTGCGAGCTGCCGTCCGCCTGCTCTCTCTGCCAGCGGGATCACCTAGCGCCTACGCCTTCAAAAAGCCAGCGCAGATCCGCTATGGAAATCTCTCGCACAGGGGACGTGTTCGCTGTGCCCGGGGCTGTACAGACCCTGGGCTCGCTGCCTCTCCTCCGCGGGCGGGATGCTCGCCCTGGGAGCGTCTGCAGGGATGATAATCTTGGTCACCCACTTTCTGAGAGCCCTGAGAGCCGTGGCAGAGCGACATGGGGTTGTGTCCAGCCGAGCTGTGACATGAACCCGCTCTGAGCGCGTCAGCTGGGACGGACGTGAAGCTTTAAAAAGCCTGTCTGTCTGCGAGTGACACTTAGGTATGCGCCGGGCTGGCCAGCGCTGCAGCTGGGGGCCGAAACTTTTTGTCTATATTTAGTGCATTTTTCAGATAATCCTCTCTTTCTATTTTTGGGCCATGTGCTGACTTAGGGCCCCTTTTTGCTCTTTGTGCTCAGCTGTATCACAGGTTCAAAGCCTTTCCGTTTTCGGGATCCTCGGATACCCAAATGTTTGGAAGGGCTTGGAGGAGAAGGCAGGCAAAGGGACTTTCTGGCTTCTTTATTAATATTCAAAAAAAGGTGAGAAAAAAATTTTTTTAAGCATTTTGATGGAGTAGCTAATCCTGGAAACCATGAAAGGCCTTTGCCACCTCCTCCTCCTTCCAACGAGACCTTCAGAGGAACAGAAACCTGGGCTTCCCGTGTGAGAGAAGGGGAGAAGGTGCCGGGGACATCTTCTGCCTTGATGGGTTTTGAAGGTTTCGTCTCCAAGTGCATCACGGCGAGAGCAGAGGGGTCCGAGAGCGGTTTCAGTGATGGGTCCTTATAAGGCTGCTGTGGCTGGGCTCAGTGCGAGCCACCCTCCTGGTGGGAGAGCTTGCCCGACAGGACCACGGCGCCTGCCAACACCCAGTGGAAACGCCTGAGAGCAGAAACCTTCAAAGCAGCCTGTGTTTTGCTCTTTTTAAGGTCAGCTCCTTGGAAGGTGCTGTGCTTGGGCAGGCCACCGTCCGAGGAGCAAACTGACAGGCACACGTGTCCCCGGCAGCCTGTGCCGGTGCGACGGGCCCCCCTTGCCTGCTCCTGGGACGGGCCAGAGCCGCGTGTCGACCCGAGTGCTGGGGGAGCTTCACCCCCTCGAGAGCTTGCTGTGCTCTCCCCACTATGTCAGAGCTCTCTAAGGTGTCAACAAGCAGCCACGGCTCCTGAGGTCACGAGGAGCGGAGCCACTACGCTTTGATGTAGGGTCGGCACAGCCGGTGCAGCGCTCCTGCGAGAGAAACCACACCAGTCCCCCCACCGCGCCTGACCCGGGCAGGTGAACGCTGCCGCGCCGCGTATTGCCGTGTCCCCCGTGCGCTCTGCGCTCGATCTGCAACCGCGACCCAGACGGTGCGACCCAGAGGCACGGGGTGACCAGGGATTGTATGTATTTCAAAACTCCTGTATGTGTCAAAGGTCTTGGGATGGTGCCTAAAGAGCAAAGCAAAAACTTTCCCCTTGTCCTCTCCTCTCCTCAGATCTGGAGTCCCATCTCCAATGTCACTGCGATCCTACCTCCTCTCCCGGCTCCTGAGGAGGGTGATACAGTCCTTCAGCGAGGTGCCAAGGTACACACGGCGAGACCCTGCCTTGCATCAGTCTTCTGGGGGAGGATTTTCGAAATGCCACAGAGTCCTTGAAGGCTTTCAGTCCTCTGTCACCAAGCTCTGCGGTGTTTATCAGCACCCCAGCCTGTGCACAGTGAGACCGGCTGCACGCAGCCGAGGTCAGCCCAGGGCTCGGGGAAGGGCAGAGCCGCCGTCTCCTGCCTGGCATGGGGGTGACCTCGGTCCCAGCCTGCAGCACCCAACCAGCCCTGGCAGAGCCCAGCTCACCCAGCACCCAACCGCAGCCGGACCCCCCTCCTGGCCCCCGCGCTGGGCTGCCAGAGGGTGCCCTGCCAGCACGACCAGATGCTTGGCAGCACCTGGAGCAAACATGGGCATTAATGCTGCCCATCCATGACTGCAGGCAGGTGGAGGTGGCTTGTCCTCAGGCTTTTAGGAGTCTGCTGCTCATGAAGCACAGCCTCGTGCAGAGGGGCTCGCTCCCGGCCACGCAGAAGGCAGCACGGCCGCGGGGCGGTGGTGGTTTGGTGCCTGGGCACAGCCCGACCGTGGGAGAGGTGCAGCAGGAGGAAAACCAGAGGCACGACCAGAGCCAGGACGAGACCAGGACTCAGCCCTTCTGCTGGCCCTGAACGTCCTTCACTTGTCCCAATTCATCTGGGACCTACAGGCACCGCAGCCCAATGCCTGTCCCCTCAGCTTGTGTCAGGCACCTGATGCACAGCGGTGGGGTGGGAGGTTTCTCCACGATGGCCCTGACGTGGCTGTGCACTGTGGTGCTGCCTCCCCCGACCCATGCACGGGGCCGTAGCTCATGTTCCCATGCACATGGCCGTAGCTCAGCCCAAGGGACTAACCGGGAGTTCTGAATATCCCCAGGGGCACAGAAAATGGAGCATGGACGTTCGCAGCCGGGTTCGCAGCCCGGCTCCAGATGCCCATCCCATGCCTGGCTCTCTGGAGCCGTGGTCCCAAATTTCACACCGCTCCCGTGTGGGAGCTGTGCTCCTTCTCCGGGCTAGGGCCTCGGCTGTGGCTCACTGCTGGTGTTGCCGCCAAGCAGTGTTGCTGGCCTGGCTGAAAATAGCCCGAAACTAATTTTAACCTCGGCGGTGTTGTATTTTTCAGGTCATTGCGGTGAGTGGTGGGGAGGACAGGGCAGGGGCGTGCTAGGGGCATGGTGTGTGCAGGGATGTGCGCACACGGGCGTCTGCGCGGGTGTTAAAACTCGGGGCAGGCACCCTGGGTATGACAACGGGGGATCTGTTCCTATCGTCTCAGCACAAAACCAGCCCGCGGATTAAGAGAAGACTTTAGTGTTCCCTTCCTCCCCTCAATATAGCGAAACCTGCACAGGGCAGGACATTTATAGCTGCCCTCCCTTATCGGGAGCTCTCTTGGGTTTCGCTCCTGGGTGACACCTGGGACTGTGCTGCGCTGCTGCTGTTGGCAGCTGAGAGGAGGCTGCAGAGTCTTCCAGCCCTGCACGTGCTGCGCAGCCCCCCAGGTCCCTGCAGTCTGGAGCCAGCGTTGTGCAAGGTGGGGGGCGTAGCCGTGGTGCCGGGCACTGCCAGCACCCATCTCAAGCTCCTCGGACCACCCCATTTCTCTGTGAGCAGCAGGCCGGGGACATCTCTCGGCCTGGTATCGCGCTGCTTCTGTTGGTGTCTGTGCCATAAGGCTCCAAAGACTTTGCTCAGTGCTACTGCAGCCGCTACTGCAGCCTTTACTGCAGCCACAGGAGCTCGACAAGGAGGAAAATCCCTCCTTTGGAGAGATGCCACATGCAAATTGGTGAATTTGCTTCAGGCTCTCCATCAGCTCCCTGGGTCCCTCCTCTCCATTTTTCACACCTGGCTTTACAATCTTGCTTCAAGAAGGAGAAAAAGAGCTACTCACCAGGGTCCCGAGAGCAAGGGACTGTGCAGGGAGAGACTCTGAGCCAAGTGCCAAATGGGCAGGGGGGTCCCGGGGGGGGGCAGGAACCCTCCCAGCATCATGGACCAGCTCATGGGCAGCACTTGGGAAAAACTGCAGGCAGCCAGTCCCCATCCCCCAGGGAGAGCCAGGCCAGGGCTCGGGGCTGCGGAAGCAGCGAGGTCCCTTCTTGCCCCGGGGCAGCTGCAGAGAGCAGGTCCCCGCCTGGCTGCCCTCTAACCCCCGGGGACAAGGAGTCAGGGGGCTGAGACGCCGTGGTGGGAGCTGCCCTCTCTCCTGGCCAGCACGACGTGGTCTGAAGACGCCATCAACACAGTCGAGGTGGCTCACCTCAAGGACAGCCATCAACACAGCTGAGACGCTGCCTGGAACAGATCCTCCGAGACTGTTATTTAAGGCTGAGGGTCACACTGAGTGTTGGATCAACCCGTCCTTGCCCCAGGGATCCTACTCCAGCACAAACTCCTTAGACTGCAAAAAGCTCACTAATGAGGAGAGAGAAAGTAGAGCAGTGTTCGTGCTGGTGACCTGGCCAGGGCAGCTGGGTGCAGCGTGGCCATCCCGAAGCTGCGCCCACCAGCCAGCTGCTGCTGGCATGGGTCCCCTGGCCCCTTCCCGGGATGCTCCGGGCAGCCCTTTCTCTCCACATCAGGACACAACCAAACTGCAGGACAGAAAACTCCCCCGGAGGGGGTGATGGGTTCACTTTTCTGGAGCACTATCCCCCAGTGCACACTCACCCTATGGAGTGCACACTCCCCTCTATGGAGAACACACCACCCCCTATGGAGAACACCCTTACGGAGCATAGCCCACCTCTGTAGAGCACATCCCACCTGCTGTGGAGAATACACCACCCCCTATGGAGCACATCCCTATGGGGAACACACCACCCCTATGGAGCACACACCACCCCTATGGAGAACACACCACCCCCTATGGAGCACACACCACCCCTATGGAGCACTTCCCACCCCTATGGAGCACATCCCACCCCTATGGAGCACACACCACCCCCTACGGCTCGTGCCATGAGTCCTTCTGGGGGTGAGGCTGGGGGCCTGGGAGGGAACTGCTGCTGCTGGGACCCACTGGTGGAGCCGGCGCGGGGACGGCCGAGCCCCGGGGGGATGCAAGGACTGAACGGATCGGGGAGGAGGACGCACCGGCCATCCCCTGGCAGCGGAGGGGTGCGGGGCGGCAGGGCGGGCAGGCTCCTTCTCTCAGCGCCGTGGTGGAGGTGGAAGCTGGGTATCAGCCACATTTGAGGGGACCCATCCCCGAGATACCATTAAGGACGAGATGACCCATGGCCAGTGGCTGTTCGTGGGGCAGCACCTGGGCTCCCCCCTCCCTTTTTCTGCAGCGCAGGCAGGGAGAGGGCAAACCCTTGCCTGCTCTCCTTGCCCGTGAAAGCTGCCTGCTCCCTCCGCCGGGCTCTGGCAGAGGTGCTGAGGGGAGGTGGCAGCGGCAGGGGGTGACGGGCACTGCCGTGCCCGGTCCCACGCGAGCCCCTTGCTGCACGGGCAGCGACCCTGGCTGCCTGCACCCAGGCCGGCAAGGTTACTCCATGCTGAGACACACACCCCAAAATCGCCCTGGGTCAAATTACTGGGCTCATCTCACCAGCTGCTATTTCCTTCTGTCCCACAGCCAAGCGAGAAGCTTGTAGAAAACAAGAACGTGCCAGTCAAACGGCACACTGAGTCAGAGAGCTCCTGGCTCGGGTCACGCGGGGCTGCTCATGGCACCGGGCTCGCCGCAGTGTCCCCAGCTGGGAGGGACACCCCACCTCGGCCGGTGCTGCTGTGGAAGGCAGCCAACTTCTCCCCTGATGACTCCCCCAAAGTATCTGCCTCCCTGGGCAGCCTTCCCAACGGGACAACGTTGCCTGGCCCAAAGCCAGTTTGCAACCCTGGTTTCAAAAGATGTTTTGGTGTCTCCTGGCAGAAAGCTGCTGGTGACCCAAATTCTAAATATAGAAGCAAGTCCATTTTTTTGTAACGAATGTAAAATATCCATACCACGTTCATCTTTGGGAAATAGGTCTTTTTGTCAGAGAAGTGTAAATATAACACCCAGATTTCTTTCAAGTGAGGTCACCTCCTGGCTGCGGTCATTCTCAGAGTGCTCTCATGGTTATTTGCTCTAGGTAAACTCCTCCATGGTCCTTCACTGCTGGAAAGCCACGCTCAGAGCCTCCAGCAAATCCCAGGCCTGCGGCTGCAGCTCTTCATGTGATGGACCATCCCCATCTCAGGTGATGGGCAGCTCCTCCAGGACGAAAGTGCGGTGTGAAGCCTGCCTGCTGCCCGCTCCTCGGGCAGAGCAGCCGGGGAAGGCTGGCGAGCCAGGCCCCCGTCTCTCCCCCGCACCCTCGGGTGCCACGTGGGCTGTGGGCATCTATTGGTGGCACATGGAGGTTTCTTGGGGCTGGAGGGCTGTGGTTGCCCCGTAGGCGTGATCAGCACCCATCCCCTCCACACCTCGCTCAGGCTGGCGTCTCTTGTCCCGCCCCAGCAGCACAGAGCAGCTCCTGCCCACTGCAGAGCACATCACCGTCCCCGTCCCACAGGCATACGAGGTGTCCCCAAGGGAGGATCTGTCCCCAGCCTTGGAACAACCACAGGTTCCCTGAGTGCCTGGCTCCTCGCAGAGCCTGAGGAGCCTCACAGCTCTTCTCCAGCGTGGGCTGGGCGGGTGGGCAGAGGTCTCTGCACCCACCGAGGGCTGGGAGCCGATGCCGGGAGCGGAGCAAGGGCAGGACGAGGCTGCAAAGCCCTGTGCTGGGAGCAGTGGGGTCCCGGCCCCCAGGCAGCGGCAAGTGACCAAAGGTTGTAACAACTCCAATTTAGCGAGCACCTGAGCCACACCATGTCCACATAGTCCTGGCTCCCGCAGGGACTGAATCGAACCCTTCCCTGTGTGCGTGTCTGGCCAAGCATGGTTGGGTTTCCCTGGCAGCGTCCCTTCCACGCCAGCGGAGAGGAGAAGGGAGGAGGGAGGAGACACTGCTGGGGAGCCCCGTGGACCTGGGACGGAGCCCACCCGGGCCAGCCAGGTCTCGGGCATCTCTGGGGGAGCGAGGCGGTGGGAGAGACCATGCTGGGCCCGTTACTGAAGGATCTTCCTCTGGCCACTAAACCCCAGCAAGACTCCACTGAGATTTCTCAGGGCCTGGTAGTTTTGCCCAGTTTAAGTGAATTTTGAGAAGGGTGAGTAGAGGCAGAGCTGACACCCACGGGCACACCTCCTGTGCCCAGTGCCACCGCTCAAGGAGCCAGAGCTGCTCACAAGGAGAGCAATGAAGATTTTTAATGATGTAAAACGGCGTATGTTGCCTTTTCTTGATCTAGGACACAGAAAACCAACTTCAGGCAGGAGCTCCCAGGCAAATCCATCCCAAGGGACAGGCAGCATGAAAACAGCAGCCCGAGGAGCTGAAGCGTGACAGACACCCGGACACCGGAGATGTGGGTTACTGGTGGCCCCCCCAGTCTGCTTCACTGGGGCTGGATGCGTGTTTGGGTTTCTGGGCACATCCCAGGCCCCTGGAGTCGGCGCCCGAGGGCTCGCAGTGGCATGGGGGTGGCCGGGACAGGGTGTCCTTCTGGGGAAGGAGAAAGAGCAGCTTCTGCTCATTTCATTTTCCTGTTCTCCGTTGCTTCGCACAGAGCGTGTGTTTAAGGACCGTCTCTGTACATCGCACATGTACCCCTTCATTAACTGCTCTTCCCAGCACGCAACTCACAACACGGCGAGAAGCCACATGGCTCAAATGGAGCGTGGCCTGCAGGCACCTGGGAGCTGCGAGGACTTCAGCCTGCTGTTGACCCATACCCCCAGGACGTACGGGGCCACAGTTGTGAGATGCTTCTTCATGGCGCTCAGCAGGTACCTGTGTGACCCTAGCATCACCGGGAGAAATGACTGGGCAGTGCTCCCTGGACTTGGAGGAAAACTCATGCCAGGGATGCCGGGACCAGCATCTGCTCGGGATGCGGAGAGGTGACCCCAGGGACCTGCAGGGAAACCAGAGCAGACAGCCAGGGCTGGAGGGACGCCCTGGGACACCCTTGCTCAGTCCATCCCAAATGCTGGAAACATGTTCTTGGAGGGCTTTGCAAAGATCCAGTCATACTGTTATTTCCCGATCTCTTATTTTTTAGAAGTTTTGGGTAGCTGGACCCAGCACCCTTTTTTTTTTTTAATAAAGGACGGGTGAATAGTGAGAGCCCTGACTGATTTGCATGCCATTTGTTGGGTGAAACGAAGCACGTGCGTTACATGCTGGCCCTGCATCTTGCCAGGAGCTATCAGTGCTGCTTCCCAAAACCTCCTGGGTGAAGCAGAAGCCGACGTGATCACCATCCTATTTTCAACAGTCACCCAAATACACAGAGAGCCGCCGGTTACGCACCTGCACGGCAGAGCCCAAGGCGCCTGCCGGCGCAGACTCATGCTGTGACATACCAAGGCTACAGCTAACTCTGCATTACCTGCAGGCAGGTGATGTGCAGTCAGCTGCCTGCTCGCCCTCTCCAGGCACCATCTCGGGCCTTGCGGGTCAACTCACCGCAGCGTGACTTTCCTCAGCGACCTGATGGCCAGGGCCAGCCGGGAGCCAAAGCCAGGTCACCCCTTTGCGAGGGTGGGTGTCCCTGCATCCCACCCCAGGATGCCACGGGGAAGTCACTCTGGTTTTCTTTCCCTTATTCAGTGTCAACAGACGCTGCTGGCCCTGGGGACCGAGGAGAGGGCCGCTCCAACGCTGCAGGCTCTCGCTGCTGGCCCTGTAGTACAGCCAGAAGGCAGAATGACACGGACCCCGGCTCACGGTGGCAGCTCGGTCACCGCAGGCTCACAGGCACACGAGAGCTGGGCGACCACAGCTTCCTGACCGCTGCTCCCTGCGCTGGCGAGATTAAAGTCACCATCTCCCGCTGCCACGCAGGCACGGCTGTCAAGCATCGCGTGAGCCCACCGACCGCAGCACCGGGGCCAGGCCCAGCAGCTACCAGCAACCTCTGCTGAGTGCCCCAGCCTGGTGCGAAGCTCGCTCCTCTGCTTTATCGCGTCGCAGCAGCTTCCCCCAGCAATAAATCGCTGTGGCTGGTAACTGCCCCGGGGGGGCTGCCTTCCTCTGCTTGCAGCGAAAGACCGGGGCAGGGTGCAGCAGGGACCAAAGCATTTCCCATCCCAGTGGGGAGAGAGGGTCATCCCATTAAACCCACCCTTCTGGGGACATGCCAGTGTGAATGGGACAATTTACCCTGGGATAAATTTAACCCTAGCAAGGTTTTTTCTGATGCATTTATTTATATCCACTCCTGCACGGCAGTGGGATTAAAGGTTAATTTCTGCCCTCCTGCTGCAGCCAGTAAGCGCCATGTTGTAATCACTCCGGCGAAACAAGTGCTCATAAAGGCAGCAAAATGAAACCCCACCGGCAGCATGAGCCGTTGTCTCCAAGCAGGGACCAGACTGGGGGTCAAGCTTGAGTTATGCCGTAATTTCTGGGTGTCTCCTGCCGACGCCTCCACCGCTACGCCCAGCGGTGCTGAGCACCTCCAGCTCTTTGTGGCACTGATGGAAACTGCTGGTGCCAGCTGGAAATGCCCTCCACAGGACATCCCAAACAAGTGGATTTTCTGCTTAGAAATGTTTCAAGCTTCACGGGCTTCGGCTCCCCTCCCGGCAAAGCGGGGTAAGAGCTCTGCCAGGCGGCAGCTCTCCTCCCGAGATGGTTTACACCCTTCTGCGAGATCCTTCAACTACAGAAGACTAAACGTTACTTAATTTGTGACTGCGAGTTGAATAAGACTCAATTAAATTCTGCCTCTTGTGAATTTGCGATGGGGAATTCTCACCTGCGATGCCAGATGAGTCCTAACTGTACCATGCATGACTCAGACACTTAAACTGCTCTATTAATGACTGTTTTAATAAATGTTCTATCTTTATACGGACAATTTCCTGCCGTGTGACAAGCTTGGCACGATGTCAAACCAAACCTCGGTCCCATGGTCAGCCCGTGCTGAGGACGAAGGCGAACCTGGTGCTGCCGAGCATCTTGGGGGCCGCCTGCTCCGGGGATGCTCCCGGTCGGGGCGGCGGGCACCAGCCGTCCCTGGGAGCCCCCGCTTGTTTGCGGGCGGGGGAAAGGCGGGGGGCCAGGGGCTGCCAGCCGCCCGCTCGCCTCCAGCCCTCAGCTCTGTGCCACCAAAGCCTCCTCTGAGCGAGGCCTCGTCCGCGCAACGGGGAGAAGGAACCGGGGGTCGGGCCGAGGCCGGGGCCGCTCCCGGGAAGCCTCAGGCCTCTGTCCCTGCCCGGCCCGGCCTCTGCCGGGCCGTCCCCTGCCTCCCCCGCTTCCTCGGGGCGCGGCGAGCCCCGGCGTGGCCGGGCCTGGCCGCAGCGCGATGGGCCCTACGGCTTCGGCTCCTCTGTTGCTTTTCACGCGTGTCCTCCCTCCCGCCGCGCCCCGGCACCGCTCGCCGTCCCCCAGCACGGCCCGGGCTTCCCCAGCCTCCCGCCGCCCCCCCCGGCTGCAGCCCTGCCCGTCCCCGCGGGGCTTCTGCCGCATCCCGCGGGCCCCGGGGCGGGGACGGAGCCCGGGCTGAGCCACCCTCGGCGCTCGGGTCCCCGCGGGACCGGCCTCCCAGCCCCCCGGGCCGCACGGAGCGGGACCCCCGTGTGCGGAGCCGCTCCGCTGCCCGGTGCGGCCGCGCCGGCTCCAGCGCGGAGCGGGGCCGCGGGGGGGGGGGGGCGGCGGGCTCGGGGCTGAGCTCCCCCGGCAGCCGCCGGCCCCGTCCCGGATCCCCCCCCCCACGCGAGACCCCGCGCGCACGGGGGCGGTGCCCTCCCTCCCCCCGACCCCGCCCTCCCGGCGCCGCCTCCTATTGGCCGCTTACCCGTCGGCGGGCGGGCCGCTTTGTGACGTCACGATCAGCTGTCGGAAGGTCCCGATTTGTGCGGGGGAGCGGCGGGCGCTCGGCAGAACCGCGCGATCGCCACCGGCACCGGCACCGGCACCGGCACCGGCACCGGCACTACCTCAGCGCCCTCCCGCCGCTCCCCTTCCCGGCGCCGTTACGGACGCAGTGAGTCTCCCGCCGACCGGGGCTTGTGCGCTGCGGGGGGGTCGGGACCGGCGGGCGGGGCTCGGGCGGAGCGGGCTCACACCCCCCCCCACTGTCCTCCCGCGGGGGGGGCGGGGGGGCCGGCGGCGGGGGGGCCCCCTCCGGGGCCCCCCCGCCGCCGGCCCCCCCCCCCCCCCCCCGTTGTTTGTTTCTTCATCACCGGATTAAGATTCGAGGTTGGTCTCCGCTCCCATTGGCTCCGTACAGTGACGTATGCCTCATTTGCATATGACATTGAGACGTCATAAAGCTGCCTCTCCCCCCCCCACACCGGTTCCCCCCCCATCCGCGCTGTCCTGCCGTGACCCGGCGAAGCGCAGCCTCCTCCACCCGGGGTGCCCGGCGAGGTTGGGGCGGTACGTGGGGTTTAACGAGGGTGGTAACGCGTGGGCAGAGCCGCGTGGGCGTCCCGCCCGTGTCCCTGCAGCTCTTGGGCCGGTGTCGCCCCGCGAGTCTGTGCTGTGGCTTTCCCCAGGCAAGTTGCAAACGGGGACGCGTCTCCCAGTTTTCCTTAGAGGCTGTTTGGGTGAAAAACGTGGCTTTTTGGAAAGGGAATGTAAATATGTGATATAGAAATAGATGGAATATAGAAATGTGTACGATATGGAATATAGGAATAGCTACGTCTATGTTTGCAGTTTACCTAGCTGCTTTCCAGCACATACGCGACGCTTTCGCATACCTCCATCGTCAGATCTCCATTTCCTCTGTAAATCCCCGCGGTTTTAATGAGATTTGGGCGTGTGCTTAGAGATTTTTATTGAGTTTAACTGCGGTGCCCGGGCAGGAGCCGTGGGGCCACGCGTGGCGGGTGAGCGACGCCAGGCTGAGGTGCGTGCCGTGGCATCCCGCGGTGCCACCGGTGCGGCACCGCCGCGTCCCGGGACGCTGAGCCCGCGGGTACGCCGGGCACCACGTGCAGTGTTATTACCGCTCTAAAGCGCACCTGCTTTGGGACAGCTCAGAAACGTCCCGAGTCCTGAAAGGTCAACGTTCTCACGGATTCCACGGCTCTCGCCTCGGGACCGTGGCAGCTTGGCTGAACCGGGGGGCCTGGGGTGCTAAACCTGCCCCTGTCTGAGGGGCTCGTCGGCTGGGAAGCTTGGGCTCCGCGGGGAGTAACTGTCGGGCCGTTTTAAAAAGGGCATTGTTGCTTTTGTGATTTTTTTTATACACACGTCTATACACTTACGTCTCTGGCGTGCGGGGGAGCTGCAGCCCTGCTTAGAGAGTCTGAGCAAAGGCGCCGTCGCCCTGGGGTCCCCAGCTGCCGGCTTGAAGTGCCCCTCGTGGGACCAGCAGCACCCGCTGCTGCCGGCCGCACCAGGGAGGGCTGCGGTGGGCGGGTGCCACGTGCTGTCGCTGGCTTGGCCAAGGCTTTGCCGGGGTGGGAAACCCTCCCGGAAACAGGCACCGGACTCCCAGGCCCCGGCACAGGGCTGTGCCGTGCCTCCTTTCCCACCGGGCTCAGTCTGCCAAGTGCCAAGAACTTTTTTTTTTTTTCCCCTCTAAAATAAATCTTTCCTCTCCTTTTATATTTTTTTCCTCCCTCCCCAAGAAGACAAAAGCTTTTTGCTGTAGCTCACTGTCACCGTTAGGAACCCGTTGCATCAAACCGGTGCTTATCTGGCTGAGCACAAAAGGAAAAACATAATGGAAGTTTTTCCCCACGAGAATAAACTGATATCGCCGGCTCGTAGCAAGACTGGAAAAACCTGAGCCGTGAACTCTTGTCTAAGAGCATTTCAGTGCTGATTGCGCAGCGAGCCCTGCGAAGGCGGGCGCGGGCGGGAGCTGGTGGGAGCTCGGGCTCCTGCGGCGTCAGTCCAACCTGGCGGTTAGCGGTCAGCCCCCTGCGGCTCGCGGAGGCTGGAACGTCGGGGCTGCCCCCCTCTCGATGCGCACGCTCCTGGGGATGTTTCACCCAGTGCATCCCAGAGAGGAAACTTCTAAAATTTCGTAGGACAGCTCATGGCAAATCTAAAAATTTCCTGCTTGCTCAGATCCTGCCGGCCACTGACAGATTTTCCAGGGCTCTGTGCGATGACATCAAATAGCAGCAGGTCGAGTTTGTCCTTGGGGCAAGGGCCTTCCTGCAGCAGTTACACAGGGAGCCGGTGCAGATGGGGACACCAGCTCCAGGGACAACCTCCGCGCCCCCTCCTTCAGGTGGGATCTGGAGGAGCCCGTGGGGTCTCCAGTCCACGCTGAGCTCCTGGGCTGGCCGAGGAAAGTGCTTCCAGGTGCTGGCTTGGTCTGCCGGTAATAGCAAGAGTCTCGTGCTAAAGAGGTTTGGGGGGGTTTTCTAACTGCTCTCTGCCTCCTCCCCCCTCCCTTCCCAGCTCTGCAGTGGAAGAGGCTCTGGCTGTGAATCAGCCTCTGGTGTCCTGGGGTCAGTCTGTCCGTGCGGGCAGCAGCCTCGGGGTCCAGCTCTGCCCGTGCGGCCAGTGCTCCCCGGGGGAACCCCAGAAACGCGGCTGCTGGCGGCACAACGGGGTCAGCAGGAGCTGTAGTGCGGTTGTTGAGTGGCCAGAGGCATTAATCCAGCCCTGCCAAACCGTCCTGGGCAAGTCCCTGCTGGCTCTGGTCCCTTCCTCGATGGGGAAGGATAGAGGACAGCGCGGGGATGCTTCGCTGGTCATTTTTGGGGTGCTGAGCAGGGCCCCCCCGAGCTGCCCAGCTGATGGACCCCCGTCTCCTTCGCTTCGTGTTTCTGTGCCAGGTTTAGGATTTTGGTACATACAGCACGGCGAGAGCAGCCTGTGAAACGCTTGTCTAATTTAGGTAAAATGAGTTGAAAATAACATTTCCCAAGTGGGTTGGAGGAAGGCACCTGATTTATACCTCCAACGCCTGCCGCGATGACTGCGCGGGGTATTCTTAGCTCTGCCGAGGAAGGACCGCTTCTGCCGCTCGTCAGCAGCATCCCTCCTGCCGCCGAGTATTTATGGAAAGTTTCAGGGAGCCTGTTGCCATTTCCAAGCAGAGTTGCTGTTGTTCTTGCAGCCTGTGACTTTTGGGAGCTGCCAGCCCTGCGAAGCTGCGGCTCCCGCCCTGGCGAGCTCCTGGCGCATCCCGAGGCTTTGCTGCCGATCCTTTTGCCTATTCTTAGTTCCTGGGGTTATTTGCAGTGATGATGACTCAGAAAACTAATTATTGTGTCGAGGTTTCTGAAGGGGGGAAAAAAAAAAATAACCTCAATGCGTTATGGTTTCCTTACTCCTACTTTAACTCTTAATATTTAATACCCTCCGGCTGGTTTTAAAAGGCTGTTGGACTTTCTGGAAGGATTCTGATAAACTTCACTCATTAAGAAACTCATCTGTCCCCAAGTGAGTGTCACCCGTGGGCTGTCCCCTCGTGCTGGCAGTGGCCTGGGATGGGGTCGACGTGGGGAATAAGGGGGTTTGTGGAAGCCTGGGAAGGGTGGCGGCTGCCCCGCGGTGGTGACCCCGGCTCTGGCAGGGGACAGGGGACTGTCACCGCGGTGTGGGCGGGTGTGTGATTCCTGGGGCAGCTCGGCCCCAGGGACGTGGTGCACGGGCAGTCCCCTTGTGCCCCGGCACTTGCCATACCTCCTCCACGGATGCGGGACATCTGGCCGATGAGGGGGGGCTGGAAGAAGGCACCAGAGCTCTGACCAGCCCTGGCCGCTGGAGGGGCAGAGAAGCCACCTCCTGGTCCAAACTGCTGCTGTGGGCACCGTCTCTGCCCGGTGACCAGGCACTGCTTGGGCAGCAGTGACTTAAATCCCCTGGCAGGGACACATTCGGGTCCCTCCCGCGCCGCAGTTCCCATAAGGCTGCTGGCCCCAGTTCCCCTGGTGTAAATGGGGCAAACGCTTCCCACAGGGAAAGTGGAGGCTTTCCAAAAACCTGGAGAAACTTTGGAGCTTGATCTGCTGATGGCTGTGGGCTGTCCCAGCCAGAGAAGGGCTTGGTGGAAACTGCAGGGACTTAGGTGGTGTGTGGCCATCTCGCCATCTGGGTGCTGTTGGTAGCAGCCGGCCAAGGAGCCTTTTGCCTCGTGAGGGGCCGAGAGAGTCACCCCCAACCCTCCATGATGGTGACACTGAGGAGCTGATGTTCTTGCAGGGAGGGTCTGGAGTGGCTCAAGGACAATGCACTGGGCACATTGGCCAAGAGCTGCTCCCTTCTAGGGTGGATGGGAGATCACAGACTCACAGAATGGTTTGGGTTGGAAGGGATCTTCAAAGACCATCTAGTCCAACTCCCCCTGCTGTGGGCAGGGACATCTTCAACTAGATCAGGTTGCCCAAAGCTCCGTCCAACCTGACCTCAAACACTTCCAATGATGGGGCATCCACAGCCTCTCTGGGTAACCTGGTCCACTGTCTCACCACCCTCATTGTAAAATGTTTCTTCCTTATGTGCAGTCTAACCCTGCCTTCTTTCAGTTAAAACCGTTGCCCCTTGTCTTGTCACTGCAGGCCCTGGTAAAAAGTCTGTCCCCATCTTTCCTATAAGCCCCTTCAGGGACTGGAAGCTGCTGGAAGGTCTCCCCGGAGCCTTCTCTTCTCCAGGCTGAACAACCCCAACTCTCCCAGCCTGTCTCCATAGCAGAGCTGCTCCAGCCCTCGGATCATCTCCGTGGCCTCCTCTGGCCCCGCTCCAGCAGGTCCGTGTCCTTCTTGTGCTGAGGCCCCAGCGCTGGAGGCAGCACTGCAGGGGGGTCTCCCCAGAGCGGAGCAGAGGGGCAGAATCCCCTCCCTCGCCCTGCTGCCCACGCTGCCTGTGATTCTGCCCGGGATACACTTGGCTTTCTGGGCTGCGACCGCACATTGCCGGCTCATTGTCACACACCAGTGCCCCCAAGTCCTTCTCCGCAGGGCTGCTCTCAACCCATCCGCCCCCAGTCTGTGCTGGCACTGGGGGCTGCCCCGGCCCAGGTGCAGGACCTTGCACTTGGCCTGGTTGAACTTCATGAGGTGCGCACGGGCCCACTCCTCCAGCCTGCCCAGGTCCCTCTGGATGGCATCCGTCCCTCTGGCGAACAGCCGCACCACCCAGCTTGGTGTCACCCGCAAACTTGCTGAGGGGCATCTCGGAGATAAAGAGCTGATCCTGCCTCTTTACCCCGGTGCTGCCGAGGCTTTCAGAGCAGGCAGGATAAAGTGAGGGTGAGGGTTAAAGCTCATTTTGGGCCTTGCTTGCCAGGATCCAGCTCCTGCCTCCATCCTGCAGGTTTGATCCTGCTGGCTTTGCCAGCTGCGCTGCAGGAGCTCCCCACGGCTGCCCGAGCACTGCCGGGGCCGGCCCCGGCAGCGCGGCTCTGTCTCTCGGGAAGCCTTTGCTCTCTTCCCGTGAGGCCTGTCTGATCGTGCTGTCTGTCCCTCTGCCCAGCTCCTGCTCCGGCCAGGACAGGCAGCCAAGGCAGAGTCTGGCCAAGCAGCCCTTCTGCGAGGATCCCGGCACGGCGCGGCACCCTGGCTTTGCCAGCTCTGTCTGCGCTGCCGCCAACCTGCGGTGGTTCTTGCAGGTTGTACCAGTGAACCGACCTCCCCAGGGTCCTGCTGAGGACCGTGGTGTCCCCGGGCAGCGGGAGCTTGGGGGTGAGGCAGGCTTGCTTTATCCAAGGGGCTGATCCCGCAAGCTCTGCCCTGCCCACGTAGCCCACCCAGGCACCACGGTACAGCATGGACCCCCTTGCACCAGCCACCCTGCGCTCCCCGGCACGGAGAGGGGGATAGCTAGTGACTTAAATGCTTTGGGGAACGATCCTTTACAATGACCCATCTCAACGTTTGCTCTTGGGGGAGCTTTCCTGCTGCCCCGGAGCTATCGCAGCTGCCGGCGAGCCCCCTTGCCCTGCCTGCGAGCCCCTTTGCCCCAGCCCTCCCGGCGTGCCGTGGGTTTGCTCTGGGGCAGGACGGCCCCTGACAGCCCGTTATCACGGGGCTGGCTGGGCCTGATGGGAGTGTGGTTATCTCGGGGCCTTTAATTATAGAGATAAGGAAAATGAAGGTAAATTTGGGAGAGGGGGCAATTGAAACTAATCGTATCTGCTGTATCTTGCGTCTTCAGGAAAGGAAAGTTATCTTCGGATTAGGGTGGGCACCTGTGGAGTCCAGACACTGCAGCTCCTGACCTTCCCGTTGATGCGCCCTGTGATTTTTTTGGGGGCTAGTCTCTGCAGGCGGGTGCCGGGGGAATGAGCGCCGCTCCCGGGGGGGGTGGAGAGGGAGACTGGTTTTGCTACTGTCCAGTGAAAGCTGCTGTCAAGTTTTAACAAAATAAAAATAAGAGGTTTTCTGCTCTCTGTTTTGACTGTGTAATTTATCATTTGGCTTTGAACTCGCTCGAGGACGAGCTCCTTGCTGGGGGCTCTGCAGGGCTGTGCGTGCCAGCTCAGCCCGGCGTCCGGCAGCGGGCGCGCTCTAGGCCGGCTTTGCTGAGGCAGCGGGGAGAGTCTCTGCCTGGCTCCGACCTTGGCCCGTGTCAGCTGCTTGGGCGCTTTTCTGGGTGACCTTCCCTTGCAGCCGGCTGGGGCCCCCGGCCTCCCCCTGCGCCCCACGTGCCAGCGCTTGTCCCCAGCTCTCTGCCCAGGGGAAAAAAAAAAAAAGACCAAGATTTGCACGTAGGCCACTGGCCGAGGCAGGCCAAGAGTGTTTCCAGCGTCCTCCCCAGCGAGGCGGGCGCAGGGTGCCGCACAGGGGGCCCTGCTGGCCCCAGCCCCCCTCGGCCCTGGTGTGGCACCCCAAGAAGCCGCACGGTGACGCTGGGGTCAGCCTTGGCTCAGCGCTTCTGCCGGCCTGGGAATGCCGCAGGCAGAGCTGCCCCAGCTCGGAAAGCGCATGAGCCCGCTCCTGGCCTTGCACCGCGCCAGGGCCATGTGGCCTCGGGGGACCGGAGCCCCCCGAGCCTGCCCCAGGCTGCTGCCTGCCCCCACCCCCCCCCGGGGCCCGGGAAGAGCAAACAGCGGGAAGCCCTGAGACATCACCAGCGGTGCCTGCGGGGAGGGAAGTCCCCGCTGTGCTCAGCGTGGAGCACAGGAGGGCCGATGGGCCAGTTTCCAGTCGTTGCCCAGCTGGATATCAGCCCCTCTTCGGGTTGTTTCCCTAACTTACGTTATTATGCTTTAATGCTCCAGGAAAGGGGGGGGGGTGTCTGGATAATTTAATTGTGAGCATGCTGGAGGATAACAAAAGGCCGTGGCGGTGATGGGGGGCTGGGAGGCGAGAGCTGCCTTAGCTGAGCCTGCAGCTCCCGCTGCAGTCGGAGGAAAGGACTCTGTCCCATCTCAGTGCCCCAAACCCCTCCACTGGGTGCTTCCAGGGGAGGCCAGGAACCCTCTTAGGGCACAGAGTGGGGAATCCTCACCGACCTCCACTTCATCGTGGCGAGAGGCTCCTTGAGTCTCAGGCAAGTCCGTTTTGAAGGCGCTGTCCCAGCTGGGACCCAGCTTGTTTAGCTGCAGCCTCTCCCCCCGGATGGGTCCGGGTGCAGGGTGCGAGGGGCAGGGATGAACCACGGCGGCGGGGGGCTGCCGTCCCGGGGGGAGCGGGAAGCGCACAGCGCTGGCGCGGGCGGACCCCTGAGCCCCGGGCTCTGGAGCCGGGCACGGTTGCAGCCGCGTGCTCTGCCCTGCACCTCTGGGGCAACTGAAGTCACCTGGGGCTTGAGACCTGCTCGAGGGGACAGGTAGTGTCATGCTGCTGCCCCGGCCATGCCAGGGAGGGAGAGCTGGGTGTTGCAGGGCTGCTTCATGCTCCGGCACTCCGTTCTGCATGCGGGGTGGCAGAGATCAGGATGAGCCCCCGAGCCCAGGGGATCCCACCTGTGGGGAAAGGCTCCCCTTGATTTTTCATTTTCTGCCTTGTGGATCAGATGTTGTACCTCCCGAGGCGCCTAAGAGAAGGCAAAAGGCATGACGATCCCACAGCGGGTAAATATAAGCGTGCCTGAGCCCCAGAACCACAGCAAGCGCCCAGACCAGCTGCCCTTCCCAGCCACTTCGCTGGGGGGGCTGAGCTAGAACTCGAGCTGTTGGAGGACTGGCACGTGTGTGGACCAAGGCTCAGACGCGTCGTGCCTCCCTGCACCCTTCCCATTCCATGTTGCCCAGAGCAGATGGGGCTGCACCAGGGTCCAGAACCACTTGCAGGCACGAACCGGGGGTTTGTCCTCTAAATGCACCCACGGCAACGTGCCAAGCAAGGCAGCGCACAGCTGTCCCCTCTCCCTGCATCTAGCTCTTGATGGCATTTTAATGTCCTTTAATGTCTCTGGACCAAAAAGCATTTTCTCCGCACAAATATCACTCTGCACCTTGTGGCTGCCGTCTGTCTGCGGCTCTCCAAGAGCTTTGCAGTCATTAATAAAATTAGTGAGTCCTAACCTCCCCCGAGCTGGGGGAAATGTGTCTCCCCAGGGGTAAAACAGTGATGAGCGTAGGTGGAGCAGAGAGTCACCCAGGGCTGGGATAACGCCGTCCTCGCCCTGCCCCGCGGTGAGGGGGCCGGCACGCTTGCTGCCGCTCGCCCCTGCACGCTGGTGCCTGTGCGCTCGGGCCGAGACGCGACCCATAGCCAAGCGCTTTGTCCCGTGGCTCCTTGTAAGGGCCTTGTAAAGGAGCAGTGATGACGCATGTGACAGTGTGATCTTTTGGGGCTGGAGGGTGGCAGTGAAACGCAGCCGCATCAGAAGAGCATCCCTGCAGATATACACACACACTCAGTGACAATAACAGTAACGACTTTCAGCATTAAACCAACCTGAAACAGGTATCGGCACAGGCAGGGCTCGAGCAGAAGGCTCGTGAGGACTTGCTGGGACCCGGCTCGAGCAGGGCAGGGTGGCCTGTCAGCTTGGCGGTGGGTTTTGGGGACGGCCCGTGCCGTTGCTCCTCAGAGAGGACAGCAGCATCGCACCCTTTGCCCTGCCCTTCCGGCAAAGCTTAGTGCCACCCGCTGCGCCCAAGGCCCGGTCAGTGCCGGGGGAGGCAGGTCCCAGCCTGACTTGGCAACAGTTTGGCTCTGCCCTGCCAGCTCCAGCGGATGGGTCCCCTGGGACACGCCGCCCGTGAGGAAGGGGACATGATGCAGGGCTCGGTGCAGGCAGGGGGCTGCAGGGCGCGGGAACGCAGCCCTTCACTGCTGCTTTCAGACACCATGCACGATGCCCTTGGAGATGCCAGCAGCTGGGACAGCCCGTGGCACAAATCAGTGCCAGAGCCACCTTTCCACCGTCCCGTCCAGCCCGTCGGAGCCCCCGGGACGCAGGAGGGCCACGCTGCCAACCAGCCCAAATGCATTATTCCTTTTCCTTTCCCTTTTACAGGCCTTTGCACTGAAGTGAAGAACCTCAGAATTGCACTACACGCCATTTAACTCAGCGACGATTTCGCTAGCAGCAAAGCATCTCCGCCACCACTGAGACCTCGAGCGCTGTTTCTTCCTCTCCCTGCCCATCACTCCCATCTCCGCACCTGGAAGCCCGTGCTCAGCAGTAGCTCTAACTCGCCGTCCATCCCGCTGGACCGCTCCCCACCATGTTTCAGCGTCTCACCAGCCTCTTCTTCAGCGACAGTAACGCGCCAGAGGGCCTGGAGGAGCCCAGACCCTTTCTTGAGGAGGAGGAAGAGGAGGATGGCTGGCTCATAATTGATCTTGCAGGTGAGAAAAGCAGAGGGGACTGGTTTCCCACAGCCTCTGCTGCACCTTGTCTCTCTGGAGCTGGGCAGACCCCTTGAGATGACAGCAGATGAGCTTCCACCAGCTCTGCCCGTCGTCCCTCCTCCCCTGGTCCCCCTGCCCTGTCCACGGCACCCAGGCCTGTGGTCAACCACAGCAGCTCCTGACCTGCTCCTCCTTTTTCCCTCTCCTCTCCCAGCGGTGGTTCCTGACTTTCCGCCAGCGTGGGAGTAGCAGCAGCAGCATCCCCGGCCGGGGCTGCTGCTGCCCGGGAGCCTCCAGGTCCCTCCGTGCCAGGTTGGGACCCTGGCACAGCACCAGCCCCGGGCGCTCACCCAGGGTTTCGGTGCGATCCTGCCCGCCGGGGACTTGGTGGGGGACGCCAACCCGTGTGGGCTGCCTGCCTGCGAGCTGCGGCAGTGCTGCGGCCTCGGCTAAGCTGCGCCATGAGCAGCACTTTGCCCGGAGGAGCTGGGCTCAGCCGCTCCCCGCGACGCCCCTGCCGAAAGCAAACCGGGAGCTTGTTCCCCTAGGGGAAATCCCATCCCCGGGTGCCGGTGGAGAGACGGGGTTTTCCCCACGCAAGGGCAGGCAGCCACAGTGCCTGCCTGTCCCAGCTGGGGACACGCCACCAGCCATCTGGCCGTGTTTGGGTCATTTGAGTCCATCAGGGGAGCAAATCTCAATTCCAAAGGGCTTATCTTCCCAAATCATTCCCAGTGCCCGTGCCAACAGCACTCAGACAGGGGATGTTTGGCGCAAGGTACCTAGAGATCCCTTGAGGGTTCCCCGTTTCCAGGGACAGTGACAACCATCTGGAGCCCCGTTTGACACCAACCAGACAGGTCAAATTCCTTGCAGAGCTTCTCCAGCGCCATTAAGACCTTGGCGTTGCTATTGTAGGGTTGATGACTCAACCAATTGCAATGATAATTTTATGACCTTTTGCTTGCAAATCGAGCAGCGAACTTGGACAAACAAGCCTGCCTGTGCAGGAGCTGCTCGGTGGCCGTGGTCTGCTCTTGCAGCCTCTGGTTAGTTGTGGTGCCGCAGCCCAGGGAACCACAAATGTATCCTGCAGGTTTAGGAGGAGGGCTTCATCCTCCCTCTTGCAGGCATCTGTTCTCAGAGCAGATGCTCCCTGCCTGTCCCCCATGCACTGAGCAGAGCTCGTTTTCGTGATGCAAGTCGTTCGTTAGGGTTTTTCCCCGATGTGGTGAGCTGGAGAGGGGCCCGGAGCATGGGCAAGCCTGGGATGGGGAGCAGGGACAGTCCCATGCCTGGTGGGAGCCCTGTGGAGAGCTGGTGGAGGTGGATGGGTGACGTGGGCACGGGCAGCCATGGAGGATTCCCTGTCCTCTGGGCTCTCTGGTGACTGTCCCGGGGGGTCACAGCAGTGACACGGGAGGGGGCCTGTTGCAAGGAGGTCCCTGGAGCAACGGGCACGCAGCTGCCACGTGTCAGGGCCAGCTGGCAGCGGCTGCAGCATGCCCAAAGCATGCCAGAAGGAGCCAGGAGTTTCCCCAGACAGAGAAATGCTGGGCTGTGCCCTGATCCTCTGGGTCCGAGACTGCAGCTGGCTCCGCGGGGACCCAGGGATGACTTTGGTACAAAAGGCTCCCATTTTTTTTCCACTCAAGCAGCCAGGCTCTTGGCGCAGAGCCGGCTTTCAGCAGTGTGTCTGCCTGGGACCTGCCAGCCACTGCTAATCCCCACCGGCCCTGCCGCTGCCTTTTCCCGTAGCATTCCCCGGCCAATGAGGGACCGATTTATTTCAGCCCTATTTCTGAGGCTGGAGTTATGCAAAGCACTTTAAAACCTAAACTCGCTGACTCCAGCCCCCATCCTTCACCTTCGAGCCACGGCGGCCAGCAAGCATCTCACAGCCTGGCTCCCTCCCAGCAGCGGGGCAGCCTAACGAGCCTCCGAATTCGTCCCCTCTCAGCCAGGCCTTTGACCCACGTGTTGCAAAATGCACCCGAATTAACCAGATCTCCCAGGAGCGTTTCAGATGCCCCTCGTGCCCCGTTGCCCAGCCTGGCTCTGCTCAGCACCCGGGGAGGGAGCAAGGAGCATTTCCCAGCGCTTAGCGATACAGCTGCAAGTCCCCCGGGGATTTGGGGACCCCAAAATATTCCTTGTGACATTAAAACCCTCCCTGGCAAAGGATGCGGACAGGGAGCCATGGACGGCTGGGGCAGGGCTCAGCCCCAGTGGGTCCCCTGCTCCCCATGCCTGCAGCCCCCCTGTTGTGGGAGCGCTGCCGGACCGGGAACGCTCCAGCCGGGCTCAATGGCTGTCTCCAGGCTGACAAATAATCTCCGGCCCGGCATGTCAACAGCTATTAATAGCTTGATATCCACTGACCTGAAGAAAGACGCTCTCGTGTTCACAGGGCTAATTGTGGCCTGCCCTAAGCCCCGGGCTGGGGCATCGTGTGCGGAGGAGCCGGGAACACGCCGGGCGGCAAATGCCGGCCCCGTGCTTCATGCGCTGCATTTCTCCACCGCACGAACACATTCACCTCTGATTTCTCCTGCACCCTCACCCAGCCGCAGGGTCACACGTGGCCATACAGATACTGCTCCGCACCCCCCCGAGACCAGTTTCCTCAGACCCCTCTGATGAGGCTGGGAATGGGTCTGGGTATCCCGATGAGCCCACCATTAGGCACAGGCTCTCTTCCCGTAACCCAACCAGTAATTCCCAGCACAGGCAGCCCAGAAAAGCACCAGCCCAAGTGCTTTTGCCAGGCGGAGGTGAGGAAGGGAAGGCGAGGAAGGCTGGGGTGTCGGAGGGGTGGGGGGGGCAGCTCCTGGATCAACCACCCAAAACTTGTCCTCTAATGGACTGAAGCTGAAGGTGCGGTGAAAACCTTTGCTGAAGAATTTATTCCCCTGTTTCTTCCAGAAAAAAGGTGTGAACTGTTTTTTCCTCTGCGTGTGCTTGATTTCAATGCTTGCAAAGTGCCAGGCAGCGTTTGCAAGCGCAGGCAGGCCGACGTTCCTCCGGAGCGGCACGGCATGGCTCAGGTGCCGTAAGAACAGGCAAAAGCAGCGTTTCTTGTGGCTGAATTTCTTCCCTCGTTTTGAGAAGAAAAAAAAATTGCTGCGGTAAACCCTGCTGTTTCCCCCACCTTTTGGTTGAAGTGCCTAACCAGAACCACTTCCATTGCTTGCTGGCTTAGCAAAGCCGGACGCCGCAGCACCGGCAGCCGCCCCGGCGCGGAGGGTGCTGGTCAGGGTGCAGCGCAGGGCACTGCCGGCGTCTCCCTCCCCACGAGGTCCCGTCGATGCCGTGCCCGTCTCTAGCGGTGGTGATGGTGGTGGGGTGTCTCTTGCACTAACGATGCCCCTTTCTCTCCCCCCTCCCCTCCCCACTGTACATGGTATGTGTGTGTGTCCCCGCTGCGCCCCGCATGGCTCTGCACCCCCGCCACCCCCAGGCAGCCGTGCCCGCCCCGGCGCGGCCCGGCGAGCGGGTGCTGGCAGTACCGGGCGCTCGGCGCGATCCCGCCCGACACCCCCTGGTCCGCCGCCGCTGCCGGCTGCTTCCCCGGCTCCAGCCGGTCCCTGCTTGATGGACGAGAGTTGGTTTGTCACCCCTCCCCCCTGTTTTACTGCAGAGGGGCCCGGCCCCGACGGCGTGGGGAGCAGCCCCATGGAGGACCTGCTCATTGAGCACCCCAGCATGTCCGTCTACGTCACCAGCACCCTCGAGGTGGACGGGGAGGGCCCCGAGGATGATGCTGCAGGGTGAGTGTGGCTTGGGGGTGCTTGCTGGGGGCTGCCAGCCCCAGCACCCACTGGGGGACCGGGGTGGATGGTCAGTCCCGGCATCCCAAATCACTGCATACGCCTGGGAGCGTTTTGCCCATGCTGCCCACAGATGGAGTGGGGCTGTGGGGGACCTCAGTGTCCCCATGTCCCACCTCAGGGAGCACCCTGCACACCTGGCGTGGTGCCCCGGCCAGCGCCGTGCAAGGATGGCAGTGCCCCGAAATACTCTGCTGAGGGGATCTCAGCGCCGTGTTGAGATGTCTGTCGGTGCAGGACCGCGAGCTTGCCGCTGGGCTGCGGCGGGAAAGGGCTGCGTCCCCCTCCCAGCCCCGAGCAGAGTTTCCTGGCGTGGCCGCCCGTGCCGGTGCCGCCTGTCACCCCGCCGCCCGTCCAGGGGAGGTTTGTCAGGCTGCGCTTAACCATGGGGTTTTGCACAGGTATGGCACAAGCAAAGCAAACCCAATGGGACAAGGTGGCCTTCGGGCACAGTCGTGCCCCCAAGACCCCCGGTGCCTCCAGGCAGGAGGGTGCTGCAGCCCCCCCGATCCCCCTCCCGGCTCCGTACTGGCCCAGCACAGGGGTGTCCCGGGGGAGCGGGACGCCACCAGCCGCGGGTGCAGACGATCCTCCCTGCCCCAGAGTCCAGCTTAGCGGGGAGTGGGGGAAGGTTAAACAGAAATGCCCCAAATGGCCCCACTGGCCTCTCCTCCCCCAGGAGCCGTGGGCTGGAGCCCCCCACCCTCCTTCCCCGGGGCCGCAGCCTCACTGCAGCCCCTGGGGAGCTCTGCCCTCTCCCCGCGGCTGCCCTCCGCTGCCCCGAGGCACCGGGAAAGCACCGACCGTGCGCGCGCTGCTGCCGGCCGAGCCCTGCTGTGCCCCGGGGTCCCCGGTGCCCCCTGGTCCCAGCCCGCCAGCATCTCCCCCAGGAGGCTCTGGGCAGGGGCGGCGGACGCGCCTCCCCCTGCCGCAGCGTGGTTAGTTACCCGCGGCACAAGAATTTGGGGTGAACCTCCACCCGGGCTAGGGGACACCGTTCCTCCAGGACTTCTCTCTTTGCAGAGGCTCCCTGAGGGCCACAGCTTGATCTCAGGAGCGTCAGAGGAATCCCCACGCTGGAGGGTGCAGAAAGGGGGCCAGAGGGAGCTAGAAACAGGCCAGGGGACCAAATGGGTCACAAGCGGGATGGAAATGGGGCAGGTCTTGGAGTCCCTCCTCTGGGCTTGAGGGACTTAGCCACTGTGGGGACGGCCCCGCTCCTGGTGGGGTCTGAATTTCTCCCGGGTGTCCTAGAGCCCACCTGTGCCAGAGCCTCCCCACCCCTCGGCAGGCTGGTGGGGTGGGAGGGGGCCGGGTCCATCCCCGGGGGCACGGTGTGATGGGGGGGTGGAGATCCCGGTCCCCTTCGTGCTGGGGTGGGCGAGGGCCGGGTGCCAGCAGCCACTGATGGTCCCTTTCTCTGCAGGGAGGTGCCGGAGCCCCGGCTGGAGCGGCACGTGCCGCACCACAGCAGGTCCCTGGCGGTGAAGGCTGCCATCTTGGAGAAGGTGGGGCAGGCGCGGCGGGTGCAGCGGGCCAAGCAGCTGGCGGAGAAGCACCGGCTCAGCCAGAAGGCGCTGCAGCGGCAGAACCGGGCCCGCCAGCGCCCGCTGCGCCGGGCCAAGCAGCACGCCGGGACCTTCGTCCACCAGCCCTGCCAGCGCCACTGCAACTACTGACCTCGCCGGGACGCCCGCGCCACCGCTCCCCCCTGCCGCCTCCCCCAGCGGAGGGAGACTCCCCCCCGCCCCGACACCAGCCGCCCCGGGGAGCGCTGGCCCCGACGAACACCGGTGACGCTGGGCTGCGGTTTCACTCCTCACATCTGCACGCTGACCCCCCACTCCTCGTCTTCCTCCCCCCGCCCCCCGCTGCTCCCCCTCACCCTTCGCCCCCGACGCCGGCCAGGCCAGCAGCCCCCGGAGCCACTGGCACCGAGGGCTGCGCCGCCCCCCTCCACCCTCACAGCCATGCCAGCCTTCACGCGGGAAATCGGTATTCCTGGTGAAATCACCCGTTTCCGAAATCCACGGTGAAGCCTGTTTGTCCTGACGAGCCTGTGACATCAGTGCCTTTCTTCATGACGTCATGACTCCACGTATAGCCAGACTGGGATGTCACAAGCAGAGACACCGAGCAGAAGTGAAAAGCGCAACGAAGCAACAAGATTTGGGATTTTTAGGAAAATCTCATCAATGACACTAAATAATGCTTCTTCCCCCCAAACCAGCAAATACTCCCCCTCCCTTCTTGATTTCTTAATTACATTTTTACGCGGTAAGACAAACCCCCCACTGCTGGTCCTGCAAGGGCTTGTCGTGGGGAAGAGCTGGTGGAAGCCTTGGTGGCAGGGTCAGCTGGGCGGCCCGTGGTGCCTCGTGGTGTTTTTTTTAAAGACAACCTTAAAAGCAATCTCAGGAAACAAAGCACCGTCCCGGCGCCCCGCGGAGCCCTTGGCCACCGCGCGGGACGGGGGGCCAGCCCGGGGCCAGCCGTAGCATCGCCATGACTGGTCCAAGCGAGCCCCCTCGTCCTGGAGCCGCTCATCTGCCCAAGCCACACCTATATACATACATATATACACATATATGTGTGTATATATGTCTCTATATACCTATACACTTGGAAGAGGCACCGTTTAAGCCAAGGAGCGTTGGCTGCCCGGCGTTAACCCCTGGGAGGGGAGCGGAGGCAGGGACCCCTGCCTTGAGCAGCTTCCCCGAGGTGGCAAAAGCACGTCGAAGCTGGTGGTGAAGGGATGATGAAGAGGAGGCCGCAGAGAAGAGGCTGAAGTAAAGGCAAAGATGGACCTGGGAGCGGCTGCAAAGGGACAGGACGGGGCAGGCCTGGGCAGCAGGGCCGGGCGAGAGGGTCCATGCAACGGGAACGTCTTCTTCCCCCACTAAAAATGGCACCCTTTCCCGTGAGGGGCCAAATTCCGCCGTGGGCAACGCTGATTTTTAATCCCTCCCCTCACCATGATGGACTTGTTCTGCCTTTCGAAGGGCACGGTCCACACCTTTCCCCGGCTCCAGCACCAGCTGAGATGGCTCCAAACCCAGGAGAGATTGGCTGATCCCCCTCCGCTTCCTCCCTTTAGGGGCTGGTTTTGCACCCTGTGCCCTGGGGAAGGTCTGGCCATCGCATCCTGCTCGTGGCCAGCTCGCAGCCTGGATTCCCACCCTCTAAGACAAGAAATGCCCCCCCGCCCCTCAAAAAAAATGCTGATTTTACAAGAGTTTCTTCCATTCACTGTGTTACATCCCTTAATATCAGCTTGGGACCTAGGTGGAAGGAATCGTGGTAAGCCCAACCTCAGACAGCTGATATTTATTTTTTTTTTTAATGAGATTAAAACCAAAACGAACCCTCCTACAAGCACCAGCCCCCAGCTCTGCCTGGGAGCCTGGGCGGCGGGAGAGCTGGCTGATGATGCTCACCTCTAGCTTTTATCTTCTGCTCCAATGACACGGCATTCCCAAAAACATAGAACGAAAAACCTATTTCAAATATCTCTTTTCAGCCTTTCCCTTTCAATTCTTCCAGGCCAGTTTCTTGTTTCAAGCCCTGCCGAGACCCAGCGCCCTCATCACACGAGTGATGTGATGCCTCCTGCCCCTCCGGCTGCAGCAGCCGGTGCCCGCCAGGGCGAGCGCGGTGCTGGCTGCTGCGCCGGCAGAGGCTTCGGGCCGTGTCCTCACCCGCCGCCCTGCTTTGCTCCGCCGCTTTCTCACCCTTTCTGGTAAGCGTGGCGGCGCCGGAGCCGATTTTTCACAGCCGGTGATTTATCAGCAGAGAAAGAGCGGGCTGGGGAACCCGGCGTTACCCCCGGCATCGCCCACCACTCCTTGGCCTCGTCGCAGTCACCGTCCCTCGCCGCCAAACCTCAGACCACGCTGGAGATCGCCCCATTTCATCTCTGGCGTCTTCTCGGCGAAGAGACTGACAGCTGACGCGAGGGGAACGTTTACATCCCGTGGCTTCCGGGGCTTCCCATTCAATGCCTTTTTCCTTCCCCCTGAAGTGATGCCTGGTATGAACCCGGAGCGTGGCATTTGTAGGGACGCTGGCACAGGCGCTTGTGAAGACAAGCAGGGGCTGCGCCCGAGCTCCCGGGTGCGCGATGGGTGTCCGACCGGGTGCTGCCGTCCCCGTGCCGCTCCTCCCCGTGTCGCTGGGCGATACGCTCTGTGGCCACCGAGCAACAGCGTCAGAGGAAGCGTTTTCTCTCTAGCCCAAATATACATCAAGAAGTGGACAAGCCAAGCAGTGTCCTGCTTCCCAGCCCGTTCTCCATTGCAAGTTCTCCTCCTGCGCACCCGAGATGCCGCCTGTCCCTCCGGCGTGCTCCCGAAATCAGCGGCTGGCTGCGACGCCGTCCCCCCTCTGCAGCGCCCAGGGAAGACGGGCTGGGGGGCAGCAAGGCTGGCTGGGAACGGCGTCCCCGGCGCGGATCCTGCCATGTCTCGCCTACCAGGCCTTCCCGTGCCCACCACTCCGGTTGGAAACGGTACCCCAGTAGGAGAAACCCCTCATGAAAATCCTTCTCTGCGTCCCGCTCATCCATCGTGAGCCAGATGCCCTTGGCTGCGCTCCCGGGGGGCTCAGCGCAGCCGTGGCTGCCGGCCGCCGGCTCCCAGCACCCATTTCCAGCGGCTGATGCTGTTACTCCGTCCTGGTTTTCGGAAGCGAATGCAAACTGTTTTCTTTTCCTTTCTTTTTTCTGTGTCAGTCTGAGACGTCTTTCATCGTGCTCTGCCCATCCAGCACAGGACACAAAGCAGAACTATTATCACACTTTATATCAAGAGTATGTTTATAAAGGATTAATAAATTATTAATAATGTTTTCATGAAGAGGTTAATCCAGAGTCCTAGCATCCCGCAGGTCAACAGAGTGCGCTTGCCACAGCATATACGGGCTCCTGCGATCCCCTCTGCTGTTTGCACACTGCTCGTGTATTAACATCTAATAACGACCCGTTAACCCCCTGCAAAGTCGCTGTCGATCCGCCAGTGTGACCAACCCTTCTTACGCTGCGCAACGGTGCGTTCAAACTGCGCTTTGCAGAAGCCCCGCAATGCTCGTCTCCTGCCCGGCGGTGAGCGCAAGACCCGGCCTGATACCAAATCTCCTGCCCAGTGTTGCCAGAGCAAGAAAACCCCTTTACACTGAGGTTACGAGTCTCCTCGGATCTTAAAACAAACGAAAGGTGCTTAAAAACTGAGAACTTTTCCTGTGTGCGCACACGTGTGCATGTGTAGGTATTTCACAACATGGTGTGAGTGTTCGGTAGGTTGTTTTCGGGTGCGGGTGTTCGGTAGGTTGTTTTCGGGTGCGGGTTTTAGTTTTCTAGGGGGTTGTTGGTTTTTTTTTTTGCACCCAGTATTTTCGATTTGTGACTAGCTGTGCGATGGTCCCGACGGGAAGGTGAAGCAAACACGGCGTGGCTGGCAGGGAGGCCCTTGGGCTGGTGTCCTGCTTGAAGGGCTGGGATGAGTCTTGCTTCCTCTTCTTTACTTGCATAGGGGGAAACTACAGCGTGGACTCAGGGACAAACAAATACGCTGGGGTCTTTAAAAATGTGTTTTTTCCAGGCTTCTCTGTTTGGATGTGGGGTTTGTTTCTGTCTGTGAGGCCTTTGGTTGCACGATCCCGAGGGATGCTGCAGGGATGTGGCCGAAGCCTTTGGCAGCACGTGTCGGTGAGAGGCTGCGCAGGCTGCTGCGCGTGGGAGGAGCTGCAGGGTTTGATGCTCCGACACAGCACCTGCGTGGAGAAGGAGCCGCGGCCACTTGTGCTGAAACCGTCCCTGAGCAGCAGCCCCTCTTCGTTTGCCCATGTCCCGAAAATTCACCTTACAGCTGCTAGAATGCAGCCGGTCCCTCCTTGGGCTTGTTTGTGAACAGCCAGGTACGGATTTTAAGCGACGAGCCCCCGAGGACTTGGGAAGCGAAGCGGAGCTGTGCTTCCTGCGTCAGCCACAGCTGGCCTGGCTCCCACCGCGCCCCTGGGGCCAGAAGGCAGCCGGGATGGGGGAAGCCGTCGGAGCAATCGTGGAGAAATGCCGATGCAGGTGACAGGCAGATTTGTGGGAGGAAATTTTTGTGTTTCTTGCAATGAAAGCGTAAAAAAAGAGGAAAAATTCGCCAGTGGAGAGACCTGGGCAAACCTCTGTTCAGCAGATGCCGGCTTTGCCTGGGCAGCGGGGCAGTGCCGCAGCCGGGGCTGCCGGGGCTCGGACGGGCGAGCGGGCTCTGGCCCCGGCAGCAGCTTCCCAGCCCCGCGCTGGTATCGCAGCGAGGAGCGGGCATGGGCGCGCAGGCGCGGGGGCACGGGGACGCTGCGGGCAGGCTGGGGCGGCGCTGGCAGCACTGCCTGGAGCTCGCGGAGGCAGCAGCCCCTGTGGCGGAAAGATCCTTTCCACCACTCAAAGTCCCCATGGTGCAGGGGATCTTCTCCGAGCAAGGCACGAGAGATTTGCATCTCGGTCGCCTTCTTTCGGTACGGGGCAGGGCTGCCTGGCTCCATACCAGTGCAACGGACGGACCCCCCGCAGCGAGCGGCGAGGCTCCCCCAGCCACGGGGCCGAGCCCGGGAGAGGCAGCCCTCCTGGAGAAGTGCCACCTCGCGAGGGGAGAACCGGATCACGCCAGGACACGTCTAAGCCCGCGCGCCCTGGCGTGACCCACCTCCCGGGGCAGCTCCCCGCCGGGCCCCGCTTGCCGCACCGTGCGAAGGCGCGCTAGTGGCCACGGCATGGCCGCGCACACGCAGGACGCCTCGCCGGCAGCCACGTCAGCCGCAACGAAGTCCTTTCGCCGAGTTTTGGCGCTCGCCTGCGCCGCACGGCTGGGGGGAGCTGCCAGGGGAGGTGCGGCAAAAGTCCTCATCACCCAGTGCTCCGAAACTTGCACTCACACACGCGCTTTCCAAAAAACTCTGCTGTAAAAGCTTGATCTGGAAGGAAAACGATTCTTTCCATGGGAGTCAGCGTTTCTTTTTCATCATGGATAACATAAACACAGGGCTCATCCCAAAGATCACCACTGTGGGAATCTTCACTCTTCCTTTAGGCGTGTTTCTAATCGATAGATTATTTTTACATTTACATCTTACTGATGCCTTTTCCTCTTCCATCCAGCCCCACTGGGGAGAAAAAAACCCCACTAGATGTCTTGTCATACCAGTCAGAACAAAAAAAAAGATGAAAGAATACTCCAGTGAGGTTCTAGACTTGAATCAGAGAGTTTTGCAAATTGCTCCTGTGGAGGATAAATAGCAGTTCCAGTGTCCTGCATGAAGTGGAAATTAAATTTCAGGTGAATTTATTGAAAAACAAGCAAGTCAGCAAAGATGAAACCGTATAATAATTAGAAAACAGCCGGTAAAAAGTGATGGGACACCTCGAGTCAAGAAAAATGGTTCTCGGCGTCTGCCTGTTGCTGCCTGCCAGAAGGCAGCGCCGAGCCGGGCTCCCCTGTGCTGGCGATGGGGTGATGGCAGTCCCCGAGTCTTCCCTGAGTGTCCGGGTTTAAAACAAGCGGCCACGCGTGTCCGGCTGGTGCCACGGTGACTCTCCAGCCACCGGGGACTGTCAGCAGCCGCTGTTTCCCCAGGTGCACAGATGTGCCTCCGGTTTGCTGCACCCCCTTTGCTCTCTGCGCTCTGAAGTAGCTGCTGGTGGCGGGAGGGACGCGCCAGCACCCCAACATCCCCCCGAGTCCCCAGAGCTTCCCCCCAAGTCCTTCTCCACCACAGGACTGTGTCTGGTGACCTCCTCAGCACAGCTGCTCGCAGGGACCGGAGCTGAGGACAGACGCCCACCACACTCGCAGCCTCTCCATCCCAGGGGACTCCCACCGTCAGACCAGCCGGGGACACTGAAGGGCCTTAAATGGGGTTGACCGCCTCAGGGCTTGTCTTCTGCAAGGTGGAGCTTTCCATCTCTGCCCATTTCTCTCAGATCTACTCAATACAATGTCGAAGTCATGAATAATTTCCCGAGATCCTCAAGGGCTCAGTCCTCGTCCCATTAACACGGCCAGAGCGGCTGTCACGGGTCGCATGAAGGTGGCTGCAGAAGCTGGATGAAGTGGTGGGAGAGGCTCTGCATGGTCGGCAAGTCCCTCTTTCGGTGAGAGGTGTCCTCAAACCCATCGCAGATGCCACCTTCTCCTCCGCTCGACTCCGGGGTGCCGGCGGTGGGAGCACTCCTCAGCCGCGGGCTCTGGACACCCACCTTGGGCAGGAGGTGGCCCCACGGCCTCCCGTTTCATGCCATCGACGCATCATCAAACAGCCTTTTTGCTTCTTAAAAGAGATCTATGTCGTTAACTAAACCCACAACTCTTTCCTTAAAAGGAGGAGGATGACAAAGATGAGCAGCTCCGTTTAATAACAAAGATGGCTCTTACGTGTAGTCCTTGTTTAAATTGTTTTTTACAGAGAGGTGACCCAGAGGTGTCCCCCCTTACGCTCACTCCGAGCCGATGCCTCCTGGGCTGGCTGGGGGTTGTTTTCCAGCCCCATACCCAGAGCAAGCGCAAAGCTCTGTTAGAGGGACGCTACCGCGTGCCCGGCCATGAAAATTCTGCCGCGGAGCTTTGGCCCCGTTACAGCCAACCACGAGAATCCCTCTACCTTCCACGCCGATCGCAGCTTATCACCTGGGGGGGAGATTTTGTTGCTTGCAAATGGAGGGGGAAACCAGCACAGCGAATTGTAAGTGTAGCTTGAAAACGGGTTGCACAGGGGAGCCCGAAGTTTCTCCACTCTTTCATGTCCACCTTGTGTGTCCACGTCAGGGAAGCCGGGAGCAGCTACGCGCAAGTCTCGCTGAAATCTTACCCTCAGCTTTGTATCGACACAATTACGCTTCGGGAAATCTAGGGATGAGGGAACAGCACAAGGCATAACAGTAAAATAGTAATATTTTCTCTTGTATCATAAATATATCCGTACAGAGCCACCGAGCACTGCAATATTTTATTTGTATGTATCAACCCCAGGTATTCTGCTTGTGAAGCTCATCCATGCGCGTTATCCCTCTCCATGCTGGACTGACTGTCCATGTGCCTTTCACCCTTTTTCATGGTTTGTCATATTTTTTTAACACAACTGCAGAACTTGAATAAATCGGTGAACTATAGTTAAAAGTCCTATGCAAGAGATGACTGGGGAGTCAGTTTTCGATGTTTCTGTGTTTCTATGTTGTTTTAAAAGCAGACGCTGGGGATTTTCAGAGAAGCCTAACAGAATTAATGCCCTAAAAAGCATTTAGCTTTTTCTTTTTTTAGCTAAAAAGCGTTTAGCATTTCGGATGCTAAATCTCTTAGGCAGCTTTGAAAAGCTCGGCCTAAACCCCAGTTCCTCACCGGTTTGTGCGTGGAGAGCGAGCAGCAGCGGCAGGACGAGCACCAGCGCTGCGCCAGGGCGGGCGGCGTGTTCAGCAGCCGGTGTTTCCTTTCAAGAGAAAGGAGAAGAAAGTGCTATTTGGTCGGAAAAGGTTGCCTTAAGCCTCCCCTAAGATGCGTCGGAGAATGTCGTCGTCCCCGGCCAGCAGCCCCGCGCCCACGGCCGCCCCGGCGCAGGGCCGCCGCGGTTGCCCCGGCTGGGGTGTCGCAGAGGACCCGCGCCGCCGCGCAGGTGCCCGCAGCGGGTCTGCATCAGCCCCGCTCTGCTGGATGCCTTACAGCAGTGGGACAACTTCCACACCGGGACTTTGAGAAGAGGGGGAAAAAAAAAAAACCCTGCATTTTTCTACATCACCTATGCTGTAGGACCGAAGCCTCGTCCGAAACTCGAAGCTAACAAAATACGTCCTTTTTGTGTGTTACATGTGAAATCGGTGTAAGCAAGGTTAGCGGAGAAAGGGTGTCTAGTTCTCGTGGGACATTGTTTAAACATTTGCCGTGTGTCAACAGACTGAAGGACATGACTGCCTGGAATACGTTCCATAGTGTGCCTGTGTGTATGTAACCTGGTTTGGTTGTTAGGTTGTAATGCTGTCTTCTGACTGAAAAAAAAATCTAATATAAAGAAAAACCACAAGAAATAAAAAAAAAATATATTTAAACTCTATTTTATGTGTATTCCTCTAAAGCCTGCAAGTAAACCTGTTTGCAAAAAGCTTTGGTTTTTAAAATAAGCTTTTAAAAGTCAATGCCATAACTATCAGAGACGAGCCAACAGAAAAAAGTCCCCTTTGAAGACAAGGATGCGCAGGGGAGGGGATGGTGCAGGCTGAGTCGCTTGAGGGGATGTTTTTTCCCTCCCCATAACCAAACCCTAGCACTCAGCAGATGATTGCAAGGGCTACAGCAGATGCTGGTTGCCCTCGGAAAGAGGAGTCCCACGTCAGCCGATCTCTACAGCATCGGCTGTTTCTCCAAGCCTGGTTTTACGTTTTTACGTTTTACACGGCAGCCTGGTAGGTTTTCACCAGCCACCTCGTAACTGCGAGGCAGAGAGGGGCCTCTGGGGCGGTCAAGGCCTCGGGGCGCCCGACAGACGCGGAGGGGCTGAGGGCCGGGGCCGCTCGGCCGGAGGAGACAGGGCTCAGCGGGTCCCAGCCACGCGCGCAGGTGCCCGATGGGGGGGTACAGAAGACGGAGCCGGACTCTTCGCAGCCCAGGGGCAGGATGAGAGGCACAAATTGAAGTAAAAAAGACGAGAAATTCCACTTAAACATAAGAAGATGCTTTTTTACCATGAGGGTGGCTGACCACAGGAGCAGGTTGCCAGCGAGGTTGAGGAGATGCCCAAAAGGAGAGCGGGCAGGGCCATGAGCAGCCTGCTCTGGGCACGGGGGGATGGGCCCTTCCAAGCCCAGCAAAGCCAAGGGGCGCTCGGGGTGTCACACCCGCGATCCCCCAGCTGCTGGGAGAAGCTCTTCAAGGAATTGTCAGGATAGATACTGGGAATGAAAAAATAGGTAAGAGCGAGCTTTGATAAACCTTCTCGTAGGAAAACCAAAGTCGGCAGCGGAACACAAAGCACAGGGACATTCGGGCTGGGGTGGACCTCAGGGACCTGGGGGGGTTTGGCCTGGAGAAAAGGAGGCTGAGGGGAGACCTTCTCGCTCTCTGCAACTCCCTGAAAGGAGGCTGGAGCCAGGGGGGGTCAGTCTCTTCTCCCAAGGAACAGGCGACAGGACCAGAGGAAAAGGCCTCAAGTTGCGCCAGGGGAGGTTTAGGTTGGATATTGGGAAACATTTCTTCCCCAAAAGGGCTGTCAGGCCCTGGCACAGGCTGCCCAGGGCAGTGGTGGAGTCCCCATCCCTGGGGGGATTGAAAAGCCGTGTAGATGTGGCGCCTGGGGACAGGGGTTAGTGGTGGCCTTGGCAGTGCTGGGTTAGCGGTTGGACTCGATGATCTTGAAGGTCTCTTCCAACCAGAACGATTCTATGATTCAGGAGGGCTTCAGTCCAACCTCCTGCTCCCAGCAGGGTAAATACCGAACTCAGACCACATTGTACAGGGCTTTGTCCAGCCGATTCTCCAAAGAGAGAGATCCCGCCACCTCCCTGAGCCCTGGTCGAGTGCCCAGCTGTCCCCAGGGGGAAGTTTTTGTTCTCTGCAGCCAGAACCTCCTCTCCTTCTATTAATTCTGGTGGTGACCCCTCCTGCCAGCATCCATCCCCATAAGAGCCTGGCTCCATCCTCTTCTCCAGTACCCCAACGGGTGATGAAGCCCATCTCAGTCTCTCCTCTTTGGCCAGGTGTTCCCAGCCCCTGGCCATCTTGGTGGCCCTTCGTTGTGTCTCCTCTGTGTTATCAACACCTTTATTGTGTGTGTGTGTGTGTGTGTAAACCCGGTGATAATACTCCAGATGTGATCTAACGATCGCTTCCCTCACCCCGGCTACGCCCCGCCAGCACAGCCGGTCAGCAGCCCCCGCGCTGCTTCAGCCGCGCTCAGCTCCTCCAGGGCTCTGACGGCAGAGCTGCCCCCGGCCGGTCGCTGCCAAGCGCATCAGTGGGCACCAGTCCAAGGATCCTGGGCTCCTTCCGAGGCCCCTTCCCAGGTGTAGGATCTTGCATTTGTCCTTTCCCAAGGTCCACCTCCCTGGAAACAGTGGCCCTGTGCTCAAGCTCAACTGCTTCCCCTAATGTGGTGTTTCCGCAAACCCGAGCGCATCCCCTCTCTTCCCCTAGTTTATTGGTACGTGAATCTTGCCAGTGAAGATTTTCCAGTTTTGTGGACTTCGTCCAGCTCCTCATTCTCCAAAACTTCCCAACTGACCTGACCAGCAACAGCAGCGGCAAGGCCAGGCACAGAGCAGGGCGAACGCCGGGTTACCGGCACACTCGCCCCTCGGGCGGACGTCAAAAAGCAACACCCCAACGGGGCCTCTCCACCCCGCCAGAGACTTCTGACGGGCGCAGGGCAACCGGCCGCGTCCTGAGCACAAACCGACGTGTGGAATAAACCAGTTTTGTGAACTGGCCAACTAAAGGTGAGGGTTAAGAAATGCGACGTGGAGGATGGAAGTAGCAAAAATGGGCCATTCCAGAAACTGCTTCTGATCGACTGTACTCGTGTGTGTGAGTGCGTATGGAAACACAGACATGCGTATATGTGTATGCACAGATCTATAACCCTACGTGCACATGTAAATGCGTATGCATGGATCTATAACCCTACGTGCACATATAAATGCGTATGCACGGATCTATAATCCTAAAGGAGTAGATACTTTTTGTGGAAACCAACTTCATGCTCCCCCCCGCGCAGTAGGGGAGGGTGCGCACCGGGGGAGCAGGGCTGCGGAGAGGGGGGCTCCCGGGGCGCGGGGCAGGCAGCGCGCCTGTGCCAGCATCTGGCTTGTCCCAGGCGAAAGGCACAGAGCATCCGAACGCCGGCAGCGAGGACCGGAGACGTGGGCCCCGCTCAGCGTCTATTACCTTGTGCACAAATAGGTAACTGCTGTCATTATAAAAGGCGAACGTTTATTTTTAAGACAATTTATATTTAATCAGCCTCTTGATATACATAAATATATTTTAAAATTCTGTAAGAAAAGGAAAAAGGTAGAAATATCTATTTGTGCACAAAGCAACGAGAGAAGACCGGCTGCTCGGGTTCTCACCGTCGGAGCTGCCCGGAACAAAGGGGCTGACCAACTTTCCGCACACTGCGCACGAGCCAGCCACGCCAACGGCAGCGCGGCTGTCCCCACACGCCGGCTGTCCCCACACGCGCGTCGGGCCACCACATTTCGGAAAGCCTTCGCGCCATTTAATACGGCGTTTTTCTCCGCCGTGCTTTCCTGCCGAGCAGCTTTATCTGCGGGGAGCGCTGCCTTCTGGGTCTCCTCCCTGCGCATTCGTCGCACGCATCCCCAGGGCGGGAGGGGGCCTTCGCGTTTTTTCTTGCTTTGCAAGAACAGCTGCATCAGTTAATTCGTTTGTGGTTAAACAAATTCCTTTCTAAAGCTCCATATAAGGAGCTTGCAGGCCTAGAGCTCTAAATAATCCCTTCAGTCTTCCTGTTCGGAACGATGCCCTTGTTGCTGCTAATAATACTGCAACCCAAATTATAGGACAATAACATTTATTTAGAGCATGAGGGATTCCACATTATACAAACCCTTAAATTTACTTTTTTGTTTCACTGGTCCATTTCTACAACAAATACATCAGATCTACTATATAATAAAATTATTTACATTTCCAAACGAGATCGGGTTTGTTTATAAACCCTCTTACTGCTATTCACATACAGTACTTAAACAACAGCACAATACATTATTTTAATACCTAAAAATGACAACCCTGTATTCTAATTTGTTTATGAAAAGTGGAAACAAATAAATTTACAATTGTCTTCCCCTCCCCTTCCATTTCATACAAACACATTAACCTAATGTGCTAACCCCGGACTTCACTTTGTAAATCCAGGGGGTTTTAGAAGAACCCAGTTTTTATATCTATTTATCTGTTTTTTAGAAAAAAATCATTTATTGGGAACAGTATAATATTAAAATGACTTACTGTACAGAATTTTATTTAAAAAAGAAAAATCACAGCTCAAAATTGCTATTGGTAAATTCACACTCATTTACAAGTTTCATGTTTCCATGCAGTAATTTACTTGGATTTTCTTCTTTTTGACTGCATTGCACTGGCACTCGTTTCTGAAATTAAGAGAAGAAAAAAAGCATGGATACGGAGTCGGTAAGCCATTCACCAGCGCTGCACAGATCGCCCTGTTATTTTTCCAAAAGCACACCAGAGCGGAAACCTCTGCAGACCCGGATTTCCACGGAACCGGGCCCGACTTCACGAGACGCAACACGAACGGACCCTTCGCCCCGTGGCCGGCCGTCGCCAGCGGCACCGCGCGCCTTCCCCCTCGCTGCTGCCACGACGCTATTTCCGAGCGTTGCGAGTGTAACGTGTACAAACCCCTAAGACAACGGCCTTACAAATAAGTGTCGTGTGTTTGTAACTGCTCCCTAACGGCGGCTCCCCGCGCGCCCCAGCTCGCTCGGCCGCGGCGCAGGCGTCGCCCGAGAAGCAGCAGAGCAGCGCTGGGCACAAACCGCGTCCGTCGGCCCAACCATCGCGGGGAAGGTGTCGTAAGAAACACTCGGGGAGACGCTTTGGAGCCTGCCACGCAAGTTAAGAACCTAGTTGCCCGAGTCCTTAGAAAGTCAGGTCATTCGCAAACGAGTCTCTTCCGTGTACATTATGATTCACAGAGAAACAGCTTATGCAGAGACACAAAATATTATCTAGCGCTGCAGCAGCACAACCAGCGGCACTTCCAGAGCTACAGCGAAAGCGGATGACATTTTCAGTGCACTTACCAAGGCACTGTGTTTCCATTTCCAAACAAAAAAAAAAAAAAGAAAAGAGTAAGGACCAAGGGTATTTGCATCTTGAGATTTTCTTTTTAAAATGTGATTTTAAATGTTGGTGAAGTATCTTTGGCTCTTTACAATATTTTCCAAAAGCTATTAGAGCTCCGTGTATTTTAAGAGGGAAAAAGGGAAAAAATTTCCAAGACACCTAAAACTAAAAAAGCAATGGTACAACTCCATGGCTGTTAAAGGTATTTTAAAAAAAAAAAAAAAAAGCAACATTTCAAAATTTAACAAACTCAAAGCTACAGTAAATGCTGAAACAGCCCTTGCCGGAAAGGTACTCCAAAAAGTGACAATACCAATACAGTACCAGTTTTCAGAAGTGCAGCATCTTAACAGGCGTGACCTCCGCTCACCAGAGCTCCCTCCGCCCAGCACTGCCACCCGTCAGTACCGTGGGCGGCAGCAGCGCGAGCTGGAGCCATCCCTGCTGCTGCTCGAGTCCCGTGGCGGGGAGAACGAACGGGTCAGCGGTCAGGAGCGGCCAGGACCTGTCCCCGTCCCCGTGAGCATCACCAGCACCTCCCTCGCCTGCCGCTCCTCAGGACGTGCACGCCGAAGCGTGCCGTGTACGCGTGGACGAGGGCTGGCTGTCAGCGCGTCCTCTTCGCTTAGTTACCCTTCTGCCGCCTCCGTCTCATGCTCAGCAAGGGAATTCCCACACAAACCGGTCAAAGTCTTCTCTCTCCCTGCTGTATTTAAGTTTTTCCTAATTGCCATTTTTATAACTACCTTAATCAGCCTCTATCTCAAAAGGTAACTCCTCCCAGCGCCGCATTCGCTTTGACACGGCTTAGCGAATTGCTCAGGACACAGATAATGTACCCGTGGACGTCCCGGAGGAGGCCAGCAGCATACAAACCAAGCGTGCTTGCTTAAGCTACGATTCACTAATAAAAACGTAGAACAGAGTAGGCACAAGTGGCAAACCTCGTTACGCTTCTTCAGCTACCTCACTAATCCTCCAGCCTCTCCTCTTCCACAAGAGTCTTGCTTTGCTCATTTTCTCTACAACTTGGAAGTAGGAGTTGCTCGCTCGGAGATAAGGTAATCGAAGCCCAGGGTACTACACGGTAAGATGGACCTATGTTTCCGAGCAAACCCCTTAGATACTGCGGCAGTTTCAGATGCATGTTTTAAAAAAGAATGATTTCACTTACAGAGGTAAACGAATAACACAGTCAGTACAAAACCCCTAAGTGAGTTCTGGTATTATTTAAATTTGATGTACTCTCATGTTCCCATATTTTCAGAATTTGCCGTGCCACTGGTTGTCATCTTTAGGTTTATTCATTACAGGACGTGGGGCAGGTCATACGTTTCAGATCCCCTCAGACCAAATCAATTTTACATTGGCTTCACATTTTTCAAACTTTTCTTCACAATCATGAAAGATAATTTATTTTTACAATACAGACTTAGATTCTTCTGCACAATCCTGCCACAAGAAGTAAATTTAATTAAATTCAGCAGCCACAAAAGTGCAGAACATAAAGGTCCCTCCGTGTAATCTTTGAGAGTCATTGCACAGCTACGGATAGCTGGAAGTCTTCTCTGAAACTGTTTAAATGCAAATATTGTTACCGTCAAACTTTAGTATCTTCAGTATGGAAAATGGTTGCTGAATTCAACTTGACTTCCTTTTATAATAATTTTATACGAATACCTCTTTGTTCTGTATGTTATCTTTAAAATATTGGTCGAATGTTGCCTCTTGACGGTCTCTCTCTACCCTCGCACAACTTTTGTCCATCAGAATTTTTCTGACCCTTACACATAAGGAGCTGACACAGCTTCAGAAACGCAGAACGGCAGCGTGCATTCCGGTAACGACCGCGTGCACCACCCGAACGCTGCACGCTTTGTTAGAGATTGTAACCTGGGAAGAAGTAAGGCACGTCAGCCACTGCTAATGCCGTGGGTTAAGATCTGCACCTTCAGGATTTCACAGGTTCTTGAAAGAACAGCTGAGGCTCTGTGTGCTAGCACACAGCTCTCCTCCCTGCTCCAGGCTGCCGCCCAGGCAGCGTTCGGAGCGTGCCTAAACCACAGCACTTGGCTTCGCAAGAGCTGACCGTGCACTGGGGAAGACTTAAGCATTTGTCTTGTGTCTTTCAGGATTCAGGAAAAAAAAAATGTCACTTTTTTACTTGAGTACAGTCCTTTTAATGGCAACACACTTCTGCCAAGAGAATTCAGCTTCAACTAGGCAAGCTTGCTGAACACTACGTTGATGAGTACTGCAGAAAACAAGTTCCACAAATTTAACAATGGGAAATTCATACAAGATTTACTGCCAGTACAGATGTCGGTAAATACTTCAACACCAACCTGTGACTAAATCAGTGAAACTAGAGTTAAAAAGCACACAACGTTTACAAGCTGTAAACCATCGTTATGAGCCGGTTATTGAAAGAGTTAGTATTTGGGGGAGTACGTTACGTCCTGCCCTCTCCAGAGAAATGATGGCTGTGCATTTTACCTTTTGCAGTGCTGGATGCAGATGCCGGTCTGGAGGACCTCTTGCGCTGTCCGTTCTCTACAGTTTCCTGTGAAGCGGCAGAATCCTCTGTTCTTGAATTTCTTCTATTTGGAGTTTTAGACTTTTCACAATTCTCTTTTGTCTCATTACTAATAAAGTGGGACAAAATATTTCTGATGAAGTGTAAGAAGAGTTATGTTTTTCTATGCAACTCAGACAAGCTGGAGGATGGACCGACACAGGTACCAGTTCCGGACTATTAGCACTGAAGATATGAAATGCTAGAGATACCAGAAGTTTTATCAGATGAAGAATGACCTGAGTAAGCCAGAGTATAGTCCATTTCTATTAAAAAATATCAGAGGATACAGAACTGAGAAGTCCTCAAAGAGAATATTTTCAACATTAGAAGACCAAGAAATTAGATGCATTATAAATTGTCTGCTCTGTTTTCCACAGGTGCCACCATTACTGAAGTCTAGGAAAAGCAAACAAGTTACATTAGAGACTGCTACGATATGGGGATACAGAGTTGAAATTGCAGATGAACATAAGGAAGAATTACGAACTCTTCAGTGAATATGCCAGCTTTTGTTTTTACTAGAAAGACTCGCTCCATTGATCCAAGTGACTTCTTCACATATTAGAAAGCTTAAGGTTTATTTAAAACTTTCTTCAAGCTTTAAAGCTTGAAGTCAAAATCTTTTTTTTTACAACAGAAAGCTTTTTCTGCTATAAAAAAATAATTTTAAGTAGTGTAGAAATGCATGTTTCTTGTCCCCGAGACAATAAATGGAGTGCTACATTTTGTAATTAAACTCTTCTTTTATTTTCTCCCTCTTAACCCTGTAAACTCATCCTGAGGTTTGGGGGTTTTCTCCTTAATGCAGTAATGCCAGACAACGTCTGATGACTAAGTGGTTTCTGAAGATTAAGCTAAACGTATCTCTTGTGAACTCAAAGGTAAGTAATTAATCAAATAAATTATTCTGCTGATAATGGAAAAGGAGAAAGAAAACTCATTTCATGCCCTTTGGGTGATACTTGCAAGATTTCAGGAAAGGCTGCCCTAAGCAGAGAACTGGCTGGAAACGCACAGAGCAGACCTGTGCGTTACCGAGGTTCCACTACAGTGTCACTGTTTCAGAGCAACTCCTGCTCTGAGAGGAAAAACTACTACAAATACTTGCAGTTTTAAGTAACAGGTACCTGAAATAAAACACAGTTTGTCAATGAAAGGAGAGACAAACATTCTCAAGCAAGGAAACACACAGTAGAGGAGAATATGGAAGCGTGTGGATTGTCTCAGATACAAAATAAATATTGAAATCTATTTCCCCCTAAGCCAGTATTACGGGCAATCCATACACCGAATCCCCCAAACAGGTCACAAACTGGTCTTCTGAGTAACGTGGGCAGCTGACACAACGGCCGCCTACTTCAGAGGATACCCGGAGGTAAGCAAACAGGCATCATCAGCTGAAGTTCCATTATTACAGATAATTTTTACAGACTCTAGCGACTAATCCGTAGCTTGGATTGTCTCATGGGAACCAACACATCATTCCTCTCCTTTTAAAGGAGGAAATCAAGTTGGCCCAAGTAAAGATATTTCTAGTGCTTTGTAGGTTGGAAGGTTCCTCTAAGGTTTGTACCGTGTGGCGTTTAACCCCAGGAGTTCAAAGCTGACTGCTGTGAGCAGCAGCCATCACTAGATTCAGTTTGCCTGAAAACCCTCCTTCTTTTCCAGTCTTGCCCAGAAAAGCATCACTCCAGAAAAATCCAAACAGAAATGCACTTGCAGTAATTTGATGTGAGGAATGAGTTTGGAGAACAGTCACGCAAGGACACTTCATTTGGAGAATCTGCTCATCTGCCAAGTGTTGCACCTTCAGCTTTATAGAAAAATTCTACCCTAAAAAAAATTGTCGTGAAATTTCAGTTCGTCTTTGATACAACTAGAAGGATCCCAATCCATGTGAAGGTAAATATAGTTCAATATTCCATTCAGAGCCATTCCTGATCTGAGAAAGTGTATGGTGTTACCTCCCTCACAAGAGACGGTGCTGCTCTATTTCCTGGTGCACCGAACGAGTGAATTCCACCTCCTGCCCCGGCTTAGGGCATCACTCCACTGACCACGGCAGCATCAAAACCCGGCCAGTTGTGCCAGCACAGTTATCCAAAAACCTTACGAAGGTCTGTCATTACAGCTGCCTAGAGTGAGTTTAAGAGCCTAGTGGGTTTAGAATCCAATAGAAATAGATCTTGGAAACTGTATTTTCTTCTGACAGAACACAAACATTTGCAATTTGATCTTTTAATTACTGAATGTCTTAATCGAGACAAGATGAAGTTTCTACCAGGCTTTCCTATCAGATTTGGGCAAAGTGTCAATAAACAAACACAGGAAATCTGGAGAAAACAGTCACGAAGGTAGAAGAACAACAAACTTCAGAAAGATTTACTTTCAGAAAACAAAAATTCACATGACAGCTAAGCTGCAGGCTTTGGGGTTTTAGTTTTGATTTGTTTTCAGAAAATATTGAACAGTGGAACCATCAAGACCCTTCCAGGACATGAAGCACTCAGGCCTGAAGGGATAAGAGGAAACACTGCCCAAAGCACAAAGACAGACTCGGGGAGAAGTTACCTTACATTCTGCATTTCAGCAATGTTTTGAAATATCCAACTAGCCCAATTTCTTGGCAGGACAGAAAGGGTATGGACAAGAGAAGGAAAAGCAGTAGCAGAAGTTGTGCAATTGAAGCAAAGAGAAAGGGACTTCCTCCCGTGAAAAGCTGTATCTATTCTGAATCTACACAAACTATCTCCTTACCTTTGACCAGCAACTACTGGAGCATTTGTTTCAAGTTCTACGAGAGAAAAAGATAATTTTAAAGTCTGCTGTAGAAGTACATACCCGCTGACAAAGCATGACTATCTCACATTTTTCTCATTGCGTATTAGGTCTGAAGAATAAACTTCTCCCATCTGCCGTTTCTCTCAAAGCAAAGCACGCTAACGCATCAAGCAAAGCACCGCATCAGCCCAGTGCTCTTTCGGATGAGGGCCTGCACCAGCTAAGGCAGAGAAAAGTTAAAAGGAACCCTGCAGAAGAAAACTGCAGAGAAACTTCCTGACAAGCGCTACACTCCTCTCCCTTTTTTAACTTCCATTTTAGACAGTTTATTACTTCTAAAACTTCTAGGTTTTGTTCGTTTTAAACCTTAAAAATACTAATCTGGATCTATTCTGCATGTAAAATTTTGCCTGAACCCAACCACCTCTCACAGCAATATCTTCTAATGCAAAGGAAGACAATTTTCTGAAGCCCAATTATACTTCTACTGAATTGGAAATAATCTCTTGGGAGATGATGCAAAGAGAAGTCTGACCTGCCTTCTTTCTCTCTCTCTCTCTTAGTCATTTTATACATGCAGGTCAGGTTTCCTTTTGAGTCTTCACCACAATAGACAGCTCTCCTTTTCATCATATAAGATTTCTAATCTTTTTACTGTCCATCTTTGAATTCTCCCCATATCCACCAGATCCTTTGTTGAGAGGGAGTATCTATACCTAAACACAGCAGCTCTTGTGAGAAACTGTCACTGCGCTTTGCCATTACAACGTAACGTATGAACTCACTGTTTGTTTGTCACGCTGCCTATAGCGTACGCCACCTCACCCTTCGACACCCTTCAATCTTTGGGACAGTGGCGCACAAAACTGTGGCTTTGCCTGTAAGATCAATTTAGTACCCAAAGTTTGCTAGAGTGTGCACAAGGAATAAAGGCGTAAAAAAAAAAGTAAGAAAACAGATAGTATCTGTCCCCTTATGGTAAATACCCCTGACAATTTGTATAGTTGGAACATCAGACTCTTCAGTGTAAGTGTATACAGCACCGGCTGGGAAAAACAGATGCCTTGGCAACAAAAGAAAAACAGACTAAGCAACATAAGGAAAGAGTTACTTTTCTTCCTACTCAAAATTTGAACAGGGGGAACATCCAGTAGTAAAAATTAGTACCGTCAGTGCCCCCACCGGCAGGAACTCCCTAGTACAGCCACATCGGCACCGGTGCAACGAGGCGGATGCAAATCGACAGACTGCATCAACGTCTTTGTTTAAGCGGAAGTTCAAAGAAAGCCATTTAGTACAATTTGTACTTTCTGAAAGCTCTACTGCTAATCACATTAGAGATGGCAAATTGATGGAGAGTGGCACTTCCCATGCGCACGTCCATGTCTATCTATTTCCCCTACTCATCTTAGAAATTACTTTTTTAAAACACCACAGAATTGATGGTGAAACACCATGACAATAGATGGCAACAACAAAAAGTCATCTGCCAGGGCTCCATCCTTGAAACACTGCCGAGAGCTCATTAAAAGCTGAACAGAGAAAAAAAAAGCATTACAACTCGAAAACTTACGCTCCCAGCATGGCTTCTGAAAATATTGTCAGAAATGTCCCATATAAAAGAAAAACTCCTATTTGCTCTTAACAAAACTTCAAAACTCAAATACAACGTATCATTACACATCCAGTCCCTCCAGCTTATGACTGAATATCTAAAAACTGCCTTGGTGATTTTTTCATTTGTTTTACTTGATCCCACACTGAATCTCCACCAAGGCTTTGCAGACTTCAAAAGCACAATGTATCTAACAAAGAAAAGCAATCCCAAAAGCACAAATAATAAGCAACAACCCCAACCCCCAAACTCCCAGGTGTATTAGTGACCATTAAATACGCATCAAAATAAATGTATTTTCAGTTACAAACATAAAGAGTTTAGTCTACCTATATTCTGCTTTTCCAAAGTAAGATTTACCTGTTCTTTGAACAGTACTTTCTGATGTTGCAACTGAACTTTTTTTCTGTGTTAAATGTTGAGAGGATGCTAGAATAGAAGTGGAGGAAAAAGCATTATTTTCAAAGGGAGTCACAAGAATTTTCTGTTGTGTGATAGGGCTGCTTTTACAAAATGCTGTATCTTCCAGCTTTTCATTTACAGATGCAATTTTTTTAACCTACCCTCTACTCCCCCCCCTCCCCCCCCAGTTTTAAAAAACACTTTGGCAAAACTAACCCAAGCAAGTCTACTCGAACTAGACTAAGTGATGAAACTGAGTATCATAAAACACATTTTTAAAGGTAACAGTTTTTCACCAGACTGAGAAATTAAAGAAAGTCCTAGAAATTAAAGAGTTTAGTCTCTCTCAGTTTAATGCTCATTTCAACAGAAGTTCTGGGAAACTAGCAGCTTTGTTAATGAACCAATGCCCTCACTCTTTCAATTAAATTGCAAGAGTGCAAAATGTGCTCCAGAGGCTCCCTTGAAGCCCTCTGGCAATAAGATGATGTGACTTAACATTTCTTAGCTTGCCAAGTTAAAAAATAAGAGGGGAAACCAATTCTTGTTGGGCTAATGCTTTCTAATCTTCTCTTCTATGTGACAATGAACTTATGAAGAACATGAAGACAAAAGTTAAACACTCCTGTTTAAATAAAGAAGATTCCCTTCCATTTTTCTCCTAACAAACCAGAATCTGTTCTGTGAAGCTCAAAAGTAAACCCTCCCATTTTCTAGTGGCATACAGCTACGACATACATCTAACAGCCACAGGGAAAGGCTCATTCAAGCTGAAGTTCTCAGTTTCCACTGACTTCTGTGGATTTTATCTTCCATGATTTTATCTTCTGTGTCTAAATTCACGATGTAAAGCACAACGGATAACCAGACAGCTTACTTCAAGAGTGATGGTTTATTTCCACACCCTTATCAATAGATTAAAATTGGCATCAAGAAATAGCAGCAATGTCATAAATAAAGTCTGTCAGATGCTCAAATTAAAATAGTAAAGGACGAAACAGTTCAGATGTGAAGGTATTTTATGTTTTTGAATTGGGTGCAGTTCACTTATAACCACTTTTTCAGGTTTTTCTCTGAAATGAGCATTTCAATTTTTCCCTAGACATAAGGGTTTTGGTGGGTTTTTTTCTTCTGGAGGTCATTCAGCGAGGGTTAACCCTAGAGGGTTAAGGTTATTCAAAGCTGGAACTAGTATTATTAGGATTAACTCAAAATATCATAATTAACTCAATAAATTGAAGTAAGTTACAAAAATAAAAAGTCTCTGGCAGGACTGAAGCAGAATACCAGTACATCTACCAATATAAAAGGCACCTTAAGTATTACTTCTGTCATTACTGATACATCTACTCTTTCTCCCCACTTCTAACAGTTACATGAAGTCACTCCTCTGTTATTGCATCATATGTTCATTACAAATACCCCATTTAAGCAGTAAATGGAAACCGAAATAAAACAGCTGAAATGTGAATCTTGGTGAAACACAAGCCTGTGTATCACTCGGATATTAGAAACAACAAAGCATTTGTCAGCCCTGGCTACCGTGTCTAAGTTTTATTACGTTCATGGAAAAAAGCACCTAGGAAGTTTCCAAAAGCAACCTCATTTCTTCCCTTCACGCAGGGTAGCACTGGACTTACCTGCACTTTGTAGCAGTTCCTGATGTGCTCCCGCTTTGTCCTCCGCCACGCCAACCCCCGTTTGCTCAGCTGGTAAACCGCCGTGGTTACTGCCATTAGTGCTCGGTGCTGCAGGTGCGAGGTCTGGGGCTGCGGGAGCGGCTACCACCGACAGCACGCTCGGTGGAGTGCTCGTCGACACGCTTGGAGACGCGGAGGCAGGAGCAGCAGCCGCAGTGCTGACACTCGAATTGCCAGGCCCAGAAGTGCTCTGTTTTGTAAGACTGGGTGCTGGAGGTGTCACAGTTTTATTATCTAGTTCTGCTGGTGATTGCTCTGTTCCCAAACTATTTGGGACTGACGTTTCTAGTCCCTGACCTTCTGCTTCTCCATCCAAGGCATATTGCTCTTCCCCTTTCTCAAGGGAGCCAGTGACTTTCTTGCATGCTTTAGTCAGCAAGAGTTGGCCAATCTTGTCTACTTTTCCCTTTCCCTTACTCGATGAAACAGGACTGCGTCTGTTCCCAGATCCTGGACTGCTCGTAAGAAGAGGTGAAACAACAGGTCCAGACTGCGCTGCTGTAACAGAGCACTGGTCACTCGACCCACCACTTTGAGAAGAAGTCTCCTCTGGGCTGAAGTCTCTGCCTTGCTGAGAAGGAAGATGTGAAGGAACACTGGAAGCAGTTGTAGCGGGAGCAGGCAGCTGAACAGGAGGTGCCAAGGGATTAAGAACCAGTGGCCTGCTGGTGGGAATACTAGAAACAGGACTGCTGGATGATGTGCTGGGAGGAGCGGGCCCGGAGGAGAACTTTATATTCTGCGGTATATGCAAAGGACCAACGACCGCGACCGACTGAGGCATTAGACTAGAGTTAGAAGTCATTGGGGCTGCTGGAATCGTACTTGATTGAGAGCCCTTCATAACCTGAATTATTGACGATGAGTTTATAAAAACGGGTGTAATAAACTGTGGCCGGGCATTAGACTGAACTGCTGACTGCCCCTCAGAAACCATAACTTTGTTCCCTACGTTGGGCATTGTGACAACAGTCGACACCAACGCAGGTTGCAAATGAGACGGCAACGGTGCTGATGTATTAGCAGAAGATGTAATAGGGTTTGAAGTTACAAAAACTGTTATCTGGTTGGGGGGTAAAGGACCTGAAATAGAAGAGGAGCTGACAGGCCTTTGCATTACTGGAGGAACACTCTGTGCAACGTTTGAGTTTATTTCTCCCAGTTCCTGGTGCCCTGGATTTGAACAGGGCTCATTATTTTGAGGCAAGCTAAGTGAAGTAGATGGCTCTTTGCTCGAGGATGAATCTTGCAGTGGAGGAATGACAGCTATCTTCTTTAGCTCCTCACCAGTGGTGACTATCGGTGCCATTTCAAGACCAGTCAGCCCAGGGGGCTTAATGGTTACATTAGGAGCTCCAGAATTATCAAGAAGTTGACTTAAAGAAGTTGGTGCCTCCCTCATAGCTGGAGATACCATGGTTTTACTTTCCTCCAAGACTGGAAGCTTACTGGTGTCTACGGCTTGCCCGTCTTTTTTTGACTGTTCTTCTGGAACCAACATTTTCATTTCTGGAGTAGGGATACCTTTTAGTTCAACACTGGGCTGGTCTTTGTTACCTTGGACACCTTGTGCACTTTGACATTCGTTATCTTGAGGCACACTAAGGCTCTCTTTATTGTCTTCAGGAATGCCAGTCATAGCGGGTACAGAAATTGCAGGACTCTGATTACTTAGCATGTTGTTATTTTGAAAACTAGTAGTCACAGGTGTTGGCAAAGAAGAGGGACCAGGCATCATATTTCTTTGTAATTCCATGTTCTGCAAGAGAGATGGATTCTGCTGAGTTGTCAATGATAATTTAGCTGCTTTTGAATTCTGTCTGCCAGGGCTTGGTGTAGTTTTCCTACTGGATCCAGGACTGGACCTTCGGCTATTGCTTGGACTTGCTCTCTTTGTTCCTCCAGTGTTGGTTTGTTTTCCTGAATTAATGACCACGCCTTCCAACTTGTGCGACTGTGGAGCAGCAAAACTAGACTGATTGTTAATTGTGAGATTTGATGGGGCTTGTCCGATGGCCTTCAAAGTAGTGGGATTAAGACCCTGCTGATCAAATCCTCTATTGAGATTAGGCCTGGGAGGTAAAGGAATATTAATTTGGGGAGGGAACAGACCAGCTATAGAAGCATTGAGTCTCTCTGGAGACAGGCTAATTTCTGACGGTTCTGTGCTAGGTGGACGGTTATTAGGAGTCTGAGGATAGTACGGCCTTGGGCTTGCTCTGTTTGGGGTTTTAGGCCTTGAAGTTTGTGACGGGGTGGCAACATTTGGAAAATGGTGTGTAAGAGCGCTAGGCAGAGAACTAGACTGCTGCTGGGGACTTGCACCTTGGGCAGTTGAAAGAGGGGATGGTCCAGGTTTGGGTCCCGTCATCATTAATTGGTTCTGTGAAACTACTAAATGAGACGTCAAATTATTCTGAGCTCCTGATGCTGGGGGGCCTTCAGCTCCACCTCCTTCTGGAAGGGAGGATACTGATGAAACCTCTCCGAGGGGTGAGCTGGAAGGATTCTGTACATTATCTTGATAAACCATTTTTCTTGCATTGTTTCCCAGAGGAGGATTGCCTGGCAAGGAAATTCTTTGTTTATCAGGAGATGGAGGCACTGATCCAGGACCTTGGAGGTTAACCATTACCGGCATGTTACCACTCTGCTGCACTGGCATCCGCTGAGCATCTGGATTCAGGGGGCCTCTAGGTGGGTGAACTCCTTGTGGCACAGGAAGCCTGACTGATTTGGGATCCTGCTGCATCATAAGCATCATCATCATCTGCTGCTGCTGCTGCGGTGTTTGTGGTGGTGCCTGGGCTTGCTGCGGTGGTGGCTGTGGCTGCTGCTGCTGCGGCGGCTGTGGCTGCTGCGTGTGTGGCATGAGTTGAGGTGGCATCTGCTGAAGTGGTCTTTGTTCCACTGGCTGAGATGGATAACCTGAGACAAGATGATACATTCATTAAAACCAAACAAAGATCAGAGAAAGCAGAATTTCTGCAATGAACAGGATCAGATAGAACATAAAGCCAGAAGCCCGTTTATCTTACGCAAGAGCCACACTAATGAAACAGGCTTTACAAATAAGGACAAAGATTTTACTTAATTCTTTAAAATATTTTTACTTAATGTATGAATGACTTGCATGACATTTAATTGGAGATCTCTTAGTGTATCGTATCAGCTACTAGCTATTACTCCAGATTCATGCCACCTGAAAAGTCTCTGCAACTGTCCATGGGCTTGCTTTCACTTACAAATGCAGAGTTGGACCTTCACTAATTAATACTTCTCAAAACGAACTGAAGAGTTTGACTGGCCCTGCGGGACATGGACTAGCATACCTGCTACAGACCTGACATTTCCTAGCGTACAAAGTAGAATCTGCCATGTGTTACTTGGCCAAAATTGGTGCTAAGAACCACTCGTGTGGCTTATAATATAAATTCCTTTGTGGACTTTGGACTTTTTCCTCCCTACATGCAAAGGATAATTCCAACTGCAACCTCTGTTTCTTAATTCTGAAAAATCAGCTATTGGTTAATGCTAAATTTTTAAGACATCTAGAAATACAGAATTTATCAATTATGTTATTGCTGAATAACTCTACAGTATTCAATATAATACCTGCAGGATGATACATGAGAACGTGGGCACCTCTTCATTGTGAGCTAATTCAAAGAAAACACTTAAACAATGGTACCAATTAGTTACTATGAGGAAAAAAAGCTTTGGACTTGAATGTGTGGTAAGACAAATAAAATAGAACTGTCACAAAGATCAGTTAAAAGCTCTCCTATTGTAATTACATTCAGATAATTCACAGAAAAATCCTACTACCTGGTGGCCTACTTGCGAAATCTGAAAGTTTAGGGCCTGAATTATCTAAACTCATTCCTTGTTCTCCAGACATCGACGACTGATCACTCTCCTCCAGGCCAGCTGGACGTGGTTCTGAAGAACTGAAAGAAAAATAATTGCCATTAAGATCCAGCCCTCACGTTAGTGTTTGACTTCTGCTTCCATAACCAAGCACTCAAGTAATTAATTCCTAGCACTTTTCACAGGCCTGCAAGTCACTCACGAAAAATGCACCACAGCCTCTGGTGTAACACGACAAATGTGAACACAGAGCCCAGGGCTGCTGACAGTCACTCCCATGCCTTCAACACTACTGAAAAGGAAACGAGTTGCCTGGTGCTCTATTGATCTTAAACATTTCCTTCCTTTGTTTCTACTGTGAACCTGAGTTTTATAACTAAGAGAATGCCTATGGATATTCCAAATGATATAGATATATATATTTAAACTAAACAGTCTTCCCTCTAATACTGCTGTGATATCTGTATAGATAAGTATCATGGGTAGATGCAGAGAAATTTATTTTAATGGTAGCACTTTTTCTTCCAGTATTGTACCCAGAAGGGACTAGCTCAGGGTATCGGAGACCTCTGTTAACATTGCAGCAAAAATGCACTGACATTTTTGTGCATAAGTGACATAAGTCACCCACCAGAGCACAGACCTTTGTGGGACACTGAGGCTCTGTCAGTAATCATGGAATCATAGAATGGTTTGGGTGGGAAGGGACCTTAAAGATCATCTAGTTCCACCCCCCTGCCACGGGCAGGGACACCTTCCACTAGACCAGGTTGCTCAAAGCCCCATCCAACCTGGCCTTGAACCCTTCCAGGGATGGGGCAGCCACAGCTTCTCTGGGCAACCTGTGCCAGGGCCTCACCACCCTCAGAGTGAAGAATTTCTTCCTTTTATCTAATCTAAATCTCCCCTCTCTCAGTTTAAAGCCATCACCCCTTGTCCTATCACAGCAGGCCCTTGTCAAAAGTCCCTCCCCAGCTTTCTTGGAGGCCCCTTTAGGGACTGGAAGCTGCTGGAAGGTCTCCCCGGAGCCTTCTCTTCTCCAGGCTGAACAACCCCAACTCTCCCAGCCTGTCTCCATAGCAGAGGGGCTCCAGCCCTCGGATCATCTCCGTGGCCTCCTCTGGCCCCGCTCCAGCAGGTCCGTGTCCTTCTTGTGCTGAGGCCCCAGAGCTGGAGGCAGCACTGCAGGGGGGTCTCCCCAGAGCGGAGCAGAGGGGCAGAATCCCCCCCCTCGCCCTGCTGGCCACGCTGCTGGGGATGCAGCCCAGGACACGGGTGGCTTTCTGGGCTGCCAGCGCCCAGTGCCGGCTCATATTCAGTTTTTCATCCACCAGCGCCCCTAAGTCCTTCTCCAGGGGTACTTGATGCTCCAGGAGACACTCTAAGACAATTTAAAATTGTTCAGATTCAATGCCCAATACTTCTACTGAATCAAGACAGCTGTTGCAGACTTAGAAAAAACTAAGTTTCTATAGTCTAAGCTATAGAGCTATCAACATATATGGTCGGAGGATGTAAGAGAAAGAGGGATGAAGAGTAGAAGATCTTAACTGCTTATCGGCTTCACGAATACATGAAGGCTGTAGAGAGATCTACATAATAAAAGCTCTGAGTTAAAATTAAAGACATCAATATAAGCCCACTGCCAACAAAGAGAGGCAGAATCATGCAGAAATGCCAAGGACAAAAGAAATTTTCAGCAAAATAAGAATTTGGGTGGAGAGATCTATCTTACTTAATTTTACTTGGAGTAACAGTTTCTGGCATCTGTACAGCTGATGTGGAGAGACCCAGGCCTCTCCAAATGTCCTATTAACTACCTAACCAACGCTCAAAAAGCAGTGTGCGACTTGAAAGTCCCTGAACTTCTGCAGGTCAAAACTGGGGAGAACATAAACCAAGAGAGAAGAAAGGTAAGAAATGGGGCAAATGCAGAACTGTTCCCAGCACTGCTGCTGAGCAGGCAAGTGCAGCCAAGGAAAGCACCTGGAGTTAAACCTTTTGTCTAATCCAGCACACCACCAATTTTTGTGACGCAGTTGTTGTAGGCATACATGCCTCCGCCAATAAATGTGATGAAAAGTGGCAAAATGCGTACACATGCCCCAGAAGCATTATATTAGCAGCCACAAATGAACAAAAATTCTGGCAGCAAAATCCCCCAGAGAAGCTGCAGCCTTTGATGTAGGTGCCAGCAACGCGACCTGGAATAACTGCCTAAAATTGTGACTACAGTCTTCAATTTGTAATTTTGCCATTTATGATTTCTTTATAATGGTGGGAGATTAAAAATGCTACAGTTAAAGATTAGACAAAAAGCCAATGCAGAGCATCACTGCACAAACAGGTTTAACCTAGAAAACAATCGTGGTATGAAATCGATTCTCAGAAAACATCTGCCAGATGGGTCCAATCAGGCAAGCTGTACAAGCCTTGCAAAACAGACATGAGTTTTGTTTGCTGGTAAAGAAGAGCAGTTATCGTAGGAAAGATTGCTACTGCAGTTGCTGGAAAATGTAAACATAACTTGAATTTTGAATGTAGCTGAAATTCACTGGGCATATTTAGCAACCACCACTCATTAAAAAATCCCAAATTGTGAATACGAATAACAAGCAAGAAGAGAAGTTTGTGTGAGAGGGACAAATATTCTGTATTTGTTCTTCTTTCCTATTGCTCTGGATGTGGAAAAAAAACCCCAAACGACTGCACATTAGGTGCAGTACGGATTGTCATCAGTGAACCCTTTGCTCCACCAGCGGCATTCTCAAGCACAACCTTCAGACAGAAAATCCCTTGTCAGAGTGGAGAGAGAACTCCAGGAGACAAAACCACAAAAAACCAAACCCAAAAAGGGCTGCAGATGCTGAAAGAAGGTGTGCAAAAATAACATTACAGTACAGACGCAAGCAGAGCCAGCCCTGCCGACACGGCACAACGCTCTGCAACAACTTTTGCTTTTAGAAGAAAGGCACTCGTCCTCTGGTGCTACGTGAGCTTCGCTCCCCGTGTGCCCAGGGGGACTGCCACCTCCAGACCCGCGGTTAAAAGCTCTCTGAATCCGGCTGAGAAAAACTCCTGCCCCGCAGTGCTGCTCACCACCTGCACATCACACTTCCCACGGGAGACGGCAAATCTGAATGCCAGCAGTGATTTTACTGAGTGTATTATTTCTGTTCTACCAGCACACGTGATGTTTATGGTCTGTGCACAGGGGAACATTAAACAACAGTTTGTTTGCGCATGTATTTAATAGAATTAACTAACATGTTTTATCTACAATCACATTCCATCTAGCATCTTTTTCTCAGTTTACATCCCATTACCTACAAGTCTTCAGGTTCAGAAAACAGACGCAATCATTTTTAAACAACCTACTTTTCCCAAATGTCTTGGTTTCCATTCCAATGCTGAGGTGCTCAATTAAGCAAACCCTTAAAACTATTTTAGACTCAGCTGATTAAACTCTTTCAATAGCTCACTTATCCTATTTACATTCCAATATGGCTCAGTCTACAAACCATATTATTAATGGTACTTATGTTATTCTATTATTGCATCTCAGAAATTATTTCTAAGAAGAAAAACAGATTCATTTTTAGCACGTTTATCAAACTAGCCGCATTTCCACACAAGGTTTGCTGCTCCGAATTCTAAAATTTCTGAGGAAGGATAACAGAGAAGCAGCCGAGATGAAAAGCATCCTATTTGCTTCTGACGCAAAAGCAAGCGATCCAAATCAGATTTAAAAGAATCAGCAATTCCAAGACAGGAAAATGCTGAGCTTGCCTAACGATGCTAGGGAAGCAGAGAGCAAATGAGGCGGGAAGGTATTACAGCCAGCTTTCGTTGGAGTCACCCTCCTTTTGCTGGAGAATAATCTCAAAATCATTTATAAGGATAGTTCCCTTCTTAATGCTCCCGCAAGGACAAAGTGATTAATATACAGCCCACCAAGAAACAAAATACTAATCCACATCAGGTGCCAAAACAGCATTCTGCAGGTAGCGGTAGCAAGAGAACGTTCACTGAAAGTTTAAGTGATAGAATAAGTACAGAGTGGTATTTCCTTTGTAAGTACACCCAAATCTGATTAAAAGCCTTATTAAGAGCTAGGAATTCTTTTGAGTTGTCATAGCTCAACAGAAAAGCTGCAATTTAGGCTTCTTTTATTGTGAAAACCTTTTAACAAGCAAATAGTCTCGTGGGGCTTTGTAAGCTCAGAGGAGAGCTTTATATATCTGTTTCTTGATATTCCCAGGCCACACTGAAGCTGGGTGATCATCAGTAAGACCAATGAAAACAAAATCCTAACAAGGCTTTTCTTTAACGATTAACAGACTTTCTTTTCAGAAGAGAGTGCCAACTCGTCTGCTCCCTCCAAATCCTTTGTCATGTCCATGGCAAGACAGCTTACTACAGCAGTGGTTACTGTTAGTTTATTGGAGTCTATTTAGGATTGAAGCATTTCATTTTTTACACATAGTGCCAGACCTTTCCTACCTAGAAATACAAGGCTATTTTTGTCTTTGATTTGGGACAAAAACAAACTTTCCATGAAAGATGCAGATGACTAATATTGACACAAGGTTTGCATATTCTACTTTGCTGCAAATTATCAGCAGTGCCTACCGGTACTATACAAATTGCTGTTGGGTAGCGGCTATGCAACAGGAATGTTTTTCATATAGAGAAAAGTAAGACATCGTTATTGTTTGAAAGACATCTGGGTAGCTTTGAATGTCAGGTGAACAACAAACAGGAAGATATCTGCTTGCTATTTATTTGAGACTCTCTGCAGGATCCAATGTATCAATAGCAGGAAGACGCATGTTCTACCGTTATGCTACTACTGTCCTTTACAACTGGACCACACGACACTACCTTGTGCAATATACTGTTACAACCCACTCTTGCCAAATTAATTGCACTTAAACTTCTGGAATGGCAAAATGAAGACACCTACGTGCCCCCATATACCTCCCTTCCACGTAGCCAGACTATCAAAGCTAGAAAGCTTGGCATGTCGTCACCTACGGCCTCCCCTCGCGGCAGCAGCGCAGCAGGATGGGTCGTGGCTGTCCGCAGCCGCACACCTGGGCACGAAGGAGCCCTGCTATACGCATCCCAGAAGCTGGCAAGGCACACCGAGTCAGGCATGGCAAGAGACGAGCCGGTATCTCGGTTACGGTTTCCAAGTCACCCCGCAGTTGCAGCCTACCCGCACGATGGCCACTTGGTTCTAGCTGAGTCACTTTAACCAGGTTTTCACAGCTGGCCACAGACTCCGTACCCCTTCAGATTTAATCTGAAATCACACGGCCTGCTTTGCAGCAGTGTTGAGCCGGTAGGCCATACCATGACCATATATAATTATATAGCAGGTATTTGAAAGACTTTTTTCAAGGCCTATTTAATTAGCGTGCTTTGCTTTACCTTTGCTATGCAGCATTTCTGCACCTGTAAAATGCACGTCATAGCTCCTGCATTTTATTTTAGTACTAGTTAAGCCAATTAACGATTGTGACAGAAGATCACTTGCTATAGATGATGTGAGTTGTTTCAGTCCAGAACTAAAACGTCCATGAGAAAATTAATTCCATCTTCACAAAGGAATCATGACATTGTGCAGAAAATGCAGGTTGGAGTTATGCACTTAATAACCAAGGGAAAAAATAAAATATTGAACAGTCACTTAGTACCTGAATGCCATCCACTCTTTGCACTGAACTGGACATCTGTCTCTGGAAAGGGCAGCAAAAACCTCAGGCTAAAGACTTATAACGATTATTCAAAGGAGTGGGACTGGTGGAACCAGAGCCACACCAGTCGCTTAATGTGCCATTGCTACCTTTTTGTTTGTTTAAGAATTTAACTTTGAAATTTGGATATTCCTGTGCTAGGATTTTCCATGCAAAGTTTTCCCATTTTTTAATAAAACAAACTGGAAATAATCCCCAGAAGTTCCATCAGGTGGATTCCTGTCAATGCCCCTGTGGCTCATCTGCAGCATCAGAATAATTGGGTATAGCATATCTGCCTTTACAGTTTAAGCTGGATAACGGTACAGCAGCAGTAGTCTACCACCCTGTGCTGGTATTAGTAGACTGTCAACAGCAAAAGGTTACAGGACAGCTGGCCAATGAGGAATATGCCGGCCAAAGAGGAATGAAGAGATTCGGCAATCTCGCATTTCCACTGAACAGGTCCATTCATTCATTATCTCTCAATATCATCCATTTGCCTCTTTCCTCTCAAGAGTTGTGGGGGTTTTTTTCCTTCCTGAGCTCTCCTAGGCCAGGAAGACCTGCACTGCTTGGGCTTGTTATCCTCATACCCAGAAAGTACCAGGTTCCTCCCTCTAAATTCTAACTGCAGCTTCAACTAAGAGAGAAGTCCAGCTCAATTCCAGGCATAAACATGTCAGGATATAGAGATCATTCAGCAAACAACCCCCCAAAAATCCCTACTGCACATGTTATATGGAGGCTTCTAATTCTTCTGAAAGTACTTCCCAACCTTTGCTCGTGGCTGTCAGACTGCTTGAAACAGCCAGCCTCCGCTCCCAAGGGCTGTGGCACCACGTGCCGCATCCTGCACGTCCTTTACCCAGTAAAGGCAAGGAACGGTGCGGTTATAATTGGGTTTATAACCGAGCTGGGATGTTTGCATGTTTGTTTTTTAATCTCGAACGAACTTTCCAGTGGCAGACTTCCCAGGGGGTTATCATTTAACTCTCGAGAGAAATTGCTAGACTATCAAATAATGTAAGTCCTTTCTCACCCCATACTTGCTGAAAAAGTATTGACAAGTTGCCTGCGGAGGTTCCCCATGCCCCTTACAAAAACAATGTAATATAAAACCTACGTTGTTTGTTCTAGTTGTTGATTATTTTTCTTCTTCCTTGGAGGCTTCTTCTTCTTCGGCTTGTTGGCATTCTGATTATTTTGTTTGTTGTTCACACCAAAGTGTCCTGCCGATATATCGCTTTGTAGAAGGTTAACCAAGAGTGGACTTGTGAGCGTAACATCTTTATTGACAGGAAAAACGGGATTCTGCCCACAGGAAATCTGATTCCCATTTGGCGTTCCACTAAACCCCGTATTGAAAGGCAGCCCATGGCCAGAGAAATGACTCCCTGAAGCATTGTTGTTTCCTTGCATTGCTTGCATATGAGAAGGCACCATGTTTGGCTGCTGCACAGGAACATCAGGTAACATCTGTGTCAAGTTCACATCATTATTTGTTGTAGTAGTAGTATCCCCAAGTTGCTGAGATATGTGAGGACCAGGTCCAGTGGGTCTTAAAACTTGCCCTTGAATTCCCATAACCTGAGAAGGATTACCATTCACAGGGCCTTGCTGCGCCATCATCTGCCCAGTGAACTGCACCATGTTTCCTTGCATGTTTGGGGTTGGTCCTCTCATCAGTTGAGCTGGCCCCGTCATAACATTGGACTGGTTTTGAGTACTAAAAGGCTGTTTATTTCCTTGCATCTGAGTGGTCATCATCTGTTCCATCATCGAGTTTTGCTGTAACAAGACCTGGCCCTGAGCTCCCATCATCTGATTGTGTGTAGACATCATCTGTTGTCCCTGCTGGGAAATCATCTGCTTGGGTGGGGTCATCCTTTGGGGAGAAGGACCAAGATTTTGGTTTTGTGGCGTCACCATCATTTGGCCTTGCGGCATGAGCTGAGTTCGAGAAAGTATCATCTGGTTTTGAGGGTTCAGCGATCCCTGAGTCTGAATGTTTACCATCTGTCCTTGAGAGGACACAATTTGCTGATGCATTCCCATAAGCTGTGACTGTGGTCCTTGCTGGGGCTGTCCCTGTATGTTGCCCATGTTAACTTGTGGCACCCCACTAGCACCAGCCTGCTGGTTGTTCATATTTCCATGAAGTCCCATTAGATTGGTCTGCATCATATTTGGTGGGCCATGTGGTGCTTGCAGCTGATTTTGAGGAGGTCCAGATCCTTGGGCACCTTAAAAAAAAAATTGCCAGTAAGAAACTGATTGGAGTGGTATAAGAGTTTTCACAACTTTTGATGTTGAGTAAGTACTCCAAAATGGTTTTCCTCCCTTTTCCAAAGAACTGGAATATCTGACATATTTGCAGTCCTGTGATGCAACGTTTGATGCTACTGATACATGTTAGTCGTCAAAACAGAACACCATACTTCTCAAAATAAACACTTAGAGTGGTACTTCCCGTGTACCCCACTGCAGAAGATGTAACAGAAATTAAATTTCCGTTGTTATCTGTATGTAAGTTTGAAAATTTTCCAAAATATCACCAACTCAACAGAATAATTCCTAACCAAAATAAGCTTCAAACCTTGAGGTTACTTTATAACAGGTTAAAAAAATAAATACACATGGAGTACTGATGAAATGACACTATGAGGGTACCCATAATCCAGATAAAAGACTAATAATCAAATTGTTAAATGGAGACATTTGTGAACTAAAGATTTAATTTTTACAGGACTGAGCGTAAGGAGACTTCCAAAGCTTTCAAAGGAACTAATAATTAATCTTTTCAAAGCAGAACAAGATTATTTTGTTATTCTGCTTCTAAGATAATAAAACCTTTTTTTTTTTTTCCTGGACAAGAAGTTCCTTTTGTGTTGTATCTTTATTACCCCCAGCCTCCAAATTTCACTGCTACTTCCATTCAATTTCTTAACTTATACTTCTGGATACTAGTACCACCGTCCTAATCGATAATAGTTGGATTGTTTGAAAAACGTGAGCAGCCTCCTGCTTTTCTTCTCCTCATTCAGCAATACACACAGAACGCCCCTGCAGCCCAGCTAGTTAACTCCCTATGAATGACAAGAGTTTCATGTTTTGGTATCTGTGTTACACCAGTAAAGGCGTAATTTTTGTACAAAAAAAGAAAAAACAGCGGAACACCGCATTCCAAACAGACCTGCATGCTGCACGTTTTGGCTAGTTTGCAGCTGCGGCGCTCCGCTGTTCACCGGTGTCCCTGGAGCTGTGGAAGGCACCTGCCCTTGCATGAAGTTCTGGTTAGCCTGGCCTGCAGGGAACCCCGGCGGGAGGCGCTTGGGCATTCCTGCACACAAGAATTTTCTCATTAGTAACTATGGAAAACAGGAAGAAAAAGAAGAGAAAATCTGTAATTGGAGTATGATAGGAAGAATACCTTTGAGTCTGTACTGTCACACTACAGGTTCAGGCACAAAGCATTTTTTGCCAATATATGAAACCCACTGAAGACATTTATAGTTCTTATCTGTGCAATAATTCTGCCTAACAAGCTACTATGACTCAGTTCAAGCTGTAACTTAAGTACAAAACTTACCCCACGGAGAAGGTGAAAAGTCCATGTTTGACTTTTTAGAAACCAGAAATTAAAGTAACATAGTTTGCTGTTTTCTTCTCTAACGCATCTCAGCTCTAATCAGGCCCTTAACTTACTCCATGTACGCAAACACGAATAACTTGCATTTCTGTTCCAGCGATGTGCTCCTCTCAACAACAACTCTCGCCATAACACACCGGGTACACGCTCCTTAGCGCCCCTTTGCACTGCTGCTGTGTTCACGCACACTCAGAGTAACCTCTCAACCCAGTGAGCTGAGTAACCTCATGAGACAGCGTGTCCAGAGCCCGGAACGGCCGCTCATTCAAGTAACCCTGCTACTCCTGCCGCAAGAGCAAGTAATTCTATCGGGCCCCTATCTGGCACAACGCCCACACTTTGACATATCAAAACATCACCGCTGCCCTGGGACAGAGAGCAAAGCCTTCCCTCTACCTACCAACGTGAGCAGCAGCATAAACGGATTTAACAGAACCCGCTTCTTTTTAACTCACTGTCAAACAGACAATGCCGCAGACCTAGAAGCAACCCTGTCCTCCCTTATTTTTCTGACCCGCGATACACAGCCAGAATTTGACTTTGGTTCCTTCTACAGTTACAGCTTTCTTGCACGCTTAATGGTACTGCTTGTGTTAATTAATTTGGTCTTAGGTTTGTAACTAATATTTCGAGACAATCAAGTTTACAGTAAAACAATAAGACACATCTGCAAATATGGAACATATACTTGTTGAAACATTGCATCACCAGACTCTAGTTTTAGCTCTGCTAAACTTTTAGGAAAGTTTTGCATGTAGGAATGCTTGAACTGAGGAAAAAAAAGCGTTAACTTGGCCTATTCCAAATCTAATATAAATTCTGATTTGTTAAATTAACTAGGTGAAATGGAAAGCGTTTGAATGTATTCATTTGCACCAAACCTTCAAATGCAAGATGGCTTCAAAATTGAAAAATCTGTAATTACAACTTAGTTAACATAATGCAAGATGGCTTCAAAATTGAAGGATCCATAATTACAACTTAATTAACATACAAATTGCGGTAAGGAATGAGCATGCACAGAAGCCAGGCAAAAATCTCAGCAAGTGGAAGCAACACAGCTTTGCTGAAACCAACGCAGTCCTGGCTTCTTAAATCAGCTGAGGATACAGCTCACAGCAGCTTTACTGATTTTACCAATGAAGTGTACAGGGAGTCCAAATAACGTATTCTGGTAGTGTATTGAGGTGTCATTTTTAACTCAAAAAAAGTAGGGTTTTGTTTGTATTAGGTTTACTTAGAAAGGCAGGAGAACACAGAGGTTATGCTGTCTAGAGGCCATGGCTACGCTACCTAGCGGAAAGGATTCCTGATGGGGACGTATGGCTCGTGAGGCACAACCGTAGGGAAATGTGACTACAATAAATAACTGCTTCCAGATGGAGACAAGGTAAGATACACCAAGTATAGGGCACTGGCAGATCCTAAGAACAGTCTGGAAGAGTAGAACCTTGAAATTGAGGCAATTCATCTGAATCAAATTCATCTAAATTCAAATGAGACCCATGGTACAAACAGTGAAAACAAGAAGCTTCTCCAGATCAGCAGACCAAGAAACGGGTATTCCTTACAGCTTTTTGGACAGATTTCAGACGTACAATGTGAGAATGCAAAAAATGAGAATATATGTGTGTGTGTGTGTAGGTGGACACAGAATATGGCTCATATTTTATAAGTACAGAAAGAAAATCTTTCAAAGGCTTGTGTACGGGTATCTGAGAGCAGCCATTCAAGAGAAAGATGAACAAATGAGCGAGCAGACAGAAGTGCTACAAGTCTGGCACAGAACTACAGAAGGCTCAAGGGGAAAAAAACACCAAGGACACAAAAGAAATCTTGGGATTGACAAATGACATTCCTTCACTGTTAGAGAAGAGTTCTAGGAGTAGTAGTTAAAGATGCGAGTGCAGATGTCCAAGGAGAAAACTAAAGACAACATAGCCAAAGGGGAAGTTAAAACGTGCCTTGACCTCCTAATTTTAGAATCGGGAGTACAACAGCACAGCAATAATAGCTCTTTCCTCTTTTATACGGAAAGAAACTGATGACAAATAAAGACAGGGTCAAGAAGAAACATCCACAACTTAGAAAGGAAGATGCAAAATAATGCCTCATTTCTGTAGTAGAAAATGTAAATGGTGACAGAGGAAGCTGAAGGGAGAAAGAAAATGTTTGTTTGTTCTTATTATACTCTCTCTCAAAAAAAAATAAATCCCCCCCACCCCCCAAAAGAACAACCCCAAACCAAGACAAGAACCCCACACCATCTCTGAACATCCTGAACTTGCTTAAAGGCAACAGAAGAATTGTCAAGAGGACGACTGGCAGCCATAACCAGCAGCTGCGTACAGCAATTTCCTTCTGCAGCGGCCCAGAGTCCGCCCTTGGGTTATCGCTGTGACACTGCAGGACAGGGATACGTAGCAGAAATGAAGTGATGCTGATGCTAATTCACCCATACTCGCTTTATACTCAATCTATGCCTTTATTCTGTCTTTTAAAGGATCTTTCCAAAACTAACAGCAACATTAGTTCTAGCCATTTTATGTTTATTTTCTTTTTAAAATAAAAGAAGGTCTCAGTACTTCTTACCTCCTAAACCAGGGTGTAAACCTTGTGGACCTTGGTTTTGTTGCTGCATCACCATGAAGTTGGGGGGTACGTTCCCCTGCTGCACCATAGGATTACGACTAGGAGAACTGACAGGCTGCTGAAATCCCTGGGGAAGCGTGCTACTCTGGGGAGGCCTTGGTCCCATCTGCTGCTGCGTCTGGTTAACTGTTGGAGATGATGCAGGAGATCCCTGCTGGAAGGAGGAGGGAGAGGAAGCAGGAGACTTGTTGGTCAGGTGGGGTTGCTGTAGTGGCGTAGGAACCCGTGAGGGCCCTCCCTGAAGGCTTTTCATTTGAGGAGCAGTAAACTGGCCAGGATTGCTCATTTGGGGAAAGTTTGAGTGAGCCTGGGAAGCTTGCTGGCTTCCAAAAGGATATGGAGGTGGAGGATGAGTAGGAGTTTGTACTGTTGCTAGAGATGGTCTTGCTTGAAGTTGCTGCTGCATTTGTCCAGGCAACGGAGCCTTTTTCCAACCCTGGTTTACTGTCAATGTACCCAATGCTCCCTGGGTTGGAGGAGGCTGAAGTGCTCCAGAAGGAAGCTGGTTCCAGCCAGGGGGAACTGGAACCTGTGCTGGTGAAGAAAATGAAGGTCGAATACCCTGCTGTGGCTGCTGATGTGGCTGGGGAGGACGTGTCTGCAACTGCGTCTGCTGCTGTAGCTGCTGAAAGTTGGCTGAGTTCATCTGCCTGTTTACAGGAACTGACTGCATTGAATGGAGCTGGGGAGCTAAAGATCCAGATGGATGATTTTGCTGCTGGATATTTAGCCCAGATAAGAGTGGGTCCATTGCATCTAATAAAATAGCAAAGAAAAGTAAAAAAAAATAACCTACTGTAGACAAAACCCACCCCAAAACAAGAAAGGGTAAATTTCTTGCTTGCATTTGCTTACTCTGCATAAAAATTCATGCTCCAGTGTTCCAATTTCTCCAACAGACAGAACAGGCAATGCTCTAAGTTTTCAAAATGTTTGGGAATCCTGAGGAGCTAGGTCTTATCAATTTATAACCTCTACAATAAAGCTCAATAGCTCCACAGCGCTTGTTGCTACAGACTAATGTGAGCCTTCTACACGCTTAGAATCATAGAATCACAGAATTTCTCAAGTTGGAAAAGACCCATAAGGATCATTGAGTCCAACTCCCTGCTACTCACAGGACTACCTAAAACTAAACCATATGACTAAGAGCATTGTCCAGATGCGCCTCGAGCTCTGACAGGCTTGGTGCCATGACCACCTCCCTGGGGAGCCTGTTCCAGGGACCCACCACCCTCTCAGTGAAGAACCTTTTCCTAATGTCCCATCTGAACTTCCCCTGATGCAGCTTCATTCCATTTCCTCGTGTCCTACCGCTGGTCACCAGAGAGAGGAGATCACCACCTCCCCCTCCGCTGCCCCCCTCGAGGAAGGTGTAGACTCTGATGAGGTCACCCCTCAGCCTTCTCTTCTCCAAGCTGAACAAGCCAAGCGACCTCAGCCGCTCCTCATAAGTCTTGCCCTTGAGACGCTTCACCATCTTGGTCGCCCTCCTCTGGACACACTCCCATAGTTTGATGTCCTTCGTCTACTGAGGCGCCCAAAACCGCACACGGTACTCGAGGTGGGGCCGCACCAGGCCAGTGCGGAGTGGGACAATCGCCTCCCTCGACCGGCTGGCGATGCTGTGCTTGACGCAGCCCAGGCCACGGCTGGCCCCTTTGGCTGCCAGGGCACACTGGTGACTCCTGTTCAACCGGCCACCAACCCAAACCCCCAGATCTCTTTCCGCGGGGCTGCTCTCCAGCCTCTCATCCCCCAGTTCGTACATGTAACCCACCTGTTGGGGCTATTATCCCTGCCAGTTAAAAAAAAGTGGCATAACGAGGAATTAAGGTAGTATCATAAACTAATATTCCCAGAATATTTAAAACATTCATGAAAAATGCTGTCTGTAAAAATAAATACTGCAGAGATCTACAGAAGTTGGCAAGTACTGCCACCATTTTATGGAGGGACAAGTAACAACCCCCTCTCTTTTTCTGTAGTCCCAAAATGCAAGTAACTCGTACTGGTAGAACTGTGAAGAATAAACCCTAAACATTCACACCCCCCAGATACCCGATCCTTAAACTTCCAGTCTACCTACGCCTCCTGAAAAGCACGTGCTCCGTCTGGTGCATTTGCTTCCTACCAGAGACATCTGCCTCGTTCAACCTATCCTTCTCTTACCTTTATCTAAACATAAAGCTCAGTCACAACAGTTCTACTGCAAAAATACCACTGCCACTGCTCAACACATTTGAACAAAATACCAAGCAAGCTGGTGGCTTATGAGGCACCTGAATTATTTGAAAAGTTTTACCAGATTAATGGGGGCAGGGAGGGTTCCACAGAAAGAGCAACTCTCAGAAAGGGCAGGGGAAATACGCCAGGACAATTCCGGGGTACTCTTATGAGTACACGCTCAAGCCTGTGTGCTGAAGAATAAAAATTCAAGAACATTTTCAGGTCAGTGCTGTGACTAAATTTTACCACCTGGCTGTGAGGAAGGCCGAGGTGTTCTTGGCTGCAGCTCAGCAGTAGCACCACTTGCCACCATAGAAGAGGGCACGTTTCCACCCTGGGACATCATGACAGCTGCAGCATTGCTCATTCTTATTAAACCTTAAAAAAACAAAAATAAAAATTATCAAGTATTGCAGTTTTCACATAGAGAAAAATTTTAGATTTATTTTTATTTTACAAGAAAAAATTGTATTTGTAAATAAAACATTTCTTTAGACTTTGAGATTTGTTTGTCCGAAATAACCTGAGGACACACATCCCCCTCTGAAAGCTTAGATTCCCTGGTATAAAATAAAGAAGTTGAGGTCATGCTGAACCTTTTCCTTTAGCACCAAACCTTTAAAAAGGCTACAGAAGGAAACACTAGCGACTCATGAATTACTTGAGCCTGACCTGCCACTAAAGTCACTGAGTGACAAGATTGTATCAAAGTTATACATGTACTAAGGTGTTTGCGAGATCTGATACTAGAAAGTAACTGAGGTGTTGCAAGAGAGAAAAATTTCAATGTTCCACTTCCACAGGCTGCTGTTTTATAAAATGGTTTATATTGTTGACCTGTTGGTTATATTGTTGTTATATTTATACTGCTTACATTTGCACTGTTGACCTGCAGGCAGGAGATGAAGCTCATGATGGTCACAGCGGAGATGAGAGCGGCTGCTTTCAAAGTAAACCTTTCTTTAAATGTTTCATATTCCTTGTTAAGCACAATGATTTAACTACTGTTTAATCACGTTTCTGCAGAGATGAAATGTTCTTTCCATTCCTTCTCATCAACAGCCACGCGGGCATCTTACATTAACTCTGACAAAACACGCTCCCAGGTCTTTTAATTGCTTTAAATCCTATTTACTAAGATACTAATTAGATTATTTTGCCTTATGATTCAGCTATTAAAATAAATTACATAGTAATTTTCTTTTAACTCTTCATAAAATCTGACTTTTGTAGTTAAAAACTACTTATCGTGCATATACAATGCACTAAAATGCAGAGTTTAAGAAAACTACACCTCTCCACAAAAATTAATTCTCTATGGTCAGATCTCAAAAGTTTATCAGAAAATAAGAAGAGACACTAACAATAACAGTATCCTGTCCTTCCCATAATTATAATGGATTTAATCTAAAATAGTTTATTATTGTACACTGAATAAAGGCTGATGCGCATTTTCATAAAGGCAGCCAACCAGAAAACTGTGATAATTTGTGCACATTTCAAAGTGACTTCGCTATACGAGACTCATCTGCTTTAACAGTCTTTATGTAAAAAACCAAACCAAAACAAAGCACCAAAGCCAAAACAAAACCCCAAACCACCAAACCCTCAAAAAACCCCAAATCAAACCAATCTACCCCACCCAAATCACTCCAATGTTTGTGGGACAAAATGCAGCCAACTCTTTAGTTTACATAACGTGGGACATGGTTTGACAGTCCAGAAACAAGAACACTCATTAATTAAAATGGCAATTATAATTCTGCCAATGATAGTCGCTATAATTACTGCAATTTTATGATTAGCTTAGTAACAAATTTTGAAGTGTATAAAGCTAAACAAATAAAACCCAAAGGAATTTACCTTGTCCCCCTTGCATGGGAAACCCTGTTTCCATCCGCACTGAGTTGCTCGCTCCCAGGGGCCCGTTGATTCGCACATCTTGGCTTCTGTTCTGAGCTAAAGCTAAATTGATAGCGCCTTCCCCTAAAAGTAACGCACAATTTGGGTGAACTGAATGATATACAGAAAAGCAGAACACAGACATTTTCAAAAGGACATTTAAAAGATGTCAAGGAAGGAAGAAGGAACTTTACCTGGAATGCGCACTTTAGAAGGACAGTTATGCATCATACTACCCTTATCTTCTGGATTTCAGTTTTAAGAAAAACAAACACCGTGACAGGCATTAAATGCCCTTGGTTTCATCCTGAGTGTGCTCTTGGACAATTGATCAGAGTGGATATTTTAATTGTGAAATCCACTGAAAACTTGTTTTTAAGAAAGCCTCACATGAAACAATTAGGGGAAAAAAGTTAGAGTGCGTTTATTAGCTAACACTCAAAAAACATTTTTCCTGATGCTCAGAGGATTTCCACCTATCATTTTTATTATTAAACCTATTCTTGAAAGAATAAAAGTCTTGAGCTACCTTTTCACCAAAGTCATCCTCCACATCACTAAATTAGAAGTTTTGCAACATTAACCGAGTACACAAAATCACTTGTTTAGTATACTTAAATTTTAGCTTAATGCCTTTGGAAGCAAATTAGGTGTGAAATACCTTCAATTTGAACTGAGAGAATTCCCAGGTCACGAAGCTGTTGGTTATTATTCTGAGCCAGAATTCGCAGCCGCTCAGCAGCTTCACGGGGTATATTGAAGGTAACGCGGACACTGTTCCAAGGCTCTACCTTCTGCAGTTTTAACTTGTTGGATTCTTAAAAGAAAAAAGGGCAGAGTCAGTGCAAAGGCAGTTTTCAAACATGTGTGATGAAATAGCTTGGTAAAAAAGCACAACTGAAAAAATGGAAACAATTATTTGGCTTTGAAAATTATCAGTGGTTTGTCTCAGACAGAGGAGGTTTCTCCAGCACAGGCGTACAGCAACCGATACCGCCAAACCGCTTCAGGGATTTGCCAAAAATCAGCAATATAAAAACTACCCAATTGATAACCAACGCAGTAGCCAACACAATCACTTGACAATATTACTCCAAGACTGAAATATTGTGTGGATAAACTGCTTTGGAAAGATATGAAAATATCTAACAAAACAGATTTAGTGAATCTGTTAGTGAACCAGATGGATGTGTGAAAAAACTGACTACAAGAATGAAACCCTCATTCTTGAAATATTTGCTCTACAAATGCTTGTGAAACGATCTTTTTTTTTTTAGTCAGTGCCAACAGAGTCCTAGCAGTATTTCATTAATTTCTACCATATTATTTAGTTTTTCTGACTAGGTATGTTCAATCCACTGCAAAAAATTGTATTAAGGTCGTGCAAAATATTTAGTTGCAGGTTTTCTGAAAACCTATTCTACATACGAGCGTTTCTACGTAGATCAGTTGTTTTAGAAGTAACAGGTGGGAATTAGCAAAAAGGTAGGGCAGTCATGTTGGATGTATTTATCTGAAGTGGTACCTAACTAAATTATTGCTACAAAATGCATTTAAGGATAATCAAAAATATATTCCTAATACAGGTTTATAAGCTTCCAGTTTCCAGCTTTTCTAAAAGGAAGTCCCTTTGAGAACCATAAACATTGGCCCAAATTTTAATCAGCCAGTTCCTCCACTGTAACATCAGATTTACTGGAAGTTTGCTGACTTTTGGATTCTGAAGAACATCTCATTTAAGAACGGCAATAACTCATTCCTATTTAGGAATCTCTTGTCCTTAACTAATTCACCAAGTCCCTCCTGCTGCTACAGTAACGGTATTATTAAATTCATCCTCTTTCTACCTATAAACCTGGTTTTGGCTGGAAATACGACAGGAGTAGTTTTAAAGCCTCCTTTTGTGGAGGTTTGAACAGTCCTATATTTACCGTTATTAATGTTCCAATATTTTACATATAAAAATTGCATTATCAGTTTCAGTATCTCTAGATATTAGTGCCCAAGTTTCTCATTTTTCAAACATCACATCTGCTAAGTCTAAACCAATGTTATTTACCAACGCGACATTCTGAATATCCTATTTTGCTCTGAATCAGTTTAAGTAACTTGTCGCATGGATTATTTTCAAATTAATTCAACACTGAGTTTAAAAATTTGCTTTCTGCTCTCACAGGTAAGGTCTGAATCATGTTTATTAATCCTGCCATTAATATTCATAACAAACCCAGCACGCAGATGCCTCCATATAACAAAGGCAACTCCATGCAGCTACAGACTGAATTTGTTTCCATTCAAAAACTACACAATTCATCGATGGTATTAACACACATCCTTTTATACCAGTAGCTATCTGTTAGTTTTATGTCTACTTCCAACTGTTTACAAGATACAGCTCAAAATAGTGGTATTTCTTCATAATATTTTTGTCTTATCCCAGCTTTTTCATCTCCCTGAGAGATGATAGCAAGGACCCCAACAACTGATGCCAGACCCAACTGACTACAACTGGACAAAATGGCAAGAAAAGAACAAAGTGACAAAGAAATTCAGTTTGGCTATTCAGAAGTCACAGGTTATTTTTCTGAAAAGGTATTTTACATTACTGACAAAACAAGAAATGCAATGAACATTTTAAAACCTAATCTAGCAAATTAGTTTTGTTTAAACACAAAGACTGCCCACCCGAAGAAGAAAGGTGGATTCTTCATTGCACGGCGTGATTCCAAAAGACCACGCACCAGAAGAGCAGCGTGCTGGGATAGCGACCTATAGTTATCAGGAGAAGCTTGGCTCACAACAGCAGAAAGAGGGAGAGACAGTGTATGGGCAATTACGTGGCTTTTAGGCTGCAGTTATACGACATCATGCCAAGTCAGATCAGCACAGCTCTGGTCCCAGTCCCCAAGGCTCTTCTGGTTACGTGTTCCTGCCACCGCACTTCAGGCAACCCGCCTGGCTATATCTGCTTCTATAGCAAACTAGACTAACGGCAAGAAATTAAGCCGTTATCCTGACCGTTCAGGTAGTATCAGGCGAGGGGCATTGCTGCGGAAACTGGCGGTGGGGAGGGAGCGTATCACGGATCCAAGCACACCGACCCAAGCCATCACAGCACTGCACCCTTACCAAGGGAGCGCTGCCTAGCAAGAAAGAGGGTACTTGTAGAAGCACGACTGCATAACTGAGCAGCTCTATGTAACCACCGTAAGACCCTTTGCAAAGATGCTCAGATGGTGGACAGCTGGCTTTTTCCAGATCTAGATGTGCTGGTAAAAGATGTTATTGTCCCAAAACCTGTTACCACTCACCAGCTACGCAGCTGCCCCCAGACCTCGGTGGGCAGAGGGGTACGTGACAGCACTCCACGTCCCCCAGCAGAAAAAAAAAAAACAGGTAGTGTAGGTCAGCGCAGCAGCAAAGGGGCAGTAACGTCTTGAACTGACACAGGTACTTGAGAGTGAACCTATTCTCAGATGAACTGCAGTGGTTTAAATTGGATGGTTTTAGTAGTAAAATACACCTCCTGTGTGGACAAGCCTGGTTTCACTTTCATATAACACAGCAATGTGTAATGGAGGGAAATGGAAGAAAAAAAACCAAATAAAACATGGGAACTGAATAGGAATAAATGAGCTCACTAATGAATCGGTTTTAAACAATAAAACAACTGCAGAAACTTGTACTCTCTGTCCCTGAGAAGAAGAGCTCCCACATTCACTAAGAAAAACCCCAACAAATCATTACAAACCAACTCACTCAAAACCAATATAATCTATTTCTTTGTACAAGCGCCCTGACTACATAAATAAATATTTCAAGGACAGCTGAAAAATGACAAGAAGGTACGTTACCCATGTGTAAAAGGCCAGGCACATTCTCCAATATGGTATCGAGTTTCTGCTCAAAGTCTCTGTCACCTATATTTCCTTTAAAAGCTACAAAGATCGTGGAATCCTCAGGAGCAGCCTCCTGTTTCAGTTCATCTTCCTCCAGTCCTGAATCAAAATCCACCTCTAAGTCTTCCATAGCTGAGGAGTACAAGGAGGCATAGGTATCTTTTAAGTTAGGTAGATCATCCAAAACCATTGTTTCCAACAATGGGAGCCTGTCAGACGTTAAGATGATGCTTGGGAGGGAAAAAAAGAATTATAGTAAGTATAAGCGTGTAAAGACACGAACAATTGCTTTCAACGGCACATAAGATCATTGAGAGAAAAACCTACCGGGTGACCCAATGCCAGGGTCTGCAAGACAAACTGTGCGACTTTGAAAACGGTGGCCATTGCAGTATCCAAGCTGTTCGTCCACCAGAACAAACAGAAGTGGTTTCCTGACAGAACCCTGCTGCACGTGGCTTGAGAAGTATTCCAGTTGAGCTAAATGACAGTCAGGTAGAAAGGAAGGTACGGGGCGGGGGGGGAAGAGGGGGAGAAAATCAATGGCATTCAATGACATTCATCTCCATTTCGCACAGAGGACAAGCAAGCACCCCGTACCAATTCCACAGTGCCTGACTGCCGGGAAACTGTAAGACTCACAGCAATACTTCAATTATAGAAAAATAGGAGAAAACACCAAATTTAGTTTTAGGGACTGCAGATGCAATAGGCACTGCTTTGTCCAGCAAAGCAGTAGGAAAGCCATAGCACACTTTTACCAGGAGAAATTTAGCATTTGACAAATATTTTACTGACATCCAGGGAAATCTCAGGCATACTATGCCTTCTTTCTAAAAGTTTGTAAAGATTTAGGTGTTTTCAGCTGCTTATGCACATTACAACCTGAAACTTGCTCCCCTGTGCTACCCCACAACTCCCCCCATGCCCCTGCTGAGCTTGGATAAGAATGAATTCAGTAAATCAAGTCACACACCTGATGTTTTTTACTTTATAAAATGTCTCAACTTTGCAATAAATTTTACTTGACATTATGATAGTAATCTGAGCTGTTATGTGTATGGAAGTACAACCTACGACAGAAGCTATCCCTACCTCTACGATGAACAATACCAATGTTTAGTTAAGATACGCGTTTTTCCACTCCAACACAAGCCACCACAAGGGCCACGGCACTAACTCCTCCAGGCGAGACCTCTATTCTCACACTCAACGCTTCGCAAGTATTGCTAAAAGATTAAAACCATCTACACCCACAGCCAAAGCTGATGTCAAAACCAAAAAAGGGACCTGTTCCTGAGCACCGCTGTCAAAAACAAATCAATTCGACAGCCAGGACTGTCAAGACCTCGTAACTCCAAAGCTGTCGGTATTCAGCACAACCCACCCAAAACCTTCTGTTCGGGATGACATACCCTCGAATAGGACACAGATTGGGTTTTTGGCAGATGTTCAAGTTCCCAACGCAAATTAAAACCACAACTCTGAGATTAAAGGTGAGCTGCAGATACTGGCCAGAAAACAGCCTTTTTTAATTAAAAAACATAACTATGTTAGACGAGCTTAGACTCAGCTCTACGTTGTTTGCACACTCACATAACATTGCTGAAGGGACAATATTACAAATGAAAAAACAGGGACTCGGAAGTCACAAAACTCCCTCAGCTTCTGGTCAGGCCTCTACGCACACTCACACTGTGATTTTACAAAATACAGGGGTGTTTTTCTCCCTGGCAACCCTACACCACACTAGGCAGGCTAAATGGCATTAATGAATAATCACCTATTTTACATAGAGTTACTCTCTTCATATTGCAGCACCAGGCCTTCATTCTCAAACACGACTCAAATCTCAGATTAAAAACAAACCTAATTTTGTCTCACAAGCTCTTCTGCAGTCCTGCAACAGAAAGTAAAAATATTTCACAGTCACTGATCTATTTCCACAGCGCTTTCCTAAGTTACTTATTATTACCATGGAAATTTTAAAGATGGGGAATAGAGACAAAAATTTTAAAAATTCATTACCAGGTGAACACGGAGACAATTAAATCTTCTTTTTTTCCCCAGACTCGTTGCTGCTCAGCTCTGTATCTAAATTACAGGTCTGAGTGTTTGGCACCTCCATTAAGTTAAACTACTCAGTTCCACGTCAGGTGCCCAGAATATGAGGATGACAATCAATAAGCATCTGTGTTTTAATTGATTTTCACACGTAATTTCTTGGACAGGGAACTTCCTTACCAGAGCTGGCTTTACACCAACCAGGTGAGAACTCCCTCTCCTTCTGCATTCCTGCATCATTCATTACACATACACTGACTTCGGCAGTCCTACACAAATAATCCTCTTAGTGACCAAGCACAGTCATTCTGTGCACTGAATGAGGCAGGCATCCTGTGAAATACAAGCACTATAGTTTGAAGAAAATTACATAGAAAATTATTTAACCAAAAATCTTGGGTAAGTTTTTCAGGGAGAGAAATCCCAGCTCAATATACAAGCTCTTACGTGTTAAAAAAGCACAATTACTTGGAGGGGATGGGGTGTTCCACTTGCAGCAAGAAACATGAGTGCTTCTGACAATCCCTGACACCAAAGAAATAAAAGTTTCTCTATAAGAACACAAACATTTCAAATCTCTTTTTGAATGGAAGGGTCTGAAGCATCCATCTTCTCCACGAAAGAGCAGAAGCCTCCCAGACTGCTTAAACCATGGCTTTAAAGATTTCATGAAAACGCTGCAGCTTAGACCAGATTCCACCAGCCTCACCTCAACATGCCAAAATCTGACAGGATTTGTTGAAATTATGGCCCTTCATGAACACTATTAAAATATAGTTTGTTAAATCCCAAAGGACCACAGGCTTTGTTTCATCTGACTCAGAAAATCATAGGACTGCAGAGAAAGCTTGAGTTAAGAAAAAAAACCCCAAGGTTGAGCTTTAAATTTTACTTTCTGGATAACAACATGTAGCTACAGCTCCCTTTGCATTTTTTTTTTTCACATTACGCTCCTCAAGGATCTCTGCTACATCCACCCTCCCTCTCAAACACATGCCGTTTAGTCCGTTCCTATATTCAGGTGTAATTTATCTCAAGTACAACAGGAGGAAGTAATGATTTGTGAAATCTTCCTCTTCAGGCAGAGCACAGCACGATGTCCATCTCAAACCAAATGAATCCCAGCTGCATCCCTCATCCTAACAAATTCTGTAATCTCCTGGTTATAGGGTTGACTTCCACAAATCACGAGCCAGCACGGGACCATAATTAGCATGTGCCTGTGTTCAACACTTCCACATAAACACAAAAAGCCTTTAGCATAAGCACACACAGGTAAAACTCTGGTCATTCAACAATTCCTGTAAACTAGATGAACTCCCAGCGGGCTGTAGAGTGTCTCTGACGAGTAAGAACCGTATCTGAACTGATCTGTATAACCACAGCACGTTTCATGAACTTGAGCATTCGTGCCCACATGGCAGCACAAAAAGGTCTCTGAATATCATCCTCCATTCAAAGCACACGCATGGCCTCCTTCCCGCCCCGCACCCTGTTGTTTTAGAGTTTCCAATTTAATATTTCCCATTACACAGTTGTTTCTGGAAACTCAGAGCAAGTCCACGTGGCAATCCCCTACCTATGAACCTGGCCTGCGACAGGCTACACCAGCATAAAAAGTGTTATGCCTGTTTATGATAAAGTTGGTCTTATTCCGTATAGGCTAATTATTAAAAATATGTAACTGCAGTAAGAGAGGTGGGGATAAATAGCCAGATAATAGACTAAAAACCAAAATGCACCTGCAGTATCGTATGGGGGCAAGGGGTGGCAGGGGACAGCCCGGAGTCTCCAAACTGAAGGGTACAGGGCACACCCCGGGCTGCTGGAGGCTGGAGCTCACGGGTACACGTAGCACATGGAGAAAACACCTGACTGACTAAGATGTGCAAGACGAAGACTCTCCAGAGGAAGAATTCCTGTAGGATACAGTGATGCCACAGTCTAGATCTGGGCTGATGGGCAGCTGGGTCCCACCGCATGCCGCGGGGAACCCAGAAGGCAGCTTGTCATGCCATGTGCTGTCCCCACCAAGAGCCCCGACAGCGGAAAGGAAGCCTGCACGACAAACCCAGCGCCACGGGACTGGGCACTGCTTAGAAAATCCCGTCCAGTCCCTGGGAGAGATGGGATTAGGGCAAAACCTGCAACAGCCAGTTGTGGCTATCCGGGGAGCAACTGAACGCGGGAAAGCCAGCGGGCTCTGGAGTGCCAGCACCACCAGGTGGAAGTGCTGGTCATAGAATCATAGAATTGTTCTGGTTGGAAGAGACCTCCAAGATCATCGGGTCCAACCATTAACATATCACTACCAAGTCCACCACTAAATCGTATCCCTTAGGGCCTCATCTAAACGTCTTTTGAATACCTCCAGGGATGGGGACTCCACCACCTCCCTGGGCAGCCTGTTCCAATGCCCGACAACCCTTTCAGGGAAGAAATTTTTACGAATGTCCAATCTAAACCTCCCCTGGTGCAACTTGAGGCCGTTTCCTCTTGTTCTGTCATCTGTTACTAGGGCAGTAGTAACTCTCTCTACAACCTCCTTTCGGGTAGTTGTAGAGAGCGAGAAGGTCTCCCCCCAGCCTCCTTTTCTCCAGACTAAACATCCCCAGCTCCCTCAGCCACTCCTCATAGGACTTGTGTTCCAGACCCTTCACCAGCCTTGTTGCCCATCTCTGGACACGCTCCAGCACCTCAATGTCTGTCTTGGAGTGAGGGGCCCAAAACTGAACACAGTATTTGACATGTGGCCTCACCAGGGCCGAGTACAGGGGGACGATCCCTGCCCTGGTCCTGCTGGCCACACTAGTGCTGATACAGGCCAGGATGCTGTTGGCCTTCTTGGCCACCTGGGCACACTGCTGGCTCATCTTCAGCCGGCTGGTCTCTGGGGTTAAAAAAAACAAAGACAGGAAAAAAAACCCTGGTATCTTGGTATTCTCATCCCAAGATCTGATCCAAACTTAAGGTTAGGTCAATTTGTTTCTTAAACAGAACTTGAAACCTCTTGTGTTGCTTTCTTCTAACCACTGCACTCCACAAAGCGAGTAAACCAAAACAAGGCTTTGTCTAATAACCTGTCCGAGGTTTTCTGCGACAGTCTATTGATTTACAAGCTGTTTATACATGTCGGGCAACTCAGAATAAACACTTTCACAACTGATATCACACCAGAACATGCACCCTCTCAAAACAAATATGCAGGGAGCCCAATTAAATAAAAAGTACTAAAATCCTGCTCTATGCCTGAAAAAAGTACTCTTCCAAATTACACAAAAGATCGGAAAGGGTGAGAGCAGAAGGAAGGATGGACTGATGTCCTTCACTAGCAGATGGCAGAAGTTAGCCCTGAGCAGGATCCTCATCCTCACACTGACCATTACTTAAAGTTACAACAGGGAAGAGGAAGAAAAATCAGTCCAGTAATGAGACTACAATCGAGTCCCTTGGGGAATCCAGAACAGAAAGCGAGGAAAAAAAAGTCTTTGATAGCAGTAGCAACATAATTTCTCATGGATACAGAACCCTCCTTGCTTCCGCCTTCATTGAAAAATGGTTTTCAAGGAACTTAATAGGAAAAAAAAAAAAAGGGAAATGGGAAAAAAAGCATGTCTTGAATAATACACTTTAAAGTTTTCTTGTTTCCTTTGTTTTAGGTGCCAGTGAGAAAATATCTAAAGATATTTATTAGGTTTTTCAGGACAGGGACGGAGGAGGTTCAGCATTGCCAGAGTATTGTTGAGAAGATGGCTTTCTTTTAATGCATAACATACACACATGCACCCACACAGGCATACTTCTAAAGCGTACCACCTATAAACCCAGAAACACTCTGATCATAACACTTTTTATTGCAAATTTGTTAACAGCGCATTATCCTCCCACAACTTGTTTCAACCATTTGTTGCCTAGCATAGTGATCTTGGAGCTTGTTAAATCTGACCAACGAGTAAACCTACATACACACCACCATTCTATGATACAAAGATTAAAATGACATAATTGTTTTTGGCAAAAATACACAAAAAATACCTTTAAAGAAATTCTAGACAAGTGTCATATTGTTACACAAGGAGATTAAATAAGGCTAAGAATCACTGTTATAATACAAAAGAATACCTAAAAATTAACTTAAACATGCAGTAAAATTTCCTCGGAAACAACTCAGCTAGGGGTAGTTCCAGTAATTTGGAACGTCAAACTTTGGCATTAAAGAGGGGGAACACCACGAAAGCGTCTCAGCTGTCCTCTTTGGGAGGAAGGTCTGAAAACAGCTACAAATCTGACGGCAAATGCCTGTAACACTCTATGGAGACAGCCCAGCCCTTCAAACACACACGAGCATTAGAGGCAAGGACCTACTAGTTGGACAGTTAGGAGGAGAATACGTAAGAACAAGAGATATTCAAATGCATCATACGCTTATTTTACCTGCCAAAACAAATTCCACAACTTCAGTATTTTGTGGCATGCAACAGGTCTTCAGGTAATTCCAGACTGGCAAACATGGTTAAACAGCAACTCCCAAAAATGTAATCCTGAAAGAAAATCATCACGTTTCATCAGACAATGATGCAAAATAACAAAAAATACTGAATATAACAATGAATACCTTGATTTTTAATACGTAGTTTTGCACCAAATCCAACTCTCTCCTTAGTAATGTAAAAAGTACATGCTACTATATTCAAATATTAACAGCAAAAACTGAGGAACTGGAAAAAAATCAACCTTTCATTATAGGCAAAAACCTGAATACTCCCTTTGGCTGGAAATAACATTTTATTCTTCTAAACAGGGCAAGTTTTATCTAGAATAATGTATTTATTTACGTCTTAAGATAAACTCTTGTAGATGGAATTCATTTTCAGAAACGAGAAACTGGCACAACCAGGATGCACTTCAGCTCATCCTAAACAGGCGCCTAAATCGGTTCAGGTTAAGCTCGTTCCAGAAACATGTTACAAGCCCACACGACCACCGCAGACGGACATTTTTATTGCAGGTGGCCAACAAAAGCGAGGTGAAGCCATCCCCAGAACCTGCTCCTGTTCACAGTCTCATCAAGTTGCACTCAAACCTCTCAGGGTAATGAAAACACAGCAGTAAAGCTAATGGCTTCAGCGAAAACAAAACACCGCCCCTCAAATCAAGATGATTTATATTAACATCCCAGAGCTGTTTTTAAAGCAAATTTTCTGCTTACACGCCAGCCTGCTCATCAGCGGGGAAGGGGACTACCCAAAAACAAACTGGGGAGCGGAAGAGGGAAGACGACTGAGAAAGAAGATCGCAATTTTCTGCTTTGCCTATCTAGATGACAAAGTAAAATCGCTTTAAAAGCCTCAGTTTTGTGCCACAGCCTTTGCACTCCTGCCAGCCCAGCAACTTGAAGGGAAGGAAAGAGTATTCACATTAAATCGGATCATACACGCTTTGTAGCACTTTTAATAGCCATCTAACACTTTTCAACCTCTAGTATCTTCTTCTACTTCTAAATAAGCATTGTAATTCAAGAAGCAGCATAGTACCAAGTAGAAGACCTGAGTGGCTAAATCCTCAGCAGTAACTTCACCATTTCCAGCTATATGCAAACCTGCCTGAATACCATGACCAGACACCAAGCTGACAAGCAAAACCAAAACCTGAAATATGAACTTTTAAAATCGTTCATTAAGTGTAAGCCAAAACTAAAAAAGCTTTTCACGTTCTATAGCAGATACTGCGTTAGTTCTATTTTTTCTCCCTTTTTATAAAAGGATGTTCCACAGACTATTTTAGACGGCCTAAAATTAAGTCATGTACCCAACTGGCTGGTTACCTCCAAAGCCGTGCTGAGAGCGCACGTGAAAGGACAGTCCTTACTTGCCCAGTCACAGCTGTTTCGAAGACGGCCTCAAAGGCGACAGAAGCCAGCCCCATTCAAACCGCCCGGGCCTCAGCAAGGCGGGGGTAAGAGGCGGCGTTGGGCTGGAGGGTGGTGAACTGGAGGGAAAGTCACCTGAACTCCGTGGTGCAAGGAATCAAGGGGCTCTTTGTTCCTCCAGTTCTCCCTTCCAAGGGGAGGGGTGACCCTCCCTCACCACGGGCGGAGGGTACGAGATGCTCTGCGGACACCCAGCTGCTCCAGCGAGGACCAGGAAAGATGGGCTGCCCTAGCAAGCTCTCATAAGAGACTGAGGATGGTCAGCCCGGGCTATGGGAAGAACAACAATTAACTGCTGCTGTCTCCATTCGTGTTGTACACATGAGACGATACCAAATTTGGTTAAGGAAAATAACTAATCAACATTGGTTCATTAACTCCAACTTTCATTACACTAAGTTGTCTGATAGAGACCTCGGAAATGCCTGGAGACTGAATGCATGCCTTAGCGGACACCAAGGAATCCATAAAACCAGCCCTGTGGAGCCTTCCATCTACTGAAAGAGTTTTGTTTAGAGCTTATGCTTTCCCAAACGTCAGGAAAACAAAACAAGTCAGCCTACGGGACAGCAGGCTTCACTCACTCGGTCCGATACAGAACTACTCGCCACTCTTCATACTGTTCTGCCGCGCTCCCATCGCCCTCGAGCATGAAACACCTAAAACCGCGTGTTTCCGACAAGGAGAAAATTACAGCTTGTTATAACGCATACGACCTTTTGCAGTGATATCTTGATGTATTTTGACAGCAGGTTTAGAGGAACATTGGTTTGTTAAAGTTTCAGAAAGTTTGTTGAAACCCCACAACTCAGGCCAAGCTGCAATGGACACGTCTCAACTGAGCCATTAATTTTTATTTCAACAGAATTTGACTGACGACATCATCAGGGTTGCTTTAAAAACCAGGGTGATAACTCCAGAACGAGTTTCAACACAGCTAAGTTAGCCACGTAGGAATTCCCACTTTCGGCAGCTGAGATACCAACACAAGGCGGCTGCCAGTCTTGTTCCTAAGTCACAAGTTAACTCGCAATCAGCAATTTTCTTGGAAGCTGTAGCCTACACAGTGTAATATCGGATCAGTCAATTCCCATTAGCTGAGTTTTTAATTTCACACGGTAAGGATATTTCCATTTGGAAGAAACGCACCATGGCTTGTAACAGATGGCTACTATGACAGAGCTTTGCAGCATGTAACTTTTCACAAAGATCCATCAACGCAATCAGCAAACAAGTAAATTGAGATGCTATTTAAAATCAGATGCGTCTTGACAAGAAACTGTATTTTATCCTGCCTTCCAAAGGCTACAAGAAAACTCCTTTTCAAGTAGCAATCTGTTCACTGTTTGTGTTGCGACAAGCTTTTTATTTAAACTTGAATTTAACTGCTACCGAACCTGTCCGGGCTGGCGTGCCCATGGTACTCCTTCATCACCAAATCCCCACTCAGCTTCCTAAGTGCCGATCTAACCAGTCCAGGTATTTGTGTGATGACCAGTCCCAAACTAAGAGCTCGACTGAAAACTGCAACTCTTGTTTACTGCAATATTCTTCCTTCTTACACGTAATAAAAGTCTAGGAAATTTCACTAAAGTTTTCTAAATCCCGAAGCGTTATAAAGTATGAAGAAAAGATTTAAGCTAAAACAAGCAGCTTAAAAGTAACGTGTTTGACACGAGGCACTCAGTAATGAGGAGACTGTTTTCCCTGACCAAAAAAAAAAAATCTTCATACAACAGAAGTAGGTACAGCTTTTGTTAAAACCAAGATCGTTCTGAGAGTTTCCTGATTGTATAAAACCTTGCAGCTTATTTTGTGCTGCTCTGGGCTTTTGGAAGAATCAGATTTCAAAAGTGTTGTTTATTGTCACTACCGCCATTAAGAACCACGTAATCGCTGGGCAACTTCGCACCTTCCGGTAGAACTAGGACGCACCAGCACTAGACAGCAGCGCATTCCTGCAGGGACGGAAGAGCCCTCCGAAGCACCCTTTACGGAACACTTTCCACGCTGAACCGAAAGACGAGGCACTATTTCTTGGCCAGTATTATTCCTAACTGAGCCTCACTGAAGGACCCGGTAATGTTTTTGCCTCGGGAGGACGAGCGCCCACAGCCATCGTCCCGAGACTGCAAGTACCACCTGCTCGACTGCTCTGCGAAACAGACCCGCCAGAACTGCCCAAATGAGCCTCGAAGCTCGTCTCTCACGTGCTCTCCGCTCACTGCCGGGAAAAACGAGGCTATTACAGACGCCAAAACTTCCCATTTATCCGGAAGCAAGGCAGAAGTAACTCCTGCGTTTTCCTTGCATCATCGGGCAAGGAGGGAGGCGCGAGAGCCTGCCTGCGCACTCGCCTCAGCGCACGGAGGCTCGGGCTCTGCACGCCCTACCCAGAGAGCAGGGTGAGAAACGCGTCTCGCGCCGGCTGCGCAGGCCAGCTGATTGGTAAAGGAAGAAAAATTTTAAAATTAAAATGATGCACATAAGACTTGGAGAATTTAATAGCATGCATCTTGGGGTGGGAATAAAGAGATCGTTCCCTTTCATACATCAACCCTAATGCTCAGGCTCCCGCACAGGCCGCTCGGTATAAGCAACTTGTCCCAAATTACCGGTTTACATGAAGACAAATGCATTTGGACAAGGCACCATTCCTCTCCTGTACTTTCCAATTTTCATACAAGTCTGATCCAAACCCCTGTGTGGGGCTATGCTTCAAGATACTCATTCAAGCCGGAGAAGCAGGCAACTGTCCTCTCGGTCCAAAAAGATGACGGCTCTCACGAGCTGTGGGGTCCCCTGTGCGCTTCCTCCTTCACCCCGGCTCCCAAACCAGCCACGCTGGGACACGTGCTGGCTGCCTTTCTTTTTTCCCAAATACATAAAGAAGGGTTATTTACTGTGACACAACCTCAAGGCCGCAATATATACATGACAGAATTCAGTTCTTTTTTCTATTTTTAATTATGACAATAGCAATTTTTGATGTGCAATTCAGAGTGCAGGCAGGATGCTGTTAATAGCATCGACTAATGACAGAGGACACAACGGACAGAAAATGACCCCCAATGCCCAACGGACTGAGAAAAATCCCAGGCTCCCGGACCTCTGGAAAACTTCTACTACTATCCTTCTGTGTACTCCAAAGCTTAGATAAACTTTCAGCTCCAGCAGCATCACTGAAAGACTTTTTTCCTTCCTTCTAGTTAGCCAGGACACTAGACAATCTGAGTTTCATACACCACCTTGACCCAAACCTTCAGCTACCAACGCGTACAAACCAAGGAACACGTTGGCTACGCAGCTGAAACGCTCAGTTACCTGCAACAAGTAGCTCCTGCTGAAGACCATCAGCGACCTGCTCTGGCGGGGACAGCAGGGTTCATAACAGTGTTGAGACAAAGCAAAACATCCACGGCTTCAATAAAGCGAAGGTGAGGCGGCCATCCGGCTAGCAGAGGGAAAACACCTCACCTGGGGTTGGACAACGCAGCTTCTCTGCCTCCCGTCTGCGTCACCCAGGATTATTTCTCCTTCCACTTCTGCCCCGTAACTTCTCCCGACCCTGTGCATTCTCTCCCGCTACTTCTGCTCCAGCCCAGCGCTAAGGCACAAGTTCACGCTCGAGCACAGTTTTTGCAATACACGGGGGTAAGTCTCGCTGCTCAATGCTCTGTCCACGCACTAACAGGCGCCCTGCTCGCTCGTGTTCTCTCGACGCCACAGCGTTTGTATTTCTCAATAGAGACCACATGATTTTGAAACAGCCTCCACCATCACGCCTTCTGCCCTTCAGAGGTGCACTAGTGACCTATAAAATTTCTCTATCCCCAATGCAATCCAACTGTTACAGCCAGATTAACTCTTCCGTATCTTCAGCAGCAAACCCTTTGCCACTGCAAATCTATTAAATTCAGTACGTCTGTGTAACACAGTTGTAACTCCAGCTTCCATCCAAAAGCAATCAATATGGTATTAGAAAATAAAAATATACCGTAAATCAGTTCAGTTATCAGTTTGAAATATTTAACATCTACTACAAAGGCACGCAATCTTTGACAGTATCATACTTAAACAGAATAAAGAGTGGCACTACAATCGCTCAGCAGAATTCACCTCTACACCCCCATATTTTCAAGCATTTAAGCTACTGAAAAATGGAAACACTAACACTTAGTTTAGAGATGCACGGAGGGGCCTGAATTTCTCAGGTTTCTCCACACACAGTTGGTTTTTATTTTAAGGAAGCAGCAATTTTTTTACTAGAATAGTGTAAAATTACTGCATCAGTAGTGTAAAATTACTGCGGCGCCTAGGGACATGGTTTAGTGGTGGCCTTGGCAGTGCTGGGTTAACGGCTGGACTCGATGATCTGAAAGGTCTCTTCCAACCTCAACGATTCTATGATGAGTTGGAAGCCTGTTGTAAACAGCTCCTCCCTCCAAGTCCTATAGAAGAACAGGTTTTCCAGAGAAAATGGCTGGAGAGCGCTGCCGGGAGCTTTTCTACCCAAAATCTGAAGCCTAACGGAATACTCTTCTGTGGGTTTAAAATATTAAGAAATGTCATTTCTCAGCAGAAGATCAGGTCTGTGCGCAGCCTCCCCCATCTTGATTTCATTTTTTCTCACAGGAGAGTCAGAATACGGTATTACTGTGAAAAACTTCCTGGTAAAGCCAGTTAACTTTCAAAGGAAGCCTCATGGCTCGGTGAGTATTTGAAGAGGGCATGAATTTCGAGCAAACACCTTGATGTCTTGCTGTATGTCGTGCGTTTAGTCCAGAGGCTCGTAAACCCGGCCATTCTACATCCGTGCCTTGAGACCTTTGTTTCTCTCTCCACAAGGTGCACAGAAAAGCTGGGAACACTTGCTATAACTGGGAGAGAGCTGCTAAATCCAAAAGTTGTGGTTATTACACGTGGCAACCTTTTTTGGAAATGCCAAATTTGTTCTCTGTGGTTGTTTTCTCATATGGGAAATACCGAAAGATGTTTCGGCTAAAGAGCCAGCCAAAAAGACTACAATGCACAATATAAATACCAGCAAGAGGCACTGTCCTTCCTCTAACATAATTCAAATGAGAAAGGTTTTACTATAGTTTTCCGTTAGGGGAATGAGCACAAATGTGCATGTCTGGAAGCTGAGGCGTTACGACGAGACAAAGCTCACAAAGCTACAATTTGGAGCCAGCTTTCAGAACCACGCGCAGGTGAGCGACAGAAAAGCTCTCTACTGCCCATTCTCCAAAGAAGTCTGAAGGAATCAGAACTCTGAGTTTTCTGAAATGTTCTAAAAGTAGATGAAATTTAGGGAAACGCAGAAATCAAACCGAGGGAACAAGTTAAGACACCTTTCTCTATTTTAAAGAGTTACCACGGAATTCAAACAAAAGCTTGGATTCAGAGAAACGTCAACGCATCCTCGCTGACATCTTACGAGGACGTCAACGCCCGCGTGAGGTCAGGGCTGAGAAACTAAAATCAGAAACAACGTCCCAAGCCGAAGAGAAGCTCCCGGGGCTGACAGTGCCCGTCCAGGTGCGAAAGGCCCTCCTCCCCGGGCACGGCGTGGCAGAGCCGAGCGCCCACCTCCCCGTCCGGGGTGGCGAGCGAGGGCGCAGGGCCGAGCTCAGGGTTCAACAGGTTGCGGCGCAAGGCTGAGATTTGAGCGCCGGGAGAAACGGGGCCGGTTCAAGAGCCGCCCCGGCGGGGGCAGCGCGGGCCCGGCGGGGCAGGGGCAGGCTGCAGGCCGCGGCCGAGCGGGCTCACCCGGCGCTGGGGCCCCAGGCCGCGGCCCCCCGCGGCGCGCTGACAGGCTCCTGCCCCGCGCGGCCGGCAGCCCCCGGCCCCCCGCGGCCTGGGCAGCCCGGTCCGGCCCGGCGGGGCGCTCCGCCGCCGGCGGGCCGGGCCCACGCTCCGCTCCGCGCCCCGCCAGGCCCCGCTGCCCCGCGCCGCCCGCCCGCCTGCGGCCCGCGCCCGCCGCACCGCGCCGCGGGCCCGGCCTGCTCCCTGCCCGGGCCGCCGCCGGCCTGACACCGCCGGGGCGCCGCTTCCGCCCCGCCGCCTCTGTCACGCCCGCCGCCGCCGCCGCGTCCCCGCGCCCCCGCGGGCGGCGGAGAGGCCCCGCCGCGGGCCGGGCCCGCCCCGCCCTCACCTGGCGCTGCCGCCGCTGCTGGCGGCCGCGGTGGCGCCGCCGCTGCCGCTGCCGCCGCCTCCGCCACCGCCGCCGCGCCCGCGCCGCGAGCGCGCGCAGGAGGGCGGGGGCCGCCTCGGCGGGCGGGGGCGCGCGCGGGGCCCGCGGGGGCGGGGGCGGACGGGCGCGGGGCGGGGGTCGCGCTCGGCCCGGGGACGCCCGGGACACCCAGCGCAGGCCGGCGCCGCTCCGCCTCCGCCTCCCTCCGCCGCCGCGGCACGTGACCCGGCCCGCCCCGCGCCGCCCGCGCGCGCCTGCGTCCGAGCGCGCGGAGCGGGGGGGGGGGGGGGGGGGGAGCGGCGCCCCCGCGCGTGGTGCCGGTGCGTGGGCGGGCGGAAGGGAGCGTGTCCCCCGCCGAGGCGCCGGGACGCCCCCGCGGGGGGGGTCCGGGCCCTGAGCCCTCACCCGTCGGTGACGGCCTCCCTCGTGGGCGGGTGGGCCTGGTCCCCGTGGGGAGGTCGGGGGCCCTTCCCCGCGTGGAGCGGGAAGGGCCGTACCCCCTCGCCCCAACGGACGAGTCCCTCCCGTGGGGCATCTTGGCTCCTCCGCTCTGCCCGGCCCGCGGGAAGAGCCCTTCCCGCCGGGGAGAGCGGCCAGTGGCTTCTTCGGGGGCTCCCCGCAGGGACCAGGGAGCCCCTTCGCGGGGGGGTCCCCACGCCCCCCGGGAGAGGCGCCCGCTGGCCCCGTGGGAGCCTCCTTCGCCGGTGGGAGCACGTCTTCGCGGCGTGGGCTGTCAGGGCCGGTCCTCCCGCCGAGGGGAGCCCCCCGTGCGTCGCCCCCGAGGGGGTGCCGGCCGTGGGGTCGGCGCCCGCTCTGTAAGTGAATAAAAGGTATTTCTGGGATGAAGCGTGGGACAGAATAACCCTTCGGGCCTTTGTTACTGGGCGTGAAGGGTTTTAACTCGCAGGAACTTCCCACCCCGCGGTTTCGGACGTTACGAGTGTCGGTGAATTACGCTTTATTCAGCTTTGCCGCCGGGGAGGTGGGCACGCGCGGCGAGGGACCCCACGGGCGCGGCGATGGCCGCGCTGCCGAGCCTGAATTCGGGGCCTGTCTGTCCGTGTCACCAACAGCCCCCGGGCCCGCGGGCGATGTCTGTCCGTGTCACCAACAGCCCCCAGGCCCACGGGCGATGCCGGCCCCCTGCGAAGGCACCTCGGCGCACGGCGAGGTCGTCCCTCGGGGCGGCTGGTGGGGGACGGAGCCCTCCCGTCTGCCCCTTCCTACAAACCTTCGTTAACATGAGAAATGATAAATTAATATGAAAAGACAGTGGCACTGCAGAAATGCCAGGTTTTCTTCCTGCCAGTCGTTGCTTTAAGCAGAAAGCCGTGACCTGGCCGCCAGAAAAGAAATGTGTGGCAATTACTATTTCAGGCTAGTAAAACAATCAAAAAGTCCTTTGTGGGAAAAATAAAGACTTCGGTCCTGCAAAAAATATGTGTGATGAATGTTACTCGCTCGAGTAGGTTCTGCTGGCTTCAGGAGGGAGGCGCAGGCCCGTGGGGCCAGCCCTCGCAACCCCCGACACGGGCTTTATGCGGATTACTGCCAGCTAAATGACATGAAAAGAGGGAAACATAGTTTTTATTCTGCAAAACCTTTTAAAGACAATAATCCTACACCTCATTTGTCACTATAGCTTGCAACACAGAAAAAAATCTCTTTTTTTATATTGACATATAAATGCATTCCATAAAGAAAACCAAAACAAAGTAATGAATGTTGTGGTTAGTATATGACTTATCATAATAATTAAACGTTGTTGGTGTGTGGAAAGCTGCAACCCGATTGCGTGTTCCCTTCGCGTTTGCAGCCGGCAGACGAGCGTCGAGTGATTCTTGCCCGAAGGATTGTTCTCTTCATGCCTTTTTCTCCTTATGTCTTCTCCAGTGCCTGGGATGGGGACCCACCTCCGGCACCTCTCCCGTGTGCTACGGACCCGTGGGAAGCCCTTCCCCGGCCCCGGAGACCCTCGGAGGGGTCAGAAGAGGGGACGGGGCCTCGGCCCCGGGTGCTGGCGAGGCGCGATCCTTGCCTCTGGCTGGCTGGCGGGGGTTCTCCGTGCCTTGGCGGGGGTTCTCCGTGCCTTGGCGGGGGCGTTTCCGCGCTTTGCCTTGCTCTGCTCCTGTCGTTTGAGACAGGCTGGAACCCCGAGGACGCTGAGCGAAGACTTCAGTACCCGAGAATTACCTCTCTTCCCCACGCGTCTTCATGCTTTCCTCTGTTTCAGGAGACACTTGTAACCCAGCTGCATTTAACTTCCTCCTCCTCCAGCCTGATCTTCCCCGAAAGGCTCGTGCGCTTCCCGCTCTGGCACAGTTAGGTCAGAGTGCCGCTTCCAAAAACTCCCCGTTTCCCACCGATGCTGCTGTGCTTGTCTTGCAAGATTGTCCTTCGGGTTTTTTTGTTTGCTTGTTTTCGTCTGCCTTATCTACATTAACACTGGGCACATCTCGTACACCCTAGCCAGCGAGAACAAGTAGAACACTATTTTTCAGACCCCGAGTTTTCTGGAAGCACGATGTCGAGGTATCTCACCGAGATCCACCCAAGCCATCTAAGTGCTGTGACTGCCGATCTGGGCTTGGGAGGTCCCACGCGGGTAACTTCCCTGTGCCTAACCACACGTGGAGTTCGCAAACAAGCCCTTCCTTCGTTAGCATCCATCCCCTTAGCACTTCGTAGCATGCTGCTTCTGATGGCTTTTCCTTACGCTTCTGCTCGCTGTTGGGAAAGACCACAACTGGCACAAACTCCGCATGATTAAAACTAATGCCCATTCTCTCAAAATTGCTCCGCCACAAGTGTAAGGAAGTAAAGGGAAGGCAGGGCTTGAGGGACACCAGGGTGCCAGGACATGGCCGCGAACCTTCTGAGGCTTCTCTGCTTAAGACCGGCAGCTGGAGGAGCCCGCAGTGGGTTTGCCATCCCGCACACTGCAGCTAGCCAAAGGCATGCGGCTCACTGGCCGCCGCTGCGTGCGGCAGGAGACCGACAGGCACCTGGCAGCGGTGAGAAGGGAGTAACGTGATGTGGAGGGCTGCGAGGGGGAAGAAATCCGGGACAGCTCGAGCCCTACCAGCCTGGCGTCCTGCTGCCGGCCCGCGCAGGCGCGTCTGCCGCGAGGTGCGCTGTAGGCAGGTCAGAGCTGAGGTTATCGCACAGCCGGGATCCACGCTGGGTACCTTAAATGTTTCTAGACCTCGCCTGGCCTCTGTACACCCTCACCAAGACAGGAGATTTTGGGGGGCTAGATCTGTCCTGTCATTCTGTGTTTGTAGAGCCCCTCCATGAGCAGACCCCATTTTGGTTTGGATTCTGAAGCTTTGCTGCAAAACAAACGATACGTACTAATACAACGTCACCTGCAGAGAGGAGGGCTACATACAGCCCACAAAGACAGCCGTTTGAGCTGCTTCGTTGTCCGCAAACAGAACAGAGAAATGCATTTGAGATCACAACAGTCAAAATTGTGGTTATATTTACATGCATTTTTCATACGACAGTGTTTTCAAAGGAAAGGTATTATACAGAAAAAGTAGGCAGACTCATGACCAGCTTTAGATTTTTCCAAACTTAAATATTATATAATGGCTTGAACAAAATAATTTCTCCCCTAATACCAGTACAATGCTCACTTAGGCAGAAGGAAGGGAGACCTGTTGCATTGCAGTCACAGTCACTTTCAATCTGGGATTTTGTTAAACTGTGAGTGTGGCGAGAAAGAGAGAGGTGGGCAATTGGCTGCAGATGTGATGGATGGGGTGGGGGTACCAGGCGTCATCCTCTCCTTCTCGGCTCCGAGGAGATGGAAAGGCGAGAGCTGCGGGTGGGAGCCCCGGCCGCGCTGGGGCCAGGCCGGAACGGTCACGGCTGCCAAGTGGCTGTTGTCAAATGGGATATTCCCCGCAGGCAGCAGGGTCAGCGCTGCCAGGACAACCTGCTTCCAAAAATGCTGTGGCCACTGGAGGGCCCTTCTTGGGCAGCGCGGTTCGGTGCTCGAGTGCTCCTCAGGCTCTTCTGCCCTCCGCACAGATGCGCTTCATTTTTAGGTAGTGCCTTGCCTCTCCGACAACCAGCTCTGCCTGTCGGGGCTCTCCTTTCCCTGGCTAGCGTGCAGATGTCCCTCACGGAAGTATGGAAGATCTTTCCAAAACCGCTGTGATGAAAATACCTGGGTGCTACAGGAGCTCTTCCCACCCCACTTGATTCTTTGCAAAACCTTACAAAATCTTCAGCGTTTTTGGTGTGTTCATGAAAGAGATGCAGGTGTCATCTCGCGGTGTTTACCGAGGCCTGACTCCCCTTTCTCTCCAACAAGCCAGTGTCTGGGACCAGTCCAGGGAAGCCTGTCGTGTTGTGCGGCGGGCAGAAGGAGGCTCCGAGATGGTCCGGCCAGAGGGGTCCAGCAGCCACCTGGAGGGTCCAGCTCCCCCCGGCAGCCGGACGACCGGCTGGCGCTGAACAGGCGCTTTCAGACTCGCCACCCCAGCTGAGCGACCCCTCAGAGAGCCGCTGGCAGAGCTGCAGCAGAGCATCATCCCTGGAGACTGGGGACCTGAACCTGCTGCCCCGGCTACGGCGGCCGCAGCTGCTCTCTGCCCTCACCCACCCCTGGCAGCCCCGGTCCCCCGAGGCGTGGGGGAGGCACGCTGCCGGCGCTGCTCGCTGGGGCGCAGGAGCACCCGGGGTGCCCAGGGCCGCTCTTCGGCCGGTCTCACCCCGGCCCTTCCTGCGCCGGGGCCGGGCGCTGCGCCAAGCCGCACCGGCAGCGTGGCCCTAACCACCCCGACAACCCCAGCAGCACCTGCCCCCATCCAGGCCCGAGGGAGCGGGGCAGGCTCCAGCCCCTCTCAGTGTCTGGGCGCCAAACGGGACAGTGATGGGAACAAAATGGCATGGCCGAGGGGCCGGAGCATCCTCGTCCCCCAGCTGCAGGGCAGGACGGCAGCGCCGACTCCCGCCTCGTCCCCCCTTTAGGCTTTTGTACGCAGCGATCAGTGCTCAACGCACGCAGGTGAACAGCGGGATGTAAAGCTCGCGAGGCACTGCTTGTTATCTGTGCTCAGGAATGGCATCAAGTCTTTGTGAGAAATACTGATGAATTGAGCTAATACTTAGCTTATCCCGATGTAGAAACCAGTATACGTGGATGGGGAGCAACGCAGACGTGGGCAGAGGCAAGCTGAGCGCGTTCCACATCATAATAGTCACGTTTGGCAAAGGCACCTTTTTTTTTTTTTTCCTTTATTTTGTTTGGGTTGATTTTGTTCAGGTTTATTTTGTTCCTTTGAAAATTTTCTTTATTGTTTTTCTCAGCCACTTTATATTTTGTATTTTGTGTTCTGAGCTCCTCACTGACACTTTCATGTGAAAGTTTCAGGACAAATTCTGCGTTAGAGGTCTGCAATAGCCGGGTTGAAATCAATGCAGTTACTCTGCACATACACACGTCTCCAGAATACGGCCCTTTTTTCACAATGTCTATCATCTCCCCTGTACAGAAGGAAACATCGGATATTTCTTAGTACCTCACATTAAATTCATCAGATCTCATCACAACAGATGGACTCAAAGTATCAGAGGCACTGGGCCAATTAGCAGATTAAAAGTTTCTGTATCGAATACATCTGTGCTATACTGATGCCGTTTTAAACAGAGAAAATGGGAAATAATTCAAAATATCTTTACTTCTCTTAGCCATGACTTAGGGGCCTAAGTCCCATCTTCCAATTACGTTAAATTTTCTCTTTTTTGCAACATAGGCCATGATCCAGCAGAGCACTTGAGAACATGCTTTATTTTAAGGTTCCGAATAACTGCTGTGAAATTGAACCTTGGGGTGTGTAAGTGCCCTTTTGAATCAAGACCAGAGTCTTTAACTCCCAAATGAATACACAGTTTCCAGCATCAGAAGTGAGTTGGTGAATTCAGTTAATAAGGAGGAATTTTCTCTTTCAAAGTATTTTGTGATATTCCATGCAAAGTACTGAAGTGACGATGACTTGACCACTTATTTTGCAGCTGTGCACAGTAAAACCTCCACACCTGAGGGACAGATCGCTGCCGTACCATACCAGAAACCCCCAAATTTCCACCAGTGAGATTCAATGCACAAAACTACATCCTTCCCTCCCCGTGAAACCTGAAGAGGTCTGCTCCAAGACGCGTAAAGTTTTATGAACGCTCCGACTTTGGGCAGTGACCAACTCTAGTGCTGATGACAGAAAAATAAATAAATAGACTGGATGTCCCTATGGTGAAGAAAGTCTCTTCTTGCCCTGCGGGCAGTGCGGTAGCGCAGCAGACAACTTCCCAAAGACAACGTTGTACTTCCCCGTCTCTCAGCTGAGGCCACTGATGCATTTCCAACAGAGAATACCACTGATGTTCCCATCTGCTAGGTAGCTGCCGTGCTCTTCTCATGGGTGGCTGCGCTTCAGCGGAGCATGAAAGCACCTCCGTCCTTCCTCAACGCAACGTGCAGGGCTTCACGTAAGATGCTTTGAGATCCTCAGCTGGCAGGTGGCAGGAGCAATTAGTCCGATTATCTGCCGTAGCGCCCTGACCGCCCCAAAACGACCCGCGTGCTCCCCGTGTCAAATGGCAAGGAGTGTTAGAAGGTGCGTTGCAAACAGCTGGGTGTTACGGGGTCCCTCAGGAGGAAGGCTGGGGTGACTGGTGTAATCATCAAATGAAAGACCAAGACAACCAGAAGCAGGCATACATATATAATATGTACAGTGGCCATAGATGCATTTGCACCATGAAGGAAATAATCAAATGTAGACTGCAGAAAATGATCAAATTCCAGATTTTTTTAGTGCCAGGTGTCTCTGTCTAACCTGCTAGTAAAAAGAGAAGGAAATGTCCAAATGTGGGTTGAATGAAGTGGTGCAGCTGTCAGATGTGGCATTACTTCTTCGCTCTATTTCAGACAAGAAATGCAGAAGTATTCTTACATTTTGCACTACATGCTGCGGACACAGAATTCTCTCAGTGGTGTTTGGTTTGGCTTGTACCTTTTCTCTCACTCTCTTCAGCTTTTCAATAGAGCCACCAATGTCAAAATACAGAGCTGAAGTACAGGCGTGAATTTAGTAAGCAGAAAATCCCACGCCTCTCTGTAGGGATGACACAATTCAGGCTTTCAGAGCAGACTGAGATAAGGCAGTGTAAGGAAAGCCCTGAACCTACCTAAGCGCTCTCCATGTGGTTTTCAGTTCGTGGTCTGGGGATTTTTACAAGTCTGTGGAGTACTGCTAAGATACCTCCAAAAAGTATCTAAGAAAATTAAGCCCATCACCACTAAGCTTAAATTCACCATGGAGGAGGCTGAACCTCTATAAGAAAACTATTGGGGGGTCCACAAGTTGCTAGAAGTTGAAAACCATCGCTCCGGTTACAAAATCAGACTGCCAGTGAGTCTGCACAGCGACTTCATTCAAAATACCTCCTCCCGAAATTCAAGGTATGTAGTGATGTGAGAAAAGGAACAGCAGGCTGCACGCTGGTAAAAATCTGCTGGCCCATACGGGGTATTAAAGGCCTCTCCGATGCTCCAGCTACGGGCACCTACAAACACTACATCAGGCTGTATTAATTATTGGTTTGCACAAGAGGCAAAGAATGAACTTGGGGAAGACAGGGAGATGAAGACGACAGTATCACCATCAGCTGCTTCTTCCTTTGCTAATGTTCCTGCTCACTAAAATTAAGATGCTGGCTAGAATTGGGCTTCTGAAAAGACTGAAATTATTAGCAAGACTCTGCCAAAAGAAAAGTGTGCTCCCTGCGTTCCTGTAACAAGGACTGGGCTGCTTGCAATTCAAATCATTTAAAAATAAAAGGAAAAAAATCAGAGCGCTGTACGTTGGTGCTGCTAACTCCTCTGGTGTCGTCCTGGGTGGGGAACGCAGAAAGGCTACTCAGCAGGGTGTATGCGGGGCTCCCGCCCCGGGGATGGAGAAGGGGCCACTTCAGAACATGCACATCACTTGGGTTGGTTCCTCTAAGCCTTGCTCAGCGAACACATCTGGGAGGTGCTACAATATCGTGGCTCCGGCAGCATCCACGCTCCGGGGGTCCTTCAGGCCAATGATGAAACTGTTGGTTCTCCTGGCCCCGTGAACTAGGGAGACGACTTTGACTTTATCCACCTTATGGCCCCTGGCTACAAGAAATTCAACATCTTCTTCAGGAAACTCACCTGTAGGGATTTTAAAAGAGGAGTTTGTAACTGAAACCACCGTTGCCTTCGAGGCAAAGCTCTGTTCTAACCCTGCTGGGATCTGCAGCGTGAAGGGAACTGCCCGCAGCCTCTTCAGAAGGTGTCCGAGCGAGGGCGAGGCAAGCGGCCGAGGAGGACCGGCCCGCACCGCTCCGAGGAGCGGTCTTTCAGCTCCCGGCAGCAAAGGCTGTTCAGAGCTGGGCAGTGCTCTGTGCGGTGGGGGAAATGAGAGGATCCAGGAGACCATTTAAAGATGTGGAAGATCCTCCTCTTTGGAAAAAGGGGAAAATACATTGTTGGCACCTATTGTAGTTACTCTTCTTACACAACACGGGGCAGTCCCCGCTCTTAAGAGCTTGGTTACAAATAATAGTGTTAACAGTTATTAGTCAAAACAAGATGCAAGGCAGCTCAAAACAAATGATAGTAAAACGAGTTGCCAAATGACAAACTTTGTGATAAGCCTTCCAACTTCCCCTTCACCTATTTCTTAATCTTCCAGCCATCTACCTTAGGTTGCTTGCTCTTCTGCTTTGAGTTTGGCTTTTTGATGTTTCATAATTTCTGTATGAATAGAAGTCCTGAGGATACGAAGCTGGGGATACAGCTGGACAAACCGAGCAGGCACACAGCAACCCCACAGTTATTTAAGCTATATACATTGCAGATGTGTCTTAACACATATCTTGTTGATGCCAAATGTCCAAACCCACAAATTAGGACCTTTTGAAATTTTGGATTTGTTTTAATTACATTCTAGTTTCCAAGTAGTTTCTTGGTAGTGATAGGTTAATGGTTGGACCCGATGATCTTGGAGGTCTCTTCCAACCAGAACAATTCTATGATTCTATGATTCTAAGTCTGCAGGTCACACTCGACAGACATTTTTAGATTTTCCTCTGAAATGGGAAGGCCTAGAAACCTTGGCTATTTTATGTGAAATGAGAACCAAATTTTACTTATGGTTCACTCCAGTAAGGTGTGAGGCTATGAAAAACACCAAATAGACCAAGGCTAGCGATAACAAGGACAAGAGCTGGCAGTACAGTCTCCAGAGTGTCAGCATTGATGCTGCATTTCCAGCACTGCCAAGCTACAAGCCTTGTCTTCGCCCCAGCTCGTGGAGTTAAGGGACACGGACTGGAAAGTGAAAGCACATCGTTTGTGGCAGTGGTAAGAAAGTGTCGGAAGATCCGCTAGCTTTCAGGACCTGTCTGGGTGAAGCTGTGGTTGCAATCTTGTTTATTTGGATATCCTCAATGGCATCAGATCGCCAAAAGGTTTTAAGGACAGGACAAGGCTGCTACCAGGAGGTGAGCTGGGACAGAGGGTTGGGGAGAAGCACCTGAAAGAGTTTGGACAGGTGGTGCTGGAGGGGCCAGGGACCATTCCCAAGACAAGAGGGAGAGGGCATGGCCCAGCAAGGGCTCCAAGCTTTGAAGAAGCTAGGTTGCTGCTTTTTGTCTTCCCCAAAACCCTCCGCACCCACTGAGGACCCTAGAACCCGGTGAGCTGTGCGCTGCGCTGTCGCACTTCCACGGCAGTGTGCTAAGAAAACCCTGCCCTCTTTCTAAACACGCTAGATCTGCAGGCTGCAGCACACCCAGCATCCATACTCACTGTCAACCTGCAAGGTGTTGGACTGAAGCTGTGGGTGAAGTCGACCAAGTGACAAACTTTCACTCAGATTCTTGTTAAATGTTAAAACATTTACCAAAACCTGCAAGAGAATAAAAGATCCTCAATAATAAAAAAAAGTAATGAGAATAGGAGAAGCCATCTTCCCGAGCATCCCCCTAATTGGTGGCTCCAACATCTGCAGATGCAGCAGGCAAAGGAGGTTTTAAACCGTTTACCAAACTGCATGAACTAATGCAGGGTTCTGCACATGTGAAGAGGCCCTTGAAGTGTGGCCTGTATATTGCTGGTGGAAAAGCAGGACCTTTTCAGGATTGCATGGGCTTTTTGTCACATAGTTCCTGCTAAATTCGGAGAGTTGTGTGTCTGGAACATGATGTAATCTCTAAATACATGTTTGTTACAGCCAAATGCTCAGCACGTGACTTCTCCAAACAAAGCATTAGGAACCAATGGTTGGCTTTAGTTTTGCTCGGAATAATGCCTTCCAAAAGGTAAGGAAAATGGGAGCCGTTCTTGTTGTGCCTTTCTTTTTAGCAACCCATTGCTGCTGTGCATGCAATCAAGCTATTGGCAAGTAGTTCACCTCATTACAAATATAAATTAGGAGGAGCTGCCCAGTTTATAGCAAGCGCTGAGCAGGGAGGAATTCAGTCGGGAATGCGCTAAAAGGAGCTTTTCATAAGGAAAGGGCTAACGGGCTGCCAGTCTCCTGCAATTCCCTGAATACAAAATGCTCCCTTTTTTTCCCTAATTATCCTTAAGATGAGTTTTGAACAGGTATTAGAATGACATAAAACCATTATAGATTTTGCCCAGATGCTTTTCCTCTACAATTACGAGCAGTGCCACCAGGAAAGGTGCAAGAGAAGTAAACCAGTAGCTCTTAGACATTTGAAAAACCAATTGTGTGGAACTGGTGACATCAAAGACTGACCTGGTAATCCCGTGGCCACCAGTCTCAGCACAGCCTGGGACACTAGGAAGGGAAAGCCTGTACTGCAGGGGGGGACCCTACCCAGCCTTCAGCTCAACAGCGGCCCTGGGCACAGCACTGACCTGAACAATGCTGCTCAGGGCTCTGTCCCCGTTGTTAGCTCCCAGACACAGGTACGTCCCGCACATCCCCTCGGACGGTCTCACGATGGTGGGCAGCAGGAAAGACAGGGGCCGTTTCCGAGGCTGAACGAGATTTTGCTGCAGTTGAAGAAAAGACACACCAAAAAATTTCAACCGGCCGACCTGAGCTCGGCTGGTGCTCACGTTGCGCAGGTTGTTAACTTCTTCCTCTATGCTTCAGCCAGCAATTGCACTTGTGTAGTTTTACAAGGCTGACGTCCTCACTGCTATGATAATACTCTCTGGTCTTAACAGGATCTGTCCCATTTCACGCCGTGGCTCTCTTTTACAGAAGGTATACGGAGCTATTCACCCACCCCTAAAGTACCAACCCAGCAAAAAGTGGGATGGTTTTACAATACATGGCAAGAAGAAACAGCAAGGCAGCACTAGAAGCCACCAGTACAGGTCTGTGATTGTTTTTTTCCAAGACCTGAAGATTTTTTTTCTGCTATTTGTTACTTTTAAACCTGCAGAGCAGCAATTCATAAAGAGAGTCCTTAATTCAAGTCCACAGAAAAGGACGGTTGCTTTAAAGTGCATCTGGACTGCAGGGAAAACAGGGAGCTGAAGTGTGCAGCATCGTTTGATAAAACTGCATTATAATGATAACTGATACACATGAAGCCTTCTGTTTACTCTGTTTCAGTGGCTCATATAATGAAAAAAAAGGAACTTTCTACAGACTGTTGTCTCTCAGTTATTAATAAGGCATTAAATAGCTTCCCTGTTGTGGAGACGAGAATAAAATTGAAAAAAAAATGATACAGACAGCTCAAATAAAGAATTTGTCATGTCATTCATTACCGGCCTGGGAATGGAGTGGTTCATTGTTCTATTTTGCCAGGAGAAGTCCAACATCTGGCTGTTCAGGAGGACTCCAGAGGGTGTTATTATTCCACTGCCAAAGGGACGATTCAAAGAACTGAAAAGAAACACGAAGAAATCTCAAAAATCCTCCCAGAGATTTTTGCCCACCTCGAGGCTTTCAGGGCTCCAATTTTCTGTCCCATCTTGGCTTGACAGAGACTCTTCAGTAGTTCTTTAGGGCTGGTTAGATGTGAGGAGTGAAAGTCTCCATGTGCTTAGGAGCAGGGACCACGTGGGCGATAGCACTGTCCCTCCCTGTGTTTAAGGATCCCCCTCTAGGTGATGGATCTGTCTCCATGCCATCAGTCCTCAAATTTGGCCTTCGCCTCTTCTCCAGGGAGCAGATTCAGGCCAATCCAGACATGTTTCACTGTGAGAGGGCTGTAGGATGGCACGGGGCAGAGCAGCACCAGCTCACACACCTCCAGCCCGTCTTCCCCACTTCTCCCGTTGCAGGACTAACTGGGACAGAGCAGCCCAGCTGCTCTGGGTCTGGTCCCATCCCGTCCTGTTGAACCCGCTTTCTTCTCCCTGCTCCCACCCTCTGAGTACATTATGGAGGGAAGAAGTAAATCCTTTACCTGACAACCGCAACAATGAAGTCATCGGGTCCCATGACAAGGACCTGGCTAGCAGCGGGTCCGCTCTCCGTGGACAAGTGAGGCATGCCGAGATCGGACGAGAAGGCCTGGGAGTCATTAATCAGCTGGCGCAGGGAATTAGCTTCTGATTTACTTCAGCCATGAGGGAAGGAAAGAGGAAAGCAAGCCATGAGCCTAGGAAGCTGCACATCTCTCAGTCTCTCTGTGGGGGTACGTCTACACAGCTACTGGCGGTGTCTCCCTGAGCGGGCTGGCACTGAGGACAGGGAGCTCCTTCGGTTCACCCGATGGAAGGAGACAAGATGGCTCAGTCCGCAGAGAGGCCACGCCGTGGACCTCCCAGGCTCTGTCTACAGTGGTAAACTCATCCCCGATGGACAAGGGGTGGCACCTCCGGCTGAATGCCAGTCCTCATTGAGGGCAAGTCAGGTCCAGCTCTGGCCACCAACCGTGGCTAAACCTGGCTCTGAGGTGGGAGGCTGGGCTGAAACCCCAGGCCTGGCCTCTCCCGCACGTCTGGGTGTACTGCAAAGGCACCGAGCCCCACGGTGGGGAAGGGAGAGCCTGAAACTGCATGTGTGGTCACGACCACGTGGATGGCCGGTCATCCCACCTGCAGAGAAGGAATATTTAGAGGGGTGAGAAAGTGGGAGGAACCCTCAAGATCAAGCTGGCTCCAGGAAGCCTCTGTGTGAGGACATCCCACGACCCATCCCCAGAGCCCTGTGGTATCAGCTGTGATCCTTGTGGAAGAGTGAGCCCTCGGAGGACACTCAAGGACTGACTTTTCCTCAGTAAAACAGAGGTAGAAAAACCTCAAGTTTCCCTGTGCACTGAAAAGGCCAACTCCAGGAATGATATCCAAACCACGCATCTTGCAACTGTCTTTGTGCCTGTCAGCCTCAGACCTACCTCACCATGCCTTCTGCAGCGTGAGTGACGGACACGTCATCAGATGGGTCTCCCAGGTTGCTAGCTAGACTCAGGGCTATTTTTAATGTCTAAATTGAACACACAAAGAAAGAAAGAAAGAAAGAAAGAAAGAAAGAAAGAAAAACAAACATTTAGGTGGCCCTGGAAATACAACTTTTGATACTCCGAACAGGAAGAGGTATCTGGTCTCCTGGCATGTTAGCTAAAGCCTATGAAGAAAGATGTCTAAAAGCCTGGTCCTGGGAATACCTCAGTGCAAAGGGCTGCCACACGTGGATGGGGACCAAAGGGCATCGGTTTGGCATAGCAAACCGTGCTGGGGGGGCCGAGCGGATCCAGCAGTGTCCGTACAAGGTGGAACATGCCTGGCAGGAGCTGACCAGCTGGCTCAGCCCAGCTCAGTGGTTCAGCTGGCAGACAGGGTCACCAGGATGCCACTTACTTTCTATTTCCATTCCTGAGTGGTCACCACAACAGCAGAGATCACACTGAATCCCAGTGGGACAGTGGGTCCTGGGCTCGCTGCTGCCTCTGGACGGCAGCTCCACTGGCACAGCACCGCTGCCGAGCAGAAATGAGCTACTCTGCTCACCAGCTGCTACCCACGTTCCTAGTTGTGAGTCATCCAACGTATCTGAACAGAAAGCGTTAGTCCCAGCGCACTTAGGGGAATGATGGTGTAAAATAGGAAGGGATCTGGTTTCTCATACATGCAGAATCCTGCCTAAGCCAGGCCATTAAAAATGGGAAGATGCAATTTCACAGAATCCCAGGATGGGGGGGTTGGCAGGGACCTCTGGAGCCCACCCAGCCCAGCCCCTGCCAGAGCAGGGTCACCCAGCGCAGGCTGCACAGGGCCGCGTCCAGGCGGGTTTGAATCTCTCCGGAGAAGGAGACTCCACACCCTCCCTGGGCAGCCTGTGCCAGGGCTCGGGCACCTCACAGCGAAGGAGTTTTTCCTCCTGTTCAGGCGGAACTTCCCGTGTTCCAGTTTGTGCCCATTGCCCCTTGTCCTGTCGCTGGGCACCACTGAAACAAGCAGACCACATCCACCTCAGAGGCAGAGGTTAAGGACATCTTGGTCATGGCTGTCCCAGGGCTGGACTATCTGGTGCTGACCTAGCACTGAATCTCAGCCACGTGTTCAGCTCTGTGATCCCACGTAATCAGGGTTATGCACGTTCTGAAGTGACTGCCCTTTAGCTGGAGGTTGCCATTCCTCAGCTGGGACATGATAACCAGTGGGTGAAACTCTTGGCCTGGTGCAAATGCAGAGCAAATAGATTCATTCAAAGTTTCCTGAAGAGAGCTCAAAAATAACTTAGGTGAGTCAACCTTCTCTGCCTCTGCACAGGCCTAGCAGCGTGTAACACCTCCGGTTGTTGCATTTTTGCTGAGAGGCACTAATTTCCAAGCACCCACTGTCCTGCCTGCTACAAGGATGTGGTTACATCCTTGCTTAAAATTCCCAACTTGTAAAACCCAGCTGTGGATCTGTTAAGCATCTAAGAACATCGCTCTGCTTGCAGAGCAGGAAACGGAGCACTTGCTTGACTTCCTGGGAAGCTGCAGTGTTTTGGTAGGGCTCACAGTCCTAAATACTGGAAAAAATCATGATCTGGACCACTGAGATCATGAGGTGGGCTAAAATGTAGATTTTTAAAAAACATGAGTTGGTGGGTCAGTTTTCCTTGTCGTTGCCACATACAGGCTTTGGCTTGCAGCCTCCATTGCCGACTCTCCTTGCAGTGCCCCAGCAGCGCGCTGGAATGGCCAGGGCCACTGGAGCATAAGAGGTGTAGGAAATAGAGGGGACCACCCTCAGCTGCCGTGGGGTCATTCTGAAGAGATGATCACATACAAGAAATGGGCAAAAGCCACAGTTTGTTCTTCTGAAAAAGCTCTGCCTAAGCAAGAAAGAGCTCAGCTGAGCAGGAGGCTCCAGCATCTGCACCTACCTGAGGCAGCAGCACAGCTCAGATTTACACCTTAGCAGTCTATTTGCTCATTCTCCTCTGGGAATTACCTACAAACATTTTTGTACAACCAAGGAATAAATAAATTATTCTCTAGCAGCAGAAGATATACAGCCAAATGTTGAACCTCCTCTTACCTCTGCCATCCAGTGCAAGATATTCCCCCTGGGTACTTGACTTGTGATGTTAAAGCCCTCGAGGATGTTCAGTGCTGTGATCAGTGCAGGACCTGCATGTGGAGGTGGGGGACTGAAAACAAGATGACCTGTGAAGGGGAGAAGAGAGGAATGAAGCTGCTTTTGTCAGATACCGTCCAGCTATAATACTTTCCCATAAGCTAGTGTCCTTGAGGACAGGGAAACCTTTCCAGATTTGAGGGGAAATAATGGAAAGCAACATGATTTGAAAAGGATTTCCCAAAGCATTCCTGTTGTATCTTTCTGTTTCCTTATGATGGATGAAGGAAGCCCCAACAGAGGTGCTTTTTTTACATCTGAAATTCAGTTCTGGTTGGTTGGCTGGTTGGTTTCTAGACTGCAGTATGGAAGAATGGAGATAAAATGGGTTTGCAACATTACAGCTATAAGGAGAGTAAATACAGGGATTTCTAGAAAAGAATGACATTTTAGAAACTTTTTGCATAAAGTTTTTCTCCTTTGTAGGTCAACTTTGGGAACTGTCTTCAGACATAGGTGCTAGCCTATGGTCCAGCTTCTATCTACACGTTGCATCAATATGTGATCACGTTGCATCTTTACACTCTAACACTATCAAAATACCATCGGTCACTATCGAGGAAAAAACAGGCCCATTTCAAAGTGCTGAAAACCTCCTGAACTGCCTACGATGCATTGGTGTCAGCAGGCAATAGCGGGAAACTCCCTGGAGGGCTTTTCTGCAGACGCCTCAGCGCAGCTTTGACTTCAACTCTTGTTAAATACTGTCGCCACCTCTTGCCAGGTGAAGCAACCTTTTAACTGGAGTTGCACGGCAGTGGCTCAGGCGTTTACCTCGATAGACTGTGTGGACAGGATTCTCCACTGTGACACTGTAATTGCTGAAGTCTTCCTCCACCAAGACTCCTCCATAGTTGTGGACCTGCGTGGGAGAGCAAAGCAGCGCACGCTGAGCAGGCTGGGTCAAGGCTTTCCGTGTTCCTCGTGCTGGCCCAGGTGAACACACACCACACTGGCAAACAAATACCATTGAGATTCCTGAGCCAAGTGCCAGGTTCCTCAGGATACCCTGAAAATCTGTGCTTTCACGGCCTTGGTGGCCTGGCTCCCCATTCACCACCGCTGGAAGGCTCTGCAGCTCACCTCCGAAAGCTCACCCGCCCCATGGGTGCTCTGAAGGTGTGCTGCCTGCCCGTGAGGATGGGGACTGGCACTGCCTCGCAGCCTCCTCTGCCCTGGTGGCAAGCACGAGTGTGTTAAAGGTTATGAAGCATTTAATACTGCCAGGATAAAAGATATATATGGATCCAGGAGAGAAGGAACCTGGGTGTAGTAGGTCGCCATCACTAGAAGTCTTTAGCATACAATTCCCACCCTATTTTTAATTATTTCAGGTAATAGTGGAACTGCTGTACCCTTGGTCTTTCTGTAAGACTCTCCCAGAGGTACAATTTACTGGGCTTGGTAATTTTCATGAACACAGTAAAGATGGGTAATTCCCTCCACTGCAGGTCTTCTGTGGTTGAGTCATGATGGAGATGAGGTAGGACCATCATAACTGCACTCTGCTGATCTTAAAATCCCCTGAAGTAGGTAACACTCTCAGTTAGCATACAGGTGCTACTGTGCTCATGAGCCAGCTCTTTCCTTCCACCCAGGAGAAGCCACACAACCTGGTGAGAAGTTCTGCTGGGGCGAGTTGCTGCTATGGGTCCTCTGGATTTCCATCCAAAAATGGGCAAGAACAAATAACCTGTGCATGCTCTGATTTCTAAACCAGCCAGCTAACTTGGCAAGAAAACTGCTTCTCTGGCAGAAGTGGATGAATCACTGGAGCAGGAAAGCTAATGCAGGGCATGTTGTGGGGGGCAGCATGTCAAACCACCCCGAAGCTGCAAAAGAAGATGTATCCCCTACTTGGGATCCCTGCCCCTTCCCAAAGCAGTCCCAGAGAACAGGCCCGGTTGAACCCTGCGGCTGAGATGAGCAGGCAGGTGCCTGTGCCAGGAGTTGGCTCCCTGGAGCTCGGCCAGCGGCCAGCCCGGGCGAAGCAGCGGGGAGTGGGGCAGGAGGAGCCTGATGGCACAGGAAGGGGAGAAGCCCTGGTCAGCCACACACTGCAGACACCATCTCAAATTCCCCAGAGAGCACTTTTTTGCACCTGTGCCTTCCTGCCACGGGATGGAAACACAGCGTAAGGTGTTTTGGAGCTTTACATGATTTCACCACATTGATGCCCTCCCTTTGCTGGAACAATAAACGCTGTGGGAAGCCAGCACTTTGCTCTGCAACCAAAGCTGCAATTGCGCACTTGATCCCAGAGCTTGCCAGGAGCTTTGGTGTTGCAACCCTGGGCCTTGCTCCTCCACAGAGTTTGTGCTTCCCTGCGGCAGCCCTCAGGTCAGGGGAACAGGGTGACAAAGCAGGGTTTAGCTGTGGAGATGCACCACCAGCTTCGGACTTTTCCTGTTCCTCGTTCTCCACCTCTGCTGTGGTCCAGGTGAACCGCAGGAGATTTCCAAACACAGAGCTCACAATGTCTAAGGCTTGAGCTGAATGAACCCATTCCAGATTACTGACGACATGTTGAAGGTGCATCACTTGAAGCATGGTGGTAGGGAAAAACGGTCCCACCAACCACCCTGACTGCAGCTACACAGGTATAAAAGTTGTTTGGGTTTTTTTAACAGAATAATTACTTTGTTTGTTGTTGCTATTTTTTCCAGAGCGCCTCTAACAACAGGAGTTAAACTAGGGCAACCCTAAGTGGGACCAAGCCTGTCTGATCCGCTGCTCACAAGGCTCACAGTTTTATTTTTAAACCATCTTCCTGGAGTCTATATCTCACAGTCCCATTAACAACAAAAAATTGCTTCTCAGCAGTGGGACACCTCTCGTTATGAGGAAAAAGGGGTTGTCACTAACACAGCCCAGAGAGGGTCTTGAAATGGAGATTTTTTTTCCCTTCAAAAACCCCAGCCTGTCCTGGTCATAGAGGAAATGGAGGTTTCACTTCTGCAGGCTGTGGAAGTGACCTGCGTGTCACTTACACCGCTGCAGTGACAGGGACAGGAAAGAAAAAGGAGGCTCCACGCATTTATCCCCATCATTGTGCTGACACTTGGCTATGGCTTATACCCAGGTTGTCACCTTAAGCAGGTGACATGGCAGGCGGCACCCCCAGCCCGGGCTGGGCCGTGCGGTCTGGGGCAGAGACGGGGACAGACATGGCTCACCTCAGAGATTATCTCCTGGGTCAAGTTTCCGCTGTAGAAAGCTGACATCCCTTCTGCCCCCACCAGCTCCAGGACGGCCGCGAGGTCCAGGCGCCTGACGAACATGCCAGGCAGCAAGGGCTGGCCGTCCGGCAGGAAGATCTCGCGGAATTTGTCCGAGTAGTTCAGGTCCTTCAGTTCGCTTACGGCTTTGGCTGCGGGCGAGAAGAGGAAGGACATCCAGAAAAGCGCAGTCGCTGTGTGTCTGATGGGGATGTTGGAGACTTGCTGCTGCCTCTTGCCCGATTTCAAAACTAGAGGGCGGCTGGATCATGCATCCATTTGGGCTGGGAAGGAAACCCAAAGGAACCCCAGCACCCTTCCCTGGCTGGCCCTGGGCGGCTGCCCAGCGTGGGCTGCCCTGACCTGTCCCTGACCAGCCCTGGGAAAGGGCTCCAGTTTTGCTGCCACCACGCTCTCCCCTTGCAGACCGTGGCTCACGCGTTGCTCCGCTCCCAACACCATCCATCTCCAGGGCCAAAGAGCCTTAATTTCCCATGAATAACCATCGACATCCCCAGCTGCCTCGCACCCGAGTGCAGGGGCCAGCGTGCTCCTCTGTGCTGAGCAGCCACCCTTGGCTCCCCATCGGGTACTCACCCAAATCATGCGTGACATTAAACCCATCCTGGGCGACACCGGCCACGAGGCCCAGCAGCTCGGACCATGTGAGCCTGCCAAAGGAGAAAGGACAAGGAGAAATGTGCCTTGGAGGGGTGCAGCAGGGCAGGGCGGTGGGGAGCAATGCAGGGCTCGGCTCTGCTGTCAGGGGGCTCCTGAAAGACCAGGCTGTGGGGCCAGCGGTGGCCAAAAGGAGCACTGAGCTTTCAGCGGGTTGTTTCTTTTTAGCAGGATCATCTCAGTGCTCCACGATGTGCACCAGAGAGGAATGTCAGTGCAAGGACAGGGGAAGGGGCCTCTCTGGAGCAAAAGCTCAAGCCAGGCCTCGGCCCTGAGCAAGTCATTCAGATCCCTCCCTCCCTGTCCCAACGGGGCATCAAGGACAGCCACACTCTTAGGGTCCAGCTAAAGAGAGAATGATGATACACACACATGGATGAAAATGTTCTGTGCCTGTTTCTAAGAGAACATTTATTGTCCGTCTGGTTAGCCAAATTTCACATTGCAGAAAACCTGACCAAGCTGAATTCTTTCTTTTGTTAAATGAAGTACCAAAAAATGAACATATTTTTCAACACAAGCCTCCGAGTACCCATTCGCTAATGGCTTTGACTGGTGGCTGAGAATGGGGTCTGATGGTGAGGGCTCATGTGCTCCCAGCTCCCCCACGGGGACCCCGGGGCACAGCCTGGGCCAGCCTCGTGTCTTACCTCCCGTGCAACTGGTGCGCCTGGTGCATTCCTTGTATCATGCCTGGCACCCCCACGAGCAGACCTGGCTGTAAAATAGGAAGAAAAAAGGAAGAGTAGTCTCCTTCCCATGAGGCAATGGGACATGGTCCCCAGTTGCAAGTCAAAGAGATGCAAGTCATGTTCACTTGGGAAGTGTCTGCATGGTCTTTAGGAGAGGAGAAGAGGTCTGTGGCAACACACTAAATTAGAGAATAAAAGTTTTTGGAAGGAAAGAGGCAAATTCAATCCTGATCTCAACTCAGTTTGGTCAGGAGAAATAACTCAGCAGAACGACAGGGGATTGTGCTCCTTCCTGGGACTCTTGTTCTCCCAGCTCCCCACTGCCGGAGGGCCATGCCTCTTCACTCCCCAAGCCCTGCAGGCTCCAGGCGTTCTGGGGCTGCCAAAGAAGTATTTTCCCTGGAATCCCCATGTCTGTAGGGCCCGGGATCTCCCATGGTGGGAGAGGCCTCCTGTTGCTTCCCTGGGCATCTCCCCCTTGGCCTGAGAGCTGCGGGAAGAGGAGAGCTGGAGACATCAGCCAGCCACAGCCCTGGAGGGGTCGGCCGTGGGACGCTGGTCCTCACCTTGGTGTCCTTCTGCAGGTCCCCCTCCAGAGGGATGCCCAGGGGAGCCACCTCGCGGAAGTCGATCACCCAGCTCCTGTTCTTCCGGATGTCGTGGACCAGCATCACCCCACCCCTGCAGCGAGATGGGGGTCACAGCACAGCACCGGCTGTCCCTGCAACAGCCGCTGACGTAAAGCCAAAATGAAGAGCACGGATGCCACTGGGGCTGGGGCCAGTCCCGGTGTGACGGGGCCATCGTAGCAGGTCACCAGCCTCAGCAGTGACCCAGGGCTGGCCAGTGGTGCAGGGCAACGCTGCTGCCCTTCCCCAGAGAGCAGTGCCAGACAACTGAGCCAGGGCCGGTGTGGGACACAGGCAGCCACTGTGCGGAGCCTGCAGCAAGGCTGGATCAGTCCCTGCCAGCCTGGCCAGAGGGCCACTGGCTCTGTTCCACTGCCAGGCTGGGACTACCTGGGATTTTCTTTCTAATCCGAGCAGTTTTGCAACAAAACAGGGGTTTTGCTTACAACAGCAATCCGTGGCGCAGCCCAGAGAAGCTATCGGGTGGCAGTGTTTTATGCAACGCTCCCAAGACCTCCTGCAGAGCCGAGAGCACCAGGCTCACGTGGATGCCACCCTGGGGGTGAGGGCTGGAAGGAGGCCACCCTCACCGCCATGCCTCCCCTGGCTGCTGCCTGGAGCTGGGCTCGGACCTCAGCCTCCTGTCGCAGCAGGAGCAGAGCTTATGGAGGGAAGCGCTCGGTCTCCGAAAGCATTGGGCCTGAGCCCAGGGTGTTGCAAGCTCCTGGCACACTCGCAGAGGGGCTCAGCAGCCTGCGGTCGCTTTTTCAACCCTCTCGAGCCTGAGGCTTGGACTCTCCTGGCAGCCACTATGGCAGACGCAGCTTTTCCTTCCCTGGGGGTATCCGTCTCTCACTGTCAACTCAGTGCACAGGAAGGGTCCCCATCCCTGTGCAGGCATGGACACGTCCACTGCCTGCTGTCAGAGACCTGGAACCACGCACTGGGAGTTGGGCTACCCTGAAGGCATGTCTCAGCTGGTGGGGAAACCACCTGCTTGAGGCCAACTGCAGACGACAGCACGGGGGTGAGCGATCAACACTTACCCACCAATCCCCGACGTGTGGGGGTTGACGATTCCCGCACAGAGGGCCGAGGCGATGGCCGCGTCTACCGAGGAGCCCTGCTTGTTGAGCACTTCTATGCCCAGCGCCGTGCAGCGGGCAGTGTCCGTGACCACGGCACCGCGGTGGAAGATCTGCGGGAAGAGGAGAGCGGTTGTGCCTGGGGAGGGGTGCTGGGGCTGCCCAGGTCTTTGCCCAGCTCTGTGGGACCTGAAGCCTGAGGCCAGCGCCAATGCTGTGGCTGATCTGCATTTTCAGGTCCCTCCAAATGCTGGTGGGAGTAATATGTCCCTTGGCACATCCCTGCACCAGGGCAGCTGTGGCCGCTCTGCACGTAGCCGTGGCCATCAGCTCAGCTGGCTTTCAACAGTAGACATGCTAAGCTGGCGGGCCACGTCTCACCCTGTCCTCCGCAACCCCAGAGCAGGGTCAGACTAATCCTCAAGAGCAATGGGCGACGGCGCGCTGTCACTGCACTGCAGCAATATGGTCACCGGAAAGGGGAATACAGCTGCAAAGAACGCAGCATCCCCGCCAGTACCACGGCTTGTTCTCATCCTTCCCTGGTGCCAGCTGCTAATGCAGCCGCAGGAAGTTTTAAAAGGTTTGTTCTAACCCTCTGGTACAAATTGCAGCATCTCAGCACGAGTCAGCGTGGCCCTGGGAAGTGCGAAGAAGGCAGGGCCACAGGGGGCTGGCGGGCAGGGCTGGTCCTTCCAGCGGTGCCACGAAAGGAGCTGCGTTGCGCAGCCTCCCTCCGGCACTGCACCCCAGCCAGCCGCGGGGCCACGCTGCTCCACTCCCAACGGCTGCGTTTTGCATGCCAGTGAGAGCGCGATAAATTAGAAAAAAGCAAATCTCTTTCACGTGGACTTGCAGGCAGCTCTGCCCTGCTGGGCAGCAGACAGAGAAAATGACGGTGACTACTGGCTGCCCCTTGGCCCTCCTCAGGCTGCAGTACCTGGCAGGAGATGTTCTGCAGGAAGGTATGACCCCATGGCCGTGCTGCCTTTGCTCTGCAATTTAGCACTGGTCTGTGGGACAGATTAGCAGGAGGTTCAGCTGTTTTCAGCTATTCCCCTGCTTGGTCCTGGACGGATCCTTCCCGTGGTGAGCCTCGGCATACAGATCCATAAAACTCTCTGAGTGCAGATGTACGAAAGATGCCTGCTGCTTAACTAAGGATTGCTTTCTGAAAGCATTCCCATCTGGCTCAAACCACAGCTGGAGACACAGCAGCAGGGCTGCCCGTTTCCCCCCGGCAGCACCCCCAAACCTGCCAGGCCCAGCCACCCACACCTCGGCCACGGGGCAGGTGCCGAGAGCCCAGCTCGCCTCTCTGAGCACAATTGCACACAGGAAAAAGCTTTTGAGACAATTTGAGGTGGAATCGCAGGGAGAGACTCAGCACCCAGGGTCTCACTGATGCCGGCCGGGGCTCACCAGCACTTACCCTGCTAAACTGCTGGCAAGGAGGAAAGTTAGGGAGGTTCCTCTATTTTCAGAGCCAAAGCCCGACTGCAAAGCCACTGTTTTCTCTTACCTGAGGGTCCCCAAAATAGATCTGCATGATCAGGGCCACCGTGACCCCCGTGGCGAAGGTCAGGCAGGCGGTGATGATGACAGTCAGCCCATCCTGCCGGCAGCTGCAGTCTCCAGAAAAAGGGTCCTTGCTGGTCTCCTGGAGAGGGGACACGTCCTGGCTTCCCATCTCTGACGAGGATGAGGGCAGGCGCTGGAGACGCGCAGACTTCAGGAAGGAGTCTGGGTCTTTGCGGGCAGCAGGGAGAAAACAAGTGTTAGCTATTGAGCAACGTGGGGCTCTTATTGCAGTGTTTACGCAGTGCTAACATTACACCGTGCCCCTTCCAGCAAGGCTATTACCTTTCCTATTGATCCCAGCTCTCAAGAGACTTCCTGGCTGAGATGCTGCTTTAGGTCATTTTACTGATCCCTTCCTTTAGCCCTAGTTATTCCAAACTGACTCCCCTGGAGATTAAGAGGGGCAAAAACCCCTGAATTTTGCTCCATTTCAGTCCATTCATCAGTCTTCAGTGATGGGCCCAAAGTTACTGCTCCGTTTGGAGGGGTTCTTAACACAGCACTGACTTGCAAACAGATCTCTGAAATACAGCAGGACTGAAGAAAAGGAAATTAAGATATAAAAAAAAAAATCCAGCTGCCTTATTTGGAGCTATGCTTGAGCTAAAGCACCTGAGCAAAACAGAGGCGAAGCAAAACGTGTGGCCTGGGCACAGGAAATACCTCCACGGAAGCAAGGCAAAGTGAGGGCAGAGAGGAGCAAACCTGCAAACCGGAGGGCCTCGGGGCGTCCACCCACTCTGACGGCAGGAAAGGCTCTGCTTTAATTTCTTGCTTCCTCTGGCTGACGAGGCTCACTGTGAAATCAAGCCGCTCGCTGAACGCCCAGCTCCAAGATGGCAAATGTAATGGGGCAGGGTTCTGCTGGGCATCCGCCAGACGGCAAGCAATGCTCAGCAGGATGAAAAAGTCTCTCTTTTGCTCTGAAAGATGCCTTGAATCTCTGCTTGCGTCAGCTGCTGCCTCTGCGGCAGGGAGGATGCTGGCTGAGCGTGTCCTGCCTGCGCACGGGCGCTGCCGGGCACACGGAACTGCTGGTGCAGCCGTGGGGACGTGCCCGTCCCTGCCGGGCACTGAATGGGACCAAGTGTCTCCGGGCATCATCCAGGGCTCCTGGATGAATTTTTTCGCGGGCTGCCAAGAGCTAGCGGGGGCTGCAGTGCCCCGCGCATCCATGGTGGGAAGGAGCCCCGAGTGGAAAAGACAAGATGAGAAGCTTGTCCCTCCGCACAGGGGATGTTTCCTGGGTTTGGGGTAAGGGAGAAGGAGCAAGCAGGAAACCCTGCATTCCCCATCGCCCCGCCGTGCCTCTCCGTCTGCTCTGGCAGGCAGCATCTCCCTGGGGACCGGTAGCCCTGTCCTTGCTGTGAGATTAAAAAGACCTCCTGGGCGCAGCTCTCCTGGGGCCAGGCGGGGAGTTAGTTTTAATGTCAGTGGCGCTGCAACCAGGAGTAAACCCCTTGCAGCCAGGGAATCCCCTTAGGGTGAATTTCATCTCAATCAAGCTGCGGTGATTTAGGAGTGTGACTGGGAAAGGCTCAGCTTTCCCAGCCTGCGCCTCTGAGCACACACAGAGCCCCTCGCCGGCACGTCTGGTCCGAGTGAGCTGGGCCTGCAGCAGGTGGGCAGAGGGGGAGGCCTGGCTGGGGGTCAATGGGCTGGGGTGCCTCCGGGGGGGGCCACGACTGGCCTGGCAGGGGATGCCACTGGGGAGGGATGTCACATACTGCCTGGCACCCCACAGCGGGGCACCGGCCCCACCAGTGGGCAAACAGTGAGAAGTGGGCTGGGCTCCTCCGCCCGAGCCCTCCAGGACGCCATCCCTCCGCTCTGCTCCTGTAGCACTGGTGCCAGGCCAGCCCAGCACGAGGGGACAGGAACTTCCAGGGAGCAACCATGGGCGAGGACAGGCCGGGGCCCTCCAGGGTGGCCGCTCCGACCCACACAGAAGTCCCTTTGTTCTCCGCCACAGACATCCCACATGGCCTTGGGTAAGTCACTTAGTCTCTGTGACCACTGGTGCTGTGTGGGGACAGCAGGGCCGTGGTTTGGGGACGGGAGCGGCTGGAAGGGGTCAGTCACAGAGGGCAAGGAGCCGCCAGTGAGGCCAACGCATCAAGGTGCCTGTCCCACCACCAATGTCCACGCTTGAAAGAGAAGCCACCAAACCCTACTTGGCTTCTATGGGGGCCGTGAAGGACACGTGGCTTCACGGGGCAACCGGCGCCTTGGGGAAGCAGGGCCACCTCAGCTCTGAAGCCGCTGCAGAGACGGGAGCCACTCGCGGGCTCTGGCAGGCACTGCAATGTGGGACTGTTTAGTCCTTTGGGGGGGTCTGTCCCCAGCACTGCCAGCAGAACAGGGGCTTCCTCCTTCTAATGAGATCTGGGCGGTAGAAACCAAAGGTCTGGGTTCCGTCCCTACCGGTCCAGCAGATAACGTAGCATGGAGAAGCACAGCCGGCTTTTGCAACACGCACGCAGTGTCGGATGAGCGCGAGTTTCCACGTGGCAGGAGAGCAGCAGCTCCTCCAGCCACCCCACGCGCAAGACCCGGGGAGACCGAGACCCCGTGCCTGGCAGGGCGCTGGCACAGCCAAAACCACACCAGGCTCTGCTCGTGCTCTGCGGGCGAGACGAGAGGCCTCGTGCTTTCGGAGGAGCTCTTCCCGCAAACCTGCATGCGGCAGCTTCGCCCCAACAGCGCGGGATGGCATGGGGCAAGAACAGGCAATGGGAACTTCACCCGGCGGTCGCAGCAGGACAGGGCAGAGGACAAGGGGCGTGTGGGGCCTCGGGGCTTTGGGGTCGGGGGGCAGAGACCTGCCCGTGGGCTACGAAGCAGCCCTGGGGGTGAAGGGCAACGTTGCTTGGAGAAACATGACATGGAGGAGAAAAAACGTTTCTCTGATCTATTGAGAAGGAAGCAATCAATTAAAAACAGGCAAAGGGTTTTCTCCAGGATCAAAGGACCACGGGACTTTATTACAGCCGTGCACCTGGCAGGGGGATCGCTAGCCCCCTGCCCAACCCCTGGCTATCTTCCCTGCCCGCAGCTCCCGGTACGTCCCCGCAAGGCAAACGAGGGACCAGGGAACACGGGGACGTGGGAGCCCGGCGAGCCCCCGCTCCCTGCGCGGGGGCCGGGGAAAGGGAGCCCCTCGGCCCGGCCGAGCAGCGCCAGGGAGGGCGGTTTGGAGGGCGAGCGTGGGGCGCGGCTTGAGGGGACCCCGGGCCTGGCCTGCTGGAGGCCGCGGGCGGGCTCGGGGCCGCGGGTGGAGCGTGGGCCTGAGAGGGCCGGGGGCCGGGGGCATGCGGGGCCGCGGGCGGGCTCGGCCGCCGCCCCTCACCCGTGTCCTGCTCGCCCAGGAACGCGTCCTCCTCCTTCCGGGCGCGGAGGCCGCCCTCCGCCGCGCCGCCCGCCTCCTCCTCGGGCAGCCGGGGGAAGCTGGTGATGCTCATGTAGTCCACGGGCGAGCCGGCGGCCAGGGCCCGCTGCCGGCCTCCCCCCGCCTCCGCCGGCACCGGCACCGCCATCGCCGCCGAGCCGCCGGAAGGGGCCGGGCCGGGCCCGCCGGGGCGGCCTCGCGGCTCCTCCCCGCGGCGGGGCCCTGAGGGGAGCGGCCGGCGGCGGGCGCCCCGGGCCGGGGGGGCGTTGAGGGGCGACCCCGAGGCCCCGGCGGGGCCTGCGCAGGCAGGAGGCCAACGCCAGCCGGGGGCTCGCTCTCCTCCGCGCTGCCCCGCGGGCCCTGTCCCGGTTGCGGGCGCTGGCGGGGGGCAGCCCTGTAGGAGGGGCCGGGGGGGTCAGGCACAGCGCGGCTCGGGGCGGAGGAGAAGGGCCGGCCGGGTCTGGGCTCCAGCCGGGTGAAGCTCTGCGGGTCTGAGCTCCCCCTCGGCCCCTGCTCCATGCGCTGGGTCAGAGCCGGGGGGGGGGGTCAGCCCTGGCCCCCTCAGACCAGGGGTATTGGCTTTCCACACCAAGCCTCCGGGGAGCTGGATCAGACATTTCTTAGTCCTGGCTTCAGAAGGCTGAAAGAGTTTTCCAAGGGATGTGCACGTACTTTTTGTCATCGCTTATTCAAGCCAGGCTCTAGCAGGGAGGCTCACGCGCTGCCGTTTCACCCATTACCACAGCGGCACGGGGGGTCCAGCACCCAGCAGGACACCGTCGGCAAGAGACACGGCAACATTGCCATGGGGCAGCCTGGTGCATTCTCTCTCGCAGCCAGCTTGGCCTTCCAACGTGGACCTCTTGTGCGTGGCCATCTGGAGATGAGAGCTGAAGATGGTGGTCTTCCCCGCAGCACAACAGGTTTCGGTTGGTGTCTGCAGGTGAAGCTGGCCAGGCTCGGCCCCGGCTCCAGCAGCGCTAGCACGCGTGTCAGGACGGGCTAAGGCTGCCAGGCAGCGCAGCCGGCCAGCACGGAGCCAGGTGGGTGCAGGCAGAGCCACAGAACCAGCCATGCCTGGGGCAAACCTGAGCTATGGTTACCAACAGCTCCCATGTGGCCAAGAGTTTTGATCACAATACATACGGCGGGGGAGGCCTGGTTTGCATGGACATTTCTGAAATCAAACTGGCTGAAACATTTCATTTTTTTCCCCTACACTTCTTTCGTAGGTTGACCTAAAAAACACCAGTAAAATAACTGGATGATGGAAGAGGTTGTTTCATTCCGGGCTGAACAAAATACTTCACGTTTGTGCAAATTACTTCCCCCCGCAATGACACCGGCCTCTCCCTCTCATCTTGGCACACGCGCTTGGCTGTTCAGCTGCCAGATCTGAAAAAGCCATCCTCTGCTCTGATCTGTCCTGGACATCTGTTGTTTTGGGAGCGGGAGCGTGTTGAGTACTGGGCTGTTTGGCTCTGGGGAAGTCACCTGAGAGGTACATGTCCTACTTTCTCATCCTCCAATGAGCCAGCTAATGCCCCCTGCTCTTCCCTGCGTGAGCAGCTCCACTAGCTCACTCAATGCTCCTTCACACCCGGACATGTAAACCTTCCTTTGCTGTGGCAGTGGCAAGGTTTCGCTGGTGCCCTCCAGCAGCCTGAGGGCAAAATGAGCACTGCTAGTTATTAACTAAATATTTGTGGAAGGATAATTTGGCTTTTGCAAGCCAGTCTCAGCCTGCTCCATTTTCAGACATCTCTCCAGCCTTCCCATCCCCAGCCGTTGGAGGTGGTCCCTTCCCCACCAAAGCAGCTCCTCCAAGGCCAGGAGCTTTGTGCATACTGCATCCTCCTCCACCTGTTTGCCTGGCAGAGTATTAACAGACATCCTTGAAATGAAACACCCCAGGACGTGTGGGCAGGGACACTGCTGTCCCAGAAGGTCTCAGCAAACACTGTCCCCAGTTGTCAGATAACACGTGTGACTTAACAAGTGCTTGAAGACAAAGCTCTACTTCCTGCTTCTTAGGTTTGTGAGACCCTACTCGCCCCAGCCCAGCCCAGCCTCTGCTACTCTTGTGTTTCTGACAAATCAAAACCCATCAGCTCTGTCACCTGCGGGCAGCTGAATCCCAGCAACTGCGAGCGCAGCCTTGGCAAGGCTGGCAATCAAGCTGGGGAAATGCAGAGACGATGACACCTCCACAGAGGGGACAGAGGCTCCTTGGTGGCGTGCTCCCAGCCCCAACAGGCACCGCTCGCTTTAAGGACATCCCAAGCACTGTTGAAGACAAGTGACATCAGCAACGTTCCCTTGCTGGACCAAAACCACAGGCAACAAACGTACATCACGCTGCACGCTCGGCCACCCTGAGCTACCCTGCGGTGGGCAGCAGCTGTTTTAGCCGGGGTCTGATGCTGCCAAGACACAAGATGCCCAGCCACCTCTCCACACCTGTTAGCACATCTTTGCACCCACGCTGCTTTTCCCTTTAACACCAAAAATAACTTGCATTAAAGTTTTAACAGATACTATGCTTGAAGCCCAAGAAAGATCACAAGAAATTTCTCTGCCAGTTCCACCAGAACATGCTTGCTTCTCTCCTCACAACAAGGTTAGGGCAAGGAATACCTCACTCTCCTTCCTGCCAGGGACCGGCTGCTTTTTGCTGAAAGCCAAAGTGATGTTCCTCCAGGTCTGCAGCTAGCAGCAAGCTTCACAGAGCCCGCAGGCAGTACAGCCTCTTCTCTGCACCATCATGTGGACTCCATAAGGATGCAGCCTCCTGGTGGAACCGTATCCCGACAGCCGTGGCTCCCGCAGCTCAGCTCTCCAGCACAGGAAAAACCTTTTCCTCCCCGAGTCGCTGCTCCACGGTAGCACAGACTCCCGCCAGCCATTGGTTTAGTCCCCTGCCCTTCAAGGAGAGGAGAGAGCAGAGCAAGCACGCTCCTTGTGCCAATACTAAAACTGCTGAGGACAGAGGTGCTGCCCAAGCCCCCGTTCCCCCAGTGCAGTCCCTGTGCCTGCCAGCTGCTGCTCTTCTGTCCTCCTAGCACTCAACTTCATGCTCTCTGCTAGACCATCCCTGTGTCAATCTCTCAAGTCTCTGCAAAACCCCCTTGTTTTTACAGTACTCGTCACTGTAAGATACTCAGGCTGCCGCATCCCCTTGAGCTTCTTAAAATTAACCTCATTTCTTCGGGGGCAGATGCCATAGCTTTAGTTCTCTTGGTGATCAGCACTGGGGATACCTGCTTCTAGCCATTGAGGCACCCCTTAAAACAGAAACCTTAAGAGATTAAAAGCTTGCAGCTCAGCAACTGCAATCACTAACTTATTTACCAGGAGCCTTGAGGAGATCCAGACACCAACATCTCTTCTGTGTGGTCATGATCCTCCTCAACTCAGGCTCTGCCTCAGCTCCCAGCCACTAGAACTGTAGAGAACGGCAAAGACCAAGAAACTCAGCTGGTGGGACTGCAGGCAAGCAAGGAATAAAGCAAAGGGGCAGGTAAGCAACTCTCCAGCTCTGCACACTTTACAGCAGTGCTTGAAGTCCTGCTCTGGACCAGACTTGGGCACTCTGCAAGGCAGCCGTGGCTCTGCCACCATCGCGTGTCATGGGGCAGGGACAGCTGCTGAAGGAGCAGAACAGCTTACATGAGGCAACACTTGGCTTAACCTGCTTAATCACCCATTAAAGCATGGATCTAAGCATTAGCTACTACTTCCACTACAAATGCCTTTGGCCCCTTCTAAAAGTGCAGGACTCAAGCCTGCAGCACAAGAGAACCCCAAGGAGCTGCTGACGTAGATAATTACCAAAAATCAAACTCTTAAAGGAATTCCACACTCCCACCATTTTACAAAACTTCAAAGATCAGAGGATACAGAAGCTGCACAGTGGATTATCCAGGCGACATTTATTAGAGCATTTCAAGTATACAATGATTTCACTGATGGCTGTAAGCAGCTAGGATGCAAGCAGATGCCAGCAGGAAAGGTTGACCTAGAACTAGCAGGCTATGCAATTCTTGTGGGAAATTAATGCTTTCAGCTGAAAGAAGAGGAAAAGAAAGTATCAGACTAAAAGATTGAGCAATTTTGCGGGTGGGGAGGAGAAAATATAGTTTTTATTTGAGATCACGTACTTAAATTGGCAACTCACAAGTAGCAGAAGCTGTCTGCTATTGCACTCTTCCCTTGGCATCCCAAGGACCTAAAATAGCCGGGTGTGTTTTTTCCACCAAGAACAGACAGCATTTTCCCTGGCGAGAATGGAGGCCTGCACCGGTGGGCGATTCCGGAGCCCTAGTGCAGCACCTAGAGATTTAGATCCCTGGCTTTGGATACTCACAGGTGAGAACCAGGCTGTCGGACTTCCATCAGCGAGGAAGCAACGCAGACTTTCAGCAAGAGCACGCTAAAACTACCAGCTCCTCACTATAAGGCAGCTTTAGGTCAGGACTCTTTTTGGGTGCCTGAGCTGTTGTTTAGAAAAGCAAGGACCACATGGCAACAAGACTACCAGGTCCTCTGACAATAACAAGGACTGTGCGTGTTTCCCGAGAACTATTTCTGAAAGACATGTCCTTAAAAAAATGCTTTAACGCAGAGACTCCCCCCTTGATGCACAAAAAGGGCACGACTAGGGAGGAACTGAGCTACGAAGTGATCAACTCATAAAAAGCACCTCACAAACCAGAGGCTATGTACTTCGCCTGATTTGCAAGTTAGTAATTCTGCATTTGAGATAATAGCTGCCTCAATTGTATCTTAGTCTCCTGCATTTACTAACAAGGAGCAGCTGAATTTAAGAGCTTTAATAAAAAAAATAAAGAATTTAAATGCTTAACATTTAAAAGGGTATCTTCAGAATGACTGTCCTTCAAGACTACTAGGCTCTGAGGTATGCAATGGCAACTTAGTAGTCAAGCTAGCAGAACGCAGTAGAGTTTCTAAGCCTCCTGAATACACCTTTGTTAACCAAGTGAATCACAATTCTTTCTAGCAAAATTGCTTAAAAATTTGTCTTCGGCAAAGACCTTTTAAAAATTCTGGTCGACAACTGATTTGCAAGTAAAACAAAAAATATTAGAAATGGTAACAACACAGTCTGTTTAATCAAATCAGATCTGATCACTACAAAAACATGATAAGGACAGCCACTCAACTCTCATTCTGGATGCCGCAGTGCCTTCCTCCCACGTACCCTACAACTGCTCTTTAAAAACTGTTTGTCTAAAGGACGACAATGGAAGACAAGTCGGGATTTAATGACAGATTTCAAACAGAAGGGCATACATACATTAAATTAACAGATTCAACCTTCAGCACACAGGAGTTTGAGTTACTGGCTAGAGTCACAGAAAGTTCCAAATTTGAACAGTCTTGAACCATTTCCAAAAATTCCAATGGCTTTTTAATAGTTCCAACAATTAACGGGTATATAAAATGGAGACGGACTTCTCCAGCAGAAGAGTTGGGGCTCTTCCAGGCTCATCAGACCGCTGGTACAGAAGGGAGTTGATTTGACTTCCCCCACCTTCCCACCAGTCCACTAAAGACTATGATTTATTAAAACCTTCTCGATTTACTGACGACTGATTTAACAGGCAAAGGCTGCAGACTGTGTCAATCATAGTGGATGGCAGTATAGAAGATTATCCAAACAACCTGTGGAGAGGAAAGGAGGTGAAGGTTATTTTGATGCCTCTGGAGAGGGTTCAGACACAGAAAACAAGCCTCACGCCTTGCCCTCAACAGAGGGCTGGGGACTGAATTCCAGCTTTGAGATGGACTCGGAGAGATGTTAGGATCACCATGCGCCACAAACGGTGGCATTCAACTTGCTTGCCTTCTGGGGTGAGTAGCCTCTCCACGTTAAAATCCCAGCACAGTCCCTCCAGGGATTTAGAAACATCACCAAATCAAGTGTTGAGCGTATTCAGAGACTTGGGGGAGGGCAGTAAGGGAAAAACAAAGACACGCAAACCACCAGCTTGGGTGTAACGAGCTCTAGATCAAACTCCACCAGGGTACCTGGGACAGAGGATGGGAAGACATAAAAGTTAAGTGGTAGATGCAGAAAGACAGCTGCCTGTTCCTGCATCCTTTCCTACAGGGAAATCCCAGGCATTATTACTGTATTTCATAGCCAGTAGCCATCAGATTTGGGGATTTTTCTTTCCCAATCAATTCCACTTGTTAGACGATGTTAACACATCACTCTTCGATCAGCACATCACCTCACCTGCTTTTCTTCCAGGTCTTTTTCCCCTCAGGTGTACCAACACAATTCACTAATCAACTTACAGAAAGCAAGAGGCATTACCAGAAACAGTGCAAAAGATGTCATGAATCCTTCCTTTGTTAGCTCCCACGTCCCGCCATACTCCTCCTCATCTATCTGCTGGAAGCTACTGAAGTAGAGGTACAGAACACCAGCATTGATCAGGCAGAATCTGGAAGAAAGGGATTAGGAACCGTCATTTTGGTGATACAGGGCGCAGGTATATCCAACACGCCATACAGCAACGTAGCAGTGAAACATTTCAGCCGCAGCAGAGAGGAAGCAAAGAGGAGCACTTCCTGCAGCACTTCCCAGGCAGCTCGGTCACTTCCTTAAAAGAGCACTTCCAGGTCAGCTTGCCGTAGCATGCTAGGTTTGGATGAAGTTCACCTCACAAGGCACAACCTGCTCCTAATAAGGCTCAACAGACAGCGGTCAAAAGCTGGAATTATCAGCAGATCTGCAAACCCTGCAAGTTCTCCCACCCTGCAGATCAGCAGCAGTCCTGCTCCCACACAGAATCCAATTTCCTTGTGTGTGCTACTTGATTTTGAGGCTGCTAAGAGGGAAGACTGTTAGAGTCTCTGCTCAGTGTTAGATCCCCGTTAGCGTCCCAGGACCAAACGCAGTGACTTAGAGATCCAGAGAAGCCTTGACAGTGCCCTCAGAGCCACAGCACTGGGGTTCAGCGTGAGACAACTCTTAACGCTCTTTAGTCTGTGCCAACAGTTACGCTGCAATGGAGAGAGAAAAAACGTGACCTCCTGTTTGTCCTTAGACACGTTTGGCTTCACACCACCCCAGCTTAGGGCTGGGGCAGCCTGGGAAGCAGCAGGTACGTCTCCTGGAAAGAAGGCTGTGTAGGAAGGGCGATACGGGAAGACATACACACAAGTTCAGTGACTGGCAGCAAGCTGTGAGCAGGTGTGCGACTGCATACCACAGAGAAACCACGCACACAGTTCTAGAAGCTTTTAGTTTTTCCACTGTACACCAAATCACTTTTATTTCATATTCACATTTAGCACAGGAATTGGCTTAGGTGCCTGAAGGTGCCTTGTGAATTAATGGATGACTAAGTAAGAACAATGCTTCTCAGCTACTCCACATCTGTTACTGGGAGCACTTTAGATTTAACTGTTTGCAAGTAGCTATCGAGGTGCTGTTGCAGCATCACTGCTTTACAGCCCCTTTTCCCTAGATTTCAAACTTTTTTTTTTTCCTCCTTAGAGACACTTGCTGCTACTCCCTCCACTTTCTTGCCACAGCCAGCACACTCAGGAGGAGGGACAAGATGACAAGTCAATTTTGCCTAAGGAAAGCTGTGAGGTTGTGAGCTTGACTAGCAGACCTTGACTGGGCAGAGATATTTGCAAACGGAGCCTCCCCAGAGCAGGCACAGCACCTTCCCCACAGCCAGTGTTCAGAGAGCAGGGCCCTGTTTCCCATCTCTGGTCTCCCTCCAGGGGCTTTCAAGCATGTGCCAGGGCCAAACAAATTTTCATTTCATAACTCAGAGGGCTCACTGCAGCCTTTGGACACTTGCTGGGAGGTGACCAGAATCCCACGTCTTGCTGGGGATCCGATGCATACACACCCTTCTAGGCCCTGCCTTCCCCCACCCCACGACTGAAAGAACAACTTCCGCAAGCTGGGAGCGCTGCCAGAGCGCTGCCGACGGTGCCGCTTCGTCTCCTTGGTACCTGCGGTCTTTGGTGTTTTGAAGAAACCTTTCCTTTCTCAAAGAGAAGCTGCCCCTCGTCTACTAACAGAACCTCCTCTCTGAGGGGGGCTCCTGACTCAAAGAGAAGGGCTACCACACCTTCCCCTCCATGGGCCTTGCTCCTTAGGCGGCCTCACTAGGCACCACACTCGCAGCCCCTGTCACACATGCAGGAACAGGCCACTTCACAAGTCAACTGAACCTCTCGTTCCCTTCTTCTAGCCCTGCCCCCTTTAATGGTAATAAAATAAATAATAATTTTAAAAAGCATTAATCAGGCTGAGGAGAGAGAAAGAGGCTGACGAAGACAAGTTGTGATTTGTATGAACTTCATGACAAGTAACAGTGTGGAACGCAACGCTGGCTTTCAGGCGCGTGGCAGGCAGAGGCTGCGTTTGGCCAGCCCACTGTTTATAGCACGACTCTAAACCGGGCACCAAGTAAAGTCCAAATGTGGGAAAGTACATGAGACAGAAAAGGAAATAAACCTTACACTGCTATTCCCACGAATCCCTTCAGTGGAACTACTCCCCAGATGATTCCCAAAATAACCGCAATGATCTGCCGGAACCAGTAGATCACATCTAAAAACTCGTCCTGAGGAGATAAAGCACAAAAAGATTTTGGCATTTACTATGTTTCCTTTTTTTAAAGCATCATACAAGTAACAGGTGAAAATTTAACACACTGAACACTTAGTTTTCCATTCAAAGTATAAGATATTGTACTCGGAGCAGATGAAAGCAGCTGATGGCATCGCACACCCTGGACGTCCCTGCTTCCAAATTAAATACACGGCTTTCTCCTCCGATGGGCTAACTGCAGAGGCGACAAGTATCTAGTCCTCTTGTTTACTAAAGATTCAATTCTATAAAAATTCACTGGAATAAAAGTTTAAAGAACTGTTTATGCTTTAAGACTGTTATAGCCACTCTCGGCGCCCCAGGCCCTCCCCTACCCAGAAACAAGGGCCACCAGGAGCCCGTGCTCACGCCACCCAAACCGCAAACCGTATCTCACGCATACTACAAGTGCGCCTGCATTCTTTCAGAGCAGCAGTGGCCGTCCCTGTTTGTCTGCAGGGCCGATACAACTGTACGTATTGCAGCTGGACAATGCTGACTCACCCTCCAAAGAAAATTCACTTCTGCTCCATCTTTTTTCCTAGCCTCCCCAGTGACGGGAGTGCCCCAGCATACCCCCAAACACCAACGGCCTTTGTGATTTTACTGTAGGATGTGCAAAGTTGTTTGGCTCCACGTGGAAGACTAGAATCCCAGTCAGATACAGGCGTTTCTCTCAGTCACTACCTTTCTCAGTCATTTTAGCCTTCAGTTCACGTCCTATTGCATCAAAACATTGGCACAGCCTGTCAAAGCTCCCCTTACTAGCTCAGAAATTCCTGCCCAATTTGTCAGAGGGGGATGAGGTCGAGTACCGGAGAGCCCCACCAGTTCTGTGAGCAACAGCAACTGATAAGAAAAAAGCAACACAGATTCACATCTGTCCCCCGAGGAAAAGCAGGGGAGAGTCGGTGCCTTCTCCACGCTGAAAGGCAAAGCCGGCAAACCGGGGAGCAGATGCCCCGCTCCATCCACGTGGCCGCGTGCCCAGGCTGGGCTAGGGATACGGCAGGACCTGGGATGCTGCAGGAGCTCGGAGCGCCTTGCGGGTGTGCTGCGGCGGCAGCGGCAGGAAGGGGCACTGGCCAGGAGCACTACAGCACACGGGAGACAGGCACAGGAAAAAAGGCTTCGCTAGCGCTAAAAACACTGGGAAGTCTGTGACTGACATGTTTTCACTCACACTTGGAAGGTTTGCTGACAAATGTGAGCAAAATATGCCAGGTGAGCGCACACATGAAATTTTGTAAAACCCATATGTCTTTTTGCGTGAGACAGCGAGGCTAGGAACAGCAAAGCAGGCTGCGAATGGCAAAACAACTGCCATGACGTTACTCTTCTGTGAGACGTACCCGCGCCGTGACACTGTAACGGAGAAACCCTCACAAGCCCGTTCTTGCTGCTGCCCTTTCCCTTCAGGCCTAGCAGGTCAGCTGGATTTGCAAATATATTTCCCCCCCCCCAACTTCTTAAAGCAGATTGTATTTCTAATTTTCTTTTAATTATACAAAGTAAATTTTTATTTAATCCCAGAAGAGTTTAATCCAAAACCAAATTTAACTGAGGTATCTAAACGCAGCTCGTGTTTTCGTTGGCTCCACGCCCCAGCAGCGGAGAAGGGCTGGGTCTGCCGAAGGCTCCAGCAGAGCGGACGTGCCACATCCTACCCGGAGGACTCGCCCTCACAGCACGGCCTGCGGGCAGGAAGGACGCGAAGCCGTCGCGCACCGGCGGGCAGCGCGGGGGTCGCAGCTGGATGTAGACAAGAGCGCTGCCGCCCCCCGGGGTGTCCACCAGACGGCCCCCAGCCGCGGGCGCTGCCGAGCCAGCGGCTCAGCGACTCCCGGCCGCCCCGGGAGGAACCGGCCCTCCCGACGTGCGCGTCCCGCAAAGGGCACTTGAGCAAAAGCCCGCGGGGCGGCCTTTCCGGCCCTCCCCGCAGCCCTCCAGCGCTGCCGTAGCTCCACACGCTCCCGAGCGGGATGGGAGCCGCCGCCTCGGGCGCTGCCGGGCCCGCTGCGGCCCGAGCCCGCCCTCCAGCGCGCCGCCGCCTCTCCCGCAGGAGCTCCGGCTCTGCCCGGCGCCGCCGCCCCTCTCGCCCCGCCCGCGGTGGGAGGCCGCTCTTGTCCCCCGCCACAGAGCCCGGCGGGAGGCCCGGGGACAACGGGCGGGTGAGGGCCCGGGACAGGTCGCGACCGCTCTGGCCGGGGCAGCGGCACCAGCGAGCGGCCCCGGTACCGCCAGGCGAGAGCAAACCCCCTCGCTCCCACCGACCCGCGAGCGGGGCGGGGGCTGACGGCGGAGACACCCCCGGCCCCGCACCTCACGGGAAACCCCCGGGCGCCCCCGGGCCCGCTCCCCCCGCCGCGGCCCCACCTTGTCGTGCCAGGCGGAGTCGCTGCGCAGCGCCTTGCCCCACACGGAGCCGCGCCCGGCCGCCCCGCCGTTGGCCACCGCGTGCTGCTGCGCGTGCGGCGGCTCCTCCCTGCGCCGCGCGCCGCTCATCCTCCTTCCCTCCCGCCCGGCCCCGGCCCCGCCGCCGGCCCGGAAGCGGCCGCCGCGCACCGTCACCCGCCCGCGCCCCCGCTCCGCCAATCGTGGCGGCGTCTCGTGTCACACGTGACAAAGGCGAGCGCCGCTCCCCCTACGGCAGCGGAGAGGGGCCAAGCTGAAGCGCGGCGCTCGTTGGACTGGGGGCGGAGCTGGGGCCGGGTGGGCGGAGCCTAGGCTCGGTGAGGGAGGGGAAGGGGAAGGGGAAGGAGAAGGAGAACGGGAAGGGCTTCCCCTTCGGGAAGGGGAGGACCCCGCCTCACCCGCCCCCTGCTCGGCCCCCGCGGCCCCGGGAGCGCGGCCCGCCGCCTGCCCTGCTCACGGGAGGGGGTCTGCGGCCGGGACCCCCGGCGTGTGGGGCGGCCCCGCGGCCGGGCTCCCTCCGCCCGCCCTGCTCACGGGAGGGGGTCTGCGGCCGGGACCCCCGGCGTGTGGGGCGGCCCCGCAGCCGGGCTCCCTCCGCCCGGCCGCCGGCAGCGCTGGGCCCGGCGGTGTGTGGCGCAGCCGAGGTGACACGGCCCGGGTCGGCAGCGGGAAGGGAAGGCCTGGCGCGACCCCAGCCCCCGGCTGTCCTGGCACGCCGGGCGGGCGCGGGGCCGGCCCTTCGGGCCAGCGCGGGCAGAGCCGCCCCGCGGGCCCGGCGCTCCCCGGCGGCCGGCTGCCCCTCCCCGCCGGGCGGCCGCACCGCTGCCGTCGCGCTGCGCTGGCCGCTCGGGATCCGGAGCCGCGCTGCTGGGAGCCCGTAGTTCCGCCTGGAGACGGGCCGCGGGGCCGGAGGCGTGCGGAGCCTTTGAAGGAAAGCCCGGTTGTGCAGGGGGCTGCAGGTCGCTTGTCGGAGCGTTACAGCAGCCAGACCTGCCGTCTGCAGAAATTACGCTCTTGGAGATGTATGCAAATAAAATAATCACATGGAGTCCTAAAGATTTGACTATTTTTTTAATATTCTTGCCTTACAGGACCAATGCAATTCAACTTAAAACAGTTGCATTCCTCATGAAAAAACATGTTGGGAATTACTTCTTCAGCGTGGGGCGGGCAGGGTGTTTGGTTGGGATTCCCTGTCGCCCGCTCCGGGGTGCGTTTGCGTGGGCAGGTGGGCAGAGAAGGGCCTGGCTTCGTGACAGTGAATGACCGAAGTTCCCGCAGACGCGTGGGGGTGGGCCTGGCCACCTCCCGTGGGCGGGCGGCTTCAGCCCAGCCGTGATGGGGCCGCTCCGGGCGTTGCTGGAAGACCCGGATCCTGCCGTGAGCCTTGCTGGCGGTGGCGAGGCCCGAGGCTCGCAGAGACGCCTCGTATGGAGCCATCCCCTCCTCGCTTGCCCGTGCACATCCCCGCTGGCGCTGCTGAGGTTCGTTTCCCCGTTAACAAACCCCAGGCCCAAGGTCCCACGTTTCTTTCTGTTGCACAAACTAGCAGGCGCGTGTGGTGCCGAGCATCTCAGGATCCTGCTTGCTCTCTCTTCACAGCACTAAATACTTCGGTAGTGGCCACCTTGCTGTTGGTTTCGGCAGGAGCTGGGACCCTTCAGGGACAGACTGGACCTACTGAGCTGTGTGTGGTTATCACGGAGGGGAGCAGGCAGGGGAGTCCTTGTCTCAGGCCTCCGATCACTTCCAGCCGAGGCCGAGTAATTTAAATACAGATTATGCAAGATACTTTTGGACTTCAAAAGTACCTTGCCCTGCTCCAGCTATCGGGCCCCTGAGCACATGTCCAACCCCTTGGGCACGTGCGACAAGCCAAAGGCTGGTCCAAGTCAACGGGCCCACGCTGCATCAGCAGGAGGGGGACACGCAGTGGGGCTCACCACTGTGTCGCCGGTGCCTTTGCCTCTGGCACCCCCGCCATGACAGAGCCCTTCGCTGAGGGGCCAGGTCTCGTGTCCCGGCTCCAGCCTCGCTCCTCAGGTGCCGAGGGCATGGCAGCCCCCCTTCCTGCTCGGCTCCTCCGCTCTGTGCTGGACACTGTCACTGAGCACAGGGGGAGGTGACAGCCGCGGCACCCCAGGGCTGGTCTCCTCCAGGACTTCAGGCTGTGTCCTAGGTGGGTGAGGGGTCTCACTGTCCCCAGCTCCGCGCTCCTGCCCCGGGGCACTTTGCAGGGGTGGAAGCGCTTGCACAGTGATGAGATACCTGGATCAGGGAACTGACCAAAATTCACGTGCTAAAAAAAAAACAAACCTGGCTTATTTTACTCCATCTCCATTGCCTGATCCACTGCCCAGAGAGAAAAGCAAATTAAATTGGGGCTTGAAGGAACAAGGAGGAGGCAGGAGAGGTGCCAGAGGATGTCACCAGGGTACAAACAGGCCCCTGGTAAGGGATGCGTGTGAGCAGGCACGGGGAAGTAGGGGAGAAGGATTAATGGGGAGCCCTGGGCACAGGCGGGGGGAGGTGGGAAGGGCTGGATGGGGCTCAAGGGAGAGCCTGAGGGTCTGTGCGAGGTGGCCCAGCAGCAGCCCCTTATGTGCACGCAGCCGCAGAGGCTGCAAAGCGTGCAAGGAGCTGCCCCATCCATACTGCCCCTCTTCACCAGTTCCCCCCGCTGGGGCCCGGCCCGACACCTGCCCAGTGGTGAGGAACCCGGGGCACGGTGAGGGGCAGCAGCCACCCCAGAGGGGCTGGAGAGGGGTCCTGCCTCCTGCCAGGCTCCCAGGGACCACCTGGACATGGCTGAGGCCAGGCCTTTCCTCCAGCTCAGAAAAATCTGGGACCAGCCACGGGGTGGCAGCTCGGGCTGTCTGACTCCTGGGATTTGTTCTGTTTTTCTTTCTTTTTTTTCTTTCTTTTTTCTCTTTCCTTGTATTTCTATTAAAAGGCAAACCTTGGGACCCCCTGGCCAGATCATGGGCACGGCAAAGGCCCTGCGCTCTCCCTGGCTCGCCTCTGCCCCGGCACGGCACTCGGTGGCGTTTCCAACCCCGTTTGGCTGGCTCCTGATTCCTCCCCCAGCACAGCCTGTCCTTTGGAGGGGACGCGGGCAGGACACCTGCCTCCCGCACAGGCTGAACGACCGCCGTGGCTCCCCTGCTCCCCGGAGGAGGCAATGCCCCGGCAGATTTTGTCCAAGCAGCACGGGGACACGGTTAGGATGTCCCCAAGTCTGGCAGGCTGTTGGCAGAGCAGGTTGCTGGTCTTCTGAGCCAGCGGGAACAAAATCCGTGCCCTGGGCAGGGTCTGGCCAGGCTGCTGGAGGGCATGGCCATTGCTTTCGCGTCAGTGATGAAACAGGTTTTTTGGCTTTTTAACTGTTGTTTGTAGTGATGCCCTGCAGGAGAATGGCAGCTGAAGATTAATTTGTGTCACTGCTCATTTCTGCTCTTCACCTGCACTGCTGCGAGCGCAGCCCGTGTGCTCCACGCTGTCCCCGCGGCATGGCTCTGCCACGCTGGGCAGTGCCCAGGGGTGATGGCAGGGTACGGTCCTCGTCCTCGAGCTCCCACCTCTCCGTGGGCAGTGACGGAGACGCTGGCAGTGCCCGGGCAGAGCAGCCCAGCTCCGGCTGCCAGCTCCAGGGTTGGGTGAATCCCTCTCAGAAATGCTCCTGGTGTCTCCCTCTCCCACTTGCCTGCTCCTCTGCAGGCTGAATTCTGGCCCCAGTGTTGTGGGGTCCTGCAAACCAAAGATAAATCCCCCCTGGGAGGATGTCTGAGGGGGGGGATCACCCTCCCAAGGGAGAGCCCACAGGACCGGGAGCTCCTCTTGCTGACTGCAGGACTGGGATGCAGCATGGGGTTGCTGATGGGAAGGAAACGTGAGCAAGATCTGCTGCCCTGGAGAGGTGTCCCAGGACTGGTGCCCGTGCTGCCTCAGGTGAAGGGCAGGAGCTCCCCATCCCTGCGCCTCTGGGCTCCAGATCCCGGCTCGGGAAAGGGGCATGTCCCCGGCTCTTCTGCACTCCAGGCCACTTTTTAGAGGGCCTTTGAGGGGCTGCTTAACTGGGTCCTTCTGGGGGCCCACTGGACCACTGACAGCGGCTTTCGGCCAGCCTCGCTGCAGCCTTCGGATGCCCTCAAGGCCTCTCCACGCAGCCCAAAGGGGCCGCTGGGCCACAGGCAGCTTCACGCCCGCTGGCAGGGACCTGCCCTGGCTGCGCTGCCGCAGCCGGAGCTGCTCCAGGAAGCCCGGGGTGAACCGCTGCCCGTGGGCCCCTGGCTGGTGTCATCCGTGGGTGCCCACGGCTATGCAGAGCACGGCCTCCCCCTGTGTCACCGGGCTGGGAGGCGCAGGGACGTCCACGGGGACGCCGGTTCCCAGCCCCCCGGGCGCCGCCTGGAGCTGCGCATCTCCCCGCGGGAAGCGGACACGCGTGGGCCGCTCCCGCCGCCCTTTCGTCTATATAAGGCCGGGAGCGCCGTCCCGCCGCCCCGGCCCCGGCCCCGCCGCATTCTTCTGCCTTGTATGGGCCGAGCCGGGCCGGGCCGGGGCCGGGGCGGGACAGGACGGGCCGGGCCGGGGCGGGCGGCACCGCCCCGGGCCCCCGCTGCCCGCCCGCCCCAAGGGCCGCGCCGCGGGCCGGGCCCCGGCAGAGCAGCGCCGGCCGCCCCGCAGCTCCCCCGCTCCGCAGCTCCCCCGCTCCGGTCCAGGTGAGGCGGCTCCGCCGGGGTCCCGGCCCCGCCGCTCCCCGCGCCGCCGGACGGGACGGGACGGGACGGGACGGGACGGGACGGGACGGGACGGGAGCCGAGCGGCCACGGGGAGCGGCCGGCGCGGGAGGGAGCGGGGCGGCGCGGACCGGGCGGGATGGAGCCGGGGCAGCCCCGGCGGGACGGGAGGGAGCCGGGGCAGCCCGGATGGACCGGGCGGGAGGGAGCCGGGGCAGCCCCGGCGGGACGGGAGGGAGCCGGGGCAGCCCGGAGGGGAAGCGGCAGGACTGGGGGGGCTGCCCCGGGAGAGCGGGAGGGAGCAGCCCGCGGCCGCCGCCCCGCTGGTGCTGGGGTGAGCCCTGGGAGGGGGCACACAGCGGTAGGAGAGGGCCCGGGGGGCCCTGCCAGGCTCCCCGCTGCCCGGGCAGGGGGGGAGAGCCTCTCTCCGGGGCCGGCAGGGATGTCCCAGCCAGGGGAGGTGAGGATCGGTCCGGAGCGAAGCTCTCGGTAGCTGTCTGCAATGACTTGGAGCTGGCACAGCCCGGCTTCCCCGGGATGGCAGTGCTGCAAGAGCAGATCCTGCCGCCCGTGGCTTCGCCCGCCTCCTGGTTTGTGAGAGCTGTTCCTGTCTGGAACATCTGCTTTTCCCCCAAGTCTTTTTGCTGATGGCCAGAGCCAAGATCCAGATGCACGCGTGATGCTCCAGAGAACTACCCAGTGACCTGTGAGCAACTTCGGGCAATAAACTGTTGTAAGGCAGAAAAGCTTTATTTAGCTCATTTCCCTCAGTCTTAAACACAGAAGAACGTTGTGTTTTGTTTAGCCTTGCCCATGAAAACTTGAGGTCGTCTTGGCTTCTCTCCCTGCATGCCCATTTGGTACAAAATGTTACAACTGTGACAAAAGCCAGGGAGGCTCTAAAACATGGATGTGTAGGAGAAGGCGGCAGCCGAAGCAGCATTCTTTGGAGCGGAACATCCCCAAGTGTCAACAACCACCGCTGCTGACCAAAGATGGTTGGGTTTCTTCAGTCACTTGAATTTTTTTCCTCCCATCCCTGGCAGGCTCTGTGCGGCTGTAGGAGGAGTTTGCGGTCACCTCCCCCTCTGAGGCGCTGCGGCCAGATTCCCCTGCCGAGGTGAGCCCCTTAATTCTCCTGGGAAAATATCAAACGCAGTCCAGGGCATGTTACGCTGGTGGCCTGGGGCCATGAAGACCTTCTGCCCCGTGGTCGTGTTTCCCAGCCTCTCTGGGCATGAGAAGGGTGGTGGATCTTCTGCGTGGTGATGGTGTCTGTGCATGGTCTTCTCGTGGCCCCAGAAGCTGTGCTTTGGAAGGGTTTGCATGTGCCATGGTGGCACGGTGAGGTCCTTGTCTCCTAAACTTGGTGGGCAGGAGCTAGCCCAGAAACCGTCTGCCAAACTGGCAGCCGAGCCCCACAGCTGCGTGTGGGCCTGGCCGGGTCCCCGGTGCGCGGCGGGAGCTGAGGATGAACTCTCCCTCCCGGGGGTCGCTGCACACTTAGCCCTGGCTCCCCGATGCTGCCCTGCTCCCTCCCGCCCACACATGAAACCTGCTCGCTGGCTTCAGTGCTGGTGGCTGTGGCTGAAAGGGGACACAGCTCGGGGCTCAGGTTCTGCTTTCCCCTCGCCTCCACATCCATCTCTAATAAGGCCCAAAAAGGAGCAGAATGGCAGCCCGTCCCCATCCCCACAGTGCCGAGCGGGACCGGGAGCTCCTCCCGCAGCTCCCGGTGCCTCTGGCCGGCAGCGCGGCTCCCTGGCACCAGCACCCCTCGGCAGCAGGGACGGAGCCGAGCAATGCCACGGCCCAAGGGCATCCTGAGCAGGGCTGTGCTGGAGGAAAGGGATGGTTCAACAGCAAGTTAGGCAGGGAAGATGGGCTGCTCTCTGCTCACTCCTCTAGCGTACGACAACCTGGTCCGTGTGTCCTGCTGGCTCTGGAGGCGGGATGTCCACTCCTGGGCAGTCCTGGTGCTGGGAGAAGTGCCTGGCAGACGACAAAGCTTTGCGGGTGGAAGGATGCCCTGGCTGCAGCGCTGCCCTGCAGCCCCCTGTGCCAGTGGGGGATGCTGCAAGGCATCACCCACGCTGGCCCTTGTGCCACCCCGGGAGCGGGGATGGGAACTGCTGCCTGCGCTGGACTACGCCCCCCGCGGTGCTGCAATGTGCTGCGGTGTGGCTGGCCGCGCGTTGTGGAGGGCCAGTGCTCGCCCGTCAGTAACCGCAGCTGCGATGTGGCTCGCTGGTACTAGCAACTAATTTTGGGAAGAGCCATTGGGCAGAGATTTAACCACAGTCCCTCCGAGGGGCCGTCATTTGCGCTGCGGGGATGTCCTGCGGGACAGCCCAGGCTCTTTGACTCGCTCTTTCCCTACCCTGACCAAAAGCATCCGGCAGATGCACATCATGCGTCTCGCTGCCGGGATCTCGTGGCGGAGAGGAGCTTGCTGCGAGCAGGAGACGATGTCCCTCTCCGGCTGTGCCGGAGGCTGCAGGGCAGCCCCACGCGGTGCCGGAGCCTCGTCAGCACTTCTAGAGGTGGCTCCTGCAGTTGCGTGCCCAGCTTTGGAGGGTCCTCCCTTTGGAAACCCAAGCGACATATCCCGGGCGATCGTGGCTTCTGAATACACGGGAACACCCCGGGGCCTGGGGACAGGCTGCTGCCAGCGCACGGGGAGCTGCCCCGTCCCCTCCCGCCCGGGCACCTCCTTCGTGCCAGCCAGGCCTGCCGCAAGCCCCTCAGCCCGCGGGCCCAGCAGCAGCTCCCCGCTGTTCTGTGTTTCAGCCGGGATAGGGAGCTGGAGCCGCGCAGGAGAAGATGCGGGGTAGGGAAGGGTGGCAGCGGGCAGGCGGGAGGAGGCCGGGGCCCAGCTGCCCTGGCAGCGCTGCCATGTCCCTTTGGCTTATCCCACCCTCCCCAGCACGGTCAGGAAGCAGCACCAGGATGGAGTTGCTCGTTTGAGTTTTACCAAGGAGGAAACACATGGCGGTTTATTTTTCTGATAACTGTGAGATTTGCTCTTTCTCTTTAAAACTAAACTATTTTCTGTACTAACTTATGGACTTTTTAAGCCAGCCCCGTGGCCCCTTGGGTCTGACTCTCACGTGGGGAAGGCACAAGCCCGGTGGTGCAGGAGGCAGGGAGATTGTCTCGGCAGGAGTGGTGGCAGAAGGACAAGGGAATAAGGGCAGCTGATGACGGGGCGAGTGTGGTGATCAGGTCGGCGCGTGGCTTTCGTGCCAGGCTGGCTGGGGTCTCACCCCGGCGCTAACCTCCTCGGCTCTGCTGCCTGAGATCAGCAGCTCCTGGGCTGGAGCAGCGCTGGGATGGGGCTTTCAGCGGGGGGTGGCAGGGGCAGGACCGGTCTCTGTGGGTTTCCTTCTTGCCGAGGAGGAAGCTGGAGGTTTGGTGGCTGCACCAATTGGCTCAGCCGAGTCCACTCCAGCGTGCAGGGCATCGTGGCTGGGCATTCCCTGAAACGGTCTGGGCATCGGGTTTTTGGGAATCCCGGAAAGCATGGGCTCCAAAACCAAGGGAGCAGAGCACGGATCACTCCTGTCGAATCGGGCCTCGCTGCAAATCACTTCTGTCTCATGGAAGAGACCTTTCCCTGCAATGGCCCCAAAAAAAAGTCTCTTCCCAAGTCCCAGCCAGGCCAAGGAGGTCTGCTAACAGGAGAAACAGAATCATCAGGAGATGACCAGGCTGAGCTGGACCTTGGGAGCAAGCATCTTCCAGGGCATATTTTGGATCAAACAGCAAAACCATGTGCTGTCAAAATCGCACTTAATCCCCCTAACGAGAACCATCTCTCTGGAGAGGGTGCCAAGCCGCGCTTCTGCTGCTGGTCACAGCCGGGGCAGGGTAAATATTTGGATAATATTAATTCATGTGGTGAGAGCAAAACTCCTGCTTATTTATCTAGTCTTCTGCTAATAATTCTGCTAATAATTCGGCGTGTTTTGAAAGCTGAGCCCAGTGCCGTGGGCCAGGGGCAGAGCTTTTATTGCTGGTCCTGGCCCGGCACAGCAAAGCTGTGGTGCTCAGCTGAGCTTCCCCACGCCGCTGCCTGGGGGACGGTTACGGGCTGGCAGCGCACGCTGGTGTCTGGCAGGGCACGCGGGCAGAGGCTCGCCCGTTGCAAAGAGCTTTGCGGTGCCGCGGTGCTGGAGGAAGCAGCGGGCAAGAGATGGGCTGCGGGGGGTGAGATCTCCTGCCCACCCAGCCGTGGGCACAGCTGGGGTCTCCAGTCCTGCTGCTCGCCTCAGCTGGCTGGCGACAAACGCCCCTTTCCTGATGGGCGCTGGGAAGGACTGAGCGTTTGGGGGATGGCGGGGTGATTTGCTGACTGCTGTTAGGTGCTGGGTGCCGGCCGGGGCAGCTCGGGGTGGTGCAAGGGAGGGGGCTGAGGGCGGTGCGGTTTCCATCCCAGTGCCCGCAGCCACTGGGGCTCATGGGGGACGAGGGGGCGACTGTCTCCGGGGGACATGGAGCATGTCCCCTGCAGATGAAGGGCCCAGCTTGGGCTCGGCGGGCGCTGCCGGGCTCTCTGGCGTGGTGCACTGCTGCCGCAGCGGGATAGGAGCGGGTGTCGGGGTGGGGAGAGAGTCCCCAGCTCCCTCTGAGCTTGGCTGGGCGCTGCGGTGCTGGGCAGCCCTGCCGGCACTGACGCCATAGCTGGGATTTGGCACTTACCGCAGCCCTCGGGATGTCCTTCCCGCGCAGCCCAGGTAGGGGAGCCTGGGGACCACAGCAGGGGGGGACCAGGCTGGTGGCCACTCCAGCCCCCTCCTCTGCAACTCCTTGAAAGAGGGAGAGCAGGAGGGGAGGGAAAGAGCTGGAAAGCAGGTACGGTCTGGGGAGGGCTGGCAGGAGCTGTGCGGGTGCAGAAGGCTGTTCACTCTGCCCTAGCCTATGCCAGCACTGGGGTCCTGCTGGGAGGGATGTTCCCCAAGGCCCTGCGGTCCCCCTGGGTACGTCAGCATTAAGGACCCGGCTGTGAAGCGGGTCCTGGAGCAGCACGCCCAGGGTGGCCAGACCAGCCGGGCACGGTTGCTGGCACGCAGCTCGCTGGTGCTGTTGCTTTGTGCTGCTTCCCGCAGCATGATGTGGCTCCTTAACTGCTCCGAGTCCCCTGCCAGCGAAGGCAGGAGCCCAGGCAGCCTTGCTGCCCACTGTGGCACGGGGCACACAGCAGAGCAGAGTGGTAATACTCTGCTCATCCCCCCTGGAATTCATTCATAATCCGTTAATTTAACATTGCCTCACCAGCTGCTCCCCATGCCAGATGCTGACCCAGATGGGGAAACTGAGGCACGAGGCTGCGTGTGAGGGAGAAATGGCTGCGGTAGAAACACGAGGGCTCTGAGCAGCATCTCTCCCTTGGGCTGACCTCGCCCCAGACTTTCTCGCAGGGCCGTGCTGAGCTGGCAGCCGACACCGTCCCTCTGCCAGGCTGGTCTTTGCGGCATCTTGCTGAGTTACGCTTGGCAGGATTTGACTGGAAGAGGTCTGAGCATCATCCTCTCAGGCACCATCGGAGGTCGCTGGGCGTGCCGAGCACCCCGTAGGGATCCCGTTTGGGTCCCCAGCACCCATGGCGCCGGGTGTCTTAAACACTGCCGCCATCCCTCAGCCTGGCCGCATGGGGGGATATCACCAAACCCCTGCTCGGAGGCTGTGAAGGGGCTGGGGCCCCGTCTCGGCGTGGGAATAGGCTCTCTGCTCCAGCCCGGCTCTGCTGGGTGCTCACCAGCACGGGCTGGGGGCACGACCCCCCCTTTGAAAGACCAGGTTTTCCTGCCGTGGTCCTGCCTCGGTGGTGTTTGGGGTCCACATGGTCCCTTTGCCGTTCCCCGTGGGACACGCATTGCCCCAGCTGTGTCCCCAAAGGTCTGTCCATCCCACTGCTGCCCCCCTTTTTGCCCCTCCGGGCTGTTCCCTCTCCTAGCATTCATTACCTGTAACAATAGCGCCAGTCCTCAGCACCCCGCGGTCCCGGCATTGCTCGGCCGCTCTCCCCCTGTCCCGCAGGGGCTCTGCAGCCCCTCAGAGGCCCACTAGCCCTCTCCCCCCTTCACTTCAGGGCCCTTCCCATGGGCTCCCCTGGCAGAGCGTGGGGTGCACCCAGGTACCATGGCGGGGAAGGAGGCGGTGAGCGGCCTTTGGCCCGGCCGGACCCGGCGGTGGCGGGAGGTGGGATGGATGGAGGCAGGATGGAGGGGGAAGGGAGGCAGTGGTATGCGAGGAATGTGCCCGGAGCAGATAACCCCTTCCCGCTGGGTGCTGGGTGCTGGGCCGAGCCCACCTCCGGGGACGTGGCTGGGGGCTGCTTTTGCGCAGCGAAATGGAGGAGGCCACGGAGACCCGTCACCCCGGGAGCTGGGCTGGGGAGGGCTGGGGAGAGCCCTGCCAGAGCAGGAGGGGAGGCCTGGGGGGGCACGGCTAAACGCTGCCCAAAATGCAGAGGCACTCGTCCCCGTGGCCCCCTGGGACTGACGGCGGTGGGGGGATGCTGGGTGCTGGGCTTGGCGTCTCTCCCTGGGCCTGGGGTGCACAGGGGACAGGCGCAGCAGGTTTGGGGGCTTGGGGGCTGAGGGTGCCTGTGGGGACGGCCCTGGGGAAGAGGTGCCAGTGAGTGCTGCCTGCTCTTGTCACTTCCCGGTGGACTCGTTAGAGCCTGAGTCTCGCCTTTACCCATGTCCAACCCTGTGACCACCTTATCTCACTGTTGCCAAGCCAGGGAAACTGAGGCACGGGACTGGAGGTGCCAGGAGTTCTGTGTCCCTGCCTCCGCTCCAGCCCTCCGGGCTCTGCCTGTCCCCAGCCCTCCTGACGCTCCTGCCTGCTCCCTGCCAGGTACCACCCCAGCCGCCAAGATGTCCAGCAAACGTGCCAAAGCCAAGACCACCAAGAAGCGCCCCCAGCGCGCCACCTCCAACGTCTTCGCCATGTTTGACCAGTCACAGATCCAGGAGTTCAAGGAAGCCTTCAACATGATCGACCAGAACCGCGACGGCTTCATTGACAAGGAGGATCTGCACGACATGCTGGCTTCCCTTGGTGAGGAGATCCTTCCCTCGCGCCTCCACGTGTCCCTCAGCCCCTCTGCCCTCAACGCCTCCTCGCAAGCGGGGAGAGCTGCTGGGTGATCTAGTGCCTCACACCCAGCGTTGAAGACCAGCTTTGGTGGGATGCCACTGAGGCACAGCCCTTCTGCTTTGGGCCAGCCTGATGCCGGCTGCAAAATCAGGGGAGGGGCGGGGATTTCTCTGCTGGCACCAGTTGACCATAGAAGGTGCGTTTGTGGAGGCACCAAGGGCAGCAGCTTGGCATGTTGCTCTTACAGCCGCGCTCACTAGAAAGGAAGAGACCCTTGGGGCTGGAGAAGCTCTGCCCTAGGAGCAACCACCAGCCGCAGCCATTGAGTATTTGAGTAGTCTCACCCCAGAATATCGCCTGGGGTTGTCCCCTGTGGGACAAAGCCCTCCTGTTGCTCTCAGCCTGGGTGACAGAAGAGGCCGGTCCCTGCGCTGGCATGATACCTCGGCTGGTTGACACTCGCAGGTCTGGCCGCCCTCCCCACCCAGAGCCCGTTCCCCTTCGCTGCAGGGCACGGCTCCCACCTCCCGCTCCCTGCGGTACCTCCGCGGCGCTTTGGGAGGTCAGTCAATGATTGACCTGGCAGCCAAACCTGTTCTGGAGGTCCTGCCCGGCTGTGGGAGGGACGTCCCTCCTCCCTGTGAGCCTAGCTCTGGGAGCAGAGAGGGCAGGCGGTGGGGCCATGGACCTCAGCAGAGGAGGTTCAACCATCCCTGGTGCATCCCTGGTAGGAGCAGTGCTAGGGACATCAGCAGCACGAGGCTCGTGCGGGGACGTTGCTGCCCCTCTCCTCGGGTGGTGCTGGGTGTCAGCTGCCGGGGGAACGGGGAAAAGCCATGGGTTTAGTTCCCAGTGACCCCCAGATGAATTCCTGCATCTCCCTCGAGGCTGAGCCTGGCAGAGCTTGGTTCCAGGTGGCCTCCGGCATGGATTAAAGCATGGGGAGAGATGCCGAGGGGGGAGCACCGGGCACTGCGGAAACCCCCTCACCTTGTTTGTGGGGTGGGTGAACGTGTGCCAGCAAATTCATTTGCAATGAAAAAAACCCCAGCCGGCCTTGGGGATGGGTGCTGGGGGAGGCACAGGGCCCTGCACCCACACCCCTGCCTGTCTCCGGCAGGGAAGAACCCCACCGACGAGTACCTGGAGGGCATGATGAGCGAGGCGCCAGGGCCCATCAACTTCACCATGTTCCTCACCATGTTTGGGGAGAAGCTGAATGGCACCGACCCAGAGGATGTCATCCGCAACGCCTTCGCCTGCTTCGACGAGGAGGCCTCAGGTACGGGTGCTGCCTGCACAGCCCCACGCTGCCCGCCTGGGCGCTCTGCCCCTTCGGCGTGCAGCCAGGACGAGGGCTGGGGCCAAATCCTTGGGGACAGTCCCCGAGCAGCTCCAGAGTGGGAGAGCTGGGCAGGGGTGTCTTCAGGAGAGGCAGGGAAGGTCCTGCCGCTCAGCCCTCCCACAGTGTCCCCTGCTAACGCCACCCCCTGCCATCCCTGCAGGCTTCATTCACGAGGACCATCTGCGTGAGCTGCTGACCACCATGGGAGACAGGTTCACCGACGAGGAGGTGGATGAGATGTACCGGGAGGCGCCCATTGACAAGAAGGGCAACTTCAACTACGTGGAGTTCACCCGCATCCTGAAGCACGGGGCCAAGGACAAGGACGATTAGAGCCCAGGGCCGCTCACCCCCTCCTGTGCACACCCCCTGCCCCTCGGCCCCCCTTGCTGCCCCACAGCAGGCTCCCCCCGTGGGAAACACCTCCCAGGACCAGCACCCCGCATCGGGTCACGCTTGGAGGGGACGCGCTCCCGTCACTGCGCCGCCGTGTGCCCATCCGTCAGCCCCAGACCTCCCCTCCCATCACCTCTGCCACCCGCAGGCTCGCCCCACTGGGCCCCCCAGCCTGGCTGTGACCCCCCCCAAGCAGCTGCTGACCCCCTCGAAGCCACAATGCCGCTGGTCCCGGGGGCCGGGCTGAGCATCCCAGGTGAGCACTGGCCTGCAGGGATTTTGGCTGGCTTGAGCCCGAGCGATCCCTGTCCTGGGGACGTAGCACAGAGAGAAAGCATCTCTGCCCTCTCCTCCTGCACTCCCTTCCTTCGTGAAAGAAAACCCGCTTTGTTTCCTCCTCCCTGCCTGTTTTATGGCTTTAGAGCCTGTGATCTGAGGGATTCAGGAAGCCGAAGTGGCACATAAAACCTGATGGGTGTGATATGGAGACGTGCTCTGTGTGGCTCCCTCGCGGACCGGCGCCGTGCCGTGCTGCGCCGTGCCGCGCCGTGCCGCGCTGTGCCGCCCGCCTGCGTGGTGGGTTTGGGCACTGCATCTCCCCACCTCGCTGCCATTGCCAGCCGGGGCCCCTTTGGTTTTCAAAGCCAAATCACTCCCAACCCATGTAAAATCAGCTTGAGCCTCATTTTCCGCCTTTGCTGACGGGATGCGGGTCGCTCTGCTTGGCCCCGCGTCGGGGCGGGCAGACGAGTGGGCTGAGATGCCCTTGCAAGGTGCCAGCCACGCTCCCCCATCAGCTGGTTCGGGGCCCAGGGGCTCGGCCGCCCTTTTGCATCACCCTGAGCAGGTGCGGGGTGGGGGGGGAAGAGACAGGGAGGGCAAGAAATGGGGAGGGGGGTTGTCCCCTTGGTTTGGTCATTTATCACCACCCTGACAAGGGTGTGGGAGCGCGGGGGACTCCTGCCTTGCAAAACTACTGTCTTAAGTGCTGCTTGAAGTCAGCCCATCTCCCTGCACTGGACGGATGAGTTTCCTGCATTTCTTTATTTAAAATGGGGGAAAATGTGACAACAAACCCACAGAACCTGGCGAGGGCACTGTGCATGCCGCAGATGCTCCCAGCGCACCGGGAAAGCTCGGACGGGGTCTGCGGGAGCTCCGTGGGCGCGTGCTGCTGGGATCAGAGGGGTCAGCAGCCCCATCCGTGCTCAGAGACCTGCCAGGCCGCAGGCGATGCGCTCACCTGCGAGATGACCCATGTTGAAAAGCTTCTCCTTGATTCTCGGTGCTTCTATTTCCCAGGCACCGCCAATGCAAGGAAAGATGAACTCAATTACCCAGAGACACGAAAGGCTGAACACATGCTCTCCTGGGGAGCTCCCCAGGGTCGTGGGTTGTGCTCTGCAGCAACAGCCCCAGATCAGCCCACCTCCAGGCTCGCAGCTGGCAGGCTCCTTCCCTAATTCCCTGCTATACCAGGGAAAAACCTCGAGTTCTCCCGCTTCCACAGCAAAGCCCCGGGCCTGAAGGCTGCTAGAGGGCAGGAGGCTTTTTAAAAAGCCCCCTTCACTGGGACATGCACCACAGTGAACGTCTCACAGACGTCACTTTGGGGTAGACGGGCTGATGCTGGAGATAAACCGAGTGGCGTGGGCAAGGGCCTCCAGCTTCTGCAAGGTCTCTGCCACGCTGTGGGCAAACTGTCTTCTGGAGGCAGCTGCATCCAGGAGCAATGTTCAGCCTCACTGACCCCAAAGGATCAGCTTGTGTGACCAGCCCAGGTTCTCCCAGTGTCGGGAGCGGGATGGACTTGGTGGCTGGCCACCGCCGGGCACTGCTGGCCCCAGCAGAGGCTGCCAGAGGCTCCAGCGAGGGGCTTTCAGAAGCGCTGCCTCAAGCAGCTCCTAAAGCTGCTGTGCCTGAGCTGCCCCTGTCACCGGCACGGCCGTGGTTACATGGCAGGACTCTCAGGAGAGGGCATCCTTCAACCCTGATGCCAGCAAAGTAGAGGAACTTTGTTAGTGGGCACTGGGGTACATATGGGAAGAGTAAATATGGCCCTTGCAAAAAGGCGTCCTGCCCCCCCCCCCCCCCCACCTCCTGGAGCTCTTTGCAGGTGGCTCAAGAAGTTATTTGGGTAACAAAGATGGGGCCGTCTTGCAGGACTTCAGAGGCTGAGTGAAAAGCACCAAAATGCAGGTGCAGTCACAGGTGGGTTGATGGAAAGTGAAGCACATGGGCAAGATGAACCCTGACTTCACGGGTGGGACAGCAGGCTCCAAGCGCCCCGACGCAGCCCCAAGGAAAGGTCAGAGCTCAGCAGTGTCAAAATCAAGAAAAAAAGGAGAAAGAAAATCACATGCTAGGAATTACTAGGGAAAGAAAGGAGATTAAAAGAGAGACCACTGTTTGGCCATTGCCTAGGTCCTTTTACTGCCCACACCTTGAATATAAAAAAGAGACAGAGCCAAAGTGGAAGCTCTGTTCTCACCCTCGTTCAGCACCTGCTTCTAGCAACAATGGGAGACAGGACCCCAGGAGACACGCCAGTTCATCCAGCAATGCTCAGAGCCCTTCCTACGCTTCGTTATTTCTTCTCATTCCGGGTACTAACTGAGCCCCTTCCCCTGTTGGCTTCCCGGCCTTTCCAGCGGTGCAGAGGCCAGACGGCATCCTTTCCGATCACATCGGCTCACATCGTCCATCAGCCGATGCTCTTGGGAGGCCCCTGGTGCCACCGATACAAGCAGATGGGGCAGTTCTCCTGTGCTGTCAACTGTGGGTTCCCCAAAACTACTTCATCCACTTTGGTCAACCACTTCATCCAAAGAGGGAGAAAGAAACATCAGCAAACCCCCAAATTATTTGGGCCCATGCGAACCTCATGAAGTTCAACCAGGCCAAGTGCAAGGTCCTGCACCTGGGCCGGGGCAGCCCCCAGTGCCAGCACAAACTGAAGGGTGGATGGGTTGAGAGCAGCCCTGCGGAGAAGGACTTGGGGGTGCTGGTGGGTGACAAATTGGACGTGAGCCGGCAATGTGCGGTTGCAGCCCAGAAAGCCAAGTGTATCCCGGGCAGAATCACAGGCAGTGTGGGCAGCCGGTCAACCTGACCTGACTCAGTCATTTCAAAGGTATCAAATAGCACCAAAATAAAACTAGACATTTAATTTCAGAAGTGTTTGCTTGGGGCAGGGGGGCACCAAGTTAAGAAAATAACCATCCTTTTGGGTCAATCTAAAAGAGCTGCTCACAGTGGAAAAGTGTTTCCTGATGTTCGGAGCAACCCTCCTGCGTGTCAGTTTGTGCCCGTGGCCTCTGGTCCTGTCCCTGGGCGCCGCTGAGCAGAGCCTGGCTCCGTCCTCTCTGCACCCTCCCTCCAGGTATTTCCACGCGCTGCCGAGATCCCCCCGAGCCTGCTCTGCTCCAGGCTGAACAGCCCCAGCTCTCTCGGCCGCTCCGCGCAGCAGAGACGCTCCAGGCCCTTCATCAGCTTCACGGCCCTTCGCTGGCCTCTCTCCAGTCTGTCCCCATCTCTCTTGTCCTGGGGAGCCCAGCCCTGGACCCAGCACTCCAGGGGTGGCCTCACGGGTGCTGAGCAGAGGGGAAGGATCATCTCCCTCCCCTGCTGTGACACCGCTCCTAAGACAGCCCAGGACACCGTTGGCCGCCTTTGCCGCAAGGGCACGTTGCCGGCTCGTGGTCAACGCCTGTGTCCATCGGGGCCCCCGGGGCCTTTCCTGTCAAGCCGCTTCCCGGGTGGGCGGCCCCCAGCACACGGTGGTGAATGAGGCTGACCCTCCCCAGGGGCAGGACTTTGCGCTTCTCCTCGTTGAACTTCACGAGGTTCCTGTTGGCCCGTTTCTTCAGCTCTTGCTCCTGCTCTTACACGCAGCCCGGCCAGCTCCTGTTGTCTCGGCTGTCCCCACGGGAGTTATTTTCTCCTTTAGCCTGCACAAGAGCTGTCTATGCAGCCCCGGGAGGCTTCCTCCAAACCCTGACCCAAGAGTGTCATCCTCCAGCGCTGTGAGCTCCATCCCGATGTCCCAGAGCACCGTGGCTCCTCCATCCCTGTCCGGTGATGTAGGTTATGGGAATATCAGAGAGGCAAAGGATATGGCAGCACCTGCTGAGAGAGGGTCTGCCCTGCCCTACGGTCTCCGGGAAGGGCAGCAGGAACAGCAGAGCTGCCCCACGGGAAGGGGCAGGAGGAGATGGAGGGGCCACGGCGCCCAAGCGTGGGGCTCCGGTGCTGGAGCCGGGCAGAGCCACGCGGTGCTGGAGGTGGTGAAGCAGCTCGTGCTACAGCTGACTCGGGCTGAGCCCTGCACCGCGGGGCTGTGGGGCACCAGCTGTTTTCGTGGTGCTGCTTGTTCCCGGTCGGTGCCCGGCCGGCACGCACCGGCCCTTGCCGGCACTCTAGCGCAACTGTCGGTCTCCTGGCTGAGCAGGTGGCAATCGCTTTTAAACCTTGAAACCTGCTTTTAGAGCTCTGCCGGAGGTGGGTGAAGGAGCACAGCAGCCCAAGGCTCCCACTCCATCCCTGAGCAGCAGAAGGATGAACCCAGCTATCATTTCCCTCCTAGCTGACACCACCATGACTCCAGCCCGAGGCCGTCGAGCCTTGGCTTTTGCAGAGCAAAGGCAGGCTGTGAACCAGTAAAAAACACTGTTAACATCGCTCCCAGGACCAGTCCTACCGGGGGAATCCCAGCCTGCGGGGAGTCCCGTGGTCCTGAGCAGGGGGCAGGCAGGACCCCCGCTGCTGGAGAGCCAGAGCTGGGTCCCAAGGGCAGGGCTGGAGCCAACGGCCGGCACAGCCAGCTACAAATCCAATATTCCTTGACAAAAATCCAGATTAAATATCAGAGGGTGGACAAAGGCTGGAGGGAGTCCTGCCTGGGACAGATCACCCCCCTCGGAGGTTGCCTCGGTTTCCCGCATCCCCCTTCGGGCTCTTGCTGCCTGATTGTTTTTCAAATTGCTGAAGTTTAATAGTATTATCATGTCAATGGGCCCGGCCAGACTGTGCAGGGCTGGCTGCCGGGGATGCAGCCTGGAAAAGCCCTGAGCGAGAGCGGCAGGAAGGTGCCCATAGCCCCTGCCCTGGCCCCTCGCCCACAAGGCTCCTCATTCCCCATCAGCTGGGAGCTCCCGGGCTCCCGCTCCAGGCTGGGTTTGCCCAGGGATTGAGGCTCCCCAGATGCTGCACTCAGGCACCCAGAGGGATTTTTCCAAACCTGCTTCCATACTACCTGTACCTGCAGCCCAGGGAGCGCGGGAGGGCTCATGGCCCGGCCCTGGGCAGGTATTTGAGCCCGGGGACCATTTCCCGGTTGCCTCAATTAGGCAGAAGACTAATACAGCCTTTTTCAAAGGGTGGGAGCAAGAGCAGACTGCTCAGACGGACAGTCCTGCCTGGGCACGGTGGCTGCCACAGAGCCCGGGGGTCTTTCTCCATACCCGAACGGATACCCCTCTTTTTCTCTGCAAGCAGAAAAGAGGGGAGGGAGGGGAGCTGCAGCGCAGCCTGCAACGGTGGTGGAGCCCGGGAGGGGAGAGCTGCCCCCAGGCTGGCACCCATGCCAGGGAGCCATCAAACGCCCACTGCCAACAAGCTCTGTGTGGAGAAAGATGGAGCAGGACCTGGTGACCCTTGGGGCTGCTGTGCCCCATGAGCACACAGGTCCCTTGTGGGGTGCACGCGCGTGTGCTGTGCTTGGCTTGGCAAGGATGAGCGTGGACATCCCCAGAGAGGAGATGGACATCTCAAAGAGGACATCCCCAAGAGGGAGGTCTCTGCTGGCACCCCTCTGGGCTGGCCACTGGACAGGGTCATCTTGGCTTCCCATGGCAACACCTTCTCCATCACAGGAGCTGGAAGGGATCAATCTGTGTTTTGCACCGCGTTGTCCGTACAGCCCAGAGGGTACCTGACCCATGGGATGTGGCACCACTGCTCAGAGCAGCTCTTCTCCCTATGGTTCTCACCGGTGAAGGGTACCACGCCAGGACAGACACGATGGACGCGTCCCCTTCTGGGCTCGGCGCAGCTCGCCTGCCTGTCCTGAGCATCAGGCAGAGGGTGAAGGTGTGACCCAGCCCCACATCACGGAAGGGCACGGAGCAAGTGGTGGGGAAATCCTGCCGGAGCCACGTCCTGGACCAGCAGCATGATTGCGCATAAACAGAGCGATTTGGCCTCCAAAACTCAAAAGGTCATCTTGGGCTCTGCTGCTGCAGAGGAGAGGCACAGGGAGAGCAGTGACAGCCCAGTGAGGCCTCCAAAGACCTTGCCCAGCCCGTTGCCAATGGACATGGCAAAGGTCCCACCTGGTGCCTCCTTGATCACCACCCTTGCTTTGAAACGCCTTCCACTTTCATGGGAGTGGTGATGTGCTGAGCTTCTCATTTCCCATTTAGTAAGTCAAAAAGCCACCAAAGCAAGCACCGGTGGTGCCTCAGGGTGGTCTGAGGTCCCTGGGGCTGTCACCCACACCCGCCCCAGCAGCTCCTGTCCCCAGGCCTGGCCCTGCAACCAGTGCCTGCCTGTTCCCTGCCCACAGACACCAGTAACCCCTTGGTGTGCAGTTACAGGGTTCAGCCTTAATGTGGCCAGAGGGAAGGAGCTCATGTGGTGCTTGTGGGGGTGCCCCTGGGTGGGTGGGTATCCCTGGGTGGGTGTCCCTGGGCGGGTGGCTGGGTGCCTGTGGGTGGGTGCCTGTGGGTGGGTGTCCCTGGGTAGATGTCCCTGGGTGGGTGCCCCTGGGTGGGTGCCCCTGTTCAGGTCCCGGGGTGCAGCTCCGTGGGGCCGGGTGGGTTCGGGGGCTCCATCCCGCCGTGCCCCGTGTCCAGGAGCGGGGCAGAGCCCCATCCCCGCCGCGGGGCCGCTCCGGCGGGGCTGCCGCCGCCGCCAGGTACCGGCCCGGGGCTCGGCGGGGCGGGAGCTGGGGTGCCCGCTGCCCGGTGCCGCGGCGGTGACAGCCGGGGGCGGGCGGGCCGGGGCCGGGGGCGGGGGGCCCGGCCGAGTTCCTGCCTCCTCGGGAACAAAGGGAACTCTGTCTCGGCATCTGTCACCACCGCCCACCCAAAACTTTTCGCTGCGCCTCGGCCGCCCGCCCCGCCGCCGCGGGAGGGTCCCGCCGCACCCCCGGCACCGGCACCGGAGCGGCGGCGGCGGCGCGACCCCGGCGCGGCCCATGCAAGGGCCGAGGCGGCGGCGGCGGCGGCGGCCCGGGGGTAAGAGCGCAGCCGGGGCGGGCGGCAAACATGGAGTCACGGCCGGGCTGCGGGCGCGGCGGGCCGGGCCGGGCCGAGCCGGGCCGGGCCGGGCCGGGCCGGGCAGCGCGGGGCGGCGCGGAGCGGAGCGCGGCCCCGAGCGCGGCCCCGCCGCCTTTGTGCGGGCCGGGCCGGGAGCCGCCCCCGGCCTGAAAAGTTTGTGGGAGTCGCGGGTGGGCGCGCTCGGGTGGGTTTTGTTCCCTTTCCGCGTCGTTTCTAACTTGGCCGATGTTGTTTGTTCGGTCGGGGCTACTTTGGGGCCGGTTTGTGCCGTGTGCGCGGTGCGGGGCCGCGGGCGAGTTTCCAGCTTCTCTTTCTTTCTCCTTCGCCTCCCCGAGCGGCGGCGGGGGGGGGGCGGCCTCGCCGCTTCCCCCGGCTTTGTGTCCGCGGCGGGCAGGGGCCCGGCGCCGCGCTACCTGTTGCGGGCGGGGGGCGGCGGGGGGCGGCGGGGTCCGGCCCGCACCGCCGAGCCGAGCCCCGGCCCGTGACAGCAGCGCGGGGAAGCCGCCCCCGCCGCCCCCGCCGCACAATGACCCCGCGTGCTTCCCTCCTCCCGGAGCAGCCCCGGCTTCCCAGCCCCGGCCTCCTTCTCCCGCTGAGATTTTTTTGTTTTCGGTGTGCCCCCCCGTACTCGCTCCGTTCCTTGCCCGCTGCGGGCGGCCCCCCAGCCCCGCTGGCGTGCGGCGGGCTCACGGCTCCGCTCTCGCAGCCCTCCAGGGGCTCTGTTGGGGCAAACCGAAGTGCCGAGGGGCGGCCGTTGTCTCCGCCGGTGCCTGCGGCTTCTCCTCGCCCCGGGGGGGCTCTGCCTCTGGATTATCCCCCCCCTCGGCCGGGCGAGGAGGGGGTGAGCCGCCCTCCGCCTCCGAGGCGGTGGGGGGGTCTGGGGCTGCCTCCCCCCACGCTCCCCTGGCCGGGACGCTGCCTCATGCCTGCTCTTTGGTTTCCACCTTGCCAGGCTTTCACCAGGAGAGATCTGCGGGCAGCTCCACCATGTCTGATAGCGACCTCGGGGAGGACGACAGCGCCACATCCCTGGACCCCTCGCAGTCCAACAAGAGGAAGAGAAGGGGCAATCTCCCCAAGGAGTCCGTGAAGATCCTCCGGGACTGGCTGTACGAGCACCGCTTCAATGCCTACCCCTCGGAGCAGGAGAAGCTCAGCCTCTCGGGGCAGACCAGCCTCTCCGTGCTGCAGGTAGGAGCCAGTCCCCCACACACTGGGGACGCCGCTGGGTCCTCTGCCACGGTGCTTGGGACGGGCCAGACTGGGAGAACCCCCCGAAGATCCCAAAGGACTTGGCACGCTGGAACCACTTGCCTGTGAAGGGCAGCGAGGAGGCAAGGGAGGGAACGGCAGGGAAGCAAAGCCACCTGCATGTGGGCAGCCTCTTCTGGGGAGAGGTCTGAGCCCCCGGGACCAGTTTTATGGCAGTGCTGGAGCAGAGCTTTTTGGCCAGCCAGAAGATGGAGGGACTGGGATGGGGACAAACTAAGCAATACCCTGTTGTCATTAAAAGCTGCCACAGGTGGGAGGGTTTCAGGGAGTGCTGCTTCACCCTGCTCCCCCAGGCACCCCCCAGCCAAGGGGCCAGGGCTGCCACCCCCCTGCCTGCAGAGCTGGGCAGGGGACAACCATGCCCAGAGAGCGAGCGAGTGGCTGGGCTGGGCTTTGAGCCCAGGGGGACCATTAGCAGCACTAAGTACCGGCTGGCCCACCTGGCCCCAGTTACACCAGTTGCATTAGGGGGAGCCCAGCCCAGCTGAGGGCTCCTGGGCAGGAGCCCCCCGTCCTGCTCCTGGTCGGGGGCTGATGTTCTCCTTGTGGCGCTGTGATGGGTGCCCAGCCAGGAGCCCTGGCGAGCAGCGGGAGCGAGCAGTGCTTTTCCTTCCAGCGTTGGCTTGCACCCTGCCTGCTGTTAGGGTGGCAAGGAGAACCTGCCGGCAGCTGCCTGTCCCTTTGATCCACGCGAAGGCCAGCAGCCTCCAGGCAGGGGGACTCCTGTGTGCCCAGGGCCCTGTGCCCCCTCTCCCAGCCTGCCAGGGTGGGAGACTAATGGGGCCTTCGCTCTGTTCTCTGGTTCTGGGGGCACAGCGGGGTGGGAAACAGCTCCTGTGTGCAGGGGAGCAGGCCAGGGCCAGCGGGTTTGCAGCCCAGCTCCTCTCCTTGGGGCTTCCTCTGCACCTCTGGCTCCTCTCCCTGTGGCTCAGCGCAGCCCTGGCCAGCCGTCCCGGCACGGCCCAGACACCGATGTGTGGGCAGTGGCTGTCTGATTTCCCCTCTTCCTGGCCGGCAAGGCAAACTTTCTTTTTCATTTTAATATATTTCTTTAAATGCTGGCTGTGCAACAGATCTGTGTCCGGGCAGCTGCTCCGAGGGGAGGCTGGTGGTCCTGGGAGGGCTTGAGTCAGAGTGGTGGGAGGAGCAGCGATGGGTTCGGGGCTGCGGGCGTCTGGGCTTGTCCCGGGCTGGGGTTGGCACGGCGGTGCCTGGCACGCGGGGGTTTACCCCAGGGCTTGTGGCAGTGGGACCAGCAGGTGCCCGGCTCTCCGTGCCCTGAGCTCTTTGGCACCGAGGGTGCTGGCAGGCACGTGGGCTTGTGTCGAGGTGTGGCCTTGCTGTGCGCCAGCTGTTGGCTGCCCCGTGGGACCCCCTGCAGCCGGCGTGTGCCTGGTGAGGAGGCTGCCCCCGTCCCCTTAGGCAGGGGGTCCCAGCCCGGTGGCGTTTCCCAGGGCCAGCTGAGGGCTGTCACCAGCATTTCTGTCGGTCTGAGGTGACACAACAGGACACCGTGGGGGCTGCTCCATCTGACGAGGAGAAGCCTATTGGGGTGGAGGAGTGGGACACCCTACGGCAAGGCTGGGGTGGCTGATCCAACCCCCCAGGAGCCTCTCGAGCGCAGGGCTCTGCTGCAACCCCTGGCCAAACACCCCCGGTTGTGTATTTGTGCACCCCCCTGCCCGGGCCAGCGGCCTGGGGAGCTGAAGCCAGGTGCCGGCGGCCAGGGATCAGGAGCGCAGCAACCCCGGGTCCCCAGGGAGACCGGGAAGCCATGTGTCTCCCTTGCAGAAAGTCGGGAGGTAAGAAAGCGGCACCTGCTCCTGGTGAGGCTTCCTGGACCACAGCAGGTTTCCAAGCCCGTGCCCTCCTGTGGGGATGGGCTTTTCCTCCCCACAGAGGGGATGCTGCTCTCGCGGCGGTGGTGGGGACAGACGCTGCCCAAAGTGACGGTCCAGTGTGCTCTGGTGGTGGGGCCAAGCGATGGCCACGTTTAAAAAAAAAAATAAGCTGCTTGCTTCAAAGCTGAGGTGTATCCCAGCTCCCCGGGCGGGTGACGCCGTGCAGTGTCCTGCGGTGTCACCGGTGGTTATGTGTGCCCGTCTCCGTGCTGCGTTCTCCAGAGGGAGTTGAATGCTGGAAGGAGCATCGTGGGGGGGCCTGGCGGGATTTTGGGGGGCTTCTCAGTGCTACAGAGTTGGTTGGGCTTTTTGTTGGGAGTCCAGCCCTCTGGTTGGGGATTACAGCAGTTGATGGCCATGGGATCGCAAGCTCACGTCAAGGGGACCCAGCTAAGGCTTGCCAGGGAGGGTGTTTGGAAGGGAAAAGGGAGTGAGACTGGTGTATTTGAGGGTGTTAAATGCCAAATATTGTCTTCAAGACAAAAAAAGGACAACTGAGATCTAGCTGCAATTGAACTTGTGGAAAGTTCTCTCTCCCCGGGGGAAATATTTTACGTAGCTGTTAATTTAGGAAAGATCAGTCATTTTTTTCCCTGATTTATTCCCTTCTAATTGTTTTCTAGGAAGAAGGCAGTTAATGTAGCATTTCATATAAAGATGCTGAAACAATACATGGTTGAGACTGAGTACACGGCCGCTGCGTTTCTGAAGGGCTTCCAGAGGTGTAGCGGCAGAGCTCTGCCTCCTTGGTGTGCGGATGTTTGGAAGAGCCTTTAAAGTTAGCTGTAACCTCGCTCCTTGGCAGGAGGCATAGGACGGTGTCGATGTACTGCCGCAATCCCTGCCGCCCCCTTAGGGATGGGGGCTGCGGCTCTGCGAGCTGATGGTTTTTAGGGTTTTCCATCCATGCTGCTGTCCTGCCGTCTGTCTGCTCCGGGCAGCCTCAGTGCTCCCGTCCAGGGTGGCAGCACGTTGGAGCTGGCATCAGCGTGCGAAGCGCGGCCGGGCACGCCGCCCTCGGGGGTGGGTCGCCTGGAGAAGGGACAACTCCCCCCAGACCGAGGACCTGCTGGAGGCCGTGGGCTCCGAGTGGGCTCTGCAGTGCCACAGCCTCTGGTCGGGGGGACAGCAGGAGCCCCCAGGAGGGTGCTGGGAGCTGCACCCCACTGCACCTGCATGCGGCTGGGCACAGTCAGTTGCCGGGACTTTGGGGCTGTGGTGGGGGGACAGCGCTGAGCCCATCCTCCCCCCGGGAGCGGGCGGCTCTGCTCGAGAGCCGCTGCAGCTCCCGTGGCTCTGTGCAGCCTTCCTCATGGGGCGGCTCGGCCCCAGAGCTGCCCAGGCTCTGTTTGTTCAGCGTTGGCGGGGTGAGCAGGTGCTGGCAGTGCCGTGGGGGGCTGGCACCGCCGTGGGGGGCTGGCACCCGTGCGCAGTCCCCGCCAGGGAGAGCTGGCAGGGCTGAGCGGGAGCGTTGCACCGCAGGCAGCCGGGACAGGGGTGCAGGGAGGAAGGGGCTGCCCCAGGCAGGCGGTGCCAGGCAGGAAGCAGCCGGCGTTGGGGTTTCCGTGGGCAGCTGGGCCACCCCTGCCAGGAGTGGCTCTGCCTCTCCGGAGCCCCACGGGAAGGAGGTGTGGAGCTGGGGGGAGACCTGTGGTAGCTGAGGGCACGCGGGAGCTGCTTGCTGGGTCTGCAGGGGGGTCCTGCTGGCTTGGCTTCGGGCTGCTGCCCCTTGGCCGGCGCTGTGCACGCGTGGCAGCCCCGGGCTGACGGCACTGCGCCCCTCTCTCCCCCCAGATCTGCAACTGGTTCATCAACGCCAGGAGGCGGCTGCTCCCCGACATGCTGCGCAAGGACGGGAAGGACCCCAACCAGTTCACCATCTCCCGCCGAGGGGGCAAAGCTGGTGAGGTAGCCCTGCCACGAGGGGCTGCTGCCGGCTCCGGGGTGCTGGTGGTGCCTCCCGTGGCGGCCGCGGGGGCCTCCAAGGTGCTGTCGATGTCCGTGTGCCCGCAGGTACTGTGCCACCCTGCCCAGGCACTGGGCAGCAACCTGACGGTGGTGAGCGCTCACAGCCCCGAACGGGAGAAGCCCCCTGGCCCGCAGCGAGCGGAGCCGGACCCCAAAGCGCCGCTGGGTGCCACCGGCAGCACCATGACCTTGCTGGCGCGGGCCGAGGCAGCCAGCCCCACCAGCGGACTCTTCAACACGCCGCCCCCCACGCCCCCCGAGCTCTTCGGCGACGACTTCAGCAGCTTCCAGCTGCTGGTGGAGGTGGCGCTGCAGAAGGCAGCCGAGCTGGAGTCGCAGCGGCAGGGCGGGCAGCTGTCCCTCTCGCCCCAGACTGAGCCCCCGGGAGCCTCCGTCTCCAAATAACCCCCTGGCCAGGTCCCGCAGGGTGCCCTTCCTCGGGGGGTGCCTGACCCTCTCGGCCTCGTGCCACCCATCTGCCTGCACCCCCCGACCAGCTCATCTCAGAAGCGGACTCCTGCCTTCCGGGGGGCTCTGGTCTCTCCGTCAGCCAAGGCGGGAGAGGAAGGACTGTCCCATCCCGCCACCCTCCCGCTGGGGAGATGCCCCCCGCCTGCTGCCCTTGCCGCCGAGGATGGTGCCCCAGGTGCGTGGGAGGATGCGGCTGCTGCGATCTGGCTGTGGTGGAAAGACATTCGCAGCTTTACTGACCTCTCCCTGCCGCAGCCGACGGTTACTGTGGAGCTCCCCTTGGAAAACCTGCTGACTTCTTTTTCTCTCTCCTGTAAACAAGGGTCCAGCCAACACCATTTCTTCAGGGAGAGAAAGAGAGAATTTATTTTTTTTAAAGTTGGTGTCTGTTTTAAAGACTATGGATGGATGAAAAGCTTTTTCTCCTAAATCTCTGATCCTCCCCTCCCCTTTTTTTTTTTCCCTTTTGTTTGTGGAGGGCCTTTCTGGTACCTTGTGCTGGCCAGGAGCCCTGCCTTGCCCAGGGAAGGGCAAAGGACAGATGAACTGGAAACCTGACGTCTGTGGCATTTTTTCGCATGGAAAACATGGGACCCTCCTCTTCTGCCTTAGGGTGTTACGGATGCTGCCAGTAGAAATCTCTATGGTGCTGTTTAGCAATTTTTTGTTGAAACATTTTCCCTTTAATTGTGATTTATTATATGATGATTTTTTTTTCTTCTATAAGCATTTCCACAACTTCCCCATGTTTCTCTTGAGTTCCTGCTGAATACGTGCACATTGTGTCCCGGAACAGAGAGCGCGTTGCAGAGCCTGCGAGACGCTGACAGCAGGCTGCTGCTGGGGGTGGACGCAAAGCTGAGACTGTGAAATTTTGTATCCAACTTCTTTATTTTCTATTTTTAAAAAAAAAAAAAAACACGTTTGGAAAGAGGTGTGTTGCAGGCATGGGCACGTGTGTTCTGCAAGTGCAGCGCTCACAGCCCGCAGACCGTGGTTCCTGGAAAGTAGAGTGCTCTCATCAGCCAAGTGCTGATGAACTGCCCTGGGAATGCGGAGGGACCGAGTCCTGTTGCTCCCCTGTCCCCTCCCTCCTGCTCTTGCTCTCCAGGGCTGAGCGCGGCTGTGCCCGGCGCTGCGGTGCTGGTGACCTCTAGTGACAAGCTGGTGGCTGCTGGGAGCTGGCTGGGCTCCCCCCCCCGCCTGGCCTGGGGGTGGGTTTTGGGCTGCGGGGCAGTTCCTGGCCGGGCACCACTTGCTGTCACTGAGTGGGAGCCTGGGTGCTGGTCCTGGGACCCAGATATTGCTGTTCCGCTGTAAAATGTAAGTTAAATAGCGATACGTATGCACCTATGTTATCTATCCTGAGAAACACTAATCCTAGGTAATTAGCCTGATTATTAAGTTGCATGACTAGAGGTAATGACGTCTGCAGGACCTGGTGCTCTGCAGGGTTGGAGCCAGCGGTGCTGGGGGAGCAGCACACTGTGGGATGATGGGGCCTGGAAGGGAAAAGCACTGATTTCGGGGACTGGTGTTCCTCCCCTGCCCCCCCTTTTCTTCAGAGAGAGGGTGACAGGGGAGAGTAGTTCCTGAGTGCTAGCGGGGGCTGCAGGAAGGCTTGCAAATGTGTGTCGCATTGGCCGGGTGCCCCTGTGCAGCGCAGGGATGGCTCCAGCTCTGGCACTGCCTGGCTGGGCAGAGCACACTGCTTCAGGTGGATGCTCATCGTGTGGCTGTGAACATCCCCTTCCTCATCTCCCCCAGCTCCATTTTATGTCCAGCCTTTGCCCTCTGCCTCCTTTCTGGGGAAAGCCCTGAATTTTAGGACTCCTTCCGTTATTTCTAGGTAGCCCTTCCCCCTGTCACCCCCCTGCAGTTCTGTTTCCTCCCCCAGGGGAGGGAGAGGCTTTTCAGTCTCCCTCCCTTATTCTGCCCCAGTCAAACCAAAGTGGTTTCCTCCCCCAGGGCAGGAGTGCTACAGCTGTGCCTGTGCCATGGACCAGCGTTGCTGCCCTGGGGACGGACCAGAAAGAGCAGGGGAGGGCAGGGATTATTGGAATTAAATTTACGGAGCAAAAAAACTACTGTAAATATCTTTTTGTTTGTTCTTCTGTTGTCAAATAAAAGTTTTTTAGTTTTGTGGGTTTTTTTGTTTTGTTTTTTTTTTTAAATGTGAGCTGTGTGCGAGACTGGACTGTCATTTGTGGGTGGCTCACTTGCTCGTCCCTCACCACCAGCCCCCACCTCCTGACAGCCAAAGCAGCTTAAGAGGTCTAAGGAACACTGCTGGGTGTGGAAAAAACGGGCCAGTGCCTGGCACAGGCCTGCACCTACCCCACCATCGTCTGATGTGATGTTACGTGCTCGCTTCCCACTGCATTTGATCCTGGTGTCTGGGAGCCAGAAAGCATTTGGCAGCAGCAAAGGGCTGATGCATTTGTGTCTTCCCTCCTCCTGGCCAGCACTGGAGAAGTGAGATGGCATCACTGCTAGCCCCTTGGCAAAGGAAAAAAGAAACCATCTCGCTGGGGCTCCACTGCACAGTTTCGCGGGTCAGGAACCCTGTGAGGTGGGCAGGGGTCTTGCTGAGCTGTTCCTGGAGCCAGCCTTGCTCCGCCACAGAGGGCGGGGGCATGGACCCAAAGGCTGCTGCACCGCTGGCATGGGCGCTGGCAGCACGGGCACCGCAGCAAGGCTGGCTCAGGGCTGCTGTGCCTGCTCCTGCGCTGCCCCGGGGGCTCGGCCAGCCTCTCGCACGCATGAGGAGTGTGCGCTCCGGTATTTCATCTGCTAGTGTCTTCCACGCACACCAGCTCAAGGCTGCAGTCTCTGTGCCAGCCTGATGCCCTGCCTCCCTTGAGATGGATACCTGCTCTCTACCACAGCAAGGGCTGGAGTTGGGGCTAGCACCAGTTCAAGCCCTTTGCAGCCCCCTCACCCCGGCTTCCTGTGGCATAGGGCGAACCCAGGGCTCTGCACGCCACCAGCACTGGGCAGGGGCTGGGGAAGGATGGAGGCACCCAGCCTCCAGCCAGGCCTCCCTCATGCAGCTCCAGGGAAACCCCCGGGCAACTCTGGTGACAGGAATAGCAACAGGGCGTCCCCCACCCTGCATGGGCTGCTGGTGCTTTGTGCTCTTAGTGAGGAATGTGGGCTGGGGCACCCGGCGGGGCTGGGGTGCCCAGGAGGGGCTGGGGAGCCTGGGGGCTGGAGCCAGGACTCAGCCAGGGCAGGGGACTGCCCACCCCCAACTGGGGGTGGTGATCTGCACAGCAACAGGGGGGCATGGCTGGGTAAAACGCAAGCGGCCGCCTCCCAGCTCTGCCTGCCCCTCCTGCAGCCTCAAGTAGCCCCTCAGGGTTCCTGAGCTGCCCAGAAGTGCCTTTGCCCTGGCCAGGCCCTGGGGACCCCCAGGCAGGTCGGGCAGAGCCTCAGGGCCCTGCACTTGCCTCCACGGGGAAGGGACCACTGGCCGGCAGCAGGGCTCGGGCACGTCCTGCTCTGGGGCGAAGGGCAGACGTTTCCCGCAGGCACAAGGAGAGTGCTGGGGGGACAGCCGGCACCCTCGCCCTCCAGCACAGCACTGAGCGCCACTACCCGGGGTGAGGCACGGCTCTGCCCCCCCTCCCCCCGCCTCCCAGGGCAGCAGCTGGGACTTGTGCTCCCGGAGGGGTACTGCCCGCTGACCACCACCAGCCCTGTCCCAGCCCTGCAGCCCCTCTTGCCGCCCTCAGCTCTGCCCTGGGCACGCTCAGACATTGCATTCAGCGCAGAAACGCCTCATTAACATGACGCTTTCATACTTCTCATGCCATAGCCAACACTGCCCCAAAAATACCCACGTGGGGGTAAGGCTTGGGGAGACTCTCCCTAGTAGCTGCATCCCCCATCGCTGGGGCAAGGAGGCAGTGCAGGGTGTCATGCTGTGCCCCAAAGCAGTACAACCGGAAGGTAAAGTTATGCATCGCAAGGGTCTCCGAGCCCCCAGGGACGTGTGGTCAGCTGTGCCCCTCTTACCTTGATAATGCAGGGAGATGCTCCCCTGGCACTGCTTCTCAGGGCATGCACCAGCCTGGCTCCATGGTCCCCCTGGTTGCAGTGCTGCCTGGGATGCTGGACTTGACCAAAGGGTGCTGAGCTGGTGTCATGGGAGTCCCGCAGACAGCCGGCACATATGGTATTCACAGGAAAATCGGCGCCGCAGAGCAGGCAGCTGTTCCCAGAGAAGCCCGGGGGAAGCACAGCTGGCACGGCAGCGGCTCTCATTCAGCCGCGGAGACCCCACCTGCTGCAGCCCTCAGGCCAGGACACAAACCGTGCACAAAGACCCAGCGGGGGTACCAGGGCTTTTCTGCCCAGCCGGGGCCTGCCCCAGTGATGCCCAGGCCACGGGGCAGGCTCAGCCCACCGTGTCAGCCGCTGCTGCCTGAGGACAACTGCGGGGGCGAGAGGCGCGAGGCACGAGCAACCCCGTCCCTCCCAGCACAGGCCAGCGCTGAGGAGAAGCTCAGCCTGGGCGCCGCTGTCCCCCTGCCCCAGGCCAGAGCCGCCACGGGGAGCCCCCCAGGCCCAGCTGCGCCCATGGCCGGCTGTGCAGCGCTGCCCGCTCCCCCGCAGCGGGCAGGGTCCCTCCCGCCCCGGCCCCTGCCCACCCGGGGCTGGCACAGCCACCCCACCCTCACACCGCCCAGGCGCTGCAGGGGTGGGACTGACAGCTGCCCCGCCTACTGCCCCCAGAAGTCCCGCCCCTCCCAGCAGCTTCAGCGGCCATTTGCCCCAGAAGTCACACGGTGTGTTGTGATTGGCTGGCAGGACCAGCTCCTCCGCCTACTGGTTTACCCGGAAGTACATTTGATGCAGAAGGCTCCACCCCCCTTATATGCAGGGGGCAGCCATTTTGTTTCATCCACCATTTTATGGCAGGGAGCAGCCATTTTGTTAAACGTCATACAGCTCTGTGATTGGTTGACAGTCACTTCTTGACACCATCATACTCACGTGTTCTCAGGCAGCCCCGTGATTGGCTGCCTGTTTCCCTTGGCTCTAGAAGTGCTCGGATGTAGGAATACATAATTTATATACAATGTATGTATATATAGAATTATTTCTATAAAGATGTGTATAAATATGTATAAATACATATTTTTCAGATATATACTTCTATATTTGTATACGTCTATATATTTTATTATATATATGTACATTTATAAAGCTGTAAAGATTAAATATATATAGCCATAAAATCATAGGTATAATAGATCAAAAGTAGGGGAAGGGCCCTCTGACCGGATGTACTTCCAGGTAAACCACATGGGGGGTGGAGGCGTGGTCCTGACAGCCAATCACCACAGACCACATGACTGGAAGAGGGCAAGACTTCCTGAGCAAGGGGCCTATGAGGCTGCAGCAGGGGGTGGGATTTCCGCCTGTGCCCGCACTGCCCCACCCCCCCACCCATCAGCCATCTTGCCAGGGCACCACCCCCACGCCCACCAGCTTTGAGTTTCACGCAGCTGCCGGGCCCCCTTACAAACCAGTCACAGACACACTGCTGCGACTCAAAGAGGGAGAGAGACTGCAGGCGGCTATAAATTCAGACTGTATTCGTTTATTATTTTTTTATGGTAAGTCAGCCAGCTGTTCTTGCTGCTGTAAGTTCTTCTCCTCCAAGGCGGCAGGAAACAAAATGAGAGGCAGGCAGGCACAAACGCTCATCTCCGCTACCCAGCCTCACCCCAGAGACCCGCGCACACAGAACGGCCAGCGTTGACGCCCCGCTTCGTCTGTCCCAGCTGCAGCCCGCAAAGCACAGCCCGAGGGCCCAGTGCGACTGACTGAGGCTGAAGAACGATCTCGGCCCAGGGGATTGAAGATCATTTGACAACTCAGGGAGAGGGGCTGCTGCCCACAGACTGCCAGCCCCAGAAAAAGCAGCTTTCCAGGTCAGCTCTCCAGCAGCAGCCTCAGCCACTTTTGGAAGATTAAATTAAAAAAAGAAACACCAAACCAAAAACCAACCAAAAAACCAACACACCTTTCCCCGGTGTTCCCCATTTCAATGCTAGAAATCTCTAAAATCGCATCTTTACAATCCTCCCCCAAAACCTGACAGTGCAACCCAACAAGTCAGTGTCTCTACCCACAAAGATCAAGACCAATGCTGAATTTGAGTTACATTACGGCCAAGCTTTGATGGGAATCTAATTCCATATTTGAGAGTTTAGGGTAGATAGGTAGAAATCTTTAAGAGCACCTATGCATGGACAACACTCGACAGTATACAATGGTCACTCAGACATCATTCAGGATTTCACTTTTATTTATTTTTTGCCTTCTGGATCACCAACACCCTCACTGAAACTCCTCTGGGATTCTACCCCCACCCCCATGAAAGTAGCACACAATCTCCCAACTCGCTCAAGCAAGTGAAGAAGAAAAAAAATCCCCAGCAAGATCACTCAGGATGGGGTCAAATGCTTATCTTGAGGGGGTGGCAAAGAATTCGGTGGTGGCAGTTCTGGCTTCAAGAAGTCAGACTGAAAAGGAGACCTACAAAGGGGAAAATGGGCTAAAAAATATTTAGCAATCCTTCCTCTACCCAGAGAGCAGGGAGATAAGGAAAAAATAGTCATCTGATTACACACAGGGTATATATTTTTACACACACTTTTACACACATCTAGATATAGTACATGTAAAAATATATGCTATACATATGCCCATTCTCACCAAGGTGCTTTTAGTATAGCATCTGCACTGTGCGTATGGGCATGTATACGTGTGTATGAATTAAATGTACAGGTACTACTAAGTGTATATGTGCATATGTACACATACATACAGGCAGGCAGCCTACCACCAGCTACCCGTGCCCTCCTCTTTGTACAAAACCCAGTCCTCCCACCCTGAAATACCGTTACACTCTCCCCAGCCCTCCCCTTCCCCAGCCCACTTTGAAACAGGTCCCCCAGTGTAGCAGCTTCTTTCTCAACAAGCAATTCAAGGAAAATAATTTTGTAAAGGGGAGGGGGGGAAAAAAAAAAAAAAAAAAAAAAATCAAAGTGTGTGTGGATCGTGCTCGTAGTTGCTCTGTGGTCCTTCAGCTCCCCTCCTGTGCCTGGAGTAGGGTACTGCTCTCTCAGGATCAGCCAGCCAAGCACTGGCCCTTCCCCCTTTGCCATCTTATTGCACATTTGCTTCTGGGCTGCATTTCAACAACTCTGCATTACATTCCACAGACCCTGTCATCCTCTCACTTCTACTGAACAGAGGAATACAAACCCACTGCCCTGTCCCTGCCCACCCATCCTCCCCCCACCCCGATATCCCCATCAAAAGGAAAACAAAAAAACCCAAGAAAGGCTGCTTGCTAGCAGAGTGCAACAGTAGTACACGCTGAATGGGTGTTCTCTTCGGGAGCTCTGTGGAAGAGAGGTTATTTCTAACACGGTAAACAAAGCCATGCAAAAGGTGGGATAAAGGGAGCGGGAGGAAAAAATAAAGGATGAGAAGGAAGAACAGAACTGAGGAGGAGGAAGAACACAGCATGGCAAGTGCTCAAGGCTTCATGTTTTCTTGTCCTCTTCTTGTAAACAAGCTAATAATTCTCATTAGATAGAACAAGTAAAAAGACTGAAGTTCCAAGTTGAGGGGCTGGAGTTTCCAGGAGTCTGTTCAGTCCATTCAGTAACACCACAGCCAGTGAGAAAACAAGGGGTATTTTTTTCTTTTTTTGTTGTTTTTTTTTTTAAAATCTTCATTACTTAAAGCTGAGAGAAAAAAGCCAACTCAGGAGCCCTTTTCAAGGATGGCTCATTGTCTCTAGACTGAATAAATCACACTAGTTTAGAGAGAACCTTTTTTTTCCTTTTTAATGACTTATAAAAACCACACGGTTCCTTCCTCTGCCCCTTTGCTCAAAGGCGGGTCTGTGCCTCAGGTACGTAGATCTCGATGCTATCTGCGCTCTCCGTGGCCGAGTTCTGCCGGACAGAGGCAGCCCGCTTGGCTGCCATAAGACGCTTGCGAGCTTCCTGGCGCTGCTTGTCTGAATCAGAGGCTTTGTCCCGGTTCAGTTGGGATTTGGACTTGGCTGGCTTCTTTGGCACTGGAGGGGGTGGTTTCTTCTCTTCCTTTAGGGAGACAGTAAGGAAAAACCCAAACATAAAATAAAAATGCACATACAGAAGCTTGCTCTCTGATATGGTGGGGACTCTTACAGCATGAGGGGCTGAGCAAAGTGTCAGGTGAAAGAAGCAGGAGCAGTTCTTGCTCAAGACACTCATCAAAATCAGCTTCTCCAATTTCTAGCGATGTGCCATTTTGCATTTCATGGTACAGAAGCCTTCTGTGAAGTGGACTAGAGTTTGCAGACTACATCTGGCCCAGCTGTAGGTCAGAGCACAGCACAGGCAGCATGAAGACTGAACTTGAGCTGGAACTGCGAAATTTTAATATGCCACCCTGCCCAGAGCCATAGTCCTCCTTCCTACCCTCATGTCTAGTCAGGCAGCCTGGCCCAGGGACACAGCCTGTGCTGCATTTTCAAACGGTTCCAGTAGGTGTTTTTATACTACTCAGACACCAGGAACAGCTACACAGTTCATACAGTGCTTGTAACACTAGAGGCCTCTGCATCACTGCTCATCGCTCTGGTCTCTCTCCATCGTAACACTTTTTCCCCTGGTACAAAATTGTTTCCACTGTTACTCAAGAGGAGTGGTGTCAGTGCACTGCAAGGCTGTGAGATCACACTGCACAAGTGCAAGATGGCAAAAGCCCTAGAGATCCTCTGTTTGCAGACAGAAATAGACCTCAGACACCCAAAATGTCTGTGAGGTGCTCTGGCCACTCTCAACTGCCCCACACTCACCTTTCTCTCCGGTGTCTCTGTCAATTGCCAGCTATTAGCTTTCAGGTGGTACAGCTCATCAAACTTCATGCTGATGTCTTCAATGGACAACTGCAGGAGATCCCAAAACCCAGCTAGGTCCTGGGCTGTGGGTCTGGGATTGGCATTAGGGTTCTAGAAGGGAAAGCATAAAAAAACACCTTTCAGAAAGAACATAGCCTCCTGACAAGCACAGCAGTCTGCACAGCTTACAATTCACCCCTTGTAAGTCTACCTGCCTGACAACTGAAACGTCAAGAACCCACAGGAGACACCAGCCCTAAATATGCAGAGACATAATGCCATCATTTACAGTCAAAACTATTTCTGCAAAGATTAGGAAGCAGAGATCCTGACTGTATTTCCCCTATAGGAGCCTGAAGAAGAATCCTGAAAAAGACACTTTCTGTAGCAGAAAGCAATAGCTCCCCTTCTCCCCAAAGCTTCCCCAGCCAGCGCTGATCCCGCAGCGGCAACCTCCAACGGAAGGTCCCCAGCAATGTGATTAAGAGCTGGAACACTGGTTTCTTACATGGAGATCCTGATTTCAGGGTGGGTAATAATGGAAATGGACACAACATAATGCAAAGCTCTGACACCTGGAGAACTTGCATGCCAGCATATAGCAATCCAAAGAAGCCAATATACCTTTCACAAGTAAAATGACTTTGCTACACCCCACGCCCCCCCCCCCAATCTAAAAGTATCAGTATTTCTCAAGCTAGGTTGAAAAATTTAAGTAGATTAAGTTTCTCCCAAGAAGAGAATTTTCCCAGTTCCGAGACATCTGAACTGCCATCATAGGCCTGGATTGTCTCAGGAAAGCATGGGATCAGATCTGAGCAACTCAGCACAAAGTGTCAAAGGGAGACCTCGGCACAAAGCTCTGCTGAAAGCCTGGCAGCTAGTGGTGTCACTGCTAATCTCTCAGCTGTGAGCAGCCAGAGATCAGCAAGCAGATGCTCAGCCTTTCACCCCCTCCTCCTCATTCCCAAGTTTCTCTAAGGTTTTTTGGCAAGTAAAGGGGAATTCACCTCTGAGGAAGTTTGCAAAATCCATACCATGATAAAGCTTGAGGGGAAAAGCAAGACACAGATTCCCACCCATCCCCACGTTAGCTCTGTTCAGCTCTGAGCGAGGGCAAACCCTTGCATTACATTTGAAGAGATCCGATTCAAACAGTGTTTTGTGACCACTGAGGGACAATCCTGTTGGGACAGTTTTACCATCCACAATGTACAGGCAAAGCAAGCATGTCTGGAGAAGAACAGTAGACTTTTCAAACATTCCCTCCTACTTGGCAAAACCTCAGTGGTTCACCTCAAAAAGCCCTTTAGAAGTAACAAGGAAGAGGTAGTTTCCAGGACACAGAGCAGTATGGCTGGTTGACGATTCAGACCCACAGAAAGCCTTGGTGTATTCAGCATGCCTTGATCAGCAGTTCAAGAAAATTCCCCCGTGCTCACGTAAGCACCAAAAGGAATTGCAAACACTCACCCTGAGCAGAGCACAGCCCAAGAACTGCCTATTCAGAAGAGAGGGTGAAGCAATCGGCCTCCCACTGCTCAGCTGCCATTTTAAATCAGCATTCATCCATCACAGCATGGTGGTCAGGTTGTAGGCTACACTGCATTGGCTTTGCTTTTATGGTGACAGCAGCCTGTTAATACCTGATCGTGTTCCTGTAGTGCTGTTGAAACAGCTACACCCCCCTCCCAAAACCCCAGGAGAAATAGACCCAGACTCACCAAGTTTTGTTCACAGAGGCCGTGAAATTGCTGGAACTTCTGTGACATTAGTAACTGTGCACTGCCCACTGCACTCAGAACTTTTCCTAAGACTATAGGAGAGAAAAAAAAGACAGACCTCAGTTGAACAGACTTAAATGCAGCAATAAACTTGACTGCCTCTGGAGCAAAGAAACACTCTTGGTTCATTAGAAAAGGAGTTTGAGACCCCCAAGGAAGTAACTGCTCTCAGGGAAAAAAGATGCATTGAAACTATAATCTACATCTGTCTTAGCCATCTATTATTGCTCCTTCTAGAGCAGGTCAAAAGCAGGCCAGACTGAGAACGTTATGCCAGAGTGTGCAGAAAGTACCTTACGCTGCCTTCAGCCCATGAGACAAGCCAGCAGCACGACCTCAGTGAGCGGATCTGCTGGCACCTGCTTGCAGATCACAACCTGCTCTGCCACTCATGCACAAGGTGAAGCTGGCAAGGGGCAGGAGAACTGTCTCCAACCTCCATTTACCAGGAGGGATTAAAATACTGGCAGGCTAGGGCTTTTAATTCCCAGGACTTTATCCTGCTCTTAGTAGGTTTTCCAAGAAGCCTCTGGGCATGGCAACGTCCCTCTGCTCGCTAATGGAAAAACACTGTATGGGCTTTTCCCTTCCGAAGGCAGGGTTGAGAGACCCACTGCGCACACAACTGCACCACGAACGGGGATGAACCGATTCCCCTTCTCCTCTGCCCAGTGAATCAGTTCTCAATGTTTACAGATCTTGGTGGGACAAGTGTAAACTGGGCTCTCTCTGTACCCACCAAATTCTCTGTTACAGAATCTACTAGGAGATTGCTCTTAGAGGTCACAGATAGAACGCCACACTGGTCTTGGTGTCTCTTCTTGCCAGAGTACTCTTGCCACAGGCAGAGCAAGGGCATCCCCTGAGGCAGGGAGAGCCCTGGCACTGCCTGTCCAGCTTGGCAGCCAGTGCAGCATCTTGGTGCAATAGGATTAGAGATCAGCTCCCCCAAGCCCTAGCAGTGACAGTGAGCTATAACTGAGTCTCACCATTATTTCACCGTTCTCAGGTATCAAAAATAAAAATCAACCAGACTCAAAACAAAGATCCTGCCCTCTGCAGCCTAGTCACCCACTTCTGTCACTCTGTATGCACCACAGGCATGATTTTCACTGCAAGAAGCACCAGTTTTGCCAACTCATTTGAAAATAATGAAACAAGCGCAACTGGGAATGAAACCGATAAAATCAAGTGGCCTTGTGTTCCCTGTGCATGTGCTTTTGGTGTATTTAGCACAAGTTCAGTGAAGCTTTCCCATATGAAGAAACCTCCTCTCTGCTGTGAAGACAAGTCCACCAATTCAACAGATCAAACAAGCTCAGAAGTCCCGTTCATTCTGCCCCACTGCCAACTAAACTTTCACCTGCCTGCTTGAGTACAACGGGTTAGGCAGGGAGCAAGGTCCCGCAGCCTCCCTGAAAGCAATCCATTTAGACTTTCAGCAGTTTTGAATGGTCAGAAGCTCCACCATCCCCTGAAAGTCTTCTATGCTGCATCACAGTATTACTTCTTACCCCATCTGCTAGAGGAAGTTACCTCATCCTTTCCAAAGGAAAAAAGTGTTCCTTGTCCCATCTCCATGTTCTACCCTCACCCTGTGGGCTATCAGTGATTTAACTGCAGAAAGCTGATCCAATACTCAGTTACAACTCTTTCTTGAGGGAGGAGCTGCTAGGCTGCTCCAGCCTAGTGTCCAGAGGCTGACAACACCTACCTTCTTCAGAGAGATTGTTCTCTTTGGTCTCCTGGTCCATCTGGCGGCACCAGCCTTCTAACCGCTCTGTTTCTGCCTGCAGCAGCTTCAGAAACCAGTACCCATCCCGCCGGCAGGCTCCTGGCTGCGTGGGTTCTGATGGCGAGGTGGAGGATGTCTCAAGCCAGGGGTCAGGAGGAGGGAGAGAGGAAGGCTCCAGGGCTGGGTCATTGTTTTCTCCATAGGAGAGGTTTCTCTTAATCTGTGAAGGCTTGGCTGGTTGCCTGGTAGTGGCATCAACACCAACGGAGTTATTGTGTTGGGGGCACTCAGCGAGGCTTCTCTCAGATGATTTACAGCTAGAGTTATTAGGTTCCTGTGTGTCAGAGTCTGTGTCCTGTTTGGAGGACATGCTGCGAGAGTGGCTGTTTCTAGAGATCAAAAGCAAATATTAAATAGCAGAACTCAACCTGGCTGGCCTCACACACTGACAGTGAAACGCATTTGTTTATTAAGCCTGCAGCTGAGCCTCACCCTGCCCACCCTGCCCCTCCTCACACACAAACACACACCACACATTCAGACAGACAAAATTATAAGGTTGCCTGCTTACTGCAATAGGCCGTTCAGACGAGAGGACTGACGCACATCTATAATTACATCTTGTACTTTTTTTTTTAATTTCAAACTCCCATTGATTTGGCTGTTACAGAACAAGTGCTTTTTGCAGCGGGTGTGTGCTGTGGAGGAAGAGCTCTCCATGGGCCCCCATTCAACACCACTCATATTGGAACAAAGAAGGGGAGAAGGTCTAAGCGAAAGTGGGGGAAGCGCAATTTAAAAGAAAGGAAACTACAAAAGCTTGCGTCTTTCACTTACCGCCACTCGTCCTCTACCTGTACCCCGATGGACTGGAATTTGGTGGCTGGTGGAGGAGGCTCCTCTTTTGCCACTGGCTGAAGGCAGTCAACCTTATTAAACAAAGAAAATACAGACAAAACCAGACACAAGAACTTGCTGCTGGAATTCACATTAGTAGACCAGGAGTGCTGCACACACACAGAGCATGCTGACACCACATGCCAACTGGAGGGTGGGCTTAGGAGAGGCACACGGCTACCCCTCAGGTCTGCCTCCACTTGAGCATCAGGAGCATGTCCTGCCAGGCTGCTGGCAGGTATCTGCTCTGGGGGCACTCGGCTCTGCCATCCACTGCTGTTTGCACGGTTGCGGCACGCTGGGGAAGCACGGCGTGTCCCTGAGGGAGCAGCTGCATGTGTGGCATCTGACACGGGCAAAGGCCAAGAGATTCAAGAGAGGGCAGCGATCTGATTAAGACTGACAGCAAAGCCCAGCTTCCTCTCTCCCGGGGACTGACACCCTCCATGGCTCTGGATTAAGAGAGTTAGAAGGTTTTAGGAAGGAAATCCAGGCAGTGGGGCAGGTGGCTTGGGAACCAGCTCAGAAAAAGAAGAGAAGAGGAAGGCAGTCAGCCTCTCCAGTGAGAGTTCTCTTGCCTTGCTGCCCTTTCAGCACATCTTTTGCCCCACTAACCCTGCAGAAAAGCATGCTATCACTAACTGGCCAGCTAGCCTTACTGTAAAGCCAATGGTGAACTTATTCAGCACACACACACAGTGGCTCAAAGCCCAGATCCTGCACTTGGACTTGCCCAAGTGCTCAAGCTGCTGTCTGCAGGTAATAGCCTGCAGCACTGAACCAGCACTCGGGACAGAACAAGTGCTCGCAGCAGCCAGCCATCTGTAACTGGGAAATCTGTCCTCTTACAAGAGTGTACAATTGCAGATGACTTAAGTTTTGCTGAATTTACAGTACTCAATGGGTTCTCATTTGACTACATAATCAACAGCTCATTTCCATCCATTTCCACAGTTAAATGCTTCCAGCAAGAGAAGTGACAACCTGCTGGGAACAGTGGACAGCAAGGAATTGCTCCCTCCTGCCTACAGCCCTGGGGCCATTTTGCACTGCAGCAGCCCATACTACGTGGATCTCAAGCAGAAGGGCCCACCTCTCAGAAGAAAGTTGTCCCTAGGACTGTGACAGACAAGGAGTAGATTGATGTTAAGTAATACATAGTACAGAGCACAGGCTCAGCACAGGCATACTAGCAGCAAAAGGCCTCTTTAGAGGGACTCACCCAGTTAACATGGTCCCACTGCTTTATGAAACATTTATAATTTTGTACTAAAAGAACTTAGTCCTTTCTGGTCTGTTAAGGAAAGCTTCTGCTGTATTTCACCCCTGGGAACACAGGAAGTTAGTTTGACAAGGCAGTTAGTTTCTCTTGCTAGTCTAAGTGAGTTCAGATGCACACCTGGTCACACAAAATGCACACGCTAAATGGATGGGTTAAGGACATTCCTTAGGACAAAGGAGAACAAACTATTCCGTACTTGTATTCCTATAGATGACAGCTTTCTTTTGGGGATATTCTCCACTTTAGGCTCTTCGCTAGTCAGAGTCCCTTTGTCACTTTTCAAAGTTGCATTTTTCTGGGGTAACTCCGGAGTCTCTCTTGCTGGAGTCACAACGCTTCCCCTCGTCACACTGGGTGTTCTGGTGCTGTCCAAGCTGTCCGAAGAATTGCTGAGTCCTGACTGGCTGGTGACCTCGCTCTTGTGGTCCTGGCTGTCCAGGTAGGTGTCCTGTGCCGATTCAGTGCTGCTCTGCACAGTGACAGAGATGAACGGCTTTGATGTGGTCCGAGGTGGGACAGGAGGTGGAGTCTTTTTATATGCCACTAGGCATGATGAACCTGCAGTAACGGAGGTGCGAAGAATGGAGAACACAAGACAGATTGGGGAGAGAGAGATACAGTAAAAGAGAAAGAAAAAGCAGGTCAGTCACAACATCCAAGAGGAGCCTCCAAGTAGAAGCCGGAGGCAGAAATGCAGAAACAGCCTACAGCCAGCAGCTCACACTGCGTAACCCCAACCAAAGCATAAGGGGAAGCGGAAGGCAGAGCCAGAGCTAGCTTGCAAAAGAAGTCAAAAGGAATACCATGACATGTGAAAGGCTGGAAATGGAGAAGAGGGATAGAAAAGCCTCCCAAGAATGCTACAGGGTTTGGCAGGTGTAAGCCTCCACGTTGGGGAAATTTTCTCTGGCTAAACCCTATGTTTTAGTGTCCTAGTACAGCCAAGTGTCTCAGCTCTTTGTCCCGTCAGTTGACAAGTTTCAGTGTCTGGACCAGAGTGGTGTTTTTTCCTATAAAAACGGAAAGAAGCCATAAAGTTTGTTAGATGCTGGTGGTAGGAATGAACGTTTGTGAAGTACCTTAAAAACCTAGCTGCTATGCATTAGAGGAAAATAAATCATCTGGATGCAACAGCCCAAGAGTGGCGAGGCTGCTGCTCCATGTCCCCAAATGCAACAAGTAGTGAGGGTGAAGAAGTGTTCCCAGCAGGCACATGTATCCACTACACATACGTATATACACATGGCTGGCCACACAGGTCACAGAAGAGCACCCGCATGAACACAGACAGCAGCAATGGCCTTATCCTGCTCCTGTCTCTGGCTTGACAGGATAGAAGTCCATTAGTGAAAATACACGTACAAGGTGGGTCCTGCAGCAGCTGCGCTCAGGCACTCAGCCCGCCCCGTCCCTGGCCCTGGACATCCAAACGTGCTGACCAGCCAGCAACCTACACAACTGACCCCTTTTATCCCCTTACCCCTGTATTTCCCCACTCTTGTTCCACCCCAAATCACCAAAACTCCTTTCTTGTCCCACCTTTTGTTCCTCCCCTAAATATTCCATTAACTTCTGTGCAATCCCAAACTGCTTTTCCCCTGCACCCCGTAACATGTCCCAGCCCTTGGCAGCAAGGCCCTTAAGGCCAAAAGGGGATCTGGAGAGATGCTCCCCATGGCGATGGGTGTCACGCATCCAACTTAAACGATTCTATGATTCTATGCCTGGACACCAGGGCTGAGGCTCTGCTGGGACAACCCCAGGAGGTATCTGGACAGGGTATTCAGTGCTCAGGGGTCCTTGCCCTGGGGTCCCACCTGCCACTGTGTGTCCCTGCGCTGGGCTTGTGCAGACGGGCCTGTAATGGGCTGATGGCCCCTGGGACGGACCTGAGAATAGCCTAGCAGGGTATGATTTGGGCTCCCCCTCCTGCTATTGTCTTTGAGCCCCTCCATGGGTGTGCAGAGGAGCTTTATCACATACAACACTGCCTCTCCTTGCACAGCACCACCCAGCCACCCATTTCACCGCCTGGGAGGGCCACGCTCCTGGAGTGGGAGCCTTTCTGCTGCTGCCAGGTTCCTCCCAAGGGGCCTGTGGGTCCGTGTGGCTGCAGTGTGCTGAGCCCCTGGCTGGGGCCGCAGGGTCAGGGCTGCTGCAGGTTTCAGGGTAACCCTGTGCTGTCCGGGCAGTGCCTGCAGGGATGACCCTTCTCTCGCCTTGGTGTCGTGGTAGTGGTGCACAGCTGTGCTTTGGTCCTGCAGGCTGGGTAGGGAGCTTTGCTGCTCCGGGTTGTGAGATCAGCTCCATCACCACCCCGGATCACAGAGGGCCAGGTCAACCTGCCCAAATGGTACCTTACATGTTAAAAGGAAAGGGGTCCCTGCTCCTGGACATGGTGAGTTAGCGTGTTCCTGAGGTGTGTTTACAGGGCAATCCCTTTTCCACATCGTCAATGACAAACCGAGTGTCCCTGTGTAAGTCACTACAGTACAGTGGTGTGGGAAGCTCCGGTGGCGGCAGGGCTGTCACTCTCCTCAGTTCCCTGCTCCAACCCATAGTCCTTGGTCTCCAGCAAAGGGGTTCCATCCTTCAAATTGAAGCCCCATGCCCCATCCTGTCCCACGCACACCCTTCCCCTAGCCCTTGACATGCAGATGTTGCACAGACCCCTACACCTTCCCAGGTCACCCAACCAACAATACAGATGGGCTGTACAAACCCAAACCCAGTTTCTAAGTGTTTTCCTAGCACAGCTCTGATAACTGCAGGAGCTGTCACTCCCTTGGGTTCCCTGCTCCAACCCATATTCCCTGGTCTCAGTAAAGTTTTACACCTCAAATTGCAAGCCCCTACCTCCCGCTGCACTGCCTAGTCCCATACATAACCTCCCCAAAGCCTGCTGACACAGCAACAGATCTATATGCAGATATAGATACAGACCATTTTCATTAAACAATACAGACAGACTGTTAACTTTACCATTTCCACCCCCGAAGTAGCCACCAGCATATTAACAAATTTAGTACCAGATTAGAGACCAGTCCTCTCTGTCAGGAATCCTTCGACTACTCGGGGACCATGAGAGCAGACAGAGGTACCTGCTGCTTCCCAGCATTGCCTGCCACCCCCAGACTGCACTGCCTGCATGCCCTGGGGCGCTCACAACAGGGCACTCGACAGAGGTTTTGATCTTTCAGGGCAATCGGACACAACCAACTCTGGCTCAGCCCATCACAGGGTGCCTTCTGTTCCCTGCATAATTTTAGCACAATTAACTAAGTATCAAATGAACCTGATCTGAATTGATTACAGGTATGGGAAGGGGTGTTTCGGGCGACATGAGCCTTCCGGCAGCTCCTCTTCCTCCCCAGACAGGCCCCTCTGCCTGCAACGGGGGTTGACCACACTTGCGGGGTGCCCAGGAGGGGTGTCCCAGCTGCCTGACAGTCTCCAGTGAGGTCAGAGCCAGTCCCGAGCATCCCTGGAAGCTCAGCCATATTCCCTGCGGGGAAATGGCACAGCTACACCATGTGCCTTATTGACAGTATTTACACATGCCTATATTTACACATCCTAATATTTACCATATTAACAGCTAAAGTTTCACTTAAAAGAAGGAACTAAAAGATCTCCTCTGTAACTCTTCCCTATGTTTCCAAAAGCATTTACACACCCAAAGATGCCGAGCAGCACTGTAAGGGTGCTACTGCTACAGGAGAACTAAGGAGCCCACAATGGGGTTGCCAACCAAGCTGCCTTTCAGCGTGAATCTGGACAGGAGCTCGGGAAGGCACAAAACTCATACCAGTTCCCCCCAGCCCCCCAGTACATCAAGTCCAGCACAAATTGAGCAGCATCCTGATGGCTGCAAGAGTGGGACCTATCCTGACTGCTCACCCCAGCCCTTACACCACCTTTTGACACACGGCCCGCACCAAGCTGGGCGGGAGTGTTGATCTGCTGGAGGGCAGGAAGGCGCTACAGCAGGATCTGGACAGGCTGGATCGATAGGCCAAGGCCAAGTGTGTGAGGTTCAACAAGGCCAAGTGCCGGGTCCTGCCCTTGGGTCACACCAGCCCCAGGCAGCGCCACAGGCTTGGGGGGGAGCGGCTGGAAAGTGCCCGGCGGGAAAGGGCCTGGGGGGGTTGGTCGACAGCGGCTGAAGATGAGCCAGCAGCGTGCCCAGGTGGCCAAGAAGGCCAACGGCATCCTGGCCTGTGTCAGCAATAGTGTGGCCAGCAGGACCAGGGCAGGGATCGTCCCCCTGTGCTCGGCCCTGGCGAGGCCGCACCTCGAGTGCTGGGGTCAGTTCTGGGCCCCTCACTCCAAGACAGACCCTGAGGGGCTGGAGCGTGTCCAGAGACGGGCAACGGAGCTGGGGAAGGGTCTGGAGCACAAGTGCTGTGAGGAGCGGCTGAGGGACCTGGGGGGGTTTGGCCTGGAGAAAAGGAGGCTGGGGGGAGACCTTCTCGTTCTCTGCACCTCCCTGAAAGGAGGTTGGAGCCAGGGGGGGTCGGTCTCTTCTCCCAAGGAACAGGCGACAGGACAAGAGGAAACGGCCTCAAGTTGCGCCAGGGGAGGTTTAGGTTGGATATTGGGAAACATTTCTTCCCCAAAAGGGCTGTCAGGCCCTGGAACAGGCTGCCCAGGGCAGTGGGGGAGTCACCATCCCTCAAGGTACTTAAAAGACATGTAGATGTGGCACTTAAGGACATGGTTTATTGGTGGACTTGGCAGTACTATGTTAACAGTTGGGCTTGATGATCTTAAAAGTCTTTTCCAACCTAAACTATTCTATGGCTGCAGGAGGGACTTGCAGGAGGGAACCCCATAGCTGAAAAATAACTGGTTACTCTGTCTGGGGACTGGGTTATTTTTCAGTTTGATCAGTCCCCAGCGCTGGCACATGCCGTGTAAACCACCTGGGGCAGCCCGAGCCCCCAGCTGCTGTGTCTCCAGCCAGGACAGGAATTTATTATGCACTTTAAAAACCACCTACAGTAATTTCCTAAAAGGTCAGATGCAAGTGCTTCAACTTGACAAATTTACATGCCAAAACACAGCTACACACATCCTTTAGCCAGTACTTATTCGGTCACGTACATAGCATGCAACTGCACTGCAAGTTCATTGCTAACGGATGACTGGAAGGGCACTGGCATTCACTCCCCACCCGGCAGTCCCACTTCACCACCCTTCCCATGCAGAGTGGAAGCCCCTACGCTCAGGACAGCAGCAAGGACCTGCTGCAGATGCTCGAGCAGCACCAGCTCAGAAGCGTTGAGCATCTCCAAGCAAGTCAAGCTTGGAGGGATGCCTTTCAGAGGCACCAGATTAGGTGGCCCCACTCACGCAAGCACAGGTTGAACTGCATCACAGGGCTTGACCTTTGCCCACGGGTGTTGCTTTACAGGATCTGGTTCATTGTGCAAACGTACAAACTGCCAGCACAGTGGGAGGCACGGAGGTGCTAAAGCAACAGTCACTGCACAATCGCTCCCTCTCTTTCCCTGTGTTCTCTGCTAGACATCCCCAAAAACCCCCTTAGGTGTACCGTACATCTGATCAAGTTAAAACTTGCCCTGTTACGAATGTTTACCTGCTCTGCCCTTACAGCAGAAATCTTGACTACACTACCCGACACAGAGCACAGCATGCTACACAGGTAAAGCATTCCTCGCGTGAGCGCAGCTAGGAGAGCTTCGCCCCATCCCAGAAAACTCCCCTGGCTGTACAGCCGAACGGCCTCTTGGGTGCGTGCTGAACTCGCTCATCTGCCGAGCCCTGCTCGGGCAGGACACCCCCTCTGAAGATGGAGGAGAGTTCAACCCTAGACGTGCACTAGAGCACAGAGAGCAGCCCACGTCTTTGGCTGCTCAGGCGCGTGTCACTGCCCTCTGGAGCGAAGCTGCACAGGCACACGCTGCCAGAGCCCTGCCAGCCGCAGAGAAGGAAGCCACGGAGCACCCCACGGGTGAGGAACGCCCACACAGTCACCCTGCCAGCACTGTCTGACCAGAGAGCACCATCTTAAATAGCGACAGCAATTTCTACGCCAAGTCTTATGCCCGGTCTTGTACAGCCCATCCCAACAGAGCAGTGTAGGAGCAGCCTGAAGAGAGCAATCACAGAAGTACCCCTTGATAAGCTGTGGCTACACCACCCAAACACAGGACGCTCCTGCTGCCTTGTGTTACAGTACCGGGGGGCTACAGCAGCTATTATCTAGGACAAGCAAGAGCCACCCAAATTGGCAGTGGAGAAAGCCTGTCCGTATGGCCCTCCAGTTAGATACCTCATCTCCTCATGGCCTGTTCTTCCCCAGGGAGGGTGCCCAGCCGTGGTGCAGCAGCTGCCTGGGGTCCCCTGCCACCTAACAGTGAGCCTCTGTGACACCGTCCCGCTCGGAGCGGAACCCACGGGAGGGTGCGGTGGTTTGGCTGGCATGTTTACCCGGAGCACAGCTCAAGTTTCCCAGCTGCTGTTTACACCCACAGGGCTGTAACGTAATTGGGGAAAGTAAATCAATTGCTATCTGATATCGAACACCGCAGCCAGGCAAAACAAGGGGAGGGCAGCACATCAGCACAGAAAGGCAGTAGAGTTTCCTGGGGAAGATCAGTGGTGTTCAGGGTCAATAAGCTAGATCCAAATTCATCCTTCCACCTACCAACAGACAGCACGAATACTGCTTGTGCTGCTCTATATACAGGGGAAACTGCAGTGTCCCCTTGTCTTGTTCCTGGAGATCCCTTCATGCCATCTGGCTCAGCTGAAGAGCATCACAAATTTTGCTAGAAGGGAATCACGTAGTGCCAACAAAAAATGCCGCTGTTAATGTACATGTGGTCAAAAGGTCGACTATGTGAGCTATAAAAAGAAGTTTATGGCTCTAAAACATTGCAACTGAAAGAAACAAAAAGATAGGGAGCCTTGAAGAACTGAGGATGCTTTGATTAGTGCAATTGCAAGTTAACCCCACAGAAGCCCTCTGCAACCGTAAACCAGGGACTTTTGACTGTGCAAACCCAGAAACCACACCTTACCTAAAATGGGTTGCAAAAGTCAGAGTAAGCCCATCTAGAACAGCCTGCCCTCCTCCCTCAACACGACTCTGAACTAAGTTTCAGCGTTTCTTGCATCTGTGGGAAGAGACAAGATATTGAGGAAGCCAAGAGCATCCCGGTATTTCTGTAGGAGAGGTACGTTACTGGACTAACCGAGCAGGCAGCATGCCCTCGTGGCTCAGAGGTCAATCCCACCGGTTAGGAGCATTCCGGTTGCTGACTTACCCCCAAAGGGCTGCAGCTCAACAGGGTATGAATCTGTTCTTGAGCTGCTGCAGGTCGTAGCCTATTGTGTTTTAAAATTGGCTTGTGCTATGATGTGGAACTACAATCCATGTGGGCACTGGAAGAGGTATGCATCTTAATCCTGCACCACCATCAGCTAAGTTTGCTTGTGAACATCAGCCACACTCCAAAAAGGTGCAGAAGAAAAAGAAAATGTAGAAGTTTTGCTTAAGCTTCCAGCTTTGCAGCGCTAGACTCTTCCTGCTCGTAGGATCTTCTAAGGCTTATTTAAGCAAGCAGTTAGAATTCACAACTGTGCTGTGGATGATTGATTTTGGGGGGGAGGGATGTCTGTTTATAGTCTTCCTTGCATAATTATTTTTAGAAAGCAGCATGTTTCCAAATTAGCATCTTCCACATGACACTACCTGCTGCTCTCAGGGGCTTGGGCAATAGCCACTGATGCAGCCCCGGGCAGAAGAGCTGTGTTTTCAGAGCCTTAGCCCAGAGAGCCCTCCTGATCCCCCAAACCAGTTGGGCATGCTGTGATCCTCTCCTTCCAGAGAACCAGGCGTTTGCTTCTTGAAAGACTAAACGTAGGAGTCATAAAAGAATATTAAATCCAGCACTGCCTTAAGAGGCCCCTGTTCAAACACCACCAGGCTGTGCTTACCTGCTCAGTACCTGGCAGCACCGCCAAGATCATAGCCAAGGTATTTGGGTTTAGATTTAAATAGCAGAATTGCCCTCAAGTGTGTGTCTAGCATGAAGTGCCCAGTTATTTTGTTGCTGTTGCTGATTCAATATAGCCTGGTGATATTTTTAATCATTCCATTGAATTCAAGGAGCTATTGAAGCCATCCTCATTTTTGTTAAACTATCTCAAAGGCTCCAAGCCACAGTCAGTTGTGAAGACAAGTTAGAGTGCCCTCAACCATATTAGCAGGGCTCAGACTGCTATCGCTTTCCTGCTCCATGCATCCCCCCTTCTCCTTGGGAAGATCTGAAGAAGTGACCTCATTTCCTTGTGCATAAAGCAACATGCTCTGCAATCATCTCTCTTGCTACAAACCAAGCTCATTTGTCTTTTAAATGAAACAACCCAATAATTTTGCAGCAAATGAGAACCACCGTCAGTTGCATTATGCCCTCAGATTTTGGTTGCGTGTCTTTGGGCTTGTGTTTGCCACAGGGTCTCAGATGGAAGGAGCTGCATTTAGAGGCAGTTTTCAATAGCAAAGGGAACTGGAAAGGCCACATTCCAAGCAGCCTGACCTCTGATTTTCATCAGCTCAAACACTTCAAGGTTGAAACCATAATGAACTGCAGGATGTTTTATTTGTGGAGAGTCCAAGTAAAAACGATCCCCAGTTACAATTGCTACTGAAGACAATACAGATCTTTATTGATTTTATGGTTCGCAGCAATCACTTCAGACCTTATTTTTCTGCTAAAACAAAATGTTTCTAGCCTTTACGGCCATAGCCACAGTGCACAGGCCTCCTCGAATCTGTATTTGGCCTGTATAGAAGCTGTTTGAGTATTCTGCAGATTGAAGGTCAAGATACCTGCATTGGTTAGGCACAGACGAGAAATCTCCCCAAATTTTACTAGTCAAGAGGAAAATATTTCCATCTAGACAAGATGGGGAATCGACATGAAGATGCCATCTCTTGCTCCAAAAGAATGACTGTCTTTAGAGTGCTGGAGGAATTTAAAATAAGTCTTACACTGGTTAAACAAAACCACACTCCTGGAAAGCAAAGTTAAGTGACTGTATTCATTTAAAGAGACTGTTTATGGAAATGCTATAAATACTAGTCCCTCAGTGTTTTCCCTTTGTAAATCTTAGTAGTCCTGATCTTCAAAAAAAAAAATCTCACCTCAATACTACATAGAGGAAAACAGGTGCCTGACAGGGAAATACATTGCTGACCATGACTAAGCTGGGGAGCCAGGGATGGGCTGTGGACTCTGCCAGTCCTCACTCCCCCAAGCTGCAGTCTGAACCCCCAACAGCAGCAGCATCCCAGGGCGAGCAGCTCGCCCACTTTTACAGTCCAAACTGCGCAGCCTCTGTGGAGGCTGAACGTGGCCATAGAGCCCTGCAGAGTGACCAGCCCAGCCAAGCCCTTCTGAAGCTCTCAGACAATCAAGAGGAACATCATTAGCACTTGACCAGCTCCCCACAGCCCTCAGCTTTGCTTACTGTACCTGCTGTTTGCTTACAGTCACCATACCTGCCATTTCCTTAGAACCACAGAGCTGACACCCACGCCAGGCTGTGCTTGTGAGTCAGACAGAGCATGCTCCAGGTGCTCCTCCCAAGCAGCAGCACCAGGGAAAAGCACCATCACCTCTGCATTACAGCCCTGCTTAAACCCCGCCACAGGACAGCCTGGCTCCTGCTCCAGGCATCCAAAACACCTCGAGTAGTTCTGAAGGAGGTTGGTGGAGAAATTCAACCTTACATTCCCCTTGTTATTGCCCACTCATCCTCAGCTTTTGGCCCCAGTACAGCTCAGCAGGTAGAGGAGCAAGTCCTGCAGCCTGGTTGGGCACTGCTGGAGTGACAGCTGGGACAAGGGGACCACTGCCACACCACTGCCTGCGGGCTGTTGCTTCTCCCACCATACAACCAGCTGAAGAGACACTTGTTTCCAGGACAGACAAGGCCTTGGGGTCTCTGCCCTCATCCCTCTCCACAGGCAATGGGGCACCCCCTCACACCAGCCCCCTGGACTCCCAGCCAGAAGCAAGAGTATCACAGCAATGTCAGGGAGCACACCAAAGAGGCCACGCTGAGGGAAGGTGGGTCTGCAGAGACCAAGGAGAGATGAGGGGCAGCAGGCTCATCTCTCCCACTGAAGCAGCTTAGGGTCATACCCTGAAACACCATCAAGCTGCAGCTGTTCCTACCAGCAGCTATGGAAAGATGACCAGACCTCACTTGGAGTTGTGCCCAAGTCACTTTTCCTGACCCAAACAGCTATGGGAAGTGGCTATTTCCACTTGAAGTGAACAGCATCAACTCACCCGTGAGAAGCACACAGAGGGGAGATGCCCTTACTAAGGAGTACCATTCTTCCCACACAGGCACACTGGCTTCCTCTAGGAGCACCCAGCATCCAACCCACACATGCTTGACCCATACTCCCACTCAGTACAGCCTGTACCACATTTGTAGACCACATTTCAGCTATCTGGCATTTCGCTGCAGAAAGAAGAGAAATAACTTCTTCGCTTTAAGAGAAACACCTACTTCCCCAAAGCCTCACCACAATCCAGCCAGAGAAGCTATCCCAGCTGCTGCCTCCTCACCACTGAGCAGCAAGTGCTTCCATGTTTGCAAGGGCTACAGAATTAAACAAACACCTGTGCAAATAGGTCTTTGCTTCCCAGCTGGGAAACCACTTGCAAGTGCTGGTCAAGCAAGCACAGAGCTGTTAAAAGGTTTGTCACCTCTTGCTCCTGTTCAGGTTCAGTACCCACCTCGGTCACAGCGCTCTTGCAGATCTCTGAGGCTATCCTGCCAGGACAGTATTTATCACCCATGTATTCATCTGCTACCTGCTACTAAGAAACAAGGGACTGCCCTGCGCTTGCTTGACCACTGCCATGTACAGCAAGTTCCTGCGTATTACTGAAACAAAAGAACTGGACATATCTGCAGAAAAAGGACCTCAAACTCAAGAGAGCATCTCTCAGATGTTACAGTCAAAGAGCCCCCCATAATGCAAATACAGAAGCAAAGGGGTCTCCTTGAATATCAGCTATGTGTTTTTAGACTAGCAGTACAGCTTTCATCCAAGAAATACACCACAAAATACTCTGTACAACCATTTGTGTTCTCTGGTCACCCATGACTAAGATGCCTTTAGGGTGAACTGCGGCATTAGTGAACAGCTTTGAGCGCGGGGTGGACCGGGGACTGCGCAGCCGGGCAGGCGAGAGGGCAAGGCTGGCAGCACTCCGCCACTCAGGACTGCACACGATTTAGCAGCCACTTCTGATTAGAGACCTAGTCCCTATACTTTGGGGGAGCAGAAACATTTAACCAGTGAAGGAAAGGTTAGAGGGTTGTGATCTCTTTACATGAGGGACTTTGCATTTTTCAATGTACCAGAAGTTTGAGCTTTTTGGAGATGCTCTGATTTGGAATTCGTAGCAATGTTTGAGCAGAGAAATTATAATAAGCACTTATACACTGAAAACTATTACACTGCGAAGGCAAGGCAGCTTGCTTTTTTTTTTTAAAGCCACTTGTAGAAGGTCACAAATTTAAGAGAGGCATGAAGCATCAGATGACACCACCCAAGAATGCTGGGGTTTAAAAATACGGTATCTTGCACTGCTGGCCTTCTGACCGATTTGGTCATCTCCCCTTTCAGCAGACTGCTACAGCAGAGTTGGCCTTACGGTAAGGACACAACAGATGCTACGGAGAACGCCAGCCACAGACACTCCCAAACCCATCTGCAGCAACTATTACTGAGGCTTCTATTTGTATTAGAAGAGACATTGTAATTCCTCCCCACCCTCCCCAAAGTAATTTTCAGCACAGGTTTTGAAGCAAGTTGGAGCAGTGATAGGCAACTCCACCCTGCTCCACAGACACACATCCAGCAAGCTGTCCATCTGTCCTGTGGGACTTGGGCAGGTCTCCAATCCAGCTAGCACAGGGCAGTAGCTTCAGGGAGCATCCCCTTCTTCTCCCTGCTCAAGATGTTAATTCATTAACAAGAACCAAGATCCCCCAAACCAACCGTCCCGCCACAAGAAGTCACTAGGAAGAGAGAAAGCCAGGAGCACGGTCCCAGGAGCAGCAGAGCTGCAGCTCTGAGGGGTTGGGGGTGCCTGACCCCCAGGGACAGGGCCCCTTGCCTCTCACCTGCTCGCTCACTCCCCGTTCAGTGGTGGCACACACATTTTTCCACAAAAGTGAAGGGAATGGTCCATCAGTTCAGTGTGCCTTTGCTCTGTACTGGGAGTCAGGTTGTGTTTATCCCCTCAACACCCTCACTTAATGAGGGCTAATGCTTAATGAGCTTAATACACCAAGAGATGTGAAGCAGCACAGCTAAAGGGAACCCAAGCCCACAGAGCCCTGGGATCTCTGCTCATCATCCACGCTCCTGCAGTCTCCACCAAGACCAAGCTCTGAGGCCAGGGCCCTGCTCCAGGAATTCAGCCATCACAGCGGAGTCCTCGGCATGCCCCCGCACACCCCTGGGCAGCAGCACAGGGACAACCAGCACCTGTCCTGCCAACTTGTCTTACACAGGCTGGTCAGCAACAGGGACACCAACAGATTCCTTCTGCCACCAGATCTTGCCTTGGCCCCAGCAGACTCTGCTGACACGGCTACACCAGCACGACCAGGGCTGCAGAGCTGCCAAACCAGCCAAGTCCACTTCCATGAGCCTACACAGGCAGGCTTGAAAACCATGAAGACCATGTGCAACCATTCCCCAGCCAAATCCCTGGCCACGCAGCACCCCTGCGGCACAGAACAGCCAGCAGCAGCTATCAGAGAAGTGCCAGCATAATCCTAACTCCATGGCAGGTTTTTATAAGTATGGAAAGCTCTCGGTGACAAGAGTCCAGCTTGGCTTTAAAGCCACACTCAGATACGCCATTTCTTCCTGTTTGCCTTTGTCCAGGGGACGCAGAAATAGCAGGCGAGCAAACCCCAGTGGGAGTACCAATGGTGCCAAGGAGCCCCCGTACTAGGCCGACGGCAGACCCGGCAGGACGCGTTGCATCACCCAGCAGCCTGTTTACTACATGGCTGCACAGACAGCTCCCCCCGAGCCCCCTCCTGGCCTCGGGATCCTTTCATTCACACAGCACCACGCTGGCTCTGACCCAGGCGTGAGTCATGGCGGGCACGGGGGGAGCGAGTCCCAGGCTGCAGCAGAGCGAGGATCCCCAGGAGGGGGCTGGCTGGGAGCAGCCCGAAGCCTTTCTGTGCATACAGCAAGAGTTGCAGGGAACCTACGCTGCTGCTTTTCCTGCCCCTGGAGAAGGCAGGGAAGCCCTGCTGATGCCGTACCTATGCATCTGGGCCACACAGCAGCTAGTCTTCTCCAGAGGGTCTTTAGGAAGGGGCTGAGCTCTGAACCATCCATGCCATAGAGGCAGAGGATTTCTAGACAGCAGACATTTCCATCAGACCCTGCCCTCGGGACAGGCCACGTGGACTTCCCCACAGCCAGTGCCAGACCTCACATCCGATAAGAGAAAGTGAGACTGGAGCACATGCCACCTTGCAGAGCCCACCCAGGACACAGTCTCTCCCTCCAGCAAAGCTGGGGCAGTAGAACTGGTCTGCAGCTCAGCATACCACCACTCGCAGGGCTCCAGGAGATGAGGACCACTTCGGTAGTACATGGACCACAGCTTAGTGACCACATACCAGCCAAAAGCTCCTCAGACAGCAAGATAAGCTGCACTGAAAGATGCTGCCACAACAGGAAAGCAACAACCCTTTCTGCTGATGCACTGAAGCATCATCCACTTCATCCTCCTGATGCAGAGCATGGTGCCTGCAGCAGTCTCACCCAGGTGTGGCACAAAGCTCGCCTGGCAGCAGCAGCAGCCCCAGCACAAGGGATTGTCTGCTGGACTTTGACCACGCACTGGTTGTCAGAGCAGCAGCACAAACACACAGCATGCAGGGTAGCTCTAACACCATCAGCCAGGAGATGAGAGCAACAAGACTGATCTGCCAGCAGAGCAGGAGAGAACAACAACTAAAGATACCTAGAGATTTGCATCCCAGAGAGTATTTTTCAGGAATGGCACTTATTGCAGGCCCCATTCCTCTTTGCTTTTAAATACATACTGTGGCAGTCTCGCAATAACGATTCCTTCACTAGGAGGCTGAGGAGTCTGTTACTGCCGACTGCACACTGAAGCTTTTTGTCCGGGTCAGTTTTGGCTCTGCAGCCCCCACTGTCTCTATTAGAAAGGCCTTGTGAAGAGCGAGAACTGCGCAGGACATCCAAGACCGTGGACAACGTGCAGAGGCAGTGAAGGGAGCACTGCTCTGAACTGGCTGCCACAGTATTACTGTCACACAACAGTGACCAGTCTCTGTACTCCTCTCCCTGTTAATGCCACTCTTTCTGCAAATTTTGCTTAGGATTATGGCAGCACACACATGAATTTAGGGCATAAATGTAAACCAGACATGAATTAGCCAGTGCCACTAGGTCCCAGGCTGCTTCCCCTCTCCCTTCCCCACCACGGGATGTTAACCTGCTGCTGCTCTGCACAGTGGCAAGCTACATGGACCAGCATTAGGCATTTAGAGGAGACACTAATATTAGGAATGACTGAGAATCCTCCATTTATCCACTACTATAGCCACTTCTAAGTGCACTGAGGTTATTAGCATTAATCTTCAAAGTGTTTAGGAAAGCTAGTTTAATTAGGCAGGTCTTATTAGTTTTTCTCCCAGCTAGCAGTTTCTAGAATATCCTGCAGGATTAAGTTCCACCAGCTAATTATGCACTGCATGAAATATCCTTTCCATTTACCACCACTTCGCTTTATGGAATGCCACATCACTCAGAGGATGGCATATGCAGATGCTTTTAACTCGCTTCTCTGCCACTGCAGAAGTCCAGGGAATCTTAACACACCTCCTCAAAGTCGCACCCAGTCAAGAAACATATGGCTAGAACCCATGCAGCACCGCGTGGTAAACCAAGTCTGTTCTTGTCTTTGTCAAAGCTCAACAGCTCCAACTTACTGTTTTAGGATATGCTGACCACTAAAGCACAAAATCAAGTCATTCCCAAGCATTTGCTCGCTTGTCAAGAGACCCATCACAAGCTTTCAGCGTACAGGCAGTAAGCTGCATCTTGAGCACAAAATAAGTGCAACAACCCAAGTGCTTGCCCTCTCAAAAGGGAATTTGTCCACCCAGCATGGTGCAAACAGCAGTCATTCTGCAGTACTTCCCCACATACCTCCCTTTCAGCTCAGTGACCACCCTCTAAGCCCACCAGTAACCCATCTCGCTTTTTGTCCAGGATGTTTTTACAGTTGCAGGAACACAAAAAGCTCCAGTACAGCAGAATCACACCTAAAGCTGAAAGGTTTTGCAAAAGCTGCACAGTTGCTTAAGCAATATTGGCACGGTCCCACCAACACAATCGTGGAAGCAGTGTGGATGGGTTACCATTATTTTAAGTGTACCATTTAAACACTGTTCACAGAAGAGCTGGCCAAGAGGGTGCTGAAAAAGCTGATGGCAGCCAGTAACTTGTCAACAGCCTGTGATAACAGGAACAGGGCTGCACTGGTGTCAGCAATAGCCGAGTTCCCCTAGTATAAACAAGGCTCCTAGGGGATTGCTTCATCCTCAAGAACAGAAGGAGCCAGCAATTCTCTAGCCCACCTAGAAGATGTAGAAATTGCCACCATTGCTGCTGAAAAACCTCAAGGCAAGAGAATAATTTCTCCCTCACTTTATTCAGCATCAAGATTTTCACCACAGTTCTCAGTTACTGTATCCCAAATTTTACCTGATCCAGACAGGGAACTGGTGGCATCTGCTATTCTCACTTGCTCACAGGACGAGACTCCAGCTGTTTTAGGCAAGGGCAAACATCCAGCGATGCCACCAGGAGCAGCAGAGGTGGTTTTGCCAGAACATTATGAAAAATCCTCCCCACGCCCAGATGACTAGAAATTCTTTGTAAGCTAAAACCAAACCACACCCTGCACCCACAGGGCCAGAGAAAGCACATGTGTCAGCAGATGAGGAGACAACAATGCAACACAGCCTCTGCGCAAGGGAGATGGGGAAGGCATGAGGCAGGACATACATCTCCCTGCACTTACCCAGCCTATGAAAAAAATCTAACCCTTAGTCAAGACTGTCTTTCCACTTGGGCATTTGTCAGGCAGCCAGCACCCAAGGTGTACATCTTCAAAGCTACAACCAAGAGGTTTTAATAGTTAGAGTCAATTGAAGTTACTTCCTTCCTTAAGTATGTAAACACCAAGACATGGCAACATTATGCTAATACTGAAGAATCAAAGTCAAAATTGTTGGGAAACTGTTTGTTGAGGCACAGGACAAGCTTTGCATGTTAGAGAAAGCCATTCCATATTCTAATTCACAATTTAACATGGCATTAGTTATAAGATTAAAAAAATATCACACTAACAAACACAGAAAAGGCTGTAGCAGGTTACTCCCTCTCTTCATTAGCATTAAATTTGATAGTGGTTAGCTGTTGCACCAACCAGAACAGGCAACACTGCAAACCTCTCGTCTGATCTGAAGAGGGAAGGTAAGTCCTTGGAGTCAGAACAGGCAATTAAGCAAATATTCCAACCTTCTAATCCTTTTGGGTAAGGTACTCAAAAGCTTTTGAAAGCATAGCTGTTATCATTGCTTGGATTTCTGAATGCTCCCGTATGAACTAACCTATGCATACAGCAAAGCCGCGCTCGCTTTCTTCTTTCTCACTAGCTAGGCAGAGGTACACAGAGGAAGGGTAGCATACGTCCCCAGTGACGCTGCTCGCTGTTCTCCGAGGCCAAGAGTCCCCAGCTTTGATTTCTTAAGAATTTCAAATATCACAAGCATTTCTAGAACAATGGTCCCTTCTCCCATCCTCCCAAGGGAGGGGGTATCCGGAGTAAACCCGGTACTTTCTGGAATACTCCATTTCGGGAATCAAGCAGGCCATTCGACAAAGGAGCCACTGTGCAGGCTCCAGCTCTGAAATGAAAGAGCACAACAAATCCCAATCATGATCTGAGAGTCTTCTCCGAGCACATCTGAGGCTCTAATATTTGTGACCTAAATAGCTTCAAGCCACCAACAAGTCTTCATCTTTACAGCTCAGTTTGCTTTTACTAGAGGCTCCAAAACACCAAGTTCCTGGTTCACAGTCCTGAGGAGTCCCTGTAATCTTTCACATTGAGAGCCCAGACCACCGCTTTTCAGCCACAAATATGGGTAGCAGAAGGTCTAAATTCATGCATGCAGTACCTCTTCGCCACACCCATGTTCATCTGGTCCTCCAGCTTGCAGAACCTGCCATAAAGGTACTTTGAAGATCTAAGACTATTAACCAGAAAAGGGACACAAGGGAGAGGCTAGTGAAGAGCCCTGCCACATCCATTTAACAGACTTGGTTTCTAGGCAACAAAACCAAAGGCACTGTCTTAGTTACGCTGTTCTCATGCCATTTTGTCTGCCATGGCACTCTCAGGACCTACTCCTGTCCGTCCTGCTGTCCCGAATTTGGTATTTGACACAATGACTCCCTGTCCTTCCAAGGAGGGTTAACAGTAAAACCCAGTCTGCAGCAAAAGCATTAAATGTCACTGGAGCATCCCCTGCTGCTTTCAGGAACCTGCTCAACTGCAGAACAGACTACTTTATTTTCCTGCCTTGAAAGCTATGTGCCAGAAGACTTCTTGGCTTTGTTTCCCACCTTGCTTATATTTATTCCTGTTTCCAAATCAGTGATCTCCTCTCCCTTTGCTCCTTTCAACTTACCAGTTGTATAGCTCCAGCTACAAAATAAACACCATCCAAATCAAACTCAGAAACCTTAAGGTTGTTCTGCAGGATATTCCACAAAAGCTTCCTCCCAGGGCTCCACCTGTAAACGTCAACAAGCAGATGAAGCAGAGCTTTCAGCACTGGCACTTTTGCTTTTCCTGGCCTGCTGCACAACACTAGATGGAAGAGGTTAGTCTGACAGGGTGGGAAGGAGGTAACAACCACTGATTTAGAGTGGCTCGAGGAAGGTGATGAGAATGATCTTGAGTCAGACTGTTTTGAAGTTATTCCAGCAGGAGACAGTTTACCAGAGGTGTTTTTGGAAGAAGCCACTCCTTGCTGGACCACAGCTATCTTACCTCCCTGAAAAAGGTGTTCACTTGATCTACCAGAGCTGGATGAGCCTCCAGGACAGAATGCTGAAAGGCACACCACCCCAGCTGTTCTTTAGGCCAATGAGTTGCAAACATGCATCATGAGCAGGCTTTCCATGGTGGCTTGTTTAGCAGCGGAGAATGGCCTCGAAAGAAGCCTATCCACAATGATGCCTTTTCCTGTTCATCTTCAGCTTTCCTTCCTAGCACGTACAACAGTTTCACAGGGCTGTCTTGGGCATCTGCACTCATAGCAGGCAGCACAGAGATCAGTGGGGTTTTTTGATTGCAAAGCCCCTGCTCCAAACAAGTCCAGAAGCCTTTTGTCAGTTATAGAGTAACCTAAACAGTAACTGAGGTGGCGCCATGGAAAAAATGCAGGATCTGCTGGACTCTTAGTTTGACAAAAAACATCAGTCAAGTACCAAACCAAACATAACAGCTACAGTGGGAACAGCCCTGCTTCTCACCTCAGGAGCTTACGAAGTCTGAAGTTCTGGAAAGGAAATTATGGGGCTTTTTGCTAGAGGTCTTCAGAGTCACAGTCCTACCAAAGAGCTGTGCTAGCAGTCCTTTGGGGAACACGGTCAGAGGTTTCAGCAAGCAGGTGTTAGAACTGTTGCTAACCATGTCCCTACCCATCTCTTCCCTTCTCCCTCCACCCCCTGCCCAAAGTCTGAGCATTCCAGCAGCTGGTACAGCACAGAGATAAAGACAACTCTAAAACACACAGGCCAAGAAGTTCTTGCTGCAAGGGAGGATGGAGTGAACAAGCTAAACAAACTGCTCCTTGCAGAGACTTCCTCACACAACCAAGGATGAAATGGTTTTGGAGAGAACCAGCTCAGACTTTCAAAATAGCTCCTGGGAATAAGGACCCGACCTCGCAGCAGTGTTTGGAGGTGTCCTGAGCTCGCTCCCACACACATACCACAGGGAGCACGCTTTGACCAGCTCTTAGTGAAAAATCCCACCTCTACATTTCTCTGAAAATCCCAGCCAAACCAGACACTTTGAAGATTGCCCAAGGCTGGAGTTATTTCTTCACTTTGCCATCTCCCCACGCTTGGCCAGTGAACAATTTTGGGCTTGGAACGAATTACTGCATTCAAGCAGCCACTCCTCGTCATGTCAGTTGTCCAACACCAAGACCAGCTGTAGGATGAAATTTGTAGTCACAGCAGCTTACCCTTCCAAATGAAATGCCAATCTTTCAATGCAGTGCTTTCCAGGGCAGTCACCAACTCAGCCTTTGCCGTGTTTAGCTCAAAGGGATGGCTGAGAACATAGCTACACTGCCTCCCAGTACAGATTCACACCACGTCAGCTACTCAGGGCTTAGTCCAGCAAGTGCTTTCACCTTAAGTGGCCTTGCAAATCAAGAACCACCAGACAAAAATAACCAAACTGTAATCATGCAGACACAAACCTAGAGCAGCATTTAATTTGTGGGGTGCAGTAAGTTTGGGGGCAAGGAGGGCTTATGCAGCAGGTCTCCAGCTATCTGCTCCAGGGGTTTGTTTGGCAGAAGGACCCTCCATCAGTTAGAGTATGGCAAGATATACCAGGAAACACAGTGCCTTCAAGAGAGGGACACAGCTGGGAGGGAGACTGCTCTGCCCTTGTCACTTCAGTCTGGACTGCACCCAAGCACAGACCCTCAGCACGTAGGTGCTGCAGCGGTCCCAGCATCGCCTGTGAGGGGACAGTGCACGTGAGTGGCTCAGGGTCACTCCTGATGTCTGCGATACCAGAGTGGGAAACAAACCAACCCCATCCCTTCTACATTTTCCTAGAAAGCACTTTCAAGGAAATATTCAGGTTGTTTACATACCAGAGCCACAGTTTCAGAGGAAGAGATACCCAGTCAAGTTTCTTGGATCTAGGCCACGCCAGAAGAGTTAAGACAGACGTACTAGATACTGGCTGAAGATACTTCATAATCATAGCAAGCAACTGAACACCACAGAGGTCCATCCCTCAGGAGAAGCAAGCTGCTCTGCAGTCGCAGCCAGGGTTTACATGCAGGTCAGTGGAATGGGACGACTCTGCCAGAGGTCTCCTCTGTACAGCTTCTGGCAGCCAGGAAGGAGAAACACTGTGAACCTGCTGTCAGCAAGAGAATGATACAGCAGGGAGAAGTGCTGCCAAGAAGCTGGAAAAAGGGAGCGCTGAAACTGCTCCCATTACAGCACATTAATGGACACCTAGAGTACACACTGCAGAAATTAATTTTCCTCCTCCATATACCTAAAGAAACGACTATGTTCTCAGCTCTGTCACTATACGACAGCAAGAGAAAAATCTCATTTATCCCCTAACAGCCTTTCAAAGGCTAAAACCAACACAAAGTGCTTTTGAAGATAAATTAATGGTCCTGTGGCCAGTGAAGAGGTGGGACAACACCAAATAAGCGCCTTTAATTTTCAAGTATCTGGTTTCTACTGTCTTACAGTCACAAACTGGTGAAGAGCTGGAAGCTCTCCCGCTTGCTCCAGCTCTGACTGTGCATTAACCCCCAGCCAGAGGGGGCTGGTACGCTCCCAGAAACGAGCAGGGACCAAATGGCTGCTGCCTCACCGCAACCCACACACGGGGACTGCCTCGGGGCCCGCTCCCCCCACGCTGCCTGCAGGGCTGCTGCTCCACCGAGCACCCGGCTGGAGGCGGCCGGCCACACAAGGATTATCCTCTTGCTGACTTCCAGGGAGGCAAGCAAAGGGCGGCCAGGACAGCCCTTCCACACAAGCAACCATTCTCCACTTGCTAGGGCTAGCATCTTCAGCACGAATCAGACCAAGAACAAATCCAATCTTCAGAGAGGGATGTAAAGCTGCTCTGTTTCTATTACTGTCCCAGACATCCAGAAGACATAGGATGCCTATGAGATGACAGCAGACAAGCTTCATACCGACAAGCCAAAGTCCTGAGACGATGAAAACAACTTTGCATTGAAGTAGTGATAGGAAAAAAAAAGTCCAACTCCCTTTCAGCAACAGATTCAGTTCTTCTATTTTTCTAGCTGTAACCAAGATGCACAGTACAGCTGAGGGAACAAAACAGTAACAAGTTATTTTGGATACTGTTTTGTAAACAGATGCATGGCCAGTTATCTAACTGTGGGAACATTAATGAGTAGGCTCTGAGAGGGAGCAGCAGAGCACTCGCAGGGTTATTTAACTGCAAGCTTTGAGCATCTTGCATCATCTCCATCAGTAAATTTCCATGAGTCTGCAACATCAGCAGCATAAGCTGCAAGACACCTGGAAGAATTTGTGAGGTGCCATCTCCCTTGGGTACCATGGGACTGTCCCCTCCTACTCTAGCCACCAACATAGACACAACCATGAGGACAGTTAGAGGAGGTTTTTCTACAGCTAACTGTTAATTACATTAATTGACAAGAGATCTGACTCAACTGCTGTAGAGCCTAGAGCAAGCAGGGCCTCCTACTCCCCGTAGCAGGGATGCCTTATCCTTGGGGAAAGGCGTAACAGAAGTGAGTCACCTTATACACACAGCAGGCCACCACTTTGACATAATTTATCAGTAGGCTGCCCTAGTACTTCAGTATGATCTGTCTACCCTGGCAAGCTTCATACCAGGGAGTCATTACTTTGCGTGCTTTAAAAAGCTGCATACAGCTCGCTCAGGCACCAGAAAGCAAGACATGAAAACAATGAGTCTGAGCAACATTAAAGTTAGGGTCATCTGCACAAGTTAACATAGCAAGCGTTAGTGTGTATGAGATCCATGAACAGGAGACCATGATCACCACCTGCGAGATCAAAGGAAACATGAATATGAAGCACAGCATTAGATGGGCAGCACAACAGAGAATATCAACTCAGTCAGACCATGCTCATGCTCCCCAGTGCAACACAAGTGTTACAGCAACAGAGCCAAGGGACAGCTGCAGAGCTCAGAGCTGGGAGCAGAAAAAGCAGGGCTACAGAAGCAGGCCAGAGAGCCAAAGCCCTTTTCCCCCCACCTTCACCTTGCAGTGGTCCACCGTTCCCCACCACACCTTGCCGAACAGCGTGCAGCTCCAGCCATTGCCCGCGGCCAGGCGGTCACACACAGCCGGGCCACAGCAGCACAAGGTGCAGGGAGCTGGTGGGCTGGGGCCAACAGCTGCGGGAGCTCAGGTTTATTAACATTCAGCTAACAAAGCAGAGGACAGAAGCTCCACATAATTTGTGGTTTCTCTAGGTCAGGAAACCATGGGGCAACATGCGATACAAGTATTAGTATTCTGTTAAATTAAGTACCACCCTTCCCGAGAGCCAGGATCATACCTGACTGCAATACGGCACACCCTCCCAAACGGCTGTCCAGCAGGAACAGCACAGTCTCTCCCCCAGGACCATTCCGTTTGAGTGACGATTTTAGAAGTGCTCCCTGTTCAAAGTGAAGGGAGAGTGTTCATATGCTGGGGCAGTGCAGAAGGAAACACCTAGATACAACCATTTCAGGTGTTTCAAACAAGCTGGTAAATTTTGCACAAAAGCATCACTACACCCAAGTTGTGCAGACACTTAGATGTGTATGCGCACACCCAACCCCAGGAAGCAGTCAAGAATGCATTGGGAAGGCAAGTACCACCATCCAAACCAAAACCACCCTTCAATTTATTGTCTTAAGAACTCCAGACTGATTTTTCTCTTTCCTTGCTTCTGCAGTGATCTTGAAGTATGAGCATGATTTAAGGGAGATTTTAAACACAGTAGGAATTCACACAACCACTGGAAGCCTGGCTTTACCAGATTGCTACATTTTTCATCAGGAAGTTACATTCTAGGATGTTCTGTCCTTTGCCTGTCCAGCTAGATTGCAGTAGTAGTCCTCCTCATTACTACATGTAGCACTCTGAACACAGATAAAAACACAATAGCATTTAAAGCTAGAGATGGGTTCCAGTAAGGAAATGATCTTGCAGTTCCCAAGTCCAGGGTGTTATCAAAGAACACTCTCAGGAATCCGACGAGAGAACTGCTTTATGGTTTAACTCTGCAACCCCTGCCAGGACAAACAAATTTGCCTTAGGCTTTGGTTCTTGCACATTAGATGCAAGCAGCTTTAAAACATTACAGTAAGTTATTCGACACTTCCTTTGGATTTCACATATACAATGTATATGCTCTGTGCATTAGTATCAGAACAGTCACTAGTTTCTATTAGGTGTATGTGTGAGAGCAATACAGTGCAAAGAGCAATGGCGTGGAGTAAGAATTGCTTCTGAAGTTTTAAAGCTATCAGTCCAGCTGTGGCAGCCGGTAAGTCAGACTCCACCCTGCCATGGCCCACTGTCATTTGGGGTGTTCAGCCCCCAACCGAGGGAGCCTGACCTGCTGGCTCTCTGAAGGTGCCAGGGAACAAGACTTACAAACAACCCAAGAGCAAAACAGAAGGCACAACCCGAAACTCTGGAGGGAGATTACACTTCAAAAAAACCCAAACCACAACTAAGCATAACTTTCCCTACATTAAGACAACCCAGCTGTCCCCCTTCCCATCCCCATTCCACTTACCACTACGAGTGCTGCAGACAACTGTGCAGCCTAACAAGGTGAGCAGCAAGCACTTGCTGCCTCTCGAGGCAAGAAATACAACCACAACCTCAACACAAACAGTTAAGCAACTGCACTCTAAGGAGCACGTGCAGAGCTGGAATCACAGCACTTGAACTTAGTCATTTCCAGTATATTTGAGAACAGTGGCCCAGCTTTTCACACCCTGGTGCCTAACAGGCTACCAAGTACCAATTCAGATGTGTTAAGTATCCTGCTCCCTGGAAGTATTTACCAATACTAGAAAAATTAGACCTCCTAAGCAGAGACTCCTTACTAAGGGAAATCACTCGCTTGTTTTATCAATGAGATTTCACCATAGAGCCAGCTAAGAAAGTTATTCATAAATCTCACCCGTAAGAGGAAAAAGGAACTCTCTATCTTTAGTTTTTAGATACTAGAACATGCAGAAACTGTGCAGAGAGACCAGAGGTCCCATATGCACAAGTTCCACTGCAGAACATGCAGAGTTCCCCCTTCAGCAGATACTGCTGGACTATTTCCTTCCTACATTTATGATTGTAGCTATGTGAAAACCCCAGCTCTGATCTTCACCACTTAGAGATACAGGAAAACAGCAACCGAAGGACCAGCCCACAGAGCCAAGAACTGCAGTTAGTGCTTCCCAGCAAGAGATTCCACTGGCAGCCTACCAACCCTGTTCACTGGACCTCGACACTTCACAGAAGACAAACTCCAAGTCAATGCAGCCGTAAGCAGCCACACTCAATCAAGATCAGTGCTGAGTTTGGCGTGAATCAGCTGCGGTACGGACGAACAGGCTCGGAGAACTTCAGAACAAGAGGCCAATTGAACAGCACCCACTGCCCCTTCAAATAAGAAAGGTTGTTAGTAACTTGAAGCCAACTGCATGGAGCGAGCAGACAGAATATATGACCATAGGTCTGCCCATGTCACAGGCCAGCACACACAGCTATTCCCTAAACCAACACGGACCAGCTCCCTCTTGCATACGTCCACTCTCCATGAAAACCTCAAAGGACTTGGAAAACCTGGGCAAGGGCTTAAGCACGAGTCGTGGCTTCTGGGGACACTGACCGCAGGAGGTTACGCTGCCGCTGTGGCCAGGTGTGCAGGTTCAGACTTACAAGCTATTCACAAGCTTCTCGCGATCCTGCAAACAGGATAAAGCACCCGCCAGTCTTAACACTGTTGAAGCTAAACTGACAGTTCAGCTTTCAGCACCAGGAGTTCAGATCAGAACTGCGTCTGACAGTACTATCCAGCTATGCTTCCCTTCTATCTTTAAAGTTTCTCAGTGTTGCACAAACCACAGCACAGCAAGTCTGCCTAAAATATGCAAACAGCACTGACACAGAAGTGATTCACATCCTTGAAGTGTGTCACTACTGGCTAGACAAGGAGATCTTTAAGACTGAGAGCAGCCAAGTGCCACCCTTGTCCACTTTGTGTTTGCCCTGCATGTGACACCACATCAGTAAGCAGTGCTCAACACAAGTGGGAAGAGCCCAGGCAAGCACAGACCTTGGTTCACTAAGGTATTTTCCTTCTGCTGAGGGGTTAGAAAAGAATGTACAGGACTTAAAGAGCAAATGCATTTTTCTTTAAAGCAAAGGGAAGGACTCTCATCTCTTGTCACTGACTGACCAGCAGTTACTAAGGTGAAGAGACACCACGAAAAAAGTCCTACTCTATCATTCTGAAGCATGGCAGCTGGATGAGAACCTGAGGCTTCCAGATGTTCTTAAGTAACTTCACTTTCAGTCACCTACTTAAGAGCACCTGACAGCTCTGCATCACCTACTTTGTAACAGTTTGCTTTGAGCACAAATCCATATCTCGTTAGCCTCCCTCTCCGGGTGATGTTTGCAGGAGCTCCGTTTACCTTCGAACAAGTATACACAGCCATTGCTGCTACAGGATCAGGCAGCTCTCGTTTCAAAGTCTTTATCAGAGATCACACAAGACAACTTGATTTTCGTCTCCAGGTCCTGGCTTGCAGCATGCAATCTGTTGACTTACAATCTGAACAAGCACTTGGTGTCACAACCCTTAACCAACTGCTGCTGATAGAATGCCTGAAACTTCAGTGCTGGAAAGATGCCCAGGCAAACTTGTCGCAATTTTCACTACCTTATCTTTCAGGCAGAAATGCCATTTCCCTTAATATCTCAGATATATTTTGCAGAGTTATTCTGCAAAAATTGTCAGTGCCCACTCACTCTTCCCTTTTGAGTTTGGATACTGCTTACCAGCCTGCAGGTGACCGTCTTCTACAAAGATATCTTTTAAAACTTGTTTGAATGACAGGTACATGCCCTCCGGTCTGAATTTCAGAGATCTCAGTAGAACACCACGTGAATTTGCAGGATATTAGGTTTTATGTTTCTGTTCCCATCCTCAAGTACTCAGCCTACCTTGGCTGGCACCTCAGTTTTTCCTTCTGCAAGTGCATCAATTGTTATAGATGCCAGCCAGGCCAGTCTGAGGGATTCAAGAAACCTGCAAGCTCTGTGGGAAGGGGTTTGGCATGGGGGAAGAGGATGTCATACAACACAATGGCAAGGTTTAAAGCATCTGCACTGAAGTCCAAGCTGGCCAATGTAGCCCTGCCAGTGGAAGCAGGTAAGAGGCTGCAGACCAGGAGCAAGGAAACCTGGTACACTGGCATTTGCACACTGCGACAGAGAAGAGGGGTCTCTGCCTCTCCCGCTCCCCAAAGCGGCACAACACTGACCTAGTTTTCCTTTGGCTTTCCAAGTGCAGCCATGGAAGAACCAAGCAGAAAGCAAGCAATGCCCAGAGATTTGTCACTCAGAGCTGCTCCTGTTCAGCCCATTCCAGAGCTGGATGACCCCATTCCTCACCAGCAAGAGTTACCTGCTAGAAGCAACAGGGAAAGGAGAAGAGGTTCCAGGCTCCCTCACGGAGGACCATTATTCAGCCAGGTTCCTCACATTTTTGAAAGACAAGGGTACAAAAGCAGCCTAGGCAGCATCTTCTAACAAACTCACTATATGTAATGGATTATTCAGAACCTAGCAGTGGAGATTATATGGTGGTCAGATTCCCTGATGTATACTTGGCATTCAAGTCTGCCAAAAGTCATCACTGGCATAAGAACAGAGCAACTGAGAATATCAGATCATGGGCTCATCCATAGAATTATGCCCAGCTAACCTCCTAGCTTGGGGGATAAGGCACTCCATCCAGAGTCTTATTCTGTTTCACAGCAACTTGCTTATGTAGTAAAGGAATTTGTTGGGGTTAACTGTGTTTAGACAAGCCCATGAGTAAAGACAGAAGGACTAGTTTCCTTCTAGGAAGCAATCTATTCATAGCCTTTAATGGAAATCTCCAAATACTTTGGAATTAGCTGTTTTGCTGTATTAAGGGAAACTTCATCTTGCCCTTCCCATAGATGAGGTAGTTTTCTACACACACTGAAAACTGAAAGCATGCTAAAAATATAGCTAAACTTACAAACCATGCATAATTTGTAGATGAGCTTTTAACTCTTTTCCTGAATGACATCTGTCTGCAAACTGTAGTCCTAAACAATTTCAATCTGAGACCTTTACGCATTAATTTTCTCCTCTATAGCAACTATAGTGCTAGAAGTCTTAGAGTCAAGTAGCCTTGGTGTGGGTTGCTCCACAGCCCTTATAGCAATCAGGACAGATTCAACCAATGTCAGGAGAGAACCAAAACATTTCATACCCTCTACAGTTTTTAACCAATGTTGATTAAAAAACAGGTTTTAGCATCTTTGGCTGGACAGCTAGCTATTTTAAGATCAATAACACTACAAATTAACATGATTCAAATGCAACTGGCCTTCCAGTCACATTTTCCTCCTAACAGGACACTTAGCAAGGGTTCCAAGGGAACAGACAAGGTGAAAAACACTTTGTCCTCATGCTATGAGCTGCTCTAGCCTTTCATCTTAAAAACCCAGCAAATCAGAAAAATTGGAAAAAGAAGAGGAGTCTGTCAGCAAAGCTGCTGGAATACAGTTTTGATCCTTTCAGGAAAACAGCCAGAAATTTCTCTCTCACTGAAAAACTTGTTTCAGCTTCCATATTACATGAAATTTTATCCCCTTTGTCTGAATACAAGACTGCTTAAAACAAGCAAAGCACAGGGGAGAAGATGTACTATTGTGCTCGCCAAGCAAGCGCCAGCCCCGACAACCCAGAGCAGCCCAAGCCAAACTGTGCAGGCGCAGTGCACAGGGACCAGCACCCAGCAGTATGAGCACCCCAACCTCACCCCAGAGCTCCACATACACCCCACAGACAGGGAAAATTCGGCATGCCCCCTCCCTAATATCAGACTAATACAAACAGAAAAGTTACAGATAACATGCTTCTGCGATAGCTGTGACAAAGCCGCTTTATCAAAAGTGACAAATTGGAAAGCACTAGCTACCTGCTTGCCAGATCAGGCACTGAAGACTGTCCTGCCTCCCATTAATCAGGAGGAGATTAGTTAATATTTGAGTAGGCTGTTACAGCTCAAGACACAGTACACCGTGCCATGCTCTCAACCAGACCCCTTACAAGAAAACGAGGACAAATGCATGGAAGAGACTGCACAGAGCAGAACACATCCTCACACAGTCTTTGCAGTGACAACTCACAGCATTTCAGGAAATAAGAAAGTTCCCAGCATTTTGGCAAAGAGCAGAATTAAGCCATGAAAGAAGCCCAGTTCACTGCTACGTTACCATCTCCACTGAGCTCATACATGAGGGCATACAAGTCAAATCCTGTTGGCTTTCATGATCTCATCACATAGCTCTCAGCAGCCCAGCTACCCCATTATGTGCTTAAGTATTCCCACAGTAGAAACAGTCATCTCAGAAGTGCTGGAAAGGCAAGAGACCCCAAAAAGCTCCTCAAACTGCCACCCTGGTGATCCAATAGCTTTTTTGATTGATGTCAGAGCTAACTAGACAAGCGCAGTGTACCTGTTACCCAGCCACAAGCAGCAGCAGGCCCGTCACGCTGTGACTGGAACGCAGCCTCGCAGGGACGTGGGTTTTTAGCATTAAACACTTGTTAACGGGGATCAAGCGAAGCAGCGTGGCAATAGCTGGAGATTTTGGGCTTCCTACCATTTATTTTAAGTAAGCGAGCTCAACAACAGACACTGCAATGAAGGTAGTTTCAAGAAAGTGGTTATATTACCCCTTTTCCACCATCACTACTGAAGCAACAGCCTTAAATGAGCCCGACTTACAGCTGCGATTTTAAAAGCTCTGTATCTTCCCTGAAACCTATTGAGCTGTTCTGCTTTTTCCTCCCAGCTATTGATTACAGGGGTGGATGGGGTGAGGGGGAATATTAACAACTGCCTCCCAGCCACTTCTCAGTGATGCCATAGCTTGTGACATCATGATTGTCTCCATGGTGACACAGCAACACAACTGAATCCAAACAGGAGGAGGCCAATTAGAACAAGAAAGCTCTTTTGTGGTTGGAACCATAGTAATTGATAGAAATAAGAGAAGCTGTTATAGAAAGTACATCATTCCAACGATAAAATCCTTGCGTTTAGTTTGCCAGGTGAACCTAAAACCCCCAAACCATGGCTGAGTATAAAAAAGCCCTTCTAGACTGGAAAACCCATGACATCATTAGCTTCTTTCCCAGCTCTAAAGAACACTGAGCACAGCCTGGATCAGAGACATCATTTTTCCTCTCCCCTAACATCAAGCTCTCCTTTCCATTGTAGCCTGCCCACATGCTTAGGAGCCTCCTCAGCGCAGCACGCTCAAGCAAAGCCTCCCGAGTGCTTTTCAGCTTGCTACAATCAGCACACGTGCATGTGTGGGGGAACACACAAAAGAAACCCACCCAAGGCCACCAACCCATAGTGACTCATGCCAGCCAAGACTCCACCTTCAAGGATGAAGCACACTCAAGACTTGAAATAGATGACATGAACAAGACCTGGACCCTCTAGGTATCTCCATCGTGTTATTTTCAGCCTCCAAATCCAGAAGAGACATATGGAAGCAATCTCTGCTAGCATAAGTTAAATTGTGACGGTGCTGTTGGGGGCATGTTAGGCCAAATCTGACTCCCTGACTGATCTCCACTCTCCACCCTACAAGTGCATGTTCATCAGGAAGCACTTGCTGCAGTCCCAGAGATATGGCAACTGCTGTCTTGCTCCAGAGCGGCCAGGAGCAACACAACACTAGCAGGAAGTCCCCAGGGCAGAGCAGCTGCTCAGTGTACCACAATCAGGCTTTAAGCCTTAGGCACCTCTACTTTGTATAGATACAGTCCATTAAACACTAACTACATTCAGGAGTACATTTACAGCATTTTTCTTTTCTCAAGCAAGCCTAAACACTGCAGCAGTCCATGAATAAGCTTAGGGTATACCTTCCAAGAAAGTAAGCTTGAAGGTGTGAGCCACAGCGTGAAGCCAGGCCACGCGGAGCGAGGAGAGCTGCACCCAACGCAGCACCTCGAGCACAGCAATACCGAACACGCTCCTGACTGGCGGTTAAACCTTCCAGGGTAACGCTGCTTCCCAGAGCTGCAGCAAGCAGACCTGTTCTGTTCCCCTCCTGCAATTCGATGGGAAAGAGAGGCATGTCACTCTTGGCAGGGAAAACAGAGCCCACAGGTCCCTAGCACTGGTGAGCCGGTGGCATGTGGAGGCTGGGCAGTAATCAGGTTAGCAGTGTTTTGTGATAAGGGGCACAGCTGGCTAAAGCTCTAATGGAGCAGGCTCAAAAAAAGTGATGCTGAAAAGCACCACACTGTAAGAATTAGCATAAAATAGATTTAACAGGTACCCTCAACAACTGCAGCAGAAGCAGTTCTCAATCATCATCCATCCAACTAAGAGTCTTTGTACACAACACTTTTACCAGCTCCTACCTCATTCTGGTAAAGTTATTTCACATGCAACAGCAGGACTCGAGTTAAGGCATTAACGGTGACTAGGGCTCCTGCTAGGATTCACCCAGCCATTAAAACCGAGCCATCCTGTGGCACACTTCTGAGAAATGGGACAATGGGACCTTCCCAAGCCACTGTCACCTGTGAACACAGTCGGTTCAAACAGCAGATGCACGCATTCCTGCACGCTTCCTTCTGCGGGACAGCACCTGAGTGGCCCCGGTTTCCACAAGCTCAAGTTCTACCCTTCAGAAAGGTTTTAGTTCATCCTTCTTTAGCTCATTCTGGCCTCAGCATTCCTCATATGGGAACTCGTTCGCCCAGAACTGCAATCACATCCACCTGCTGTCCAAACACATACCACCACCCATACCCAAAGCGTGTTTGCTAACAGCAAGAATTAGAAGAGAGCAGAAAACATGACTAAGTATGAACCAGGCCTTGCAGCTCTAGAAAAAGACATTAGCTAGAGAAAGTAAAGAAATCTGAGAGAAGCAGAAATGACAGCTTTGGAAATAACCAACCTCTAAAGTTATTTTTAGGGCTGCCTCCCCCAGCACCCAAGATATTCAGAGCCATTGAAAAAAATAAATCAAAGGTAAGCGCACAAATAGCCGTGCCAGAAGAAAGCAGACAGTGCTTCAAAGCTTGCTGCTGTCACAACACCAGCAGCCTAAATGGCTGGCCCAGTTCTGTCCTCGGAGCCAAGGAGGCCTCATTAGCCTGAGCTCCGCTTTGCTCTACCACAGCGAGCTCACGGGAGCTTCGCTGGCTCCGCGGGAATCGCGCCACACACACTGGGGGAAGAAATGAGCACTGCTCCGCGCCCAGGGCCGCAGCGGGACAGCTGTCAATCTGCTGTCGGACAGGACTGAGCACAGCACTTTAAAGAGGAAAACAGACAGACAGGCACTTTCATCCTTGCTTTTGAAGCTTGCTGTTACTTAACGCCCAAGACGACGGGTTAGGGAGAGCCTCCCCCGCGTGCTCGCAGCCCCCCCTTTCCAGCTCAGCCCCCTCCCCGGCAGCCGGGCCGGGAGCCGCACACACCCTGCCCGGTGGAACCCACCGGGGCACGGGCACCGCAGAGGCCCGAAGCACAGCGCGGGGCTGGCGCCTGTCGGGGCGCCCGCGCTCACCCCGAACCGGCCCCGGCCCCGAGGGGCGGCAGGGGCAGCGCAAGCGCTCGCAGCGCCTTCGCGGGACCGGAAAAAACGGCAGAGGCCGGAGGCCGGGGTGTCTCCGGATCAGCGCTCCCGCCGCCCGGGGGAAGGCGGCCCCGGCCCGGCCCCGCGGCGGCAGCGGCCACCCCGGAGCAGGCCCAGGACCCGCCGCCCCGCCCGCCCGCTCACCTCGCCCTACGGCCTGCTGCAAAGAGCGGCGGCCGGAAAGCGCGGGCGGCGCCAGGGGAGCGGCGCGGGCCGGGCCGGGGCCCCGGGGGCTGGGGCCGCCCGGGCTGGCGGCGGCACACGGCGCTCCGCGGGGGAGGACAGGCCCCGCGGCGGGGCCCGGCACCCCGCCCGCCCGCCAGGGCCCGCTGCCCGCAGTGCCCGGGCCAGGGCGGCCCCCCCCGGGCGGAGCGAGCGGTGCTGGAGCCGCGCAGCATCAGCGCCACGGCCCAGCCGTCCCAAAGGCTCCCGCAGAGACCGTCTCCGAGTTAGGCAGCCGTGAGAAACCCACTCCGGGGCACTCCACACGAGCTCTGGGCATCTCCCAGCTTCAGGCCGGGGCTGCGCGGGAGCCCGGACGGCTCCGGGGCCCACGGCCCCCGCCTGCCCCAGCAAGCTCACGCTCAGAACGCCCTGCCTCCCTTCTCATCGCTTCAGCTCACGGATTTCTCCAGTCCTGATGCCACACTGACATTGTCCCCCCGAAGCACTACGAAAAGGAATTAAAGCATCATACAGGTGAACAGCCAAAAACCAGGCACACCTCCCAGCCAACGCCCGCACAGCGACCAAGCGGGTCAGCCGAAACGGGCCTGTCACAGACACTGAAAGCACACACCGCTGCGAGCACAATTTGCACAGCTGATGGGGAACAGCATTTGCACCAGCAGTTACACAGGCAAGAGGACTGAAGACAGGTATCTGTCCAAGCTTTGTTTCCCTTCCCCCAAAGGGCCGATTTCCCCCAATCAGCCTGATTCAGGATTTGACTCGAGCAAGAACGACTCCTGTGAGAGAGCAGGGCTGCAAGAGCCTGCTTTGGCAGCCTCCCCTTAGCAACCCAGAGCATTTTGCAGCACTCATCTCCAGTAAGCACGTTAACAGAGCAGCGATAAAAGCTAATGTGCAGCGTAATACCGCTATTAGCAGCGGCAGCCTCCAGAAAGCCGTAGAAGATTGCAGGGTGACAGTGAGATGCAGATACTGGAGCCCGGTGCCAAGTGCAAAGGCCAACAGCAGCAGTGCCGTGGCCAAGGCGAGCAGATCTCTGCTTCCCGGCACCCAGGATCTCCCTGCTCAAGGCCTTGCTCTTGGCACCCTGCAAACTTGGGGGCACTGAAACTCAGTGCTTTTGAATCAAATTAGCTACTTTGTCCAGAACCAGAGCTCAGGACTGTCCAACACCCTTTTCCTTACAAGGGATCAGAATAAGCAGCTGTTCCGGCACTGGGAGAAGTTCTCCAGCTCTATTCTACTAGCACCCATCTCCCCAAATCCACCTTCTCCCCTGGAAAGTCCACGCTGTACAGGGCTGGGCATTACACCAGCTCCACATTGCCAGGGAGATTGCTTTGCTCAGGGTAGCAGCACTAAGAGGCCAAAATTCCCAGCTCGGGACTGCTGCTGGAGTGGCAGGTCAGACAAAGCACTGGTAGCCATTGAATAGAGAGCACCAAACCTGGAAGAGTTCCTGGACAGAAACGTCATGTTTGGGCCAAGCTGGGAGACTGAGAAGAGTTTTGGGGTTCAAACAAGGAAGAGACAGCTTCCCAACAAAACAGTTACTCAAGTGACCTTACAAGCGGCAAGGGAGACCAGCTCTACAATAGCGTGCTGGCTCACGAGCTGCCCTCACATGCGCTGCTCTCCACAAGAGCAGCACTGGCTAACCCGGCAGCCGAGCAGGCAGGGGCACGTCTCCTCACAAGGGCCCGCAGCAGAGGGTCCAGGAACCCCCTGGGGGACAACGCCACAGTAGCCTTTGGGACACTTCCTCTAGCTTCCGACACAGATAGTTGTCTTATGTATAAGGCCTAAGAGGGATGCAATATCCATGCTTGAGCTTCCCAATTTTAACTTTCAATTTAATGCAGCTGTATATATGCCCACCCTGGGTAGGAAGTTTTAGGCTTGGAGATTCCTCTTGGGCACAGCAAATGCCCTGCTGGGACTCTTCAGTTAGATCCTCAACCACTCCCAGAATATAAAAAGCAAGACAAATAATTCTTAGAAGTTTGACTAATCTTATGACAACAACTTGCAGTAAGAATTCCCTTTTATCAACTCTTAAATCCCTTTCAGCTTTCATCAAATATCACCTTGCACTATGACAGCGCATCGGTAGAAAGGCATACACAACTTCTAATCTTTGCTTTAATGCCAGCTCTGACAGACTCGCACCACAAGTTAAGAATTTACCTTTGAAACATTCACCACTCAAGTTTCTTGGCCAGCCTCAAACTGGAGAGACAACACAGTAGCTTAAGCTTTGATCTCTTAGAACTAGGTTCAGAAGAGATCATTGCAAGCGAAGCCTGGATGTCTTAATGAAGAGTACTGAGTAAGATACACAAGACTGATAGTTAACACGTCCTTGATGTAAATACTAGTGCTAACGTTTAAAATTTATGCATCCTTACATGGTTCTCCCTTTGAGCGCTGCTGTCCGATGCAGCAAGTTACAGCCTGTCTCAGGTGAGTTCCTTTTAAAAAGGCTGTTTTCATTTTCTTGGTGTTGCCAGAACTGCTGACAAACTTAACCCCCAGAGACCCTGTACGGCAGTGAGCATAACCAAGGTCCTGGTGCGTCATCTGCCAAGAGGAAGCAGCAGCGGGCAGGCTGCAGTACTCGTGTAGGTCTTGGACACGCACTGGGATGCAAGAAGGATGTGCGTGCCCCTCTCTGCCTTTACTGGCAATTTCACAGCACAAGACCAAGCCCACCACCAAGAACCCCAGGGGGAAGTAGGAGAGAATTGGAACTCGGCTGTCATCCTTCACAGTATTTAAATGCTGCAAGGAAAATCAGGAAGAGGCTTGGCAGCGCATAACCTATAGCCCTGTCCTCTGCAGAAGCCGAGCAGAACCTCCGGTCCTGGGGGACCATGACTTCCCCCCGGGCTGGCTGTCACCTATCGTTGACAGCAGAGTAGCAGCCCACACTGCGGTACGTAGACCTTGCTACTGCCCTACCTTATGTTGCCCGTAAAATTAGAGACCAGACTCACATGGGCAGATGTATCTGAGCAGTTACCTCACTGTTTTCAGTGGAAACTGCAAATGCTTTTGACACGGTGCCTTTTGGATTTACACGCCAGACGCCAGCAGAGCAGAGGGGTGAAGCAGAGGGCTAAGGCCCAGGTCAGGACTTCAGCTGGGGGGCTGTTCCTCCCCTTGCCCACTGCTTCTCCAGCAGACAGAAAGCAGGCTGAGTGCACCCATCTGCACCAGAGGGCCAGCAATTCATTAATTTTGCAAGACAAATTGAAGCAGACAAAATTTCTACTCTCCTCATTAACTAGCCCATCTGCAAACAGTTTAACTTCCACTTGTTTAAAGGCAGCTTATGTCAAACACCCTGGTGTCATTCCATCCACTTCTCCCTCTCTCCAGGTGGCAGGCTGGCACGGAGACCAGCAGAGAAGGGAAGGATAACTCATTCTTCCATGAGCTCTTCCAGAGGGACCCGAGTTCACTGTTCTCAGCCCCAAGCCCCAACTACAGCCTTCACAGAACTTTATCTGACAACCTGAACTCTAATCGCCTTTCAAAGCAAACAGCAATCATACTTAGTATTTCTCCCCTCCCTTTCTAAATCTGCTCTGACAGGAAAACACACTGACAACTTTTCACTGCAGAAATTAAAGTGGGTTTTTCTTGAACAAGGCCACCCGCCTGCACAGCCTTAATCCTTCCAGCTCACATATGTTACTGTAACTTGCACTGCACTGAATCCAATTATGCCTCCTCATTCCATTAAAAAATATTCGAGGCTGCTGCTCAGGTTGCACAGAGCAAAAGTATCAGCTGAGGAGACAAAACCAAGCCCTGCTGCAGCCTGGCTTTGCAGCCTTACTTCTGCAGATAGGCATGTAGTGCATTATTAGGAAAATTAAGTGTCACAGAGTGACTTTTACAGGGTCCGGTGAATAGTTCACTCCAAACTATTTGCGGCTGGACTCAAACAACAGAAAAATCTATACGGGAGACAAGAACTGACATACAGTTATTTGTAAGTGCCTGGCAGTTATTAGTTATCCATTAAAAGCTTTTTAAATTGTATTGCTCTGGCAGCATGCACAGCTAAGAATGAGCTCACAGAACAGCAGGTCTCCCATGCATTACACATTAGGCTGGAGCAGCAGATGAATAACCTTGAGCTAAGTAGTCCAAAGTGTCCACAAATCTAAACTGCACGCACAGATTAAGCAACCGAGTGTCCAACTACTGACTCACACACAGCTGCGAAGCAAAATGCAAGCTCTCCCCAGCAGCTGACAATGTTTGGCCCTTCAGCTAAGAGGGCTGGGACACCAGCTACAGCCGATCAAGTTCTACAAAGGTACCCGTTGGCTTCGGAGTGCTCCGTGGTTTACCAAATCCCATCATGTTCTCAGTATTCTCCAGATAGTCAATCCGCATGTAACAGAAATCAAGTTCTTCCATCATCACCTTTGCTGACAAGGATCTGGCAGGGGCTGCACAGGGTCTTCCCGTCCTTTCAGAACTGGCCCACCGCATAGCGGTAACACCCCGGCACTTCAAGGGCCAAGTTACAGATCCCGGGGCCTTTAGCTACACCAAAACCTCTTATACTCCCACTACAGAAGTGGAACAGAAGTAGCAAGCTATAGATGCAAAAATGGCACAGAGCAGTTTAGCACCTGCACCTTAGAGATGACCTTTTAGGTTTTCCATAACTGCAACGTGTCAGACAAATCCTGCAGGTAACCTTCTTCCGAATATCAGGGTACCACTGCAGAGTACACACACACAAGTTATCTTAATTTGAAAGACAAGCAGGCTAGATTTGATCACTAGTTAGGCTTAGTTTTCTCCACACGTTCAAGAATGTGTAACTTCATAGCACCAAATTCCTCTTGGAAGAGCAATTACCAGCTAAATAATTTGGACCCTCTGGAGTCAAGTCTGCCAATTTACACGAGTTGGCAATCTGGCTTGTTATCATCCCACATGATTGGAATTTATTTTAGGATCCAATGCCACATGCTGTGGGGTTTTTTTTTTCTTTCCTTCTTCTCCTCCCCCAAGTGGCAAGTTACAGCCCGGGAGTTAGAGATCCTAATTCCACTCTTGTCTCAAACAGAGATTTCCTGCACGACTGGGAGTCAAGGTCCCTACCTTCGCAGAATAAGCAATATCAGTCCTATCAACAGCATCCTGGAAATAATCCTTCTTTTTGAACCTCTTAATGTAGACTGGGGTAGGAATTCAGAGCTACGTTTACTTGCTGCTCAAACCCAGCTGTAACATCCCCACCCTCCCACGCCGGTACCTGAGCTACCCCGGCACTGAACGCGGAGCACCCAGCCTGACCCCCCAGGCAGGCAGGGCGGCTCAGGCCGGGGTGCCACGCCGGTAGCCTCAGCCGGGACCTCCTCTCCCAGGCTAAAAAAGAGACTTTTCAGAGCCTGCTCCGGGCAGGAGGTGCCCGCGGCTGAACGTCAGCCTTCAGCAGCACGGTGCGGCCGTGCCTCCCTCAGACAATGCCCTTTTCTTCTCCGGGGAGGAGGAATCCAGCCACCACCTTCAGGAAAGGGTGAGGGTCCCCTGGGGGAGAACGCGGTTAGCGGCACTACTTCACCTCCTCCCGCACCGAGGGGCTCCTCACAGGCCTCACGCACCGGCCCGGGCACCCAGCCTGACCCGCCGCGACCCCGCGTCGCCTCGGGGGGACGGGGGACAAGCAGCCGCGCCAGCCGCCCGCCCCAGGCGCCGCGCACCCCGCCCTCCCCGCGGCCGCACCACCAGCGCAGGGCCCGGCTCTCCCCACGGGGACGCGGACCCCCACGCAGCGAAGGCAGCATGCGTGGGAGGATGGAGCAGCCCCCCCCCCCCCCCCGCGAGATGAGCGCGGAGGCAGCAAGAGCCCTCCCGCCGCGGCCACGCAGCTCCCCCCCACGGAGGGTCGAGACGCGCGTGGGAAGCGGAAGCGCCACCTGCGATCCCGGCGGGGCGGCGGGCCCGGCAAGCGGCGGCAGCAGCAGGCAGGCAGGCAGGGCGCGGCACCCCCGCCGCGGAGCCATGCAGGGCCCGGCCCGGCCCCCCGCCCGCCCGCCGCGCCCCGGGCAGTCACTCACATTGCTTGAGGAGCTCCAGACACAAAGCCATGGGAGACACAAAGGAGGGGCGGAGGGGACCGGAGAGACGGGGGGGCGCGGGGCGGGGGCGCTCGGCGCGGGCCCCGCCGAGGGGAGGACGGGCCGTGCCCGGCGGGAGGAGGACGGGCCGCGGGCTGGGGCCGCGCCGGCTGCTCCTGCGGCCGCGGGCGGGAGGAGGGAGGAGACGCGCAGAGGCCACCGCCGCACTCACCGCGCCCGCCCGCCGCTCCGGCTGCCCGCCGCGGGCGGGGCCGCGCCTTAAACCCCCGCCCCGCCCCGCCCCGCCCCGCCCCGCCCCGCGCGTCACCGCCCCGCCCCGCCCCGCGCAGGCGCGGCCCCGCCCCGGGGCGCTCCCACGGCGGGGCGGGGGCGCGCGCGGCCTTCCCACTCGGGACCCGCCGCCCGGGAACGCGGCGGCCGGGTGCGTCTCAACCGGTGACCGGGACCCCCGCGGCCCGCCCGCTGCAGGCGCAGGGCGAGCGGGGACAGAGGCGGCGGCTGCCGCTCCCGCACCGGCGCTGCTGCGGGTGGCAGCCCCGTGCGTGACAGGAGCGCGGGAGCCGAACGCTGCTGAACAAAGCGGGCGCCTTTCCCACCCCCACGCGAGAGCTTTGTCTCCTTGTCACGGCCGCGGGAGCCACGGTGACATTTTCCCCAGCACGGCCCCGTCTTTCACCCCCGCACGAAAGTGGGTTTGGCTGAAAAACACCCCCTCCCCCCCCCCGCGCCCCGCTCCAGCCGCCCCCGGCGCCGGTGGGACCCCGAGCCGGGAGGCGGGGTGCGAGCGCTGCCGGCGGGGCCGGCCCGGGGCAGCCGCGCTGCTGCCGGGCACCTGCTGCCGGGGGGCTCCAGCCAGGGCGCGGCGCGCCGGGAGGGAAGGAGGCTCCAGCGCGGAGACAAACACATGGAAAAGAAAACAGCGGGGACGTGGACGGTTCCCCGGGTGGGTGCTTCCTGCTGCGGAGGGAGCAAGGCTGGCACAGCCTGCGGGCTGCAGGGAGCGCCTGCCCAGGCAGAGCCACGCCAGGTTTGGCACCCTGGGCACAGACGTGCTGGCTGCTGGAGCAGTGTCCGCTTCCATCCCTCCGATCCTGCACCGAGACATCGGGAGCTCAGCACAAGGCTCGCCCGGACTGCGGGGCGGGGAGAGGCCGAGCCACGCCGCGCGGCCGTCTGACACGAGGCGGGGGCAGCGGGTGCCCACCAGCCCAGCGTGGCCTGGGCGCTGCCCAACGGCGCTGCCCGCAGAGTGCGTGGCCTCGGGCAGGGCTTGCGGCTTGGCAGGTAGCGGTGTTGAGGCGTGGCTCCCGCCAGGAGCACGTGTGCTGCCCCAGCCCCTCGCCGTTACCATCAGTCCTTGGATGCTCTGATTTATTTATGAGTCACTGGGTTCATGGTGCTCAGTGGAGAAGGGCTGGTCTGCAGCAAGGAGAGATCAAAGCGCCTTGGGGAAACGCCGCACGGAGCTCATGCGCTGCCGGCTCCGGCAGGCAGGGCTGAGCCGCCGCCGCCCTCGGCGTTCAGCGATGGAATCGCTGTGGATGTGCTGCTTCTGCTCTTGGAATCAGAGCAGCAAAGTGGGGCCGAGGGAGGATCTCACCAGAGAGTCAGCCCTGAGACTTGGGACCTGCAGCCCAGGGCCTCTCCCCTCCGCTGCCTACCAAGGAAAACAAACTTGTTTTCAGATCACCTGCTTCCAGGCTTGGGAGTGGTGAGCAGCTCTGGACTGAGAGCCCCTCATCCACATGGGCTGTGAGCGGCTCTGCAAAGCTCTGAGCCGATCTCTTCCTCAATCCTCAGGAATACCCACGTCATGGCTCAGTAGATGCAAAAGTAATGGAAAAGCATGAAGGAGAGGAAAAGCGAGCCAGAACAAGAGAAACGCACAAAGAAATCCTCATTTGCCTGCACCGTCTGAAATCCCGCAAATGCTCAGGCCTGGGTGCATGGCCTTACTAAACCTCGTCCAGTCCCACTGTCCTGGCACGTGTGTCCGCCTTAGCCAAGACCGTTGTCGGTTGCTGCTGGGCTGCTCCAGCGATGGCACGAGCCCCGTGGTCACAGCGGGAGGTGCAGAGAGGTGCTGAGCACCGCTGGCAGCAGGGACACAAAGCAGGGTCTGCGATTGCCTGGCGCCAGGGCAGCTCTGTGCTCACGCGGTTCACGGGGATGGCAGCAGGGCCAGCGTGCCGGGATGCTACCAGGCCCCTCAGCCTAAGAAGAGACCTTAGGTGTCTGCCGTACCTGGCACATCGCTCTCCAACCAGCGCAGCCCCATGGGCAGAGCACTACACCATGCATGGGGTCCCTGCTGCTGCTCTCCCAGGGGCTCTGAGCAAGCTGAGGCACCCCTTGGTGATTCGGTTTCGCCTTCTCTCCCACGGGGACAGCGCTACTGACTCCCTTTCCTGCCATCAAGGCTGATAAAAGCAAGCAACAAGAAGGACTTGGCTTTCTGACCATAGTACCGAAGGAAAATGCTGGCAGCTGCCTTTCTTTCCTCCCCTTTGTAGTGGCCACTGCGGGGAGGAGGGGGGCTTGGCCAGGACCTGGGAGCCGTGCTCACTTCCCAGTCTCTGGGCAGCCACTTCCACCTCCCCTGCGTCTGCTTGTGTCAGCACAGCATCACCTGTGGGCTGCAGCTCCCCCCTTCCTGGGGGTCTGGGCAAGCGACATTTCCGTGGGGCTCAAACCCATTGCAGCCGTTCCTGGGTGCCAGGGAGACACGTGCACACAGCAGGCAGAGAAGGAGAGCTTGCTGCGCTGGGTGCTGCCTGGAGCAGAGCTGAAACCTGGCAGCAAAGAGCACCAAGCGCAGCCTTGCTGAGGCAGAAGGACAGAGGTATTTTGGGTTCAGCGGTGGAGTTGGAGCACGGTTGCAGCCACGGTAGAGGCTTCCTGGGGAACTGGAGCGCTGTCTGGGCACAGGGTTTGGCAGTGGAGTTTCCATAATAACAAGGAAAAGATTAGAGGTGAAAAATGAACAGGTAAGTGTGGAGAGAAACAATTGTCTTAAATTTCTTTGTGTCCTACAGACATATGAATAGATCATGGAACATGTATATGTACCCTTTTTTTCCCTTACAAACACTGATGGAGCATGCAACAGAAATCTTGCCCTGGTGCGTGCGCGCGCACACACACACACTCTCTCTCTCTCTCTAATCCCTTTCCTGCTGGTATGTCAGAGAAAGCTATTTCTGGAACCTGAAATCTAGGTCAAAAAGAAGGAGAAAATCTGAAGTGAATGATAACAGTCTCTCTCCTCAAAGGCTGTACGGGGTTAGCTCTGGCTGATACGATTAGCGAAGGGGCTGCAGTGGTGCTTCACTCCTCAGCTGCGGCCGCTCATGCACGGCCGAACAATGTGTCCTGGCCCGGTTTGGTTTTTCCTTTGCCTTCACGCCACTACTTTTTCCCCGCAAAGAAGAGAAGGCCATGACAGCAGAGAGAGGAGAGGAGCAGAACTTGGCTTCCTACCCAGAGATCAGGTAATCACCATGCACAGAGGAGGAGGAGGAGGAGGAAGAGTGTCTGTACCCATCCCTCACAAGCCAGCACTACGTGACTTTCCCAGAAGCCATGGAAACTCGTCCCACAGTGAACCAGCCCTCGGGGATTTGGTCAGCACGATGCTGCTTTGTGTTGTGACACCACACGGAGGTGTGCAGGCACTTTGTCTTTCCTCCACTAAGCACAACCACGGTCCCTGGGCAAGAGCATCAGTGCCAGGGGACTGGGCTGGGATTTGCCTCCTGCCAGGGCAGCGCGGGGTTCCCGGCATAGCAGTGGTCCTGGGAGCCATCTCTCTAGTTTAGTAGTGAAAAGAAAAAAAAGCAATGCAAAGAAGACAGAAAGCAGGTCGGAGGCAGAAGGGTGGCTGTTCTGTCATGACTTTGGGGAGCATCTCTCCCAGGTAGCGCTCTCATACCCATCCTGGGCTTGGCAAAGCTCTGGCACATGGATGGGCACAAGGTATGTGCAGACCTGGCAGTCGTTTGTGGGACTGCTGGCGGCTCTCAAGGACGAGCCTCATGCCTGGCTCTGGTTGGGGTCAAGGTTGGGCTGGCCTGAAGGACTACACTTTCTCGAGCTCCTTCTGCTCCAGGTGCTGTGGTTCCCTTGCAGGGCTGGGGGCCTGCAGCCAGAGCTGCCGTCACGGGGTCAGCAGAAAGGCAGAACTGGGGGGTCGCTGCCCTCCAGAGCTCACTCTCTCAGGGACTTCTGAACCACTGGTAAGACAGAGCAACAGAGACAGCCCAGTCCTGGAGGAGGAGGCAGGGCTGGATTCCCTGCCTGGAAGAGATTTGGGCACAGGATAAGGAGCCGGGCACCTGGGCTTTCTGGGAACAGGCTGCTGAATCCCAGGGCAGGATGCTCTGAGCAAGGGTGATGTTACCAGATGGCATAGGGAGGACTGGGAAGAGCTCGAGTAGGAACTGGCTTGGTGTGAGCTTTCCCTGCTGCCACTGGTGCTGGGTGGAGGCTGGGCTGGGGTCTCCTCACTGGAGATTCTCACCTCCTTTTGCCGTGCTTTGCTCACCTCTGCTTTCCTGTTTCCCCTGGACATCAAATATTCAGCTCTGTATCTCAAGCAGTCTATTAAGCAAGCAATTCCCAGTGCTGCCTCTAATAAGAAGGAGCTGGGGCTGGGGAGCCCTTTGTAATGCTCAGGAGCTGGCGTGGCTGTCGGCTGAGCGCCTGGCAATTAGATGAATAGGTTTCAGTGGGGCTTTTGAGTCTCCAGCTTCTCAAGGCACAAAGCTTTGTTTAAGGTTGATCAAGGGCAGCTCATCATCTGTCTCGCTGGCTGTCAAATGGGAGCTAATTGCCTTGTAATGCGCGAGTGACACAGGCACTTGTGGGAGGAACTGGCTTGTCAGAGGTGTGACAGCTGTCAAGGCTCTCCCACCCGGCCGTGCTCCCCACACAGACCCCGAGACTGGCAGCCCTCCGTGAAATGGAGCTCGCTGCACCTCCTCATGCCCTCAGCTGGTGCCTGAATCCTTTTGCTTTACGATTCAGCCCCCCCCCGTCCTCAAAGAACAAGAAGCCTGTGTCAGCCACAGCTTTGCTGCTGCTGGTGCCTCTTTAGGATGTGACCCTACAGAGAAGAAACTCAATCCCCCTCTGAGGGACCAGGCGTGTGATGGGAACAGTTCCTCTGGGCTGGTGCACGGATGCCGGTGCAGGAGGGTGTCCGTGGAAAGGGAACGGGCGAGGGCTCTCAGCTGTTTCACCCCAGAGCCCTGCGTGGAGCAGAGGCCGTCAGCGACCATTAGACCTGCAGACGATAGCGCACCCACTTCTCTCTATTGGTCCAGCCTGATGCCGTCAAGCTGAGAGGTACCAATCTGCTGCTCAGGAGGCCCCTCTCGTACAACACCAACCAATTAAAGCCTCAGTGATGCACATTTGCAGGGGGAACTGAGCCTGGGTGGCTGATTAAAGGTGCGACTGCCATCCAGATATGCCTCCTGCCTTCCCTATCATGCACGCGCACAAACACAGATGATCCTCTCCGCTCCCCACCCCCTCCATCAACAACATTTCCCTCCCCAAGCCCCAGCAGCCAATGCAAAGGGCTGGAGGATGTTCTGGAAATCAGCAGATCTCTGCTAGGTCACGTCAGAGAGAGGTGGCAACTAGTCATTTTGAAAGCCTCCTTCTGTGCTGCGCCTGCTGTCGCTTCCCGGTGTTAGCCTGGATTTGCAGCAGCGCTGAGCTCAACATCGGCCGTACTGCCAGCGGGGAACAGGGATGGGCTTGCGGGAAGTGGGGTGAGCCAGGCTGGGAAGAGCGTGGGACAGAAGCAGAGCAGAGAGGGTGGTAGGAAGGAGGGACGGGGCCGAGCACGCAGCCCGTCCCTCCCAGGGGATCACTTCCAGTCCCTGCCTCACCCTGTGGACTTTGACTGTGATGATCCCCGGGCACAGACTGCTGAAGGGGAGACACGAGGGCACGGGCATGTCTCTGGGTAGGAAGGCCTGGAGCCGGGCATGAAGGCTGCCAGTGCTCCCCTTCCCGCTCCCCCCTCTGCCCACTGTTGGGATGGGGCTCTGACCTGGCTCCCACCAACACCCCACTCCTGCGCTCCGGCAGCTTTGCCCGTGGCAGATACGCTGAGGCTGCTCTGAAACCCCCCATAGCTCTGTGGTTCGGTGCCAGAGCTCACGCCAAGAGCAGCCTGCCCCGCTGGACCTGACCCCGGTGTCTCCGTGGGTGACAGGGCTTGCTGTCCGCCTCCACGCCGCTGGCAGCACTGTACAACCCTGGTGAGATGCCAGACTCCTGCCTGCTCTGGTGTCTGCCTGGCATGATGTCCAGGCACTGCCACGTCTGGGAGCAACAAGGAATCACCTGCTCTAACCAGTTCCCAAAACCGTTCCCGGGATGGGACCCCTCAGCTCCTTGCGCCCTGCGTTACGGCCAAGCCTCACCTGGAGCACGGGGGCTGGCCAGGAGTCGAGAAGGACACAAGGCCGCCTTGAAGAAAATGATGCAAAAGTGATGCAGATCAAGTGACTTGAAGCATCATGGAAAGGTAACAGGCTTCTCTTCTGGCAAGGGCCTGCCAACTTCCCTGAGCATCTCTCCGGAGCCTGCTCCCACGCCCCGGTGCCCGGGAGGGCCTCGCACCAGCCAAACTGCTGCAGTGAGAGCAGAGCTGCTCCCCACACTGCAGCTTCGCACCACTGAACTTCTCGGCTCTGCTCAGGCCTTCTGGAGCCATTTGCAAAAGCAGCGTCTCCAGAGCAATGCTCCTCCCTGCCGCCCACAGCCCTCGCACGTGTTTTCCAGGAGAGGCGCAGACCACTGGGGTGTGAAGCCACTGCTGCAGATGGTGCTTTGGTAAAGGCAGCCACGGGTGGAGCCTGGCTGCACCAGACACGTCCCCGGGCCAGGGCAGTGCTGGTCTCTGCAGTGGAGAGCCAGCACCAGCTCATTTTTGGATGAGGCAGAAAACCAGCTCTTGTATCTCTTTCCTCCTGGGCTTTCCCAGCGCTGCGAGGTCTGAGCAGCCCTCGCCATTCCTTGCTGTCTTGAGCTAGTGACCCCAGCATCCCGGCAAAATTACATCCCGGGGCAAAGCATTCGCTTTCCTTGCTTCCCACCCGGGTGCTGAATGCGTGGGGCATTCACAGGAGCCTCCTCCAGCAGTGCTGCAGGTGGGCACGGCGGTCCTGCTGGGGAGCACGGGCAGCCCTGACTCATCCCAGAGGTGCTGGGTGCTCTGGCCGTTGGGGAAGGGAGGGCTTGGCACGCGGGAGAGCCAGCTCCGGCCAGACGTTTGGCGAAGAGACCCACTCTGCTGCGATGCTGGGAGCTGCCGCCTGGGAGAGACGGCCTGGCTGGTGAGAAACAGCAGCTGAACGGGGCTGCCTGCAGCCTCACCCCTACTCCGGGGGATGGAGTCAATCCTGACTCACATTGGAGGGAGAGGCCAGGCTCTTGTCCAGTGCAATAATTACTAATCAAAAGAGAAGGGCCTGGAATGAATAATGCGCACATCCAGCGCCAGCAGAGGCAGGCGGGGCGTCTGGAGCTGGGTATAACGCTGCCGCCACCGAGGCTGCAGAGTGCTGGGCTCTGGGGCTTGGGAAGGCTCGTTAGTGCCTTGAAACTCAGAGCAAGACCTGTTTTTACCCCACACCAGGGCTGCTGGGGTCTCTAGTCTATGTACACCTGATGGAGAGGGGCAAATAGGACTCGATGTGTTAGACAGTTACGTGGCTGCTGCAATTGTCTCTGGGAGAGAAAGCAGTTGGAGCCAGTCCAGCCAAAGGATGAACTCCCAGCATCTCACTGTCAGACGATTTTGAAAGACTAGTCTCTAGGCAGCAGCCCGAGGGCTGGGTGCACCAGGGTGACGCTGTCTGCCTGTTACCTCTTCTGCCCTGCCCGCAGGGGAAGGGACCGGGGTGCGAGCGCTGTGAGCCCAACACGCAGCGCTGCTCCGCCTCTGCACGGAGCTGGGCCGTCGCCTGGCTGGCACAGGAGCCGCGCTGGCGAGCCCCACGTTTGGCACGCCGCTGCCTGGGCTGCGCCGCTCAGGTCCAGGCTGGCCGGGGTCCTGCCCTCCCCGGCCGCGGCTCAGGCCCCTGGCTGGGCAGGGTCAGACCTGCCTGCGACTCTGCTGGGCAACAGCACAAACCCCGTGGGTCTGGAGGGGGCAAATTCGCACCATTCGCAGCATTTGCCCGATCCCCCAGGCCTGTTTCCAGGAGTCCTGCCCTCTGCGGGAACCTGCAAAGAAGTTCACGGTGAACCCCAAAGCCTTGTCACATCTCCGTCACCAAGGGACGGAGGCAGATGCCTTCTGCCCTCCCTCCTCCTGTCAGCCCCAATTTCTGCCTCTGGCTGAAGGGGCTGCAGAGATCAGGATCTGCTCAGACCCTGGGGAAACCGGGGCAGGGTCCCTGATAGACATTTTTGTTCCCGAGAGTTTCAGAGAGAGGTCAAACCTGTCAACTGCAGCCTGGATTGGGGTAATAAGAGATACACAGTGGAGAGGAGGAGGAGGAAGATGGAAGCTATTGACAGTGTAGGGCGGCAGGGCTGCTTGCCTGTGCTGCAGGTTCCCGCTGCACCCGCAGCCCCGCAGGACTTCATGCAGAGAGGGCAGCCACTGGCAAGGTGGGTGTCCCGCGGGGTGCTCCAGCCGCAGCACTCAGGCTTGGGTTTGGCTTGGCTGAGTGAAGACTTCGAGCTCTCCCAGACCTCTGCAGGCCGCATCAGCCGTGCCGGCCAGATCCCAGCAACCAGAGCCCGTCTGCCATTTCAGCACCCGCATCTGCAGATCCAGCCCCAGCCATCCTAGCGGCGCGCCTGGCTGGTGGCCTTCCTCTCCGGCACAGAGCAAGCCCCCATAAGCCCACAAAAGTCGTGGGACAACCGTGGCTGGAGATACAGGTATCTGAGCCCAGCGCCTCACATGCTCGACACCTCCCAGGCAGTCGGCAGCAGCACCCCCTGTCTCCGCTGGCCTCGCGCCCCCTCCCCTCCGCCTCCCCGCCGCACACCGCTGGCACTCACTGCTGTTGGTGGGCAGGGTCCTGCTGCCGCTGAGGCTGCCCGCCGGCGGAGGGGAGATGGAGCGGACGGAGCCCGTGTCCTCTTCCTGGGAGCAGCCCGCCTGGATGGCTCGGAGGTAGCTGTGGCTCCGGGAGCGGAAGTAGCTGGGCAGAGGCAGGTCCAGCACCTCCGCGGCGGCCGACTCGGCCTCGCTGTAGGTAGAGTTGCAGACCGCCTCGTACTGCTCCCCCAGCTCCGGCTCTGGCGCCTGCACGGGAAGAGGGGCACAGCAGTCACCCCCTGCCTGCAGGTAGCCTTGTCCCTTCCCCTCCTGCTCCTCTCCCTGCAGCCGCCCTGCCGCTGCTCCTGTGTGGTCCCGCTTACGGCAGACGAGACCGGGAGGTGCAGTGGTCAGTGCTGGTGGGGTGCAGGATGCCTGGGCTCTTTGCCGAGAGAGAGAAGAGGGGACCCTCCTTGGAGGCCAGAGGGTCCCTGCTTGTGGAGTAGGAGAGACTTACCACCGCAGTGCCTGTGAAACACCTCCCAGTCTCTGATGGAGAGGCTGAGAGCGCATGAGGCTAAAATCCCTGTCCAGCCTCCGACAGGTCCCCCTGCCCCGCCAGCACAGCTGGGAGACCCCAGCCTCAGCCGCGAGACCCTGCCGGGGCAGGCGAGCTTCTCGGTGGGGGGAGATGGCCTGGCCCTATAGCGGGGTGCAGCGCGGAGAGAGAGGCAGGGAGGCGTGGGCTGGGGGGACAGCCTCCACGCTTGACCAGGGCCAGGCTGCCTGGACTGGTTCTGGGTGGCACCATCAGGAACCCATCCTAGCCCTGGCCACGGTGGGGACCAGGAGAGGGCTCGGCGGCAGGCTGCGGTGAGGCGTGAGCTGAGCAGGGGCAGCTTCGCTCCCTGCTTCTCCTGCTGCCCCCACCTCCCTCCCACCCGTGCCCCTGGCCCTGCCCTGCTCTCTGGTAGCAGCGGCTGGTCAAACTTGGACTCAGGAGAGGCTCACCCATGTTAAACCAGAGCCAGCCTTAAGCAGAACGTTCTGAAATATGGATGCTGAGATTGGCCCTGTTGCCCACTTCCATCTCTCCTGGCCCTTTCTTTGGCCTCAAGGACAGTATTTCTGGCCAGCATTGGCATCTGAGCTCCACAAGGTTTGGCTCAAAAAGTTAATCTACTTTCCCCCTAAAACTGATGGTCCCTAACCCCCTGCCGGGGCCAGGGGAACCGAGCTCTCCAGCTGCCCTGCAATGCCCAGGTTGGGAGCGCTGCCTCCTCCTCCTCCTCCTCCTGCCGCTGGCCCCAGGCGTTGGCTGACCCCACAGCCTGCCTCGCACCCTGCCGCGGCTGTCCAGGCTGACCCGAGAAAGCTCCATGAGGAAGGAAGAGGGAAATGCCAGCTGGACGGTACCTGCTCTCCATGGGTAAATATCTGAGGGATAAGTGAGGGGGGTCCAAAGATCTGGAAGAAAGAGTTGGAGAAGGTTAAAGGCCAAGAACAGGGGAGCCCCTCACACAGACAGCCATTGCACAGGGACCGAGGACGAGGGGAGCGGACGGCCCGTCCCCCGGCACCACCGCTGCTGACACTTCAGTACAAACTTCAGAGCTCATAAGATGCCAAGCAAGATGCCGCACAGGCCCCTCAGACAGCGGCACAAACATGGCACGGCAAAGCTCCACGGGACGCCTCCCAGACGGAGAGAAGCTGCTGGTGCATCCAGCCTGTTGTATGCACCATATATCAATATATATACACAGGGCACACTTGGGACATACAATGCTGGACACTCCTTGGCACACATGGGTTGCCTGTGGCTGCTGGACAAGGGCTGGTGTGGCTCCCAGTCAGCAGCTCTGTGAAGCCCCCAGCATTGGCCAGCACCTCACAACGTGGCCAGGAGCAGTGATGTGCCTCTGCAGCCCGCAGAGCCGGGGCGGATGGGCACTCTGAGTGCTCCACATCGGGGAAACTATCCTTCACCCCCAGGGGGTTGGGCTGGCCACCTTGCTGCTACGTCCTTTGTCCCTGCGCCAGGAAGAAGCCACACGGAAGCGATATTGCCTCCTCTCCATAGCAAAGCCCCGGCACACACTCGGCATAAGGACAGACGCCCGACAGACACTGCGCTGCCAGTGGGGAGGAATGCCTTCTCCTCCTCTCCATCCCCGGTCTGCAGAGCACATCCCCCCTACGAGCTCTGCCCTGCGCGAGCTGCCCAAGATGACCCATCTTGGGAATAATCCAGGTTCAAAATGTACCCGAGGGAAGAGGCTTGGCACTGGGGGCTGGGTCTGGCCCTTCGACACAGGGCGCAGCTCTAAGTGTGGATAAGCAGTGTTGGGGGTCACCAGCTGGCTCTCTCTGGCCACTGGTCCCCTTGGTGTGACAGGTGGATGCTGACATGCACGCCCGGTGAACCCCGGACTTCCAGAGGTTTGCAAGGTGGATGTCAGCTGGGACAAAACCAAGCAGAGTGGACTTGTTTTTCAGAGCTGGGGATGCTTCTGTGTGGGAGGACACTAAGGTCTTGCTGGACACACAAGGAAGGTGTTGGAGGTCACACAAAAGTGAAGACAGGAGAGGAACTGCCTCTGGCACCGGATGAAAGGGCAGGTCAGACCTGCCAGAGGGTCAGACCAGCACACACTGGCTTCAGACATGGATTTACATGCAAAGGACAGGAATGCGACGATCCTGACCCCTTCTCTGTGCAATGAGATACCCAGTACATTGCCGTTGATGTACAAGGAACGAGACTGACCACAAGGAACACGTACGCCCGCGAGCAATGCCCCGTGCCCTTCCCCAAAGCTCTCCACCAAGGGCTCCAGCCGCTTCGTGACAGCAGGAGAAACCAGCCGTGAGGCCAGAGAGGCTGGGCATGGACGGAGGAGGGCTCAGAGCCCCACACGCCTGGAGGGGAACGCCAGCAGGCACACGCCTCTCACCCTCCTCCATGCTCTGGTTCGTGATGCCCATCCTGCTGCTTTAACCCCTGCCTCAGGCTGCCGCCCTTGACCGTTGCGCACAGACAGAGCGGAGCAGCACAGAAGGGGCACGTGTGTGCATGTGTTCCCACGCAGACAGAGATGAACAGAGATGGGACGTGACAGAAGCCCAGGGCGACAGCGAAATGGCTGGGCGAAGCTTGTGGAGCCATTGCTGCCCTGGGGACCTCCACCTGCGTACCGAAAGGATGGGCCCCCTGGGCCGAGATAAGCACGTGGGACCTCTGCAAAGGGCTCATCCTGGCATGGATTATTTCCTGGCCTGCGAGGCAGCTGGCTTATAGCCACCCAAGCCCCAAGCTGCTCCAGAGTAAGCCCAAGGCGGGGCATAGTGTGGGACAGGGAGTTAAACCCAGTTTGCACTGGCTGCGTCCCAGAGGTCGGGGTCAGGGCATGAGCCCACCCCATGACAAGGGGTTTGCCACCCACCATCAGCGCCTCACTGGCATCCCTGGCTTTGCCTTTCCCGTGGGGACCAGGAATATCCAAGGGAGAGATCCCTAGCTAGTTGGCAGGATAGTCTCCCAAATTACGGGCACCTTGTTCCTGGGTCCAGTCTGCTGCACAAGGGACGAGGTCCTCAGAGCTAAGCAGGGCTACTGCCCCGGTGACCTGCTGCAGGGTCCCAGGCTGGACGCCACCTTGGCACAGGTGAGGTTGGCCTGGGCTCTGCACCCACCCAGTGGGCGTGAGGAGCGAGCAGCAGGAGCGAGCAGCCTTGCAGGTGGCTTCTAGGTGGTGACACGGTGGGACCCTGTGCTCAGAGCAGCCCTGAGCTTCACCCATCGCTGCGAAGCATCACTCCGGGCTACCATACCTGTGGCCCTGGCAGAGCGATGTCAGCTGCACCAGCAGTGCTGAGAGGAGGCAGAGCTAGAGGAAAGGGGGTCCAATATGAATCAGAATTAAGGAGCTGGCCTTGATACTTTGGTAAAGCTGCCAGAGAATAGCGTGTGCGATTCCTGGAGCGCAGCCAGTGCCTTATTTTGAAGGGGGGAAAAGATGTTCCTCTCTCCCCTCAGCTGGCCTCCTTTCTCGCTGGGGCATGCCGGTGCCGCGGGGCTCAGCACTCCAGCATCTCACCTGGTTGATGCAACTGGACTCGTTGACGCTGTCGGAGATCTGGTTGTATTCTTCCTCCCAGGTTGGGAACTTCGGAGGTAGGAGGATCTCGACAGAGTCCAGGCGGTCCAGGCTCCTGCCAGCAGAGAGAGAGGGTGTGAGGGGTGTCCCCACGGCAGGACCAGCGCTGGGGCTGTGCTGGGGCTGCCGCCCCACCAGGAGAGCCAGACCCCCCCGCCTGCGGCACCCTCTGCCAGGCACAGGCACGCGTGGCAGCACGGAGATGATGCTGGGCACTGAGTCCACCGCTCGGCCCCTGTTGCAGCTCCTGGAGTAGAAGGAAGCACCTTCTCACCTTGCCGGCCCCTGGTTTGAGCTATCAAGTCTGGCACATTGGTGAAGGTTTGTGGGGTGCAGGGGAAGGAGAGGGGACAAGACCTTGGGTCCTGCTGCCCCCGGGAACACACTGCAGATGCCAGATTAGTCCAGCTGAACCCCAGGGAGCACATGGGATCTGTGCCACCCCCAGAGTCACACACCTGGTGACAGACCAGCTCTCGCGCAGGCTGATGCTGCGGGCCAGGGGTCAGGGAAGCTGGCCTTTCCCTGCCTGGACTGGTGGGAAGGGGGTGAGAGGTGGGGTGACAAATGACTTTTAAATGGTATTTTGTGGACTTTGCAATTGGAAATATCTGCAGGATTATTTTTTATTACTATTATTATTTTATTATTTGTGTAGAGGAACCCAAAAGATTATCTGGAACAAGTCCAAGGAGAGCCAAGCCTGAATGACAGTGCTGCAGGAGCACCCCTTGTTCGGTGCTTCCAGAGCAGCTTTTGCTGCAGGCTCTGGGAGAAGCACTGCTCCCATGCCCCGGGGCTCAGCAGCAGCCTCTGCAGCAGGAGAGCAGGGCTGCCACTGAGCTCGACCCAGCCAAGGCCACAGCTACAGCCTCTGCTGAGACCCAGGCACACAGGAGCTGGGAGGGATGTGGAAGGATGGGAGGGACGCGGGAGGAAGAGGAGGGATGTGGGAAGGATGGGGCTCCTCTGTTCTTCTGTTCCACCGCGAGACCCTGCGTGAAGGAGTCCTTGTCACAGATCAGGTGTGGCATGGTGGAGGACGTGGTTAGCCACGCCAGCCTGGGCGAGCTGTGGGGACTCTCCCTCTTGAATCGCCCACGGTCCCTAGAGAGGACCCTCGGGGTGCTGCTTCCCCTGTGTCCGGCAGGGCCGTGGGTGCAGAGGTCTGTCCTTCACCAGCTGGGGGGACAGCGGAGCTGAGGGCAGGGTGTGTCCCAGCTGGGCAGGAGCCCTGTGCAGCGTGTGGACCTCCAGGAAGGACCGTGGCACCTCCTGAGTCTCCATCCTGGGGCATAACAGCAGGGAGCAGTCTCTTCTGCAAGGGGTGATGGAGGAGACACCCAGCCCCCGGGGGACCCACTGCTGAGCAGCCAAGGGCAACATGGTGCCCCAAGCTCTGGGCTATCCGTTTATTGCCTTGTTTCCCTTGACCTGAGAGGGTTTTGTTCGTGAGCTCACCGCGCGCCCGTGGTGTGAGTCAGTTGCTGCCTGGGGCAGGCAGTGTCCCTGCCAGCCTCCCTGCGCCCATCCCATTGGGCTTCAGCCTGACTTACCCTCGCAGCCTGCCCGTGGGGAAACTGAGTCATAAAGCAGGCAACAGGCTTTGGAAGGGCAGAGACCCTCTCACAGGGACAGATCCTGCCTCACTCCTCTGTGCCTCGTCCTGGCTAAGGCTGAAGCTGTCCTTCTCCTCGCAGTCCCTCCTGTCCCAAAGCACAGGTCCGGTGCCCCTCGGCTGGCAGAGCCCAGGGATGGCCCCAGCAGCTCTGGCCAAGGAGACCGAGGACCTCGGCGAGGGCTGGCATGGGGCTGTGCCAGGGCACGGTGCCCCCGCTGCTGTGCCAAGGGTGTGCCAGGCTGCCGGGGGACCCCAGGGAGGCCTTGCAGCAACCAAGCGGCCACAGCATCCAAAAAGCTCCTTGGTGGGGGGGGGAGGCAAGGGGGTGGTCGGCAGATGGCAGCCGTGCTCATGCTCCGGCGCCGGCTCGGCTGGCGCTCCGGCCTGTCCTGTGCCCGGCACAAGGCCTCGCCAGCCTGGGCCAGAGGGGCCGGGCAGGCCAGGATGCGACGTCCCTCACCGGAGTGCAGCGCCCAGACCTGCGGAGCCCCCTCCTTCCCAGGCAGGATCCCCTCCTCCAGCAAGTCTCCTTCTGGGGACCAAGCACTCGCAGCAATGGCCACGTCCAGCCCAGCCCTGCCTGGACCCCTCCTCTCCCATGTAGCTGCATCCACGGCTCGGCCACCTCTGCCCCTCCTGCTCAAACACCCTGCCCTGACTTAGCCCCTTCCTCAAAGCTGCCTGTCCGCGGGCTCTGGCTGGACCCCAGCAGCCCAGGAGAGGTCATACCCCGATGGACGTGACCTGAATGGACAATGAGCCCAGGACAGGAGAACCTCAGCCTCTGAACTTGGGTATTTTACATCAGAGACCCCCGGACCCAACTCTGCTCCCCTGAAGTGAATGTGAAGGCAGGGAACAGGGATGGATTCAGAGCAGGCATTTCCAGGACTCCTTACAGTTAATTTTGTCACTGTCTCTCAGCAGAAAGCAGCATCTGGTCTGCAGTCTGAAGCCACCGTGAGGGGTCTCCACACTGCCTGCTGCGTCCTTGCTTCCTTCTGGCTCTGCCTGTTGAACATCAGCGGTTAATCTGCAGTGGCTCCTGCCTCCCCCTGCCCCTCTGTGCTGCTTGCATCCTCCCGAGCCGCAGCAGCTGAAACACTGACAGCCTGCTACAGCCCCCGGGTGCTTTGTCCCGGGACACGGCACAGCATCACCTCCGCTCAGGTGGTGCACACAGTCCCCGTCCCGCAAGGACCAGCCTCTTGCCCAGCAAGCTTTTGCTGTGTTCCCCTTGCTCTGCTGTCTATCTGTCTCAAGCCACTGTGGGTCTTCCTCCCTCAATACCTGGTCCCAGACCTCTTAGCTCCTGTCTCCTGGCCCCAGGGTATTACCCAGCCTAGTGTGCCAACAGGGCACTTTCTGGCTGGTCCCGGAGTCCCTGGGACACCCGTGGAGCAAAGCAGGTGGCACAGTCCCAGCAGCCTGTGGGCTGAGGGCCAAGTGTCCTCAGCCATGCTGCCTGAGCATCTTCCACGTCTAAATAGCATGATGGGGTTGGGATCTCTGCGCTCCCTCAGAGGAGCAGATGCTTAGAGAGGAAACCCACACAGCTCCCTCAAAGGAGTGCCCTCCCCATCACTGAGGGGACAGGGATCTGGAGCAGGCTCCTAACTCCAGGATGGAAAGCTCTCTCCATTCCTCTGCCACATCTTCTCCTGTCCTGCTTGCCTCCTCATCTGCCTGCCCCATGGGCAGCCTGAGCTGGTGTGCAGGAGCCTGCCGGGCTCTGATCCCCACATGGGGTCTCTATGTGGGTGCTGTTGGCTGGACCCCAAGGGCTGCTTCTGGGGTGGCCCCTGGGGACCTGTGCTGAGGTCCCGGAGGAGCTCCAGCGTTACCTTTGGGTGGTGCTCTGCTCACTCAGGGACTGTTGGGTGGCCTTGAGGTAACTCTGCCTCCGAGCTGCAGTTTTCGGGGATGGTTTGGGGCTGGTTTCTGAGTCTTCACTATCATCATCCCCCATGGCTTTGATGTAACTCCCGCTCCGCATGCGCCGGCACGGGATCTCGCTGTCTTTGTCCCGAGACAGCGTGTTGTTCCACTCCCCCTGAGGCACCTGCAAGAGTAAGGGGAGCATGAGCAGATGTGAGGGCTGGCAGCTCTGGGGCCAGCAGGATCATGGGGACTTGGGGGGACTGGTGGCAAGTACAACTGTTGGACTCTCAGCTGGAATGTAGTGGGAATGGGCAACGCAATTCCCTTCCGACCCTCCCTTACCAGTTCATGCCAGGCAGCCTTACGTTTGATTGCCTCTGGTTTAGCACATCTACCCCCAGCCATTCACCCCATCACCGCTGCAGACCACCTTCACACCGGACCATGCTTACACAGTTGATGCAAGCTGCACGATGCCAGACAAAATGGGGAGGGAAGAGTCTCACCAGATTTGCTCTGGGCATTGGGACAGGAGTGGCACACGCTTCTTCAACACAAAGCCCACGCTCATTTAACGTAAAGTGCACATACTGTTCACACCAAGGCAATCAAGAGCTGTTGGAGACCAGGACCTGTGGATCAGAGCCCAGACCTTAACTAGGCCCAACACTCTTTAAGGTTTCTGAGTTGAATGTGACTCTCAGTGGCTGAAATTCATTTCTGAAGCCAAGCCAGGCCCTCACAAGTCTCTCTAGAGCAGCTCGGGCACATAGACCTTGTGCTGGACTCTGCACAGAGATGAGTAGTACTTGTGCAAGAAAAGCAGTTCTAACTTCACCGAGACGGCAACTTTGCCATTAATTTAAGGCAGACATGGTCTCTTTTTCCGTCATTAGAGATGGGCAAGCTGATGTTTCCACTAGAGGCCTGAAGCACTGAGCAACTGAAGTAACCAACGCCGCTGCCTGCCTGTGCCACGAAGGGTTTGTGTAGGTGCTCAGAGGCACAGCCGAGGTGCTCGGCCAGCAGCAAAGCCAGACGTCAGGCCCGGACTGATCAGGACAAGAGCCACGTGGTGTGGGACAGGCCAAGAGGAAGATGGGGCAACCCAAGCTGCCAGGAGCAAGCCTTGGTTTGGTGGCTAACTTAGTTTGTAGCTGGCCTTTGACTCGCCCTTGAGCTGAGGAGGAGCGTTCAAGAAGCAAGGGAAGGTGTGAGGAATGCAGCAATGTGCAAACCGTGCAGACACCGGGACAGCCCGAGGCTCCCCAGTCTGCCGTGGGAAGCAGGCTGGATGGGGAGCCCCATGGGGAGCAGCAAAGGGTCTTGCGCCAAGCGCAGCTTGTGCTGCCAAGAGCATCCACGTTGACTCTGCTGGATGGAGCTGTTGGATTTGCCCAGCCCCCCAGAGGGCTGTGGGATTAATCAGCCAGTGTTTATATAGTGCTTTGGGGATGCAAAGAGCCATGTTGCAGCTAACTGTGATGAGCCAGAGCCGTTAAGCGCTGCGTGGTTCCTGTTCCCCTCCTTGTTCACAGCAGGCTTGTTCTGTGGGAGCCAGAGCCAGCTTGAGGGTGCTGTCTGCTGCTGCTGGGGTGCAACATCTTCAGGTGAGCTTCAGATCTGCACGTACTGGCTTCTCATTCTCCTGAGAGGGCCCAGGGTGTGCCAGATCCAGGCTCAATCCACGCACAACAACTTAGCTCACTCCGAGGACTTTCTTCTGCCGAACGGAGCCAAGGGTTCAGCTCATGTCCTGCAAGCCGCCTGCTTGCTGCGTGTGTTTGGGAGAAGGCAAGGGGTGACCCCAGCACTATGTGGAGCAGAACCCAAACAGCCTGTGGGACCGCTTTTGTGATGGGACCTGCTGTGATGTGCACCCATGAGCTGGGACCCGTATTACCGGGGGACATGGAACAGAGAGAGAGACATTGTGTTGCCTGTGTGCGAGATCCAGGTGGGTGACCGACGTGGAGCGAGTCTCACACGTGAGACATAAACCTGGCGAGGCCTCCCTGGCCCCACTCGCTGCGGCTGCAGGTTTTCCCAGCACTTTCTGCTCTGCCTCCTGCAAGCTTTGTGCCTGGCAATGGCTTCTGGGCTGGCTGCTTGCAAGGCTGCCCAGCGCAGGAGCTACGGGGTGTTATCCGGCAGGTTGCTACAAAAGTGCGAGCAGACAGCCCTTTCCCTCCTGGGTGTGAGCGCTCCCTCTGCCCCAGCCCAGGGCACTGGGTGGCCCCGAGGCCAGCCAGGAGGGATCCTGCTGGCTCCAGCTGAGTCTGCCATGGGAGAGATCCCACAGGTCACTAGGGTGGCTGGTCCTTACCTTTCCTAAAGGAGCCAGGAGCCCTGAGAAGCACTTTTATACCCATTGCTTTGGCGTCAGGTCTGACTTGAGACTGCATTTTGCTGCCTGCCTTCTCCTCAGGATGAGTCGCAGCCTCCTGCCTGCAAGGGTCCTGGGCCAGCAAGGGGCTGGGGCGAGGGGGCAGACGGCTGGAGTCTGCAGCCCCTGGCTAAGGAGGCAAGAGCTTGCCAGCAGCCAGGCATGCCAGGCGGGGGCCATGGGACCACACAGCCATCCCTTCTGCAGAGGCAAATGATGTATTTTGTGGGGCAGTGGGAGGTGCTGGGCTCAGCAGGGGCATTAAGACCCCAGGCTCTTGTAGCCGCTGTGATGCTGCTGCTTGAGGGCAGGGTCTGCAGGTTGCTCAGCTCCGCCTGGGCTTGTGCAGCTGCCTCCTGGCCTTGGGCACTCTGCTCTAGGCAAAGCAACACGAAGACAGTGTTTTCAGTATGTCTCTGCTGGTTCAGCTTGTCTACAGCAGCATGAGCGAAGCATCCCACAGCACTGCCTGCCTTGTACAGACCCTCTCCCTCTCCTAGGGACAGCCTCCACCAGCTTCCCCGTCGCATTGCGACAGCCTGCTGGTCCTAACTGAGATGCCTTATTTCTCCGTTCCCTCGCCTCTCCTCTGCTTTGCGCCTTGGCAAGGCAGCAAGAAACAAAGCCGCTCTCAAGGTGCTCCACATTCCAGTTTAGCAGCGTCAAGGGGAAGGAAGATGCCTGGCAGGACACCCTTTGAACCTGGTGCCCCAGTTTGGCATGTGTCCTGCCTCTGTTTGCACGCAGAGTCCACAGGGACTCCCATAGCTCTTGCTCCCGTGGGACAGGGCGCAGGACAAGCGTTTCAAAAGTGCCACACCTGAAAAGACAAGTAGGTGCCCTTGGGGATCTTTGAAAGCAGTGCAGGTACTCGAGGTGCTGTTCAGGATCCTCCAGCGTGCTTCTCTGCACCTTCAGGCACCTGGGGATGCGAGGAGCCTGTCCCACAGCCTCTGAAGCTCTGTGATGGGGGTGAAGAGCCCAGAGCACCTCCTGTTGTCAAGGGACCGTGCGGCACCTCGATGGCAGCAGCTTTCCTGGCAGCTGAGACCCTGGGCTTTGAACACAGCCCATGTATAACAGAAAGGACAAAGTGGAAACGAGGGCTGCCTTGTGCTTCACCGAGGCATGGCACAGAGACGCTCGGGAGGCTCCTCACAGGCTGTGGGAGCCTTGCTGCTCCTCGTGCTGCTCTCCCAGATGTAGGCTTGTTCTGCCCATGGTGGTTTGGTTGGTGTGAAAGGGGTGGGCGCAAGAGGACGCCCACGTCGAGAGCCCTTGTAGGTGGCTGCTGGCACAGAGGGCTTGGGGATCCACCCTGCCCAGTGGCTGCACAGGAGGGGAGGAGGGGACAGCAGAGATGCTCTGCCAGAATTCAGGATGTGGATCCTCCTTTCTGCCTGGTCTTGGTCCGTGCGGTGCCCCGTGGTGCAGGCATGTGGGATCCAGGCACATGTCTGGCCCTGGGAGCTGGGCTCCACTGACACCATCCTGCCACAACCCTGCATGTTGCAAAGCAGCAGTGCCTTCTGGCTCTTCTGCTCTCCGTGTCACGAGCTGAGCGTGGTGGGAAAAGGAAAGAACGGGCCACACAGAGGATTCCCCCTGCGTTAATTCTGCCTGGGGCGTTCCCAGTCACCTGGAGCATTAACAGAGGGGAGAGAGGAGGGAAAGGGAAAACCCCAATCCTGGGCGCTGGGCAGGGGCGAAAGAGCTGCACTGCTCCCATCACTTCGGTGTGGGCTGGGTAAGAGAGACTTGAAGAGCAAACAGGGTTTCCATTTGCACGTGTGCCAGCTCTGACATGCAGCCCAGCCCCGGCACACACAGACATGCACCACACATGAACGCACCCGCCGGGGCCCCTGCGGGGCTGGACGCAGCGTGCAGGGACGCACATGCCATGCAGCCAGGCTCCACTGCACAGAGACTGAGCCCAAGGCGGGTACACCGCCGCTCCCTCCAGGGCCGGATCCCTCGTGGTGTCCTGAGGGCTACGTGTGGTCTCAGGCACGTCCTCAAGAAAGCAAGCTGGAGCCCAGGCTGCCTACAGGCCCCATCTGTCCTTTCAGCAGGGCACCCTCTGGGAAGGACCTGGGCCTGGTTTCATGCCCCATGGGAGCTCTGTGGGGCAGCCAGCATTTGCGGAGTGGCTGGCACCGAATGGGCCACCCACTCTGGATTCCGAATTTATTTTTGGGGCTAATGGGGGTTAAGGAAGCTTCGGTGCGGTCTGACTGTAAAGTGGGGTTGGGGAGGCTAATCTGGATGATGCTTCAGACTAATGGTGCCTGTGGTATGACCCTGTCCCCTGGGAGCCCCAACACCGCTCGTCCCTTCGATGTGGTCTCGGTATCCACGGACATGGGTCTGAGTCTGTGTCTGGGGCAGAAATGCTGCTCAGCCCTGCCTGCTCCTGTTCACGCCCTGCCTGGGGCGTCTCTCACTCCAAGGAGCTTCTTGGCCATTGGGATCCTGACCCCTCAGCCTCTTCCCTCGCACTGCCAGCCGCACGTGGGGCCCATGGGGAGGGGAGAACAGGGGATGGGGAGCACAGCCTCCTTCCTTGGGGACTGTGCTCTAAGGACAGTGCTGTGTCACCTTGGGCTCCCGAGAAACCCCCCACACTGACAGGACAGGGCTGGACCTGGAGCTGGGTGATTGCCCACTCTCAGCTCCACCGTCTGGGTCTGGGAATGGGCCTGGAAACATCACATGGACCCCTGATAGTCCCCGGCGAGCCCCAAGACTACCCAGAGCCTGCAAATGGGGCAGGGGAGGTGAATAGCCTTGGGGGCTTACCCTGGAGGCTGGGGTGTCCTGTTTGTCCCCATCCCACTCCTCCTGCCCTCCCTCATGTCAGAGGGGCACTTTGCCGCCTCTGGGACCTACCGGGCACTCCTGCCTTGCAGCAGCCCTGTCTGCAGCCGGACAGGGCCCCCGTGCTCCCCAAGCTCTGGGCTTTGCGGGCAGGCAGATGCACGTGGTCCCTCACCACGGCACAAGCAGGGAGTGGGCTCGTCCTGCCCCAGGGAGGAGTGGGTGGCAGGGGACATGTGGCCTTGCAAAAGGACATTTCCCACACACTGAGCTCCAGAGGTGACTCCTCCATTGCCACCTTAGTTCCCTTCCCGTGCTGAGGAGGGGTCTGGACACAACCGCCCCATCCTTCCCCAAGGGCCCCAAGCCCTGTGCCCTGCCCTCCGGGGCTCACACCGGGCATCTGGGGGCAAGTCAGCCCGAGCATCCGTGACCTGTTGGCTTGTGGGGGCACCGAACATCATGTTTTCTGGACTGGGTGCCCGGGGTCTTGGCTTTGCTGGTGAGATGCTGCCAGCTGTGGGGGCTGCTCTAGGTGCTTCCCCCAGTGCCCCTCCAGCCATGCCGACAGCGGCTGCCGGGGGCTCCCTACCCAGGCTGCTCCCGCTCCGAGTCTGGTGGCGCAGGCTGCTGACCCCGTCTGATGGTCCCAGGAGGGTCAGGGCGGGGAGGGAGCTGGGCAAAAGCTTCCCCTCAAAACAAGATCCCTACCTGGGCGCTGCCTGCGTCGGTCGGCCCAGGGCTGAGGGGCTGGTCCCACCTCCGCGGGGGCTCGCTCGGCTGCAGCGGGGCGGCACCCGTGTCCTCCCAGCCGAGCGGTGGGGCTGCCCAGCTGCTGGCCGGGCTCACGCCACCCAGCTGTGCCCACAGCCCTCCGTCAGGCTGTCGAGAAACGGAGGCTCATTACATGGGTGGGGAATAACGAGCAGGGAAGTCTCGTACCCCCGGCTGTGGCCAAACCCCGGGAGGTGAGGGGCTGTGGGGGTCGCATTCGGCGCCCGGGGGTGCCTGCGCTGGGCTCTGCCGCTGCACCCAGAGGGGGAACAGTGCCAGCGGATATTTTGTCTGCAGCTCTTTAACCTCCTAACGCTTAACTGAAAGGAGGGGGGCAAAGAAAAAGAAACCAGGCCGAGAACATTTTTTATGGTGACGTTCCTGATGCAGTAAGTCCCTCTGAAATTTGATTTGCAGCCGTGACCAGCAAGGTGTTGGAAGCAGAGTGTGCTTCAGTAATTCATTGCTCTTTAAAGCCTCTAAGCCTGCTGGCCACAGCCAGGGGAGCCCATGACACCTTTGCATTAAAAAGGATGCTGGAGATTTACATACAGAGACTAGTCCCCTCCTCCCCCATCCAGGCCTGGCTTATTTATCTTCATTCCTCTCTCTAGGGCACAACCAGGTTTATGTTCTTCAAGCGCCACTTTCTGAAACCGCCAGAGTGACCTGGCACTCTCAGTGACGGGGAGGTTCAAACCAGCATTAGCCATGCAGGCTTCTGCCATGCAAGCGGGGTGGCTGGCGCTGCCCTCCTGGCCCCACAGCCCTGCCCCACGCGTGGGTGAGCAGCAAGGCAGCCATGCCCCACAGAGCTGCAGGTCCTACCAGCGCTCCGGGAAAGCTCTGTAGAGCGGGGCTTACTGGGCACGCCGGCACATCCTTGCGACGCATGGATATAAGGGGTTAAGCATCAGTTATTACTGGTGACCTTCAGACCGTGGGATGGTGGCAGTGCTTGGCCGGAGGCTGGGGAGCTGTGTCCGGGTGGGATATGAGCCGCAGCCCCTTGGCATGCCCAGCTGCCTGGGCACCAAGTGGAAACAGCTACATGTGGGCAGCTATGTGCCCGGCTGCTCGAGTCCACCCCACCACAGCATCTGCAGGGTCTGGGTGGGCAGTGGGGGCGTGCTGGGGTCCCGCAGCAAATGGGGATGACAGCAGAGGGTGCCGAGGCTGCGGTGTGGGCACATCACCTCCTCCCCATGCTGCCATGGTCCAGCACAGGGGCTGGGGGGTCCTGGGGCAGCACTGCAGCTGGGGAGCTGGACCCCATCAGCACCAGTGTTGCCGCAGGAGGTGTGGTGGTCTGTCCCCGAGGCCTCGGTGAATTTAACCCCCCCCAGCCCTCTCCTGGCAATGTGTCTTCAGGTGGTAGCTGAACCATCTGGAGCTGTTTGATAAGGCCTACTGGGCATTAGGGCGCCTACCGAGAGGGTGTCCCCTGTCTTCCTGCGCTCTCCCTGCACAGAGCAAGCCATAACCCCCCTGCTGCACCCACCTGCAGGTAGTGGTAGGCCAAGTCTTGATGGCAGGACTTGGATTTCAGCAAGGCTTTGTCGATCGTGGCAGAGGCCTTCTGGCACACTTCCCGGGCATGGCTGAGTGTCAGCGTGGACCAGGAGCCCCTCTTAATGTAGTTGGAGTCATTGTTGATGGGGATATTGGTGCAAGGGGTGACCTTGAGGTCGTTATTGCTCTTGGAGGATTTCAGCATGTGCTCGCTGATGGTGTTGTAAGCGTGCATGAAATACTTCGGCTGGCTGTGGTCCGGCTGCCGGCCCAGTGTCATGAGGCCCATTGGGTTGCGGTAGCTGCAGGTATCGCTGTCTAAGTTGTCATCTGAGCTCCACCAGCCTGATATGTTGGATCTGGTCCTGCGCTTGGGCTCGGAGGTCTTTGCTCGGTCTTTGCTCTTGCTCCTCCGGTTTTGCTTGGGGTCATCTGCCCCCTTCTTGCCGTTCACGTTGCCTTTGGTGGGGCCCTCCAGAGACTGGGACTTGGCGAACAGCTTCTGGACAGAGTGGACAAGGTGCCGGATGCGCCCAGGGCTCTCGCTCCGGTGCTTTGCATCACTCCTCTGAAACTGGAGGGTGCTGAAGCCGTCTCTGTGGATGGGCAGCTGCTTCTCAAACTGGTCAAGGAGGTTTGCAGGCAGGCGGTTGATTTTAGTGGCTTGGGCATGGCTCGGAAAAGGGTTGTCATCCGGGACCTCGAAGTGGGAGTTGTAATGGATGCGGGGGAAAGTGCTGCTGTTGGAGATCTGGTTGTTGAGTGGAAGGAGACAGTCGCCATGGAGGGTATTCTGGGCTGGGAATCGGGGGTCCATGGTGAAGGAGTCAGTGGGGCTGAGGAGATAAGGGTTCCTGTCCTGGGGGGCATAAAGAGAGTCTTGAGGGGAGTCCAGGTTATCGGAGAGGTGGCGGCTTCTGTTATCTCCTAAGCCCTTCATGGTCCCAGTGTTTCCTAGAGCATCGCTCAGGGATGGTGCGGCAGAGCCCTTGCAGGAGCGCCGACCCTGCTCCCCCGCAGACTTCCCTGCACCTGGAGGAAAAGGAGAGACGCTCAGAGCCTGCCGAGAACCCCTTTGGCAGCCCACTCCTCACCGGGGTGTCCTTGCAAGGGCTCTCCCGGTTCTAAAAGCAATTGCCACCAAGGTTAAGGGATGAAGGAGAGAAGCAGGATGGGAGACAGATGGCACGGCAGGAGGGGAGGAGCAGGGGCATGAGATGAGGGGCTGGAGAGAACAGGGTACAAGAGAGGAGGAGAGGAAGGATTCCTTCTTTCTAGCTGCAATTTAAGTGCTTGTGTGTCTCAGTGCTCAACCACAGGCTGCTTAAATAATGCTGCTGCTATTTTTCTGGTCTCTGCACATGTTTATTTAATAGAGTCTCTTCCCCAGCCAGTGTAACAAAGGCTAGCAGGGGTGCTGCCAGCAAATCACTGCTCCATTTGTTCAGGGGGCTGGAGAAAAACCTGCTGTCAACCACTGCACACGGGCCTTGCCTGAGCCAAGGGAAGTCTGGAGCTGAGCATCCCGTCTTCTGCATTACGCTTTGTGTTTCTGTGGTTACCTGATCTCGGAAAGGGCTGGCAGCCCTGCTCGGTGTGTTGCATGCAGCTGCGCTAATGCGATATGATGTCAAACGTCTCCTCTCCAACAAGCGCCCCGGTTTATGGCATATTTTACCTGAGAGGAAATTGTTTCAGTAGCTACGATGAGAGCAGAGGTGTTTCTGAACACTCAGAGCCTGACCTGAGAAGCTGTTTGCTGCTCAGTAGATCCTTCCTGCCTTGCTGCATCGCTCCTGGGGGAGCCGTGTAACCCTCCGAGCCCGGCCGTCTGTCCCTCGCTATGGTCCTCCTCTGCCACAGCGAGGGCTGTGGCTGGTCGTCTGTGGCCCACTCAGCAGGTACGGGCATCCCTGCGGGGCAGTGGCGGGGGGCAGCCGGACACGGAGGGTCCCCTTCGGGCAGGGGTGCTCCTCACTGAAGGCCTCTCTGGTGCACTTACCCCGTCCTGCTCGGCTCAGAGGGATCCTCATCTGCACTGGCTTATACAGGGAAAAAAGACAAACTTTTTTGGGCTGCTTAAAGAAAATCAATTAACATACAGGTGAGTTAAGTTGATCAATCAATGTGTTGATTTTCCATACATAAAACCTATTTGAAATCATGTAGTGTATAAACTAATTCTTATTTCCTTTTACCCTTTAGTTTAGTTTCCTATTTCTTTTTCATTTTAGTTTGAGTGCAGCTTGAAGGCAACGAGCAAACACTGAAGCATCCTACGGGTGGAAAAAGCTGGAGAAGTGGGATCCTAGACTAGTTTTGCAAAATCCAGGGCTCCAAAACTTGTACACGTAGCTGAATGGTAAGATGAAGGGGCTGCTCCGGGAGGTGGGACGACAGGGGTCTGTGCAGAAAAGCCATTTCCCAGCACTAGGATGATCCGATGTTCCCCAACATGCACCTGGAAGGGGAAATAGTGCCTGGACCCTCAGAGCCTCCAGTGAGTTTGTGAGAAAGAAAATCGTCATTTGCTTGTTCCTAGAGAACAAGTAGGATAATGGTGTGTCCCTGTGAGAAGCAGAGCTGGTAGTCTGGGCTCCCGGGTTCTCCCTGTTCAGCCCCAAATTTGAGCCTAGTCTCCCCGAGGAGCCTGTCCTCCTGCGCGCGGTCTCGTCAGCAAGAGCAGCGGGGACCGGGGGCACAGAGTCAGCAATCACTGAAGGACGATAGGAATTGACAGACGCATTTTCCTTCCTCACACAAGGAAAAATGTATTAATAATGAAAAGCAGCTGCGGCTTTAAATAATTGTTTGGAAGCACAAAAAAAGAAGTGCAATGTATTCCATAGCTTGATGGGTTTTAAAAAGCCTCCATCTAACTCTGTCGCTCCCAGCAGGTTGGCAAAGCAAAGCCGGCCTTTGTGAAGCAGTGGTTTGCAGACAGCGGGCGAGCGCAGCCTGGGCTCCCGCCCCGCTCCGACACAGAGGCTCCTGCTCCCCCTCCCGGGAATCCTGCTCCCAGGGGGGTCCTGCCAGCCGCCCCGCGGTGAACTCAGCCGAGCCCACTTCCAGGCGCTGCCAGCTGCCCCCCAGCACTCACGTGAACCTGCACGACTCTTGTCCCCAGGGGATCCCACGCAAGGCTTGCTCCGTCCCGTCCCACCTCCCCTGAAACCCACCTGGAGAAGCTGTACAGCCCCACGGGGTGGGTCCTCTTGAGCTGCTGCCGACCCGGGCCCTGCAGCTGGTCCGGCTGTCTCCACCTCCAGCCTGGTGCCCTGCCGTGTGGCCTGGGCTTTGGTGGTGTGGGAGAGGCAATTTGGCCCTGAGGCCTTTCCACCACACAGATGGTGCCCATGCGTTTGGGGGATGAGAATACGGCTGTTGTCCTGGCCTGAGCTGGGGGAACTTTGATACCAAACCTGCCCTTCTTGCCATCAGCCTCTCTGGAGCCCCTTGCCCATGGGACGGCACCCACGTGAGCTAGTGGAGCAGCAGTGGGTGCTGGCTGGAGACGTGCCACAGAAGAGAGACTCATGGATGTGCCAGGCAGCCCTGCTCCTGCTTTGTGCAAGCTGGCATCAGCGCAGTGGTTAAAGAGCGGTGACAAAAAGCCCCAGGAGATGTTCTCAAAGGAAATCTGCTGGATGGAGGAGAAGGACGGGGTGTAGAAGGACAGGCTCCAGACTGAGCCATCCATCTGGTCCTTTAAATTCCAGATGGCCATGAATGGGCAAGCTCAACCCTGCCCAACTTGGAGGGGAAGCCCTGCAGGTAGTGGGGAGCCCAAGTCCTCCCTGAATACCACCCTGATCTGCCCAGGCTCAGCTCTGCTCGTCGTGGCCTCTTTCTCCCCTCCTTCCATGCCCCAGGCCCAGACTCCCAGCAAGGTCCTTTGCTTGGGCTCAGCCACCCGAGGCCGTCCCGGCTCTGACGGATGCTGTGCTTCTCCCGTCACGTTACGCTACAGGAGCGAGACAGTCCCTAAGGAGACAACACAACGCTGATTTGATTATAATGGGATGTCTCTGGATATTGATAGTAAATGTGCCTTTTCCTACAAAGGGCAATCAATATTTGAAGCAGAAATCTCCCAGGCACTCCTGAGACTTCAGCCTCACGACTGCTTCTCCATAAAGCACATCAGCGTCGCTGCTTTTGTGTTCACTGGGCTCCAGAACACAGTAAAACTGCCTTAGGACTCAAAATAAATAGGGAAATGCAATGAAATTAAATAAATGAAATGAAAATAAATGAAATGCAATGAAAGCCTGGCTTGCAAGGGAAGAGTGGGGCCGAGTGCCGGACCGGCTCAGGACAGCTCAAGAAGCAGAGGGGCAGGGAGGAGTGACTGAGGGGCTGCGGGGCCAAGTGGGAAGGGAGGAAAAGTGAAGTTGGGGGGGGGCTGGAGGGGCGGGAACAGAAGGGCTGGGAAGGCAGGGAGCTCCCTCTCTCCCAGGTTGGTGTGCTCTTGCCAAGCGTGGACACTCGCTTCTACATGGCAGATAGTTTATTGCTCCCTTTTCCTCTGTGGGCTCTTGCAGGGCTGCCAACAGGTCCCGATCCTCCTGCCTGTCCTGCTTGCCCTGGGCATCCCTTCACTTGATCGGCAGTCGCAGTGCGGGGCGCCAGCCTTGCTGCTGGGCATGCGTCGGGTCAGGGCCCCTGGTGCCCACCATGCTGTGTTTGCTGCATCCTCTGTGAGCTGGTTTCCCTTTAAGATGGATTAAACTGTTTTCATTACATTTCAATTACTCTCTGCAATCCTTGGCACTTCCTTGAGACATGGGGTCAGGGAAAGGAAAAACCCAACAAGCCTCTTCCCCGCCATCTTTTTAATTTGGAAGGATGAAAAAGCTTGAAATTAAATCTCCCAAATCCACGATCCTGCAGCTTGCAAGCCGGGCAAGGGCTGTCTCCCAGGACAGCTGCCCGGTGCCCCTGCTGTGTCCCCCCGCCCCGAGTCAGGCCCACAGCGAGGAGGTAGACGGCCCCCGACCACAGGGAGGGCACCCAGAGTGGTCGGCAGGAGCAGGGGCTGCCAGGACGGGGAGAGGATGCGTCCCTGAGCCCGGGGGAAGGGGCTGGTTTTGCTGCATGGTCCCATTACCTTCCTTCCCTCAGCTTGTGTTTCTTTGGGGTTGCCCTTCCTCTTCCCAGTGGCTCAGAGGTCTCAGAGGTGCAGCGGATGACCTGATCTGATTTATGGCAGTTTTGTGCGTCCCAAACCACGCTGAACCCCAGCTGGGGTCAGCTTCCTCTTGGGCACGGTTTGCAGCAGCAGCACTGGAGTCGCCTGCGTGCAGGCTCAGACTGGCTGCACTGAATTCCCTTACAGCAGCACCTCCTGCAACATACACCTGCAGCTCCGGACACCGAGCAGCACATGGAATCTCAGATCATGCAGGAGATGACAGAAGCCTGAGGAAGCTTCCTGCTCAGCAGGGAGTCCTCTCCTCTCCTCCCCTGGCTGAGCACTGCCGATGTTTCCCTCCTGTAGGACCCACAGCTGCCGCACTCGTCTGCTGTGAGTGGGAGAAGGGGCCGGCCCGAGGGCTGACGAAGCTGGTGGGAGATGGTTCACTCCACTTCAGGAAGACTGAATCACATCTTCATTGCAAGCTGAAAAGCCTCGGTTGTTGTGAGAGATCCTTCAATGACTGCAAATATTTGCTTTTCTGTCTCTTTTTACCAGTAAAGAGATTAGGCTGGCCCGAACTCTGGGCAGAGCAGGAGATAACAGAAAGGAACCGGATGGAGAAGAGGAGACAGCTGCAATGCAGTGTAGAAACTAGCAAAACAATGATTTCCCAGCTGTCTGTCCTGTCCTCACTCTCACGTGCCTGCCCAGCTTATGGCTGTCCATCCAGCCAGTCGCCCACCCAGGCAGCATTTGGTGAGCCCTTGAAATTACGGTTTGTAACTCCTGGCAGAAAGTGTGAGCGAGAATTCTGTCAAAATGTCACCCAGGGCAGCACCAGGGCAGAAGTCCAATGAGCTGACCTGGAGATGTCCGTCTGTCTTTGCAATCCTACAAAGCTCTGAAGTTTCTGCTGTCCATCTGGGATATCTCTGGTGGCAGCTCCAGCCTGTGACATCTTGTCCTGTGCAGCCTGCACATGGAGAACAGATCTCCTTCCTCCTTTCCACCTTTGGAGAGTAGCTCCACGTCCCTTGGAGGTGCTCCACCAAGCTATGCACTGTGTCCTGGAGAGGATGGCTGCCCAGGAGATACTGGCCCCAAGTCTGTCCCCGTCTCCCCACGGTAATTCCTCCCCTGTTGCTGTGGTGAGGGCAGCAGCCAGAGGCCCACTGCTCCACGGGGGCAGCTCCTTCCCTATGCTGAACAGACTTGAGCCCCAAGACACAAAACAATGAAGCCTGGGAGGCCTCTGTGCTTGTAAGAGGGCAGAGCACCTCCTGCAAGCCAACCACATTAGGGGCCACCGGCTTTGATTAGCTCCTGTGCTGGGGCTCTGCACCACAAGGGACTTGGGCAAACCAGCTGCCACTGCCCACCATGCCTCCATGTTAACTTTTGGGGTGGAGGTGGGTTTCCAGGAGAAACTACCCTTTTTCTCATGTCTTTGGGTTCCCACGGGCCAAATTCCTGACTTAAATTCTGCAAACTCACCTTAAACCAGCTTATACTGAGGGCATGGAGAAGACAGGGCAGAGGACAGGGCAATCTCTCTGCCCTCTCTCAGCGAGGAGGGGTCGGGAGGGGGAAATGCAGTACCTCACCCTGCCAGCCCTGCCTCGCCTCGCTGCTTTCTGCTTCAGTCCATTCCCAGGATTTCGCTTTGCAATCAGCTGGTGTTTACAAGTCGGATGCGCAGCGGAGGCAGCCAGTGTTGGGCATCACCCGGCGGGGCTCGCTCCTTCTCGCCAAGCCTGGGAGGGCACAAGGAGCTCCGAGAGCACCTCGATGTTCACCTGGATTTCTGTCCTTGTGCACGTGTGCTGAGACTGCGGCACGAGGGCAAGCAGACGTCTGTGTGGCTGCAGATTGTGTGTGTGTGTGTGTTCGGGTGTTGTTGCCAGCGGTGTGCACGGTGGAGACCCAGGTGCGGGGGATCAGGCTTGCCCTGCCAGGCGCTGGAGGTGGCCCCGAGGGAGGTCGGACCTACCTCTGCAGCTTTCACGGTGTGAGGGACTGCAGTCTGCACGCGGGTGCTTCTGCTCCTGTAGAAACTGGGGAGCTGCGAGCACTGGCCTGGCGGCTGTGTTTCACCTCCCACGGCCGGCAGTGGGTGCAGGCTCTGTGCTGCCTGTGATCCCTTCTACCATGCCCGTGGCACACATCTTCCGTGCAAGAAGTCCATGTCCTCTCCCTGGCCGCCCTCCTCTGCAAACACAGCCACGGCTGCCCTGACTGAGTGGCGCCTCGATCCAGAAACAGGCACTTAGAAGAGCTCTTCTTTCTCCCCACAGTCACAGCTGAAAGCATCATTCTTCCCTTCCCTTGCTTCCCTCTCCTCTCTGCCTCCCCCTCACATCTCAGCCAGATTTCCTGCTGTTCCCACCAGCAGAGCTTTCCAACAGCTTCTAAGTTTGTTCCCTGTGGAAACACCAAAGCTGCTGCCCTCACGCTGCATGCCAGCCCAGGGGCCTTCGTCCTTGCTAAACGGCAGGAGGAACCTACCACCTCCCAGCAGAGCTCAGCGCTCTCATCGTCACCTCTTTCATGTCCCGTCTAAAGAACATAATGCACCACAAAATCACTGCACCTGCGCAGAAGAACATCAGGCACCAGACACACAGCCAGACCTTGGCCCAAGCGGTGCCAGCAAGAAGCCAGAGACCCTCTTGCCAGGCCTCTTGGCTGGCGTTTATATAAGAATCACAGACTTGTTTAGGTTGGAAGGCATCTCTTGAGATCATAACCTTCGAAGCAGGGTTCGCCTGAACAGGACTGGTTGGGGAGGGACTTGTACTGCTGAGGCAGGGCTGGCCGCAAAGGGCCAGGAGGCCATTCAGGTGCTGCTCAGGAGGGGCAGGTAGGAGCATCAGGAGAAGGAGCAGCCTGTAAAATGGGACTGCTCAGCACACAAGTCCTCCAGAAGGAAGAAACCCCTTTCCTGATGGGGCTGCAGGCATCCTTTGGAGTCAACTAGTCCTGCCCTCTGCTGATCAGCTCCTCCAGGGCTCCTTGTGCCATAATATCTCCCACGTAAACCTCAGCCCAGCCATCCAAGCTGGCTGCAAACACATGGGTGGCTTTTATATATAGAAACCTAGCAGCGTGCTAATAACTAGCTAGATAAGGAATAAATGATTCGCAACTTGCAGAAGAAAAATGACTCCCCTCACCCTGCCGCAAGAAGCTTAAAAAATTGTATACTGTGGCGTAGGTGACGTCGGTCTGCCTACACGCATGAATTCAAATGTTCCCTGAATTAGCAGGAACACTTCATGTGGCATTCAGCGAGGGGGGCCGCCGGCTTCCAGGGCGTTGCATTAATGATGATTCAAAGAGTTCAGAATCTAATCACAGGGGATAAAAATAGCCAGCTTCTACTTAGAACAATTCATTATACAACAGACCTTCCTCCAGCCTCCTTCTGCCGCTCGCTTCTCCCCGGGAAGTTTCCCACTGCTGCCGGGCAGCTTCGTCCCAGGGGCAGAGCGGGTACCGCGGTCTGAACAGCAGGCAATGCTGCCCGTCCTGGGCTGATGAGAAGAGCTTAACCCAGGGTTTCCTGAGGAGCACCTGTGGGGTTAATCTCGCCTGGACTTTCCCACTGAGACGTGTGACAGCATCACCGGGAAAACCAAGGCACACCTGCCCCTTCCCCCTCAGTCTCCGTACTGCAAGGGAGGGGAGACAGGGGCTTCCAGCGAGTCATGTGTCTCGTCTACCTGAGATGCCTCCGTAGGAGATGCGTAAATTGCTTTACGAGGGCCAGTCTGCCCGTTCCCTGAAGGTGTCCCAGCGGGCTCGCCCAGCCCATCTACAAATGGCCCTCTATAGACAGATGGGAGCAGCCTCATGTTCACAAGCCCTGGTCCTCGTGGGGGACTTCAACCACCCCGATATCTGTTGGAGGGACAACACAGCAGGGCATAAGCAATCCAGGAGGTTCCTGGAATGCGTTGATGATAACTTCCTTCTCCAAGTGACAGAGGAGCCAACAAGGAGAGATGCTGTGCTGGACCTTGTTCTCACCAACAAGGAGGGGCTGGTGGGGAATGTGAAGCTCAAGGGCAGCCTTGGCTGCAGTGACCATGAAATGGTGGAGTTCAAAATCTTTAAGTCAGCGAGGAGGGTGCACAGCGAGCTCACTGCCCTGGGCTTCAGGAGAGCAGACTTTGGCCTCTTCAGGGATCTGCTTGGTAGAGTACCATGGGATAAAGCCCTGGAGGGAAGAGGGGCCCAAGAAACTGGTTAATATTCAAGGATCACCCTCTCCAAGCTCAGGAGCGATGCCTCCCAACAGAGGGGAAGTCAGGCAAAAACGCCAGGAGGCCGCATGGATGAACAAGGAGCTCCTGGCCAAACTCACACACAAAAAGGAAACCTGCAGAGGGTGGAAGCAAGGACAGGCAGCCTGGGAGGAATACAGAGACATTGTCCAAGCAGCCAGGGAGCAGGTTAGGAAAGCTAAAGCCCCGACAGAATTAAATCTGGCCAGGGACATCAAGGGCAACAAGAAAAGCTTCTATAGGTACGTCGGTGATAAAAGGAAGACTAGGGAAAATGTGGGCTCTCTCTGGAAGGAAACGGGAGACCTGGCTACCCGGGATATGGAGAAGGCTGAGGTACTCAATAACTTTTTTGCCTCAGTCTTCACCCGCAAGTGCTCTGGCCACGCTGCCCAAGTTGCAGAAGGCAAGGACAGGGACTGGGAGAATGAAGAACCACCCACTGTAGGAGAAGATCATGTTTGAGACCGTCTAAGGAACCTGAAGGTGCACAAGTCCATGGGACCTGATGAGATGCAGCCGCGGGTCCTGAGGGAACTGGCGGATGAAGTTGCTAAGCCACTCTCCATCATATTTGAGAAGTCATGGCAGTCTGGTGAAGTTCCCACTGACTGGAAAAGGGAAAACATAACCCCCATTTTTAAAAAGGGAAAAAAGGAAGACCCGGGGAACTACAGGCCGGTCAGTCTCACCTCTGTGCCCGGCAAAATCATGGAGCAGGTTCTCCTGGAAACTATGCTAGGGCAGATGGAAAATAATTGATGAGGTGATTAGTGACAGCCAACATGGCTTCACTAAGGGCAAATTGTGCCTCACAAATCTGGTGGCCTTCTACGACAGGGTTACAGCGTTGGTGGATAAGGGAAGAGCAACTGACGTCATCTACCTGGACTTGTGCAAAGCATTTGACACTGTCCTGCACGACATCCTTGTCTCTAAATTGGAGAGACATGGATTTGCCGGATGGACCACTCGGTGGATAAGGAATTGGCTGGATGGTCGCACTCAAAGAGTTGTGGTCAATAGCTCTATGTCCAAGTGGGGACCAGTGACGAGTGGCCTCCTCAGGGGTCGGTATTGCGACCGGCGCTGTTTAACATCTTTGTCAGCGACGTGGGCAGTGGGATGGAGTGCACCCTCAGCAAGTTTGCCGATGACACCAAGCTGTGTGGTGCGATCAACATGCTGGAGGGAGGGGATGCCATCCAGAGGGACCTTGACAGGCGTGAGAGGTGGGCTCGTGCGAACCTCATGAAGTTCAACAAGGCCAAGTGCAAGGTCCTGCACATGGATCAGGGCAATCCCAATCACAAATACAGGCTGCGTGGAGAATGGATTGAGAGCAGCCCTGGGGAGAAGGACTTGGGAGCGTTGGTTGATGAGAAGCTCAACATGAGCTGGCAATGTGCGCTCGCAGCCCAGAAAGCCACCCGTGCCCTGGGCTGCATCCCCAGCAGCGTGGCCAGCAGGGCGAGGGAGGGGATTCTGCCCCTCTGCTCCGCTCTGGGGAGACCCCCCTGCAGTGCTGCGTCCAGGGACACGGACCTGCTGGAGCGGGGCCAGAGGAGGCCACAAAAATGATCTGAGGGCTGGAGCCGCTCTGCTATGGAGACAGGCTGGGAGAGTTGGGGTTGTTCAGCCTGGAGAAGAGAAGGCTCCGGGGAGACCTTCCAGCAGCTTCCAGTCCCTAAAGGGGCCTACAAGAAAGCTGGGGAGGGACTTTTGACAAGGGCCTGTAGTGATAGGACAAGGGGTGATGGCTTTAAACTGAGAGAGGGGAGACTTAGATTAGACATAAGGAAGAAATTCTTCCCTCTGAGGGAGGTGAGGCCCTGGCACAGGTTGCCCAGAGAAGCTGTGGCTGCCCCATCCCTGGAAGGGTTCAAGGCCAGGTTGGATGGGGCTTTGAGCAACCTGGTCTAGTGGAAGGTGTCCCTGCCCGTGGCAGGGGGGTGGAACTAGGTGATCTTTAAGGTCCCTTCCAACCCAAACTGTTCTATGATTCTATGATTCTGTGATTCTGTGAAATCCAACTTCCAGGCAGCTAACGCCAGATGAAGCAAATCCCAGTGTAGGCTATGTTGGCATACGAGCTCAAGAAAATGTACAGTACTAATTTCTCAACACTACTGAGTCCCATGTCACTGACGGAAGGATCTCCTCACATCTCACTTCATGTGTGAATAAGCGGTTTGTGCCTTTTTAATGAGGAATCTGTATACAGCTCCCGAGGCCTCATGGTAGCTGTATAGTGCCCCGCAGCCCTGGGAGCCTCGGTGCATGCCTGTGGTCTCCTGCTTCTTCTTCAGGCAAAGGGACTCTCTGCTGGGACTGCCAGATGATGCCCACTGGGGTGACGGGGAGGGACGGGATCTGACTGAAGCCAAAGAATAATTTTTCTTCCTCATATGCTCTAGATAATATTTTTTTTTTTTGTAGCAGCACAACAAAGTGCTGTGAAAATCAATGGCTGCAATATGACAAAGATTTTTGACTTCAGGTGTTGACTAAGCTGGAGGAGCAGATGAACTCTTGAGAGACGGAGAACTTATTTTCATGCAAATGTCACTGGTAATATAATGAACTCTCAAGGGAACAAAACCCCAGAAACTTTACAACCTATTTGTCTGTCCCTAAATAGAAGTTGCTCAAAGTTCTCCAGAAGATGGGATCTGCTCTGAAGGAGGAAATGCAAAGCATTAAGTAGGTCAAATGAGACAAATGAAGGCAAGATAAGAAAGGGAGTATTTCCAGAGGAGAGCAGGAGAGCAGATGAGATGGAGTGGAAGGACCAGGGCAGTGAATAAGGGTCACTGTCTTCTGAAACCTACCTGCAGTCTCTGCTCTTTTACAGGGCATTTGGGGCACATGCTGGTGACAACATGGTGCACATTCCACCTTGTCTGGAAGAGCAGCTAATGAGACCATTTGGGACCAAACCAGATTTGTTCTGGTCAGTGATGTTCAGGAGGCCTGGGGGGGGGGGGTGTGTTTGCAAAGCCCTCCATGGAGCAAGCAGAGGGTGAAAAGCACTTAACATGGCTGCCCTCGACCTTACTTGTGCTGTGACTTCCAGGGATGGAGGTTGTCCACACTTGCACTGAAACCTTGCGACACAGAAGAAGGCAGGCCACTCTGCTTGGCCTTCTGAGCTACCACCCTGCCCCAAACTGCCAGCCAGATCCTCCTGTCTCACTGTGCTACCAGAGAGAGCAGCAGCCCCAGGACCGGGGGTACCGACGACTAAGCAGATGAGGAGGAGGTAAGGACAGCTGGGACAGGCTCCTTGCCCTAGTGGTTTGTGGCACAGTAGTAACAGGGTGCTCCGAATGGCGATGGCTGTTTCTGCTGCGCCACCAGGTCTCTGCAGCTTTGCAAGGATGTTGTGTTGCTCCAGGGCAGACGTTCCTGTTGCCTAAACATCCAGATGAAGCTAGGTGGGGCCCTGCCTGCATTTGGGATGCAGGATGGAGATGCTCTCCTGCGGAGGAGTTGCTCAGTGCCTGAGGCAAAGCACCTCATGTTGCCTGAGGGTCCTGGGGCAAGGGGAAGCAGGTGGAGGAAAACCAGCAGCTCCCTCTGCCATTCCTTCCAGAGAACAGACCGAGACTCGTCTGCAGCCTCCTGTGTGCTCAAAGCTGTGGGAGCACTTCCTTTGTCTCAAACTAGGTCAGCGCGGAGGCATGACGTTACTATAGCAATCAGTATTAGATTTCATAACTTTATTCTAGTGATGCGCATGTTGCAGGATCCACTACTAGACGGAGGAAGGGTTGTCACTGAAACAGCCTCTCCAGCTCCCCTTCCCCAGCCTCCCTCTCCCTCCTGCTCTGCTGCCCCTCGTACCACAAGCACACAGCTGTGTCTGTCCACCACGTCCCCCCCTCGGCTGTTTCTGAAGAGCCCCAAAGTCATCCCTGGGCCATACTGTACCTCTCACAGCTTGCTGGGCTTGGGGACTAGGCCAGATTCAGCATCCTGTGCACCTTGTGTCCCTCTGGGCTCCAGAGCTGTCCTTCATGAAGACCTGTCAGGCAAAGAGAAGAGGGAAAATGTGCTCAGGTCACAAAGCGCAGAGTGGTGTCTTCCTGCCAAACGTCCCAGGCCATAACCCTGATGCTATAAAGGCACAACTCTGACTGACACCCAGGTTGGCTTCATTAAGTCCTAGCAAAGGCACAAGGCAAATGTGAGAAAGCATCTTATGTAAAGAGGCAGAGGCAATACCCATGGGAGGGGGGGACGATGCAGAAGTGGGTCCCACGTTCCCCTGTGTTGCACGTGGACTGAAAGGAGGGACTGGAAATCAGCTAGGTGGGGAGGAGAACATGCAAAAGCCCGGGCTCCTTGCTCAGGGGCACAGGGCTGGGGCGAGCACCTTTGTGGGAAAGTGCTCTTTGACTTTCCTCCCCTTATTTCTTCGTCATGAAATAATCCCTCAAGGAACCCCTTGCAGCCCGTGGCTGCCTTTGTTTCTCGGCCGTGCCAGGAGCTCACTGTCCTGAGCAGGGGTGGCTCTGTAACCCGCTGCGCCTCATCTTCTGGGCTGTTCTCTTTACTCTGAGCCCTGGGAGAGCAGAGTCTGGTAAGGCAGGAAGGACAATCCTGGGGATAAACCCCCTGACCGGGGTGGCAGATGGCAGCCAGTTACCTTTGGTGTGTCCTAGCTATACAGCTGCCAAAATCTGCGTCTTACTCTCACCTACCAATGCTGCTCATTAAACTTTTGCTTGAGCAGCTCACACTGTAAATCTCTTCCATCTGGTCACTAGGTGCTACTGTATTGCAGCTAAAACATTGTGCTTCTTTCTTCATTGTCATTCCCCATCGGCTACACTGCAAACAACTGAAAAAAATGCTCGCTGTATGAAAAGTAAAGTAAATAAATATGGGGAAAAAAACCCCAGTGATTCTTAATGTCCTCAAAAACCTACACATCACAACACAGAACACAGCCTGAATTATTTTAACAGTGAGATTAAATGTTATTTGGGGTTTACATCAATTAGTTTCCAAGGTAGGCTTGTGTGTATGCGTGCATGCTTTCTCTTCTGCACTGAGAAGATGCAGGCATGGTGCTGGGACAACCTGGGGAATTCAGCCTTTCGCTGCTGAGAAGCAAGGGATGGGAACAGCATGGTAACTCAAAGCGAGGAGTCAACCTTCCTTTGATGGTATTTTTTTCATTCCTAATTGAACAGAGGAGGCCATCTGGGTCTTGAGAAGGCCTGCCTGGAGCTCAAGGGGGCTTTAAAATAGGCAAACAACAGTTTCTTGACTGGGAGGATGTATGGAAAGCTGGGACAAGGATACAAACCTTGGCAATTTTTCTAGGAAAGCTGGATCTGAGTGATGGGTTTGACTCTCTGGTGAAGCAGAGGAAGACCAAACTGCTGCCCTAGTGCCGGTGATAAGACAGCAGCTCTTTGTCCCCAGAAAGGAGAGATGGGCACTGCAGTGCCCGTGAGATCCCACGCTCTCACCCTGCCACCAGCCAGCAAGAGGGGTTTTCTCCCCAGGTTAACTCATGCCTGGGGGGGTCTTTACAGACATCCCAGGTGCAATGTATGCCTGGGTTATGACAGAGGCACCATGTTTCCTTCCAAACATGCTCAACAGCCGTCCTTATAATCTGTCCCAAGGAAGCAAAGACTAGATAAATGGGCAGATACAGTGCAGGCAGAGAATAATGGTGTTCAAGAGGCATTCAGAGACTGTCATGGTGGATATCCCAACAGACAGAAGAATGGAAAGCCTGGAAAGATCAGAAGACTGCCCTCCTAAATCCAGTACAAACCCTCTTCACCTTCCCACTAGCTTTGTACCACCTGAACCCCAACAATGCAGAGGAAATGGTTAAAGGAAAGGCACACGCCCTGGGAAAGCCAAGCAGGAGACAGCTGTTGTTGACAGGGCAGTCACATATGTCCCCAGAGCTCACCTGTCTTCTACATCAAAACACTTGTTTTTTGAGTTTCTTGCTGCTGATGGGTACTCAACTGTGAAAGCCAGAGACAGACGCTCTATCCAGGAGGTACAGCAAACATGCTTCCACCTAACCAAGGAGGTCTCTGTTTTGGAGGCATCAGCTCTTGAAGACAAGGGGCAATTCCACATCCCAAACTCAGACATTCCTGAGCTCAGAGATGTCAATGAGGTTGCAGGTGGCTGCCAACAGGCCACTGCTCCCAGCACTAAATATAGTGCTGTGTGAATGTGATAGGACTAGGTATAATGTCTGGGTGCTGCAGATGGCCATGCAGCAGTCATTGCATTGACATCATCCAACCCTTTCATAGCTCTCTCCACATGAAAAGTGAATTCCAGCTACCAGTGAGTTGAGTCAGGTTTGAGCCAGTAATCCAGGCATGTAGAGCCTGCAATAGCCATTAGCACAGCCAGTATCCACGGCTAGTGCTACCTACAGCCATCCAGAGCATCAGCATCCGTCTGCCCAGCGCCCAGCAGCAAAGCTATTGCTCTCCTGCTCTAATGCCACCAGTACTGCTATGAAGGGTAACACTATGTGTCACTAGAGCCACTAATGTCCATCATGCAAGTCATCAGCATCTGCTAGCAATGCTCTCAGCACCCTTCCTGGGTGCACAAGTATCCACCACTAGCGCCCAGCATCCTGTATCACCACCAGTAGCTACTTGTGCTGGAAGTATCTCTTCAGTACTACCGTGGTGCCCACCCTGGGACCCCTTGGCACAGGGTGGCTCTGATGGGTGGGAGGAGCAGTGCCTGGGCTCCAGGCCTCCACTCACCCACCAGATTTCTCAAAATAAAAGATGCCATTGAAGCTCTGGAGGAAGAAACATTTTTGTCTGTAATACTGTTTTTGTCTTTGCATGCTACTGTTGCACTGAGAAAGCAGTGCTATAATTACCTTTAATTAATATCAGCATCAACGCCCCAAGGAAATGCAAATGAACAATTGTGCCACCAGCACAATTACATTACGTTAACTACCAGCATTCCACCTCCATCATTCCCCTCTTTCTCCCATTCTCAGGAGCAGCTCGCTCACGTCATGGCTGCTCTGTGGAAGGGGTAGGATTGGAGACGATGTGTGGAAGGACACACGCTGCTACGAGAGGTGGTGTAACCTCAGGCCAGTGGTTTGCAGACTGAGGGGAATGGTGGGAAGCAGCAGACAAGCTGGGGTCCCGGAGCTTCCAGGCAATGAAGGCACAGGATGCTGGAGGAAGCTGCCAAGGGTCCTTCCAGGGTGGTCTGCATGCTCCCATGCTGTTGTTTGCTCAGGGCTGTTCTGATGATGAACTGATCTCCCTTCCCTGCATGATTCAAGACACTTTTGGCGACCTAGGGCCTTAGATGCTCTGCAGCCAGACCTCACTGGAGAATCAGCTCATGGTTATTGTTCCTCCGAGCCTTGGTCTAGGAGAGGAGGGCTACAGCCTGCCCTTCTGTAGCCCATGTGATTCTGTTGGCCTTGAAGTGTGTCTGGAGAAGACCGTGAAGAGACTGATCTGTCGTTCATGATCCCTGGTATTGCCACCTCAGAGATGCCTGCAGCTAAAAGTGACAGAAAGAGCCAACTCTGAGTTGGATCCTATTGCCTGCTGGGGTCTCCAGGGGACGTTGATGAGGGTTTCAGTCACGACTGAGCAGTGGAAAGCACAGCCTGCTTGCATGGCAGCACGATGCGAAGGGCAGGATGGTCTTTCCATTCCAGCCAGCCACTCCTGGGGCCACACTGGTGTGGCCACAGCCTGAGCAGAGCAAGGCAAGCAGAGCACTCATGACAGGCATTCCTGGGAAGGTGTAGGTGGTGCTGGGATTCAGTTTTAGTGAAAACACCATGAAATGTTCCAGGCTCAAAAAACAGCATTTTGGGTTGGGTCTGTGTGAGAAAGGGAGGTCCCTCCCTGGCCAGTCCTTCCCCTCCCACTGCAAGGACTTTCTCCTTCTCTTCCAAACTTGAAAGAGCCTCAGTAAACTGCCCACGTCTGCTTCTTGTTAAACCTCGTGTCAGGGAACCAGCAAAGTGACCTGCCTGTGCTTCTCTATTTTGCAGCCAGCCCCATGTTGGATCCAGAGCTCTGGTACGGGAGAACGGCTGTGAGCCTGAGCGAGGATCCTGTGAGCACAGCAGGGACATCGCAGGGACGGAGGGGATGAGCAGCTCCAGCACAGGGGCAGTAAGAAACGGGTGAAGAGCGCAGCCAGGCATGCAGGCTCCCAGTGAGGGCAAGAGCTATTGAATGCAATGTTCCCCTCCTCCTGCTATCATCCCTAACTTGAGTTCCTTCTAATACTTAGATTTAGAGACTGTAAGTTCAGGTACAGTCATCACAAACCTCTGGCCTGCTCTCCTTTATGAAATAGGCCATAGCATCATTCTGTGCAAATCCAGCAACAGAAATAATGAAAATAAATATATGTGTGTTCTTGTACCTCTAATCCCATAACCATTTCTCTGGTTAAACAAATACATTGAGCTCCTTTGGGTCTCTCAGAAAGAATTAAATTTCATATGAAGGATGCTTGGGGCCTGATTTGAGAGCTATCACCGCCTCACATTCAAGAAAGGAGAAAAGGATGCTGTGGAGACAGTGGAGAGCACAGATGAGATATGGCTGTTCATAAGTGAAGAGATTTGTAGCCAGTATTAAGATTCTTCTGAAGGAGGTATGAATGGAAAAATATGTGTGGAAGCACCAGAGGAAACAATCGAGCAAAGGTGGGAAGAGTGGCAAAGTCCTGCTGAACCATGAGGAACGTGTTCCTCTCTCCGAGCCCAGAAGGGTGGTGCTCTGCAAAGGTCCCCGCACAGATGACTTGTCAGCAGAAGAGTTGCGTTCGGGTCATGGGAGGAGGGAAACGAGGTTACAGCACATTGCACGTGCTGTTCCTCTTCCTGCTCTCCCAACAGGAAGGTACCCTGAACACAAAGACAATGCACACTAATCTTGCCTAAGATTTATGGAAGTTGAAGCAAAAGGCTGAGGCAAAAGATCCACCCACCGTGACCATTGACTCCTACAGGGTGTAAAAGACCGATCCAAAACCCGCATCATTGTCAATCAAGAGGAACCTCAGAGACATAGTGGGGACCCAACAGCAGCACTCCTTTAATTTTGTACACAGGTGAACCTGGCAAGACCACCTGGACATAAGCCTTGGAGCTTGCAAGTACATGAAGGAGAAAGACTTCAGAGAGAATGAGTTAGAGTGACTGAAATCTGTTTCATTTGAAAGAAATCCCACCCTCCCTTCCAGTGAGGTCTTATATTTTACTAAATAAACACACAGACAACTAGGGTCTGCTCTGCCTGACTAGAGACTGAAGCTTGGGCAGGCCAACAGCACCAGAGAGAAGAGGTGGGAACATCGTTCCCTGTGGGTGGAGGTCACCAATTTTTAGCATGGGAACAGCAGAAAACAGCTCGGAGGCTCCTGGTGGAGGAATGGGAGATGGAGCTGGGTGGAACAGAACTGAGTGTCTCCGGTCCACGCAGTGCGATAGTCACGCCCGCAGCGGCACTCAGCAGGGAAGATGGATGCTGACCAGCGGGGTGGCACGTTCCCTCCCCAGGGCCCAGATACACTGGGTGTCCACAGCGCTGGGGAGCCTGCAATTGCTGAGGAAGGATTCACTAATCCTCGCTAACGATGCACCTCGCAGGCAAGAGCTCCCGGGCGTGCAGCGGGCAGTGGCGGGGCCGGGCGTGCGGAGGCTCTGCTGGGGCAGCTCTGCAAGAAGGCGGCTCCTGCAGCAGTGCCCAGCTGGCAGCGTGAGAGCGTGAGCTGGCAGGGGCCGGTGTGGTGCAGGGCTCCAGGAGATGCTGTTCATGATGGAAGACCTTCCTCTGAGGGCATGGGGAGCAAGGAGGGTGTGGGACAGACCCAGTAGGATGTGAAACAATGAAGGAGAAGGGCAAGTAGGAGGGACTGAGGAGCTTTCATTAGCATGACATCATGATGTTGAGAATGAAATTGGTCCAGACAGCAGGGGACTTGTAGAGAAGAAATTATTTAATTGCCTTCACACCGATGCCAAGGAGCCTGGATAATACACTCTGCTCACATATGGACATGAATTCGACCTAGTTGTGCTCCCAAAATCTGCCTAGGAGCGTCACATAATTGGAGTGTTAAAATCAGCAAATGTTAAAATCAACACCTTCAGGGAGGAATGAGGGCGCAAAGAGGGGCATTGAATGTCATGGCGGGCAAGGTCAGCTTTTTGAGTCATATCTGCCCACAAAGCTTACAGATCTGTGTCCTAGCAGAGAAAGCAGAAGATGGAGAATGTATGGGGCCTTCCACAACCCACCAGCTCATCCCGGTGAGCCTCACAGCCTGCTCTGCAAGCATCTTTGTGACACGCATGGAAAAGAGGTTGCCTTGTTATGAGGAACTTAACTGGAGAGACTTGTGCTGAGAACTGTATCCTAGTATGACCCCAAGATGGGACTTGGGGACATGGTGGCTAAGCAGCTGGACACAAGACATCTGTACAAAATGATGGTTAAAATGAGACTCTGCCTCGGTCAGTGAAGCACGCTGCAGTAGAAGCAGGGCCTGTGTGTGGCACAGAGAGTATCTTACTAGGAAAGAGCGTTCTTTTCTGGCAGCTTGATATCTGGGAGCACATTGATAAACTGGAGATAGTTTAGAGAAGAGCCACAAGAACTGCACGATGGGGCTCACACCGGGAGACGCCAGGAACACAAGCAACTTAACTGCAGACCACCAGTCCTTCACAGAGGGCTCTTCAGCGCTGCAGCCAGGACCCCACAGGCATCCTGGGGCAGGCACCTGAAGATGGTTCAGTCTAGACCAGAAGCAAAGAAAGGTTTTATTTTTAACGAACAAGAGCAATTGGCCATTAAAAGGATTACGCTCTGCTGAGCATAGCAGTGCATTCGCCATCATGGGCAAGAGTTCACCTGGGAGGTTTTTCCCAAGATGTTTAGTTCAAATACAGTTCTGAGACCTGAAGGATAAACAAATTCAGGGATTTCTTCCTCAGTTGCTATTATCTTTCCAAAAGTGACTGTACTTCTGGTTTGGGGCGCTGTGATAAATGGGACACTTACAGAAGTTCAGGGCCCCTGATTTCATGGTTACATCTTCCAAGAGACAGACCAGATTTATGGCATTTTTTTCCTTAAAAATAGCACTGGGAGTACCACAGACAGAGAACAGCATCAGATGGACAAGTCATCCCGGTACTGCTCATCCCATGGGCAGGAGGGGTCAAATGCCAGACCCTCTATTGGGCCAGGAAAGGCAGTGGGGAACTCCCCTGCTCCAGCTAGGTGTTGTGGAGAGGTCTGGGATCCCCTGCTCGTTGGTCCCCGGGTGGCCTCTCTCCTTTGAGACGCAGCCAGCAGCATGGGAGAGAGTCCGTGAAGGGCTGGGAAATGCATGGATGCAGGTACAGCTCGGCGCAGGGAGCTGCACTTGCCCAGTCTCTCGTGGGAACCTGGCGTGGGCCACAGACAGGCCACTGCCCCAGGTCACCCCTGCTGCCCTGCCCATCCTGCAGACAGCACCTCAATGCCAGCGGGAGGCTCTCAGCCTTTCTCGTGTGGTGAATGCTTTCCCGTGATAGTTTCCACCCTTCCTGCAGGTTTTTTCCTCCCCTAAAGCCTGAGCTGAGGCCAGGGGAGAGAGTGTCTGGCACTATGGGAGAACATGACTGGTGATGCTCTGGCACCCGGATATCACCTCTTCCAAGAAACTCCACGTTCCCTCCAAGCTACCACCTGACTGACCTAGAAGGAAGGTGTGAACACCGTCAGCAGTAACACCAGCCATGCAAGGAAAACAAACAGCTGCCTCCACCTCTTGCTGATGGACCAGGCTGAGAAAGGGATCTGCACTAGCTGCTCACCAGTGCAGAAGGACCAGGCTTGAGCCGGGGAGAGAGGATGAGGTGAAACCCCTCTGGGGGCTGCAGGGCAGGCTTAGAGCACCACAAACATTGACTACAGCCCAAGCCTAGGCACTACATGGGTTGCAGTGGTGGCTGTGCACCTGGAAGAAGTTTTCCAAGAAGGTTATGCATGACTGGAAAAGGATGGGGGCACATTGACCCAAAGAAGAGCAGAGTCACCTGTGCCTACAGCTGCACTTACACTAAGCCATGGATTGGCACATGCTCACTGTCTCTGCTAGCTCTTATTTTAACCTTCGTCGGTGGGATAGCCAGCCAGAGCTGAAATGTGGCTACGGAGTAAAGAGAAGGCCGGAGGAGCTGGCTTGGAGCCACCTCCTTTGCTGCCCAGCCTGTTCCCAGCCTGCGTCTCTGCAGTGTCTGTTCTCGCTGGTCTCCTCACCCAGGGAACTGAGGAGCCTGTTCCTGGTTGGGGTCTGAAGGGGTTTCCTGCTGCAAAGTGCCCGTGTCCTGACCACGCTCACTGAGCTCCACGGGAGGAAGACCTTCTCTCCCATGGCAGAGAAGACCTGAACGATCTGCCCTTGCCACTGCTCCTTGCTCCCTGCCCTGACACTGCTCGTCTGCTCAGGCTAACAAGAGATAAAGAAAGAGCAGCGTCTCTCTGGGGCTGGACACGATCAGCCATGAGTGGCTGATATGGCCACTCAAAATTTCAGCAAAAAATCCCTAAACCAGGTCTGCCACACAACCACTCATGTCAGAAAGCCCCATGACTGCGTAGCTCCTGCTGAGAAGCCCTTAGCTTTGTCCCTTCACCGGCTCTGGTGACCCACTGTGCTACTGAGTGCTCCAGCAAAGCTCCTGCCATGACTTCTGGGATAATCTGCATCACCTAACTGGGTGCCACTGAGGCAGAAACACTCGGACCTTCCTGGGGCAGGTCTCTGCTCCGTGCTTCTCGCCTGAGCTCTGCTCCGACGTGGCCACCGGCTGCATCTTTGCAAGGGATGGAAAAGATGAAGAACATGGAGAAGTCACCTGTGGCAAGCCCAAGTAAGGGCAGACCACGCTGGTGTCTAGCAGCCAGCCCAGAAAGCGAGGGGGCAAGTGTGCGTGCATACCCCGCTCTGCGTGTGGTGCTGCTCGGGTCGCGTGGCTGGGAGCGGGTCGTGCTGTGTTTGACCAGCCTGGCCCACGGCACTCGCTGTTTTGCGGTGCGGTGCTGCGCTGCCTGCTGTCACACCGACAGCCACCGACTGGCACTGCCTCGCGGCGGATCGATTTGCTGCGGCTCCTCGGGATGCGCTGGGCTGCGGGTTCGTGCTGGATGAGAGGATGTGCGACGCTGACCAGGGCTGCTTCACGCGCCCGCCACTGCTGAGCAGCGGTGTCCTCTCTGTGGTATGGGGGATGCTGTCGCTCTGACAGCAAGAACAGCTCTGCAGGTGCCTGCCTTTAACAAGATGAGTAATTCCCTTTCAGTCCTTTAATCAGTCACTTTTAATTAGTGTGCCAATTGTTTTTTCCTTAGCAAACAGCTCTTTCAAGAAGGGTTTTTGCTGCATCTGCTACGTTGGGAAAACACTGTTCCCAGAAGGGACTGTGTCTTAGCTCTTTGGCAGGAGGTTCCTCCCATGGAGGCTGTAGGACTGGGCTCGCGTGCGGAGCATGGCATAGGTCCTGCTCATCCCTGGCCCACACCGGGGATGAGCACCCAGCAGAGAAGCCACTTGCTGCTCTCAGGCTTTTGTGTGGCTGTAAAAGAGGTGGTCACCTCAACTTGGGATGACTATTTTCCTGACTCCAGTAGTGTTTAGCCACAACTGGCTGTTGCCTTGCTGAAGCTGTGCATCTTCGACACGCACAAGTCTATGGGGCCGGATGGGATCCACCCAAGGGTGCTGAAAGAGCTGGCAGAAGTGCTCATCAAGCCACTCTCCATCATTTACCAGCAGTCCTGGCTAACTGGGGAGGTCCCAGTTGACTGGAAGCTGGCAAATGTGACGCCCATCTACAAGAAGGGCCGGAAGGAGGATCCGGGGAACTACAGGCCTGTCAGCTTGACCTCGGTGCCCGGGAAGGTTATGGAGCAGATCATCTTGAGTGCCATCACGCGGCACATACGGGACAACCGGGTGATCGGGCCCAGTCAGCACGGGTTTATGAAAGGCAGGTCCTGTCTGACCAACCTGATCTCCTTCTACGACATGGTGACCCGCTTAGTGGATGAGGGAAAGGCTGTGGACGTTGTGTACCTGGACTTTAGTAAAGCCTTTGACACCGTCTCCCACAGCATTCTCTTGGAGAAGTTGGCTACCCATGGCTTGGATGGGCATACTCTGCGCTGGGTAGGAAACTGGCTGGATGGCCGGGCCCAAAGAGTTGTGGTGAATGGAGTTAAATCCGGTTGGAGGCCGGTCACAAGTGGTGTTCCCCAGGGCTCAGTACTGGGGCCAGTTCTGTTCAATATCTTTATCAATGATCTGGACGAGGGGATCGAGTGCACCCTCAGTAAGTTTGCAGATGACACCAAGTTGGGAGGGAGTGTTGATCTGCTGGAGGGCAGGCAGGCGCTACAAGGGGACCTGGAGAGGCTGGATCGATGGGCCGAGGCCAATTGTATGAGGTTCAACAAGGCCAAGTGCCGGGTCCTGCACTTGGGTCACAACAACCCCAGGCAACACTACAGGCTTGGGGGGGAGTGGCTGGAAAGCTGCCCGGCGGAAAAGGACCTGGGGGTGTTGGTTGACGGCCGGCTGAATATGAGCCAGCAGCGTGCCCAGGTGGCCAAGAAGGCCAACGGCATCCTGGCCTGTATCAGAAATAGTGTGGCCAGCAGGAGTAGGGAGGTGATTGTCCCCCTGTACTCGGCCCTGGTGAGGCCGCACCTCGAGTACTGTGTTCAGTTTTGGGCCCCTCACTACAAGACAGACATTGAGGTGCTGGAGCGTGTCCAGAGACGGGCAACGAGGCTGGTGAAGGGTCTGGAACACAAGTCCTATGAGGAGCGGCTGAGGGAACTGGGGATGTTTAGCCTGGAGAAAAGGAGGATGAGGGGAGACCTTATTGCTCTCTACAACTACCCGAAAGGAGGTTGTAGAGAGATGGGGGTTGGTCTCTTCTCCCTAGTAACAGACAACAGAACAAGAGGAAATGGCCTCAAGTTGCGCCAGGGGAGGTTTAGATTGGACATTCGTAAAAACTTCTTTACCGAAAGGGTTGTCAGGCATTGGAACAGGCTGCCCAGGGAGGTGGTGGAGTCCCCATCCCTGGGGGTATTCAAAAGGCGTTTAGATGAGGCCCTAAGGGATATGATTTAGTGGGGGACTTGGTAGTGATAGGTTAATGGTTGGACCCGATGATCTTGGAGGTCTCTTCCAACCAGAACAATTCTATGATTCTATGATTCTATGATTCATTGGTGGCTCCTGCCCGGCTTTGCAGTTCACCTCCCAGGCTGCCTCAGCTGGACAGTGCGACTTTCACACTGCTCTGAGCAGCATGCAGAGGTAATGGAGAACCTCACAAGTCCAGGGAGGGATTGTGTGCATGCTGCCGGAATGGAAGCATTCCTGGAGGTGCCCCATGCTGGTGGTATCCTGGTCATTGCATTTTCCAGAGGACCCAAAGACTGGCTTTCCCCTCCTGTAGTCAGAGACATTCCCCTTACTCACATCCCTTTCAGCCTTTTTTTCTCTTTTGAAACTTCCTTAGCTCTGTGCTTCTGATACCTCATGGCAGCAAGTTCCACAGGTGAATTTTGCTCGCGGAAAAAGGATCCCACCTTGATCACTTTCTGTGATGCTTTGTCCTTGTGTTAGGGAGAAAAGTACCCAAAGCAGCAGTTCCCTGCTTCTGGACATGCTCTGTTTCCCAGATCTCAGCCCTGTGAGTCCCTCTTTATTTCTTCCCATGTGAATTTTTTGGGCTAGGACAAAGTGCTGCTGCTCACTCACGAGCCTCCTGCCACCGTGCAGCTGCCCTGGGCGAGACGGGCTGAGCACCACCCCACCCCACGGGCAGGACCAGCTGAAGGCTCTCCTGCCTCTCGCACTGACACCCCTCTGCCACCTCTGCGCTCTCTGAACGCGGCTGCATGGTGGGAAGCGCACATCCCTCAGCCCCTTGCAATAAAACCAGTGCTGCGCTCCTAGAATCACCGAATTCTCCAACTACAGCTCCCTGCACACGTCTGTTAAGGTGGTTGTGTCACCTCTGCTCTGGCCTGATATCCTGCAACTGCTGCCGCCGGGGGAGCGATGGAACTGGGAACCAGGATGCTCAGATACGAGGTCTGGTTCCAAGCAATATCAATACGTTGGGTGAAGGGAATGAATTATTCGCTGCCAAATACCACAAGAGAGTCATTCACTTGCCACCTCCATCTCAGGTTAAGTCCAAACATGTCCTGGCAGGTAGGCATTTTGGGGCCCACAGAGGTGTAGGATCCAGCCTACAGCAAGGGAGGGTATAATGCAACCTAGGCAAAACTATGGAAAATGAGGTTGGAGTGGCAGTGAGGTGTATGTTCCCGGGAGGGGAGAACAGCAGAGTCTGTGGTGAGTGTGGCACCACTGCTCGGCATAGGGTTCATGGTAGGGCAGGGCCAAGTCTCGTCCTGTCAAAAAGAAGGTGCTGAGTTGGGGACATAGTGAGGAAGGATGTTGTGTCCCAGGCCACGGTCCGTGCTGTGCCCGGGTGCCTGGGGCAGGGGCACGGACCAGGCAGCTTAGGGATGGTGCAGCACGCAGCAGAAGGGAAAACTGTTCTGGATGAGGCTGCTTCCCCGAAGCTCTGCCGTGATCCTGCACAAGCAGCGTGATGCGGCACAACCAGGCACTTCTCCGCGCAAACCTCTGTGCCGTGGGCTCCACAGGCCCAGGCCAGGACTGGGATGAGGCTCCAGCCTGGTCTTCGCAGCTGGGGCACAGCCGAGCTGGGCTCGAGGTTCACCTCGCATACAGCCTCTTTGGAGGAGCACGTGGGCCAGGTCCTTCCTTCCTTCCTCTGGCGAGTGCCGCCTCGTCCACAGGCACTTTCAGAGGGAAGGTCACGCTGCAGACGGTGCAGCCCCCCCGACCAGGCCGGGGCAGCTGCATGCGCAGACGTTTTTCAGTTTCTGGCTAAACTTAGGAAAGAATTGCTTCTTCCAGGCTTTCCTGCAGTTAAATTTTTGTTTGGTTTTCCCAAGGAATTGGCATAAGAAAAGTATTTTGGGATCAGCATGATCATTTTTTGGGGGTCTATAATAAAATACTTCTTTGGGTTGGTTTGGGTTTTTTAAACTGTTCAATAATTTCGTTGTAAAATATTGCTCTTTCTTTAAAATATATCAAAACAGCATTTTCAGATTAAAAACGGAAATGTTTTTGCTTAGCAGACACCAAAATAGAAATGGAGGCTCCAAAACTTCCCCTCTTGTTCATCCCCTCTTGTTCGTTCCTGTTCTTGTTTTGAGGCCCCCAACCCCATGTTTAGCCCAAAGATCACGTATCACCATTGTGTGGTTCCCCTCACGGGGACACAGCGGTGTCCTCAGCTGCAGGGACTTGTTCATGGTTCAAGAGCGGGTATTTCCACGGTGCTCTTGGACACAAGCTGTGTGCCTGGGCGCCGGTGGCTGTAGGTCATTCAGCCCCAGGTTCAATGTAAATACCCAGGTGCTCCTTCCTCACCTCACCTCACCTCCATGTCATTGAACTCCTCCTGAGACCATCCTACATCCATATTCAACATCCAGCTATTGGGGCAGACACTGCCAGCCCTTAACCAGAAGTTTTGCTTTCATTTTCATTTGAATAACGAAGATGTGCAAACCTCAGCCTGCAGTTCCTTCGGGTGGGCTTCCCCCGCTGCCCTCGGAGGACGGCTGTCCCTCGCTCCCTTCCCCTCCGGAGCGAGGGGAAGCTCTGTTTCTCCGAGGGGCCCCAGCCACTTTCCTTTCCCTGGCCCAAGACGGGACGTCCAGGCTGACCTGGCTTCCTCTGAGTCACCAGCAAATCTCAGCTTCCTTCTGCAGGGCCCTGGAACCAGAGCCCTAATTACAGGGCAAGACTAGCGGAAACAAGCTTATTATTTACAAGGCTAATGAAAATTAATCATGCCTCCCCCTCCCTTTCTTGTGGGAACAGTCATCTTAAAAAAAGCAGATTATCAAAGCATTATGGGCGACTGCTGTGCTGGTTTTTGGCACTAGCCAGGAGATTGTGTGTGGGCTGTGGGCTTTGTTTGCAGGTCACCTGAAACTCAAGGGTTAAGAGTACCTAAAAGCCCTTGTTCTCCCCCCCCGCCCCCCGCAGGCCTCCCCTCTGCTGCTGGCCAAGGCTGCTGGCTGAGACAGGGAGCAGATGGAGCCTGCAGCCCCAGCGCGCAGCCAGGCAGGCTGTAAAGCCCTTTGGTGCTCTTCCAGGCAGCTGCTGCTTCTCCCCACGCCCGGACCCCTTTGGCATCATCTGTCTTCTTGCAAACAGGGAGCGGAGTGGGGCGCGGGGCTGGTCCCACCCCAGGGACTCACAGCCCACCCAGCCCAGGAGCCAGGGGAGTTCCCAAGGTTGGCCCAGTGGAGCCCAGTTTGCCCCATGCAGGCAAGCAGGTCTCAAGAGTCCAGTGGCTCCACACTCCAGCCTGCTGTGCAGTGCATGGACAGAGAGTAAGACTGTGTGCAAAGCCAGATGGAGGAAAACATGTCAAGGAGTAGTTTGTGTTGCACAGGTCTGGAAAAACGGAGCATCCTGTACCAAATGGAGCCGCTGGTTCTGGAGTGCATGCTGCTGGCCTCTTCTGCAGCAAAAGGATGAACGCTGTTACGTGCAAAAACCGTCACCCTCACTCAAACCATCACTGTCACTCAGGGGAAACTGAGGCATAGGATAGGGAAGGTCAGTCATGGAGACAGAGAGAGACCCCCAGGCTTTTGAACTCTGCCCAGTGCCAGCTCCTGTGGTCCCCACTGTGGAAAGAGCTCCCAGGGATGTAGTGTCGCACGCCCTGAGTGCTGAGCTGAGCCCAGAGCTGCCCGACCTGCCCCCTGTGCTGACCACATCCCCCCTTTGCCAGGCTTCAAGATCTCCACAGCCACGAGCAGCCTCCCTCTCCCCGGGGCTGCGCAGGCTGGGAGTGGGAGGAAGGCAAGGAAGGGGCACTGGGTGACCGCGCCAGGCCCTCCCCAGCCAGCTTCAGGGCTGATCGCCTGGATCAGGATCTGGGACGGAGGGAGACGAGGACAAGGCTCCAGAGCTAGGCTGAAGAGATGCTTCCTGCCAGGCCTGTCTGGGCGGCCCCGAGGGAGCGCTGCGTGGAGGAGCCTACCCCATAGCTCCTGCAGGCTACCACAATAATTAGCTGTTGCTTTGGAGAAGACAGGAAATGAGCAGGAGGTCAATTTTCAATTTCCCAGATGTGTATAACCAGTTTCTAGCAAGCAGCTTGAAAATAAATCTCCATCAGTCTAGTTACCACTTAATTAACATCACTAGCTACAACATGTATTCCCCAGCCCAGACAAAGCCGGAGCTCATCCACTATTGATGTACAACGAGACGGAGTCGGGGCTGGGGCACAGCTGGTGGGAATTCTCTAGCCTGAAATATCAGTCTTGCTGCCCAATGTGCTGGACTTGTCCTGCTCAGGCAGGGAAGCTCCGCCTCAGCTTCCCTTGTATTGCTCCGGGACGGGGATAGCTGCTGTGATCCTCCCCAGAGCTGGCTGTTTGGGGGGCAGTTGGCACGGATGACTGAAAGAAATCTGATGAAACAACTGGGGTTTGCTTCCCTTTTGCATAGTTTGGAATAAAGAAGAAAAGAGGGCCCTGTGAGTGAAACACTCTCTTGTGCTACCACTGCACAAGAAAATCTCATACTTTCCATGAGAAAATCATGCTTAGTCTTCCATAAGAAAGTGTGGTTTTGGTAAGTGAAGAGTGTTGGCCATTCCAGAGAGAGATTTTGGTAAAAATGACAATAAGCATCCTGGAGCTGTCATGGAAAATGGCCATCATGTCCAAAAGCACACAGTTTTAACAAGACCCAGCCACCAAATCTCAGCTACCAAAGCCCCACTGCTCGATGAATATTGGCTGGCAAAGCAGGCTGCAGCACGTGGACGCCGGGGTCTGGGTGCTGCAGTCTGCTGGTACCTGGGGCTTCTCCTTCCCCGACGCGGTGGAGGTGCTGTCCCAGTCATCCAGAGTTGGCGCAGCTGCTCGTTGCCCAGCACAGAGCCGGGCTGCCAGCGCCAGCCCTGGGCTCGCAGGGGCGGCAGCAGCGTGGTCAGCCCAGCCACTCTGAGCACAGACTCAGGAGACTCCCTCTCCCCAGCACCTGCACCTACGTGGTGTGCAGAAAATCAAGTACTGTTCTTGCATGGGTCCTGTCCTCAGGGTGGTTTAGGGTCTGGGTGCAGCCGAGGTGGGGGAGGGAGGGGTGACGGTGGGAGCGTGCTGCAGCGGCTCAGGCGCAGTGGGGCTCAGCCGCAGCGCTGCCCTGTAGTCTCTGGAGAGGTCACATTGTGGGCCACAAGGATGATCAGAGGAATGGAGCACCTCTCCTATGAAGACAGGCTGAGGGAGTTGGGCCTGTTCAGCCTGGAGAAGAGAAGGCTCTGGGGAGACCTTATTGCAGCCTTTCAGTACTTGAAGGGGGCCTATAGGAAAAATGGGGAGAACCTCTTTAGCAGGGCCTGTTGTGACAGGATAAGGGGTAATGGTTTTAAACTAAAGGAGGGGAGATATAGGTTGGAAATCAGAAAGAAGTTTTTCACAATGCGGGTGGTGAAGCACTGGAACAGGTTGCCCAGAGAGGTAGTAGAAGCCCCATCCCTGGAAGCATTCAAGGTCAAGCTGGACGGGGCTCTGAGCAACCTGATCTAGTGAGGTTGTCCCTGCTCATGGCAGGGGGGTTGGACTAGATGGCCTTTAAAGGTCTCTTCCAACCCAAACTATTCTATGATTCTATGATTGTGAAGGGAGTATGAGCATTGTGCTGTCCTGCCGTGCTCAGGAAACGTCTGTCCTAGCAGTGTCCTCCGCTCTTATTCCAGCCCTTCTTGCCACCGTATCAGACCCAAACCACCCCCTTAGGCATGGGAGCACAGAGAACAGCATTGTCCTGCCTTTTGGGCATGTCTTATCTCTAGCTCCTGGGAAGGGGCCCACTTGGCAGAAATAATACCTTGGACCAGCTCTCCTGATGTGCCGGTCAAAAAGTGTGGGGTCATGTCTCCTACTCAGCCCCTTGTTCTCATCTCTGCTACATGGGTTTTATGAGAAAGGTAGCCTTAAAGCAAAACCAAACCTCTTGAGCTGCAGAGCCAAGGAAAGGAGTCAGGAGACCAGATCCTGGCTAGTGGTAAGACCCACAATGACAGAGAGCCACCTTGGATGGGACATTCATGGTGAGACCAGAATGGCCTGTTCCCTGATGGGAATGACAGTGGGAGGTTCCCTTGGTTTTGGCAGAACTAGAGCCACATGAGACCTTGCGCCAGCCTATTTACAGTAGGACATTGACCCCTTGCCTGCCTGAGAAATGTCAAATGCCCTTCTGGCCCAAGTCATCCGGGGAGGGTTCGCCTCTCCCTCTGTATCTAAAGGGCAGATGTCTCCACTGAGCAGGCTGTAGCCAATTTGCTGGCAGTCACTGGGCCAGGCTCTGTATCAGTGGGCAGTGCTGCAATCCCCCTTCCCACCCACGCCGGGGAGATCCCAGGCACAGTGCATACCCAGGCAGCTAGCCTGAGCCGGTGGCAACCTCCCAGGGCTACGGCACGGAGCTGTGTGCCCAGATCCCGCCGGAGCTGAACCCTGCTGCTTTCTTCAGCTGGTCACCGTCTCTGCTTTGCTATTTACTCCCCATTGGCGAGTTCTGCTCACACACTGTCTGTCTTCTCAGCCCGGTTTGCAAGGAGGGGTAACGCCGTCCCCACCAGGTGACCTAGCGAAGGAAGAGCACGTCGGCCGTTAGCATTAGCCCAAGTGAAAAAAGGAAGGAGATAAGATGAAAGAATCCATTTCTACTCCTATCAGCACTTATCTTCAAAACACTGTGCAAACATTAACTAATTAATCCTCCCAACACTCCTGGGAGGAAGAGACATATTAACATGGCTCTTATTTTAGACGCCTGATAAACACAAAGGATAGATGGGCCAGGAGATACCAGACAGGCAAAACGGGCAGGTCATGCCAGTTACTCAGCTCTTCCTGTTGAATACTGCAGGGCTCGTGAGTCAGTGGACGTGTCCCAGGCAATCAGCCGTCTACTCACGAGGTGGAGGGTGGACAGAAGCGGAGGAGGTGGAGCGGAGGGCAGAACAGGGAGCGTTGCAGAAATACATGAGAGAGAGTAAAACTAGAGCAGAAAGGGAGGAAGATGAGCCCTGTTGTCCACGCAGACAGACAGACAGACAGACTGCCGTAAAGGCAAATGCTGCAGGACGGGGAGCTCACCAGCTCCCCTGGAAGAAGACACAGGCGAGAAGGGGAGCTGGAGGAGCACGTACAAGGGACATCCCTGAGAGCTGCCCTGGAGAGGAGCGAGGTGGAAGCCAAGGTTGATGCTTTGTCACCAAAAGACCTTCCCTCCTCAGTCTGCTCTGCCTGACCTTCAGAGTTATCCATCTCCAGTGACTTTCCTCCCCTGGAAAAGCGCGCTACCAAAGCAGGTAGATGCTGGTGTTTGGTGAAGCGCACCGGAATGGCATGGCACCGCAGCGAGCACAGGGGCTCTTGGCGGCTCACGGGGAAGACCCCCTCACCCGTGGAGCTTACCCTGGGATGTCTGGCACCCCCAGCAGCTCTTCCTGCAGGGAGAGCGGTCAAGGGGGCAGGTGCACAGTCAGAAACAAGGAAAAAATAATTTTGAGCTGAGCAGCACTAAAATTAACATTTTTTAAAGCAACCTGGAAAGTAAAAACAATTTAATTTGGGCCCAAGCAAGAGCTTTCAATTCCAGCTTTGGCAAAATTTTGTAAGTATCATAAAATGAGACTAAAAGGGAAAGAAACTCTGACACTGCTGCTGAGGAATCCTGGAGGATAGTACCGAGATAAAGCATTTCAATTTAAAAAAAACAGGATTTTGACCTGCTCAGTTTGCCAGGTGAGTTCCCCAGAAGATCTAAAAAATAAAAAGGTGGGTTTTTTCCCCACTTAAAAAAAGATTTTGTCTGAAAAATTCCACTTCTCACAGCTCTCCTGCCTGATGCAACACAGGGCATCCTTCAGTCCCTGCCTGAATCGTACGGTGACAGCGAGGGCTGCCTGAAGCCCGGGCACCCTCTGCCACCAGCGCCCACCGGCGCGGCCCCTCGGGCTGGCGATGCCTGCAGGGCACGGAGCGGGCAGCCCAGGGCACGGAGCAGGCAGCCCAGGGCATGGAGTGGGCAGCCCAGGGCACATCGGCAGCTGCCAGTGCTGATGAAGAGCGAAGGGACGGGTGACGGGGTTAGAGGAGCTCAGCAGCTGGTTGCACTCTGCCCGGGGCTGGCACCCAGGCGTGCCCAAGCCAAGGCGAGGGGAGCCCACTCCCACGCTCGGCTGCCCACGCGCGCTGCTGGCAGGGGCAGGCAGCCAGCTCTTGCCAATGCAGCGTGGCAGAGCTGGTGAGCAAAGGCTGCAGGAGCTGCTGCCTTCTGCGAAGCTGCTGGCTGGTCCAGTGGGGACCAGGGCTGGCAAACCCCAGGCTGCCCGCTGCTCTGCAGCCCTTGTGGGCAGACAGGCTGGTGTTCGGTCTTTGGGCTGAGACGAAGAGATGCAGCATTGCTCCCTGAGGCCAGCAGCAAGGGTTGGGAGAGGAGACAGTCACCAGCGGGTGACAGGACAGGGAAGCATGGGCCGGGCCTCTCCAACATCTACGGCAGATTGGTGCTTGGCACATCTTGGAGAACCTGCCAAGTCCTTGAACCCTCTCCATGGCTGATGAATGCTGAGGGGAATCTCCTGGTCCTTCCAGTCCCTTCTGTCATGCATGGCTTCAAGAGTGAGCCCACCCATGCTGTCAGCACTGCCTCTTCTGCCATTTTGTATCAAATGTCCTAATTACAGCACAGTAGTTCTAATTGCGATTATCTCTCCTTATTGCTGCAATTTATTATTGCTGGAGCACGATCATCCTGGCACTATGAATTCATGAAGCAATAACACAAGGTGGCCTCTGTGTCCAAGGTCTGTACCTGGGCTGGAAGATGCCACCCATTGGCCCCTGCAATAAGCCCACAGCCCGGGCTGGGCCAGGATGTCATATGAAGAAGCCATCATACCCCTAGCTATGGACATGTTTAGTCTCTCCTCCTAACCCCCACCTCGTGGCAGACCTCTGCAATGCTCCTGAGCCATGTGGACCAAATATCTTGGCTGTCTGCTGGTTCTTGTAATTTCTGACCATGACACCCTTTATCCTGCCTGGAACATAATAAATAGATCAAGCATCTTAATTCTCGCTCTGGAAGGCAACTTCTGTCTGCAAATTCTTAGTGTCCCATCTGAAACACGGAGCCCAGAAAGCAATGCAGCTGATTTAGCAGTGATTTTGAGAGGCCTGGTATGGGCAGGGAGCCATCTCTCCATTCCTGTTACATATTGCAGGGGAGAGATGTAAGGAGCCCCCGGGCATAACAGCCCTGCTCGCCCTGCAGCACCTCCCCACAGTGCTGATTTGTGCTTTTGTCTGAATTTCCAGCTTGAACTTCTCCAAACCTTGCACCATTTCTTGTGTCCTTCAGCTGAACTCTGTCTTTCTTCTTTACTCTGGTGTTTACCCAGTAATGCATCAATAGACGGCTGTCGCATCCCCTTTCGTTCAACACTCCAAACAAGCCTGGCATGCTCAGGATTTGCAGGCTGACTCTACTCCCTTAGGATTGGCCTCGCTGGGATCTTGCATTTAGTGCTTCCTCTACCTTCATCCCTACATCCTTTTCGAGATCACTGCGTGCCAGTATCCCACTCCCTGGTCCTGTAAAGTGTGACCTGCATTCAGCGCTCCTTGCAGCCGGCTGTTAGAAAGGACATTGGCTGCACTGAAACGTCCGTGCCAAGCAATGCAGATCCATCTGTGGAACTGCGCCGTGTTTGCCACTGGGGCTGGCGGGGGACAGGGCCACCTGCCGACAGCTGGTGCTGCTCCCCGTTCTCTGTGTCTCGCCTCCCGGGGTTCTCCTACCTACCTATTTCAGGGGATCCCCAGGGGTCTGGGATCTCCAAAGTCAAGCCAAGGTCCTGCTGTTTTCTTGGGAGTTGAGTTCAATTGGACCAGTCCAATCGCATCATGGAGAGACTTGCCTGCTGTGCCTGAAATTATAGCTGCTAAATTTTTAAACACAGCAGTATATGAAGGCCAAAAACAGAGATCAGAGGCTCTTCCCACTCGTCTGCCCACAGGTGTGGAAAGACACAGTCCGCCTGCATAAGATCTTACAGTCTCTTCACGGAGGTTTTCTGGAGATGGCTATGTCTACTTCTGGGAGGCTCAATTCGGTAAGGCTGGAGAAAACCTGCTACAGAGTAGGCTGTGCTTTTGGGGTAGACCTGGACCCGTCTCACACAGACACAGGTGCACCATGTAGAAGAATATGGTTTTTTTCTGGTCCCTCTGCATACAGAGACAGATTCCAGTATAATTAGTTCCTGCTCCTCCAGGGGCCCCGCACCAATCAAGCACTAATTGAAGGTTTCAGGTCAGCTGCCACCAGCCCAGAGACACCTCGCTATTTCTTCTGCTGTCATTCCTACACCAGCCCCAGATCTGATATTGCCTCCAGCTCTCCCTGCCTGGAGAGCTCTGCCCCATCAGGGGACTGTGCAAGCATTCAGCTACGGAGAGGAGACCCGTGGGCAGGGGACCTCAGCGCCTCATCTCGTCTTTGCCTCTGCTGAGCCAGCGACAGACATTAGCTCCTTCCTGAGAACCAAAGTGATGGGTCACGAGGAGTCTGTTCACCTGGGATGGGCAGGGAGCTTGAAGAAACCTGAGGGGTCGTGTAAGCCACTTCTGGGGCTGCAAATCTCCAGATGGGGATCTGCAGACTGGAGAGTTGGACCAAATGTGTCATTCGGGGATGACACCAAAACCCCTGACAAGAAACTCCCTGTGGTCAGGGTACCTGGACCCAGGTTTTTGGTCTCTGGGCGCTTGCTGTGTCTGACGAGTGTCCCACATATGAGCATCTGCACGGCCAAGGGAAAGGCAAGTCCTACTGTCCCAGGCAGTGGGACAAAGCGTCAACAGCCAGAAGCCCTCCTGGGCCAGACACACAACTGCCAGTGCTGGCCAGACACACGATGGCCCCACAGCAGCACTGAGCGATGCCTAGACATTGCTTACCGCCTGTTTACACCCTTCATCCCTCCATCAGTCCACCTTGGCTCCACGGGGCTCTCTCCCAGAGGTGGGAGAAAGGGGGGTGAGCTGACTCAGCCCTGCTCTCCCACCAGATCCATGCCCAGAGCCGCCTCGTGCCTGCAGGAGCCTGCTGCATCTTAACTCCTTCCCCGCAGGGTGCATCGCCTCCAGCTACGCTTTCTCCCTGCGTCCTCCGGCACCTGCACTCTCTGGCCGTATTCTCCAAGTGCCTGATTTGCACATTGTATTCATCTGAATGCCGTTTGTTGTTACAGGAAAAACAAGCAGCATTTCTGGCCTTGACGACTACCGCAGGGGCCTGCGCGCTGTCTGCCCCAGAGGCACACTGGCAGCCCGTGTCGGTGCAAGCCGCAGCTCTCACTCCAGCTCTCCGTACATATTTAGCTGTCTGTGGCACGAGAGGGGCAGCCTGAGCCTGCAGCCCCGCGGGGAACACTCCTGCGCCCCGCAGGCACGGCACTGCTCTCAGGGACGGAGAAAGAAGAGCAGCAGTGGCAGAAAGGGCGGGAACCGCAGACCTAATGAATAGGCACCTCTTATAGCAAATCTTTGGGGGATGCTATAGGGCAATAGTACGCCCCAGTGCAAGCAGCAGCAAGGGTCTCTGGCCCCTGTGTGAGCCTTGTGCTCTGCAGAGGGGCACAAAGTTCCCCATGGTTTACCTGGCCATGTCCCCACCATCCCCATGCTACAACCCAGCCCTGAACCTTCGTCAGATGTTGGTGCTCAACCCCCTGCTTCCAGGGAGGGGAACGGCCTCGGCTCAAGAGATGCACCCACCCACGGGCATGGTGCGGAGGGGATGTGCGTGGGGAGGGTTTTGGAGAGGTGAGGGGAACACCAAAAGGCTGAGCTTAAACTACAGTGGTGGAGTGCACCGGTCTGCATTCAACAGGTGCAGGCACCGTTAAGACAAAGGGGAGGCAACCAGGAGCGCAAAGCAAAGCAGCTTAAAATAGGCCAGCAGTAAAAAAAGGAATAACGAGGGCAGAGGCAAGTCACGGAGACATTCACTCTGTGACTCACAGGCAACCGAAAAAACAAGATGGGCCAAGGGCCTAGGAGGACCAACCCTGAGGGACATGCCTTGGTGAGCACCAGGGGGGAGCTCCCATGCACTGGGGCTCGGGCTTGACCGGCTGCCGGGACAGGTGGTCCGTGGGCGCTGGCTTTCCTTGCCGAGGGGCAGCTGGAGAAGGCCCCACTGGGGCCAGGTGCTGACGCCACCAGTCAGAGCAGCGGGCGATCTGGCCGTGACAAAGCTGAGGGAAGGACAAGGGAAGGATGTCCTTGGAGGAAGCTCCACCAGCCCAGTGCCTGCCCCGCTAGCCATGCTGGCCAGGCCACGGGCATGTCTGGGGAACAGCAGCCGGAGCCCCCGCCAGCCCCACTACCCACCCTCCCACTGCCCAAGTAGTGGCCGGGAGCCAGCAGCCCCCGCACACGCCGCTCCCCACTCCCGGCCGCCCCACGCGCCCACAGGGCGAGCTGCCACCCAGCCCGGTGGCTACGCTTGGCCCCGTGCTGCCCTGCGCCCCTGGGGCCGGACGGAGGATGCTGGCAGGATCCATCCAGCGTCTGGCAACGGACACCGCCTGGCCAGAGCCACACGTACCTGGGGGGTCCGCCGGGGCCTCCCGCTCTTCCTCCTCCCCGGCTGCAGCCCTCCCACTCCTGCTCCCCTCGGTGGCTCGGCGGTTGCTACGGAAGGACCGTTGCCAGGAGATGAGGCGCTGGATCCCGGCGGCGGGCATCCCGCCCAGCCCCGCCGGCCAGCGACAGCGGGGTTGGGGCTGGCAGCTGCCCCCGTGCTGCCCCGGCGGCAGCCAGCTCACCGGCATCAGGCGAGTGCGGCAGCACCGGCCGGTCTGGCAGGAGCCGGCGGCAGCAAGTGCCGCCCTGCACTGAGCGTGCGAACACACGCCGGCAACACCCAGAGGGAGATGGAGATGGGAGCGACCTGCAGCAGGGCAGGCGCGATGCCCAGGGCTCGCCACCCCCCCCAGCATCGTCCCCCGAGGCCAGGAAAACACTCCGGCCAACTTGACGATGGTCACGCACGCAGCTGCGTGACACCTTCCTTGCCAAAACCAGACCAGGTCTCACAGCAGCCTTGCAAGGCTGTGTTTTGCAAAGGCAGGTGCCCACCATCCTGCCAAACCTCTGTCTTAACTCAGTGATGCCAGAGCTGCGCACAGCCCCTCTCCGGGAAAGCACGCTCCTTGCTCTGACCAGGTGCCACTTCTGGGTTGCGCTGCTGCTCGCTTGGAGATGGGGCTGTCCTGTCGCTTTGCCCTTGTTGGACGGCGCTGGGAAAAACCCCAATACAAGTAATGGGAGAAGCCCAAGGAGGGGGAATAAAACCTGATCCTGTGTGATCCCCCAGGGAGCTGGTTTGGGAACCAGATTACCAGAAAGTGCTGGGGTTTTCCCCATGAGGTTAGATCTTAACTCTCAGTCTGGTGCAGCGCGGGAGCGCCCCAGGACAGCCCTTTCCACAGGCAGCTAGCTGCCAGGTGATAAACGCTGTGCACTAATCTTCTGGCAGCCCGAGAAGTTCCTCGCCAAAGCAGAGTGTGATGAAACCTGAAATCCTGACTGTTTCTAAAGAAAAATCCAAGCAGAAAGGACATCTAACGCTGACTGCAAGCAAACAGGCTCCAGGCACCCAAGGCCCTTTTGAGGCAGCTGTGGGCTTTCCTTTCTCTCTAACAGGTCACTTTTTAGCAGCTTGATCCCATTCTTGCCATTTCCTAATACGCAGCACACGCGTCTCCAAGGGCGAGCGGGGTGTGCTGCAGCCACGGTCCCCAGCCGCCAGCCAGACCCACGGGCCCATTGCATCCTCCCTGCGCCCGCCGGTGCAAGGCACAGCCCCGGGAGGGGGCTCTGCAGCAGGAGAGGGCTCTCGCTCCAGCTGTGTCCCATCTGGAAGGGGATGCAGGAAAATCAGTGCCTTTCCCCTTCGTCCCCACACCCTGGGATGAGCGCCGGTCCCCAGCCCTGGCACGGCAGCTCCACGCTCTCCGGCTGTGGGATGCCCAAGTGGCCCCAGCCTGCTGGCAGTCAGCCTGGCACGCTGCTCTGGTTTGGAAATCGGGGTACAGCCGCCCACCGGGTACAGCTGGAGCAGCTCCTGCGGGAAAGCTGTCATTCCGGGCTGCAGATATCACGAATGGCTCGAAAAGGACCACATCTGACACAGTCGCCCTTCAGCTTTAAAAATCTCATTCTGGGTCATTTATTTCCTTATTTCTGAGACATAAAACAGGACAGGACAGGTGGGCAGCTGCGCCGGGCTCGCGTGCCCTGCAGACATCTGTGAGCAGGGCCAGCGCAGCTACCACCAGCCGACTCCCCGCATGAACGTCACAGCTCCCCGTACCAGCTCCCCAGGGGTTAACGCCCTGCAAGAGCCAACAAGTCGGAGGGAACCGCAGCCCGCTGGAGCCGGGGGCTGGCTGACCCCATGGCTGTGGCGGGGACCAGCGGCCTGAAAGCCGCTCACAAGGAATTTCCTTCACCACTGGGTGAAGGAGACCTGCGGAGCCGAAGCTCGGAGAGCAGGGGCGTGGGATGCTGGAGGGGCTGCGGCTGTCCAGCCACGCACGCAGCTCCTTACGGGGCAGTCCCCCTCCAAACCCTGCGGCGCTGATGACCGCAGTCCTGGGAACAACTCCTCGCTGCAGCCCAGAGCAAGGAGACCCTCGCCGTGTAAATCATGGGGAATATGCATGACCCCTCATGCCCAGCCTGCCTCAGGAGCTTGGCGAGATGCTCCCTCTTTGGGTGCTTGTGCGTAGTCTCAGCAGAGCGACTCCCGTGAACGCTGGACTGCGGCTCAGGTTCGTGCTGTCGGGGTCAGGGCAGAAGGGCTCCCTGGCAGTGCTGCTACCCAGGGCTTTGCCACATCTGGCTTTAAGCATCCTGCGCCCATCCCTAGCTCCCAGGGCATCAAGGCCTCAGGAGCTCGTCGTGGAGCCATCTCTACCACTCAGGCAAATCTGCCCCTGGTGTCTGGGGGCTCAGAGTTTACCCCACTGCACAGCACGTCTGACATCCCATTCCCTGGAAGCAGGACGTCTGCTCCCAAGCATGATCCTAGCGTGAACCACATGCCTACAGACCTGACAATGATCTCTCTGAGCCAGGAGATCGGCCAGGTATTGAGTGAGACCCTCAGCCCAACCACAGAACAGCTTCAAAAGCATCCAGTATGTAATATTAATGGAGAGCCACGGAGACAAACACTCGCTTGGCCCCAAAGAAATACAGAGAACAAGACAGAAAGGGATTATCGGAAGCAGTCCTGGGCTTCCTGCAAACAGGGCAGGGACAACACACACACGCTGAGACAAACCCGAGATACGAACTCCTCGCAGGAGAAGGAGATTAAAAACCACCAAAGCCCTTTTACCCACAATTTATAGCAGATGTGTCTCAAATCCCCCCCAACGCTGCCTGCAGAACCGGGATTCACAGCTACAGTTTACACTGCCGCACACCTGCTCTCATAAGCGATTCCTCCAGTCCTCCTTGCACCACTATCGCTAACGCACCTTACATCTTTCCTTCAGAAAAAAGAAAAGGAAAAGAAAACCAGCAGCAAATACCGTTCTCGCTTGCAAATGCCGGTTTGCGAAGCCAAGCCTGCTGCTGCTGCTGGGGGTGGGGGAGTGACCGGCCCACGACCTGCGGCTGTAGGGCCTGGAGGCCGCTGCGGCCTGGCCCCGCTCCCACCCCCCTGGGCAGGGTGGGGGGCGGGCGGGGGGCTGCTCTGCCGCACGGCAGTTCACCCCGAGCCTGCAGGAGCCTCTCTGGGCCTCTGCGGGCCGCACGGCCTCCCCCCGCCGCCAACCAGGCCCGGAGCCTCTGGGCCAGCCAGCGCTGCGCCCGCGGCGGTGCCACTTTGCACTTCGGCAGGAAATTTCCAAAGCTTTTCCCCCGGCTCAGAGTTCAGCAGCCAATTTATTCCTTCACAAACACACACAGCACCTGGCCAACTCGTGTGAACTTCTCAGCTCGCAGTGTTCGGTGAGGGCTTCGTGTGCTGCAGCTCCAGGAGCCATGGGCTTGCTGGAAAACTCAGCTTCTTTCCTGTATTTTAAGTAGCAAAGCTCTGGCCTTCTGATTGCAGCGGCACTACGGCATGCCAAATAGCTTGAAAAATCAGAAAGAAGCAAATAAATCTCAGCATGTGGTGTTTTCAAAATCTTCAATCTCCGGTTTTCTAGAAAGCCAAACGTGACATCTGAGCATTCAACATTGATTGTCCTGGTCTCCCATGTATGGAAACATGAGGTGTTTCTAAACGCACTTCAGTAGCTCCCTGCAGGCCTCCCCGCGGAGTCTCACAGAGCACAGGAAACACGGGGCCATGATGCGCGTCAGCAAGGACGGAGGACGCCAGGGCGACCAAGGGCGCCCGCGTGAACAGTCCCTGGGGGGCACAGGCTCCTAGGTGTGCTGGGGGCTCAGGGCCCCCCCACTCTTTCCAGGAGTGCCTCTCACTACTGAAGACAGAGCGAGCCATGGGCAAGGTAGGTAGGTCAGCCCTGACCCGGATGTCCTCAGGGATGGATCCTGCTGGTGGTGCACAGCTCCTGCCTGGGAGCACTGACTTTCACCCCAGCCAGCTGCGAGCATGGGCAGCACTTGCCATCAGCACCCCACCTTCAGCTCACCCCGCTTGTATGCACCCCGGACCCTCCTGCGCACGCAGACACTCCTGCCCATGCTCCCCACGGCCTCTTCCAAAGCCCAGTCACTCTCAAGAGCGGTGCTGGTAAGCTACTGCGCTAGGTTATCTAGGTTACGGGATTGCCTCTCCCCTTCCAAGCACGCACACGCATGCACACACGTGCCGACACTCACACGCATGCACACACATGCCGACACTCACACGCATACACACGTGCAGGCGCACACGCAGGGCAGGTGCTGACACAATTCCCCAGGCTGTGACACAACAGGCCAGAGCCACCAAAAACACCCAAGAGAAGGAGGAGCAAAGAGGGAGACAAATCCATTGAGAAGACCCCAGGAGTGCTCAGGCGACGGTGGCAAGCTGGGGACAAACAGGATTGCAGAGCCCCTGAAGGAAGAGCTCCCTGGGATATTCTAACTCCCTCTCCATCTCCAGGGCTCTCCTTGCACGCGCCAAGGGGCTCTTGGTGGCTTGTGTGTGGCCGCGTGGGCTGCTTTCGTGAACCTCGCTCACGGCAGTAGGTTAGCTACTTTTCTAACCTTGGCATCAGCCTTTCGCCAGCATCGCCGGCATCCTGTGTGCCGGTCCGTGTGGCCTCTGTGCACGCTGCCCAGAGGAGAGGAGAGCCCCTCCGCGCAGGAGCGGAGCAGGAGGGGGCACAGGTGTCTGCCAGGGCACTGTGCCGGGGGCTGCCCGAGGCAGCCAGGAGGAGCTGGGGGCATGCCGGAGCTGGGCCAGCCGCACGAATGCTCGCCCATAGGTGCTGACACCTCTCAGTTTGTGCCACCCGGTATTTTTGATGAGGTGGATGCTGGAAGGTCAGGCCTTCTTCCAGGGATGTTTCCACACTCGGGCTCCAGAGATCCTCCTCTCCGAATCCCTGTTAAGTCCCTTAAACCTTTTGGTGCCTCAATTCCCCATCTGTAAAGCAAGGCTTACGATATTTCCTCTATCTGTCTTACCAGTATAGCTCATAAGCCATTTGGGACTGGAAAAGTCTCTGAATATGAATTTGTGTCTGGCTCGCCCAGTGGGGCCCTGGGCTTGTTAGGGGCTAATGTGATCACTTGTGCTGTGTCTAGCGAGGAGAAACACGGTGCTGTGGGTGCTTGTTCCTGTGCTCAGAGATGGGAGTTTAGCAGGGATGACACAACACATGCTCCCGAGGCTGCCGTGTCATTCCAAATTGCACTCCCAGGTAACAAGCGTGGTGGTCTCAGCTCAGGCATTCACACACCAATTTATCTTGTGCTGTTATTTGACAACAGACTCTTTGCTAAGGAGTCAGGACGGGTCACAAATAACCTTCAAAGACAGGGCTGCTATGGTGCCTGTGTGCTCACACATATTTACACTGTACAGAAGCGCAACACCTCAAATGAGAGTTATGCTCACCTAAAGCTGCGATGAACATCCTTCTTTCGCACTTTCCCTGCTGTGTCTCTGTGCCTGTCCTCCCAGGATGGCTGTGTAAGGACGATGCAAATAAACAGAGGGTGACCAGAGGAAATGAGGTGGTGCTGACCTCAGCTAACCCTCAGCCACCCGTCACCACCACTGAGCAATCACACGTGTGCCCTCCCGTGGGGACTCTCCGGAAAGGTGTGCACGCTGATGGGGCTGCAGCACAAAGTGCCCAGGGCTTCCTGGGGGGTTTCCGGGGGACGTCTGGGGATTGCACCAGGAAATTTGGGGATTGCACAATAATTGTTATAGGATGGTTTGGAGAAGGGTCAAAGGTGGGAAAAGGGAGGGATCCAGGTAGAACAGGGAGGAACAAGCCTGCAGTCTGTCCTGCCTTCTTATTTTCCTGTGTGGTGCATCCTTGTGCGTGCGTGTGATCCAGATCTGCTAGTGAGCTTCAAGCCGGACTGGCCAGCGAGTGCAACAGGCAGTGCTGGAGTCAGATCCCGGAGAGACTGAGGGCCTGGGAGGTGGATACCGAGGAGACTCATGAAGGTTTTTTTCCCTGAGTGGTGCCTCAGGAGTAGGATGGGGCTGTTCGTGACCCCCCCACGGGCACTGCTCTCCTGCCTGCGCTGCTCTGCCTGCGTCCAGCTGTGCCTGCAGGGTGTGTGCCCGGCGGGGACCTGGCTCAGCCTTGCTGCTGGCAGGACCTGGCAACAGTGGTAGGAAGCAGCTCCTTATCTTGACCAGGTCCCTGGGACCTTCAGTTCAGAGGATTGAACTACCCAGAACAGTCCTGGCCAAGGACGTGCTTAGAAATAACATCTGGGGCAGGACAGGCTGAGGATCCCACCAATTGCTTGGTTGCTCTGTGGTTTGTTTGCGTGCTGCACCTGAATAAGTACAGCTCAAGAGCGTCATTGTCAAAGTTGCAGCTGGGATGCAGGTCTGGCATAACAGCCTTGAAAGCATGCCAGGAAAGCTGCTTTTTGGCACCTGTGTTAATAGTAAGATGATAATATATTGAGCCCTACATAGTCCTGTCTTCGAAACTATTTATCATCAGGGCATCTTGTGCTGCTGGCTGGTACGTGTAATGTACTGGCTGGCAGGATGAGCTGACTTATTGTCAGAAACACCTCCAGAGACAAGACATCAGGATGCCATGGAGCACCAGCCTAAAATGGCCTCCGACCATCTCCCACTTGCACCTCTGCAACAGTGCTGTCCCTGTAGGAGCTGCCATGGCCATCCCACTGCATTCAAGTAGCGAGGATTTTTCTTTCTCAGCTCTTCCATGGGGCGGGGATGCTCCAGCCTTGCTTTACACAGGTTTAGCAGTAAGTGTCTCATTCAAGATTCTGCGAGAAACATGCGATGGACTTGGGGGGGCAAATTCATGCCTCCATACCCAAGGCTGGCCCCTCATCCAGCCTGTGGGGCTGCTCTGTCCCAGGGTCAGTGTCCTGCTGGCGGCTGGAGGGGCTGGGAGGGGGGAGCTGCAGCATTGCTCTGCACAGATCCACGTGCTCCAGCCATTTGTAGGGTCCTGGGTGTCTGTGCCTGCCGGTTTGCATCTGCCAACTGCTCAGAGAGCACGATTTACCACCGATCTCCGAACAGCTGTTTGTGTGCACGGCACGAGAAGCCAGAGTGCTCCTCCTGCACAGGCTACAACAAGACAGGGAGGTCACGCTGCTGGCGCTGTGCCCTGGCGCAGGGCTCTCATGGACAGACAGTGCCCTCCCGAGCTCGTTGCCCAGGGCTGGAGCTGGCACAGCTGGCCAGCACTCACGCTCCGAGGGTCGGGAGAGGGGCTTTTGCCTGAGTATGCAGCAACAGAGCTAAGGTGAAAGGACATTGCACGTTGCAGGCGACTGCTTCAGCCCTCACCCTGCTCTGCAGCAGCAGTCCCAGCTGGCCTTTCCCCAAGAGCCCTTTTGATCCACAGATCTCAAAGTGCTTCTTCAGAAGGGACACCAGGACATGATGATTTGCTCTTTCCAGACCTGCTGTAGCCTGGGCTCCTACCAAAAACTCGCACACTGCACTTGGGGACTAGGGCTCGTGGAGACACAGGCAAAGGCACTTATTTTGGCTGTGGCACTCATTTATGTGGCACTTATTTCCCCTCTGGGAAAACACGGTCAGCAGAGATTGATCAGCAAAACCACACAGAACAAACACGCTCTGCACGATGAGCGAGCACCAGAGCCACCCCACTCATAGCGCTTGGGGACGTGCGCACTCTATCTCCATGACATGGGACAGGCTGTGCCATGCCCCCCTTGTTCATCCCATGACTGCATCCCACCCTAAAAACGTTGCCTGACCCATTGGAAGGCATGTTTGGAAGCAATTTTTTGCCACCAAGAGGATAAAATAGTTTTTTGGCAGGGAGGCCACGCGCTCATCAGAGCTCCCTGCTCTCCTCCACCTCAGAGAGGGACGAAGAGCAGAACCAGGCAGGGGAAGGAAAAGTGCTGGGCAGAGACGGGATGTTTGTGCTGTCAGCTGCCTCGGCTTCCCGTCCATCTGTGATTATCTGAGAACAGCTGTTAATGTCATGCATGGCCAAGAAAGGGAGTCGGAAGCACAAGGAGTGTGGAAGAGTGCAAGGGGCAAAGACGCACTGCCGCTCGCCGCCCGCTCGCCTCCTCCCACCTCCCCGAGCAGCAGCGCGGCTGCAGCAAGTCCCTCCCAGCTTGGAGGGCCTCCACCGGAGGCCACTGAGATCCCGCATCAGCTGAAGGGTTTTTTGAAGATGCTGATGTTGGAAGTGGAGACAGTGAAGTGACAGGGCCAGGAAGGTTGAGCCCAGTGGAAGCCCCTAAGTATCTTTCCTGGACAGGGAACACAGCACCCCGCTGCGAGCCCAGCGCCGCAAGGCTGGCGTGGTCCTGCCGTGGGGCACAGCGCTGGCTGGGAGCCTGTACAGCCCCCGCTCAGGCTCCTCTCCACTCCAGAGAGACGCTGGTGCCAGCTCTAACTTAGCAAGCTGGGACCCAGGTGAGCTTAGCTGGCTCTAGGCTCGGTGTCACCATGACCCAGGAGCTACTGGAGCCCCAATTAGTACATTACTGTCCTATGTACATACTCTCCTATGAGGACAGGCTGAGAGAGCTGGGGTTGTTCAGCCTGGAGAAGAGAAGGCTCCGGGGAGACCTTCCAGCAGCTTCCAGTCCCTAAAGGGGCCTCCAAGAAAGCTGGGGAGGGACTTTTGACAAGGGCCTGTAGTGATAGGACAAGGGGTGATGGCTTTAAACTGAGAGAGGGGCGACTTAGATTAGATATGAGGAAGTAATTCTTCCCTCTCAGGGTGGTGAGGCCCTGGCACAGGTTGCCCAGAGCAGCTGTGGCTGCCCCATCCCTGGAAGGGTTCAAGGCCAGGTTGGACGGGGCTTGGAGCAACCTGGTCTAGTGGAAGGTGTCCCTGCCTGTGGCAGGGGGGTGGAACTAGATGATCTTTAAGGTCCCTTCCTACCCACACCATTCTATGATTCTATTATTAAACCGTCCTGTGCTTTGAGGTCTCTGCTGGGCGCAGCAGCGAGGCGGCAGACCAGTCACTCTCTGTGTAAGCACCCGGAGTCTGAGCTCTGGTGCGTGCCAAGCCTCTGCCTTCATGGGGAGCTGGCGGTGCTCAGCATCCCTCAGGACGTGCCTTGAGGCCTCTCCGGCAGTTGACTAATTGCCCAGACTGGGAGCAGGGTTTGAATCTGCAAACCCGGCACCCCAAAGATACAGGCATGACAGCGGCAGGGCATCGAGGGTGAAGCTGCCTCTTGTGCCTGTGCCACATCAGAAGAGGCAGGAGGCTGAATGCTCCAGGGACAGGAGACATTTGGGTCCATGAGAGTAAACACTCCCCCAAATAACAACAAAGCCCTGAGCCGCAAGAGTTCTGCTGATTTCCTACCTGTGGAAAATAACCCCAGAGGAAAGGCAGCACCCAGCCTAAACGGGGTTTAATTTGCTGTTGACAATCCAGACAGTAATTATATTACCAGGTACCCGGCTTTTCATTAAGGCCCCGTGCAGATGTTACTTTTCTGGAGCTGACATAAATGCACTCATTTGTCTTCATCAAAGCAGCACACACGCTCCCTGCCCTCTCCCCAGTGGCCTGGCGCAGCACCGGCGCTGTGCCCCTTTGCGAAGCCGCAATCGCTGGCACTCGCGGGGTCCCTTGTTCCCCCAGAAGGGCCCCTGTTCTCTGCGGCCACTGCCATCAGCCTTTTCCCTGTCACTGGTCTAGCCCTGCCTCGTCCCCAGCACTGCCATCATCCCTGTCGTCAACCCTGTCCCTGCCGTCAGCCCCAGTCCCTCCGTCAGCCCCCAGCTCTGCCACCAGCCTCTCCAGCACCGGCAGCGAGGGCCAGGCAAGGCATTTTGCTTCCCTGAAGGCAAAGTCTGGCACCTCCAGGCTGGTTTTGTGGGTGAGCCAGGGAGCTTGGCTGAGGGGGGGCCACGATGCCCTCCCCAGCACCAGCGATGGCCCTCGTCCCGGTGCCCAGCCTTCCCCTTCTCCCCGCCAGGCCTGGGGACGTGGCCCAGTTCAGGGTGTCCCTGGCCGCTCCCTGCGGACTGAGTGAGCCCGATCTGAACAGAGCAGCTGGCACAGGCCATGTGGAGAAAGGCTAGGGCTTGTTCTGCTCCTGGGGTCCCATCGCTGCTGGCCAGCTGGCAGGTAAGCGATGCAGGTCATCCCTTGGCCTCATTTGAGAAATGAGGCACCAGCATCCCAAAGCGAAGAGGCTGCACGACGGGACGGGAGCAGAGTCTGCTTCTACCTTCACAACATGGGATCCCTCAGTCTGCTGGGGAACTGGGAGGAGGAGCGGGATGGGAGCAGGCCAGCTGGCATGGCAAGGCTGGGGAAGATGGAGAGCCACAGGCTGAGCACCGTGCAGCCGCACAGAGCAAGTTTGTGGCATTGCCAGTGCTAAATAACCCCTCACTCTTAATTTGCTTAAAAAAGCCTCTTCCTGTACAAAATACTTTTCTGCAGCAAATGTCACTGGATCCCTGTTAAAGTGCCTGACTGCTGGAAGAGAGGAGTGGAGACAGGGGTCTGGCGCCCAGCAGCTCCCCAGCTGCTCTCCAGACCGGGGTGGCCAGCTTGTGAGCCAGGAGGAAAGTCAGGCCCTAGATGACACATCTCTGGCTGAGATGAATTGCTGGGATGAAGTGGTATTTCTCCCCTCCACCATCATTTAACCTACTGCTTGGTGGGGAGTTGTGCAGGGGAGGAGGGACTTAGCGGCTCAGAGGTCTGTGATGTGTGTGGCACAGCGCGTGTTCTGCCTGCTTGGCAAGGGAGCGAAGAGGGGCAGAGCTCCACGGACCACGCAGCCTTCATTCAGTCCCTCTCAGCAATCATTCAGGAATGCACAGATGCCATGAGAGAGTGCGTGCAGCTCGCTGGCACCCTGCTGTGTTGCAGCCCTGCAGCTGGGAGCCCTGGTCCCTTCCCTCCCTCCACCCTGCAAGGACTGGGACCCTTGTCCTGGTGCTGCCAATCCATCCTCGGGGCTTTGCAGGACCTGCCATTGAGACAGTGCAGGGGACGCTATGCCCCGTGCTCGCTGTATTGCTGGAGCATTGCACTGATCCTGCACCCCTGCTAGTTACACGCTCCTGCTTTCCCGCTTAGCTGCTCCTGAGACCACCTTCTCCTCATAACCTCTGGTTTGCCTCATCACTGGGCGCGACAGGTCCAAACCAATGGTGCTGACCTCCACGTGGAGCTTTGTTGGGCTTGCCTTTTGTGGACCAGAAACAAGGGCTCACTTCAAGATGTTTAATACCCAGTTCTCCTTTACCTTCTTCACATATTCTCCTGACTATTCCTGCTCACCTCTGGCTACTTTATCATGATGTCTCCAACCTCCTGGAAGCTGGAGCTGTTCTTTGACATTCAGCCTTAGAAAATCAAGCTGTCAGGCTCATAGAGGTGCATGGTTTTCCTAGACATCTTATACTTGCGACCTGGGTTGGGAGGTGCAAAGCTAAGTAATTAATGGCAAGACCCTCCAGATGCCATGACAGATGTCCTTCAGGACAGTCTGACTCCCTGATGCAAGTGGGTCGACTGTGGGGGAGATGAACTGCTAGGCCTGTTCCTGACTCCTGGAGCCCTGCTTCCAAAGAGGCATGTTTGGTGCTTCACCTCTGCCTCCTGCCCCCGGTGTCCTCCATCCTGTGACGGAGCTGCCCCTTTGCCTGCTGGAGCTCAAGGCTGGCTGCAGCGCAGGCTGCCCTGCAGCAGTGCTCGGATGCTCTGCGAACACCACTGCTCTCACCAGTCGCCCCGTTTTCCCCTCTCCAACTCAGCAGTGTGCTTGCCTGCGTGCTCAAAGACTTTTACCTTGGATTTGGCAGAACTTAGCCTGAAAGTCTGGAGTGGGCTCAAATCCCCTGGCAGCGTGTGGGAATTCAGTGCAATAGCCCACTGAAGTGGAGATTTCAGCAACCTGGAAGGGGACGGCCCATAGACCTGAACACGGCATGCATGACATGCTCCCTGAATCAAGGTCATTCTGTGAGTCACATCACACCTTGCACAAAGTTTTATCTATCTGGGACTGTAGCACTCCACTAACTTACAGCAGTAGCAACACAAGGGCCCGTGTAGGGAGGAGGAATTAAGCCTGTGTTGTGTGAGTTGCAGCAGGGACTGCTGGAAGGTCAGGTCCTCAGGCACTGTGAGAGCCGCAGAAGACACCACCACACTCTCTTGCTTTCTACAAGGCAGCTACAAACTCTTCAGCTGCCCCATCATTCTTGCCAGAGGAGCAGGCACGGCGCGGAGGCTGGCAGGGATTCTGGCTCTGCTGGGTCGGGGACCAGCCTGTCTCTCCAAGCCCGTGTGCTGGGAGGCTGGCGCGTGTGCTGCTGTGGACCAAGACTACAGGTTATGTATACATCTGATGAAAGCAGGGACTCCTGAAGGACTTTCTGAGCCTAAAAGCCATTGGTACATCACCAACACCCTCAGGGCCAGCCTGCCTGCTGGGGCTCCGGCCAGGGAACTGCAGGTGTGTGTTAGTGACGCTGCTGGAACAGCTTGATTCTACTAATAATAATGGATTCATGAATAAAAGGTGTTCTAATAAATATTGGTTGTGATCTGTATCTCCCCCGGCTCGATCCCGACTGGGCAAAGGGAGCCCACGCTATCGGCAGGACGGGGCAGGGCCGGCTCCCAGCTGGGCTCCTCTGTGCCACAACTGCCTGGTGGAAGCGGGAAAGTCTTTGCACCGTGCCTCCAGGGACCGCTGCCCTTGGGCTCCAGCACTCTCCAGCTGGTTTGGTTTTTTATTCCTGAGTCTCAGCACTCAGGGCAAAGCCAGCTCAAGTCAGGACTCCCCTGGGGGCAGAACGCAGCCCGCCACATCCCACGTAGCAGCCAGCGAGAGGCCAGGGCACCGCTGGTGAATCATTCCCAGTGTGAGAAAGCTGCTCTGGGTGTCTCCTGAAGCCACAGGGATGACGACAGTTCCCCTGGATGGCCGAGGGGCTCCTTCACTGAGGCTCCCCAGCCCCTGCAGACAGCTGTCAGCTCCAGCTCACTGCTTGGCTGCATTTGGGACTGTATCCATCTTTGTGCTTGAGGGTCCTGTCTGCTGAGCCATCCCCAGGATGCCACATTGTTCCTGCCAGCTCCGTGGGTCGAAGCATGTTCAGAGTCACCTTCTCGAGATGTGCTCAGACCAGACTGAGCTGAGAAGGCATGCACTCTGCAGCTCCAAGGGCGAGAGGTGCCAAAGGCTTGCAAAACTCCGATCCTGTACCAGAAGCAGCTTGAGGGACATCTGCTGACATTCAGAACCACGGGCTCAGATGCACAAGGTCTAAATTTGCATAGAGTTTGCAGCAGGGAGCTCAGGGACTTCTATTTATTTTTACAAATGGGAAGAAAAAAACCCTGATTTAACTGTAGTCTTTCCACATTCACAGTGGTGACCAACCAACTGACTTGCTTCTTGGCTATGAACATGCCTTTCTGAAGCGACCTCCCTGGCTGGCCCAAAATGTACCTCTGGTTGTTCCATTAAGAGTCAACCTCCCTGCCAGTCTCAGCGTGAGAAGTGAGCGTGGCGGTGGGTGCCAGCCGCATGGCACCACACAGGCATCAGCAAGCAGGGAGCGGCTCAGGGGTGCCGGGGCCGCTGGCTCAGCTCTCGGCCCTGTTTGGCAGAGCTTTATCTTGCCAGACAGGAGGGTGCTGCTTTGGGTAGCAGTGCAGCACAGGGGTGCTACAATAGCAGCTCCACAGACCTAAAAATAACTCCTGCTCCTGTCCCACACTGCACACCACAACACCTTTTCCTAGCGCCAGACCTGCTAATTGCTCACACAATCAAAGCAACTGTGAAGAGGAGACGGCAAACAGGTGTAAATACCCAGTAATGAAGATTAAGCAGCCGAGCCTGGAGGCTCTCGCAGAAGCCCTGTGTTGTCTTGTTTGTGAAGAAATGCCTCGGAGCTGCCCCTACAAGGCTCAATGTCCACAAGCTGCTGCTGTTCAAGATGTGGTAATGCTCGTGCCAACAGCTAGGAAGACAGTCGGGCATCCCCAGACCAGCTTGTGAATGCCATTAGCTCCCCTGTTCAACCACGGCCACGCTTCCTGCTTGGCCTCAGGGGTAAGAGATGCTGGAGCTTTGCTCGGTCTCTGGCTTGACCTTCCTCTTAAGAGCCTCAGCTAATGGCACTTGTCCTTGGGCTCTTTGCAATTCCCTGGGCTCTTTGCAATACCCCCCAGATGAGCCATGGAAAGCCGTCACGTAGCAGTGCCATTTGTCAAGGCTTGCCTTATGCTAGCAGCAGGGCAGGGCCTGATGTCTCCAGGAGCCGGCTCGTCCCATGGCACCGGGTCCCAGGCACCTCAGTCCCCAGCCCTCTGTGGCTGAAGACCAGGCGCAGCGACGTGTTGGGTGTCACAGCACGGCGGCTCCGCAGCTTGCGCGCCCTGCTGAAGGTGGTGCAGATGGTATGTGCTGTATTTCTCGGTTTTGCCATTAGGACAACACTCTGCCACGTTAGATGGGGTGTGCCGTGGTTGTAGATTACTAAATAGCGTTATATTACACAGCTAATCAACTCCTGCTTCAACCGCTCAGAAAAGGCACTGGTTTTGTCCTGCTTTCTGCGGGTAGGAATTTCATTCCAGGTGATTTCTCCCAGGGACTTTGCCTCCGCAGGTCTCCTACACAAATCCATGTAGCAATCATGTCAGTAGGACCCAGAGATCTTTCTGGCCATAGATCCTTCAGCAAATGGCCCACTAAACCTTTGCCCGGGGCTGTGTATACATCAGCTGCAGCAAAGGAAACAATTAATAAGGAGAAAGGAGCCATGGTAGCTTGTGCTTTCTCGCAGTGTTTCACCCCAAAAGACAAGGAAGGACAAGAGCATCAGCTGGAAGCTCTTGGGGAGATACATAACTAGTGAACAGTAAAGAAAACGATCACCTATGACCTTCACAAGACATCTTTCCTCAGCAGTTTCTTGACAGACTGGAGTTCATTCTTCCTTTTTGGGCACTGTAAAATGTAGGTACTGAGAAGTGAGAGAAAGAGCCCTGGCAACATGGGCAAATTATTGTTCTCTACCAAACATGTCAATCTGGCGTGTCTAAGCACGCTGAGCATTGCCTGGCAATAGCTTGTGAGTAACTGAGCTTGGCCACTTCACTGATTCGCCCTTGAATGGGCGCAAAGTAGCGTTCTGCTCCTCACCGGGTGCTCCCGGAGGCACCCCCGCCCCAGGGCTGCCCGCACGCTGCCTTCCACCCTGCCAGGTGGCGTCTCCATTAGGAGTGAAAATAGCCCTCCTCATGGCAAGAAATATTCTGTTCATAATCTCTACAGAGCTTTTGCAGCTGCTGGCAGAGGCAAGGAGACACGGGGAGGCATGTGGAAAGGCACCAACTGCTCGTGTCTTGCAAACGTGGGGTGTTGCAGCATCTGGGCCCACTAGAGCAGTCAGATGTGGACTGAAATCTGGCAGGCAAAGGGGCAACAACCTAAGCTTGAGTTTAAGGCTGCCTCCTCCATCATAGCCTTCCTACAGCTGTACGCCTGTCGGACCAAAGGCAGAAATTGGCTTATTTGGCATTGCCAATTTTGCAGTTTGCAGTTTTTGCAATTGGCTTTGCTTCTGTATACAAGATGAATGTCCAAAACATGCCTCCAATGATCTGTTTGCTTGTCCCAGTCCCTGGGAATTTAAATCCAGCCACCTGCTGACATCTTCTCCTTAAGAGGTCCTACTTCTCTGCATGTTTCCAGTGGAGCACAGATTGGTGCGCCTTGCTCCTGCCTGCTTGCTTTAACATCTCTGTAATTTATCTCTGCAAGAGAACAGCCACTCCTGGGCTGGGCAGGCCATTTGGGCTTTCGAGCCACTGGGGCAGGAGGAATATCAACTGGTGTGCCTGCAATAAAGGCTGCCACATCCACTGCGGTTTTGCCAAAAGTCTACAACACAGAGGGGCGAACATGAAATGAAAGAGGGACGTGGCCCTTGTGTGAGCCCCCTGCAAGGTGGACATTTTGCTCTACAGAGAAAAGATGGAGGGGACAGATGCTTGGTCATTTTGGAAATGTTATTTCCTGTATCTGCAGCTTAAAACCAATGTGGTGCTTTACAATGAAAGGCAACAGGACAGTCTTCAGCGCCTGGCACAGACTAGGCATCTGGGGGCTTTTTCAGGCTGCTGTTTGATCAGTGCGGTGAGCAGGCTGCCTCCTGGACGCTGCTGAGTTCCCAAAGCTCCCTGCGATCCATTAGGTCAGCAGCGTCTCAGCACTGGTGAGCATCCGGCACAGGGGGAGATCTTCAAATTAGCTAGTGGTCAGACACTCTTTTCACTGTCCTCCTGTGCTCCCAGAGCACTGTCATGACTCATGATGCTATATATATTTATATATATAAATTTGGAATCAAAGACCCCTCAAGTCATTAAAACTCTGCTTTTCCTGCATGGCCCCGAGTTTGCTGGTGTTCCTGCTGCTCTCACGTGTGCAGCGGGGAGCGGCAGCATTCTCCTAGCCCTGCTTTGCCAGCACCGGAGGAGGAAGAGTGCGATTTCCAAGAAGAATAATAGATTTGTGAAAACCTGTGACAGCCTGGGGACAGCGCGGGAGCCATGGCCCTTCCAGGGGTGGCTGCTGCAGGTGACTTGGATGAGATGAAGGGAGGCTATGGAGGCCCCTGCCCGAACGCAGGCTGGGCACCTCCCACCCCACTGCCTGCCCTCTGCCACTCTGGCTCTAGCAGAGAACGGGACTTCTCACCCCTCCCAGGACGCAGCCTCGCGGGGGGCTCCGGATGAGGCGGCAGCCCGCAGCCTGCCCTCTGCCCGGCCCTGCCGCTTACGCCTGGGGGGAGTCCACTGCAGCACGTGAACACAGATTTTGTAGCTCAGGGCCGCTCCAGGAGGTAAGTGCTCCGAGAGATGCTCTTCCTGCCTCTTTGCTCTGACTTGTGTCTAGGATGCGTTCACGTGTCATCTGCAGTGCGGGCGAGTGAACGGCTTCCAAAGAAGCCTCTTTATTTGCGTGTCTAACAGACAGCTGAACTTGTAGGGCGTTGAGAGCAGCCTGCTGGAGCACAGCACTGACCCCGTAGGTCAGACCAGGCTTTTGTCAACCTTCGTTCTGCTCTGGTCACCACTCAATCTGCTAAGCACATCCCAGGGGGTCTTTATCTTTTCATTGGGTTAATATCCTGAGGATATCATCTGTGCCCTCTGAAAGGAGCAACTTACATTCAATTTTATCACCCTGTTTTGAAGTTAAAATACTTTGGTCAAGTTTCCTCCATTTTAGTTGTTAATTGTATTCATTTTCATAGACCCTTGGATAAATTTTCAGTGAATAGCCCTGCGAGTATCTTGGCCATCTTTGTGGGAAATGAGGTTTTCTGAACTTATAAACATGCAAAAGGGGGAAAAGAAAGAGAAAGAAATAAAAAGAAAGAAGAAATCTATCAACAATGGGAAGTCCATGTTCTAGTTATACATAATATATTAGTCTGCCACATGTAATTTATCTTCTGCATATGCTACTGTAGCATATAGCATATGTATCGAGGAGGGAAACGCAGAATTAGGGAAAGGCTGAGTTCCTGCAGGTTACCACTTCTGACGGGGCTGTTCTTATTTCATTACTGTATCTGCTGCAGTCCCGCCTACAGCAGGACCTTGCAAGGACTCTCTCCTTCTCCGCATCGTGCCAACAGGGCCAGGAGCCATTCCTGCTCCAGCCGGTTCCTGCCTGGGATGCGGCAGTCCGGCACACGCACCCCTGCTGGGGAAACAGCCCCTGCCAGCCCCAGGGCACGAAACACTAAGCACGTATTTGGCTTTAAACAGGTGCCGTTGTATTGGGGTTTAAGCAGAGAGCTAAAAGCATGCGCTTGTTTAAGTGCTTTGCTGAAGATCATGGAATCATAGAACAGTTTGGGTGGGAAGGGACCTTTCAAGGCCATCCAGTCCAACCCCCTGCCATGGGCAGGGACATCCCCGACTAGATCAGGTTGCCCAGAGCCCCGTCCAGCCTGACCTGGAATGTTTCCTTTTAAGGAGAAGATGTCTGCAGATGACCTGCAGAAGGAAGGGACTAAATGTGAAATAGTGGGTCGAGGAGGCATAGGAGAGATGTGGGGCTGTGCTGGGATGGCCACGTAAGCGACAGTCTATCCAAACAGAAATCCCAACTCAAAGAGCAAACCTCAGTGACCCAACTGCTAACACTCTGCAACTTCACAGCCAAATAGATTGAGCTACTTCTGACTTGTGACACTTGTGCTTGGCAGACTATGTCCTTGTGGACATCTCCAGCAGACGAAAGAGGGCTTAGTCTCTCTGGGATGACACTGCGTAAACACCCTCAGCTACCCACACTGCTCTCCTTAGACAATGCAACTTGTATCATCAGTGCTGTCGTTTCAGGCTTTTTGCTTTTGCTTAATCATTTTGCAGAGGCTGTCTTAGCAAGCCTTCCGTAGTGCAACTGCACGCAGTCTTTGACGAGATGGTCACGGAGGGACTCCAGCTCTTCTCAAGAAAGCTTTTACACGAGGATCTCGGGAGCTCTGTTCTCACCACCGCGCTCCGCGGATCCACGGCTCAGCTCCCGAGGCTGCTGCAGACTGGCATCACGAGGCTTGTTTGTTTCCCAGCATGTTATTCACTGACTTTATTTTCCAGCCAAGAGAGCTTTGCAAATAATAATAAGAAAGGATGAATGGGATGGCATGGGATGATTAACCAGGATTTTCAAAGATGGGCCAGCAGCCTGGCTTGCCAGCAGCACAAGCACCTTGCAAACAACTGACTGTATCACAGATCCTATCCTCTGCTGGAGGGGGACACGTTCCTGCAGCCGTTTGCCTTTAAGCAGATCGGTTGGCAATGATTATCTACGCTATGAAACAGCACAATGAAGCTGTGTTTTCACAAACAAGCTCTCCTTTTTTGTTGTTGTCGTCGTCGAGTTTTTGATCTCCTTACAGTAGAAACTCCTAGATTCATTCCCGCTCTCTGAATGCATTGCCACAACAGTTGGGATTTGATGCTGTTATAATCTTTCTGAACTATAAAAAACAAGTCATGTCTTTCGATAGCATATGGTTCTCCCCTTACCACAACAGACACCAGAACTTTCAATTAAGTTTCTGGAAGTGGTGCTGAAACACACATGACTCATTTCAAAAGTGCACTAACATGTGAAATGATCCCATTTTTTGCCAGATCTCCACTCATCAGGAAACAAACAGTATCTGATGTCTGTCTTTCTTTATACATTGACAAAAACAACACCCTTCTCCACTGACACTGAGCTTGGGTAGAAATCGTCCAGCTAAATATTATAATATTTGATAATAGTCCTGCCAGCACGGAGCTGACTCATTTAATGTAATGTGCTGCTCCCTGAAGATTGCTTTTCAGCACAGCAAACAATTAGCTAGTTCATTCATCCCAGCTTGAGAATGGTAGATAGTTACAGGACCATGGGTACTCTCCTAACGGGAACTGATTTATCAACAATTGTAGCTGTTGCTCCTGTAATTAATCTTATGCTATTTCCACACACACTTATCCCTCCGCTGACACTCCGCTCCCAGTTCCCAACCACTTTTTTTATGCTCAGAATGGCACAGAAATAATTTTGATTTCCCGTCAGTGACACGGAAACGATCAGACAAGACCACGCCGTGATTCACAGGCTCTGCTCTCCAGCACTCCCTAAGCTCTGCCCTTGGCTCCCACGGGGCAGAGCAGAGGTGCCCAGCCCCGGCTCGCAGTGGCCGCAGGCCAGCAGAGCTACGGCGATGCTGCACGCGCCCGAGCTGGTACCCACATGCACGACCCCCCCCCCAGCACATGGACACACGGCTGGGGACACACTCCCACGGCCGTCCCAGGGGAGCAGCCAGCTCAGCCCCAGCATGTCTGCGGGCAGCCCCGCACCCGGGGGGGCAAAACCTCGCGTGCCTCCATCTCTGGGTCTTGATGAGGATTAAAAACAGGGGGAGCATCCTTGTCCCCGATGCAGGCGGGGAAGCAGGCACCAGAGGAGAGATTATTTGTCCGAGGTCATGTGGTGAGCAAAAAAGTTGTCGGATCTAGTGGGAGCTGGGATTCCCAGCAAGACGCTTTAGGAGCTGGAGGCGGGAAGCAATTGCTAACCCCTCCGGCATATCTGCCTGCCGCTCCGCTCTGACTCCTCAGTGCTATTATTTTTCTGACTCAGCAATCCCGCAGCGCCCGGGCGCAGCCAAGGATTTCGGCGCCGGCAGGGCTGCTGTCCCCCGACCTCCACCTCTGGGGCAGGCACAGCATCCCTCCTCTGGGATCTGCTTCCCAGCTGGTTTTGGCAGGGTGAAGCCCTGGCTAATTCAAGCCCTGTTGTACCACTCCTTTCAGACACTGTTCAGGAGCACATTAGACACTTGTATTCTCCGTATCGCAGGCAGAAAATGGCAGATCCCTGTCAGCGAGAGTTTCTTTATCTCACATCCTTGCAAAAGAGACAGCTCCTGGGATTTTTTCCCTCTAGACTTGGGCTTCAACTGGAGATTTATTTTAATCTGTGTTCATTGCCTCAATTATTGCCAGCGTGAAGACGGTGACCTCAGCACCCAGACAAATGAATATAGCAATGAGTTCATCACCAGCATCCTTATAATTACCACCCAAATACATGCCACGGAAACCAGGAGAAAGGGGGGATGCCCAGGTAGGGATGGGAGGGACCACCTCCGGTGCCCTCAGATGGCAGGCCCGCACGGGTCTGGTTGGCCGTAAGGAGCCATCCCACTGCCGCAGAGGGCTGGCCACGGCACCCCACTGTCAGTGCGGGCTGGCCACCCTCCTGGGAGAGGGCAAGCATGCCCACGCAGTTGCCATTACTGCTTTTGGGGTAACCCCCGTCCCCACGGACATGCTGCCGCAAGGGATGGAGCAGGGATGCCTCAGCGCTGCGTCCCCACGGACACCACGAGGCAGGCGGCACAGAGATGCACACCTGCGTATCCATCTTTACAGCCCAGGGACTGTGCGAGACGCCTTGGGGAGACAGCCTGAGCCTCGCCGGGGATGCGAGAGGTCTGCTGCGGCTCTAGGTTGCTTCGCAGATGGCTCTGGCTCGTTGCCCATTCCTGCTCTGCTCTCTTGGGAGCAGCTCCGTGAGCCCCTCTGTGCAAGGGCAGACATCCACACTTCTCCTCGGCCAGCCCGTGCTGGCAGGTAAGAGCAGGTGCCCCAGCAACCCCCCAGCTGTGTGGCCCAACCACCTCAGTTTCCAGCACAGGCAGATGGTTTTTAGCGTGCCCCAGTCTTGACTTTGACTGCTCCCATTTACCAACACTGATGACTTCTAGGAAACACAGGCCTGGACAGATACCAACCGCTTGTGCTTCCACATTTCCCACTGCAGCACAGCCCTCGGGGCCGGGACCGACGTGCCATGGCCTCAGTGCCTGGTGCCATCAGTCCCAGGCTCCCTGAGCGGCTCTCCGCTGGATTGTCATGGAGATGGGGCAGGGGGCACCTCGCTTCGGGATTTCTGGAGCAGTTTTCCAGTTGTTGCTGTCACCCTTGCCTGTACCAGTCACTCAATCCTGGCAACTGAATCAAGACAGTTCGTTATTTCTTTGTAAGAGATGCGGAGATTTCCTTGTAGGAGATGCCCAGCCATGTCCCCCCTGTGTTCAGCCTTCAGCTCCCTCCTCCCAGAGCCAACATAACCCTCCTGGAGATCAGTAACTGGGACAAGGACCTTCTGCCTGACCCACCAGCTGCCCCTCTTTCTTTCAGCCCCCTAATATTTCTGCAAGTGCCTCCAGGAAGGTGCCGCCACTGTGGTAAAGGCAAGGTGACATCTTTCTACAGTGTGCCCTGACCAAGGGAGAGCATTTGGTGTTGAGAGACTAAATCTAGTTGCTTCTGTTAAATACCAGGTGAAGAGCTTTGGCCAAAAATTGGGGAGAGGAGGTTCAATTTGAAAAGCATTTTATTGTTTTTAAGTGACTACCTTTACAGTAGGTGTGCTGGAACAGCTGCTCTTTTTCTTTTCAACATTAAATGCACTGTTTTGAAACTGCAAGGTTTTGGGCTTTAACATTGAAACCTCACAAATTAAAAGAAATTGAGATAAGCAGGAGGATCAGATAGTGCCCAGAGGCACGAGGGTCTTCAGTTTCCACCAGATTAAACACTTCAGAGTGGCATTTTTGGGTTTTACTTGGTTGAGAAGTGTCACTTTTTCTGTTTTGGTCCAAACCAAACTAATTCCCTCTCCACCTCCCAGGACTGTCCCAGGAAATCCTGCACTCAACCTCAGCTTTCTGAGGGCAACGTCTGAATGGACTGTTCACCCAAACCCTGATGGATCAGGATCCTTCTGAATGTGCTTCATTTAAGCATTTGAACCAATTCACTGCTACTCCTGTGTCTCTTCATGAGCACAATGCCTGCTGCCCGTTTCTGGATTCATCCCTTGAAGCACCAGGTAACTCAATCTCCGCCTAGAAAAACCTTACAGCAGATGCTGAATTTGTTGGAAGGTGCATTTCCCTGGACGTTAACTGGGCTCCTCCCACACGTAAGGAAAGGCGGTGGTTAAGTGCTCATCTGGGCGAGGGTGAGCGCTCGGCCCTCGGCAGGATCTGAGGCTCAGTGCTTGGCTGGAGCGGAGAAGAGCCAAGAGGAGAAGCCCCACCATACGGCTGCTCTGACCCCAACACAGGCTGACTGTCAAATATGCCGACAAAATCCTGCTCACCCAATCCTGAACATTAGAAATATTGACCATTAGTGCTGGATAAATGGGAAGGAATTGATATCAGCTCAGAGACAATCCCCAGACCAGAGGAGAGAGAGAATTAGCCAGCTTATTATTATTATTTAATGCCTATATTGTGAGAACAGATGAATAATTCGTTTGCGAGGCTCTGCATGCAAGGCTGTTATGAAGCTTAATTCATTAGCGCTTGTAAAGTGACTTGAACTCGTGAGATGAAAGGTGCCCTCTGAGTGCCAAGTACTATTATGGCTCCAGTACTGCGGATCTTTAATAAGGATATTGAATGACTCCTCTGAGCCAGCACATTGCTTTTTAACTTCTTTATGGCTGTTTTTACAAGCACTATCCTAGAGAGCCAGAAAAATAAAAAGTTGCAAGAAAAAAATAATACCATAACAGTGCCCACAGCTTAGCGCGCCTGCCAGCCTTCCTCCCTGCAGGGCACGGCAGAGGGGAGCAAGGCACCGCATCCCTCGGCGAGGGACGGAGGGGGACCGCGGGTGCTGCGGTAACCCAGCCGACGGCCCGGGCTGACGCCGCTGCTACACTCAGCCTCGCTACCCGTCTGGCTTGGCTCGCCGCCTGCCAGGGGATGCCAGGCTTAGGGGTCTGTCACCAGCCCTGCTGTGGTGACTCAGAGCTGTGACAGCTCTGGAGCATCACTGGATGGAGGCTGAGAGGGGGCAAGGGGGGAGAGAGGACCGTTGCGGTGGAAGCTGGGGACTGCTGGCAGGGTTTCTGGCTTGCCTGCAGGCTCCCGACCAACCTGCCTTGCTTGCTCTCCACGCCGTTGAGTTTGGCTGATGTGCGGGGAGGTGGCAGTGAGGGTCCATCCACCCCTCCCCACCATCGCCCCATCCATGACAGCCTGCTCTCGCCGCCTCTGACAAACAACCTGATGACGGGGTGAGTGGAAGACCCTTGATTTTCCTCCGATGTGCTCCACCTGCTGTGCCAGGAGCCGTGTCCCCCTGTGCCTTCCCAGCTCAGCTCCGCCTGGCCACAGAGGGTGTTGGTGGAGATGGTTTCCCCCACGGAGGGGTGATGGGGCTGGCTCTTACAAGGCTCCCAGCGCCTCAGAAACACAGGCCAGCTGAATGACTTCCCAGCAGAAGTGCTCACGTCCCAGTTTGTTTCCTCCAGACCCCTCCTGGCCTGCACTCCACCAACACAAACGCTGTCAGCCCTCCTGCTCTCCTCGCTGGTGAGCAGATTTATGCTAGCTGACATGCTTTCCTTCGCCGTGCACTGAGTGGACTTTCATGGACTCCCTCTATGGAGATTTCGTGACAATGTCATTTCTCTGCTCAGTGCAGCCACTTGCTCCATGACAAAGCCATTATAACTCAGCCAGGCTCCGCCAAGCTCAGGCACCACGGACTGCGCTCGCCCTCTTTGGAAAGCTTGCTTCCTCCACATTCATCTTCCTGCAGCTGTTGTTGCTCACTTATCAGGTAAGACGCTGTGGCCATGAGTCCACAGAAAACTCTTCCCTGCCTTAGCAAGGTGGGAAGATCTTTCCCTATCTGAAGTCCCACCTATGGCATCTCTAATTGCCACCGCATTTCCCAGAAACCGTAATGGGTTTTGGAAAAAATGCTTTCTAAAATTTCCCAGCTGGGGGAGAGCAGAACGTGTCAGGGAAGCATGCCGGACACAGCACGCCGTCGCGCTGCAAGCACAAGCTCCAGACGACCAGCCGGCAGCCCCACGCCACACAGCCGCTCGCTCACCCCCCGCGCTCCCCAGTGGGGCGGGGACGAGAATCGGAGAGAGGGAAACTCATGGGTTGAGGTGAAGACGGTTCACCAGGACAGCAAAGAAAAAGAGAATAATAATCATATTATGTATTAATAACGATAATAATAAATAATGATAATGGAATATACAAAATGAACGATGCACAGTTTCTCACCACCCGACGACCTGATGACCGATACAGCCCGTCCCGAGCAGTGATCAGAGCGAAACAGAGTGATCTCGGAACAGCAATTTCCCCAGCAGCAATCTTGGAACCACAAGTTCCAGAGAGCGAGCGAGCGAGGGAGGGCAGAAGGAATGAACGAAAGCCCAAATGAACAGCGCCCGACCCACCAGCTGACCCCCAGCTATCCCGGGCATGCTGTCTCCGGTACGGAATACTCTCCTCGGCCAGTTTGGGTCAGCTGTACTGGCTGTACCCTCCCAGGTTTTTGCACCTGCACATTGGCAAAACCTGGGAAACTGAAAAGAGTCCTTGATCGCTTAGCAACAACTAATAACATCAGTGTATTACCAACATTCTTCACATACCAAATCCAAACCACAGTAGCTACTGGGAAGAAAATTAGCTCCATCCCAGCCGAAACCAGGACACCAGGGAAGAGGCAACTTCTTTCATTGAGGGAAAAACGAACTCTCCAAAGAGAAAGCAGTGACCTTCTCATCTGCCTTCTTCTATTCCTTCTTCAAGTGTTGCTACAACCAGCAAAACTCTCTCATTATCTACAGAGGCAGCTTTCACAAACTGCGCAATAAGGCACGCGGAGTGCGGCAAGTCTGGCCGGCCGGTGCTCGGCTGCTGTGCCGTGCACGCTGGGGAGCACGAGAACCGGGGGCCGAGCCGTGGCCTTGCCTCTGCTGCCGCTCAAGTGGAGTAAAGGGCTCATCATTTGCTTTAATTATTCCAAAGCCTCTTTACTTGGAGGAAAATAAAATATTTATCAGAGACTCGTGGCTTTGGCAAAGGAGATTAAACTCAGATTAAATCTTTACATGCCTGTAAAATTTAATTGGCATTAGTGTAGGACAGTTTCTGTCTCTGAAAACTAAAAGGGCTTTTCTGACCAGTGCCAGCCTGACCTCTGGAGAGCTGTCCCTTTCCAGCATCCCCAGTGTCGCCCAGGGACCAACCTGGGCTGGTGCTCCTGTGCCACCAGGCTCCCATCCTAGTCTGACAGCACCAACCACCTTAGATCTGGCAGCGCTGCCGGCAGACACAGCCCTTTCACCGTGTCCTAGAATGTGGCAACCGTGATACAGACGGGCACAGAGAGGGCTGATCAGCTTGGGAGAAGATGGAGCTGGTCAGCACTGACTGGTCATGCCTGTCTTCGGCAGATGTGGGGTTCAGGCCCAGCTGCAAAGCCCATCTCAGCTCTGATCCCGTCACCTGCTCGAGATGGCAGATCCTCACAGCTGCTCAATACGTGCCTTTGAAGGAGCCTGATCTTGATAGACGTCTCTAACTTCCCTGAGTTTTTTTGCATGGACGCAGCCTTTGCAGCCTTCATTTTGTGATGGCCAGTAAACTGCCCTCTCCTAGTCTCCATTATCTACTGAAATTCATTCCTTCCCCAAGTTTGAGCCTGGCTCGGCCCCTGCCTTGGCACTGTCCTTCCTGGCCAAGGTGCCCAGGACAGACAGACTTCCTCCAGAGAGCTAGGAAACAAAGCGCACCAGGATGGTGTGCGTGCCTACGTGGCGAGGAGACAAGCAAGGTGCACCCACAGCAACTGTACACACCAGGGGAGACGCTGGGGGGGGCACATATCAGATTATCATGGCTAAACTGCTAATTATCCTTTGCCAGTCCTGCAGAAAATCTGGTCTCGCTCTCTCTTGCACGCATAGCAATACGCACTCTTGCTCGCTCGCTTGCTTTTTAAAGTGATGCATCATGTCTGAATGAAAGCAAAGGATGGTCACATTGTGCTACTCAAAGGGATGGAGACCAATTGTCCCGCTCAGGGATTGTCCCTTCAGGCAGCAGCTTTGTCAATGCTGCATTTGCCAGGCTGTGCTCTGCAGCCCCCCGGGCTGGGCTTGCCCTGCCTGTCTGTTTTAGCACTCAGCATAGGTGGGAGTCGAGCTATCCAGGCTTCTGCTCCTTGCTCTTATGCTGTACTTTTCCTGCTGATGCTGACGGCTTTGCAAGAGCTTGGGAAACAAGATTTCACTTTGCTCTTATCCCTGGAGCAGAAACTCACAAGTGCCAGGGAAAGAAATCTAGAGAGGTTGAACCACAGCCTGGAAATCTGGAGAGCTGGATTCAGGCCTGGCAGGGCAGGAGTACCCCAGCAGCCTTACTTCCAAGAGAAACTCCCGCCACCGAGATCAGGATCAATCCAATGAGTTTTAAAACATACCATGTCTCCTCCTTGCTGTCCTCTGCTCCTGCACCACCTCTTAGGTTTCCAAACCTACACGTGCTACCCCAACTCTCTGCCTTCCCCAGAATGGTTCCCTGTCCAATAATCTAATGGTTTCCTTTTTCAGCCAACCTTGTCAATGCAAAGAGCGGGTTTTTCATGTCAGGATTAATCTCCCCAACTCCACTCTTCCCAAAGGCTTACACAGACATTAAAGAGGTAACTCTTTGCTTTCCGGCAGGCAGAAAACCTCTCTGGCATCATCTGACTGAATTAAACAGAGACATCAAAAGAACCCGTCAAATTCAATGTGACCAGACGGAAAGTGGAAGTCAGAGAAGCACCGAGGCAGAGCAAAGACTCAGGCTGCTGCTGCGGTAGATGTAAAAAAGGACAAATCCCGTGGAGATTTTCCCCTTCAAGGGAAAAGGGGATGAAAGCACAAGGGTTCAAGCAGTCTCGAATATGCAGGATGCCACTGTGCAAGAGCGGGGCAGGGCTGTGTGGCCGACAGGCACTCGCTGCCCGGAGCACGACCGCCGCGCGTTTCCCGCCGGAGGCACTCAGACCTGCTTCCCCGGCAAACACCGGCGGGTCCCTGCTGGGCCCAGGGTCAGCGCTGGCTCACACGAGAAGCACAGGCAGGAGACGTGATGGGCTTGGTGTCTCGGAGGAGAGCCGCGGCAGCCAGGGCCAGGTCCGGCCGGGCTCCCCAGGACCTTGCGAGTGCTGTACAGCCCATGGTGGGCACGCGGCCCACTCCCACGCATGTGCTTCATTTCCACTCAGCTCAACACAACTCTCTGATTATAAACACACTCGATTCCCTTCCCGAATCGGGGCCACACTCCGATCCGATCCATCAGCCTGCAGGCAGGTTAGCTAGGCAACATGGAGCTGCATGAACCCACAAAGCAGACTGCCTTGCTGTAAAATGTGAGCTTACGTGAATATAAATCAGGCAGGCTCTGATATGCTATGGTTGCTATGACAGGGATACTTCAGAGTGTTTCAGTTAATTAGTACTTAATTAACTTTAATGCTGCGAAAAACTCCACAAGCCATACAAGTTGGTCTGTATGTTGTCACTCACGGGTCCCCACATGTTTAGGCAGCTCACCCCAGCCAGATTTTTTCTAAAGGGAAGCTGCAAAGTCAAGTGCATTATTAACTCGACCTCTCATCATGTCTCATGAGATGCTTTTTAATATCAAGCCTTCCAAGATGAAACACATGGAGATGCCAGGGATGAAAAAGAGACCGTAACATGGTGGCGTTTCAAGTGACTCTCTGAATGCCTGAGATCCCCGATGGCTGGCGAAGGCTGGAAGGGGCTCGGTGCGATGGGAGGGACGGCTGTGAGAGCCCAGGGCATGGCAGGGTGCTCAGTGCTCGGGCAGTGGAAGCCAGCCCCTTCCACTGGGCTGGTGTGTGGTCCACAGATGTCCCTGCCAGGCTGCAGCTGGGGAGGTGCAGGCAGGACCATGGGTGCTTGGAGATGCGCAATCCGAGCCTTTTCAGAGCACTGGCACTGAAACAGGGGGTGCGATGGGGACTGAGCGCTGGGTGAGGCCTCCCTGCCTCGTGGGAGCTGCGGGATCCTCAGAACAGGAGGGTGGCTCCCAACCAGCGCTCGACAGTGCGAAGCTGAGACTCCTACTTTCCAGACTCCCACCACACTTGCTGAAGCCACACGACCTCCTCTTGCCTTGCTGCCCCGGGGAGTGACTGTCGCTTGCAGCATTTGTGCAGAGCCAGGCTGCGCCTGCACAGCCAGAGGCGTTTGATGCTGCATGAACAACCCGCCAGCCCTCGGAGGGGAGGTTACGATCATCAGTAAGCAACATGGGCGAAGGGAGGCGTGAAGGATATTAAAGGATGGAGCGGTCCTCCCCAGTCCTTATGCAGGTCACCACCAGCACCCCAGAAGACACCCTGCAGGCAACAACCAAGAGAGAAGCCCAGGCTGGCATACAGAGGGAGAGGTCAGGACAAGAACAAGGGAGAGATCAAGGGAGAAGAACAAAATCCTTCAGGAGGAAGGACTGCAACACGGTGGCTGCAAATCCACCAGCTGGAGGCACGGCACAGCTCGTCCTCGTTCTCTCCACAACAGCGCCCTGAGCCCTGAGGCAGCTCGCTGCATCCCAGCAAGCCGGCTGCCCCCCAGGAGTAGGTCTGCATGAATATACAGCCTGACAAAATACAAGGACAAACCCCAAACATGGCGGCAGGAATTACAGAAACCGTTTCAGCTGATGGGAACTCTCAAATTTACAACAGTTTCTCCCAAGAGGTCACTCTGGGACCACACATGGTCACCACGGCAGACTGGGAGAGGTGGTGAGAGCCAGGGTCTCTGCGAGGCAGGCAGGAAAACCCTGCCAGCATTGCTTCGGGCCACACCATTAGCACACATTACTCAGTTAGCTTTATATTGAATGTCAAAAGGCAGCAACAGCTGGAGATGAAATCTAATTTTCCGGAGGAAAATATGAATAAAATAGAATGTAGCTGCTGCGTGAATGAGTTTATCCTCTGTCGAGCACTTGTTACTGCTCTGGTGTGGCCTCTGTCACACCGCAGAGGGTCGGCAATGTTAACGTGTTCTCCTCCCTGTCCGTTCTTGTGCCACAGCCAAGCGTCCGCAGAAGAAAACAGCACCGAGCACTGCCACCGCAGCTGCGGGCTTGCAGGCGTCTGAGGTAGAGAGCGCAAGTATTTAATCACAGTCATTTCCAGTGACAGATTCATTGACAGGCTAAGGACAACCCAATGCTCTGGTGGCCTCTCGCAGTCATGTCTCCTGCAAGCTGCCTTCCCAAGGGCTTGCAAGAAAACTGCTGGTCAGAAATTGTTGCTGTAGGGACGACCGTCCCACCTTCCCTGCGCTCCCCAAATCGCACCCCTGCTCACCAAGCCAGGGGTGTCAGGCAGAATGGAGAAGCCTCCACTGTACCCCAAGGTGGGACGTTCACAGGGCGCCGGGCACTGCCCAGCTGCCTGCAGTGGGGCCACCAGCCGGGTGAGTGCTCGGACGAGGGGCTGCCGCAAGCCGGGGGCAGAGGAGCATCTGGTGGCCACCCCAAGCCAAGAGGGCATGCAGGGAGATCCAGGCAGGACTTCCCGATGGGTGCACCCCCAGACTGGCACTCAGGGTTCGCACCAAGACCCTCCCAGATGCGAGGACGGACAGGCGGCGCGGGGAGAAGCGAGCACATGGTTCGCTACAGAGCAATCATGGAGCGGGGAGCTGGAAGCACCCGGCTGGGGACGCAGCACTGCGCTGCCAGCCTGCTGAAAGGCAGCTTGTTTGCAGGTGTGAGCCCAGAACGATCCTTCACTGGACAAAATAGGTCCTAATCCTATTTTTATGCTGTGGTAGTAAATGTGCCCTACAATACCCAGTGTGGCTTTTACAGGGAGAGAGACATCGCACACAGAAAAGGAAAAAAACATCCTGAGTACAGCAGCCAAATTGATACAAGGACTGGAGAGGATGACTTATGGGCAGAGACTAAGGGAATTTAATTTGTATAGCCTAGAAAGATGATGCCTGAGGGGGAACATGATAACACTATATAAATATCTAAAGGGCAGTTGTATGAAGAAGGGGAAAAAAAGTGACGCATGCACCAGTCGTGGGAGTGATGTGATGGACCGAAGAAGGGAACGATTTCCCAAGGGAGCACGGCGGGCTGTTACAGCCTGGTGGGCAGAGAGTAGAACAGCGTGCCTGGAGCCTGCACGTGGTTTCCAGCCCTGGCCAAGGCCGGAGCAAGGAGGATTGGGAAGGAGCAGCCTGGTGCAAGCGACAAGGGAGGTGTTCACGGCCCTTACGTGGGACTGGCGGGGCTGCACTGCACGGGGGGCCGGGGCGGCACCCTCCCCTGCAGACGCCGGCCGGCGGCCCCGCGCACCGGGGCGGCGTCAGCACTGGGCGGATTGGCGCGGGCGCTCTTCCCGCGGGCTCGGGGCGCTCTCTCGGCAGCACGGAGCTCCCGCGCGGAGCCAGACCTCTCCCGTTCCCTTTGCTATCTCAGCTTTCCAAAGGATGCCTGAGGACGAAGGCATCCAAACCCCTAATCCCTTCTAGCACAGCACGCCCAGAGCCTCCCCACAAAATCAGCCTCAGGCTGACCTGCTTCTGCCTTGGCCATTAGGGTTTCCTGCCCCACCCAGGTTGGGGGCACTTTTTGGGTGTCCTCGGAGCAGACGATGAAGACGACATCCCCGGGCCTGGCTGTTTGAGAAGAGCACAACTGCAGTGGTCCCAAAATGGAGAAAGGAGCGAGGTACATTGATGTCTGTGTTCCTGCCCCTTTCCCCTCTCTTCCTTGCAAATTTGAGTTGCTTTTTACAATCACATTTGCTTCGTCTTCAAAAAAAAAAAGATTTTCTCTCTGCCGTTGCCATGTGAAAAACCCACACAAACAACAGGAAAAACTGGCTACCTCTACGCAGAACCCAGCGCAGCGACTGCAGAGCGACTGTCACACAGGCAGCAGCCTAAAAAAACAGGGAGAAAAATAGACTTTTCCCTTCAGCCCTTTCAGACACATGACTTGGAGACTTATTATAGTAATAACAGGCAAAAGATTTTTTCAGAGGAGAGACCAGCCTCCATTTGTTTCTTCCTTACATTGATGAAGTCCCTTCACCAATTTAAATGGGGCAGACTCTGCTTTCAGCTGCCCTCGTTTAGAGCTGAGCAGCCGTTCAGTCACGAACCTCCTTGTCGTAAGGAATCCCTCAGACTTGGGTCCTTACCGTGAGGGAAGCCCACACGGTGGGGCAGAGCCTTTGTGAGCCCGTGTTCAGTTAAACCTGCCATTAATTGCTCTCTACCTATTACAGCTGATTTGCTTGGCTCGGAGCCTGGAGCATTCTTCATGAACCACCAGTTTACCAAACAACGCAGCACAAAACGCAGAAGCCGTGTGTGCTGGCACTGGCGTCTCTCCTCCAGCGAGCTGCCTAGAGAACAAGCAGACGAGGTCTCACCAGTCACATCCACCAACGTGGATCCATCAGTGCCTGGGGAACGACGGTGGAGGCACGGCGCTGGGAGGCAGGAGCTCTAGCAGAAGAGAAGCCTTTTGGATGACTGTCCTTGTATTTGCTTATCTCCAAAGGGCTTAAAACAAGAACACGTGTAGATCTGCACATTGGCAAGTGCATCTGTAATTACCCAAGTTAGGAGGAGCAGATGAGTCTGAGACGCTGACACTCCATTGAAGCGCAGTGCCCTTTAATTCCTGCCCAGCCAGCTGTGGGTTGTCATGGAGACCACATCTGTCACCCATTCACAGGCCCTTTAAATAACCCAGGCTAGCCAGACCTTTCCTGGTTTGGTGTGTGCCCCTCCCAGGCTTTGCTCTCGCTCTCCTTTTACGCCAGGAGGGCGGCTGGTTCCCACCGGAGGTGCCAGAGGTGCTGCCGGGCAGTCACCAGGGGCTGTCCAAGCCAGCCCTCCTCCCTCCGGGCCTCGGGCTCGAGGGGACCCAGGGAGTTTTGTGCCTGGAAGGTACTTCAGCCCGGGCGGGCTTGAAGCAGGAGCGGGTACTGGGCCAGGAGCAGAGGTGCCCCATGCTGAAGTTATCCTGATTCACACCAACGGCTATTCTGGATTTCCAGCACTAATCAGGAACGGACCCATGCCTAGCACTGCTACAGCTGAAACCAAAGTCATTCTGGGCTAGACTAATCCCTTCCCTATCGGAGACTTTATGCGATGGTCTCCGTATGGATTCTCCCTACGTCTTCTGCCTAGAGCTCAACGACTATGAACCACCAGCTCCTTCTCGGCTGTGCTGCGTCTGCAGTGCAGACATCTGGCAGGATCCTGACCGAGGCGAGGGATTTGAAGGGATGCTCAGCTCGGGCAGCCCCAGCGAGTCAGGAAACGCTCGGTTCACTGCTACGGACCTGCCTCGCAGGATTCACCTTCCTTATTTTCTGACACAGAGTTACAAGATTTGCTTGGGCTCTCAGGTATCCTGGCCTCGCCGTGGGGACAGGCGGCAGAGCAAGGGCAGCGCGGGAGGGCGCGCGGCTTCCCTGGCTCGGTGCTTCCAGCGCTGGCAGAGCTCTGCCTTGCCTGGGGTGCCGGCGGGGCCACCTCAGTGCCAGGAGGGAGCAGGTCTGGGGGGGCTGAGGGCTGGCAGCGTGGTCCACCCGCACGCACACACCTCCCACAGGGGGAAGACAGAGGTTAAATTCATGACCCCTCTTAAGTGCAGCAACCCAGCAAGGCAGAGGAAGCCTGGCGTCCAGCACCCAGGGCTGGCAGAGAGAAGGCCAGTGTCCTTCCCACGGGTGGATCCCACTTGCTGTGTGACCCTGAGTCAGGCTCAGCTATCCACACTTTTCGCGGTGTGCCTCAGTTTCCCTTTTGCCCTGCTGAACTGGCTTGCAGGAGGACTGTCAAGCTCACTTCATTCATCCCTGGATGGCCTTTGAAACCCCGGGACGGGAGATGCTGCTGAGGTAGCGCGTTCTGTGTACTGCTAAACAACAGCCTTAGGCTGACTCTATTTCCAGCAACCAGGGAAGGGGGAGAGCATTTCAGCGGCTGGGCAAGGCAGACAATTTATAGCCTGATGCTAAAAAAGAACAATAGTGACAAAAAAGAGATACCAGGGCAAGCGTCACTCTTCATTTAATCCTGATGGATCTATTCTAGCAAAGCAGTGGATAAGCGGGCTGCGAACATGTGTACATTTCCCCGGGCCATCCTCAGACACCTTCGGTTTCATGATTCAGAACTCTTTCCCCATACTGTCCTTGCTCTCCAGCCTGAGCAGAGCTCCTCTGGGGACAGAGCCACGGGCAGAAGCACCAGCTGGTGCACGAGCTCACACCCCGCTGCCGAAGTGTAACCGGACCCGTTCAGCACATTTCTCCGAGAGCTCTTTAAAGGCTCACAGACTCGACCAAATGAGCGGAGGCTTCCCAAAGGTTGCTCCGGAGGGTGTAAGCTGGCACAGGAAAATGAGGTACCTTTCGGTCTGGAGCTTGACCACACATGGGAATCATCAGTAGCTGAACCAAAAGCTGGACCTACGATGTTTTTCTTGGTAGCCCAGGAAGGCTTTGCCACCTCATTCTCCAGAGCTACATTACTTTCTTTTATTCCTTCTCCCACACTTTGATTTTAGCTCTTTCAGTTAAACTAAACAAAAGAGAGGGAAGACAGTGATCATAGGTGACCTGCAAACCCTTTTGCTGTCCTGGAGGGCGCAGGGAGCTGGTCCGAGGGGCCGTGGGTGTTTGCTGCTGGCCATGGGAGATCGGGGCCATGCGTGGTGGAGCAGGCACATTCACAACAGCCAAGAGCTGGGTGTGCAGGGCGAGAGGGCAGGGGGAGCGGCAGGCGGGCAGAGCCACGTTGGCGGTGGTGAGGTAGACCTGTACAGCAGCAGGGTGCTCGGGGGTGCTCCACCTTGCTACAGCGGAGACAGAACTGCTGCAGAAGAAAGATGTTAGACCCAAGGAAGGGCCAAGGCAGCCAGAGGAGCCCTTCCAGGCAGGCCAAAGGCCCAGACAATATCCGTTCTCCAGGGCAGTCTGCCCAGGCTTCCCCAGCAGACATCAGCCTGGAGGAGCAAGACAGAGCTCTGCCCAGATATCACCTGGATCAAGAACGTTTTAACCTGATCTCAAGCCCTCAAGCCTGTCCTGAGGCACAGGCAGGAGCCCTTTGGTGTGCCTGGCAGAAGGCCAGCATGATGGTCACCTCAGCCAGGGAAACCCCAAACCGGCCAAGATCAGAAACGTCCCCCTTCCAGCCCACCCTGGCATTTGGCTCAGCGGCACTGGTTACGTGCTGCAGCCCCGGCCCTGGGAAGAGCCTTTCAGCCCACCTCCCGGACTGCTCTGCTCTGAGCACACCCAGGGTGCTGCAGGAGGGTGCTGGCCGCTGGTGAGCCCTTCCCAAGGCTCAGCACAGGGTGCTCACCTGCCCCCGGGGCCACGGGACTTCAGTCTGGCACTGCTGGGAGTCAGGCTGCTTCTGCGCTTTCACTGCCAGCGCACAGCGCGCTTCGTGTCACTGCAGAGCAAAGGAGAAGCGAACGGGCTGAAGGAGAGAGCCAGGGAAAAAATCATGTATGTCTGCCCTGGTCAGTGGGAAGCGAGCACTGCAGAGGTGCAGACAGCAGACGGCATGTCTGAACCAGACCAGGATGGCCCAGAAGGACTGTGCCGGTCAGTGGATCCAGATCAAGACCATGGAAGAAGCTGCACCTCTTCCCTGCAATGAGGGATCCTGCCTCTTTCACCCTCGGGTCCTCCTCTGCCCCAGTGAAAGCTCACACCCGAGAGCAGGGAGCGCTGCTCCCAGTCCGGCGGGAGCGGTGCAGAGCTGTGTGTCTGCAGCGGCGCGTTGCCCCTGTCCGGCCGGCTCCGTGGCAATGCACGGCGGGGAGCAGAGGCGCAGCCTGCACCCAGGCACGTCCCTGCAACCCCCATTGCTCAGCCTGGGCTGACAGACATCGGGTCCCACCTCCTACCTCGTGCCAAGAGGGATCTGTTCATTTCCTACCTTTATTCCCTTCCCTTGCTCCCTTCGTGGCTCCAGGACCCTCTGCCAGCTGGGCACTAATCACAACATATCCTGCCCCTTCTGTCCCCAGGCCTAGCCCGGACCTTGCTGTTTACAGAGGCTGAGCAAAGCTGAGCGCAGAGAGGGGAGTGGGAAATGCAGGCAGGCATTTGCAGAGCTGTGGCCGGGAGGGTCTGTTTGAACATCTAATTCGATCACAGCAAACCTCCTGAATGGCAAAGCTACAGCCCTGTCACCCCCTCGAGACACTGGGCCATGCCCGGATTGCTGTCTGATTCTGATCTACATAATTCACCATAATCCTTAAAACTGACTCAAGGAATGAGGTTCATTGCACAGCTCACTGGATTTAATCCACCACTCCAGTAGTGCTAACGAAGCTAATGGCATAGGCAGAGAAGAACACATGTATAGCTAGGAGGCAGAGATAAAGCACTAATCCGACCATATGTTTTCAACCCGCTTTGCTCTTCCACCCTCACGCCAATGCCCTTTTGCAGCACTGGGGGAGACCACAACCAGCGGGAAGAAAGAGGCAGGGAGGAAGGTCGTCCCTTGGACGGGTGGCCGTGCGCGCTCGCACCTCTGCACCCGCAGCCTGCAGCGGTTCGGGTCAGAGCCGTGGGCAGCGCAGGGCTTGGCGGGGCCGGGGGCACCAAGTGGGAATTGGGGTTCTGGGTGAGTGGGGGGAACAGCTCCTGGTCAGAGATGTGGCGCCTGGTCTCATTTCTAGATACAGTCCATCTACCCCAACCTAACACGCTGAGACAGGCCGACAGGACACCGAACCTCGCGTGTGTGCAGCATCCCAGTAACACTCCCCTCCCAACGCCCTCCCGCCCGCCCGGCACTGCCCCTTGCTGCCGCGTCGGCGGCACTCGCCAGGGGTGCAGCGCAGCCCCAGAGCCTCACGCTGGTCTCCATCTCACCCGCGGCCGCACGCTGAGGGAGCAAGGGGTGGCTGCAGGCAGAGGGCAAAGACCAGCACGTAAAGAGCCACGCTCACCTATCTCGGGGAGAGCAGAGACGTGTCTGCAGGATGGAGGCAGGCCCACCAGCCAGCCTGGGTACCCGACGCACGTTCCAACAAGGGGGGTACAAGCGGCACCCGCTTTCCTGCCAGTTTTCAGCTGTGGATAGCTGGAGGTGGTCTTCGTTACGCCTGCGCGCAGCACCCAGCACAGAGCGGGGCAGCGCTGCCGTGCACGACATTGCTGGGGCATCACCTCAGACCTGCAGCTGGCTGGTGTGTAATGGGAGAGGGAAGGTGAGGAAGACCCTAAATGCCCCTCCACAGCCTGTCAGCCCCGCACCGGGCAGGGCGCTGGATGGGAGGAGGCAGGACTGTTTTTGGAGAGGTTTCTGGAGAGCAGAGAGCTTGGAGCAGGACGGGTGTTCCGCTAGTGAGCCAGGGGAAGGAGACTGCCCTGTCTCTCCCGGGAGGCTGGCAGGACGAGCCCAAGCATCCGCAGCTCCTTCTGCCTCCGTGCTGGGAAGACAGTGGCTCGGGAGAGCCAGGCACACAGCTACCGCCCGTCCGGGAACGGCCTCCTCAGCTTTAGCGGTTGTTGAAAAGGGGCTTGAGCCACCAGCCAGTAACCAAATCGCTTGTGCCCTTCAGCCCTCGAAGCCCAGCCGGTGCCTGCGCCATCCCGGCCACAGGAAGCAAACCCTGCCATTGCTGCCTTCAGGATCTGCCAGCAGGGAAAGGTGCTCTGCAGAGGCAAAGGAAATTAGAGCCCAAATTAGCCGCACTGGGCTCAATCTGAGATTTTGACAGCGGATGCCAAATTTATTTCCAAACGCACTCTGGAAATGTCACCGTGCTGGTCGGAAGGAATCGGGTACATGCTCCCTTTTAAATAGAACCAAGCATATGGGAGGAGGATGATTAGATTGCTTCCAAGCTGCCAAATTTCTTTGCTGCAGCTAAAAATCTTCCCCAAAATGTCCCAGCCCACAGTGTTTCTGAGCACTGAAGTCTGTGCCGAGACTTTTCCATTGACAGTTGTGCTCTAAGCAAGAAAACACATCCCGCCAGTGAGGTCCCCGGTGGTCCCAGCTCTCAAGAAGCTGGGGGGTCTCCTGCCTCCCCTTGCAAGGCAGAGCAACTCCTGTGAGCCTCCCCCGGGGAGGGGGCAGAGCTTCCTTCTCCCCTTGACTCTGGCAAAAAGCAATGATCTCAGCCCATCCTCTCTCTCTCATCTCCAGCGCAGCACCTGCCTCTTCAGGGCAGAGCCTCTCAAGGAGGAACCATCTCCCTGCCAGAGGCTGGACGGCGTCCCCCACATCGCAGCCCTGCAGACCCCGCTGCGCTGAGCCACCGCAGCCCCAGGTGCCCTCCTCCCAGCTCACCCAGAAACCCAGCACACGCCAGGACAGAGGGGCAAAAGCAACCCAGCAGCCGTTTGCAAACCGAGCGGGGAGCAGTGAAACCCCTTTAGCTCCTGGAAGATAAGCCCCCTGGGCTTTCATGGTGTGGCTTGCTTCCTTCAGTGTCTCCAGCAGCCGGGGCTCCAGTGCTGCCGGCAGTGGGTCCCTTGCAGGCCACGCTCCGACTCTTCACGGTGACAGTGCAGCGTGACAGCTTGGGAGAGAGAAGTGCTCCCACTGCCCAGAGATGGGATTCAGGCCCTGCGTTCGGGGGAATGAGGGCGGGAGGAGAGGTGGGGATGTGCTCCGGGGCTCGTTAGTGCCGCAGAAGTGATGCCTGTCCCACCCGGGCACCTGGAGCCAAGCAACTACAGCTCATTCCCTGCGGATCATCCCCAGGTTCACCCTCAGTTCGGGGGGAAGCAATGTAAGCCACCACAGCCCACTTTTTCCAGGGTGGAGGCAGGGTCAGCGGCCCAAAGTGCAAAGCAGTAGCACAGTGATGTCCCTCATCACAGCCCCAATGAGGGGATGACCTTGGGATCACCCAAACCTTTCAGGCCCCACTGAGAGACTGAGAAGGGCACAAATAGCTACTCTGTGCCTGGCAGGGGCTTTCCTTCTCTCTGTAGGTAACGCTGAAGCTTCCCCAGGGAGCAGAGAGCATGGTGGCCATCCCAGGAGAGGACACGTGGCCAGCACTGGTTTCCAAATCAGGGGATGGTGCCCCCCTCCCACCTAGCCTGCTTGAATTCCTGCCAGCCCAGCGTGGGGGACAGCCAAGACCAAGCACACACTGTCCCTTCGAAACGAGCCTCCATCAGCCGTCCTCATTTTCCCAGCCAGAAAGCAAAGTATGCCCAGACTCGAGGGGCCCAGGAGCAGTGTACTGCCTTCTGCTGCAGGACTAACCTGCGACACCTCGGAGTCCTCCAGGCCCTCTCTCTGGTGCCCCACTGCCAAAGCATCCACCCACTTTCTCTAGTAACACGCCCATCTGCTGGATCACAGACACAAAAATCTCACTGTCGTTTATCTGCTTCTGCCCCCCCCTACAGTGCTTCCATGCCTGGGACTCCGAGGAAGGCACCGAGTGGAGCCAGCAGTCCTGTCCCTGCTCAGCAGACTGGGAGAATAAAGCACGTTGCAAGGAGGCAGCAAGCCCCACACCAGCTGAGAGCAGCGCGTCATCTTCTCCGTGGTCCCGGGGCAGCACTCCACCCCCCGGCACACCACCTCAGAGGGTCCCAGGAGCAGTCTCGTAAGTCCCCCTGGCAGGCTCAGGGTCCCAGAGCCAGGGACCGACCCAGAACATGCCGTAAGGCAGCCGAGCCCAGAGGGCACAAGCAGGAGGACTGTTGAGCCCAAGCAGTTAAAGCGAAGTGGCACAGCTGCTCCCAGCTCTGCTCTCAGCCCACACGCTGCTGAGTGGCGGGTGGGAGGTTTTTCTCTGCATTGCAAATCCCTTCTTATTCGAGTGCTGCAGTGCTGCTTCAAAGGAAAACAACCACTCTGGAGAGAGAGCAAAGGGGTCCAGAACAGCACCGGCACCTTCTCCTGCCCAAGGCAGGTCCTGGAACCAGCCCTGGGAGAGCCTGGCTCTGTAGATAAAGCTAAAGCTTCTCTAGCAGCCAGCCTGGCTGGGAGCAGGAACCATCCATTCCCATTCTCCTGTGCTTGTCTCTGGCACAGATAGCCCCGTCTGAGCTTTCATTTCAAACCTGGGAAGCGGGAGGAGAGGAGGAGAAGGCAGAGGGAAGAAGGCTTCCAGGTCTGCGGAGGCTGGCTGGCAGCAGAACAAGAGCTGTGAGAAATGGTGGGAGCAAAGTGCTCCCAGCGCGTGGCTGCAGCCCCTCGGCAGCGTGGCCCGGAGTGCTTCTGGGAGGGTGTCGGTGCCACGCAGGGGCCCGGGCAGCGTGCAGCAGTGTCCCCCGTGCTCTCTGTGCAGCCCCTCTGCCAGGCCAGGTGGAGGACCCAGGCCGGGAGAAAATGGGACTGGGGGGATTTGTTCCCTTTTTGGCATATGGTGTTGGATAAGCTGCTCATTTCTGCCTGGTCTGTACAGGGGGCTGTGGCTCTGAGCCCCCAGGAACGGCTGCCCCTTTCCCGGAGGAGTGACCGTGTGCTGCAAGCTGTTGAGGTTACTCATGATCCCAGCCTATAGATGCATGTGCACATCTCCAGCACCTAGCACCCGCTTCACGCACCCAACAGCAAGTTCTCGTCAGGCACACAGCACTGCTGGGCTGTGAAGATCTTTTGGGAATCCACAGCAAAGCAATCCCCAAGTTTGCTGGTGCACAAGTTCCCCCATCACCAAGTTTTTGGGAGCCACCTTACTCAACATTTCCCACCACTATCCAGGGACAGAGGGGTTGGTTTTGGGCTCCTTGGCACAGGAGCTCAGGGACTGATGGAGTGTGGAAGTCCAGGGACAGTGTCCGCAGGGTGCTTTACAGGTGACAAGCCTTCAGGGGGGTTCAGCTCCTGGGTGACGAAGGGGACAGGAGCACCGTGGAGCTGAGATTCAGTCAATGTGCAGGGGGCTTTCTGTAGAGAGAGCCCCTTCGGAGCAGGGAGCCTCTCACAAGGAAGCATGCTGCCTCTAAAAGCCATGACTCATCCTCCCTCTAGGCCCTTGGAAAGCAAGCAAAGGGGGATGGAGCGAGGGATGCGGTGCTCTCAGGAGGGGTCTTGCCAAGGGACAGAAAATGCCCGCGCTCTTGGCCCAGTCCACCTGTTCCTAATGGGACTGTTCTGCTGATGAGAGCTTGGGAGGAGAAAGGAAAGAATAAAACCAGAAAACCCTAAAAACAAGGGACAGCAATCCCCGGCAGCAGAGAGCCACTGCTGGGGCAGATACCTGGGGGTGGGTTTCATGCACCAGGGCTTCTGACAAGAAGCACCATGGGGACGTGTGGGGTTGGGAGGTGCCGGATCCACCTGCCCTTGGCCAAGCTAGCCCTGCAGGTCTGCCTCTGCAGTCCATCCTCCACCACAGCATCCACCTGTTCACCCCTCTGAACTGATTCAGCTCAATCTTTTAGAACAAACCATTCATACATCCATCCGTCCATCTGGCCAGCTGTCCTTCCATAGTTTACTCTTTTATCTACACACAACCCAAATCCATTGGCTGTCTGGATTGCTATTCATCGAGCAAGGTAGCCAGGCAACTATTAGGATCTCCATTTATTAGCTCTAGTGTGTGTCTGTGGGTTTCTCTACAGGGAAGAAGGTGTACTCTACTTTTGTGCCAGCCAGAAGATGGATCTGCAGAGGTCTGGGCACTGACACTGCTTTGAAAACATGTGGCCTGGGGCATTAGACACCAAGCCTTTAAGTCCATCCCTTGCTTTTGTTCAGTCTCTAAGCAAGCAAGCTTCCAGAAGGAGTACAGATGTCTCCACCAGTGGCCTTCAGCATGTAAAAACCGAAACAATCCCACAAGCTCATCACGTACAAATGTGGAAGCTGACTCTGCAAGCAGGCCAGGCCTCTTCCCTTTGAAAGAAGGGCTGGAGCCTGCAAGTCAGGTGCTAGGTCTCATGGCTCCGTGTTATTCATGTTGTCCTGTGCTAGCAATTCTCCAGGCTGAACATCAGCTCAGAGCACCCGCCCCAGCCAACCCTCACCCCTACAGAAACACCGCTGCTCCGGGCTGTGCCAAACGCCTCGGGAAAGAGGGGTCCGCAGCCATGCTTTGTTACAGATGTGCTCAGGGAATAGATTCCTCTCTCAGGAGGAGACCAGAGAGTATGGGCCAGGTGCTGGGCTGAACAGTGCAAATACTCGCCATCCCATCCTCTTCCACCACCTCCTTCTGTACTCAAGGAAGCAAGACTTTGTAGGGGAGCAGGGCCCCTAGTCCTTCCCAAACAGGCTGCACCCTGACTTTGAACCAAGCCCTGGGATAATCCTGCTCCCATTGACTGGCTCTGCCTGCAGCACATGTCAATAAGCAACGCTGGAGCCTTAGATTAAGCTTCTCCTCAACATACAAAAGGCGGCCATCATTAGGAGTAAGAAGTCCTCAGCTGCCTCTTCTCAGAGCTCTGTGATCTTTGATCAGTCTCACTCCTCGGTTTTTAATTTCAGATTCTCTCCCACAGTGCACAGAGGCTCTGCGGTCCCTCTCCTGCAGGCCAGCAGCTCCGTCCAGCCACACGGGCGAATCCTTGCGGGAGCACAGCAAATACATCCCCGCTCCCCCGCCTCGCCCAGCCCGGGCTCCTTTTCACCTCCAGACCCAAAGTCAGAGCACAGGGTGGTTTATGCAATTATCCAGCATAGACAGCAACCGTCCCAGAGGCCTCTGTGCACAGACACAAGGCAGCAAAGGGATGGGGCTTCTAGTGCAGGCTTTCTTTCTCCTTTCCATTAATTTGAGTTCCTGGTTTCTCACAATCGATAGGCAGCAGGATTACCACGATAAAACCACACCTCTGGTGGAAGGGGTTGTTTTGGTTCCAAGTTCCCTGGGCAGAAACGCAAATGCAGAGTGAGACCAGAGCCCTGATGAGACATATGGCAAGAGACAGGCAGTCACACCTGCATTTTCTGGTGCTTTCAAGAAAGGTTATGAAAGCAGAAGTCCTGACTAGTGATAAGGACCCAAGTCCCCTTTCTGAAGACACGTTTCACTGAGCACCCTGTGCAGAAACTGCAAGAAGGTCCCTGCTTAAGACCACCATGAGCAAAATCCTGAGTCTTGAAGGTGCTGAAGCAGCTAGCCGCTCTCAGAGAGGTGCCAGGAGGGGTTTGGCCTCCTTGGCACAGAGCGAGGAGATGGAGGAGAGCAGCTCCGGGTCCTGCTCAGTGGCTCCATCTCCACCTGCACGGGGTTGTCGTGCCAAGGGTTGCTCACGAGGAGCTCGGCTGGGAGTGTACAAGTGTCCTCCCCAGGCTGCCAGCCTGGCCTGGTGATGAGGGAGAACCTTTGTGCTGGGAAGAGATGCAGGGAGAGGCCGGCCCTTCATTTCCAGCCTTCCCCACAACATGGGAGGGCAGAGGCACCCAGAGGTGGCTTGTACCAATGAAGCACCGTGCATCCCACCACTGCGTTCTGCTCCTGCGATGTGTCCTTCACAATGGGAACAGCAGTTCTAGCAACAGAAAGATGCCCACTGCTCCTCCCTCCTGAACATCACTGAATCATCACCCCGGCTGCCAACCCACTGCCTGGCCAGGCCATAAAGGATGCAGGAAGCCAATCCAGCAGCGCCGCTATGCATCCCCCCAGCCAGCCCGCCCTGAGCTCTGCCACTCGCCTCCTGGGACATCACCTGCCACGTGCTGGCACCCCACCCGCAGACCAACATGCTGTCCAGCCACAGCATCCCCAAATGCCACCGTGGAGCCCACCACCATAGCAGCGCAGTGGGTATCTTCCAGCCGCACAGGCAGGGCAGGAGCATGTCCTGTGCACACATCCTTGGCCCTGACCCTCGAGCCTCACAGGAACATGAGCAAAGACATCTCCAGGGCTTTTCTCCTCTCACATCCAGGTCGGAGAGGAAGAACCAGGCCTGTCTCTGCCCCCATGACACAGCTTCCCCAGCGTGCCAGGCAGGGGCTGAGGGCACCAGGCAGCCTGAGGCACGGCTTGTCCCCCCTGCCCGCTCAGCAGCCCACTGCAGACAGGACCGTGGTTGCCTGGGCACAGGGGGGTCAGGCTGCAAACCCCCCATCTCAAGCACTCCTGCCTTGTGCCAGAGCACCTGGCACGTGGCTCTCGCCTCCCAGCAGCTCCCGTGGCCGCAGCGTGGGAGCTGGGTTTGGCACCAGCACCGCGATTCACCTTCCAATTTCCAAGGAGCTACAGCGTGCCAACAGACTGCCCGGGAGAACCATTCCTCCCCATCACTGCTCCTCTGCTCAGGAGCTACGGGAGAGGCTGGGAGGCACAAAGGAGAGAGGCTAGGCACACACATACTGGAGGTATATGTGGATTTTGTTCCTCACCCTTTCCTTACAAAATAGGGAATGGAAAAAAGAAGGGAAAAAAATAGCAAAATAAAGCAAACATGACAACTCCAATTTCTATCTTAATGAATAAATAAAACGCATCCCAAGACGTAATTAAGTGCTTCGAACCAAACATGTGTCACCTACATAAAAAAAAGAACCCAGAGAGAAATCAAGCAACGGCAATTAAGGGAAAGGGACAGATGGGCGATTGCTGGGGAGAGGGTAAGTGGGGAAGGCCAGCGAGTGAGGGCCCTGCTCCTGCTGCCCGGTGCTCTCGCAGCAGGGGACCGGCGCTGGCGCTCTCACTGTGCCACGTGGGTCCCGTGGGAAAGAGGCAGTCCTGCCAGCGTGGAGACCTCCCAACACCCAGGGGTGTTCCCAGTGGGTTCTTCTACCCTAAGGACATCACTGCCCCTCGTGCAACCATCCACCTTTGTGCCCCATGGGGACTGTGACCATTTGCTCTCAGGTCTCCCTTCCCAAATCAGACAGCAAGCTTTGTCTCACCCATCCTCGCGGATGTAACATCCAGGAGATACCCAAGCCCATCTGATTTCGTTTCCTTCTGGCCCTTTCCCTGTCCTTGGCACTACAGTGCGTGGGAGCTGCCTGGAGCGTCGCTGTGTCTCAATCACCAAACCACGTGCTCAGTTTGCGTTGGTAAGATTTGCTGTTTGTGCATGTGCTCTTCAAGAGGAAGGCTGGAGAAGGGCTTTTCTGCAGTGCAGAAGGGGTTGCGGTCGTGCATGACTTCAGCCCTCAGTCCAACACAGTAGCCATCCCAAGTGCACAGCCCATCCCTCCGTGCATGTATGCCCGACCTCCATCCTCATCCCCAAATGAGGCTCTAGCCAGAGCCTCGATGTTAAGCAGAAACCTCCATGTATGCTAGCCTGCAGAAAACCACATGCCTCTTCTTTCTCAATGACCCCAGAAGGCTACGAAGACCAGATTTTATTGGCCCAGAGGGTGGGCAAAAAGATCAACTTGGTTAAAAGCATCATGGATTTTCCTGCGACAACAATTCAAAGATGGGTTTTAGTAGCCACTGTACTGAGAAAGCCACATGCTGTGAGGGCCATGAGCTCCCCAGAAGCCTGTGCTCTTTGGAGAAGCCGTTATCTACTTCTAAGTGGTGTCAGGGCCAGGACAGGGCACCCACACCAGCCCCTGCACTGTCTCCCACCCCTTGGAGTCCCACAGCTGCTTTGCTATTGACCAAGGCTCCAGGGCTGTGAAGGAAAATCCCCTGATGTGCTCTTGATGCTTGTTGGATTTTATGACCATCTTCTCCCTTTGGGAGGCCAAATCAAGACCTTTTGAATGTTTGTGTTTGGCTGAGCTGCTGATGGAGCCGGTGTCACATCCTGGGACATGGCAGGGGATTGTTCCTGACATGGGGAAGGCATGTGATTTATTCCTCCCTAGGTTTGCCCTGCCTGTTCACCGCCTCTCAAGTGTCTGCTGCTTTCAGAACAAGTTCCTTCCCAATGGACCTTAGCAGCTGCCACAACACTCGTTGAATCCAGAGCCCTGCCCTTGGCACAAGCTCATCTCTCTCCTTGGGGGAGAAATACAGGCTTTCCACGCGCTTGAGAGGGCTGCAGCCGTCCCTGCAGAAGCCTCCTTCTCCAGCTCGCTGGAGGGGGTCAAGCGTCTGCATCCTCCAGTTGCCCACCTAGCCCGCAGTGAGTCAGGGACCTTAGGGACCACCATGTGCAGCTGAACTCATGGTCACAGACTAACAGTGAGAGCAGAAAGCAAACCATGGTGAGGGGCAGCCCCACAGATCTGCGCCTACACCTGGTGGGTGTGGGTGCCTCCTGGGTCTGCTTGCCACTTGGCTCATGGCTGGCCTGGTCTCCATGGGCTCTGCCCCGCAGTCACAGCAGGAACCTGGATGCTCTCGTGCTCTGGCATTGCTCCAGCCACTGCCCAGCATGACGGGCATCACCCGGAGCAGACAGCGTCACGGCTCTCCCTGCCCCCAGACACACCCAGAACAGAGTCCTCCAGCCGCCCTTTGCCCCAGGCCACTGGGGCCATGCCAGCACCTCGTATCAGCTCACCTGCGCACCCCGGACAGCCCCCCATCTCCCCCTACCCTGCCAGCAGTGCCTCCCCTCCTGTGCTGCCGCTCAGTGCTCAGGCTCTCTTTTCGCCTCGCAGGGCAACAGCATCCCGAGAGAGAAGCAGCCCACAGCTTCCCAACACCCACAGGCTCCTCTTGCCTTTCGCCCCAAGGAAACCCCACGGAGCAGGACCGTGACCCCGCGGGGGTCCTGCCTCAGGCCCTGCCCTGCCCGCAGTGCCCAGAGCACTCACAGTCCGGACGCTGCTCTCCAAGATGACGCCTCTGCCAGGATGCTGCCGTCATTCGTGAGCTGGGGGATGGTGGTGGTCCATGCGCTGGCTGCGGGGGCGGCAGAGCCAGGCGGCAGCTCTGTGACCGTGCTCACCAGGCTCCTTGGGCTGAGGAGGGCAAAGACAAGGGTGAGCCCAGAGAGGCATGGATTAACCCCAGTCCCTTCCCTGTCACGAAAGAGCCATCCTCCTCCAGTCTTCCCCCACCCTGAATGGCCCGTTCAGGCCCACCGAGAGAGGGAGGGATCCAGCAGACATGCTCTTGCTCCAAAGTACCCCGACCCCAGATGTATCACCATCTGTCAGGCTCAGAGCACACCCGTACCCAGCATCTCCCCCAGGCACCCCTCTCCACCAGCGCTCCCTGTCTCCCCATGTGCCCCTGCCTTCCCTGGGAACACACTGAGCAGGGCAGACCCACAGGGCACCCATCTGAAGGACCAGGAGAGCCCTTGCAGGGAGCCAGCCATGCAGAGAGGAGCGGTCTCAGCTCCCCCGTCCCTCAGCAGAGCAAGAGGCGGAGGCCAAGAAGGAACTTGGCAGGGATGCAAGTCCATCCCTGGCTTCTCCAGCCCTGCTCCAAGCATGGCCATGGACTCATGAGCTCACCAGGAACAACCAGTCCACCATGAATGGGTGGCAGTCACACTGCTGAGGTCAAATCCGCAGATATCACCTGAACCCCTGCTGGGGTCCTGTTGAAATGGACAGCACCGTTCCCCTGACTCCAGGGTCTCCATGGCTGTCAGAGCCCAAAGACTGGGCTCCAGCTTGATGAGGGTGTCCAGGAAGGTCAACAGACTCCAGCACGGTGAGCAGCTCACCCTGCTCCAAAGCAAACCTCTCACCTTATGACTGTTACACCAACAGTACGTGGGACATCACACAGATGCTCTGAGAGGCTCAGAGGAGAAATGGGGTTCAAGCCATGAGAACAGTCAGATGTGCCACCAAGCTAAAGAACAGGGCACCTTCCCGCTGCTTTCGGTCAGCCTGGCGCACTGCACTAGTGACATGCACATCTGTCCTCCCCGTGCACTTTGAAAAGAGCAGCTTACACTCTGATCGGATTAGAGGAAGAAAACTGCATTGCAATAAATCCAGGGAGGGGACTGACTGCCTGGGCTTTAATCTGAGGGGAGCCTTCAAGATAAGAGCATTAAGAAGTGGGGATAAAGCAGCCTTGGTGCAGGAATGGTCTGAGCTGGTCCCTAGCCTGGGAAGCAGCACAGCAGAGCTGGCTGTGGCGTGCCCTGGCACCTGAGAGCAGCTCAGCACATCCCTCCAAACATCCCTCCAAACATGACCTGTCTTCCCATGCCTGCAGCCCCCTCAGTGCAGGAGACGGGCAGGGCACAGGACACACAGATCGCTCCAAAAGCTCAGATTTCATATCAGGAGCCTGAATCCCAAGTGGGAACAAAGACAGCACAGTCCTCACTAGGAGACCTTAGAGCAGGGCGGGATCTCCCTCCTTCCAGTAAGGGGGTCTGGCACCTCCCAGCTCTGACTGCACTTCAGCTCCAAGCTGGCACTGGATTCCCTCCTCTGGGAAGTCCTTCTTCTGCCCCCTGAATGTGGGGCCAGAGGCAACGTGCACTCTGCAGAGCTCTGCTCCTCCTTCAGAGGCATTCACGGGGAGCCATCACCGCCTGCGTGACCTCCAACCCCAACCCACGCCCCATGGATGGCACAGGAGCTCGACAGCTGCAGCAGCAAAGCAGACACAAGCTGCTTGCTCTCCAACTTGCTCCTCCGAGAAAGCCAGGCACCTTTTCTTCCTCATGTCCCTTGAGAGATAATCCCCACACCAGCACCAGGGGAGAGGGAGGGCATAAGTGTCGACCTGCATCTTCTGATGAAGGCTGAGGAGAGCAATCTGCTCCCACACTACGTTTGCACCTGGAGGACCCGTGAGTCAGATGGGCAGAGGCCACCTGGGACGTGGGCAGCGGTGAAAGCACAGGGTGGAGCCGCTCCTCACGCCAGTGCAATCTCTTTGGCGCAGGTGGGACTGACGGCCCAGGGGGCAGCTCCTGGTGCAGGTCCTCGTGCGCTCAGCTGGCGAGGCCCTGGCTGAGTGCACAGCTTCATTGTGCTCCTGAGATGAATGGAGACAGCCCTGCAGCTTGGTGTAAGTAATTGAGGAAAGAACATTTGTAAGGCAGGAGACAGCTGGATTAAAAAGGTGAAGCCCAAAAAGCAAATGAAAAGAGAATCATTGATGATGGATGGGAAAGCAGTACCCGAGTCCAGCATTTTTCTGGATGTGCTGTTGAACAGCAGCAAGATACAAAGAGCTGAGATCAAACCATCGAAAGAGCCTGGGCAGCCACGGGGGCTCGCAGGACCTATTGCAGCTGAAGAGGCAGCGTCAGCTGCTGAGCTCCCAGTTTCCCAGGCTCGGCGGGAGACTCTGGTGCAGGTCCCGCAGCCCAGGCCTGGTCTGCCGGGCAGCGTTAGGATCACTGGCCACAGAGGCTATGCACGTGGAGGTCTGCCTCAGGCGAAGTTCAGCAGAGGGAACATTACTGCCTGCCCAGCACAGCCCCTCCTGCGCACCTCCCACCGCACTTTGTCATGGCCTGGCCCTATCTCTGCGGAGCAGAAATTCCCAAACATCTGGCACAATCTTCTTGAGGGCATTCAGAGAGAGCGCACAGAACACACCATAAAGGTCATTACTGCAGTTTGCTTTGTTAATTGCTGCTGATCAGCTTTCTTGGCAAGGGGGGAAAGACATTTGGGTAGAAAAAAAATAAATCAAGTTCATGAGACAGAAGAATTCAAAACCCCTCTCTTTGCACCAGATGCCAACCAGACACAGGCCACCCCTGTAAAGACAGGGGCTGTGACCGCCAGGCAGACTGGCCGAGAGCCTCGGGGTAAGTCCCATCCGTGGTGCAGGGAGAGCGGAGGAGCCAAGGTGAGCCGCTGCCCAGCGACTGCTGCACAGGCAGACTGAGAGGTGGTCAGGCTCGTCAGCCACAGAGCATCTTCCTCTCCCGACCATGGTAGGGACAGCCGGGGGAGGTCACAGCCCCACCACCCCCAACATCCCTCCCCTGTGACTTTCCACATCCTTGCATCACCACTGCAGTTATTTGACCCTGAGCCCATCGGAAAGCACACACTGCTGTACCACCTTCCCTGTCTGGCATCAGGCCACCTCCACACCACCTCCACACCTGGCACAGCCCGGGGACCAGTCTCCCCATGCTCCGCTTCAGTTTTCTTCAGGACCAAGGCAATCTCCAACAGGTTTCAATTCTTGTTCCCTTGGTCCCAAACACTGACCAGAGCCTTCCCATCCCAGCTGCCTCCCAAGTCATTCTCTGCCAGCTCTAAAACCCAGCTGGGACTGAGAGAGCAGACGTGACCGCCTGATCCCAAGCAGGTGACTTGCTACAAAGCAAAGCATAGGACTGCCCTGGTTGGTTTTCTTTAAAAAACAGTTTGCTTCAGCGTCCTGGACAACCCCACGTATTCACAAAACCCTGAAGGAAACCTAGAAGCATTTGCCAGTAGGAGGAGGTTTCCCAGACTGAGAAGTGCAAGCAGAAAGATTCATCCCAGTCCCATCATTTCCCAGTGGGCTGAGGACAGTGGCATGAGGCTGGCCGGGGGCTGCCCCCACACACTACGGAGAGGGGTTGTATTGCCCCTGCTGTAAATGCTCCACCATGCTCCACATCCTACCACTGCGTGACACCAGTAGAAAGAGCTTCCCCAGTACATCTGATGAGCCCTACATCTGTGTTGTGACTAGGTATCATGACGCACAGGGGGGTAATGACTTGCCAAAGAGATCACAGGGGGCCAAGAGAAGACCCAGGGATGGAGCTTGTATCTCCCAAAGCCCAGACTCTTGGCGTCTTCATCCAGTACACAAGCAGACTAGGAGCCAGAACAGCCCCAAGAGCATCCATCTCAGAGGCATGGGGACTCTGGGTAAGACAGTACTCAGGCTGTGCAACATCATTCCTTGAAGAAACACTCTGGTTCATCATCAACACACTCTGGGCAGCAAGATGCACACAACAGAGAACCACCAGGCCATGATCCAGCCATTGAGGAGAGCTGCTGGGATCAGTATGGCCAGGATCACTGACACCACCCCCAGAGGACTTAAAATCCATGCTGGAATATTAGTGCCAGAGTCCAGTCCCCTAATGCACAAATACAGCAGGACTCATGCTCGGGGACACTGGTGCTGGGGTCTGAACAACCAGCTCCTTCCCTCCTGGGCAGATCTCCCGTCGAGCTCAGCAGGCGATATAGCCATTTCCCCCAGTCCCAGGGCAGTGGGACCCCACCCCGACCAGGGACCCACTAGGAACCCATTAGAAAACCCATTAGAAATTTAACTAAGGAGAAGGTTCAAGGCACAACCAGCCCTCGCTGGGCTGGGAGGAGCCCTGGGGGTCAGGCGGCTCCAAACCTAAGGGGCAAAATGACCCTGGAGGAGCAGACAGCAATGTAGGGGAATCCCCCGGCAGAGGCAGATCGGAGATGTCTCCAGCAGGAGAAGCAGCTCCCCTTCTGCTGGCCGAAACCTTGACAGCAGAGTCCCTCCCTCAGTGCTGGAGGGGATGGATGGTGGTCAGGAAGCTTCGGGGAGGGGTCTCAGTGCCACCGACCTGAAGACACACGCGCCCTCCAGGGAAGGACGAGGGCAGGGCTCGAGGGCAAGGCTCTCCTGAGAAGGCCGGAGGGGGCTTTCCCTGCTAGCGCAGGGCGTAAGGTCCCCAGAGGGGAGGCACTGCTGCTCCCTGCACGGGCCAGGCTGGGTTCGGCTGTTAATGAGCTGGAAAGGACAGGGGAGATGTATTTTGGCAGTGCTTGAACTCCGCAGGTACTTCAGCATCACAGCAAAGTAAATACCCCATAAAACGTTCATCTGGCAGCTGTACTGCGGTGCACAGGTTCATCCACCTCTGTTCCCAGCGCTCTTCTTTGAGATGAGGAATAACCGCTCACACCACTGAGGTTTATGACGGAAGAACCCAGCACATCCTCAGCCCCAGTAAACACTAGTGAGAGTGGGGGGAGCCTCGGGACCCCCATCCCAGGCTGCCTGGAGGCAGTGGGAGCAGTTCCCGGGCTCACTGCCAGGGAGGTTTGGGGGAAGCAAAGCAGTGTGGCAGCAAAAAGGAGAGATCCCAGGCCTGAGCCACAGCCCCACGCGATGCTCGGCCGGGAGTGCTGGAGGGAAAAACCACATGGCTGCAGCATGTGCGGATCCGGCCCCCAGCACACAGCCCATCACCCACAGCCCCCTCCCGAGGCCCCGGCCGGCATCCCCGCCGTGCTGCACCCTGGGGCAGGACCACCACACACCGCGGCGTGGGGAAGGTGTGTCCGAGGGCTGCTGCGAAGCAGCTGCTGCAGTCGCTTGCTCTGGGGCGCTGCTATCGCTCACCCGACTTGCCAGGCTGTTCCCTCCATCTGCTGAACCCAGCACGTTTATTTTTGTGTTTCCAAGTTTGATCAGATCGACTCTTCCACTTTAATCTAATGAGCGCGCTGAGCTGAAACAAACACAATCTGTCCGCAGAGGGCCGGGGAAGGATGTCTGGGGGCACTGCAGAGGCACCATGGGGAGCCTGCAATACCCTGATGCAGAAGCAAGAGAGTTCTGGTAGCCAGCACAGCCCGAGCTCCCATCCCTCGCCCCGCACATGCCCGCACAAGTCTCCCTACTGCTCCAGGGGCTGAAGACCTGAGCATGGAGAGGCACCTCTGGAGAGAAGAGCATCCTCCTCAGGCCCCAGTCGGGGCATGGCTCTGCTGTTTCTTTCCTTTCCTTGCCCGTTTCCCGGGCCGCTTGACCGTCTTTCCAGCTAATTACCCCACGGTGCTGTGGGTATGAGCCACGTGGCAGCTGACATCTGTACTGGCTCCCAGAAAAGACCTTGGCCGCTCAGAGGACAGCAGGAGCCTTTTTGCCTTCCAGGCTTCCCCTGAGACAGACAAGAAACCATCAGCGTGAGGGACGACATGCATATCCAGCCCCTGCGGTTTGCTGCTCTCCGGTTGCGAGCGCATCTGCACCAGCTCCGCCAGCTCCGGAGCGTGGCTGGAGGCACCGAGTCTGTGGCTCCCTGCACTGGGACGCAGCTCCACAAGGACCCTCCGGCACTGACTCCCTGCAGAAACTCCCCAGCAGGATTTACCACCAGTCTCAGGCTTGGAAAATTTTCTCCCCCCTGTTTTTCATACCCAGTTTCATTGCAGTAAAGCCCTGAGACAGGTTTGGTTGCATTCCTGTGGTGTGTGCGCAGTGGAGAGGGGAGCTTGGCCGCACTGCTTTGGTGTGAAGAGCTTCAGGGAGGAGCAAGTGCTGGATGTGGGGCCCTTTAGGAAGCAATCTGGCTGGACAGCATCCCTGCCACTGTCCCACTGTGCTTCCCTGGCGTGAGAGATGGAGCAGAAAGGAGGTAGCTCAGCAGAAGACACTGTCTGCAGCTCTCCGCAGCAGGGACGACAGCCCTTGGGAGCATCCGACCTTGCACTGATGGAAAGCCCCAGGAGCGCGGTGGCTGGGACACCCCTTGGGGTGGAAGGCAAGATGTCATCTGGCAAATCGTGGGGGCTGCCCGGGCAGCAGCTGGGAGGCTGGAGGCAGCGCAGGCTCCTCCTGGCCGCCCAGTTGCCTGGCAGCAGCTCAGCCGGCTGGGCCCGTGCAAGGAGAGGGCTCAGCTGCCAGTCGCAGGCACTGCCGGGACGTGCACAGGGATGAGCTGGTCATCCGCTCACATGGGCAGAGGAGGGGGACGTGGGGAAGGCCCCGGCAGCTCGCCGCCCTGCCCTGCTCGGAGGGAGGGCAGGCAGGAGGGGCAGGAGACAGGGCTGAGGGACAGCAGGCTGGATGCGCTGAAGGACGCCGGGCGACAGGGGCTCCCGTGGGGCTGCCTGTCCCCAGGAGCTGCGGCAGAGCCAGGCCAGTGCCTGGCCACGTTCGCTTCCACATGCTGCCTCTTACACCTTTGCTCGCCCAAGCTTGTTTTGACCTGGGTGCCAAAAGCCCAGCAGCTTCCCAAGCTCATGTGGCACTTTGGGAAATGCCCTCTCCAAGTGCTTGGGTGCTTGGGCTCCACGGGGGTGAGGTGCTGAACTCCTCGGGGAGCTGAGATGGTGGCACAAGCGTCCCCACCCCGAGGAGCTCAGCACCCACCGGATGGGGTAAGGTGGCTGTGTTGGTTTAACCTTGAGCCTCGCTGCGGTAAAGCTTTGTCTGCGGATAGGTTTCCTTTAGTCTCCTCCCCGAACAAAATCCCCCAAGTCCCTCCAGCTGTCACATTTGCAGATTCTTTTTCCTTAAAATAATAACTAAGTGCATACCGTGAGAGGCTCGCTCTTGCCCTGCTTTAATAAAGAAAGAGGGAAGATGAAAAGGCCAGGAGAAGATTTGCTTTTGCAGCGCCTCACTGTCGCTCCCAGTCCTGTGCTCTCCGTCCTTACTTCTCGTTCTCCTTCCCAGGAGCTGTCTGTAACCCTTTGATAATAACCTCTTCTCTCCCAAAAGCAGGCAGTGTCCTGCACAGCCAGAGAAACGTCACACTTTCCCTTTGATATCAAGATAATGTATAGATGTAACATAATGTGTATGTGTGACAAATGCAAACAGCCAGCTCTCTGTCCCAGATTTGGTAATTTAGGGAGAAAAAGGAAAAGCTAGGGAAAAAAAAATCTTAAAATGACTTCTTCAATCCACTTATTTCTCCTATAAATATTTCTGTTGTTCTCTTCCCAGTGCAAAGGTTTGGGATGATCTCCCCGTCCATCACAAGCACACAGAGCTGCCTCCGGGCAGCCTGCCCTCCCTGGGGACCTGGGACCCCCAAATGTCCAGGGCTGGGGCTGAGCTGGGGACGTACAGGGCCCTGCTGATACCAGGGGCCCCGCACGTCCCCCTGCCCCACTGAGCACTGGGGCCAAACCTGGCAGGTCTCTGTGCCCAGAGGAGACGACACCTCACAGCCCGGCGAGGTTATGGGGCAGGCGCGAACTACTCGTCACAGCAAATCAAGTAGCTCAAACCCCATGGTTTTGTCAAAAGCAGTTTGGAAGACGGATTTGCAGGAACGCCTCACGCACTGGCAGTGCAGGTGCCAGGGCTGCCCCGCTAAGCCTGGCTCCCCAGGAACCCCACGTCCATGTCGGGCTGAGCCTGCCGGCAGCAGCCCCTCTCGAGCTGCTCTCCAGGTGCTGCTCAGGTCCCTGCTTCAGGCTTACAGGAGCCTGTGAGGCCCCCAGAAACCTCCCACCGTTCCCTCTTCACAGTTCCTCTGGCCCAGGAGGGGTTCCTCTGGTCCACATGAACTGGGACATGCCTGGTCAGGACGGAGGATTGACCCCTTCCCTGCGCTGCAAGCGTGGGAGGCATCACCCCTCCAGCTACCTCTGCCCTGGGCAGCCCTGGGTCCGGCCTCCAGCCCCAGCCTGCAGGAAACCTCCTCACCCCAGGGACCAAGCCCTGACCCCTCCAGTCCCGGCACAGCCCTCGGCTGGGCTCAGGGCATGGTTTGGGATCAGCACAGGCAGGAACAGGAGGAGGCGGGAGGCAGGAGGCAGGAGGAGGCAGTTCAGATGCAGCCAGCATCTAAACGAGATGGACAGGCACAAGAAAGTCTATTCTCAGACACAGGGGTCTTTCCTTGGCTCTCGGTCTCAGTGCCAGCAGGGACACATTTAATTGCAGACAAGGCATGGTCTGAACATGGCGGGCTGCACAGCGCAGTGCGGGTGGCCTGCCTGCCTGCCGGGGAAGGCCCTGGGCGTGCGTCCCACCTCGGCCGAGGAACCCCAGCACCTCCAGCCCCCTGCCCCAACCCCCAAGGGACGCAGCTGGGCGATGCAGGCAGCACGAACAATAAAGCAGGCAGAGCTCAGCTTCCTTTCCTGCGGGTCCCCTGCCCACCCCATGCACTCGAGCATCGTTTTCATCGTCATCTTCACATCCTGCTTCTGCAATGGCTTCACAACTGGCCCAGCATGTGCCTGGCAGAGGAGAGGAGCCTTTACAGCCATCCCAGGGTCCCCATGCACAAGCCAGACCCAAGTGTGCTGCCGGCACATGAAGGGAACGAGTTTTGATCCCACCGATCCCGCAGTTTATCTAAACCAGTGCAAATGCTGGTGTCACGAGGAGTGGCTTGATCCAGAGCCACTCCAGGAGGAGAGGACCCGTGGAGAGTTGGCCTCTTGTTTGCCTAAACCAGCCAGCAAGTGCCTGGGGCCACCAAAACCTCCCTGGTGAGCAGAACAAGCGTGGCAGGTTGGAGGGCAAAGCCCACGACAGTGCCCCTTCCATCCCACTGACACCTCCTCCTGCTCCTCCAGGAGCTGGCTGGCTCTCACCCCCCTCCCCATGGACGTGTGGGCAGCTGCCTCGGGGTGCAGCTGCGTGGGAGCTTGCAGGAATGAGCACCAAAAACGGCGTGTGTGGCTTCTGAAGCCTCTATATGTGCGACTCTCCAGCCTTCCTGCGAAATTGCTTGCTTTCTCCTTTTACCTCTGGCTCTGATGCAGACCCTCAGCATCGGGGGAGCTGTGGGGAGCTGGGACTGGGGCAAGAAGATGCCCTCCTTGTCCGTGCTGCTCACCTGCCCTCTCGGAGTGCCCCAGACCACTCTCCCCTATTAACGGGAATCTGGGAGAAAGGTTGAGTTTGTCTAAGCCAGAATCACTAAGAGCCGTGGAACTCTGCTCAGTCATTAACTGGTGAGTAAAGCACGCTCAGTGAGTCACCGATGCTATTATAAACACTTTCTTCTCAAGGCTGTAGAAATGCAGTAGGAAAGTGGTGTTCCTTGAAGTCACTGGTTGTAGCTGTTTCCTTCCATCAAGATCTCTGCTCTGCGACCTGGGACGGCTCTGTCCCCCCAGCCTGCCCCACGGGCACCTTCCCCCCAAGGCTGTGCCCCCTGGGGCCAGGCTCTTCAAGCCCAGGGTGACATGAGCCGCATCTGCACCACTCCCACGACCCTTCCCGTGCTTTGCGGCTGCACCGCGTGTAAAGCCATTTATAAAGGTTAATGCATGCAGGACAGATATGCTTTTCCCAGATTAATTGATGCTAAAGACACCAGGAGCAAGGAGTTGCTCAGTGCCATCGGTAACGTGGTGAGGGCTGCATGACCCTCTCCCAGCGTGCTGCTACTCCTTGGTCCCCTCAGACCGCCCAAAGGGCCACTCCTGCCTGTCCCCCTCTGCCTGCAGGTCTGCCTGCTGCCCTTCTCCTGGCTCAGCCCCACTCCACACCACAACCACTCTCCCCTCCACTGCTCTTGTGCATGCAGGGAAGCTACTGTGACCCCTCTGTGAGCCTCCACCTCCATCCCCAACCTCTGCCTTGCTCCCTAGAGCATGGCTTGGTCTGTCCAAGAGACACATGGAGACGCTGACACTTGGGATAGGCTGTGGCTGTCACACCAAACTTCTGCTTTGCATGCTGCTCTCGATGGCCACCAGTGCAGCGCATCTCCATACTGCCCTCCTCCCCCTGCCCATCTAACCTGGGTCCATCTAACCCTGCTTGCTCTGCTCACCACCTTGCCCTCTGTGCACCTCCTGCCCTCACTGCCTCTCCCAAGCCCCTGCCAGCTCAGGTCCTTTGCATCTTATTTTTCAGCTTGTTGGCTTGTTTTCCCCCTTCTGCTCCCAGGTCTCATTTTATCCTCAGCCTTGAAAATGCAAACGCTTACCAGCACACCTAAGACCAGACCCATGCTGGGATGAGTTTGCCCTGGGGGGCTTCCCCGAGCTCAGCCCATCCCAACCCCAGTGTGACTGTGCCCAGCCGGCTTGCCAGCGGTGCAAAGGGCTCCAGCTCCCACCACCTACGCCACCCTGCCACCTCCACCACCTTGGAGACAAGCAGGAGCTGACTTGCGAGCCAGCCTGCTGCCAGGGCTGCCATGCTGATTATTTTACACTTGGTATCACAAAGAGAAATGAAAATGCCAAAACTCTGGAGAAGGAAGAGGAAGGTGCATTGGACCAAAGAGACAGGGGAGCGCAACTCTTGCAGAGACTGAAAGGACCCTGCGGAAAGCCCTTCTGCCTTGCCCCTGCCTGGACGCCTTGCCGGCCGGGGTAAGCTCTGCTCCGTGCTGCCATCCCCTGTGTCCTGCCCAGGCTCCAGGGCTAGACACTAAGATCTTCCTATTCAAAAGGATTACAAATTACTGTCTGATCCACTAATTAGGACGGGAAGATGAGTGTACTTCTGACAGTGATGTTTAGCAGCCATTTAGAAATTGCTCTGAAGGCAGCGAGGCACTGTGAGCACTCCGCAGCGTGGAGCCGCATCTGCTCCACGCCAGCAAGCCCAGCACCGCCCCGCTGGCCCCACCGCCGGTAGCTCCCTCTCGCCCTGGGACGCTCTGCCCGACGCCATCCCCAGCTCGCACAGCTCCTGCAGTGAGTCTTGCCCTTCTGCAGAGCTCGTCTGGCTCTCAAGGATGTCCCCAGGCCATTTGGCTCCTAGCCCTGCTGCCATTACTTCATATTTATTTAACAAAATTAAAACCTGCTTAGTGGGGCCAACTGAAGGCAGGGGAGACAAATCAGATCTTCATGCTGCTGCCAGAGAAGGGCAGCCTGGCGCCGGGCTGGGGGCCACCTGCGCTGTCTCAGGGGGGTGCGGACCCTCCTTCCCGCCCGCCCACTGGCAAGTCACGCCGGGGGACTGGGCACCGGCAGGCAGCAGCACAGCAAGCGCCCCAGACTGCTCACGCCGCTTCCCGAGGCTCCCCTTGTCTCCTTCCCCGCGTGGCCGCTGGTGGCAGGGAGCTGGCTGTGGCTGGGGAAGGACTCCAAGAGGAAAGCCCCGACTGGCACCTCCATGCTGTGATGGGAGTCCCTGAGAGCCAAGGCAATGCGGTCCTTGTGCGTGCAGACAGGCATGGCCGTACTGCTGGGAGGACCACCCCAGCCCCATGGCCACCGGCAGGGCATGATGGAAGCAGCCCCGTGCCTGTGTGTTTTGGGTGATGCCTATCACAGGTGTGTGGAGACTGCTCTGAACACCTCCTCCAGACAGAGCCCAGCAACAAGACACTGCTCCCAGCCAAGGAGGGGCAGCAGGGCTGGCCTCAGCCCCCTCTGAACCCTTGCTGTTCTAGCAGGGCCCTGTTGCCCATGTAGCTCCTTACAGGACCAGGCTCCTCTCTCCTGGGTGAGAAACTTGCTCCAGATCAAACAGGAGGTCAGGTTAGGGTCTAGGACCATCCCAGGAACTGCTCTACAGCTCTGACCTTCCCAAAAGTCATCCTAGTGCTGACCCCCATTCCCCAGCATCACACCCCTTCTAAAACCCAACCCACTGACAGGCACCAGCCCAAGCAGCTCAGCTACCTCCAGCAGGGCTCCATGCGGCACGCAAAGACTTTCCATAGGAGAGAGAGCAAAGAGCCAGAGCTCAAAAGCATGAGCCACATCCTCAGGGCACAAGGGCAGAGATATCCCTGCCCTCCACCCCCGGTATGACCCTGCTGGGACTCAACGACTGGACATGCTCCCACCCCGCGTGGCCCCGGGTGCTCCCCACCGACCCGTGGCGCTGAGCAAGCCCTCTGGCACAACCCTGGTCTGGCATCATCCAGCACAGAAATTCAAACGCGATGTGAAGGCAGAGGGAGGAGACAGGAAGGCTCAGCAACAGGTCCAGGCACCCACAGAGGAGCAGCTTCATCACAGAGATGAACCTGGCCAGCTTAAGGTATTATTAGATTGAGTTACAGTGGTATTAATGAGTGCTTTCAATTTTAATTAAGTTAATCTACCTATAAAAGCTCTTTATGCCCATAAACATATGATCTGAGAGACAACAGGACTTTCAGTCACATTTTTATGACATTTGAGTGTGTTTTTTGCAGACACCTCTTTAACAGTGACGCCAGCACAACAGCTGGGAGAAGAGCACCCACTGTCCAAACCGCAGCTCCCTGCACTGTGCCAGTTAAATACGGAGCAACCTCTTGCTCGAGCTGCATGGACTTCTAGGGGAGGCAAGCTTTCATGTTCCTGTTATTATAAAAGTTAGAAAAACTGTGAATTTCAATGGAAAAATATACATTGTTTTTACCGGGGAGAGGATGGTGCATGCAGAGAAAAGAGCTCATGGAAACGATGACAAGCCCCAGTCCAGGAGAGCACCCAGGCCCTCTGGGCTCTCCCTGTTCTCTCCCTGTTCCCGTCTCGAGTGGGGAGGCCACTGCAGGCTCTTGCAGAAGGAGCCGCGCTGGAGCCGGTCTCCAGCCTCCAGCAGGCCCTCGTCTGCTTTGCCAGCAGAGGTTCATTTTTCTGATGCCTCCGATTCCTCTTGGAGTAGGGTGTGGGCAGCCTGGGTTTGACTCACTGGCTCCTTGCCCCCATCACTGGGAAAAACAGGAGAGTCAGAGCCTGCTTCAGACCTGGGATGACCTCCTCAAATCCACAGGTTTGGACTTTATCCTCCCTCCTCCTCGTGAATTCTGTGAAATTCCCCTTTCCGAGCAACGCCAGCTGAGGTCCAGGGGCCAGAGGACACCAGGACACCCGGGGGAGCAGTGCCCTGCCCAGGCTGGTCCTCCTTGCCTGGAGGAGGGGACAAACGGAGCCACTTTACACAAAAACATCAAGCTGACCAGAATGCCTTCCCGTCACATCTGCAGAGAGAGGAAAGAGCAGGAATGGCATTGGAAATTAAAATGTGTCAAGGAAAATGACAGTCTTTTCCCCCCAGGCAAAGCAGGCTGGGTCTCTGAGGGCTTTTGTGCTAGGCCAGCGGCTGCTCTGAGCATCGGGGAGAGGTAGGGGAGGGATGGACCTGGGGGTCTCCCTGGCTGGCCTTCACACAGCAACCACCCGGGAGCTGCAGAGCAGTGGGGACCCCCTTTGAGGGGTGCCTCGGCTGGGTTCAGAGCAGAGGTGAGTCCTCACCAGCTACAGCGATGGCTTGGTCTCTCACCATTTTGGCTTTCCAACCAAAAATGCCTCTCCCTCCAGCCCGTCCCATCCTCCAGCAGCATTGCCAAGGGCAGGAGATGCCATGTGCCATGGGAGCCACCAGCAGCATCCAGCCCCGCTCCCGCCCCTGCTCTGCTCGCCCCGTTGCCAGCAGCTCTATCACAGCCTGGTGGGGCTAGGGAAAACTTGGGGGTTTCTAATGCCCCTCCTACGCCGGGGCCTCAGCATGGGCTGCTACAAGCCACCCTTAGACACATGCCTATGCCAGCACCGAGGTAGGACAGTCCTGCCTGCACCCCCAGGCCAGCTCACAACGCACCCGCTTGCACCGCGGTGCTCGGGGCACTGCCCGGGGCCAGCAGCCAGGGCGAGCCAGGGCCTCTCCTTGCGCCAAGTTCCCTGAAGGCCACAACGTGCTGTGATTTCTTCTCATGGAAAAGGTTCTGGTGTGCCCCACGGTCCCATGCACCCCCTCATGGGGTCACTTCCCTGCCCAGGGTGGGAAATGTCAGAGCAGCTGCCCTTCTCCCTCCTCTCTTCTCCTGCCAGTTATGTCGTCTCTGGCTTGGAGGTGACACACGCGGCTGCCGTGGGCGCCTGCCCCACACTGCCTGCTACGGCTGGCGGCAATGGCACTGCTCCTCTCCCAGCCAAGACGTCAAACCGAGGCAAGTGTCCTCCGGCGGGAGGGGGACGAAGCCCTGCCCGGGGCAGGCAGAGGCACAGCCGTGCGTAGCACATCTGGAGAGGGGAAGGAGCCAGGAGCCATGGCTGACCAGCCAGGGGAGCGGGCAGCGGCGCTGCGGCAGGGCCAAGCAGCTGCTTCTGAGCCAGCGAGTTAACCCATCCGTCCTCAGGCGGGAGAGCGGACCTGACTCCCAGGGAGAACAGCCTGAAGACCCGAGCGCTGAGCCTGATGTACATAAACATCCCTTTACGCTCCTCTGAGAAAGGGAGGTTAAAGCAGCTTTACATTTCCAGTGTAAACCAGTACAGTGTAAACCTTCTCCAGCGTAAACAGGCATTTGTGAAATTCTAACTCCTTTTCTCCTTCTCTTTCTCTGAAATTTGCTTTGGTTCATAGAGACCTTGGTTGTTTCTGCAGCAGATCATGAGGGATGCTCCCAGAGCAAACTCTGCAGGGAGCACCCAGAGATCCCCCTGGATGGGAGCCTGGCAGAGGGACCCTGATGGAGCTGGTGGGTGCTTGGTCTGAGCCCATCCCTGTGGAGGAACTGGAAGCGGCTGGAGGAATGGGGATGCCAAACACATTCCTGGCTGCTGACAGGGGCAAAAATGGCTGGATTTGATGGCTTTGACATCAGAACCACAAAGCAGGAGTTCCCAAATAGCTACGGCTCATCTTCTTAGGCAGGACCAGTCCAGGAGGGTCAACCGATAAACACAAGGACGTGCAGAACGCTCTGGGGCAGAAATCAATAGCCAGCTGCTTAGGGACTAGGTTGTGGTCCTTAATCAATCAACATGAGAACACCACAGGGTGTTTAGAGAAGAGCTGTGGCACTGAGCAGAAGTGACGCAGGCCAAGCCAGAGCAGGCCGTGGCTTTTCTTCTCCCCTAAGGCACGCTACCGGCGGCAGCAGGGAGCTGCCTGTTAGCAGGAGGACTAGGGAGATACGTGCTACCAGGAGCCTCTGCACTTCTGGAGCTACCCCAGGATGGTTTCATGGATGTTTTGAGGGACAAGGCTCTCCAGGGGCAGAGCAGATGCCGTTTGAGATGGCCACTAATGAGGTTAAGAGCTTGACTTGGAGGGACCCCTCCACCCCCCAGTTTGCCTGTGGGGCTTTGGCTCACAGAGGTCAGACTTGTGTCCTGCAGCATGTCGTGCCATGGGAGGCACTGGATTTGGTCACTTCTTCCCACGGGTGCGCAGAGTCGCAGGTGCTGATCTGTGCTCAGCTCCTGCCAGCATCACCTCACTGATCCCTCTCTTGTAGGTCAGCAGGGTCCACCAAAGCCACCAAACCCCACAGCAGACGAGAGGAGACATGGCCATCTAGCAGACCAGGCAGCGCTTCTTGGAGCAGCCCAGGGAAGGAGGGAGGAAACCAGTGAGGGCTCACCACCTGGAAGTGGCTCACCTTCGCTGGGACAAGTGGTGACACCAAAGTAGGGCTGCTGGGCTCCCCGGGGCCGTGGCAGCACAAAGACTTTCTCAGCGTGCTGCACAGAACAGGGCGTATCGTCTAATTATATCGGCTCTGTCCCACAAAGAGGAGCTGGGAGATGGGGTGCCCTATTTACACAGCCCTCCTCCGGTCCTCGGCAGCCGCAGCACTGGTGCCAGCCCGCCCCTTGCCCAGGTACCACGATGGCCCCACGTCCTTCAGCCTCATCGGCTGGAGGAGGGGAGCAGCAGCTCCCCACTGCCTGCACCTTCACACCCAGCGAGGCTTGCCTGGCACAACGGCTCCCTGGCTCCATGTTTGCTTCGGGGGAGGGAAGATGGTTGCATGGGCCTGGGTCGTGTCTGACGGAGCAGCAGCCTCTCTCCATCCCACCCTCCAGCCCCTGGACTGGCTAATACTGGGCTGCCGAGGGCTGCGAGTGATCCCGTGCTGCCACGGAGGTCTGAGTATCAGCCCAGGCACGCTGGGGGAAGAAGCCCGCCCTGGGCAGCCCAGCAGTGCCGTCCCACAAGGGTGCTGGAGCTTGTGGCCTGGGCAGATGTGTCCTCACCACACCACCTTGCACATGCACCCATGCCAGGAGCCGTGAAGGGGTCTGCAGCAAAGGGACTCGAGCTAGCTCCAAATGGGCGGCACGAACACCCCAAGACCAACAGTGTCCTCACACCTCTGTGCCCCGCCGGGCCAGGCTGGGCCAGCCCTCTCCCTGCCCAGCACTTGCTTTCCTTCTCAGCTCAGACTCTGCTCCAGGAGGTCTCATCACCTGCAGGGTGGGTTGTGGTGAACCCATCCTGCAGGGTTGTAGTAGCCCCGTGCCAAGGGCCTTTGGGGATGGCTGGAGCCATCAGGAGGTAATTGCTGTCTCAGGCAGCATCAGGGCTAAGCCATGAGCACAGGCAGGGCAGGCAAACACTTCCCTGCCCGTGATGGGAGAAGAACTGGAACGAACACACTGATGCCGGGGTTATTCTCCTGCTTTGAGGATGCCAGGCAAGGGGACTAGGCAGGACCCAAGGACGCTCAGAGCTGGCGCCATAGTGGTGCACACAGAGGAGGGGGTGCCAAAAGGTTGATGGATCCCATGCAATGTCCTCTGGGTTCACCTCCCAGAAACTTCACTGTGCTCTGGAGGTCCCAGGCACAAGCCTCCTTCTCCTCACATGGGACCTCTGGATGCTCCAGACAGTCAGCAACCTGCCCAAATGGTGCTGGAGACTTGGCCCCTCTGTGTATGTTTGGAGATGCCCCTTTGGCCTTCCCGGGAGCTTGCACGGCCCTGTGCACCCCACCTCAGACATGGCTCTGGGAGCCACTTCTGTCGGGCTGCTGGTGGCAGGCGTGATGCGCAGCACAGCCCTGCACCCCGCTCTGGTAGGGCTGGCAGGAGAAGGCCCCTGCCAGCCTCATCCCAGGGCAGCCCAAGGGCTGGGGACTGGCTGGGGGTCACCTGGCTCCTGCCACCAGCCTGGCGGAGGGGCTGTGGGCCGTGAGCAGATCGGGAAGCGCTCCTCACCTGACGTTATTTTGGTTGCTAGGTGATTAAAGCATCCATCTGCTTATGACAGCACGGGAGAGCAGTGAGTCAGTCCCCTTCGTACAAGACAACAAAGGGTTTTTCAACTCCAGCCCACCTCCAGCCTGTCCCCGGGTCCGTCCATGCCTGCAGGACACTCAGACGGCAGAGCCTGCCATATGCCAGGGGAGCAGAGCTCCTGCCCGCACTGCAGCCCAGCACCCCGGGACAGGGCAGCTGCCAGAGGCAGGCAGGCTGCCGTGGGGCCGTGGGCATCTTCCAGCGTGTTTCTGGTGAACAGGACCTCCATGGCACCCTGGAGAGCACAGCCGGACAGCCGTGGCCTCACCGCACCACCTCGCAGGAGGGTTTTGCTTTATTGCATCTAGAGCAACTCTGAGGGATCAGATGAGCCCCACTAGAGGCAAAGGGAGGTTTGCTGTTACCCCCCGGGACAGCCCAGCACCCTCAGCGCAGCCACCCGAGCACCTTCCTCCTTCTGCAGGCTCGGCTGTGTCCGCCGCAGGGACGTCGCTAACGTTGCACGTGCAGAGCGACTGCGACCGTGCGCTTCGGGAGCAGAGCCCGGGGAAACCATCAGGCTGCTCGGGGAGAGCAAGGCAGAAAGGCAACAGTTTGGGAGAAAATAACATTTTCATAAAGTGTTTGAAGTCTTTTGGAGGAGGAAAGTGGGAAGGAAGAGAAAGAAGAGCCTCTGTGTGTGTGTGTGGCATGTGCACGTGTGCATATGTGAGAGAGTGACAACAGGAGCCTCCCTCCCTGCTGAGAAGAAATCATCTCAGTTTTTCAAGTTTTGGAGAGTGTTGAGACGCTGGGAAATTAAAGTAACGCCCACAAAATGTCTTCGGAAAGTCCAGTTTTCATTAGTAAGGCTCTGAACCACATGTAGCTGCCGGGCAGGCCCCTGCTCACACACAGCCCACTGGATCTGAAGCCCACCAGGGCCAGTGGAAACCTCCTGTGAGATGCGCAGGCCTTTGCGGGAGCTTCAGTAGCCATGTGGGGCTTTGCTGGGTGGATGGAGCCGGGAGGGCACCCCAGGGGCTGCCCACCCCCTGCCTGTGAGAGCCCCGAAGGAGCAGCCCTGCAGCAGGGTAAGGAGCACCACGCACAGCAGAAATGGGGCAAAACCACAGCAGAGCAGCTGGGAGCTGCCCAAACCTGACTTCTCCGCCTCCTGCCACTGCAGGGGAGCAAGTGCCACGTCCCTCCTGCCCCACACACCCTGCGCCAGGGGCTCAGCCAGCACCGAGGCAACCACAGCAGCATCCCAAAGCCAGCGCCCAGCATCCCAAACCCCGGGAGCCGGGCCGGTGGCCGCCCCACTGCTCTCCACAGTGCTCCCAGGTCCCCCGGCAGCTATGACTTCTTAGTGCAAAGAGACTCATTAATGAAGTGGAAAAGGAGGAGGAGGAGCAAGCTGAATGGTCTGTCCTAGGGGACAGTACAGCAAGGAGGAGGAGGAGAGCACTCGGCATTGATCTCAGGATACGCAGCCACCAAAGGGAGAGGAACGACTGTCCGGAAAATAACTGGGGGTGGAAAGGACGAGGGGTCCGGCTGCCTGAGCAGCCTGCCCGGGGGTCTGCCAGCAACGGTGGAAGCCAAAGAGGTGTGGGCAGGAGGAGAGCAGGGCAGGGATGCTGCCTCCAGAGCCACACAGCCGCCATCGGCGCCCCATCCACAGCAACCTCCACCAAAAGGTAGCTCGCTGAGCTGGCAGGAGGCAAAGGAGGCCTGCAGAGCCATGGGCAGGAGGGCTGCGTCCTGGGAGATACCCATGGCATCAGAGGTATCCCCAAGGCTCTCCGCTCCATCCACACTCCCTGCCCTGGACCTCGAGTGTCTCCATCCTGCGGGTTACCATCACTTTGTCGGCTCCGGCGCCCTGGCACGGTGCTGAGCCTGCAGCTCGCCAGCAGCAGCACTGGTGGAGGGAAGAGGACAGGCTGGGATGTGTGGGAAGGACGTTTTTCTTTAGCATGTTGGTGCCCAGTTTCCAAGCTGGCTTGCCCTGGGGCAGAGGGCATGGAGGCCCCGGGGCGGGTCTCTCTGCATCACACGTGGGCAGCGCAGGAGGCTGCCAGGGAGCAGCGCGGGGGGAAGGTTTCCTCCCCAGCTCACAGCTCCAAGCAGAGGAGTGGAGACATCAGGTGGGCAGGGGCTGCACGGTCAGCAGCTCCACGACAGCTGCTCATCCAGCTCTGAAGCCTTACATTGTTCCTTGGGTCCCCAGAAGCAACTGTTTCCAAATCTAGGGAGCCCTGGTCTGCAGCAGCCTCCCATCCCCACGTCACACGGGGGGCTTGGCTCCCCATGGCTCAGAGCCCATGACCTTGGTCTCCACTGCTCCTGTGCCAGGCAGTGGGCGGGCTGCTCTCCTCTGCTCACACCCTTCAGGGCTCAAATCCCCCAGGCAGACCCCTCTGATGCGCTGGGGCCAGGCCTCCCGCGCCCGGCCAGCCCCAGGAACGACTGAAGAGCTCACTGGGAGCTCAGGTGCCCCTATTCCTGCCCAGCCCCGCTGCCCTGCATCCCATCGCGGGGGGCACCTACACCTTCAGTGCTGCGCTGGGGGAGAGGACACCGGCCATCATGCGGTGGTGGGTCTGTCCGTCCATGCACTTCCAGCCCCCAGGACATCCAGCGTGCTGCCTGGAAAGCACAGCCCAAACCTACGCCTGGCATGGAAATGGTTTTCCCACCCCAGAGACTTTTCCCCGTGGCAAGAGGGGACTAGACAGGGAATCACACCAGTGTTTATGATCTGAAAGGCTGAGAAATCCTTTGCACTTCAGCTAGCTGAAAGAAGCACTTCGAGACATTTCTAAAAGGATTCATGGGACTTCGACCTCTTCCCAAACCAGCAGCAGTGTCCAGCTGAGACAAAAGGAGGGTGGGTTATTTAGAAAATGCCAAACTGACCCTTTCTGATCATTTGGAAAATTGCCTTACTGTTCAGAACACAAAAATCGACGGAAAAGGGACCTTCTCCCTTAAACTGTGTCCGCTCGGTCCCAACACCAGCCCTGAGTCCCGGCTGCCTCAGCAGATCTGCCCCAGGAGGAGGGTCCCCAGGGTCCGGGCTGCTCCTGCCAGGCTCGGTGCTCCCTGGGGTCTCGCCAGGAGCCGCTGAGAGGCACCACCACCCCTGCAGCTTGGGTCCAGCTGTCCAGCTGAGCACGGGTGCAAGGCAGCAGGTCCCGGCGGGCATGGGCAATGAACGCCTGGCTGAGGTGCCCATCTCAAGGACTTGCCCAAGTCCGTGAACCCCCAGCCGAGCTGCCGGAGCAGCCATCCCCTCAGGCCTCTCCGCCACGCGAAGGATTAACCGGACGAGGGAAACGGCGAGGGAGTGTCAACTTCATTCCCGCAGCGAAGAAACTGTGCCATTAAAATCCTCTCCTATGACACACACTGAGCCTATTTCAGTAATAGTTTGGCAGGGGAATAACATTACTGAGCCTATAAATATCTCGTGGGGTGCTGCTATGCTGATGGAGCAGTAGGATGTGGCCCTTGCCCACCTCGGTGCCGGCCCCGGCAGCCTCCCAGGGAAGGCACGGCCATCACCATCACTGGAGCTGGCAGCTGCCTGGCCCTGCCCCGAGGGTGAAGGACAGAAGGACACGTTACAGCAGGGCTTGTCCCAGGGCAGCCCCGGAGGAGAGCTAGGGGCTGGGAGAGAACCATGGTCGATGGGAATGGCGCAAGAGCTGTGTAAGCCCTAGAGACACCAGAGGGCACGGAGCTGGGCCAGGGGGAGGACGGAGGAAAGAAGGTGGTGGAAAGCGTTAGCACCCAGACGATGTTTCCAAAGCAAACCGCGAGGCTCCCGGCGGCCGCAGCCCAGGACTTTGGTCTGACTCAAACCAGCCTGACACACACAGTCAGCCCATCTCTGTCCTACTCACGGGGCACCCCAGGTGCAGAGGGGTGTCACACACAAGAGGAGGTAGCAACTGAGGCTTCTCAGGGCACAAGCCAATGCCCTGAAACACCCTGGAGACATTTGCTGCACGTTCTTCCCAGCCCACACGGCACAGAGGGAAGCTGCTCCCTGCAAAGTCCTGGCCATCAGCTAGGCCATCTTGGGCACCGAACGCGAGAAATCAATGACCCACCTCCAATGCCAGCTCCTCTACCAAGGCCCTGAGACAATGTGGATGAAGAAAATACCCTGCCACATCTGAGAGGGCCGGCAAATGGAGGGGAAGAGGTAGGGAGAGGGTCCCGGCACCCCAGCCATGCCAGCCGGCCACCGCCCCAGTGCTGCGCAGCGAGGGGACGGCTGGAGCCGCGTGTTGTCACGCATTTGTCATCTTGCAAGGGAAATCGTGTGGGTGGCCCCTGTCCTGCCAAGACACATTGAGACAAATGGCTGAGGGATTTGGATATTAAATAAATGTAAGGGGACTTCCATGACACTCATCATGGGTCTCATACTGCTCCTCCTGAGCACAGAGGTAAGCCAGTGCTGAGTAGTTTTAATACTGTGCAAGTATTTTATGCACACACCAAGCTGCCACCTACCTTCCCTGCTCACGGGCCAAACCTCTGCCCACCTGCAAGTGTCAACACCTTTCTTCAAAGCTCCTGGGTCCCTCCCGCAGAGACAGCTCCACCAACTCCTCACCAACCAGTCTACGGGCAGCACAGGAGATAAAAGGGCACACCAAACCCAAAGGCTGGGGGCCTGAGGGAACGAGGTCGCTCAGTGTGAGAGTCACCCAGGGGATGTGCAGAAGGGTCCATGCTCCCCGGGGATTGCAGGAGCCAGACCCAGGGGACATCTAAACGATCCTGTAGGCAGCAGTGTAGGTTTGTGGCTGCTTGTCACACACCCCCCCATCCCCAGTGGGCAGAAAACCACTGAGATCACCATGACAGCTCTGGAAGTTGTACGGCATTTCCTTCAAGCAGCTGGAAAGGTTTGCAAAGAGCTGCAGCGAGCCAGGCTCATTCAGGGAAAGCTCTCAGGAAAGGTAATTTTCCTGACAGCCCATGGTCCGAACCCACCACACAGTCATTAGGGCTGGGAAAGGCTGACACCCGTGAGAGCCTGCCTGAGCAAAACCAGAGCTGGCACGTTCGGGTTCAGCCTCATGGGAACATTCCCTATGCAACGTCTCTGCAAGCAGGAAGGGGCTCGGGACTCCCTTTCTCTTGCACACACAAAACCATAACACGAGGTCGCACAAGGAGCCCACTGCAAACTCTGCCAACAGTTGCATGGTTCTTGTAGCCAAAGACGCTACCCAGAGAGGAACCCAGCTAAGCTCCCAAACAAGACATGTAAGCAGATATAAAGTGCGAAATACAGGTATCTTCTGCAAAGCATCGTCATTTTTATGCCACGAACAGTGCGACACACCAAGTCCAAGCTGCAAGAGGTTGGTGCAAATCTCCGGGAGTGTGGTTTCAACACAGCTTTGCTGTCATGTAGCCAGCTTTCGGCAAGACACCGCGCCTCGAACAACGGCTCGTGCCGAGGGCTTCCCTCACATCCCCGAGCAGAGGAGCTGAATCTTCACTGCCATTTGTTCTGCATAAACCTAAAAATACCCTTCCAAAATGAAGAATAATCAAGCAGACTCCCTGCTCAAAACAACTCCCTCCGATCATCCCAGCTATGGCCTGCGGTCCACCTGCAACCCCTCTGCTTTCAGTAAGTATGGACTAGAGTCCTCTCCTCAAACACGGCCTCCTCACGGGGAAGGTGGGGGCTGTCGCAGCCTGACCGAGGGTGACTCAGCACACCTCACCGTGGGCCAAGGGGCCAAAAAGGCTGCGCCGGGCTGCAGAGCCGCAGTGAGGGGCTGCCCGCTGTCTCCAGCCCCAGGCACGGCTGGCCAGAGCGCTCGCCCAGCTGCGGCTTCAGCCCTGGGTGCGACGGATCCAGGCTGGAAGATGGCGAGAAGAAAAACCATGCCGAGCTCCAAGCTCAAAATCAGCACCTTGAACCCCGTCCAAAAGCAAATCGGAAGTCAGCACAGCTTCTGGCAACCAGGTGCTGCCTCGCCTGTGGCTGACACCGCTACGCACAAGCTGATGACTTCAGCCTGAGCCATGGGCAGCAAAACCAGGGACGCAGGCGGCTGCCGTGGCACGGGGGTCCTCCCGGGGACACTTTCTCGCAGGCGGCTCCCCTCCTCTGCGGATGGCGAAGGGATGATGTGGGCACGGAGGAAAGCAGGCTGCCATCTGGATCCAGCACTATTCATCTCTGACGACGGCAGTAGCGGCTCAGTGCTTGGGAGAAGCCTGATTGTGGACAGATTAGAGGGGACACAGCGTGTTCATTTCTATCCATGCTGCGCTGCTATTACCCAGACTGAAAATAAAGCCTCATTTTTCATGCAAAGATGCACAATGGTTAACATGATAAAAGCTTGCCTGGGAGGCATGCAGGTATCAAACCAATTTCAAAACGGGTCTCCAATTACTACTGATGTTTATTTGATTTACATTTTTTCTGGCTTGCCAGATGTTTATGCTCCGAGGGTGAAATTCAGCCTGGCACTATTGGACTGGCGCGAGGGTGTAAGAAGGTGCAACAGTCTCCTGCTGCAGAGTGGCACATTTCCCTTGAGCTGCTCTATTCCTTCACCACTTGCAGCCGTGCTTCAAACCGTACCGGTACGTCATGTACACCGAGAGGAGCGAAGGAGCCGAGCTGCTGTGGAGATCAGAACCGGGCTCGCACACACCAGCTGCCGAGCCCGGATTTGGAAAAGCCCCGTTTTCCTGCCAGCGTAAGACGCAGCCCCATGTCTCCGGAGCAGGAGTGGCGGCTCCGACCAGGCGTTAGCTTCCCGCAGGAAGCCTCTGGGCTGGCTCTGCTTTGTGCTTCCTCAGAGGACAAGCAGTTGGAGGCGGATTTGCGAGGCTCTGAGAGCCCATTTTGCAGGAAGCGCTCCAAGATGCCCAGGTCCTGTGGGCTGCCAGCCCCCAAACATCTGCATGGACACATCTACTCACGGTGCAGCAGGTGCCGGCCCTACACCAGGATGGTGGCACGGTGTCAGGAAGGTCACCAAAGTTCAGATCCTCAAAGGCACTTCGGTGCCAAACTCCAGTCGAAACGATGGCAACAAGGCTCTAAATCCCGCTCCTGCCTTGGCCTCATCCTGGACTGAGGCTTCCTAACTGCGTCATGGCAAAGGCCCGTAGGAGAGTTTGTTCCGTGGCATCTCTCTCCCGGAGGGGGACTAGCATGTGGGGGGACATTTGTTTGCCCCTCCAAAAGTCTAACGCGAGTGCAACAACCTGACCACCGCCTCGGGGCTGGCCCACGCCATTGCTACAGCCGGAGGGGCAGGCAGGGAGCCTGCCCGCCGGCCGCATCCACGGGGAGCACAGGGCACTGCTCCGGTTCCCTGCAGCCCCACTGGCTCTGTGCAATCGGGTGCAAACCAGGAGCACCTTCACACAGGCGAAACTTGGCGGGCAGCGGGGGGGCAGGTTCAGGCTGGCCACCCTGCCTGCGCACGGCAGCTCTGCCAGCGGGCACTGCCTGCCCGCGCCCACAGCACAGCACCGATGCCCGTCCCGTCCCAGGCGAAGGAGAGGGGGACACTCAGGGCCCGAGAGAAGGGAGGGGAGGGATGAGCTCTGCCTTCACTCTCCTCGGGGTGCACGCAGCCAGACGCAGGCCGGGTCCATGCTCAGTGCCAGCAGCCGCTTGGTGGGACAGGGGACAGACACCCGGAGGCGGGCAGGGGGGAGCGGGCAGCCCCTCACCCTCAGAGGTGCCAGGAGCCAGCGCGGGGCCAGGCGCTCCCATCGGACGCTGTCCCCCTGCCCGCGGAGGAAGCAGGCAGCCCTGGCACACGGGTGCTCACAGACTCCATGCACCTCCCCGCTTTCCCCACACGTGCCTGCTCCCTCCATGCCACTCGTGTGTTCCCTGGCACACACCCCCAGCCCCCCGCACCCCCCACCCCGCAGCGCACAGACACGCGGGCACACATCACCTACCGATACACACGCGTGCACGCGCCACGCACACCCGAGCAGCGCACACGCGTGCACCAGGACGCGCAGACACGCGCTCAGGCTGGGGGTGCTCCCACACACGGTCTCAATGCGGCTGGCACGGGCACGGAAACGGGGCCACGCTCAGCTCCGCATCCCTCACACGGACAGGCGTGTCGTGGATCGCACACCCAGGCACCAACGCACACGCCGGCTCCGCAGTGGATCCCCCCGCACGCACAAACACCCCGCCCGGGGCTCTCGCACACGCGTAGAAGCGCAGTGAGGCTCCCGGGCAGGCGGCGGCGGGGACGGGCAGCGCCGCGGCTCTCGCACCCACCCTGCGCAGCCGTGGAGCCCCGACACGCTGCAACCGGCACCTGCACACCCCGGCCGCCCACTGCCCTGGGCTCGCCCTGCGCACAAACACCCGTGGGGTGTGATGGGCCACGCCCCCCCGGTGGGTGCTGGATCTCTCACACACACGCACAGACACACACACACACACACGCACATTCTGAGCCCGATTGCTCCGCAGCCACTTAACTCCTTGTTGCCCGGCCCCAGCACCGTCCAGCCCAGCCCTGCGCCATCCTGCCCAGCGCCGCACCGTCCAGCCCGGCCCCAGCACCGTCCAGCCTGTTCCCAGCACCGTCCAGCCCGACGCCCCGCACCGTCCAGCCCAGCCCCGCACCCTCCAGCCCGTCCCGGCTCCACACCGCCCCCCCAGCCTGCGCCTCCCGCCCCGCTCCCGCTCCCCCCCCGCTGCGCCGGGGCGGCCGCCGCGGCCCCCAGCCCCGCAGCCCGCCCCGTCGGGCCGGCCCCGCCGCAGCCCCCCTCGCCCCCCGGCCCGCCCGCTCACCTCGATCCGCGGCGGCGGGAGGCGGCGCCCGGGCCGGAGCGGTCCCGCGGCGGGGCAGCGCCCGCTCCTCGCAGCGCCCCGGCGGCGGCGGGCCCGGCGGGGGGCCCGGCTCGGCTCGGCCCGGCCCGGCCCGGCCCCGGCCCCGGCCCCGGCCGCTGGCCGGCCGCCGCTGCCCCCCTGCCCGCGGCGCGGTCCGGCCGCCTCGCCCCTATGCGGAGGCTCCAGCAGCACCGAGGCGATGCCCATTCATTCAGCTTGTCCCCCGCAGCCCTCCCCTTCCGCCCCGCGCTCCCAGCCTCCTGGATGGAGGTGGCTAGTGATGCTGCAGCGGTACCCAGAGCCCCCGGAGAGTACAGTGCGGAGAGGAGGGAGGGAGAGGAGGAGGAAGGAGAGCAGAAGGAGGGAAGAGGAAAGAGAGAGAGAGGGAGAGGGAGATGGCTGCCCCCAAAACCAGAGCTGGATCTGGAGAAGACTCTGGGATTTCCACAAGGAAATCAGGGCAGGGAGCGCAGCGGGGCCGGCACAGCCCCCTCCGTCCAGCCCGGCACAGCACCCCAGCTCGGCACCCAGGGGTGCTGTGAGGGTGGCAAGGGCAAGCAAAAGCCTGGGGAATGCAGGCGGTAGGCACGGCCCCGCGCAGGGCCAGAGCAGTGTCAGAGCAATGTCTTCCTCCTCCTCTAAGTCAGGGCTGACACCAGCCAGGGGGTCACTAGCCACTCCAGCCAGGAGCTCGGCTTTAAAGACATGTAAAGCTCGGGGGACACCTTTTGCCCGTGTTGCCGACCCAGTGAGCAAAGCTTGTGCGTTTGGCCCCACATCTGCCCTTGCAGCCTCTCAGCTTTGCCATCCTCAGACAGGGCTCCTCCGCCCCCCTGCACAGCCAGGACCCCCTCAAAAGGCAACGGGGTCCATGTGTCCTGAGCCCCAGGATAGTGTCCTGCACACCGCATCAAAGTTTCTCAGCTTTTCCTAATCTGGGTCTTGCTTAACCCTCTGGAAAATAATCCAGTGACCATCTGCCACAGTGATTTTCATTTACAACCTTGCACAAATTAGGCTCAACTGTTCACTTACTTCTCTTTTGCCCGTGGCTTTTGGTCACTCCGTTGCATGTGTGTCTTCCTCAGCACCAGCTTGCCATGGGCTGGGGGTGACCTTGCCAGGCCTGGCAGCCAGCACTGGTCTGCAGGCAAGCGTGCTTGCTCCGCACACCTTCTCTGATCTTCTTAGGATGCTTTGCTCCTAACTGGGTGGAAGGCATTCCCCTGCCCAGCCTGCCTGACCCCCGCTGTCCTCTCCTGGGGAGAGCTGAGGAACCCTGCTGGGGGAACAGCCCCTCTGTTCAGATGCCACTTGGAGGCGTGTGCAGGACAAGCAACGAGCTTGTAAGTACGCTGAGCAGGGGGGTCCATGCAGGACGCTGAGCAAGAGCTCCTGGACTGCCCCCTGCCACGGGTTCACAGCCTGGCCTCGGGCAAGCCTGTGGTTTCAGAGGTGATTGATGGATTCATGGACCTTGGTGCTTTGGGAGGCCTGACCAGGGCTGCCCCGTGAGAAAGTGAGGTGTCCAGAGAGCCAAGCAGTGGTCATTTCTAAAAATTAATGCCGCAGCCGCTGTGCACCTCCATTTCCCTGCCTAGAGGCTTCAGAGTCAGACCTGAGGGAAGCGTACAAGATGCTATGAGCAGCTATCATGGTTATTTTCTTTGCCCTGGTGCGTTTGCAAATGGAGAGCTTGGCTTTCTGGGGAAGAGGCTTCATTCTCTAAGCAAAATGGAAATATACAGATTTTTTTTCCTTCCTGTAGCAGATTCAGCAAAAGTGCAGCTGCCTTCACAGCCTTGAATACAGAATTGACCATTCAGTTCATCCCTAAGGGGAAATGACCAAGTAGAGAGGAACAACGAGCCCCACAGTGCTCTCTGCACCCTCTAAAGTCTTTCTGAACCCAGGCATTTTCCTCTCCCAAGTTTCAAGGGTGCCTGGCTGCCTTTGCAGGGCAATGAAGGCTACCTGCACGCTTTCAAAACCCCTCTCTAAATGCCTATCAGCTTCAAAATGGTTTTTCTTCTCAAATTGAAATTTGGCAGGTAATTTGTCAGTGATGGAGACTGGGGCCCAGAGGCGTGGGGACAAGAGAGCGCAGAAGCTGAGAGAACGGCTGACTTCGAAAGGCACCATGCTGCTGCAGAGGCAAAGCGCATTTCATCTCTGTTAAAGGCAAGAAGGCTTCCAGACCCCAGTGGCAGGACCAGTCAGTCTTGAATCTTTTGGCTTTGAGCGGCAATGCCTTTTCCATCATCCTGCCTATTCTGCAGCACTCCCGAGCCTTATGTCAGCCCCAACTGTCCGAGAGGAAATGAAGACGAAGGCATGAATAATGCTATTTATTGCTGATTTTACCGTGAGTGTATGCATGCTCCTCAGAAAAGCCGCTCAGTGTCTAAGAAGTCTGCAGCGAGGTGCAGTGCCCAGGGTGATGGAGAGCAGCCCTGGCAGGCTGGCGTGCTCCCCTGCTGTGTTTTTAGTTAGCAACCTAGCAAAGCCCATGTGGAGGAATAAGATGGTGGGATAAGGAGGGATATCGGGAATGAAGGACAACTGGGGAGGTTTGTCTGCAACACATCTCCAAACCTCACTTCTCAGGTGTACAGGAGTCAGGAGGGGACTTGGACGCCAGCAGGAAAGCCGCAGGCAGCCGTAGAGGCTTTTCCAAGTGAAGACAAATGGCTCCAATTCCTTGTGACAAAGGAGGGAACATCAAGGGGGCGTAGGAAGAGGTGACACATTCAAGGCAAAGGGGAAACAATCTTCCCAGGAACCAGTGTGATGAGTGTTCGTTAACATGGCTGCTGTTGTCAGGCCAGAGAAGAGAGTGCAGCAGTAATCAAACGGCGACATGCTTGGGCCCAGACAAGTATGTTAGCTGGAGGAATTAACGTGAAAGGTTTATCTGGAAGCGGCGTATGGAGAGAACGTGTGGGACAGCTGGGACGAGGGAGCTGAGCTCAGGGTGGTGCAAAGCAGTGCAGCACGGAGGTCTCGTCTGCTCGGGAGAGATGAGGGAAGGTTTGGTGAAAGGTGATGAACTCTGCTTTCCCTGTGCTGAAACTGGGCTGATGGGCTAGACCTCCACCAGGAAATGTCCGCCAGGCTGGCTGATTTTTTTGGAAAGAAAGAGACAAGTCTGGCACAGCACGGTAGATCTGAGAGTCACCATAGAGATAGCGGTTGGAGTTAGTGGGTGGTGGAGATTACCCAGAGATAATGTGTGAAAGGAGAACAGAAAGGGCTGAAGGACGGGATGCTGTGGGCATCCAGCAGAAGAGGGAGGCGGGCGTAAGGAAGAGGCAGAGAAGCAGAGATGAGAAAGGCAGGCAGAAAACCAGGGAAGGACATCAGAGAAGCTCAGAAGGGCCAGCTTTCTAAGCCAGTGGGGCTGAATGTGTGGAGACTAGGAGAAAGATCAAAGATAAAGACTGAGCATAGCTTTGAAGCCATGCTGAGAAACCTGGACACAGGACTCTGCGCTGAGCAAGTGGGACAGAAGGCAGAGCCAGTGTGAGTGTAGAGGTGGAGGAGGAGAAGGCCTGGGGGAGATGGGGCAGCAATCTGAGGGGATTTCTCCGGGCTTAGAGAGGCTTGTGCTGTAAGCCTGAGGGGCCCTAGCACAGGTTAGGGAGAAGGCAGAGCAGAGGAGATGGAGGGTGTGAGGGGGCTGTCCCCATGGGAGGGAGGGGATGGGGTTGCCAGGAGAAACAGAGGGATCCAGGAGAGTCCTACCAAGGTGACAGGGGAGAGTTGTCTCCACAGAGCAGCAGAAGAGGATGAGGGTTGACAAGTCAGGATCGCTTACATCCCTTATGAAGACGATGGCGGGATGCTGTGTGGGAGGTCAATTCGCTGAGAGGAACAGAGACATTTAGGGAGGAGAAGGCAGAACCGAATCCAAAAGGAACTGTTTTGAGTCAAGGAGTTGGCTTCAGTTTGGGACTTGCACTATGGCACTGTATGAGCAATGGGCGCTTAGAGTGTGTGAGATCAAAAGCCACCCTGGTCACACAAAGGCCCTTCTGTTTCAGGTGTTATCCTCCTGGATGTTTAGCTAGTGAATGGCCTTGCAGCCCACAGGACAGTCTTTGAAAGTAGCTTGCAACTCTCTGCTGTTAAGCAGAAACAATTCCTCTGGCACTGGATTGCTTCAGTCTCCAAGGGTGACAAAAATTGTCAAAGATGGCACTGAACATGTCAGTCATACTGGACCAAATGTTCACTGCCAACAGGAGAAATGACCCAGCTTGGCTCTGCACAGGAAGCAAGCAGAGCTGGGGAGGGACCGGAGGACAACACACGGAGGGAGAGGCCGGAGGAGAAGGAGTAAGTGAGGTGGCAGTGCAGAGCGACGGACGCAGTGCTGAGCATGCACAAAGCGGTACTGGGGCTGCTGAGTCTATAGGGCCCTGAGACAAGCAACCATGACTGACTTAGGACCTGGGGGAATAAGGAAGAGACAGAGTGAACCCAGATGAGGGTGTTGCAGAGAAGCAGCCTCGTGTGCGGGGTCCAGACCCCAGTGCTCTCAGACACATGGAGGGACAGAAAAGGGGAGATGCACTGGTCACAGGATGGATTGGCATCCCCCAAGCTCATGAAGCTCTGAGCTGATGTGGCTCCTCCAGTGAGATTCTACAACCCTCTGCACATTCAGGGTACTGCAGGTACCTCTGGAGACCACTGAGGGGTGAAAGGCCAGAAAATCTGCAGTGGGCTGTAAAAGATCAGAGGTGCGTGCAGACCTCCCGCACCTCTCAGAAAACGTCTCCCTCTGCCCCTGCCTTGGTCTTGGGTGGCAGCTCTTACAAAGCCTGTTTCACCAAGGAGGAATGGTCCATCGGACCAGCCTCTGCTACGCTTGGCCATAAAATTCCTCCTAACCAGGTAGTGGTTCATTCCAGGCAATGTGGCTTCGCTGGAGGCTTGAAGTCCACCTTCTCTCTGAAGTCAGAGGGGGTTGTTATTTCATGGGCGCCTACAGCCAGATTATGGGTCTCTTACCCTGCCTGAACAAGCTGGAGACCATCAGCACATCTGAGGAGAGACGTGTTCCACATATAGACAAGATGCATCATCTATAGCTGATGATAGCTCGAAATAAAAAATATCCTGTGCCCTACCTCAGAGAGCATGCAAAAGAGGGCACACCAAGAACTGAATACCCAGAAGGGTGAAATAAGTGGACTAAACTAAGTCAGACTCTCACTCTCACGCTTGCAATGCACCAAATTCAATTCATGATGAGTCAAGCAATGAGCACAGTAGGGCTGAGAGCATAAGGCCATATCTAGTTATCCGAAGGGATGCCAGGGAGGAAAGCTGAGGAGTAACGGGATAAAACAGAAGGAAAGAGCTTAGTAAGATTCAGAAAGAAGCTTAGGCGCTTACAGGGAAGAGGCCAGAGAGGTGTCACGGAGGCACACCAAAACCACTCCACACAGCTAAACTCAAACAAACCTTTAATTCACAACTGAAACCAAACAATCAAAACTAACGAAACAACCGAATAATCAAATGACACTCCGAGAACATTTAACAAGTTACAGGTTCGATATACCGGTCGGGGATGTTATTACTGCACGGCAAAACACGAGAATGATGGTCCAGGGTGTGCACACACTCACTCACAAAAGGGAAACTCTCACTCAAGGGTACCCAGAAGAATAAGAGCGCTCACCGGAAAAGGGGGGGGGGTGTTCAGGTTCGGGTTCACTCAAGGATATCCAGAAGAATTCACTCACCAGAAGATGGCGAGGGCACTCAATCCCGGGAAGTTTCCTTGGGTGACGTCTCAGCCCAAGGGGAGAGTTTCCCATCACAGACCCGCTGCTCCGAGGAAAACCACTCAAAGGGGCTTTCCGGCGGGGCTCCTTTTATAACCTGGTCGGATCTGAGCTGTGGTCATTTATGGTCAGTGTTCCAGAAGCTTCTCTCAAACCAAGGCATGCCATTGGTTGAGGGTCCTGTCTCCCCACTGAGGGGTACCAGTATGGTCAGAGGTCTGGAAGTGTCTCTCAGCTGAGGCCCGCCATTGGCTGGGAGCCCTGCTGACCGGTCCAGGGGTCCCGCCTCTCCCACTCCCACCACAGGGAGTGGGGGGTGGACACCTGAGCTGAGCTGTGAGTGACAGCTACCATGGCAAGACACTGGAGGCGCAGAGATGAGGAGCGAAAAGGAGCCATCGGCTGCCGCCCTGAAGGCCTCTGGCCCTGACCAGGGCGAGTGTATCTGCCACACTCCACCCCGTGACCACAGTCATGATCCGACCAGTTTTCTTTGGAGTGGTGGTGCAGTCACCTCTTGCCTCCAAAGTTAAAAAGGAGCGCAATGTTAGTGAGTTCCGCTGCTCATCATGGATCACCATTCTTCATGTGAAAATACCATTAGCAATCTATCTGTTAACAGGCGAACAATAGAAACTAGCAAACATGTAACAATAACCAATAGAATAGTAACAATTAGCAATAACAATGAACAGATGAGCATGATCCTAGGGTTGTGTTGGGACATCTATCATACAGATAGGGGGAATGTCAATTGGATGGGTTGGTTTTAGGGGTACCTTCACCTTACAGGTGGAGCTTAGGGGTACATCAACTTCAGGGACAGAGTTTAAGGGAGTATATTTCACAGTGGATACAGATTTTGTTATGGTTCTCTTAATACAGCTTATAATAATACAAATTACAATAATCACAAGTACAACTGTTATCAAGGATTGAAGGAGGCTAGTTAACCACCCCGTCAAGGAAAACCCAAACATATTGAAGACTTTCCCTAGCCAAGTAGTCCCTAATGCAGCAGTGATTTCCCGGGTCTCTCTAGCCATCTTCTTCATTTTGTCCATCTGTTCTTGTAGTGGCACTGAAACATTTGGGATGTGGACACAGCAATCATCTGCCGATAGGTTCAGCTTCCCACATACACCCCTTTCCTTCAATAGGATCAAGTCCAATACAGCTCTATTTTGAATAGTCATCTTGCTATTTTCCTGCAGTTGACAGTTTAGGAAGCCTATGCTGTCATGCGTAGAGTTTATTAGCGCCTCCAATTGCAGGCCCACCTGCTGAATAGCCTGTCAGTTTCGCACTGGTGCGATCCCCATTCCAAAAATCGACTCTAACCACCATCCAATCTTGGTTGAGGCCTTTTGCCACCCTGTCCGGGTGCTCCTCGGCACACGACCCCACCATTGGCGTGGTATGGGCCCTTCCCGGTAAATAGGGCAAAGTGAAAGCACAGCTAATGTACAGGCCAGCTTCGGGGTAGTAGGGTATAGCCGGGAATATAGGTGGCCATCAGAACATGCCCATACCAAATTACGGGGTGCAGGGACAAAGGATGTTTTACATGAACCTGGAATAGTGGTGATAGGACGACAAAGGCCCTTGTCATGGCAATTTAAGACAGAGGGTCGCAAGTAGCTAGTATTGCTGCATAGGCAACCCTGTACTAAGGCTTCTTGGGTCGGTGGGTATAGCCACAATAGCGGCATCTTATCTATATCCTTACATCCAATGTCTGTTTGGCAGCTCCAGAGTGGGGATTCCCCTGCCGGCTGGGTCTTATCTTTCCCTCCATACCAGCTAGGTCCATGGGTGAACCTGGCCCATGTGCAATTGAGTGGACAAACAGATGAATTATTGTTACATGCACTGGGGCACTCGTTACTATCTCTATCGGGATGTCTGATACACCAAGAGGCATTTAGTGGCTTGGTATATACTAGAGAGTGATCATCAATGCTCTGTAAAGAACCATGTTCTGTGGTTCCCCATGGAACTTCAGTGCAGGCTATGGTGTCATTGAGGCTCCACCCCGCGGCCTTGTGAGTTGGTTGGAGAGTGTAATTACACCTAGCATACCATACTGAGCTGGCATTTAGTGCACCCGGGGGCCAACTGTACTCTATATGGGTGTACCCCACATTTCCCATGCCTCCCGGAATCTCCAGCTGTAGTTGTTATACTGAGTCCACGTTAATTCAAGAGCTAGTGATATATTGATGTCCTGCACAAAAATTGGCAAGGGATCCTCAGCTGACTTAGGGGTGGGCAAACATACAGTTACTGATGTTAGGTTCATCATTCGTGCAAATCCCACCATCATCTTTGCCACCATATTGCCATCCAGGTCCAGGTGGTCTGTGCTGATTGCTGTTGCTACCAGCGGGAGTAACAGGGTTGTCCACTTCTCCATTGTCCTGTAAGAGAACATAAAGGTGGGCCTCAGTCCCTTGGGACTGGGCTTTCAGGTTAGAAATCCGGGATTATCCACCGGACGCTAATACGGTGGGTTTTCCCATTCTCATCCAAGGCCTCCCAAGCATACAAACCCCTGGGTTTTGCTAGGGTCATGGGCACAATGCCAATAGAAGGTAGTTTTACCATGATGGGTTGGCCTACACGTAGTTTTGGTGGATGCTGATCCTTTACATTGGCTGGTATAGGGTCATTGCCCATTGGTGGCTTCTCAGAGCAGAATGCCCTGATTTTGGGGCTTCCATAACTCCCCCAACGGTTATTGACGATAAGGACCGCTTGTGCTAGCCGTGTGTCCCAGTTGGGTCGCGAGACATCAGCATGCTTTTTAATCAGACCATTAGTCCGCTCAACAATCCCATTGGCTTGGGCATAATATGGTGTATGGAATACCCACTTAATACCTTCCCTTCGAGCCCAATTTTGGACCACTGTGGCTGTAAAGTGTGATCCGTTATCACTTTGAATACTCTCGGGAGTGGGTAGCACACTGAACCATTCACACAACACTCGCACTGTTTGATCCCCGGTGGCAGCACCGACAGCGGTAGCTACTGTTAGTCCTGAGACGACCTCTACTCCTACTAGGACGAACCTTTTTCCGTGCGATGGTCTTAATGGCCCAACATAGTCAACCTGCCAGGTGCTCCACAGGGCCTTACCCTGCCTGATGTGCTGGGCTGGAGCTTGGTTTGGGTGATCAGCTTTAAGCCTTATTCGGCACTGTGGACAGGCAGTGAGGACTGCTTCACACATTGCCATGGACACTGGCCATCCTCGAGATCGGCACTCATAATAAAGGTCTGCTCTACCAGAGTGACCTCTCTTAACGTGTAGCCATTCAGCTAACCGTTCCCATTCGTCCCGCACGTCGTCAACCACTCTGATTTGAGCTAAACGGTCAGCCCGTTGGTTCCATTTAGCAGCTGGAGTTCCGCTTTTTGCATGACCTTTCACCCAACCCACCTTTAAGGGTCGAGACCTGCCTATCTCCAACAGCCTCTGCCAATCCTCAGCCCTCCAGACTCTAGTGCGGCCCACTTCCCATTGCTTGGATTCCCACTGACATATCCACTCTGTGGCACCCTTATAAGTTGCGTAAGAATCAGTGTAAATTGTGGAGGCTCCCTTTTCTGCCGCTAATAAGAGAGCGCGCAACTCCCCTACCTGAGCACTACCTTCCCCTTCCTCTGTCGTTGTTTTCCCCGTGGCGATTTCCACTGCTGCTGCCTTGTACTGCCACTTTGGCCCCACTCGACGGGCAGATGCATCAGTAAACCACACCCCCTGTGTGTCTGAGTCTTGGGTGAGCTCGGGTGCCTCCTTAATTGGGGAAGGCTTGTAAGGTAAGCTTAGCAGAGCCGGGTCAGGGTTCACGGGTTGTTGGAACTTTGCAACTCTGGTAGGGCCCTCTTTCAACGGCGATAATTGACTGACTCCCTCCAAATAGGCATACCACTTCCGTATCGTGGCCTTCTGTGCCACTCCCTCGGGAGGGGGCGACCCTTTAAGAATTGAACTTAATAGGGGGAATGGGCCTTGCACAATGATGTCTTGCGATGTACGCAACCTCTCTGCCTCCTTAACTGCCCTAGTGAGTGAGAGAAGCCCCTTTTCCCACTCTGAGTATCTCTGTTCAGTTTCTTTAAACGAGGTGGAAGAAAACAACAAGGGTCTGGCCAGCCCCCGTGGTCCCCTTTGGAATACACCACAATAGGAGGCATGCTCTGCGAACCCCCATTCTACTCTCAATGGGTCTTCTGGGTGTAGCGGCCCTAGTTTCTGGAAGGTCTTAAGTTCATCCTTTAGGATGTTGAGAGCCTCTGTATGTTGCAGGGTCCAATCCCATTTCCTGGTTTTCCGAAGCAAGTCATATAGCGGGCGAGCGATTACAGAGAATCCTGGTATGTGTTTCCTCCAGTACCCTAAGGTGCCCATCAGCTGTTGTAATTCTGTTTTGCTATTTGGGGTCTGCCCCTTCTCAATGGTTGATATGACATCATCAGGTACCGCAATTGCTCCTGCTATCCACCAAGCCCCTAGGAATTTAATTTCCTGTCCAGGACCTTGGCACTTGGAGGGCGGAATATCTAACTGGTTTTCTGTCAATAGGTTCCAGATGGTCTCAGCTACCTGCCCTACCTGTTCCTTACTGTCTCCACCCACCAGAATATCATCTATATATTGGTATATGTGAACACCTGATGGCACTTTCACAGTGTCAAGGAGTGCAGCCAAGGCATTATGGGCAATAGTGGGAGAATGTTTATATCCCTGTGGAAGTCGATTAAAGGTGTATTGTGTCCCTTCCCAAGTAAAGGCAAACTGAGGTTTGTCCTCCTCCCTTAGGGGAATCATGAAGAACATGTCTTTGACATCTAAGGCAGCCATCCACGGGTGGGCTGCTGCTTGTATTGCAGTCACTACTGAAGTTAAGTTTGGGACAGCAGCCGTTAATGGTAAGGTATTACTGTTCAGTTTCCGGTAATCAATAGTTAATCGCCACCGCCCATCAGGCTTGCGAACTGGCCAGATTGGGGAGTTATAGGGAGAATGAGTGCGGCTTATTATCTGTCTTCTTTCAAGATCACTAATAACTTCTGTAATGCCCCTCTTAGCTGCACTGGGTAAGGGGTATTGGGGAACACAGGTCACTTTGGATGGTGGCAGTGCAGGAGCCAACTGTAAGGTTCTGATGTGAATGACTCCCACCCCGAAGCTTCTGAAACTCCACACGCTGCCATTAGGCAGGCGCCACCGCTTACCAGCTAAAACGTCAAACCCTAGGATGTTCCCCTTATAAGGGCTTAGGGCAACCTCCACGGTTGTCATCCGCTTTTCCCCAGGCAGCCAAAACTGGGTCCGGACTAAGGGACACCTCTCTGCTGCACCCGTTACCCCTACTATATTGATGGTTTTTCTTGATGGTTTAATTCCAATCTCAGTGGCCTGCTGCTTATTTAAAACACTAATTTGGGCTCCTGTGTCAATCAGAAATTCTAAGCTTATCCGCTTCGGACCCACAGGAATATGTATATAGGGTTCCTTAGCGGCAGACCATTGACAGGAATTTACCAAGCGGGTTGGGCGGCCCGAGCCCCAAACCGCAGCTGCTAGTTTTTTAACTTATCTAATTCCCCTCGCAAAGACGTGAAAGGGTTAAGATTTCGCTTCCCGTCTTGGGGAGGGGGAGCAGTCGTTAGCGCTTCTTTTGTCTCCCTGCTTTTCCCCTCTAGCAGTTCCACCAGCTTTTGTATACACTCCGTAGGCTGCCCGTGTAACAATGCTCGAGGGACCCCCAATGCTAATGCTTTTCGCCACAGGTCGTTACGTTCCCGACCACCAGACCGGTCCGACCTGCCGCGGAGGGGTTCAGGCTCCCGGGGTGGGGGGGGCCATCCTGGACGAGGCTCGCGGCTAGCTTGCCGGACCCTCCTGCTCCCGTTTGCACCGCCGCCCGGATCCGCCCACCCCATTTCGCGCCCATAGGTGACTATATCATGCAGCACTTCGGCCCAGGTTAGCACATGTGCGGGTGGATTCTGAGGATTTTGTTGGTTGTGTTCTATGGCCCTTTGAACCCTGTCTCTGAGGGACTGGACATGTAATTTTAAGGCGTCTGGTAGCCCCCTAATGAGAGGCCTGAGGTGGGCGGGATCCACCGGTGCAGCCATCGGTATCCCCTGCTGGCCTTTCTCGTACATTGCCTGTATACAAGCAGCCTTTTGTACCCCCTCTGCCAGCTCCGACAGTCCTCTTATCCGAATAGCAATGGGTTCCCCTCGTTCTTTGGGGTCCACACCCCCAGCCCAATAAGCCACTCGCGATGTTAGAGACCGATTGCCTGTCAGTCCGTCACCTAGAAACACGCCAGGTCCCCAAAATCCTTGAGCCTCATCATCACTTAGTAATATCCGATCACCCCCAGTAAGTGAAACACGCCACAGATATTCCGTTTCTGTCTCACCTGGTTTACGTGAGAATTTAGCTTGTAAGTCACTAAGTTCAGGTCCTGTCCAGGGGGTGGTACGGACCGTGGTCCGAGGGTTTCTACCTTGTGGACCCTCTTGCTTTTCAGTTTTAATAAGAGGTCTTACAACCTTTTCCTCTACCTCTTCCTCCTCATCAACATTATTTTCATCAGAATCTCCCCAGATGTCCCCATCCCAGTCCTCGGGGTCTGTACTAGCAATCAGCTTTCGAATCTGGACAACACTGGGAGGCCTTTTCGCTTGCGTTAACATGAGCTCAATCCTTTGTTCCAATACACGTGCTCGCACTCTCTCCCGCTCTAACTCTGCTCTCAAACAGTCTATTTCCACCTGCCTTTCACAATCAGCCTTTTCTAACTGCTTATAACACTTATACTGGTCTTGCGCTTGCATTAGGCAAGCACCCAGGACGGCACAAATGGTCCCTTTTCCTCTGCCATCTCGCTTATTTCCGCGGCATTTCTCCACTCTTTCCACAACTGCCTCAGGCTTAAACCACTCCTCCTTCGCCCATTCCATCCCGAAGGGGGAAGGGTCACAACCGTGCCTCCGTAATAAGCCCTCCATAGGTATACCCTGCTCGCTGCGCCAATTAAAATGTCACGGAGGCACACCAAAACCACTCCACACAGCTAAACTCAAACAAACCTTTAATTCACAACTGAAACCAAACAATCAAAACTAACGAAACAACCGAATAATCAAATGACACTCCGAGAACATTTAACAAGTTACAGGTTCGATATACCGGTCGGGGATGTTATTACTGCACGGCAAAACACGAGAATGATGGTCCAGGGTGTGCACACACTCACTCACAAAAGGGAAACTCTCACTCAAGGGTACCCAGAAGAATAAGAGCGCTCACCGGAAAAGGGGGGGGGGGTGTTCAGGTTCGGGTTCACTCAAGGATATCCAGAAGAATTCACTCACCAGAAGATGGCGAGGGCACTCAATCCCGGGAAGTTTCCTTGGGTGACGTCTCAGCCCAAGGGGAGAGTTTCCCATCACAGACCCGCTGCTCCGAGGAAAACCACTCAAAGGGGCTTTCCGGCGGGGCTCCTTTTATAACCTGGTCGGATCTGAGCTGTGGTCATTTATGGTCAGTGTTCCAGAAGCTTCTCTCAACCAAGGCATGCCATTGGTTGAGGGTCCTGTCTCCCCACTGAGGGGTACCAGTATGGTCAGAGGTCTGGAAGTGTCTCTCAGCTGAGGCCCGCCATTGGCTGGGAGCCCTGCTGACCGGTCCAGGGGTCCCGCCTCTCCCACTCCCACCACAGGGAGTGGGGGGTGGACACCTGAGCTGAGCTGTGAGTGACAGCTACCATGGCAAGACACTGGAGGCGCAGAGATGAGGAGCGAAAAGGAGCCATCGGCTGCCGCCCTGAAGGCCTCTGGCCCTGACCAGGGCGAGTGTATCTGCCACAGAGGGAAGCAAATGAGGGACAGCAGACCTCCTGCTACAGACAGAGCTGCTGGCCAGCCGACCCCGGCCCCCGCAGGACAGGACTGCCGTTAAGCACATTAAGAGCGTATAACGACTTCCCTGGGAGCATTTGCCATGAGCTACTGCTGGACATACAGTGTCAGACCAGGCAGGCCACCAGTCTGCTGCTCCAGTGTGACTGTTTGCATGTTTTTACTGCAGGAAACCATGGCTTGGGCACTAGGAAACAGTTTACGATACTGTCCAGTTGTTCCTCGAGAGATACCGGTATATTTAGTACCTGCAAAGTTCTGGGTAATATTCTATGAGAAATGAGTCTGTACCAGGAAAGGCAGAGGGCAATGAATAAGGCAGCTTCAACCTTCCTTCCGTTGCCGAGGAGCTCATCTTGCTGCCGCACTCTGACCACAGCCGTCGGGCCGTTCTGCATCTGCTGAGCAGGGGAGCAGCTTCGCCCGGCGGCCGCTGAGCAGCTGCAGCTACAGCCCCTTCTCCTGCCAGACCATGGCAGGGGGGCAGCGGTACGAGGGCTGTGCAGCGGGGAGCGTACTGTGTCCATCAGCACCTCCGACCTGCAGGATGGCCCAGAGATGCCAAAGCTTTGCAGGGCTTTGCTCCTAGCGACCGTCTCTTGCTGCTCTCCTCTGCTGCCAGCCTGGCTGAAGAGCTCTAGGGGAGGTGCTGCAAGCAAGAAAGGACAAATCACTGTTTTGCGAAGAGTGCAGTGAGTCAGTCAGCTAATTCGAGGCAAGAATCTCTTCCAGAAAGGAAAGATGAGGAAGCTGCTTGTTCTGTAAGGATGAGGCCAGGGAGGCTGTATGGCAGTGCCTGCAGAGCTGTGCAGGCATCTCTGTGCTCCCTGCCTCCTGCTGCATTTTGTTCACACGGACTCCGGGCTGCGGCTGCACACTCCCGTTTGCCCACTGAACAAGGGGCCAAGTCCTCAGGCCGTGGGATGTCCTGGGCTCGACCCACAGAGAGTAGCCAGGGGTCCATTCAGCCAGCAATCAGATTGCAGTTTCAGAGCATCCTACCGGCTCCGATACCAAATTTCATTCCCACGTCATTTTATGTTCAGTCTCTGCTACTCACTCCAGCAGTGCTGGGGGGTGACGGGGCCCTGGGTCAGCCACTCTGCCCTGCCTTCCACCCGGCTTCACCGCTGACTGAACCACCGATGAGCGCCTGTGCAACGAACGGTGAGGTGGCCCTTTCTGAGGCTTTAAATACAGCAGTGAGGATGGACGCTGGGTACCTACATATCACAACTGAGATCATTTTCTAGATGCTTGTTGCTTGGCAGCCAAAGGCTTAGAAATGTCAATTTCTAATTAAAACCATGCACCCAAAATCTACACACCATCCCCAAAACCAAGTATTTTTATACACTGCTCTCAGCTGCAGTGGGCATGGTAATAGCTCTCAGCATGCGAACATCCAGGAACAAGCCACGTTTCTGCCAGGGAGGATGCAGGTGAGATACAGGCACCAGCTAAGCAGAAGTGCATTCAATTAAAAAAATGAATGCAACCTGATAAGACGGGAGATTGAGGATGTGACCCAGAAATAGAAATGAGGAAGGCTTCACTGGAGCACACAACAGGCACAGCAAAGCCAGCATGCTAACCACAAAAAATGACGGCAGCGTAATGCCGCTTTCCCATTGAGATGTAAATGCCGGGTCCTGGCCGTGGGGACAGGCTGCGCGGAGGAGCTGGCAGCCGCACTGCGCAGGGCAGAGCCTGCACCCAGTGCCGGCCGGGCAGCATCCCCCTCCCCCGGGTACCCGTGTCTTCTCCCGGGGCCAGGATCCTGCGCTGGTGACTGGTCAGTGCTGGCTGAAAAGGGGGTTTCCTGGTTTGCAACACCAGGAAGGTGGGTCTAAGGGCGAGCTGACGTGTCCAAGGTGGCGTGGCTCTCACCAGCCCGGTTTCTGGTTCTGCTTGGGCAGGAGACGCAGTGAGCCCAGGCGCCTGTGGCACCAGTCCCCGGGCAGACGCAGGAGGCAACTCCACAGTGAAGTCTAAGCATGAAAAAAATCAGCCTCACTGAAAAGTACAATAAGATAAATTACTATTTTTTAAATCCATGTCATTGGATTACAGATTTGGAGAGGTTAAAAATAATAATTGTTGGCGGTTGTATTTGCTTTCTGGTATATAAACCTCCAGCGTTTGTGTTCCCAAGCTCTTGCTCCATGAGACTAATGCCCAGGGCACGGAGAGAGGAAAGGAGGAGAAAGGCTCTGAGACTCCCCTGGCAGTGTGGCTCCGGGCAATCGAGCTGCGGGAGGTTACAAATATTTGCAGCTACCGTGAAATGCCCGGTGAAGTCCTGAGCTGCCGTGCTGCCAGGTGGGCAGCGGCACCGGAGCCGGCCCCGCCGCCGGGCTGCGGGGAGCAGAGGTGCTCGCGGGAGCAAACCGCCTCACTGGAAAATTTATTTTATTTTTGGACAAGAGTTTGAAGAACCTCTTTTTAGCATTTTCTCACAGAATAATTCTGTGTTTCTGCTTCTAACTGACATTCAATTTCAACATCTGAGCTAGGGATAAAATGAATATTTTTACAGCCTGACTGAATTCAAACCAAAATGCTTAGAAATGATGAAACTGTCATCTGCGGAGCAAAGCAGAGGTGGGCAGGCATCTACGGACGCGTTTGTGGCTGTGGAGTTTTATTTGCCGGGTTCAGAGAGCAGAAACGTTTCCTCCGGTGGCCGCCGGCCGCCAGGCAGCCCAGGGGCTGCCCCCCGAGCAGCCTCGCTCTGCACCCCAGACTCAGCGCACGCCCCGGGGCAGGGGCTCTGGCTATTTTGGGGATGGTTTGCCACAGCAAATAGGCCTCGGTACTAGGCTAATCTTTTCCGTCACGTTGCCTGCCTCCCTTCATGCTATATTCAGCTGATCTCAGAAGACATTTGATTGGCGGGTCATACCTAACACATTTTCTTTTAACTTTTCCAGTTACCTTGTAAAACACATTCTTATAAAAAGGACTTTGATCCCTTATTTTCCTCAGATGGAGTACGCAACCCTGAGATGGGGGCCAGTATGAGATGTTTCTTCTCACAGATACACCGAGAATAACACTTCTTTTGTTTTCCTGAGGGGATGAAGGGTCTTACATCACGTATGCCATAAAATCATCCTCTAACTAGTGAGGCAAAAATGTTCGGTGATTAAAGGTGGGACCCTTTTTTCTTTCATGTGCATAATGGTCAAACCTAATTAGTTACTACAGAATAACTAAAATCCCCTTTTCCTGGTTCAAATACACAACTGCTTTATAAATAATGTATCAGATGCCTATCAGCAGAAATCTTCTCCATTGGGTCCATCTCATTGGCAAGTGGTGGCCCAGGAGGCGAGGGTGTGGCAAGTGGCGGTGACCAGGAGATGTGTGCTCCTGTCCGAGCTGAGCTGCTCACGCAAATGCCCCCGCCTGCACCGCGCACGCCGGGCGGGCACGCCGGGGCTGGCGGGCAGAGCTCGGAGCCGGGGAGGTGCTGCTGCTCCGTGCCTCCAGCGTTCTCCCGTGGCCATGTCGTGGCTGTGCTCCGCTCTCATCCTTCAGCGTCTTTTGGCCTTTCTAAAATCTCCAGATCCCATCAGATCCCATCTCCAGATCCCATTCCTGGCCAAAGCAAAGACAAAAACCCAGGTTTTGCTTCCCCTTTTGCAGGGTACTTCTTTGGGAATACGCAGCTGGGGAAAGAACCAGCTTTCAGCTGGAGACAAGAGAAATACAGCTTCCAGGTAAGCGTCAGGTCTGAGTTCCCTCAAGAAAAGTAGGATTCCCAGGGCCTGAGAAGCAGCAAACACAACATGTGGGATCACTGAGCTGTCATAGAGCAATTAGCTTAATAACAGTGTGGAGGAAAAGCTAGAAACGTTGTGAGGTATTTTGTTAGATGGATGGAGAGGTGTCCCCTGACTAGAGGTGCTTGGTGCAGGGTGGGAGAGTATGGCTGGTTGGAAGGTGCAACATCGGCATCCCGTAGGCTAGGGCTTACAGTTAATTATCTAAAAAAGCCAACTATAAGCTTCATAAAAGCCTATAAAAGCTTTATAAAAGCCTAATAGAAATAGAAATAGCTGTGCTTTGTTTTTGAAATCACTTACCACATGGATCATTATTAGTCTTAATTATCTCCCTGCAGTGTGGAGATACCACGTTTTTATTTTTTTTAATTCTTCAGACACAGAAAGCACAGGAGGCCCATTTTAGAGATGAAATAGAAAGGCCATTGTAAAATGCAGGGAAGGCTGTGGCGTCTCTGGAGCTGAAGGCCTCCCAGCTCCTCCAGATGACCCATGGCCTGGGTGCACAGCTCGGTGCTGCCGTTCTGACTTCAGCATCCCGGGCAGCGAAGCAGCTTTGGGCGTTCCTGCCCTGGAGCTCCTGCAGTTCGAGGGCCTGGAGCTGGGTTTAGCTGCAGCTGCTCCCAACGGCCGTGGTGCAGCTCGGTCTCGCCCCCGGTGCAGCGTGAAGCCCGAGGCGGCTGTGCAGCTGGGGAAACTGTGCCCTTTCCAGCAACGCAGCAGGGCCCCTGCAACACCAGCAGAAGAAAGGAGACGGCAGAGCCACGGTGCAAGTTGAAAACCACCTCTTGGACACCAACTGCAGTTCTGTTCCCCTCAGAGCACACCGGGATTAGACCTGGAAAAAGCTCGCAGCGTCTTACTCCAAATGAAGCCGAGAGCGATGAGGTTCCAACCAGCCCAACGTGCAGTGATGAAGTGGAGGCAGAGCTGTGGTGCTCCTTGCCACAGGATGCTGCAGATGCCAAGAGTGCACAGACCAGAAAACTGCTTGAAAGAGAAATTCCTGAGGGTTCAACAATAACAAGTGTGAAAAATAAATAAATGGAAATAAACGAAATCCACAGGCAGGTTATTAAATATCCAGAAACCAGATCTGGCTTGTGAAGTCCCCGAGCTGAAAACACTGAACCGCGAGTCTGACGGCTGACTCCCTGGAGCAGTTTGGGGAGAAGTTAGCGGGTCTCCAGCATGCCTGGCAGGTACCCGAGGCAGGTGGGAACCTGCACGGCCACCAGCGAGCAGTTGCGTGGGAGCAGCTCGGGCAGCTCCCAGTCCTGGGCCACCACCAGGGTAGTCCAGGGACATTGCCTTGTCCTGAAATGCAGAGGGACAGCCCTGCCTGTGGCCAGGGACACGTGGGACAGACTCACAGCAGGGACAGACCAGTCCAGGCATGCACGACGAGCGTCCCCAAATCCATCATTTTGAATCTTCAAAACACACAGAAACCCTTAAATCCACATTCTGCGTTCAAGGCATCGACACCAATGAGAGACTAAAGCCAAAGAAAGAAAAGCAGATTTTTCTAAATTATCTTGCCATTTTTGGTGACATACACATTTTTTTCACTGACAGCCATTTTTTCTCCTGTACTGACAATCTGTACATTTCCTGGTGGCTGCTGCTACCTGTGCAGGATTGGGTACATTAAAGGCAGCAGCTCCAGCAGAGACTGGCATCGCTCCTGAGCCTCTTACGGAGAAGCAGCGCCTGGTCCAAAGCCCACGCAAGCTTGGGGGGGGGGGGCAGGTGAGCAGCAAGGTGGGGGTGACTCGGGGACCGGCCGAGCCAAACAGCACCTTGCACTGGGGCACCCAAGCAGGCACCATCCCTGGTGCCTCAGGCACAGCCCACAGTCCGCTCAGCCGTCCGAGGGCACCAAGGTGACAACGCAGGACTCCTCTGGGGCTGAGGCCGCCGAGCGGGGATGCAGTCGCTCTAGCTGGACAGCGTAGCTGGAGCTTGCCCGCTGCAGCCCTTCTGCGCTGCTGCAGATGGAGTCAGAAATGACCCCGCAGGCATTGTCTCATGGGCACAGAAGCTGCTCCTGCCCTTCACGGGGGCAAGCATCTGTGCACCGTGCCAGTGGATCCCGCAGAAACTCTCGCCAGGATGGAAAATGGTCACTTCATTATTTTAGCATCATTTCACATGCAGTGATCAGAAGCGGCTGTGCAGAGCATCCCCACTGCCCAGCAGCCCTGTGAGCCCTGCTGAGGCTTCGTGCTGCCGCACTCATCTGCCTCTTTGGGAGCTCCCCGTCTTGTGCCAGGAGGAGGTGGGTTGTGGAGGCTGGGTGCTCTGGTCTGACATCTCTGCAGGGTCGGTCTGCTGCGTGCTACTGCCTGGCGGGTGTCCGTGGGAGAGAGGAGGGGCAGAGGGGGTGCAGTCCGCCTGTCCATCCGCCCTGCTGAAGCCAGAGTGCCTGAGAGGTAAAAAGGGCTGGCTGGGCATGTGTCCAAGAAATGCAGCGCTGCCTACCTGCGCGCATAACCGGGACATTGGTGCCAGTCCCCTGACAGATTTGTAGCATCTTGGCACTTTCCCGACTCCAGGTACCGCCAGCGAGTTCTGGCACAACCCTGCGAAACAGGAGAAAGAAATGGATGGATCCCCAGCCGCGTTAAGATGAATGGGTTATATCCACCAGCCAGGATTACCTGCTTAGCATATATATGAAAAACCCAGTGGAACAGAAAACACCAGGCTTGCCTCCCGGGCAGAGCGGCTGGGCAGCGGGACACCCCGGCTGCCGCGGGGAGCTCACTGGGGACAGCTTGGTGCAAAGCCCACCAGCGAGACTTCTGTACTGATGGTGCTGCAGGTGTTTGAACGGGAGCCAGTGGCCACGGCATTGCTCGGGATGGGAGAGCAACGGAGCTGCTGCTCGGGGCTGGGAGGAAGCAAGTGATGCTGTGACATTGCAGCCCGGGAGGGCGGCTCTCTGGATCTTCATGAGCCACCAGAGCAGCCAGGACTGAATTAATGCCACAGAGCTCACCCCAGGCTGCCTCCTGCTCCTCCACAGCATGTGGAGTGGGACACGGGTCCTCTAACCAACAGCGTGAGGAATGATGGACCGCGCAGCCCAGTTCTGCTCCTGGGGAGCTCAGGGTGCGCTCGGGATAACACCGCAGGCTCCCGATGGAGCTGGGCCTGGCGTCTGTGAACAATGAACAGAATTAGGGCCCAAAGGGAAAGGCAGAGGCTGATCGTGACTCCCTTAGACGCTGTTTTCTCTAATGACACCATCGGTCTGTGGAGAATCCCAGTGCTCCCAACAGACTCTGGCTGCAGGAACCTGCTCCCGCGCTGGGCCAGGAGCCCGGGGAGGGATGCCAGCAGCACCCGCTCTGGCCCCATGAGCCTGCCGCCCTTGCAATGAGCATCAGCCTCAAGGGAGAGGGGGAAGCACCGATTTTCTGCCCCTCTGCAACAGCTGAGGGCGAGGTGGTCGCAGCCCAGGCACAGGCACTGGGCTTTGCGAGTGCAAAGGGGAAGCGCCGCGGCGGAGCCCGGGCACGGCGTTACACCGGTGCAGGCAGGAGGGTCTCGCCCTGCCTCATCCAGCCGCGGGCAGGCAAGGGGCAGCAAGATGGGCGGCAACGAGCCGTGCCGACCGCTGGCTGAAACTTGGAAACTGCAGTTAATAAGAAACTGTCACATCGTGAAACCCGCATTAATTCTAGCTCAGGGAAAAACTGTCCCGTAAAATGAGCAATTGCGGGACAAATATAGTTTGGAAAACAAAAGTGCAAACTGTGTTTTAAAATAAAATACACAAATAAAATTTAAAATAAAATATTCGTTTCATCATTTTCCCAGAGATACAAACTGTATTTCTTTACATTTCTATCGCTGAAGACGTGTCAGCAGCAGCACTGTGTAACGTGCGTCAGGCACACACTGGGGCAGAGGATTCCAGCTCTGCCATTATTTTATTCACATATTACTGTATTTGGTTTACATCATTCTGAACAGCTCTTACTTAGCATTGATTGAAACATCTTATTTTCTAGATCAAAGTGTTTCTTTGTGTTTTAATGAAATACTTTGACACAATAGCTTTGTGTTAGTTTAAAATCATTATTTAATATATTGAAAACTGCTGGTCCTCTAATTAGTACGCTGTGTGCTTTTCTTCCTATCTTGTTCAAAGTGTCAAAACATTTCACTATGAAACAATTCTATTAGGATATATCAGCGGTGGTTGTACACACCGTGATGTGTCTTTGGATATGATGTGTACATTGGACCACTATATCAAGATTATAATAACAGTGATGCAAACCTGAAAATTAGAGTCTTGAAATTAAAATTAATTTTGAGTGTAATTGTTGTTTCCCAAGTGAAATTTTGAAAAATGAAAAAAATGCCAGGACTCGGCAGGATTGGGTGGTGGGTGGGTTTGAACGCTGCCTGTCTCCTATCCACCTCGGAACTTAGATTAAGGGCATTTTAGGCCAAGTGTCTGTGTAGCCCCAGTGCAGTGGGACGAGAGGCTGAGCTCTCTTGCACGCTGCAGGACCCCTTGGAAGAAGGACATGGCAGCCCGCAAGTCCTTCAGCCCTGCGCCACGTCCCAGGCTCTTGTGTCAACTCGAGGTGGTGGACTCGGCAGTGCCGGGTTAACGGTTGGATCTTAAAGGTCTCCTCCAACCTCGACGACTCTGCGATTCTAGATCGGCTGCTGCCGTGTTTGGTGACCTCGGTCAGCTCCGCTGGGACAGCTGATGCCCCGTGCAGGACAGCGTGTGCTCCTCGCTCTCTCTGGAGTAAGTCCTGCAATAGATAACCCGCCGCTTCTCTTAGAGACGTCCGATGTCGGGGCAGTCGGGCGCTGCAGGTACACCATGATCTGCTGTGGAAGGGATGAGATGAAGCCCTCAGGTGCTTCATCAGGAAGATGTTCAATGAGCAGGACTTCCTCCTCTGCTCAGTTTGCCATCCCTCCGTGTCTTTTTCCATCCAGGTTCACCACTGTTTTTACATACACTTTGCCCAAATTCCACCCTATTTCTCCCCTTTTCTGTCCCTCACCTGTCCATTCACAGAGTGCTCTTTTCCTATAGATTTATTCCTCTGCTTGCCTTTACGTGTGTATATGTCTCTTTTTTTCCACTCAAAGCATGGCTAACACATGCAATGAAACAGGGAAACGCTCTCTGCCAGTCTCCTCACTCGTCATTATGAATGCAAGAATCATCCTGTTTTCACAACAGATTTGCAAAATGTTGCAAATATTTTCATTAAAAATGGCCTGTTTCTCTAATCACTGAGGAAAATATAAAAAAAATATTAAAAATTTTAAGTGTGATTTGGATTGTCGTAGCATGGAAATATCCATTTTGTGAATCTCGGAGAAAAGGCTCAATTTTAAGAACAAAAATCTCAGAAGGGGAAAAACAGTGTACCAGTGTACCAGAAATCTTGGCTCTGCAGAGCTGAGATCCTCCCTTTTTCTGCACGTCTCAGCTCACAGTTCAGTATGACCTGCTTTGGAAGCACAGGAGACAAAAGTCTTCAGCTTTATTAATCAGGGACCATATCGTCCCTCCATATAGATCATGCCAAAGGTACATCACTCACACTCCTGCGGACCGCAGAGAGATGTGCTCTCCGCTCTTGGCGAGAGTCTTATTTATTGCACTACAGATGAACCATGAAAGGATCTCTAATGCTTTTCCACCTACTGATCAGCTCCTGCACCTCTGTTTATCCAGCCATGGGCTTGCCTGGCAGTTGTCTGCCTGAATCCGTCTAGCTAGTGATTCACCTGCTCGCCAACATACCCGGAGATTTGCGAGTGTTGCAGCCTCTTGCCTATCAAGCAACATGAGATTGTTGTATTCTGTACATGAGCATGTGCCTGAGAGACAGAGTTAATGGATAAAACCAATTTTATTATTCATCATTCTTTTGGCTACTATCGTATTGCAGGACAAGACGACTGCAGCAGGACGACATCTGTAAATGGCTTTGAGAATCCAGAAATTGGCTGCTGGGGAGCCATTTTGCGTTCAGTCCAGGCTCCTTGTCTCACATACAGCTTGCTTAACTTCAGCCAGCTCAGAAGGGTTTTGTCTAGCCAGCTGCCGTACAATCCAGGGCTGGACTTCCCGGGGCCAAAGTGGGAGCAGAGCAGGATAGAAGGGGTCGGCCAGCACGGGGTGGCGGGCAGGGAAGGGCAGAGCACCTCCTGGCATCGGCTCTGGCACGGCCCCATGCACCTTCCGTGGAAAGCCGTCGCGCTGCCTGCCTGGTGTGAGCATTAACCAGACTGTAGACCATCCTGTGCTCTTGTTTATCTTCACAGATTCAGCAATACAAAAGGCTTTGTTCGGGGAAAAAAATAATCGAAGGGAACTGTCCCATCAGAAAAGTCAAATGCTGTCCGGTGGGTGGGACCTGCTCCTGCAGGGTCCTTGGGGCACAGATGGGGAGACGAGGAGGACAGGAACACAAGTCAGCAATAGTTATTCGCTCTGTCTCACAACGCAGGAGCTAAGCCAGCAAAGAAGCTGTCACACAGAAGGTTTAAAACATGCAAAAGGAAGGATCTGTCCATACAAATGTGCGAGGAAATTGTGGACCTCCTTGCCACAGGGCATCATGTTGGCAAAGAGAATAAAGGGATTCAAGATTAGCTAAGTCCAACATCTGAGATGGCGGTCTGCACACAATCTCAGAAGTCTTTGAACAAGCAGTGACACCTCAATGAGGCAGCTGGAGAAGGCGTTTGGGGCTTGTCATGTTTCTTACGCTTCTCCCCGAGCATCCTCCACTGGCCACAGACTCTTCTGGTAGCAAAGCCTTGAGCTTTTAAGTTCCTTTCCTCAACACCTCTAACACAGGTATTCCTACCTCCACTCTTCGGAGTGGTACCTGCTCTTTTCATAGCAAACGTACAGCGCCGAGCGCCTGCCCTACAGTCTAGGAAGGTATTGGGCATTGTGCAGTGCACGCAGGAGGTCACTGTGTGACCCCTATCCCTGATCTTTGATAGTGAGCTGCAAGGGAAAGCCAGGCTTCCCCAAGCATGCCTTCTCCCAGCTGCAAAAGCAGGAGAAGCAAAGCAGGATTTCCTAGCCAGATGCAGAAAGCCATATTTTATTCACTTGGTATATTCTGTAAAGCAAAGTTTCAGCTCATTTCTATACTCATTTTGCGTCAAAGGAAAACAATCCTTTCAGTGTTCCACTATATGGCAATGCCTGCCAGGGCGCAGCGGGAGCAGGGTAACGTGGCTGGCGGGCAGGGGCTTCGTCAGCGGGGATCTGTCCCACGGTACCTGAGCCAGGGAGCAGGGCAGGCACGGCAGCCAGGTCCAGCCAAGAGTCATGATCACCAGACAAGTCGCTGATGAAGAGGCAGGTCCAAGGCCAAGCCAGGAAGGCGAGTCAGTGAGCCAGGGTCAGGATCAGGCGTGGTGACAGTAACCGGGGTCAGACACAGCCCAGTGACCACACAGCAAACCCACGGCAGTGAAGCAGGTCACAACTTGAGCCAGAAGGTCACTCCTGAGGTCAGGGCCCAGGGGACCGGGGCCCTGCCGGGTGCAGGCATGGCTGCCACAGGGCAGGCGTCAGCCCTCGCCGAGCCTCCCTGCAGCACTCGCTGGGACTGCGCTGTCCTCGGGCCCCAAAAGACAGGGGCCACCCTCAGCTGGCCTTGAGTCTTGCCGGCCAAGTCTCCTTGCGGGGGACGCACTCGGGACCCACCAGTGCGGATGCTGGGATGGCAAAACACGACTCACAAGCCTGGCAGAGAAGGTGGCACTGGCTCTTTCAGCTGTGCGTGACAAGCACCCAGAAAGCAATATCCCTCTGCTTGGGGTCAGACAACTGCTTTTGGCAGCCTTGGTGTGACAGGGCGAAGCTACCCACCCCCCACGTGTCAACACAGAGGTACACAAATCAAGAAATACTCCTCCAAAGAGCCTGGCTGTCCTTGTGTGGGAGACCAAGGAATGCCACTCTGGTCCACCCAGGCAACCCTCGGTGGCTGACATGTAACAAGGATCCATCAGGGGAGTCGGAGAACTGCCCATGGCACGGGGGACGTCCCCCTTCTCATCCTGCCAGTTCAAGGCTCTTTCGGACTCTTACCAGGCAGGGATGGGACTCTGCAGCCTGCCCAGGCTTAGCAGCCAGCAGCAGCCTAAGGACGAGGTGCATGGGCTTGTTTAACTCCTACGGAAGACAAATATTACCCCAATGTTTGTTAGCTAATAGTCATTTTGCTTCCAAATAACCGTTGCCCGGGAAGCATGTTGGTGATAAAAGCGATACCAGAGGACCACGTGTGGAAGGAGCACTCGCAGCAGAGTGGGAGGCAGCTGGGCCAGGTTGGCTGCGGTGCAAGTTGCAGCTCGTCTCCCAAATGTCAGAGCTGGGTTGAGCTTGGGGTAGGAACCAGAGTCCTTAAAGTCCATCCAACACTGTCCCTGGGGGTGGGATGCCCTTGCCCGTTACTTCCCCTTCCCCCATCCATGGACTGATTCTCACATCTCTGTGTTAAAAGTATGCCATGCGTGAGTCTGAGGACTCTCTGACTCTTCCAGGATAGGATTCTGGTCTTCCTCAGAGCATGAGAAGAAGCAAAATTGGTGGGTTTGTCTTCCTTTGGAGTTTTCATGAAACAATGTCAAGCTGTGCTGGTAGCATTTGTGCCCCTGGGAGACCAAAGTTTGGATACAAAGGACAGAGACACCCAAATGAAATGAACTGGAGACCACAAACCTTACATGAGACATCTGAGGATGCCAGCACTGAAGCGGTGGAGAAGGCACATATGGGCAGTAGGATCCTGCATGAGGGCATCGGGAGCAGTGCTGGGTCCAGGCCTGCGCTGGGCGCTGGGGGTGAGCTGGAGGAACCCTCCCCACTCTGGGAGGGGAGGACGGGGGCTCCTCCAGCACTGAGCCCCAGCAGCAGCCGTGCAGACGAGGGAGACGGGCATTGCAAAGACAACTACAGAAATGTGCCCCTGCCCAGGTAGCCCCAAGCCTTGCCGTTCCCCCTCTCTCGCCCACTGCATTTTTGAGGCAGTTACATTTCCCATTCTCCCCTTTCTGACAGCAGCAGCTTCTGGCAGAGCACATGGCCACCCTGCTGCCAGGCGGCCTTGAAAGCTGACAGATACTTCATCTGAAACCGCCTCAGCAAACTGGCAGCCTCTTGGTAACCGCAGGGACTAATCTCAGCTCTGGTACCCCGAGAGGGTGTTTGTAAGGATGCCTCGTGGTGCAGACCAGCACCTCAGGCAGCGGGTGGCACAGGTTGGCAATGCACAGAGCCCAGGACTGGTGGCCCTGGCTCCATCCTGGCCTCTCTGACTCCATCACCACCGCTTAATTCAGCCCTTAGTCAAGCACCAGCCAGGAGAGGTCCAGGAAATGCAGCTTCCTCCGCCAAGTGCCCCAGCGCCAAGAGCCTCGCGGCCCCGGGGTGAGCCTGCCCGCTCCGCTGCCGGCCCCAGAGCCACAGGAAACCCTTCGGCAGCAGCCGCAGAGAGCACGGCCCCCACTGCTCAGCACGATTTGGGGTTCCCGATGGTCTGGATGGCATTAGGCAAATTCCCATAGCTGCTAATTGGGCCAGATCTCCCTCGTGCTGGTATAATTGGTGTTTTCCACTGATCACTCAGGGCCAAGTCTGGCTCTTGACTGTGTCCATCACTGTCCCAGACGTTATTTACTGAGGACATCCTTTTCATTACTTTAGCCCATCAGTCCTGACTTTTCCCAAAACTTCTCACAAGCTAGTCGTGGTCTTCGATGGTTTCTCTTAGATCAAAAGGTCATCAATGGAGAACCTGGGCCCTGCCATACTCTCCTGAATGGCATTTCCTGTGAAGCACCTCAGAGCTGAAGACAATGTCAGCGGACACTGAAGAAACTACCTCTTGTTGGAGATTCTGAATCCTCAAAAACATGTGCTCACTTTCCCTAAGGGCATCTCCCAGATGCTGCAGATACAACCAGGACAGGAATTTATTTGGGGGCAAGGAGCTGGCAGAGGCAGCAGAACATGTTTTGTTGCAGACAAAGTTATGGTATTCCTTCAGCTCTCCTTGACCTCAGCAGTGACCAGAGAAGGGAGACTGGCTTTATCTCATCCCTCTGCTTGCAAAAATGCTTCTCACACTTCCCTGCTGCTGCCGTGGTGCACATTGCCCCTCCAGAGCACTCCTGCGAGTGAAGCCTGAACCAGCTCCTTCCTCCCCACCCTGGGCAACTCCGCGCAAGGGAGGTCACCTGTCACCCGTCACAGCTATTTCCCATCCATCACTTTGACTCGAGCGCCTGCAGACCTGCGCGCTGCTGTTCGTAAACTCCGAGCCAGTGTCCTCTCCTGTAACGACCAGATCCTCTGTTAGGTCAAGAGCATCAGGGCAACTCGTGCTCCATGAGCCAGCTTGCATGTCTTCCTTTGGTGAGTGAATACTAATTGGTTTGGGGTTAATTCTGTGTCCTTCTGGTGGCTTTCTGAGCTTTTTTCCCTGTCTCTGAATTGCTAAAAGATTGCATCTTGTGTCAGAGATCCATTAGCCCTGGCAATATTGCCTCTTTAGATTTACAAGAGCCACAAACTCTTCTGTGCTCACTGCTGATTTCTGCACTTCATTCAAAGGCACCGCTCAGCTGCTCAGGTTTTGTGCAGAGTGCGGAACTCCTCAATTTTCCGTAATACCCTGTGATAGTTAGCTTCCTCTGCGTGACTTAATCGACAGTATTAAAACCATCATGTGCTTCAGAGCAGGCTGTTGTAAGAAATGATGCTGCCTTCTCACAGTCTTCCCTCTCCAGTTCATCCACTACTTGCAGAGAAATGGGAAAGCACCGTTTAAGCCGTCCCTCCCACCCTGCCGCCTTCCCCAGAAGCTGTGCCTTGCACAGGGCTTTTAGCAGCTCCGTGCTTGCCTTCGGGGTCTCTCTCCAGTCTGCACATTGGCTGCGGTGACCTGAGACCAACCTCCTAACACCATGCTTGGTCACAACACAGCAGCCTGGCTCCTGTGAGGACCCCTGAAGTCTTCACCATGCTCAGCAGAGGGGAAGGCATGCTTCGTCCCTTGCCTGGAGATGGTGTCATCCCCCTCTGTTTTGGTCATATGGGGCAGCCCCGTGGTTAGGGGCCCTGTGCCCTGGAGGTCTGCCCGCTGCAGGAGGGGCGGTGACACACAGCCCGCAGGTACCACGTGCAGGAGGGGTTAGGATGGGCTGAGGGAAGGCGATCCGGGGCATGGTGCACCACAAGGATGCCTTTCCAGAGCCTCTGAAGACCCACACCACATACTTGAATCCCTTCTTGCCAGCCAGGCCCCAGCCCCACAGGATGGGGGGCACAGACCAGCAAAGCCTTTGTCACCAGGCATAAATGGCAGCATGGCTGGGACCATCATCTGCAGCCTTACTCAGGGGGTCCTCTGAGCATGACATCTACCCTCCTCTGTCACCCATCTCCCTCAAAACAGCCAACCACCTCAGATTGTGTGGCCACGGGGGGCTCTGAGGACCAGGATACCCACGCTGTGGACAGAGTAATGACACAAATGCCCTGTAAGACAGGATTCAAATTACTGAGGTGCTGAGGTGACCACCTTGCTCTTGGGATCGATGGATCCTGTCCCAAAGCCTTCATATCCTCCACCAGCCCAGGGCTGGGAGACTTTGAGATGCTAGTCCTCTCAGAGCCGTCTGAGGCAGAGCGCGGTACAGAGCCATTGCACGACGTGTGACTGGAGGAGGTGATCTGAGACCTGCTCTGAGGAAATGCGTCACCATCTCACATCCTCACCTGGTGCCCTGGTGAGAGGGGGCCAAAGCAGGCCGATGCCAGGGTGGGCAGGACACACGGCAGTCGTTGTGCTGTGGCTAACTATGGACGGGTGAAGGAGCACTCAGAGCCACCATCGCTGCAGCCATTGCAGACCTACAGCCTTGCCTAGCGCCGGGTCCCCCAGTCCTACCCGTGGCGAGGGCATCGCAGCATGGCAGCTGACACCAACTCCAAGCTACCGCAGTGAGGCTGAACCTGGCAACCCTCCTCTGCCCACGGGTTGTTCACAGAGGATCCCAAAGCTTCTCAGTTTGTAGCAAGAGTCATGCCCCACCTTTTGCTTATGCCAGGTGATAAAAATCACTAAAATTCACTAAATATTGTGAATTGTTGTGATTGGTTCTCCCACGATGCGTCAAATGCCCAAGTGTTACCACCAGCATGCCACGAGCTCCCTTCCACTCTTCCTTGCCCCTAGAAGAGCAAGGGATGATGCACAGCCTGGAGCACACCTCCTTCTTCTCCTCTTCTGCCTCCTCCTCCTCCTGTCAGCACTGCTGAGGAAGGAAGGTGAGGTCCTGCCAAGGCACAGCACTTGCCTCATTCTGCCATTAAAAATCAAGTCAGCCCAGTGATTAGCTGTTAGCGCTGAATGCTGGCATGCTGGGACGGTGCGCAAGAGCAGAGCTTGCTGCGCAGGGCACTGCATGTGCGTCCACACAAAGGAAGCAAGAGACGAGGGAAAGCACAGCACCCTGCAAGAGGTGTAAAGGTCCCAGGTGGCCTGGGGTTTTGGAGCTGTGCTGCTTTTCCATACCTTGTTTGCTAAAGAGGAGAATCGCAGATCCCAGTTCTGTCAGCCCCGTTTTCAGGCTTCACTGGAGAGAGACAGGAGCACCACTGGCAGAAGGATCATCACCATTTCGCAGGTGGAGTAGAGGGAGGTGGTGGTCTCCAGAGGGGAAGCAGTGTTAGACTTGAATGCCCAGCTCAAAGCATAAACCCTCAGAGCAGCCACTCTCTCGATGTGTTTTAGTGTCACAAAGCCTGGAAATAAAAGCAAGTCTAACACTCACCTCTGCCGCGTCCCTTTTTGCAGCCGATGCTGAGGAGCAGCTGAGCATGAGGTGCTACACTTGCAGCTGAGCTTTGTCAGAGGTACATCTGGGAGGAGAAGAGCTCTCGGGACATGGCCAGAAATTATTCCCCTTCTGACCTTTACCTTCGCAGTAAGAAAAAGCTGATCTTGATCTAAATTGAAGCCTTGAGGAGTTGAGCAACCTTTAACCTGTCTCTGAAAGCTTTGGGGGTTTTCTTCTTCATTTAAAAAAAAACAGGAAAGTGGCTGTCCCGGTAGAACACATGTCCAATCTCACTTGATTCCAGCAGGCAATTTGCTCTTGCCTAGCAAGCAGCTTGGGAAATTAAAAAGCCAGCACCAGCCACAGACAAGAATTGATAGGAACAAGCCCAGTAATCAGAAAGGCCGGGGAGCCATAGAGCCGGTTGCAGGAGGCCAAGCGTGTGCTGGGTGTAACGTGGCTCCAGCAGGGACTGCACGTCTGGCAGCGCTGCTGGTCACAGGCACTGCCTGTCCTGGGCAAGCAGCAGGCAGAAAATGAATCTGCTCGCTTCCACTAAGGCACCCTCTTGCTCCCTGACCAAACAACGATGGGGTAAGATGGGACTTCAGGGGCTAGACTGCCCTCCATCCCCGTTTTCCTTGGGAGCGAGAATGCTTTGAGTTGCATCTACTTTTTCGCATAAATAGGTGGTTTCTGTCCAGGACATTTTGCCTCAGTTTTGGCTTTGGGACAGTGTTGCTCCTGCCCAGTACCTGGAGCTGCAGTGGCAGGGTTGCTCTGTGGTCACACTGCCACTCTTCGCCAGGGCCCTGCAGATGTGAGCTGATGGCTTATGGGGGCATTAGAATCATAGAATCATTGAATCGTTTAGGTTGGACGAGACCTTTAAGATCATCGAGTCCAATCGTGCGCATTGCACCATGCTGTGCTCAGCTGATGCCTCTGGAGGGGGCTCAGCCTGAGATCTCCGGCCCAAATCGAGCCCTTGCCCACCTGCCCTTCATCCCAGCTTTCTTGACCTGGGAGAGGCAGGCGAGCACTGTGATGTCCCGGCAGGGCTGGATGCTTGTGCTCCAGGGCTGGGAGCTGTTGCCTCTGGTGCAAGCGGGCAGAGCGTTGCACGCGGGCTGTGAGCATTCGTGGTTGTGCTCCACATCCAGCCCAGTGGCCTGAAGGATTTGAGAGGCAGGAGCAGTCCCACTGAAGTCAAACGAAGGACAGATACATGAGCTGCGTTACACATACCAGTGTCTCCAGCCATCTTCCAAGGGCCATGACCCTGCTCATCCCTTCCTCTTCCCCTGCCCCACTGAGTGTGCCAGGGCACAGGAATAGTTGTCTCTGCAGCACTCCCAGCTCCCGCCTTTGATGTCTTGTCAGTCTGGACAAGGCTGCAGAGAAGGGAATGAATCGGTCCAGGGACTCATCCCGCTGCTCCCTTTGCTGCAGCAACCAAAGGGAGATGGGAGGTGATGTGGGCCTGCAAAGGACGTGGTAAGGTGCGCTCTGCCATGCCCAGCAGCCCAGGGCCGGCGGGGCCACGGCACGCCATGGCGCGCTCCCAACGGCTCGGCAGTGGACGGCAGCAGGTGGCTGGAGCCAGCAGCGTGGGGACGGCGCTGAGCCTCCGAGGCAGCCCGTCTGTGCAGATTTCCTGAATGATTCGGGGACAGGCTTGTACACCATGCAAAAACCAGCCAGATCTAATTCACAGATTGGGTTAGTGGAGGAGAGATAAGACAATCCACTTAGTGGTTTTGTTGAGCTGTATGTGGCTAAACCAGCTTAGGGGCAGATGCTCAGGCGGTGTAAGGTGGCACAGTGCTGTGGGAGCCCATGACAAAGCACCAGCGTGCTCCTTCCCAGTAATCTCTCTAGTCTCCAGGGGCAGCGCAACGCTAGTGCAAGAGCTGTAAAGTGACATTAATACAGAGGGATGGATTAAATGGGAGATTTGGAGGTAGCATTATGCATGAATTCCTGCTTTGTCTCACTCCGGGCGTCTCACACTAGCCCTTCTGCAGAGAAGGGTGATGCACAAAAAGTGCTCAATCCCTCTTACAAGCGCTGCCTCTGACTTTGCTGCGTCCCGTTGGCCATGATGTTTGCTTGGGGCTGTTCATGGCCCCGATGCCGACACCCGGGTGCAGCTCTGCATCTGAGGGGCTCTTGTTCTGCACAACAAGGGGATAAGGGGAATGAGTGAGAGCCCTGAGGTAGATTCCTGAGACCTTGCACACATATCCTCTCTCCCCCTTCCCAAGTCTATAGAGCAAATTCAGCCCAAATTTTCTCTCACGCTGAAAAGCAAGCTCAAATGCTGTGTCCCTCACTCAGCTGGCTCTTCAGCCACGGGACTCCCACAGCTTCCAACCTCTCTCATGAAGCACTTCTCAAACCTCATTTATTTATGAATTAACTAATTTCATTTCTCCCAGGAGGAGAACAGGACATAGCAAGCACTGCACTGTCTGACTGAAACACTGAGCACTGCCTTAGAGAAGCCCACCATCCAGCTCCCAGACTGGCCCCTGACCTATGAAGACCTCACAGGCACCTCAGGTACCCCCATTTTCCAGCTGAATATACCAAGAGGACCAGTTTGATCCATTATCCAAATCTTGTTAGACTTTGCCTCCATAAGAGGCAGAAACAGAGGCTGAAGGCATATTTTACCCAGGACATGCCATGGTCTGGTGGAACAGCATCATGTAACAGCCAGCAGACCCTGAACCTAGCACTGCTTTGCTGTGGGTGCATCACTTCCCCACACACGTTCACCCCTTGATCTGCAGCCCAGCATCAGGGTCATTGCACCGGGGACGGGGCAGTGCCCGCTGGGGGCAGCTGCGGGAACGTGGCTTTGCGAGGCGCGGGCAGTCCTGCCTTGCTGGCGGCTCCTCAGGGACCCACGAGGCTGAGCTGGGGGAGAGGGAAGAAGCACTCACTCATCACAACAATCCACCTGTCAAATTTCTTCTAAATTTTTTTTTCACAAATATTTAGTGAACAGTGCTGTTTCATCCCAGTTTTCAAACAAACGTTTTCACCTCTTTAAGACACTGATGATTCATAGAGACAAAGGTAAAGCAGGGAATGGGGCAATCCCACATCTTTTCAGTTCAATCTGTACCAAAACTCCTTTGAAAACCTCAACATCAGCACCAAAGTCAAGTAATTTTCTTTCCACTTTGTCACATTTACTTGTAGCCTGAAAATAAAGGTGAAAACAAAATCCTTCCCACAGAACGGCAACTTGGATAGAGGAGCCAGCGGGATTCCTGTCCTCCCTCCTGCACACTGCATCTGCCCAGAGCAGCACGGGGCTTGAGCCCCCGAGCCACAGATGGGGCTCACTCACCCCAGCACTGCCTCTCGCAGCTGTGCTCACTGCACGGGACTTGCTGAAATGGGTGCAACATCTCCCTAAAAAGAACAAGTCACTGTGTTTTTGGGAAAGCTGGACATGAGCCGGCACGGGGCACTGGCAGCCCAGAAAGCCACCCGTGCCCTGGGCTGCATCCCCAGCAGCGTGGCCAGCAGGGCGAGGGAGGGGATTCTGCCCCTCTGCTCCGCTCTGGGGAGACCCCCCTGCAGTGCTGCCTCCAGCTCTGGGGCCTCAGCACAAGAAGGACATGGACCTGCTGGAGCGGGGCCAGAGGAGGCCACGGAGATGGAGATGGAGCCCCTCTGCTATGGAGACAGGCTGAGAGAGTTGGGGTTGTTCAGCCTGGAGAAGAGAAGGCTCCGGGGAGACCTTCCAGCAGCCTTCCAGTCCCTAAAGGGGCCTACAAGAAAGCTGGGGAGGGACTTTTGACAAGGGCCTGCTGTGATAGGACAAGGGGTGATGGCTTTAAACTGAAAGAGGGGAGATTTAGATTAGATATAAGGAAGAAATTCTTCCCCATGAGGGTGGTGAGGCCCTGGCACAGGTTGCCCGGAGCAGCTGTGTCTGCCCCATCCCTGGAAGGGTTCAAGGCCAGGCTGGACGGGGCTTTGAGCAACCTGGTCTAGTGGAAGGTGTCCCTGCCTGTGGCAGGGGGGTTGGAACTAGATGATCTTTAAGGTCCCTTCCGACCCAAACCATTCTATGATTCTATGAAAGAGGACGTGCAACTTCTCACAACACCACTAATCACCTTTGCTGCTGTTAATACATGGCTGAGATCAGGGACCCTTGTTCTGCACTTTGTGCAGACACCGACTCAGAGGCAAGACAGGCCTAGAATAGGGGGGACGGTGACAGCACCTTCCCACCCTGTGCTCCAGTGCCAGCTGGGGACTATTGGGAAACACAGACTATACCCCGTGCTGGCTGTTTTTCCCCAAAGGTCTCGTGAATTTTCCTCTGGGCTCTGGGTTGTGGGTGTTTCTCCTCCGGCTCCTCTCATTGCATTCATACACTCCCAGGAGGACGGAGGCTGAAACGAGCCAATTCTGGATAAAGAAGGGGGCAACTGGGTCACAAGGAGAGATCAGAAAGGTTCTGTCTGTGCACGAGTCCCACACAGGTACGAAGGGCAGGGAGGTGGAGATGTCCTCAACCACCTCCAGGTCCCCCAAGTGAACCTGGCAACGACATCCATCCCTGAATCCCCTGTGATTCCCTGTGGACACGGCAGACTCCTTTCCTCTCTCTGCAGACAGGTCCAAAGATAACGGTGCCGGGGAGCCCGTACCCACCGGCTGCCAGGGCCGGCTGTTGCTGGTGAGTCAGCCGGCGCGGTGCAAGGCTGCCGGCGCTGCCAGCCGGCTGAGCACGCAGAGGTCCCTCGCAGCAGCACGGGCGGCGGGCGCAGGCTCCAGGCGGCACCTCTGCAGCGGGGAAGGGCGAGCAGAAAGGCAGTGCCCCGAGCAAGCAACCCGGGTGGCAGCACCCGTTGGAGGCTGCTGCGGCTGCAGCCGCCCGCTCTGAGCAGGGTTTGCTTCAGTGAATGAATGAGGCAGCTGATGAATATTCAGAATTGGCAAAGCAGATCGCTTTCAGCTAAATTTGATCACAATACAGGATAAATTAAGCCACGGGATGAATGCATTTGAAATGAAGATTAAAAGAACGCACTGTACAAAGTCAGGAAAGTAGGTTTAGCCAAAATCTGACAATGTACACAAACAGACGAAAATAAAGTTCCTTTCACTGAGCAAGTAATGAGGTCGGGATCAGCCTCTCACCAAGTTCCTATGGAAACATCTCTTTTTTTCTTTTTAATTTAAAAATAAAAGGGGGGGGGGGGGGGGGGCGGAGAATGCCTGGGAAACGAACGATGCTCAAAAGGTCCAAGAATAGAGGGAGGTGCTCAACACGAGTAATATCTAGTGAGAAAAATAACCTCACGCCAGGGAGGCCCAGGGAGGGCAGGCAGGTGGGCAGGCAGGGGAGGCTGCCGAGCCCTTGGCCCCACCGCCCGTCCGGGGAGTTGCAGGGCCAGCACAGCACCGGCCCCAGCACTGCGGGGTGCTGATGCCCGGCACGTCTCCAGCTTGCTGCCGGTCCTGGGTCAGGGCACTGGGCTCTTTTGGCAGCTGGGAGAAGGGTGAGGAGGGGGAAGCATTTGGGTTTGCCACGGGAGCACAGAACTGCAGAGCTTGCAGGAGACCGAGACGAGGAATGGAGGCTCGTGCCACATCTGCTCCCAGTTTTGGAAAGATCCAGATTATTGCGGGCACCTAAAGCAAAGCCAGGGACAGCACAACTGCCTTGGCTTAGAGATAAGTGGAAACGAAGGCACTGAGGCAAAACAGGGCTGTGGTTCAGCCCCTCTGCCAGGCTGGGAACAGGAGGGGAAAAGGTCCCGCAGGGAGCAGTGTGCTGGGGAGGTGAAGGACCTTGCTGAGCTTGCTGTGGTCTATACCTGGCCTTCCCTGCCACCAGCTGGTGAGAAGCCCCAGCCTCTCACTGGGGCCAGACTGGGCACAGCAGCACGGGGTAGAGACCACTCGTCCCAAACCGCCCAGAGCTCGGACCCAGACACCCACCTCCCAGGGACCCCAGCGCTTCAGAAACCCGCCGGACCACCGTGCCTCGCCTGGCAGGTGGCCTCCTTCTCCTGCAGCCACACAGTTTGCAGGGGGAGAAAATTAAAGGGCTGTCTATCAGGCTGACACGAACAAGTCTATTAGCAGCCCCTGGCAGGTGAGAGGAAAGCATTAGCATATGGAAAACGGGGGAGGAAAGGCAGCGTGTCTGGGACTGTTATGACTGAGCAGACAGGTGAAACCGTGGAGGTTATAAATAAACCCCCCGCACACACCCCCAGCCATACTTCTGCAAAGTCTCTAACGGGCTCAGAAACCCGGTGCTTGTCCCTGGGGCTGGGGAGGGCGGTGGGCTCCGCACGGGATGGCAGGCAGGCAGGGAGCAGAGTGCCGGCCCGCTGAGGAGCAACCTGCCTCCGCCACCCAGCAGCAGAGGAGGAGGCGATCCCGGCTGCGGAGGGGAACAGGAGCCCCATCCTTGGCACTGGGGCTCGGACCGGGACCAGCTGTGGCAGAAGGACTGGGGGAACGGCTTTCCTCTCCCACTCTTTCTGTCCTCGGCTGAGGAGCTTGATAACTAGATGCAATGCGATTCCCTCTCTATCCTCTTCCTGCATCCACCCGAGAGGGTGTTTATTGCAACATCTCTGCCCTATGATATGAAAAAGCCACCAGTGCTGGAGCCAGCGTGTGCCACACCAGGAGTGACCCCAGGGGAGAGGCAGGCAGCAGTGGGCACAGGCAAAGGCCCACGCATTCAAGTCAGGATTTTGAGAAAGGGACTCGCAAAAGGAGACGGCCGCTTGCACGCCAGCTGGAGTAGGGGCTGTGGGGTGCAGCCCCTCAGAAAGGCACGTGGACAGGCAGGTGCCACTCCAACATGGGCAGGAAGGAACGCGCAGCCTCTCCTGTCAACCTGACCCCCACAGCAAGGGGTACTACTGCAGAGAGGTGGGGGAGCGCAGCCCTCACCCCCTCCTCGCCTTGCTTCGAGCATCCTGCTTTCCCTCTCACCCAACAAACCAAATTGCCAGCCCGCGATTCAGTCAGAGCTACTGTGCCCAACACCAGGTTACCCCAGGGGACCTCCACCAGCCCCCCCTGGGACAACGCTGCCCATCACATCAGTGCCAGTGAGAGAGGAACAGGTTTGCTGAAGGATTGCTGCAGGATGGCTCATACAAAGCAGACCGAGGTCTTGGTTAGGCAGCCGACAGTTTACAGCGATGTCCACCTTTAGCCCTAGAAGAAACAGTGATTTGAACTCCCAGGACTGCAGCCAGCAAGCAAGCCTGCTTTGTTCTGCCATAAGAGGCTGAGTTCAGTCCTTGAGAGCAAGAGGCAGCAGCAGGGTCTGGTAGGAACGCATGGCTGTATCACACGCGCTGCACTAGCATCCCATCCAAGCCCGTAAGCCTCAGCAAGTACTGGTTGGTTTTACACAAAACAACAGCCAAGATCATCAAGAAATACGAGCCCTGTTCTCCTCCTCAGCAACAACAGAGCTAACCAGGTTGGAAAACACACAGGGCACGCAAGCTGGTGCCCTAAGCATGCCTGGGTTTGCATGCCCAGTTTAGGTGGCAAAGCTGGCAGCCCGGGCTCCTAAGACGTGAATCCTGCACACAAACACCCTGGAAGGGCTCCAGGAAAGCTTCTTGCCCTCCACGCATCCCCATCCCACCCCATGGCAAGACCTAGAGAATCGTGTTGCTGCCTTTGCGGAAAACCACTGCTGCATCAGGAATATTTATGTTACTATTTTTTACTTAAAGCTTGGGTTGGGAAAACAAAATAATGGTGATTTTGCCTTTTGGGGAGCTTTCCACAGGCAAGGAGAGACAGAGGTCAGAGGGAGTGAAAGGAAGGACCCTCCGCCCCAATTCCCAGGCTCTTCCCTGTTTCTCCAGCTTCAAGGCTCCTACCTCAGGCCTTGGTGATCACACTGTGCTCAGCAGGTCTCACCCTTTGTTTCATGTGCCCCAAAGGAGAGCTTGTCTCTGCCCTTGAAATGCTCGGTCTCTCTCAGAGTCCCCCCACGTGAGAGCGTTTGTTTCACAGCCCAGGATTTCGGCCCAGTACCCCAAGCTGAGGAGCAGCCCAGTGAGGTGGGAGACTTAAAGTAGTGTCAGGGCCGGAGACTGGCTACAGGTAAGGGACAGTGCAAGTTCGTAGGGTCCAGAGGTCAGATGTGCTTGGAGAGATTGCCACCGGGCTGCTTTCCACAACTGCAACGGCCCTACAATGTGGAACGACCTTCCCATGGCACCCAAGAGCTGGACCACAGAGAAGTCCTGCCGCCCCTCCATGGCAGGGGGGATCCTTTGTATAATCCCTTGCTGTTCCAGGGGAGCATGACCCAGGGTCACCCTGGGAGCAGGAAAAACCAGGCATCCTGCTCCCCCTCCTCACTTCTTGAAGTGAGGAGTCGTGGATCACCTGCAGGGTTGCAGGGACACACAGGGGCTGAGTTGTCTGCTTTTGCAATTAGTGGCAGTCATTAAAATAAGTGCTACATTAATTATTGCTGGGTTGCAGCTCAACCTCCAGGTCTGTCACTTGACAAAAGTCACACTTGAGTTGGCTCCCACTTCTGGGAATTTCCCGAAGCCTTCGTGTTCAGTTGGGAACGTGCGGGCAGCGCGGGCACTGTCCCCAGCTGTGCTCGCTCCTCCTTGCTGGGGCCTGGCAGTGCGAGTGCAAAGCAGCCTCTGGGGGAGGACTGAAAGCAGACCCCCTGCCTGGGGCTACCTGCCACTTGGGCCATTTGCCACAGGCCACCGGGGGCCAGACAGCGTCTCTTCTCCAGGTGCCCCTGTCCCACCCCTGCCAAGTCCTGGGAGGGAGCCCAGCACGTCACCACTCCGATAGGAAACAAGGCTGAAAATCATGGTGCAAATGGTGTGGGGAACTAACCCCCCAGACTCCCCAAATTAGGGGGGCCTTGGACAGCCGGAGGTGGAAGTGAGATGGAGCAGCTGCAGAACCGCCCTCATCCAGGCTGCCAGGACCAAGGTGGTCCTGGACATAGCCTGTGCCAGGTTTCCCTGCCTGTGTCCACACCGTGCTGGTCCGCCCTCCTCCCAGGCTATGTTAAGCCCATCCAGCTCCCCCGTGACTATATTCACTGCGTTCCCACTTGCACCGTGATGGTCGTGTTGCCATACAGCATTGCATCACTGACTGTGGGCCAGACTTTCTGGCCAGACCTTCCTACCCAAGGAGTACTGAGAACATCCCTGTATTCAGGTATTTTGCATGAAGCTAATGGTTTTGAGGAATGGCAGCTTTTGGCCCTTTCTCCAAGAAAGAGTGTAGGGCTGCCAGTGCCAGTGGGAGCTGTGAAACCAAAAGTGGAGTTTGGACAAATCCTGCACCCTCTCAGCTCTTGACCTCCTACAGAAGCAAGTCTTATAGACCATGGTTGGCCTGTGTAACAAAAACTCTGTTCTGCTGCAAGTTTTGGTCTTTCCAGTTTCACTGAATTGACAGTTATTGACAGACTGGTGCAGAGGGAGCAGCAGGCTGCAGCCGATGTCTGCCATGGGCTTGTTCCTATTTCCAACTGTTGCTGTGAGCAGCAGCGGGACCAGGACATCAAGTCTCCTTTAAACTCTTTTCATTCATTCCCTCCCCTCACAGGTACAGGAATAAAAGGGTCATCTTGGGTCAAAGTTTCTCAGATCTTCTGCAACAAGCAGGTACTTCCTATAATCCCTGCCCCCAAATCAGGGAGATGCTTAAAAAATAAGCACGGTTTTGACAGAGTCATTGGAGGTCCACTACAGGTCACCTCCCATCCTCAGATCATGCTAGTGTAGTTTCAACGTACTTCTTCCTGATTGCCTAGCCTGGCACAGACTTCTTCCTGCATCTTTCTCAAGATGTAGATGTTTAAAAAGCTCCGCCCAGCCTTACTAAAAGCCACATGAAATTTTCATGTTGCCGGTCTGCTGGGACAAGTTTAATGATGTTTAATAAAGGCTGATGGTGCCTGAACTTCACAGCAGAGTTCTTTTGCAGATTCCCTGGTGGAGAGAGCATGGAAGAGCTCATCCCCACTGTGTCTTCTTCATTTGACTTGTCAGCATGAAGAACAAGCTATTGTGAGCCACGTGGCATTTGTGCTTATGAGACAGCAGAGAAAACATGATGCAGTTGCAGATATTTTGTGTACATGAGTCAGCATGGTCAAAATATACTTTCTAGGTATTAAAACCAAATACCACTGGGTTTATTCTGAACCAAGATAGTCTGGGTTAGAGAGTTCAGCCAGCAAAATGCTCTTACTATCACTCAGAGAAGACATCTGGAGATGGCTGGTCCAAGCAGATGTGGGTAAGGCCAATATAACTGGACAGGACACAGATCCAGTGTGATCTTGCAACAGCCTCTGTCAGTGCACGCCTGAAAGACCAAACAATTGCACCTCTGTTACAGATTTGTTCAGCACCCTTGGGACTGACTGAGTAGAGCTTCCAGCACAGCGACGGCAGGACCCCCGTCTGAACCTTGCCCGCAGTTTTGTGCTGTAAGCCCACCTAGCCCAGCCTGGAGCCAAATGCATCAACAAGCTGCTTAAGCCTTTAAGAGGGGCTTAAGCCTTTAAGAAAGCCAGTTCACACCAATGCTGTGTCAAGTACCAGACTATCCATATATAACACTACAAGCACTCAAAAGGTTGTTCCTAACATATCCATAATGCTTTTGGAGACTACCCCAAGCCCAGTTTGAAGGGCTGGACTGCTCTTTTGACTAATGCATGGAAGACTCGCAGTTTGATAGGATCTAAGGAGACAAGCCTTTCTGGGCACCACAAATTTGAGATCTGAGAGCCACCAGTCTGAGATCTGAGAGCAAAATGGGATCTCAGACCTTGCATGTTCAGGAGATGGGAAGCCACTGGGATAACAAATATCACCCAGGGCTCTGGCATGACACCAAGTGTTATTTTCAAATTCAGATGGATCAAGCTGGATAGCAGGAGAGTGGGGAAGGGTCAAGGCAATCATTTCCCTTCCATGGTTGGAATCACAGCCCAAGCTGGAGGACAAACCCAGGATCACTGCTTTGCTTGTCAGTACCCATCAGGATGCAAATGAACAGGAGTCAGCTTTGTGTACTGTCAAGGGAGCGAACAGACTAGCAGTTAATCATGGGCACATTTTCTAGTGGGCTTATCTCCTTAGAGGAAAGGTGGAAGGATGCCTGTCACACCTCAGTGTAATATAGTAAGTGAATAAACAAAATATCCTAATGGAGTTATAAATCTTGAATCCAGAGTTCTTGGCTTTGAAAGATATAAATAGCGAATGCCTTTGGGCCGCAGGACCAACAGGCATCCTTCAGAAACGCACAAGGCAAAGAACCAGCTAGACACTTCTTTGTCAAGGGCAGTCACCCCTAGGACTTTTCCATTCTCTCCCAGACAGACTCTTCTCAAAGGGCGTATCTCCCAGTCTAGCCAGAGACAGACGTAGGAGGTCCCTGCTGAAGAATGATCAACCTTTCAGATGCTTCACCTGGTACCACTGTGAGGCCCAGGTCCATGACAGGGACATCTGCACTGGGTGTGCAGAGTCAGCGCTTCTGTTACAGCCAGCCTGACTCGCACGCGCAGGAAGGACCGTGCCCGCAGGCGTGCACTGCCGGCAGCACACGCAGGCTGCTCCTCCAGCAGCAGCAGGGCTGGAGCCCACCTCCCCCTTCTCCCCGAGCTCTGGGACGTGCTGGCACTGCACTAGGGTCTGCCGCACTGGCACCTCTGTCTCTGATATCAGGTCGGAAATCACCTCAGCCCAGACAGCAAAACCATCGTCTACTGTGCCATGTAACAGGAATAGCTCCTTGACTCCAGGGGGCCAAGTTCACCCCTGCGGCAGCACCAACATGTCTCCAGCGCGGCACCCACAGGTGCGACCATGGACTCGTGTAGCTCCTGTGGTCTTTTGGATCCTCTCCTGGGGCCAGAGCTGCCAGCATCAACCCAAGCCTTGCACTTCTGTTCAGAGATCTGCAAGGAGGCCTTCAGACACTATTCAAGACCACTGGGAGCTACAGGTCCACCCTGTTCTACATTCAGAGGCATAGCACCATCTGGTTATTTCGGGTTGACCACCTGCCTCCTCTCTTCAGTAACAGCATCTCTTTGCCAAGACATTGCAATGGGAGGGCTGCAGGTAGAAGGCACCCAGCCAACACCTCGGTGGAGATGTGTGCTCGGTGCCCAGGCCGGTGCTGCCCTTGGCCTCCTGTCCCTCCACCTCTGGCTCAGCCCCACCTGCACGCTGCGGCACCCCTGAGAACAGGATGGTCCCCAGGCCTGGGGCAGCAGCTTGTCCTCTCCTGGGGGCACCAGAACTCCAGCCAGAGAGCTAGATCCTGGCAGCACACAGCAGTGCAAGAAACAGAACAGTCAGCAGCAGCTTGGACAGCCCTGGGCACCGCACAAGACACAGAGCTGGCCAGGACATCAGGATTATCTTTCTCCATTAACTAAAAGCACTATGAGAGGGCTGGCATCCACCTGGAAAGCCATCAGGGACAGGCACGAGGAAACTTCTCTTCAAGAAGGGCTGCTGCTGCTCAGCATTTGCTTCTGGGAGGCTTTGCCTTAGATCCCTGTTTCTCCTTGAGATAACAAACCTGTTTATACTCAATGTCTTTATGCTTGGAAGGAGGGCACTTTCAGGCTTGGACTGCTCCCAAGGAAGTTCGTTTGCACACTTCGCCTTGGCTCGGTTGGGCTGGAGTGGTGACAGTCCAGACCGCAGAGGGCTTAGGCACTCAGAGGACAATGTCTAGTGGCAATGAAAGGAGCAGAAATGTGCAATAAAATAGACTCAGGCCATCCTGACGCAGATGACCCCTTCCAGACAGCGCCCTTGGGTCCCACTCTGGCACCTTGCAAGAACACTCGAGCATGCCCACCTGACACTGGTCTGCAAGGCATCAACTCTACAAACACTCGCTGGGCTGCTGGTGTGCCGGTTCCCCCACCAACTCACGCCACAGAGGAATAAAGCTGTCAGTAGCACTGGAACTGCCAGGAGGAGCAAGCAAGCCCGGTGGTGAGCAAGAGGACCATTTCTTGTTCATGTGGAAACAAACTTCCACCTGCAGCGGCTCATGCTGGGCCAGGAGCGCCTGCAAACCCAACCAGCTGAGCCCCATTGCTCTGGAGACACCCAGGCAGCACTGGGCATCTCTCCTGCAAGGTGGGCAGCAGGACTTCAGCAGGGTATGAAGGGACAGCTGGCAGTGGGGCCGAAGGAGAGGGTGTAGGAGACGTGCGATGCAAAGCAGCCTGCTACAGAGCAGCGGTGGCACAGCTGGATGCCAGCTCCAGCTCTCTGACCACCAGCCCACTGCCACCCTGCCTGGGCACTGAGGTGGCACCAGACCAGGGCACCAACTTGCACCCTTCCCACTGCCCAGCCCATCCGAGGGGCACACACGTCATCGTGGGCACTGTGTCCCCGCGGGGCAGCCCTCAGCACCCGCAGGCAGTGCCTCTGCAAAGCTGCTGTCACCAAGCACCGCGGCACAGCCGCACGGGGCTGCGATTGCTGCGTGGGGAGGGAAGGGTGACCTTGTCCTATATTTTAAAGGCCACTTTTCATCTACAAAAAGCAGCCAAATGAGGGCAGCAGCAGGGAGGACGAGAGATGAGCAATGCAACGCGGCCGCGAGGCAGAGGCAATGCCTCTGCACTCAGCAGCGCTCTCCCCCCTCCCTGGCACAGCAAGTGGCTAGAAAGGGGGTGTCCTGCTGACCCCATCTCTGCTCCCCCTCCTGTCCTGCCCTGCTCGGTGAAGGCAAGGGCATGTGTGGGGAATGGGAGCTGTGGGGTGCAGGGAGAAGGGCAGCGGGGCTGTGCCCAAAGGGCCAGAGCAGGGGTGTTTGAGCACAGACCCGCGGCTCTGAGTCAGGGTCCCTGAGCCAGGGATCGGTGCGGCCCCCCCGCACCCCAGCACACCCTGCCAGGCTGCCAGCAGCCGCAGCCCCCCAGGTCCTGTGCCAGTCTGCCAGCCCTGCGCCGTGTCTCGGACACCTAGGGAGTTTCAAACACCCCTAGAAGTGTGAACCAGGACCCCAGCACATCCCATACACATCCTGCATGTGGCAGTCCTTATTTTCTCAACAGAAGGTAAGAATTCTCTGCAAAATCACCAAGTTGAACCATCACAGTCCAAATGCGTCCCCCACTCTGGTTCAAAACATCAGGAGATAAATGGAGAAACCCAAGTGCATGGTCAGCTTTGCCAGGGAAACACAAACCTGACTGCAACACACAGTCACCTCCCCGCTCACCTCCCAAGGGTCCTCCAGGGACATCTCCTGTCCACGTGAGCAGCGCGAGCCCCAGGGAAGGGGCTGGACTTTGGCCATGGCTGTCCGGGGCCTGGAGAGGAGGCGTCCCGGCTGTCCCATCTGCTGGCGCAGAGCTGGGGAAGGAGAGCTCCTCCAAGCATCTGGTGGGACTCAGCCTTGCGCTGCAGCTATGAGATTTCACTCCAGGCTCTGGAAAGCACTTCAAAGATATTCTTAAGCATTTTGCTGCTTCAGAGCTTTAATGACAGTGCATCACTTGGTTGGCAGGAGCTGAGAGCTTCCCTCCTCACTAGTGACTGAGCATTAGCAGAAGAAAGGAAGGTTGCATTATGGGTTGATGCTCTCCATTCAGTCTCCCATTTTCTGGGAGGAAAGATTGCTCAAGTGCAGCCATTAAGGAAGGTGGTAGTGCCTGAATTCCAACCGCAAAACTGGAAGGCTTACTCAGGTTTGAACAATTCAAGAATTTCTAGAAAAAAAAGGCCAAGGTGTCTGCAGAGAGGAAAGGACAGGGAAGGTCACAGGAGTGCCAAGGGGACATGACTGCTTCACCTTTAATCCCTCCGACAGGCAAAACATTGCTCTGCACACAGGGACTTGCTAATGCCCAACCTCACGCACTGCAGAGCCCTCTCAGTGCCTTCCTACCAGCTTACGTGCAGGTACGTAAATACGTTGTAAGAGGCATCTGAGCATCCGTCTGGGCTGGCCTCCCACCTTCTTGGTGTGAGGGCAGGCTGGAAAGAAGCTGGTGCATTATCCTTCCCTCAATCCCTCCCTCCCATCCATCTCCTTCCGCACTGCCAACCTCTCCTAAACTTTGATGGTGCCACAACTTGAGACATCTTCTCCCGACTGCTGGGAGCCCATGTCACTGGGGATGAGGGAGCCAGAACTGGGGGAATGTTTCCAAGACACCAGGGTGCTGCACAACAGGCATAGGCAGGGAGGTCGGCCCACAAGGCTGTGGCTATTCAGTGGACCAGGCTCCCTGGAGATGCTCTCAGAGAAGTACTCAGCTGCTTTTTCTCCAGAAGTGGCCACAATTTGAAGCAATTTCCAAAAGGGTATTGTCCCCTTGTGTCGCGGTTTAACAGAATACCACACAGCTGCTCGCTCACTCGGTGGGGTGGGGAGGAGAATCGGAGAGAAAGGAAAACTCGTGGGTTGAGATAAAAGCAGTTCACCAGGACAGCAAAGGAAAAAATATAACAATATGTTAATAATGATAATAATAATGATGATAATAATAATAATATATATGAGGATAATAGAATATATAAAACAAACGATGCACAATTTCTCACCACCCAACGACTGACACAGCCCGTCCCGAGCAGCAGGCAGGGAGCAGGGGTATCCCCCCCAGCTATCCCAGAACAGCCAGTTCCAGAGAGAGCAGGTGAGGGAACAAACAGCCGAATGAACGAATGGAAAGGCCCGAATGAACGAAAAAAAAAAGAAAAAACAGGGAAACAAAAAGCAACCTGAAGGAAGACTTAAGGGTTAAGGGAAGTGGCCCACCGGCCGACCCTCACTTATCCCGGCCATGCCGTCTCTGGTATGGAACACTCTCTTTGGCCAGTTTGGATCAACTATTCTGGCTCTGCCCCTCCCAAGTTTTTGCACCTGCACATCAGCAAAACCTGGGAAACTGCAAAATGTCCTTGGTCATTTAGCAGCAACCAACACCACCAGTGTGCTATCACTGTTCTTCACACAGTAAATCCAACACACGGGAGCTGCTGAAGACAAAACTAGCTCCGTCCTGGCCGAAACGAGGACACCTTGGCGGCACAGCCACCAGCTTTGGGGTCAGACCTGGGCTCCACTTCCTTGGAACCAGCTGCTTTGGGATGGACTCAGGGCAGCAACCCATGCAGGTCTGAATGGAGCTGAACATGGGAGCAGAGGTTCATCACAGGAGACATCAACCTACTCTTAGTGAGACAGCATTGACTCATACACCGTATTGTGCCAGCTGAGACAATCTAAATGGTGACTATAAGGTAATACACAGCTGCTACACAGCAGCAGGGTGGGAAAGAGGCATCAGGAGGAGCTGGGCCCAAGACAGAGGAGGAAAAAAAAAAAAAAAAAAAAGAAGAAACTTAATCACAAAGCCACTTCTGCAAAAATCCACCCCGTGTCTGGAAGGAAAGGTAGGACAAGGAGTCCTAAGGCTGCACTGAGCTTCAGAGGTATAGGACAAACTCCTGCACGGCCCTGGAGAGCAGCAAGGAGGTGTTAAAAGCTGCCTTTCATCGCCTCACCCGGCGCTGAGGGAGGAGCTGGGAACCCAAGCGAGCGCCAGACTGAAGAAGCAGGAAGAAAGTCCTGCTGCTGCCGGTGGAAAAACGAGACCTCCACACAGCTGCAGGAGCAGTTTTGTTGCCGATTGATTTTACAAGGGGTTAGGCTAGGTTGATCATTAATATTAACGTCTTAGTAAATTATGCATATTGTGCATTTGCATGAAGCATCCCCCAGTGATGCTTCCTGCACTGTTAGCCAGCCTCCCCCGAGCACCAGCAGCCTGCTCGCAGAATCAGTGGCTGCACGTCAAAAACAAAACTCGAAACAAAAGTGAGAACAGCCTTGCATGGGGAGCCGAGCCCTTCCTGCCAATGCAGAGCAGACTTCAGACAAGAGGGGCAAACCAACACCGTCACCTTCTGCACATATGAGAGAGTAGCCAAAGGCAGGATCCCTCTACCAGGCAGACGGTAAAGGAAAGGGCCATCTCCTGCCCACCCATCCTCTCCCTAGGATGGGTTGATCCGTAGCCCTAAGCTAGAGGCAACAATCCTATCACAGGCTAGATCTAGTCTTCCCTATCTTCTTCCCACATCTCTCTCTCTCTCTAGTTCTTTTCTCACAAGATGCTTGGCTCCTTCAATTCTGCTCCTATCTCTTGTTACTGCTTGTATGAGCCCAAATTGTATCATCATATCATTATCAAGCCATGCACCTGATTTTCTGGTACACTGTGTCCTCATCAGGAGGCAGCTCCTTGCAGCTCAGTGCTTCATTCGGTACAAGCCAAATTGTGTTGCAATGAGCAGAGCAACACTAACTCTTACCTGTCATCTGCCACGTGCTTTCCAACACCCTGCACAGCACCACACACATGTGCGGACAGGTGTCTGGACTCGCCGCTTTGAGCCTTCGTTCTCAGGCCGCAAACACAGATTTACTACGGTTACAAGCTCTAGGCGAGCTGCCGGGCACTGCTCCTCTGCTGCGTGTCCCACACACCACTGCAAAGCCTCATCCCGAGCTGCCAGGCCTGTGCTGCTGAGCTTGCCGAGCAACTGGGAGCAGCAAGGGGAGCTCCGCTCCTTCCCCTTCCCATCATCGCTGTGACTGTGTCCCTGCGGGGCACCTGCGAGGGACCAGAACCAGGACATGCTATATGGAGAGCAAAACACCATTGGCACCCTGACTACATGGGGCCACATCAGGGCCCTGGAGCTCCCTCCTTGCCTGACCTGCAATGAGGCATAGACAGAAAAGACTTCACTGCTGAGGAGGAGCAGCCTCTCGTGGGCTGTGCCAGCACGGAGTGACCGCACCAAGAGCCACAGCTTGTCCTCCACCACTCACCCCAAATCCCCGAGTCAGCACCAAGTGCCACACTTTGAGCACAAGCCCTTTAGCCAAGAGTCAGTCTCCAACCTCAGCGCCATGCTTCCAGGTGCTTCATGCAGGTGTCTGTGGCGAAGGATATCGAGAGATGATTAAGAAGCAGAAAATGCAAAGAGGAAAGACAAGACACTTGTGCGGGACTGAGGCATCTAGAAGAACCTGCTTAGTCCATAGTGGACAAGTCACCTTTGAGAAACAGCCCTACTGTTCCACCCATGAGCACACCTAGTAGTGGGGGACAAGGACTCATCACTGTCACCTGCAAACCCCACAGACTCCTCTCCACCAGGGCCCACAGCATGGGAATGAAACAGATGCTACGCTCTCCCTGGCCAGCCACATTTGGGGTGTTTCCTCAGCCAGAGGTTGCAGGTATTTGCCCAATTCTCTTTCAAATATCTTCTCACAGTTCTGATCTTCACAACACCCTGTGAGAAACTGCTTCACAAGCAAATCGGGTGCTGGGTAGAAGGATGCTTTCAAGGTCATCAGGCACTTCCCAGCAGCTCTAGGGAAGCTGTCCCAGGTCCCACCTCTCCTCCACATCTCTGGTTTCTCAGAGAGGGTGTTCAGCAGTGGCTGTTGTACCCGAGACACAGGCACACCTCCACCCTCCCAAGGCTCAGACAGCCCTGCCCACGGTCACTGGAAAGGAGGGGATGAGTCAGTGCATGAAGGCCACTCATGCATGGTGTGGGTGGAGCAGAGCAGCAATTTCTTCCCCAGGAGATTATACTCTTTGCAGAAGTCCTTTTTATTTATTTCTTCTTATGGAGCACAGCAATTAGCTGCTCCTCAACTCCTCCGTACCTGGGGCTGCTACACATGGGACGGGGACACTGGCCGCTCCTCCCGCAGTGCCAGGCAGGCAGGCACACACGGCAGCACAGCACGCAGCCAGGGTCAGGAGCCCCTCCCAGGGCCGACATGACACTGAGGGGTCAGGGCTCGACCACCAGCCTCCCCGCTTGGCCACACGCTGCTCCCGTCTGCACCCCCACCTCCACCGCGGTCCTGAGTGCACGTGGGTGCTCTCACCACGCCTGTGCTGCACATCTCGGCACTACCAACCACTGCACCGGCTGTGGCAGACAGCTGGGTACCAGTGTTGCCCCAACAGTCAGATGCAGCCTTGGCTGGGGCGTATGGTGGTGGAGCAGCAGGAGAAGCCGAAGATGTCTGGAGAAGCCTTGGGTCTCCTCCCGGCTCTGTCGCACTCTCGCTGTGCAAGCTGAGATCACGCCGCCCAGTCTCCCCGGGTGAAAAGCAAGCATAACTCTTTGCCAGCTACAGACAAACAGTATTTTAGTGCTTGGGCCACTTCAAAACACTTTCCAGGGACAGCTGTGAACTCCACCCACCTCACAGAGCCCACCGCAGCTGGTGCCAGCTCCCTGGATCCACCTGTGGCCCATGAAGGGGAGCAGCCCTCACCAGGCTCTGCACGACCTCAGTCCTACCCACGCAGAGGTGGCCACCATCTCCTCCCAGCTCTGCCAGGCCTCAGTGTGCTGGATCCTGCCTTGCCTGGGACCAGGGCTCAGGGACAGATAAACAAATGAACACGTTGTGAAGGCACTTGCTGGAAGGGCTGTCGGAGGCGGCTCTGTTCACAAGCTGTGCTGTCCTGCGGGAAGGGGACCAGGCTGAGGACAGCACCCAACTCATGCTGTGCCTTACACCACGCTAAAATATTAGAGTGCGTGATCAGCATCATGACAAGGGAGCGCAGCTCTCCTCCAGTGAGCATCTTCAGGCCCTGTCTCTGCTGTGAGAGAACAGAAAATCTGACAGATGTTGCCCAGGCAGGATCAGAAGGAAAGCAGAACCATTCCAGGAAAGGTGACCTCAAGGAAAAGCTTCTCCTGTTGTCTTCCACTCTAGCTCTCCTTGCTTGCAAGGACACAGGGAGAAGGATTATTTCCTGAGGCCTTCATAGCACACGCCAGCTGCATGGGAACTGACGGGCAGAGCACTGCCCAGGGGGACTTTGCTACCCAGCAAAAGGGTGATTCAGCCAACAGAAGGGCACAGGGAAGCACCAATGCCCTCCCATACGCTAACAGGAGGTACTAACCCCATGGAAGACAGCACAGCCATCAGCCTGCGGGACAGATGGGGTGTTTTTGCTTTTGCGTCCACCTCCTCTGCAGCATATAGTGGAGTTCAGGACACTACCGAGGTGCCTGGTGCTGCCCCTCGGGCGGGTCGCTCCCGACACACGTGTCACTCTCCAGCCAGGCCGCTCAGGAGCGCATCAAGCTGCAGGGGCTGGAAGAGGGACGTCCCTGCAGCTCTGTCCCAGCTCTGGGCAGGGCTGCACACACAGCAGCGCAGGTTCCCAGCCTGCTGTCCTTCAGGGGGAAATCCTGCTACTCAAAGTCATCTTCCTACCAGCACATTTCCAACCCCTGTCAAGTAGTGACTGCCAGATGCTGGCTGGGTCACTCGCTGTAGAACTGGCACCTCCCACGGGCACCCACGCATCTCCGTCCCTGCCGTGAGCTGCAGAGACCGTCCCCGGGTCTGGCCCCCGCTGAGGTCCCCCCAGGGCAGTCCTGCTGTCGGGGCCCTGCCAGAGGCCCAGGCGCCAGCACTGCCGCCCCCCCAGCTCCCAGGGACGGAGCCCATCGGGGGGGCATGCTGCCATCTGCCTGCGCTGCTCCGCAGCGAGCGGGCCGGCAGCCTGCCTGCACGGCCACGCGTGGCCAAGGAGCGCTGGCAGCCCTGGGGCTGAGCTTTTCACTGCTTGGACCGCGAGCCAGCACCTCCCAGGGAGGAAGAGCTGGGGGGAGGCGGAGCAGAGGCCTGCTTCCTCCATCCCATCTCCCCAGTCTCTGTCAGATTGTCCTGTCCTTCCTCATCATACCAGACACAACCTGTCTTGCTTCCCCCAAATCCCATGGTCAGCTATCCATCCTACCTGCAGCACCCCGCATCTTATTCAAATGTCCTCCAAAACTGTGTTCTGAGTGTCCTCCTGCCAAATCCAACCAAGCATTCACATTTCCATCTCCTAAACCCCACTACTGACTCATCTCCTGATGACACAGGCCACCAAACCCCAGGGGAGGGTCTTCAGAGCAAACCTCTCCTCCCTACATCTGCAGGGGTTCAACCAACACAGTGCTCGCATGGAGACCCCACCGTGTGTTTTCTTGGTCCCAGCAGGGTTGCTGGTGCCACGCAGGGACTCCAAAGCTGGGAAGGAGCGAGATACTTCCAGCACTGTCTCAGCCCAGCCCGTGGCCCCTCCAGTCCTCAGCCCCACGCACCTTACCTGACCAGCAGCCTGCTCAGCATCTCCATACCTTTTTCACATCTCCAATGAGCCATGTCTTGCCAGATCTAATTGGAGTCCTCATCACCAGCGAATGAGCTCAGGCACAGCCTCCGTTCCTGCCTTTGACCCTGCTGGCTCTGCAGGGCAGCCAGTGGTGGAGGGCAGGTGCCTCGGGCACTCGTCCACCCACTCATCCCCATTCCCTTCGGGAAGCAACCAGGTCAGGGAGGCAGGAGAGGCATGCAGAGCTCTCCTCCACTGCATTTTCCCACCGATTCACAGTAGAATCAGGAGAGGCCAGGACAAGTAGCAATGGGGAAAATCAGCGGGGTGGGCAGGAGGAGAAACAGCTTTGAAATCCAGGGCAGACACAGGACTGTTGGTGAATAGCAGTCGTCAGGCAGCAGCAGAGCAGGAGATCCTGTTCCTCAGCTCTCCCCTCACCTCCGCTAACTGCAGAACAAGCATAGATGCTGCTGGCTTAATTTCATGGACACAAGCCTTTGACATGGGCACCACAGTCAAGGCCATACAGGTCCTGTTTCAGCAGCCAAGTTGGATGCAGCAACCCTCTGCTCACATGCCAAACAAGCCGATTTCATTGCCTTGCAACAGCGCTTTGATCAAGACATCCTCAGGACACCCCAGGCCTCAGCCTCACTTGCTCCTTACTCCACAGAGCACTTCACACCCGCTTTGCACCGGTGCACACTCAGGGCGTTTGGGGTGCATCCAGAGGCCGGAGGGCTGGCTGCAGACTCGGAGCCCTTTCCTAGGCACGCCTCTCTTCAGCACCTCCGGTCCTGCGCTCCAAGAGCAGAAAGGACACAGGCCTGAGCCCTCCCATCACCCACCATGCGACAAGAGGGAGAGAGAAGGTTTGGAGAGGCATTGGCCGTAATCAGGGGAAGAAGCAGAGCTGTTACTCGAGGGGCAAACCCACCCAGCTGCTCGGTAGCTTCAGCTGCACGATGCACACACTGGTAGCTCAGCTCCGCTGCATCCACACACCTATGACTTTGTGTACACAAGCTGGTCACAGCTCTGAGGGACCCTACCTGGGGGCACCGGTAAAGCCAGCCAAAAGATGCTTTTACTGAGCGGAGACCTGAGAGGAGCACAGGAAAAAAATTGGTTTACTGCTGGCACAAGACAAAACCTGCTGTTTCCTTTCAGTACTGAAGCATGGGAAGGCTGATGGAGTTAAGTCACATTAGAATTGGACTAGGACCCCTGACACGACAAGATAAGTTGGCTGGTCTTTTGAAGCACCAGTAAATGTTTTGTCACTGAAGAAGCAAAGGAAGAGGGAGAAAAAAATGTAAATCAAAGGTAACATTTTCTTCGGGAGTTTAAAAGAATCTTTGCAGGAAATGGTGGATAATAAGGAAGGTGGAACATCTTCTTGCTAATGCAGGAGAGCTCTTGACCTGCCTGCTTCTGCTGAAGAATAAAGTGAATGAGAGCCCCAGAAGGAACATTAGATCACACTGGTTATTGGTCTTGTTAAGAAAATAAGTCCATTAAATGAACACACTTGGGCAGTGTGAACTTCCAGCAACAATGAACATGCACAGCCCTCCCCAGTGAACTCTTGCTAATGAAATAAAGCCATTAGAGGCCCCGAGTGACCACACGCCACAGCTGGGTGATGTGTTTAACAGGATTGCACAGGGAAGGTCTCTCAGAAGTCTGTAAAGCTCACAGCAACGATCAGCAGTCTCTCAAGTGATGCTTTTTAAATCCTGAAGTGGCTGTTTGAAAAACAAAACAAAAATACCAACAGACAAGAGGCCGTGCTTAGCACAGATGGAAGAATTGAGCCCACGGGGCTACCCAGCAATTCTGCCTTGAATCGTCTCCTCTCCGCAGTTGCAGCGAGGTCTGCCAGCTCATCCCTGCTCCATCACCTCCTGCCCAGACGCCAGGAACTCACTTCAGCAAGATCTGTGATCTCACGGGTGCGGTCAGGCACGCACGGTGTGAACAGGCGGTCCTGCGGCAGAGGCCAGGCTGTACCCCGCGCCACTGCCCTGCTCCGGACCCGCTAGCCGCAGGCCTCCCTGCAGACAGCCATCCCCATCGGCAGAGCAGCCGACTGCGGCCCGGCTCAGGGTCCCCTCAGCGCACACGTGGGTTCGGGCCACCCGCCATTAAACCTGTTTGAGCAGCTTACAGCAGTGTGAAGGGCGCAAGAACTTACACAGAGAAGGAACAAGCAGCATTGAGTGAATACTTATTAATGTAGCTACATAAAATCCTCCAGCAAACCTTATTAAAAGAACAATTCGCCTTCCTGTTACTGGGAACAGTTGACCTCTGCTTGGAGGGAACCACCATCCCTGAAATGCAGGTAATTGCAGAACTACATGGTGCAAAGCCTGTTTTGCTGCTCCATGGAGCAGGCAATACTGGGAGCTGGAGCGACCAGCCCCTCTCCAGACCAATGCACAACTGCAGGGCCTCAGCACTCGCCTGAAGCATCACCTTCCCAGCTGAGACGTCCAGCACAGACTCAGGATCTGTCACCAGCGTTCAGCGATGAGGCAGCGCTCCCAGGGATAACCGCCTGCTATAAACAATTCCTTGGACTGACTGGAGTAAGACTGTCTCCAGCTAGCTGCATTAGCCAGGCATGAATACTCACTGCTGCTGAGTACTTAAAACATAAGGATGGATCAGGAAAATAAATTTGTTCATGTAGTACACATGCAGAAATTACAACATCCAATGCCAAACCTATGAAGATGGAGCCACCCAGAGGTCCTTCTCCTTCACTGAAAACCCCTTCTCTGCAAAGGAACAGCTTTCTCGAGCCGAACAAATTTTAACAGTGAGGTTTGTTTTAAAACACACGATGAAGCCTGCGCTCCTGCCAGTGATGCTCTTCTCACAGGAACCTTCACAGAAAAGGCAGAGCAAGTGGCCCCTCTCCCCCAGAACACAAGTAAAGATGTTTGGGGGGGGGGGGAGGAGCTGTAAAAACTCACATCATTAACAGGACTGCTCCTGGAACATTAACTCACAAGCTTCAGTAAAGTTATGAGCAACTTTCACAGTAAGGGAAGAGTCCCACAGGTAACTTGGGCCACTGCTAACCTTCCAGCTACAGAATTAGCTTGGGGTACCCAACGGGGGCTCCTGAAAAACAATCAACAGGAACTGCCACTCTTCAAATAAAGATCGCTTCATTAAAAAAAAAAAGAAACCCACAGGATGAAACAGGTCAGATTCTCAAGGAAATTCATGTCCCTTGGAGGTCCTTTCCCAACAGACATGGCCACCTCTTTGCTTGTTCAAGTGCAGGAAGAATCCCAAATTCTGTCCGGTCAAAAGAAATAGCTCCTGTTCCATGGAACATCCGATAGCCCCAAAGCCAGGACAAAACCATGCCTACTTCAACGCTGAGACAGAATGTCTTTTCCAAACGCAGCTTTTTCAGTAATAACATCCTTGATGTCCCTCATTTCCAAACCTGGGTTAAGCCTTCCCGGATGCCACCTGCTCTTCCTCACGCTTCCAGCTGAGAAATCAGGGAATTTTGAATATAAAACAATGACCATTTCCTTTTTTTTTTTAATTTTTTTTTAGAAATACCTTTACACTTGAAACTGGCCATCTGTCTAAAATTATTGTAATGTATAAAAATCATAGCAATTACCTTTATGCTGCCCTCTCATCCTAACGAATTCAGGTACAGTGATCAGATCTGGGGAAGAGAACCAACTTTTGCTTTTAAAAATCAACTTTTTTCAAAATAAATCAAATGTGGCTAAATCTGGCTTTGGGGGAAAAACAAAAAAAACAAAAACAAACCCAAAACCCACGTAATTTTTACAGGCAAAGAGACAGTAAGTAAATTGCAAAGGGACACTGCAGGAGCACTCCGGTTGCTGGCACCTTTCTCTTACCAGGTCAGCCTTGCATGGCACCTGTAGGGCAGTGACTGAGCTGCAAACTCCCTCGCAGAGGGTGAAAACATTCATGTGTTATGGCTTCAGGGATTTGAAGTCTGGGAAACTTCTCTGTGCTTCAGCTAAGCATCCCACTTGCTCCCATGCAGGACATGGGAGTTACCACCTGCCAGCCAGGCCGCTGCCACAGCCCTTCCGAGGGCTGCATGACACGAGAAGTTAACCCTCTTGTCATTTTCTTCTCCCTCTCACTTCTTGCTCGCCCGAAGTTGAGACCTGGCAGGGGCTGCCTTGGCTTGCAACCACGCCACGACGAGCATGAGCACAGCCTTTTTGTTTCAAATCTGTGGAGCCCCTCAAGCTGAGGTGGACAAGTGCCGCTGGAGCACGAGCTCAGCTCTGCTGCAAGCAGACAAGGTGCAGACCTGGCTCCTCACCGGCCCGGCTGCACCTGCGCGACCCATTTCTGCTGCACCCTGACAGCAGCTCCTTCCTCGTGACAGCACAAAGCCCTCCGAGCGAGCTGAAAGAGACCCATCGAGGCAGGCGGGGCAGCGAGTTGGGCCAATGCATCCAAAGCAGCAGCTCTGACAGTCTGTGTATATGGATTTTTCCTCCTATTGATTAACCCGTTTGGAGTTTGTTTATTTGCAGCAAGGCTGCCTTGCAGCTCATTTACACTCTCTCAATGAGGGCCCTGCAGAGTGGATGCCTCCTGCGCATTAATTAAGGCTCCAGCACAGCCCATGCTTTACGGAGCATCCTCCCACCCACGCTGCAGCTCCACTCTGTGGAGCCTCCACGGGACAGGCCCCTGCACTGCCAAATCCCAGCCCTGGTCTGCCCAGCAGGCAGCGGGACGGGAGCTGCACATTCTTGGAGGGGGAGCAGAAATAGCTATGAAATAGCTGACCACATCGGGAAGGAACGACCATTCACAGCACATCCCTTTTATAGTAACAGGGCTGCAGAATAAGCCACTGTCGTAGCTTCGCTGGACAATGAACAGCAATATCAGGGGAAGATTATTTCCTTTTTCAGAGAAAGGGATCAAGATGTTCCATTTCATCTTTTTCCATATTCCAGGAGCTCAGTGCCAGCCACTCCATCTGCAGCAGCTGGCATAGTCTACGTCCCGCTGTCAAAGCAGTAGCAGAAATAAACATTGCTCCAAACAAAGGTGATGTATGTCTAAGAGACGCTGAAAAATCTCTCACTCCTGTTAGTTGTTAGAGGCACAACTGGCAAATGGGTATCTATCATTTGTTATTTCTGGATTAGAAAAATAAGGGCATAATACTAACGAACACTAGAAAAGCCTAATAAAAATAAAAAAAGAATTGAACTGAAACAAGATGCATGCGGGAAGGCTAGGGTTACCATAAGAAAACATTGAGCAAATAATCAAAAATTCAACTTACTGTTAAGCACTGGAAGCGAAAGCACCAAGGAAGAGTTGCTGGTTCAAATAATAATTAACCCTGAGCTCACTTCAGATTTAAAACCACAGCACTAACAAGCTCCACAGAGTCACTGATCACTTCCTACAGCTTCCCCACCTGCTCCCTTTCATCTTTAGTTTGCATTTAGAGGACAAGAGCTGTGGGACAAGAAGAACACCTCTACATGTCTGGGTAGCATCTAACACTATACGAACTTGGTGCTGTTCAAGGCCTGCAAGCATTGCTGTCACAGGAGTTAAAGCATTGCTGAGACAGCTGCTGCACAAAACCAATTTTAACCACAAAACTACACTGCGGCTGTTTGGCAGTGACATCGGCAGCAATCCACCTGAAAAAAAGAGAGAAGTAGTCTGTCTGCTTTTTTGGCAGCTGGGGAGGAGGTGGTGGAAACTGCAAAGGAAGCTGCATGAACTGGCAGAGCAAGATGTGCCATTTCTCTTCCCAATAAAAAAAGGATGTACTACGACGCTGGGACAGGAAGGCAGCTTTCTACAGCCTCAGGTGGCACATTCCACATCTTTGAATTTGCAGGGTCGATGAAACAAGAAGCAACTCTCTTCGGTGTGGTGCAGGACAACATGGAGGCCTCATACAGGATAAATATCACTGAGTCTCAAAACTCCGGTTTGGCTAACGTTACTGAGCCTATGGGGAAAGTGAAAAAAAAAGGAATAGCACCTCTCAGGGTTGAATACACTCGCACTGAGCTTTGCGCTGTAAATGCGGTGTGCTGTGCATCCTTGGGGGTACCCAGTGGTCAGCTCATGCCACTGCGGATCCACAAGTGATTAGCCTCACCCAGGGCTAGGCAGGGCCCGTGCTCCAACACAATTTGCAGTGAAAGCATGTCACAGGACAGGAATGATGCCAGTTTGCCTCACTTGCACAACTCTGGCAGCCGGACAACTCTGCACATAAGCAGGAGGCCAATGTACCTCATGCTTCAGTGCCGCTTCACAACGTGCCCAAAGCTGCTTGTCCTGATGCTAATTCATTGCTGAATCAGTGTTGCAAACACATCACATATTACACTTCATTAGCTTGCAGTAATGCGTATTTACACACTCACACAACCTCTCTTTTGCTTTCAGACCATTATATTCACCTTAGCTGGAAGAAGGGGCAGTGTTATCATACCCATAGCTGGCCTAAGGCTATATAAGGGCAAGAAAATATTCCTTTTGTTACATGTTACCATTTTCCTTTTATACTCTCCTTCCTGCTGACTTCAACAGGAATAACAGCACACTCTTCCCTCCCAAAATTTATAACCCCCCCTTGCAAACATCCAACATATGTTGCTTCATATGTGCCAGCTTCCCTTTTCCCTCAAATTCTGCAATTCATTCATATAATGGAGTTGAATTCTGAACACCTCAACCTGTATTTAGCTGAAAGTTCGCTGCTTCTGTTTCACATCCAACAAAGGGACTGTGTCCCCAAAGGCCCATTTCTTCCCCACCTATTTTGTGGGTCTAATATTACAACCTTGCAAAAAGAAAAAAAGCACTATGGAAGTACAATTACATTCTCTTTTTCTCAGTTGCCAAAAGTGTAGTTCACTATGGGAACCTGACCGTTAGACACTTTGGAAATTAATTTTCAGTTATTGTTTTTGAGATTTAACAAAGACACACTCAGATTAACCTATCCATCAAAGAAGCAGGAGCACTGCCAGGACAGTCTGCAAAGCACTGACACTGCCGGGCCAGCCGGGTCTGCAGCCACGGAGCACCGTTGCTCTCTCCCTTCCAGGCAGGCAGGCAGGTCCCCAGGCTCCATGCTACCTCCCTACTTACTACTTACATCAGGGATAGGTGTTCTGCTCCAAAGCAGCAGGACCAGTCATCAGGTTGGTGCAAAGAGTCAACAAACTGAAAAGCCATCTTTCATCAAAGCTGGGAGTGTTCATTACACATGATTTGTCCAATTGGCAACCGCAAAGACAGCACTGCCTGTGGATGCAAACACAGAGCAAGAAGACAAGAGGAGAGCACAGTCAAAGCACCGTACAAAACATGTCAAGGGTGTTAAGGGCAAGAAAGCATGGAAAGAAAGATTTAAGAACAAAACACTTGCCAAATGGGAGTAGCCTCCCCTAAGGGCCTGTGGTCAATATGGAGCAGATTTAAAATGGACAAACCAAGACACCAGAGGAATGGAGTGCAGAGCTCTTGAGGAAAGGGAGGAAACAACACCGAGCAGTAGACAAGGGCTTCTGACAACTGATTCCTGTGGTAAGTTCCGGATTATCTGGAAACACCTCATCACATACCTTCTTCCCAGAACACGTTGTGCTTGGTGCCATGCCATGTACCATTTTACTATGTGTTGTCCCTGGAGGTCACAGATACCTCTGTGATGTTACTTCTGGCGACACTGGACATCCCGATGAGAAAGAGTGGGCAGTGTCACTGTACCATAAGCTTTGGCTAAATAACTAAAAAACTACCCGTACAGATGTTTTCTGTAGGCAAGGCTCTCTTAAGATTTATTTTGAACTATGAAAGACTAACAAACAGTGTTATCTTGTTAGACATGCATACAGACAGAGTCTAACAGCCGAGGAAGTAACAAGTGAGTGGTAGGACCAAGTACCTGTGCAGCTCTGAATGAGCATCACAAGTTTTCTTACAGCCTACCTGTGGGAAATGGGGAGAAAGAAGAGACTGTCACCAGTGAAAATACATAAGATTTCCAGTTATAGCAAAACAGAGGATCCAGTTCATGTGGAAGTCTGACCTTTTATCTCATGCAGTCTACCTTCTTCAAGACCTGGGTAACTACTGTCCAATAACTCTATTTCTTGTTACCAAACTGTTAACTTTCTTTTACATCAGGCTAAACAGACTGTCAGCAGTGAATACAAAAGGCTTTAACAGAATGGGAGGAATAAGATACCTCAGTACTAGGGGTATGAAATGGGAGGAATTTTGCTCTGGGTTTGAGTCCTCCTCCACAACAGATCATTGCAATAAATCACAGTAAGCAGCATAAGCATCCAACACAGTTTTGAAACAGTTGTGGTTACACCCCTGTAATGCAAGCCTAGGAAGGGCAGAACTTCTCACGTCACAGCCTGGGTTCAGGCTGTCAAAAGCTGCAAGGACCAGTCATGTGGGCTTACGCTCCTCGCTCAGGAGGTATTAAATCGGAGCAGCAAAGGCTTCAAGTGTAAACCACAGATGCTTTCCAAACAGGGTGTCACCTCCAGCCCAGGAGGACGGAAGGGACCAGGGATCTAGATGTCAGCCAAGTACAGAATGAGGAGATGCTGCAGAAGAGCTAGGGAAAAAACCAAGGTGTCCAAAGTAGCCGCGTGACAACACTCAAACCCCTTCAATAATTCTGGTCTCCTCGCAAAGTTAGGAACCCTCCTGGGTTTTCCACATCTGCTTCTACAGAGGAAAGAGGAGTCAGCTTCAGAAACAGACTTTAGGAAGCTGGCAAGGTTGGAGAAGATGTGGAGAAAGAGTTATTTTAAAAAGCTGTTTGTTTCTAAGTGACCATTTTGCTTAGTCCACCTGCACACTCTCGGGAAGTTCTACCACCACGGGAGCGCAGTCATCAGGCTCTGCCTCAAAGTCCCATTTAAATTTCTTCGTTAGGTGAGCCTTGAATTTTTCAGCTTTTTTCCTTAGGGTCCCATCAACAGCAGCACTGCACGTGCAGGAAAAAAACACCTAAAAGAACAGAGTAGAGGTCAGTAAGAACTCAACCACGGCACAAGCTGTGCATCTCTTTCCTACAAAGATGTCATCAACAGGGCGCACCAGGAAAAGTTTCAGGTTAGGCCACTGGTAAGGGATCTACCACCCTGGAAACCACTCCAGCTTTGGGGCTACCCGAACAAAGCCTACGCTTCTCCTCTCATCCCCCAGCCAAGACAGACATCCCGCCTTCACTCCACTGAGTCAGCGTTGGAAATATTTGCATTAAGGCAATAACTTTGTTTCAAGGAGGAGTATATAGGTAATCGAGTATGTACTATGGAATTCTGAAATACTCTTGAGTATGAGCAAAGAAAAATGTCTGAGAAAAAAAAAAAAGGACTCTCAGTTCTCATTTGCCACATGGCCAATTTTACAGCATGTGTGAAAAGGCCAACAGGTAATTATACCTATCTTTTCCATGGTTGGATGGACCTGGAGATCCCCCAAGTATTTTTATAATATGGTATCACCAACACCTTAGGATACAGAGGAAACAATAAAGTGACCTTGGAAGTAGGAGAGGAACGGGAGATCTCTGGAAAAAATCCAGTTATCCCCAGTACAGCCATTCCCTTGAGCACAGGGCACTGAAATCTGGACCAGCCTCTAAGGATGGCTCCCCTCCATCATCCAAACACACACAAATCTATTAACTTTTCACAAATTCACAGCTTCTGTTAGCACTTTGAGAGTTAAAGCTCCTGTGTGTGATTAAACAGGGCATTTAGCCTCAGAGCCTGTCTCTCATCAGCCTGCTTCTACTCCTCTTCTGAACTCGTGATCCAGAATTCATTTCCATAGGTAGAAACTTGTATTTCAAAGCCAAAGAAAAAAAAATCATTGCACGATGGAAGTGCAGCGAAAGCCCTCTGGGGAAAAAGCAGGCTCTTATTTGGGAGAGACCTACTGACAGCTGGATAAAACACTGGCAATGAGCAGCAAAGTTTGTTGCTTTGTATATGATCGTTTGCCTTTCCCTTGTTCATTCTACCGTGAAACTGCCTCTTTATAACAGAACTCCCTTACACAGCAAGACTACTATTAAAAAAAAAAAAAAGGTTAGAAGATTATACTTCCCACTTCTCCTCAATGAATTGCACATTAAATTAGTTATTTCATCAATATTTTTTTTCTTTAAACATTGTTATGGCTGCACATTCAGTGGAGGTTATGCTGTACTCTTCTTGCCTTAGATCAAACTCCAAAAATAAAGTTGCTGTATTCAAAGCTAGGCAAAAGCTAACACAGATAATACACTCCCCCCACACACACCATTTTGCACTTCTTCCGATCCACCTGCCCACATCCAGTTAAGACTGTTAACTCTGACGGCTGTGTACATGAAGTGACTGGGTAAGGCAAGTCCCAGAGGCTCCCTGGCACTGTTTCAGTGCATCAGGGAAATCCCACAGGAGCAGAGCATCGGAGAACTTTTAGCAAGGAGAGGCTCAGTTCAACCATGAGGCAAATTTCTTCTTTGTTACTAAGAATGTGGTGACTCCTGCGAGTGCTTAACAGCGATCGCTGAAGCCAGCACAGCTACCTCAAGGCATCAGCTTCTACTGCTCAAGTAAAAAACACAGACTGACAAAATCCAAGGGCGTACAAGACTCAGGTATCCAAAAAGGAAAGACAACCAGCCAGACAGGGTGCTTCCAAAATTCCCATCGGATGGAAAGAATGGCTGGTTGACACATTCTTTGTACTGCTGTAAATTGACAGTGTTGCTCTGCGAGTGTGCTGCAAATAGAGCGAGGTTTTCCAGTCCTGTAATGGGATGGAAAAAACCACCAGCAAAACCAAAATTAAAAAAAAAAAAAAAAAATAATCGAGACTTTTATGAATCCAAATTCCAAAAAAGTGAAGAAAGTCACTTGATTAAAGCAACACTTCCCATAACATTTTTACCCAGCAAATAAAAACCAAACACCTCCCCCCTCCCCAAATCTAGAGCAAGAACTTGGAGTTAGAAGTAGAGAAACGCAACCACTCCCTGAGGAAGGAGAAGGCATCACCAGTTTGCATCAAGCACCTGTGGCATAACTTACTGCTGTTTCTGCTGGGATTAAGTTTCCATTGCTGAGCTTCACCAGTGTATCTGCTTTTGGCTTTTTTCTTTTTTTTTTTTTAAACCAAGTTTTGACTAGTCTGTTTGCTGAGCTGTTTGCAGGGTTACAATCAGTGGGAGTAACTGGTTTTACTAGTGCTGAATTACAGATTTGCCCATGCCTGTCTCAGCAGAAGCCATGTTTTCCTCATTTTTGGACTAACCATAAATTCCCTCTGGATAAGAACTTAATTATAGGACATCCTCAGCTTTGCTTAAGGCTAACAGGAATGGAAAAGCTTCTTAAATACTATCTATGCCCTAAGCTCAATAAGGTTTCACTGCAACTTCTCTGCACACTAAGCATACTATTCAAGCTGACCAAAAATCAGCATCATCAGTCTTTTATGCCAAAGTTTTGTTTTGTTTTTAAAAAGAATGAATGGCATTTGGGGGAAAAAAAAAAAAAAAAAAGACATCATCTTGCACTTGCTCAGCCTCTCTCATAGCTGCTCGCTTAATGTAGTCGAAGGCCTTAACAATTTTTAGAAAAAGTATGCTGGTACAGTCCAGTCGCATTAGATGCGCCGCTCCAGAACTCTAAAACCATGCCAACGTAGCAGGCTACTTTCAGCACTATTTGCAAGGAAAACATAATAAAAAGACACAGTCCCCATTCTCTGTTGCAGCCATCTTCATTAGCCTCTCCTCTCCTTGCCTCACGTTGCTGGCTTCTCTGCACGGGGGCTAACTCAATTTTATACTGCATTAGACTCTTCTGGGCATAGCTTGAGCAGATCAAACTGAGGTGACAAGCAAATGGTGTTTCTTTGTAAGTAACACAGGGAAAAAGTAAAAGAAAATACGCGTGTGCTTAGACAGGCTCACTGTCTCCCATGCAGCTCAACAGTAACTTAACTCCTTCTGCAGCTTCTCCCCGGATTCGCTCTGATGTCCTGTACGCCCCCTCCTCCCACTCCCATTTGTCAAGAGATAGCTGCAAACATACCTGTAAGGTGCTGGTTAAAAAGTTGTCCTGGGAGATAATGTCCACAAAAAAATCAGCTGGGATTTCACTGAGCTGGTGATACAGCACAGAAATGAGATTGATGTAAAGGTCTTGATACTTCCCTATGGCATCTTCAGATCGGCACAGGATGTTTAAGAGTCTCTTCCAGTGCTCAAATGCATCATATACATTCCCGATCAGGAAGCAGATGAAAGCAAACTGCAACTCAGCTGCACATATTCAGTAAAGGAAAACAAAACATAAGACTAAAAACATATCCAAGGTACGGGTGCTTTCAAAAACTCTGCAAATGATTGCATAAAACTCTAGCTTTGCCTTTTGCACGCGCATTCTGCCCTTCCAGAGATTCTGCTAACAGCAATCAATACTCCAAACACTGACTATTTCCTAATGCTCTGCTCTTCAGCTGGAGAAAAAGCAAAGCAAATTGGGCAGGTCCACCTGTAACTGTAAATATCATCTTTGGAGAGTGACTTTACCGGCAATCAGAGTACACAGACGCCTAAGGACTTCCAGATCTCAAAATGACACTCAAATAAGAAATCGGACATTGCTGTTATTCTGGAAGCGTTCACTCTGCCTGGGCCCGGGTTTCCAGAGCCGGACAGGAGCGCAAATGCTACTGCCCTTGAACACAAGGGCTGTGGGAACGTTGGGAGAGGCGAGCAGGACATTAACAGATGATTTTTCCTTGTTGAATTAAGAGCCAGGGTTCATCTCAATGGACGCTTAGCATCAGCTATTTTGCCAGAATGATGGCATCACCATTTCCTGAGATAATTCGTTCTTTGTATATCCCAGAGTTGTCTTTGATAATTTTGATAAAGAATAAATTGTATAACGTTAATATAGAAAAAATGGAAGAAGGGAAAAACAAAAGCTTATTCCAAACCTCAGTAGCCTTGAGGCTCCAGCTTGGCTGGGTTCCCAAGCCCTCCCTCCATCCTGCCATGAAACAAAACCACACTTCAGGACCTCAGATTTGATATTTGTTCATATCCCAAGCTGCCAAAAAAGGCTGGTAAGTAATTAGGACCCTGCGTGCGGGAGCCACAGCCCTCACTGCGGGTGTCTCCTGCAGCAGGCTGGCAAACCCCAAACGCTGCCACAGCGAGTCGCCAGCAGCACGCGGCAGAGCTGCCACCGCTCCCTGGACCGCCCGCTGCCAGGCCTGACACCATTCGCCACCCAAACGGGCGCAAGAATCTGAAAATTACGATGCTCAGCCCCATTCAGCGCTCCCAGGGCCCCATGAAATCCATGCTCAGAGGTTCACTTAACAGGCACGTTGCCAGGCTGGTGCCGGATGACAGGACCCTTTGCACAAGATGCAGCTCACGGCCACCTGCGGTTCCTGCTTGTGACTTAATTTGAGGCAATCAGGGCTCCAAGCGCAGCCCCCAGGAGCGAGAGAGGCAAATGTGGCAGGCTGGCAGCTCCGGACACCAAGCACCATGTCCTCACACCCATGCAACTGGAACAGGCCCCATAGCTGCTAAAAACGCCACAAACTTCTGTCCTGCAGTTAAGGAAGATGCCTCAGGACACCAGGGAAGAGGGCCCACAGAACAGGCGCGGGTTTCGTTCCGGGGCTCTCGTTTTACCGAGAAATGACTTTATTCCCCCAAAGCACCCGAGGACGCTACCGGGCGAGCCGCGGTACTCACCCAGCAGATCCAGAGGCTGGCTGGCGTACCGCTGGCTAATCACCTTCTCCAGAGCGTAGCTGAGGTCCATGCTGTGCCTGGTTATCTCCTCCGGAGTAGCACCATCGGGGTACATCTGCCTCGGCAGCTCCGTGAACCTGATCTCGGTGCCGGCCTTCGGCTTCATCTGGGGCAGCCGCGCCATGCCTTCGGCGTAGCTCCGGCACTCGGCGTCGAAGCGGGGCAAGCGCTGCTCCGCCCGGTCTCTGGTGTGCCTCCCGGCCACGACCGGCAGCACCTCCGAGAAGGCGCAGATCTGCCCGCTCTCCGGCTGCAGCTTCTTCATCGCCGCTTCGCTGATGAAGCTGGTGAGGGAGACCCACTTCTTCAGGGTCTCGTAGGGGTAGGGCCCGAGGAACTGGTCCATCTCCTGCAGGTTCTCTCTGAAGGCCTCGGCCTCCCCCGGCGCCGGCGGCGCCAGGCCCACCGCCTCGCTGGCCGCGTCCCACCGCAGCACCCGCACCTCCCGCCGCTGCAGGCTGAGGAAGAAGCCGGTGCGCGGGCCCGTCTCCCGGCCGCCGGCCGCCCGCCCCGCGCTGCAGTGCAGGAAGTGGACGCCCGGCGGGATCATCTTGACGCCGCGGAACCTGGGGCCCACGGCCCAGCTGCTGTAGTCGATGCCGAACTCGGTGCCCTCGGGCACACCGAGCACCACGACCGCGGCGCCCTCGAAGAAGAGCTGCCTGGCCAGCTCGGGCTCCAGCCGCGGGCCCGCCATGGCCCGGCCGCCGCCGCACAGCCCCTCACCGCCCGGAACCGCCGCCGGCCCGCCCGGTCCTCCCCGAAAAGCGCCCGGGCGCGGCCGTTCCGGGCACGGTGGTTCCGGGCGCGGCCGCCTGCAGCCCTCGGCCGACGGGGGGAGCCGCTGGGCCTGCCCGGCCCCGCCCGAGGCCTGAGGCCCGAGGCCCGTTCCCCGGGCCCTCCCTGCGGCCGTGGTGCTGGGTGTGCCCGCGGCCCCCGGCGGGCAGGGGTCCCCGGCTCCCAGGACCCCAAACCCCTGGCCCTCCCGGGGCCCTCCGCGGCTGGCGGCTGCTCCACTCCGAGCCGACGTCCCCCAAAGACGGCCTCGCTCCCCTGCCCCCCCGCTGGCCGCCGTTCCCCTGGGCCCCCAGTCCTCCCAGCCGGGGACTGCGAGACCTGCAGTGGGACAGACGGACGAGAGCCCTGCCGCAGGACAGACACACGGAGACCCTCGCAGCGAGGCGGATACACAAGACCCTGCAGCAGGACGTGCCCGCACAGCACCTCGTCCTGCCTCCCAGGATGACAGACAGAGCCTGGCTCCTGGGGGACAGTGGCCGTCTCCTCCCTCTGCGTTTTGAGCATCCTCACGACCACCTTTGCTGCCCCGTGCGCGTGCACGAGGGTCGGCAGCTGCCGCACGAAGCCGCTCCAGCTCCACCAGCCGCAATACCCAACCTGGCGGCATCTTTGCTTTAGACCGAGCAGAGCCCGGTGTTCCCATGGGCAGAGACCCTGGCTGCCAGGTCCCCCCTTCACTTCTCCATCCTCTTGGCAGGAAAGAGTCCACTGAGGCCCCAAGCTGATTTAGCATCAAACACATTTATTTCACTTTTATTGAATACAAGAACAGTGAGCACACACGCATACACCACCGAGCACTGAAAAGGAGTATGACCGAAGGGGGGAGAGGGAGAACAAGGGAAGAGAAAAGGAGAGTTAGTGAAGGAACGACAGAGCGTTGCAGTTGGTTGGTAAGGTGCTTCTCAAATAAAAATAAATATTACTATTATTATTACTGTTATTATTACTCATGCAATTGCAGGCCAGGTTTGGAATGAATTTGTGGGATCAGGTAAAAACAGGCACTCGTGTCTCCCACCCCTTTCAACAGAAAGGCCCCTGGAAGAAAAAAAGCAGTGATCAGCGATCTGAAACGGAGCAAGGTGATGGCAAGGCCGGGGGAGCTGAGCCCGCAGGGGCCTCAGTTGTTGCTGAGCAGCAGAAACCCACACCTCGCCAGGCAAACAAGCAGTGAGCTTTTTTCTTTATTTTTTTTTCTTTTTATTTTAAAGTTTTTAAGCACTGCCACCCATTAAACACGCTGCGGAAGCCACGGACTGGATCTGCTCACTCCAAACATAACTCGTTTCAGTCCAAGCGCACATCAAGTCTAACTCTGTAAGGCCACTAATTTTAACAGTAACCTTCGATTTTATACCTGTACACAATGTCAAAAGCAAGTATCTAGTTTCACAGTAGCCTCTGGTGGGTTGTAAAGGTGCCAGAGCCAGGTGGGCTCCTCTGACGACGAAACACGCAGCGTGCTGATGAACACCAGCACCGTCCGCAGACCACCAGTGCTCCACCACCCCGCCTCTCCCTCTGAAAGTGCCACTGCTGATTACAGCTGGTTTGAGCGTATTGAAAAAAAGAAAAGAGAGAAAAGTAGCCTCTTTACAGCTGCCTTAACTCTTTTTTGGTTGGGGGTCTGGTCTCTAAAGGTAGCTGAAGGTGCTCGGATGGAAGCTGGGGAGACCCTCACGACCTGGCAGCGCTGGCGCCAGCCAGCAGCTCTGTCCGCTTCCCAAGCAGCCTGTGCTCACGCCTTTCATGCTTGCAGGAGAAACCTCTCTGCCAGAAGGAGAACAGACTTCTCGGGGACATACTAGCAAGCAGCTAGTGAACCGCGAATGCCAGGGAGCAGGCTCTCTCCTGGGACAGCAGAGGCGGCGAGCGGGGTCTGCCCACAGCATCCTCGCGGTGCAGGCTCTCCTGCTCGCTGTCATCCTCTGAGCCACTGCAGGACCTGGCAGACGCAGCTATTTCTGGGCACAGTCTGTGTGAGGGGTGGGAGACTAAAGGCAAAATGGTGCAGAATTGTGGGCCCTTCTGTTTCCGCAGGAGCTAGAGATGATTCCAAGAAGGAAACCCGTTTATTTCCTTTCCTTTCTGATTTTGGTTCCAAGTCTACCCTAACTGCCTGGTTCACAGTGTACGAGGCCCTGGGCTTAGCCCACGATCCCCTTCCAAAGGCAGCTGTAGAGGAAGCCCGTGGCTAAAGGCCCAGCTGGGATGAGTTGGGGGAAGGCAGCTCCACTGCCATCTCCTCGACACGCGCCTTCTTACGCAGAGGGCCTGGGCTCTCTCGTCCAGCCCGGGGTGCTGGGGACGCTCTGCAGTGACGGAGACAGCACGGTCTCTCCACTGCCCGTCCCTAGGCAGCTCAGGGGAAGGACTGCCAGCGCCCCGCCATCGCTGTCACCAGCCCACAGCGCCGGGGGCAGCCCATGCCATCACACCGCGGGCAGCGGGGGAGGCAGGCCAGAAACAACCCCTCTGCCTTCGACCCTACTACAAAGCTCAAGTAACTCCATTACTGGGATCCAGAAACAAAGCAAAACCACCCCAACCGCTGGCATGGCTCAGTGGGTTGGAGAGGAGCGACGAACGCAGTCCTGCGGCTGCCACCTTGCTCCCAGCTGCCTCCCATGCTCTGGCTGGGGGACGGGGAGACGATCCTGCCTCCAGCTGCCAGAGCCGCAGCTTCAACCTCCTTCCCTGCCCCTCCAAGTCACCCCTGGCCCTCCAAATCCAACCACCACACACTGCAGATCAGCCGGCGGGACATCTCCCGTCTCTCGCCCTCTCCCCCCCCAAAACAGCAGCGGATGAAACCTTCCCCATTCTCTTCTTGCAGGACTGAGAGTCCCACGTGTGATCTAAGAGTCTCAAAATACAGCAACCACAGTCAATCAAAGAGTTAATAATTTAAAAATGTCATCATATTTACCAGCACTGTTGAATTATTTCAGTATTGTTCCCTCCCTCCCCCCTCGTTATATATAATAATATACATAACTTAAATGCACATCCATATGAAACCCCTACAGGCTGCTTTTTTATAAATGAGAAACCATATACATATCATTTGTTTTGTTTGAAATGAAATCCATTCTTAAATATCTTCAGAGAACAAGAGGGTGGACAAGTGCACAGAGAAGAAGATAAGGAACGGAAGGGGAAGAGTTAACAGAACCCCAAAAGATGCAAAAGAACCAGCATGGAATGAGAAGAAGGGCGAAACGACACTTGTGAATCGGAAAATAACTCTACGGTAATAAATTCAATGTTTTTCTCTCTTCTTTCCAGAGGTGGGGAATGGTTTTGCGTCTGCTTGTGTTTTTTTATTTCAGTTTGCTTATTTCTTGCTTTGTTGCAAAGCAGTTTTCCTTTCCATTCAGTGTGCAACAAATGAACTCATGATTGTTTATCCTTTAATGTAACATGCAAGATGGTGGCTTATTGTATTGTTAACAATATTATTATTATTATTAGGCTTTTTTAAATCTCATTTTATCACCAATCCAGTAAATTCTTCAATTTATCTGCAGAGGGTTGACTTTGTTTGTTGGTGGTGTTGTTTGCTATTCATTTCCAGCATATAGCAGCAGTGCAAGGATGCATTTTGTTTCCTGTTTATATATATATATATATGTATGTATGTATATATATATATAATATATTTGCTATTCCTTTTTTAAAAATTTTTGTCTCTCGCCATGAACATTGCAGCCAGGATGTCTATGTCTTGCTGACAAATCCAGCATGAAGGCTTCTTCTCTGCTGTTCCCCAGGTTTGAATACAGATGCCGACTTCCAGGGACATGTTGGTCAAGATTCCTGTACAAGGCAGATGGAAATGACCAGTCACCGGGTGCTGATTTCTTCAGCTATAAAAGGGCTCCTCTTTGTATGAGGGCACTGGACAGTAAATTTGCAAAAACTTGGGGCCACAGTTTGCACTTAATTACCAGGACCTCTGGTAATTAGCAGGAACTGTCAATTCACCGGGCTGGTGTTGGTGTCTGGGGGACATAACGGTGAGTCGCTGCTCCCTTACTTTAAGCTATTCAATTAAAATTGGGTGGCTCCCTAAGAGATGCAGAAGTGTTTGGGCTTGCTTGTTTGTACTGTGCGATAGGAGGTAAGATTTGGCAGATGCAAGAGCCTCTTCTGACCTTCCAAGCTGCAATAGAGCTGGTTGCTTTTCTAAGCTTAAAAGCTACCAATCAAAATCTTCATATGATAAAGAAACACAAAATCACATTTCCAGAGAGGCCCCTTGAAATGCACCCGCAGCCTGGCTGGTGAGAGAGCTCCTCATACATTTTTCAGCGGTGAAGCTGCCTTCTGAAGCTCCCCCTCTCCTTTCCACCGTGCTCCTCTGCCCCTCAGCTGCTCCAACACCGAGGTCTGTTGGGCCGTGCCACCACCGAAGAGCTGCAGCAACCCAGGTGATGGGGGAGCAACGGGGTCAGAGTAGGGAGTTAAGCGTGGGGCAGGACTCCTCAAGCCAGCTTTGCCCTCAAAAAAAATGTCTCGGGCTATGACTGCTTTGGGGCATCTGCAGGGAGGCGCAAACCTTGTGTGCTGCTGCCTGCCCCTGCATGTGTATAAAAAGACAACCTGGGGATCTGAATGGGACTAAAGAAACCTCTTTTTTTGCAAACACTGGACTGATACTTTGGACTGGCTTTGCAGAACCTGTAGCCAAGTGTCTCAGCCCATCCACAAACCTGGCACCACCTTGTTCCTTCCCCGCCCCAGGGAGACAAGCAGGTCCTTTCTTCTTTACATGCAAATGACTGACCCCTTCTGCTGAGCAGACAGCAAGGTGACATCTGCAGAACTGCTTTCGGTGGCATGGCACCGGCTTTCTAGCCACAACCCAGCGGCCATGCCCGGAGCCACCATCGCACTGCAACCGCTGGCCGGGAGCTGCCCCTCAGTGCCAAGGAGCAGCAGCGCCTACCAGCACCCGCAGCTGGTGGGGATCCGAGACACTCGCCCAGTGACATCCGCCCCTTACACAGCAGCTATAGATCATACCTGGTGACTCCTCCACCTACCTGAGGTTTCTTGTCCCTTTCCTCTGGAGAAGGTTCTGTTTCTCTGTATACCACAGCTTTGGTTACCAGCATGTCGGGATGCTGTAGTTTTGCCTCTTTGATTGCTAACGCCAGTGCCTAGAAACCAGAAGGATGAAGGCATTTATCGTCACTTCCCTGAACTCTGGTACGTTGCTCTCAGCCAGACAGAACCAGCGGACAGAAAGCAGCTGGAGCCGAGTGGGATGCCAGGAGGACACGGATGCAGAGGTTCAAAGCTGAACCCGCAGCAGCCGGGCAGAAGAGGCTGGAGCCCACCACTGATGGGGGATTCGTACACCATTGGGATGCCTCATGCACTGCCTTTCTCTTGCTGTTTTTTTCTGTAGAAATGCGCTATGTCCCAGGCTCCCTACTGAAACCCAGGCAAAGGATCAACATCAATTCTCTCTGCAGCAAAACCCTTAAAAAATCTACAATAATAATCTAATTAAATTATTAAATTTATTATTATAATTCTAAAGCCATCTAAAAATTATTTTAGAGCACTTTAAATACTTCAGCTCTTTAATTTTTCTTCTTAAGCAACAAATCCCACAGGGTTAGACCACAGGAAAATGACCCTGTGGCCCTAGAGATTTGTATTGATCTCTGTTATTTCATCATAAAAGTTTGTCACTTTTTGTTCCTCTATCACGGAGGCAGATGCAAAACACCATCACTTGGAGTGAGTCAACCTGTAGTGAGACTGTGCTGGAAAGAGAGGAAGAACCTGGGTCACTTTGGAGTATTTCAACAGAGAAAGGGCAACTGGAAACGTGTCTTAAGAAAATAAAAAGCTGATCCCATCACTGGGCTCTGTGCTGGGATGTAGCCTTCACCGCTGCTTCACTGCTGCAGCGGGTGCTGGGCTGGGGCTTCACGCGGGTTCCTCTGCACCCCGTGGGGACCTGCACTGCCGGGCAGAGCTGGTAGGTTTGGGGCCTCAGGGGTCATTTTTTGGAGAGAAGGAGTAAACAGGTAAGAGCCAGAGCCAGAAGCATGCGGTGCTGCAGCCAGAGCCGGGCAAAGCCAGGGCGTCCTGCTCCTACCTGGTCCTGGTCCACGTCTTCATCTCCTGTGATAATGATGCGCTTCTCTATTCGGGTCTCGGAAAACCCTCCTTTCACAGTCTGCACAAGAAGAAGGAAAGCACTCACCCACAGCTGTCCAGCAAGCCAGCTCTGGCAGATGCAGCTCTGCCCACGGCAGGAGGGACACCACCAGCATCACCTTAGGAACTCCCCCTGTAATTTAGTGTATCTCCCACTACCCTTGACTCAGTGTATGGTTAGAACGGGCAAGACACAGCTGGCCACAGGTGGGGAGGAAAGGAAAAGGGCCGGGTGTCAGGTACTGAGCACCCCTCCTCCCTGCTCAGGTCCCTCACAGAGCTTCTGCTTTCATTTATGTGCACTCAATGTGGGAATGAAATGGCCGTGGGTGAGGTCCTCTGACGCAGCCTCATCTCCTTCGTTTCCTGCCATCACTCTCCCTTGCCTGCACCACTCCAGCTCTAATAAACCCGATACACCCCATGCTAACACGGCTCCCACAGCTGGCACAAGGAGAGATGCTGCAGCACTGGTGCTGTGGGCTTCTTGGGTGAAGGGGACCTGGGGTCTGGCTCTAGGTACATCTGGGAACACTCACTCCAGCTGCACAGGCAGGGACTCGCATGCACGTGCTGGCAGCCTAACTCGGAATCCCTTCCACCCCTGCAGTTGGCTTCAGGAGGTCAGCGACACTGCGCGCTGCTCTTCCTTCTCGCCCCAACGACTCCCTGCCCTCCCAATCTACCAACAAGTAGAGGTGGGCACAGCACGCGTTCACAGTCCCCATGGGTGGTACGCAGGTGATGAACACCCGATGCCTGGATGTCCTTGCCTGCAGCCCCCCGCCGTCCTGCCTGGCCAAATGGGACAGGCAGAGCAGCAGGGCTGAACTGGGCACGGGGTGCTCAGAGCGAGGCACGGGGTGCCGTGCTGGCTCGCCATCCCCCATGGGACAGCATACACTTTTTCAGCTTGTAAAGAGGAGAGGGGCATTTTCTGCTGTACCAACCACAATATAAATCCACCCATCCTCAAATTCCAGTGGCTCGCATCAGGAAGCCCCCAGCTGCCTCTTTGGAGCTGCTCTTACCTTGGTAACGTGGGTAGTGGTGGAAGTGGAGAGGGTTTCCGCAGTGGCACTGAATATGCTGGTGAGCACTTCCTTCCCAGCGGAGCCGCTGGTGATCTGCAGGACAGAGAGCGGTGGCATCAGCGGGGCTGCTGGAGGGGAGCCCCCAGTGCTGGCTCCCGAATTGCTGGGACCTTCCCACCAGGATGCACCTACTCAGCCAAGCATGGGAGGGGAGAGAGTGGCAAGGGAAAAAAGACACTGCACTGTGCTTCCAACTGGACCTAGGTTTTTTTGGGGGGGCAGGGAGCGATTTCCACAGCTACCCCAAGCCTAGAGCTGCAGGAAAGGTCCTCTGCAGCAGGGAGGTGATTTCATGGCTGCGTTTCGCTCTTCCCCATCCGTCCTTAGGGCCACCCTAAGTGCAGAGCTCTCGGGCTACCTCTAGCTTTGTCCGTCCCGCTTTGCGGGGCGAGGGCTGGGACGGCTGCGCTGGTGTCCCAGCCACACAGTGCGGGGTACATTCTCCCTGCTGCACAAAGGGACGAGCCTGGGGCAGCACGTGGCGTTTGGCCTGGCTTGACTCCATCGAAACGAGGCAAGCGAGTAGGAAAACAGTTTACACAGGCAGGCCTTCTGCTGAGCAGCGTTGTTGATGGCCGTCACCTCCACTGGGAGTCAGGAGACTGCGTGTGGCCTTGGGTGGCCAGGCAGGACACCCAGGGCTAAAGATGTCTCAGCCCGCTATGAGAATTCACCGGGGACTGGCCTATTTTTTAGGAATTATCCTCCTCCTGCAGATGCTCAAGGGGGAGCATCTCGCCAGATGCCATCTCGTTCCCCAAGCTTCTGAGCATCCTTCTGCTCTTCCCAGTACCAACACACCAGCCAAGGGCAGCAGTGCTGGGAACGCAGGAAGAGGCGCTGTGGGACCAGCCCCAGCCCGCCCCCGGCCCCGCAGGGCTGCCTCCCTCCCTCCCCACCCCTCGGCCTGGCTGGTGGCACCACGTCCCCCCCCTCACCGGTGAGAGGGAGCGAAGGTCTGTCACGGGAACGGCCCCTTTCCCAGCCTTGGTGCTGTGATCCTGAAAGAAGAGCAGATGAGCACGTTAGCTTGGATGCAACGCGGGGGCAAACACAGCAGGTCGCCCTCCGCAGACACCCCCGGTGGGGCAGGGTCCCCCCCAGCACAGCCGGCCCCAGTTGCTGGAGCAGAGGGACCGCAGGGGCCAGCGGCTCCCCCACCTCTCGAGGGGCCAGCCCCGCTTACTGAGGTCGCCAGCGTTGTCTCTGCGGTGCCGGTGTGAGCAGTGGCTGTGGTGTCCCTGCTGCCCGGGGTTCCTCCTTCCACCTGCCAGGGCAAAGGAAACCTGGTGACTCTGGAGGTGCCAGGGAGGGGGTGACACTCGGGGGGACGGTGCGGCCATCCTTGCTGCCAGAGGAAGCCGGGGAGGGCCATGAGGCCACGGACACACGCGGTGCAGCATGTATGGTGGCTGTCACCCTCTGGAGACGTCCCCATGTGCCAGTGCTGCCCAGTGGCATGGCACACGGGGCCAGGGATGCACACAGCGTATCTCTGGGTGGGCTTCGGTTTGATGTTTTGGGGACTCCAGCAAGACAAGGGTGAGCAGAGGCCCCCGACCACCCCACTCGGCCACCTGCCCTCCCAGCGCTGCTGCCTGGGGACAGGTTTTGCTGGACTGAGGCTCGGCAGAGCCATCGGGGAGCAGGGCCACGGGAGGATGGAGCCACCACGTCACCTGGGCTGCGTCTGTGGTGCCAACTCGGTGGGGAGCGGAGCCTTCTGCTTCAGGCTTCTTCGTGCCCAGCCCCAGGCCAACGGTCGCAGCATCTGTTTTCGGGGCTGATGACTGCAGAAGAAATACAGCAAGTCAGGCACTGGGGCATGATGCCAACAGCCCTGAGTGCTCCTTCTGCAACCGCCCCCATGAGCAGAGCACCCCCACCCCACTCTTCTGCAAGTGCCACACACATATGATGTCCTGCAAGCGTCACGCCGAGCGCTACCTGGGCAAAGAGCAGAGGCCAGGCTGCTGCCCTGGGCAGACGGCCACCATGCAAAGTGCCCTGTGTGACTGACATACCCCAAATCAGACCCGATGCTCTGCCCCTGGGGTTTTCAGGGATTTTTTGGACAGATTTATAGACACCATTGGTTAGATCAAACTGGTCTTCAAAAGGTGGGTGAGACCCACCAAATCCATTTCACTCGTGCCCCACAGCACGTTTATGATCTGCACAGGCTCCCAGCAGCTGTGGTTACACCCGGGGTGTCAGAGCCTCGGGGGAATGGAGACAGGTTTCCAGCACTCCCTGCTACAGGAAACTGGAGCTGCCAAGGGCTCCTGCGCAGGGGATGCTTAGCCAGCGCTCAGCATTCCCGAGCCAACGGCCTCCCCTGCCCAGCGGCGGCCATGGGGCACTGCAGAGCTGATCACCCATGCCCACAGCCCCACTGTGACACTGGAGCCCACGGCATCACATGCTCCGCACAAGGGTTTCCAGGCTGGGTCAGAGAAAGCTCCCTCTAATTCCGCAGCTTTTTCCTTGGTCCAGGTCTGGACACACCCTGGCAGCTCCAGGCAGCGTTGGAGACTTACCTGCCAGGGCTGGGGGGCTGCCCCAGCACTGACCGGGCAGGAGATGGCCCTGGCCCGGCGCAGAGGCAGGGCCACATTTCGTCCGAGCTGGGGCTGGCTCTACCATCCTCTCCCTATGGCGTACACTCAACTTCCACACACATGCCGCATGCATTTTTCTTAGCCCCGTTATAATCACTCCTGGTGTAGGAGTGACCCTCCATGAGCTTTGGAACGGCTCCCACAAGCTACTCTGTAAATCCCTCCCAGCCCCGGCATGACCAGGGAGGGAGTTGGCAGCACATTTCTCTTCACTACACAAGCTGGTCACTCACTGACTTCATGCAAAACACAAGGACAGAGCCGTTGGTTAGTGACACGTGCCCTTCCCAGCTGCTGACACGCTGTCGTGGTGCGAGGGACAGGGTAGGCAGCCAAACAGAGACGATGATGACTTCTCCTGGTTAGCAGATGCACAAAACACACGATAGAGCCATGCAACACAGACGCCAGCGTGCATTGGGGGAAAACAGCTACACTGGACAGGAACCTGGGGATGTTTGAAAGCTAGCATGCTCTTCCAAACCAACGTGGGAGTGCAACCAGCGAGGCAATACCAGGCACCAGGACAAAGAACATGGAGGCGTGATGGCACTGAGACAGTCTCGGTGGAATGGTGTCCCTGTGTACCTCTAGCTGGGAGACATCTGGGCTGGGCTGGGAGACCTTCTCCTTGCCTTTGACATCCTCTTCCAGTCCAGAAACTACTTTGTCAGCGTGCTGTAAGGAAACCAGGCCTTCATCTTCCGTTTCGCTCTTGTCCTTGTCCAGCTCAGGCAGGCTCCGGGAGATATCCTCAAAGGCTGTGCCGTGGAAGTCACCGATCACTGTGAAGTCCACCTCTGCTTCCAGGCTGGAGGTTGAACTGACTGTGATGCTGGAGCACTTGCGCTCGATGGCCAGGTGGTTGTCCTTCAGAAAGACTGAGTCCTTCTCCTGGTCCTGCTCCTCTTCGCCGGTGTCACTCTCGGGAGCCCTGTGCCGAGGCGGCTTAGCTTTCTCCTCGGCGCCCTCCCTCAAGCCCGCTCTCTGAATGAGACACAATGGCGGAGAGAGACAGAGACAGTGAGCACCGCATGGCGCGGCAGCGCTGGCAGTGCCGACGGGGAGAGGGGAGGAGGAGGAGGAGAAAGGACGCTGCAGCAAACATCACAGAGTAGAGTCAAACACAACTCAAGCATGGAGACTGAAACCTTTCTGACAGCAGCGACTTTGCAGGGGTGGGGTGAGGGAGAAGGGTTATTCAATCTGATTTTGCCAAAAGTCTATTGGTAATTAATCACCTCAAAAAGGGGTCAGTCACACAGAAAAGCTTGGCCAGCTTGGAGGCACGTCAGTGCACCCAGTGGAAGCAGATGTATGCAAAACAGCACGTCTGTTAAGAGACATTCAGAAACAGCTCAGATGCCAGTGCTATCATATGTCAGTAAGGTTGGGCACTCAAAAAAAAACAAACGAAGGGAAAGAAAGAGAGAAGAGTTTGAAAGAAAAGGGCCCCATCAGCCACGCATGGTGAGGAGAAGCAAAGGAGTGTGCCAATTCCACTGAGCACCTGCGTGGGCCCTGCAGAGCATCACCCCAGGGGGAGGAGGACCAGCCCTGCACGCCGGGGCCGCTGCCTGTGCCGGGGGGTGAATCTGCCCCAGCAACATGACGCTCCCCCTCCAGAGGCCTCACGCAGCCGGGAGTGAGCCTTGGGGATGACCTGGTTGAGTGTTTGGTCAGTGTAATTGACAGCACGATCAGAGCCAAGGGATGACCTCCCTCCGTTAGGTCTTCTCCAGACATGGCCATACCTCTCAACTCTGCCATCAGAGGGTACATATCCCCTCGCCACGCTTTGCCATGAAGCCATGGGAAATCTAGACCCATGCTGGACTTTGGCAAATCTAGACTCATTGCTGGACTTTGCGTCTCGCTCTAGGCGGTTCTCCCTCAGGAACAGCTCTAAGCCCACCGATGCCAGAGGAAACCCACCTCCTGGACTCTGGTCCAAGCGTTTGCAGCCAGAGCTGGCCCCCCAACGGGCCAGGCTGTGCCGGCACAACCTTCCCTTGGCACTGCTGGGAGGTTGAGAGGTATGAGAAACAGGCTGTCAAACAAACTCAAGAGGAACACACCTGCATACATGTTTGTGTGTGTGTGTATGTATAAATATATACATAACAGCTCTGCAATGGGGAGAGGAGCTGGAAGCACACAGCCCTCGGCCGGTTAAGGTGAGCTTTCATACTACTGTCAGAAGCAGTTAGTAAAACAGCACTGAGACCTGGAAGACCACTGGAACAGCAGTCTTTAAATTCTCTTCTTTCAGGCTGGATTTTACTGACGGGTCAGATAAATCCTTTTCTTCCCCACTTGGTTCCTGAGATTTGCTCTGGATTAGAGAAAATGGTTAGTTGTAAGGAAATGAACTCTACAGGAGCTGATCTAGCGCTTACAAGAGCGAAGAAAGCTATTTCATCATCCAGCCACCAGCTTGCCAAAGACAGGGAAGGGTGGGTGAGGCCGGCGAGCTAAGCAAGAAGGGATATCAACGTAAGAAATGCAAGGGTGAAGCTGGAAGCGTGGGCACGCTGCTGCTAGGGGGGTGTGTGTCCGTGACAGAGTCGCAGCTCCTTCAGCCACCCCCCGTCTCCCCTTCTTGCTCCTGGACATGAAGCTTGGGTGCCCGCTCTCAGGTTTAGCGAGCGACATTCTCCAGGGAGCCAAAATGTCGGGGGGGTCACAAAACAAAAGCTGATGAACCAACTGGCCAGCGGGTCTGCATTCAGCAAATAAGCCTGACTGCACACACATACATAAAAGGACAGGGATGCAAAGCGACTGCTGTCAGTCAATGGATGTGTGAGGAGCCACTGAACATGATAATAAAGAGCCACACAACATGCGCATGAACTTTCCGTCCGGACAGTTCATTAGAAGAGTTACCACGGCTTCTGCCAGTGTGAGTTCGCAGCCAGAGTCGGGGGAAGCCAGGTCAGCACTGTCTTCTCCTTCGTGCTCCAGGTCAACAGAAACATCTTCCTTCAGAGAGAGAGGCTGGGAGGTGTCTCCTGAACCAGCCCCTTGCCCGAGGGCCAAGGAGCCCACACTGGACGCAGGTCCCACCGGAGTGACCGGCCTCGCCGGTGGTGAGGCGAGGCCTGTGCTCAAAGGCATGTCCTGTGCCAGACCTGTCTTCCCCTTTGCTTTTGCTGATGTCTCAGCTTCAGGCACATGCTCTTGTCCCTCCTGGGCTGCCCTTCGCTCCACTTCGCTTTGCTCGAACATCTTAATCTTAGAGGCCACTGAAGTTTTCCTGTAGCTCTTGCTGTCCTGCCAGCTACCTGGGGCCACAGTGACATCTCCGTGCTCCTGGGACACAGCTGCTGTCCTCCCAGCCACGCACATCAACAACCCAGACTCTATTTGACGTGTCCCACTGCTTGCTTGCAGCTCTCCCCCGCCTTCATAGATCAAGGTAGAGAGCCGGTACGTCTTGCCTCCTTGACACAATCCTGCTACAGGGGAGTGGGAGTGCGGGACATCAGCAGCTTCTTTGGGAGGAGACTTATCCTGCGGTGGCTGCCACAGAGCAAGGTCACTGCCCCTGGCGGTTTCTCCTACTGTAGGGCTCCTGCCCTGCAGATCTTGTCCCACATTAAACTCCAAGTCCCAGGGTGGCTCTTGCACTTTGGGATCTGCAGTGCGGAGCAGCCCTCCAGCCACAAGACCCTCTTGGGGTAGGTCTCTTACTATGGCCTCAGTCTGTTCTGGTTCTTCTGCCTCAGGAGGCAGCTCTTCCATGCAAGGGCTTTTGTCATGGGACAATTCTTCCATCCCACAGCCTTCATCTCTGGTCAGCTTCCCTGATGTGGGCCCTATGTCCTGGGAAAGCTCTTTCATCATGAGCTTCTCCTCCTGGAGCGAGTCTTCTGCAGCAGGGACTTTGTTCTGGGTTGCCCTTGCTGTGACAGGGTCCGTGTCCTGGGCCACCTCCCCTGTGGCCGGGTCTCTGACCTGGATCGGCTCTGCTGCAGCATCTGTGTTTTGGGGTAGTCCTCCTGCAACAGGACTTGCACCTTGGTATGGTTTCCGTGTAGCAAAGCCCATGTCTTGGGGTTGTTCTTCAGATTCAGGACTGGCACCCCTGGGTATTGCCACCTCTGCTGCGGGGCTCACATCCTGGGGTGCTCCTTTGCCTACAGGGCTCGCCTCCTTGCGTGCCACCTCCGCTGAGGGGTTCACATCCTTGGGTATGCCCACGGCTCTTACAGGGCCGGTGCCCTGGGACAGGTCTCTGCCCTCGGGCTCAGTGCCTGGGGCTGGCTCTGCAGGGACAGGGCTGGACTGCTGGGGAAAGGGCGTAGGGGCAGGAGTGCTGGGTTTATCCTCCTCCGACCCCGTGGTGGTGTGAGGGTGGCCCTGCCAAGGCACAGCTGATGGAGGCGACTTGGTCTCTATCTCTTCCATCTGAAGAACCACTTTGGCACTTTCCTCCTTGATGCTGTCTGCTCCAACCCTTCCTGAGAGCCCCTCCACTGCCGTGCAGACATCTGGGCTCTGTACTGGGCTCCCTCTGTGCTCCTCAGCCCCATGGCCATCCCCTGCCAGGCCACATGGCTTCAAGCCTCCCACTGGGCTTTGCAGATCCGTCTCTTCTGGTCCCACCTCTTGGGAAAACAGTAGGGCTTCACCTCCCTCAGCTGCTTCGCAGCCTGTCAGCCCAGCAGATGCTTTCTCTTGCTGTAGAGGCAGCCCTTCCTCCTGCCCCAAGGTGGGGCGTCCCGCCAGGCTGGTTCCATCACAGCCTGTCCCGGGCTGCTCCGGAGCTTCAGCAGGTTTTCCAGACGCTGCTGTGTGTTGCTGACTTGCTGAGGAAGGGGGTTGGAACCCTTCTGCCGCAGGTGCTGCGTGCCCGGATCCCTCCCCAGATGTGTTCACAGTGGCTTCTGGTCTCTCCTCCAAGCCAAGCCGTCCACCAGTCTCCGAGAGCAGGTGTGTTTTACTGTCCTTCTCCTCTCCCTCTGCATCTCCTAAGTAGATGATCCTCTGGGTCGCAGAAGTCTCTGAGCTGTCGTCACTAGCCTTCACTTTAATTTTAACGAGCTCTGTGGATGCAGCTGGCACTCTGGCCTCCTGCTTCTTGGAGGCTGCAGAAGCACACTCCTTGGAGACCACCTCGCTTTCTCCCTGGGGAGGTTCTGGCCACAAAATCTTGGCCCTTTGCCTCTCTTCAGGCTTGGGCAGACCTGGCTCACCGGTGGTTGCTTCCTCGCCCTGCTCTTGGGGCTCCTCCTCTGTGCTCTCAGCTGGCAGGCGCTCTGCCTCCTGGCTGGGATCCCCCCTGGTTTCCTTCTCATAGATCTCATCCTCCCAGACAGACTCAAAATCCTCTGGACTAGCGATCATTTTTGCTCTTGTCCGGGTATCCAGGGCTGTATCCGCTGGCTCTTCCTGGCCTGCCACTTCCTTGGTTTTCCCTACTGCCATCTCCACTTTCGATACGCTCGCGCTCGTTTTCACCTCTGAGGTACCTGCATGTGCTTCTTCTTTCTTGACTCCCAGAGCTTTCTTTAGAGCTACCGCTTCCAGCCTAGGAGTTTCTCTCTCTATAAATACCCAATGCTCCGAGCCCTGTATTGCAATTGGAGCAAGAAGAGTTAGCATCAAACATACTTTACCTAACTGCTGATGACTGCTGTCACGAGTAACAGAAAGCTGATCTGCCTCGGACAGGGCTGACTAAATTATTATTATTATTACTCATGCAAGACTTGAGGCAGGGTCTATACAACTCGCAGGGCCTGGCAACTCGCTGATGGAGAGAAGGGACTGAGAATAAGGGGGCTGATGCTGTGACAGAGACTGAGCCCCTCTGTCCTCTCCAGGGACCACGTTTTGCTCTGGGCGGTGGCTCACTGACATACCTGCAGTATCTGCAGCTTTGTCGGAAGTACAGAAGCGGGAGCAATGCTCCCAGCAGACACATTAACAGCCATCGGGACATCTCTCATGAGGCAGGGGAACACAGCTGGTTAAACCCAACTGGGACTCCCCATCTGACTCCTGTTTCAGCTGGCTCTAGCAATCTCCATGAGCAAAGGGTGAGATTTCACTGTAGGCAACGGTCTGTGTTTTGAGTAGCTTCACTCTCAGCTTCATCCACGTGCCCTAAGATTATGTCAGACTGCCAGGAGCATGAGCAAGAAAAGGAACTGCCTTTAGGCATCAGAAAGGCCCTTTCCCCTTCCTACCAGACGCTGCAGCTCAGATTCACTCCAAAGTCCATCCTTCCTTTCCAGCTCTCCAGGGAAATCTCATCATAAGCAATTATTTAGCAGAGGTTTCCAGCAATGCTGAAACCAAGCGGTTCAGAAAATGTATCAACCTGTAAAAGGTTACCTGTGAAATGTAAAAGAAGACCACGGGCTTGGCAGCTGAGACAGCTGCGGGTACTGCAGCAAGGACCAAGCAAAGGTTGTGGAGCATCCTGCAGCACGGACACAGCAGGTATGTGATAGACCACACCATGTATCTGTGCTGCTGCGCAGGGGAGGACGCTACATTGCTGTTACTGTGTACACTTTGTACATTCACGTGTCTGTCCTGCAAGACAGCCTAAAGACTTCACAAGTCTTCCAAGCACAAAGCACTGCTAAAATTCAACCAGTTCTGGAACAGAGGGCAGAAAACAACCCACAAGAAGACAGCAGGAGGAAAACATTTGCACCGACGAGGAAGCCCAGCAGCCTCCCCAGCCATCCTACTGTAGGCAGCACAGGCGCGAAAGGCAATGCCGCGGGCACGGTCCTGCCGAGTTCACCACGGGGCTGGCTCTGCCTGTGGCACAGGCTGCCTGGGCACCAGCCTGCGGGCAGAGCCAGCGTCACGCCTGCAGGCTGGGCAAGGCTGACCCCCTGGGGCACCGGGACGCCCTCCAGCCCCAGTGAGTGGGGGGCTGGCTGCCCGCTCCCCGCTCAAACTGGGAAAAATGATCCCCGAAAACGTGAGCCATGCCCCACGCAGGGGTGTCAGGGTGAATGTCTGGAGCAGTTGCACCCGAAATGGAAACCTAATAACTGATATTGAATAAGGGGAAACAGGGGGGCAGAGGGAAGCAGAGCGAGAGGGAAGGGAAAAGATGAGACTAGAGGAGAGAGAGAAAGGAGGAAAACCAATTACTAGTGGAAGAGCTTCCACAAGGAGGGGAATCAGAAATTGGTGAAAGCCCCCAGCAGAACAATGCCACCTCCCAGCTCCTGCCTTCTTTACCAGGCGCCAAAGCAAGCAAAGCTCCTGAGGCACAGTGCCCCAGGCCTTGCCCTGGCAGCACCCGGGCAAGCGGCAGACCTCAAGCCTGCCCCCCTGCCCCGGGCTCCGGCAAGAGCGTGGCTGCCCCCTGAAAACCCCCTACGGGTGCCAGCAGGGCTGTGCCTGGGCGGGAGGCACCACGGGGGCTGTGCACGGGCACGGCTTGCCGCTGGCCCCCTGCGAGAATGCCGAGCCACCCGAGGCAGAGGGAGGTGCAGGCTCCACACTGCCACGACAGCCGCCGGGACGGCACACGTGCATCGCGAGCCGTGCCGCACACGTGGCAGTAAGGGCACGCTCCTCCACAGATGGAAGACGGATCCTTGCCAGGGACTCCACCAAGGCACCTGCACCCTGCCACAGCCAGCACAACCCATGCTGGAGGAGCTACATCTTCAGGAGACCTGTCCCACGCCAGCTCCCTACAGCATTGCCCACACAAGCCTCTCTGATATCCCTTTACCCTGTGCTCCCAAGCACCGTCTGCTCTCCAGGTCCCCCCCTCCACACCTGCCTCCAATGCAGGTCTTATTTCTTCCTAGTCCATGGAAATCGCAACAGAGGCAGTCGGTGACTGCCAGGAGCACCAGGTTGCACCTAGGTCTTTCACAGCTGGGTTTGACCCACGAAAGCAACATTACCACTAACTCGGCGGCTGCGTTGGGCCTGCTGGGAAGCCCAGGTCGGTCTCTGGCATTCCCTCAACACTAGTCTTCCCACTCAGTAGTGATGCTCGTGGGCAATTCAACCAGAAGACTGCTTGCTTTCCTGAAGGTACAGCAGCTTCTCTTCTGCTCCTGCGCTGCCGTCTCATTACTGAACCCTTTCTGCAGCCAAGGCAAGGATGGACAGGTTGTGAGCACGTGTACAAATCTCTTCAGTGAAGCCCTCTCGCCCCCATTCTCTGTCTGCAAACCAGAGTCCTTTGGAGGAGACCTTCCCTGGACAAAGATGATGAGTTTTTTCAGGCTCCTTCTCTGAGTTAAGGCTTGAGTTATGTGTTGTAGATCAAAAAGCCTTAAGACAAGTCTTCTGAAGCCTGGAACAATGTGTTCATCCATGGCAGCACCTCTTAACCAGTAAGGAAAACTCAAAAGCTCCAGATTTACTTCTAAACCAGCTTCCTTCTCCTCAAACTTTGTTGGGATGAGCACAGCCCATTCCAAGGGAACAGCCAACTACTCTGTGGTGTGATCTGAACTCTGCTCCAGAGGGCTCAACGCCAGCTCCGGCCACAGCCACAGCTCTGGTTCCACAGCTCGTGTCAGCCCCTGTGTCTCCAGAGCTTACAGACTCTTGGGGATGTCTGGAGCAAATAATCTGGATACTTGGGTATGTCCTCCAGGAAAGAAGAGAACTTCTGGAGCTTTGGAGGTCAGCAGGCTGGCAGGACAGAGTGTGTGCCAAGGCAGGAGCTGAGTCTAAGAACTGATGATGCTGGGAAGGGTCTGTCCATAGAGCAACCTTGACTTCCCAAGGGACAATTTCACATTTCCTCCCTGCCCCCCCCTGACGCATCTGCTCTAGGAACAGGAGCATTTGGGAAGGCCATTCTCACTGTGGCCTACACGTCACAAGAGAGAGCAAGCTGGTGGAAAGGAAAGAAACGATGGCATGGAGCAAAGACAGCCTTCTGCCCCTGCCAACAAGGCCCATAACCTCAGCAGAGCCCAGGGCAGGCAGGAGGCTTCTCCCTTTGGCATCCTTCAGTGTCCCTGCCATCTTTCTTTGCTCCTCAGGGAGACCCAGCTCACCTGAGAGGAAAGCAGGAGCCTCACAACAAGGCAGGGAGAATGAGTGAATCTGAGACGTTGAGACAACACACCGGGTTGCTTTGCCATCCAAAGCTGAAGAGACTCCTGGCACCTCCCAGCCCAGCATTTTGGTCCTCCAGCAGGAGTGAGGACTGAGGGATGGAGGGGAGGATGCAGACGTGTGTAGCTGATAACCCAACCTCAGCAGGTCTGAAGCCCACAGGCACCGAGGGACTTTCTGGCTGAGCGTGATGAGAAATCCAAGCTCTGCAGATGTGCTGTCCTCATGTTATCACCCTCTCAGGGCCACAGATTCCTCATGGTGACCACAGGCCAGGAGAGCACAAGTTCCCACAAATCAACTGCTGAGTCTCAGCCACTAACACCTGGAGAGGAATCACCAGTGAGGCCACCTTGATACCTGCACCCCAGCGCAGCCCTGGTACCCCAAGGGGCTCCAGAGGGTGGAGGGGAAGACTCCTTAAATCAAGAGATGTGTACACCTCACTTCTGCTCTTTCTGTCCACCAGCTCCTAAATACTGGCACATAGAGGGTCCCAGCGTGGACCAGGAGATGCTGCTGCAGAGCCCAAGCTTCACTGAAGGTGCCTGCATCCTTGTTGAAGCCCGGGGCTGTGCCCAAGCCCTCACTCATGCCCATACTGCCTCCTGCGTGCTCCAGCCAGCCCAGGTCCAGGCTCCAGCTGTGCTGGTAGGGCACAGCCTGCCCACGCTGGCAACTTCTGCCCTGATGAAGGGAGATGACAGGGAGCGAGAGTGGGACCAGCCTCACCCCTGCCCCTGCCTCGTCTGCTCCTGCTCCGCTGCCTTCCCTGGGGGCACTGAGGCAGGACGTGCACCCCAGCACCACTGGGCACCACACTGCGGCGTGGCTGGGTCCAACCACACCAGAACCGAGTCTCAAAGACCAGTTTTCTTCTGCTCAGTGGTATCTTCTCTTGGCTGTCCTGGGAAACAGCCACCATCACATGAGATAAACCCTGCATGCAAGCAGTGCCAAGAGCCCACATTCCTCACCCGGGGCACTGCGCGAGGACATCGAAGGCAGCATGACCCTGCTTCGCACAGGCATGAGTCCAACATTTCTGATGCCTCCAGAGATGCCCCATTTCAGGGTGCCTTGGCCCGGGGAACTGTAACTGTAGCCAAAGTGAAAGCTTTGTGCTTTACAAGGGATCGCTAGAGACAGCTTGCAGCTGCCCGCCTGCTTGCACCTGGAGCGGACACCCGCAGAGTGCCCGTGCCATAGGGTCAGCACTGCCTGGGGACCCCCAGCGCTGGCCTCCTCACCCACACAGCCAGCCCTGGGGGTGCACAGCAGGGCTCCACTGGAAGGTCTCTCCCAAGACCCTGTCTCACAGCCCAGAAGAAACAGTCAGGGGAGCAGATTTCACCAGCAGCCCTGTCCTGGCGAGGGATCCTGCCCATCGCTGGAGAGGGGACCCACCCGGCGGGGCAGCAAACGGCTCAAGCTCTGCTCAGAGGGCAGGAGCCATCTCAGCAGGACAGAGGGCCCCATGGGGGGGCAAACTGTGAGAGCGAGGGGTAGGGAGAGAAGGAGGATGGTGACAACCTCAGGAGAGGAGACAAGGCTTTTCTGCGTGAAAGACTCCATGCTTAGGGAAGCTCCATGCTCAGATGCAAAATCGTCTAGGGTGTCCTCTTCCATCGTCTGTGCCAGCACGGAAACCCCAGCACCCACAGGGAAAGAGAGAGAAAGAGAGAGACAGAGAGACACAGAAAGAGAAAGAGAGCACATGAGAAGGAATGAAGGAACAAATGGTGGGTAGGTGGGTGGATGGGTAGATGGGTGGATGGATGGATGGATGAACAGAGGTCACAGCTATGCCAGCTCTAGATGCTCCATTTACATCTCTGCACTTTATATATTTGCTTGTAAAAGAGAAGGGGGGTGCAGTCCCTCTTCCTCTTCCCAGCTCAGTGCTTTGATGAGGGGCTGGGAGCTCACCTCTGCCCGGGTCACCCTGCAACCCCGGGTCTCTGGTCAGTGCTGGGGACCAGCAGGCACATATGCACATCACGAATCCCCCGCAAAGAGCCCCTGGCCCAGCCACGCCGCAGAGCCCCGCACCCTCCTCCCAGCCCAGCCCCACATCCGCACTTGCTCTGCAAGCCTGTCCTGGGTGGGAACCAGGGCAAAGCGGGCCCCGCGTGTGGCGTCCGCCCTGCCTGGAGCAATGCCCACTGGCGCGGGCATAGGCCTGCCTCCAGAGAGCCCCCGGGGAAGAGAACACCGCGGAGGGGAGAGCAAGCGGGGAGGGTCCCTGGCAGGGAGAGGGCATCCAGGCTGGCAGCAGGGATGCCCTTGCCACACGCTGCCCATACCGAGCCAACCTGGAACCCAGCGCCACAGAGCACCCAGCTGCGCCGCATCCGCGCCCCTCACGCAGCGCCGCGGGCTCTGCATGTCCCGGCACCCCCAGTTCCAGCTCCCCAGGCGCCCTCCGTTCACACTCGCGGTCCCACCGCAAAGCCAGCAGGCAAAACGCCAGGAGGGGAGGATGTGTGTGCAGGATGCCAGCGCGGCACCACTCACCCCTCCGTCTACTCCCACCACCCAGGTCCCAGCTGGTGAGAGCACCATGGGGCACCTCCGCACAGGTGCCTGGTCCTGCTCTGCTGAGGACACCCCTCAGGCAAGAGCTGTGCCAGGCACTGCCATGCAGCAACCCTGCTGGTACGAGGGGTGAGGAAAGACCCATCTCATGGGCCAACAAAGCCACAGCCCAACTCTCAGGTACCCCCAAAACATAGCCCTCTGGAGAAGGATGAGAAGTTTGACCCCACGCAGTGCCTGGGCACACGGGGAGATCACTACCAGCAGTGTGAAAATGGTTAGCTCGTTACAAAACTCAGAGACAACAGCCTGGTCAAAGGCCCCCTCCCTCCACCCCGTGTCCCCACCACGTAATTTCCACCGTGCTCCCCCAGGGTAGCGCAGGAGGCGGAGACCCAGAGCCCAACAGCTGAGGAACACCTCCCCGCGAACAACCTGATCCCCTCTGTAAGAGAAGCAGCGGAACAAACCTCGCTGGCCTTTTCTGGGGTTCCCTTTGGTGTTTCATCCTCGTGCTTGGGTGAGGAAGAGGCTGGTGAGGAAGGCAGCCTCCTGTCCCGGTCCCTGTGAACCAGCTTGCTGTTGGGCTCCTTCAGGGTCCGTTTCAGCTCATTGATGCTGGCCTGATGCTTCAGCAAAACATCTTCTGGCTTGTCTAAAAACTTGAGGAAGGAGAGAGGAAGACAACCATGACTAAAGCACCAGCCAAGGCAAGAGACGAGCAGGGGCACGAGGAGGGTTTGCTTCACACTGGGCTTGAGTTTAGGGTCTCAAGAGCCAAATGGACAGCGTGTCAGAGCACCCTGGTCTGCAGCTCTCACTAAGACCGTTGCAGGGAGCAGCAAAAAGGCAGCACGTGGCCAAACACACGTGGCAGGCTTCCCTCCGTGAAGGGCACAGCATGCCCCTTTGGCATCTCCAGCACGGCCTGTTGAGGACAAGCTAAGCCACCTGAAGGAAGAGAGTGGGCTCTCCCTCGGGATCAGCAAGGGATTGGGCCCTATTGGAAACACCAGCAGCCTCCCCTGCTGCTCTCTCGTGCCAGGCACAAAGGGAGCCCAAGCGTCCGTCCCAGCAGGGCAGGAAACCGGCATTTCCAACGGAGCTCCTTCGAAGTGGGCTTCTGCCAAAGGGCAGGAGGTCATGGGCTGGTCAGAGATGTCCAGCATGGATCCAAGCCTGGATCACCATGGACCAGCCTGGGCCCAAGGGCAGCCTGGGGTGGGGTGGGGTCTGGCCTGCTGTGGAGAGAGGACGGCTCAGAGCGCTCAAGTGCAAGGTGGGGTTTGGCGTTAGAGCATCGTTTTGTGATGGTACAGGCACCAGGGTGGCTTGCCTCGTCCTGCCGCAGAGGTGGGCAAACTGGCTCAGAGCAAGAACCCTGGCTTCTGCTTCAAACTCAAACCTCTTTAGAGGTTCGAAAGGAGTCACCTAAAATATCTCCCCAGTATTTCTCCTCAGCAACAGCCCAGAGACCCAAGAGAGTCCCATGAAAAGCCCTACCAAATTTTCCAGATCCTGAAGGCTCAGCGCAACTCATGAAAAAACTCCCCCTGTGGATCCACATGTCTGAGCTGCTCAGAAGTGCTTCATGGTTTGCCCACCTCTGGGCTCGGGGTGCGCCGGGGGCCGGGGGAGCAGCACATGCACATGCAGCGGGGTAAGCAATGAGGCGGGCAGGGGAGGGACCGGGACCGGTGCCCACCGCCCCGCGGGGTCTGCCCTGCAGTGCCGAGCGGGACGGTGAGGGCTGTGTGGTGCCAGCGCGGCAAACCTCATCGCCTGGCCACGTTTGCCCCCATCGACAGCTCCAGCGAGGATCTACGTCCCACTGCGAGCAGAGGGGAAACCCCCAGGGAGCAGCCATGGATTTTAGGCTGGGATGAATCATTCCTGATGGGGGGCCACCGCAGAGATGGGACTTTGTGCAGGGGAGGGCACAGCCTCCGTCTTCTCTGCGACAGCCTGCTCTCAGGCCGGGCAGATGCAGGCAGCTGCCCTCTGGCACCGGGGGCGGGTGCCAGTGCCTGCCCCGACAGGCAGCTGAAGGCAGCTCCGAGACTCGTTTGCCCCCGGCGCGGCAGGATGGCAGCCGCGGCGCTGCGAGGAGCTCCAGCCCGGCTCTCCGCGGGGGGAGCCAGGAGAGCAGAGCCGCCGGGCAGGGCAGGGGACGGAGGCAGTTTGGGTCAGGCAAAAGCAGAGCACGGGTCAGGGCGCCAGCGGGAGCGATGGGACCAGCCTCCACAGGAGAGCTAGGGCCGCAGGGCTGGACGGAGAGGAGACACGAGGCGAGGACATGGCAGAGTCAGTAACACGAGCAGCAGCCAGGTCTTCCCAACGGGCCAAGGACTCAGTGCAGGGGCCTGGCCATTGCGCCTTGGGAGGGCTCTTGCTCACACGTACGATTAGGACTACCTTACTTAGTGGGATAGAAGATGCTGTCTGCGCGCTGGGGCAGATCCCCAGCTGTCTGCTCATCGGGCTTCTCTAGCATCCAACCCCCTGCCCCGGTGCATCTTGTATTCCAGTAAATAGGGTGACACACAGTGTTGCTTTGGAAAGGATGGACAATATGATGCACCAATGAGGACTAAGATACTCCAGAGAGAGAATACCTCCTGCTTGTGCCTGGGGGTTGTTTCGTGCTCCGGCTGGCAGCAAAGAGAGGGTTAAAAGTAACCAGCAGGGTCAGTCGAGGGAACTTGTCACAAACATCACAGTTAAGTTGACGGGCTGGTAGGGCACAGAAGGACCGGCCCCCCCCCCTCCCCTCACAGTGTGGGGCTGAAATGGGCTGGGGTGTCCCTGGGCCAGCCCAGGGGCCGGGGAAGGGAATGGGTGGGCTGTGCCCGGGCAGTGGCGGGCACAAGTGGGCACTGGTGTGCCTGGCCTGTCCCCAACCCCATCCCCATCCCTGTCCCGGAGCAGGGCAGCTCCCAGGTCCAGCCCTGCCTGGGGTCGAGCCTTGAGACCACCTGGAGGGCGCTGGGGAATCAGAGTCGAGCCCCTGTGACAGCCCCATTTCCACCGGTGAGGCCAAGAGCCATGTCCCAAGGGTCCCACCAGCCTGGGGTACAGCTGCCAGAGAAAGGGCTGCAGGGGACCGTGCCCCGAGGTGACCCTTCCTGCCTGCAGCCCAGCCCTGCTACCTGTGCCCGGTCCCCTGCCTGCCCTCTCCAGGGTGAGCCAGCCTACCCCTCCACCCTTCTGCCCGCCTCGTCTGTACCTTCAGCTCCTTGATTTTCGTTGGGGTTGTCACCTCCTCGTCCTCTGTCTCGGACCGTCTCCTGCTGCCAAACTCACCATCCTCATCCCGCTTCTCGCCCTCCGCCCCGGCATCATGGTTCTCACTGACGGAGGCTGGGCGCGAGAACTCTGCCCGTGGGGGAAAGCCTGGGTCACCCCAGCCCCACCACCCCCAACACCCACCCTAGACCCTATCCCCTGCCCCCCACCCTGCCAGCTCAGGCCTGGGGGCCGAGGAGTCCCGAATGCCCTGCAGCAGGGACGGCTGGTCCCAGGGGTCCCAGGGCACAGGGAGCCAGAGGGAGCCCCATCCCCAAGCTGCCCGACCCCAGCCCTGCCACGTCCCCCTGCTCATGCGCAGTCTGAGCCCTCACTTGGGGTGGGGACAGACCTTCTGCCATGGGGATGCAGCTGGGGACAGCCTCCAGAAGGAAGCCTGATGGCTGCTGTAACCCTGCCAAATGAGCCGAACAGCTCGCAGAGATGAGCCGAACAGCATCCCCTTGCTCCCGCCAGCGGACCAATCTCCCTCCCCCTCCCCAATTTGGGGCATACCTCCGTCAAGGCTGCGAGACATGGTGTACCGTTTGCTGGAGGAGCGCTCAAAGAAGGGAGCCGGGCGGTCGATGAGGGCGCTGGCCTGCCGTGTTTGCGCCTGCGTCCGCCCGCTGTAGCGAAACTTGGAGCCCATCACCAGGAAGCCCTTGGGGGGTGGCTCCGGGGACACCAGCCTAGGGGTGAGAGAGGTGGAGTGCTGTCAGCGAGCCCCAGCCGTACCCCCCGGCGCTGCCCCCCACATGTACCCACTGCGGCAGAGGCAGGAGCACGTCTGCCTCCGAGAAGGGAGGCCTGGAGAAGGTCTGGAGAAGGTCTCCTCACCTGAAGAAGGTGTGATGCTCTATGCAGACCTTCCAGAGACGCTTGGCAGAGCGGTGGTTGGGCAGCTTGAAGCCAATGGTGCTCTCAAACTGTTCGTACTTGGGGGAGACAGAGACATGCCATTACAGGCAGATCCTGCCCTAGAGGACACGATGGGATGGAACCTGCCTTGCCAAGGCCCTCACGTTCCCTTGGCAGGAGCCATGATCACACAAAAAAAAGTCTTCTTCAAAGCAGTGCTGGAAAGGTCCATGCCCAGCCCCATGGGTGGCAGGATCATGCCCCCACACTTTTGGCCTAAGCGCTTTCCTCAACTGTAAATGGCTTTTCAGTGCAAGATAAATTCCCATAAGAAACAAAAACCTTTTACAGCTCGTTTTGGCGAGAGGGCATCACTCTCCATTTTAGACGCATTGTCCTTGCCCTCCTGCCTGCTGTAAAACATGGGTGGAAATGCATTCTCCCATCAGTGCACATAAAAGTGAAAAGAGTGAAAATAAAGTCGGAAAATGAACGAAAAAGCCTCCTGATGTTTTTTTGTGAAGCATGGAAGACACATCAAAAATGGCCCTCAACACCCCCTTCCTGGACAACCTCCCTACACCAGTGGGGTCACGGCGTCTGGCTGGTGGGGAAAGGAGCCTGGGGTGTCCTCAGCTGGCTGAAGTCACTTTGACAGTGAGAAAATGAGAGCGCGAACAAGAAAGCACTTGCTGAAAGCCTCCATACGCCACAGGAGATGTGCTCTCTTGGCCAGCGTGGTCATTAACTTGGGACCCCTGGGGCAGAGGCTGGAGCCCCTGCCGTGCCCTGGGGCCACACTGGCACATGGCACCCACCTCACCCGGGCGGATCTTGATGTAGAAGTTGCTCCTCTTGTAGGAAATTTTGAGGATCTTGGGCCAGGCGAAGCGGTTGATCCTCAGCCGGTCCCTGTAGATGAGGAGGCCGTTGGCACAGACGCCCAGCATGATGTCGATGCCCTCTGAGTCCTGGAGGAGGCAAGAGGGACAAGGAGGGGACTGCTCAGCTGCCCAGTAAGAACCGGTCTGGCCAGCAGTGCCACGCTCCCTCCTGCTCAGTGCTCTGCTACGGGGGACCAGCTGACAGAGAGATCACGGAATCACAGACTGGTTGAGGTTGGATCTCTGGAGGTCCTCTGGTCCAACGCAGGGCCACCCAGAGCTGGCTGCCCAGGACCGTGCCCTTGTTGAACCTTCACTGTGGGAGGAAGGGGCTGGGCAGGGAGGGGTGTGCAGGCAGCAGGGCAGGATGGGGTGGCTCTGGCCATCGCCCTGGCAGCCCCACAGCCCCGTACCTTGGCGTGGTGCAGGTCCACCCCGTACATGGAGAGCTTCTTGGCGTTCTCCAGGAAGTGGATCTCCGCTTCCCCAGGGGTCATTCCCCTGCAGGGAGACAGAGAGGGGGACACATGGCCGGGCGCCCCACTGGGCGTGGGCCAGCTGTCTGGTGCCTTCCTCACCACCAGCCCGTCCTCCCCTGGGGCTCACCGGTAGGTCTTGTGCAACTCCATGATGCGCTCCTCCAGCTCCCGCGTCTGGTTGGGGGCAAAGCGGAGCTCGCCAACGTAGTTGCCCACGTGCTCCTCAGCATCATAGTCGCCCAGCTCGGCCTGCACAGCATAGGAGCCCAGCAGCGCATGCGTGACAAAGGAGCAGGGCAGGCGCCCCGTGATGATGTCTGCACGGAGCTGCAGGCACAGGTAGTATCTGCAGGAGGGGGCAGAGGGTGAGAGCAGGGCGGAGGCGCGTGCCCTCCGGAGCAGGCTGGGGGTCCCTGGGAAGCAGCAGAGTGCACCCCACCTCGCACTGCTCTCCGCAGGGACTGCCACCTCCCACAGCCACCTTCCTGGCCCCGCTCTGCATGATTTAGACACGCCACACGCAGCGGGAGGGCAGTGAGCCCCCAGACATCCCCTGGCTGCCCACGTCCTGCCTGAGCCCTGCCCCTCCACACGCTCCCAGTCGGTCCCCTGGGAGCTGCCCCGGCAGCTGTGCCCATGGAGGGGTGGTCCTCACCTTGTGATGTCCTCTGTGAGCTGGGCAGGGTCTGGAGGGTAAAACTTCACGGTGAAGGCAAAGTTCCAGGGCCCGCCTAGGGAGGGGAGAGAGCAGTAAGGGCAGCACCCACACTGGCTGCGCGCAGGCGTGCACGAGCATTCAGACATCCACTAAGGGTCCCACAACCCCCCCCCAAGCCCAGCACAGGACAGGGACAAGGGGGCTCCAGAAGCTGCCAGGAGAACACCCATCGGGACACCAGCATGACTTGGTTAATCGTCCCCAAACAGCTGGGGAGAGAAAAGCATCGCAACTTCAGGAGCCGTCAGCTCAGCGTGACTACCACTGTCACAGCAAAAGCCTCACGTGTCCCAGAAGGTGCCACCATGGGCAACAGCCCTTCTGCTGCCCCAGCAAGGCAACATCATGGGCAAAGGCGCCTCAGGACCTGTCCCAGCAAGCTCCACACTCTTCCCCCCATCCCTGTCCTCCCTGCTCAGGGCAGGTGGGGATGGTGCCCAGAGAGGGACCAGGTCTCAGCCAGCTCTCCACTGGCATAGACGGGGTCCTTTGCCCCCCCCCGCCTGTCATGAGTAAGAGGAGAGGTGGGTAACAGGCAGTCAGACGAGCAACAGCCTTCCTGTGCCCAGGCCAGCTACCAAAGGTCCCCTCCAGGGCAGGTGGGGAGGGGACCCGCCAGAGGACAGCACCAGCTGAGCCATCTGGGAGCCCCATGGGATGCCCCAGGGCTGGGGAGGATGGACCCTCCCCGGGCACTTACTGCGGATCTGCTTCTTGATCTCCTTGGAGGGGTCCAGCCAGTTCTGCAATGAGGAGACAGCAGGTCAGGGGGGCACCCCACCACAGAGGGGGCGGCTGCAGAGGGGACGCCCCCGTGCTCACCTTCTGGCTGTCCGAGTCACAGAAGGTGAGGCCAAAGTAGTCCTTCTCCAGGAGGTTGAGGTGCTCACACACCATGTCGAAGAGGACCTGGCCTCGGGCGTGCTTCTGTTGGAGACACGGAGAGGCTGATGGTGAGCTCCCTTGTGCTCCTGGAGACCCGGCAGGTGCAGGCAGCACCCACTGGGTGCAGGCAGGGAGCACTGGGCAGGGTCAGGGCAGCCCTGGCTCTCCAGGTGACCACCAAAAGGTGCTGGGCTGCCTTTGAGAGCAGCCCTCTCACCCGGCAGCACCGCTTTGGGGACACCCAGGTGGCCCTGGGGGGCTGTGGGGATGGGGCATGGTCGAGCCCAGCCAGTGCGGTGCAGGCAGCAGGTCCCACAGGCCAGGGTGACCCAGTGCCCACCCAGCTCATCCCCCATCACACCAGGAGACAGTGATGCCAAACCAAAGAGGGGTCCAGCCCGCCCAGGCACCTCTGCTCCAGACCAGCAAGCTGGGGCAAATGTGCCCCAGAGCTCACGGTGACCGGCGCCGCCTGTGGGACAAGCTCCTTCCCAACACCCTCCCCGCTGGTGGCGGTGGCGGCTGGGTCCCAAAGCATGGCATGACAAACAAGAGACATGAAGAGCCCAGGCCACGTGCAGAGATGGAGGGCACCCTCGTTACCTGGTCCTTTGAGGTCGCCTGAATTTCCCTTTGTTAGCGGTGGCAGCGAGGCCCAGGCTCCCTCATGGAGATGGAAGAGCAACCTCTCCCATTTGTGTTTCTTCCCTATTTACAGCCTTCCAGCCTGGCAGCTCCCATCTCCCCTCTCCAAGGCATCCATTTACCGGAGCACCTTCACCATGCTCCCCAGGGAGGGCGGCTCGCTGCCCATGTCTGCAGCCCTGGGGTCCTGCTGCCCTGCAAAGCTTTTCCAGCGGTTGCAGTCACCCTTCCTGGGTCTCCTCCCTCCTCCTGACCCGGGTTTTGAAGGCAGGGGCTCAGCCATGGCATGAGTTAGGGTGTCACACTGAACAGTTTGACTCCCCTTTTTGATTTTTACTGAATTAAGCCTTAATTAAGCATGCAGGCAAGACACAACTATTCCCATGGGGCCTGCAAGAAAGAAAGAAGAAATGCAGCACCAGCCGTTCTACTCTAAACCCTCTCCCCTATGCCCCAGGTGGCTCTTGTAGAGAGCAGCAGCTCTCTAAAAGTCGACCCCATCCTCTGCACCGCAACAGCAGAGAGCTCGTCCTTACCCACGCCTGGCGAGGGGCATTGCTCTGCTCATGAAGCCGCCAGCGAGCCCGCAACCCGGGTTTCTGCTTGCATGCTGGTTTTGCTTGACCAATGCTACGGGGAGAGCCAGGGAAGGATGACCCCACCGGGGCTCGCGCAAGCCGCTCCTGTGCCCCGTGAGCCCCCCGCAGTCCCTGGGGTGCTCTGCTCCTTTTCTTCTTCGGGAGGGCTTTCATCTTTGTGACAATCCATCTTTCCAGAGCTTTGTGACAAATTTTACCGCTAAAGCGACAGTCAGGGCTGCTGGAGCGTGGAGATCAAAGGCCCTTCTGCCTGTGCCACGGGCAGGGGGCCAGAGCCCCCCCACCGGCTGCCTCGGGGTGCTCACTCATCCCAGGCAGCCACAGCGAGCAAGCAGCCACGCTCCTTACATTCAGCAGTCCTGCGCAGCCGAGACCCGGGGGAGGCAGGACTTGCATACAGACGCAGGTCTGCTCTGCGCAGCCAGCTCCGAGCTGCTGCCAACAAAAACCCGTCTGCCCACTCGCCAGCAGCAAGTGCAAAGGTCTCCCTGGCAAAGGCTCCGGGATTTCTGCTCCTGAACAAACTCAGCTTTTGCATTTTTAAGCAAAGTTGCCAGCCCTTAAAAATGTCCCTCCCACCAGGATGATGCTGCAGGCCAGAGCAGCGCTGCCCTCCCCAGCCTGCAGGCAGGAGCCAGCAGCGAGCACTGGGGACAGAAAGAGGCACTCCGGGCAAGCACTTCTTCTCCCAGCTGCCTTTGCCCCTGTGGCAGGGCCACAGGACCCTTTCACAAAACCCAGCCTCAACTCCTGATTTAATCCTGGGTGTCCCCCAGCCTGTCCTAGAAGGGAGCGGTCCCAGCGCTGACAGCGGCTGAAGCAGCCCTGCAGCATCTCCCAATGCCAAGGCAGGCGCTGGCAGGCGCCGGTCCCCTCTGTCCCTCCCTGCAGCGACAGCCACTACCAGGGAAACGCGCTCCCCAGCGCACACCCGCATGCGCTCCTGCACGCCCACGCCACACGCTTGCGATGCTGCACAAATCGCGGGTGGCCCACACGCCCAGCCGGCCCGCCTGCCCGGGCACACCGCCCTGCCTGCGCACGCGAGGATGCAGCGACAAGGGCGCGCACGGGACACACCTCCCCGTGCGGTCCCTGGCCTGCCGGCTGTACGGGGAGGGACAGCAAGGGATGAGAAGATGAACACAGAGAGGATGGACGCAAACCCGCCTGGGGCAGCCGTGAGGGTCCCCGCGTGTCAGCCTCTTTGCACCAACACGTGCACAAACATCTTTCACCTTGGCACAGGGGACAGCCAACGCGCTGTGCTCTTGAGGTGCCGGCAGACAGGCTGGCGCATGGATGTGTCGTGCACATGTTGTCAGGCAGAGCTCTATCCCCCATCTATTAAGCTTCTGCTTTTTAGATGCTGTTTTCTATTGTGAGTAGCTGCAAAATTTGAATTCACTGGGCTGAAATTCCCTGCTAGGGTCTGTCTTTCCAGATTTTTTTTTCCTTATTTTGAAATTTCAACTTAAATGGCTATTTCTGTGGATGCTTTTCCCTAGGAGAGAGGTACTACAATGTTGTCCTTGGAAAAGCCCTGACATCAGGGACTCTCAGGGCTGGGCAGGGTCCCCGGGCTGAGACACGTCCCGTCCTTGGTGCCAGCGCAGCCCCCTGAAGCTGGGACTCACCTCCACCTCACATTCGTACTCAGAGGCATCGAGCAGGGTCACTCTGCAGAGGGCACTCTTCACTTTCTTGGTGGTTTTCTGGGGTGACTTCTGGGTCTTGCTGGGGGTTGTTTTGTCAGAGAGCCCATCTGTCTCGCTGTAGTCCTTCTCCTCCATCTCTGTGCCCTGGAGTGGGGAGATGCACAGGGTTACCTGGCACCCCTGCCAGGATGGATGGACGGACAGACAGATGGGGACAGCCTGTCAACAGCAGGCAGAAGAGGACAGCTGACAGGGGGGAGGCTGACGACCTCTTGGGAATCCACAGCCAAGCCCAGTTCCCCCACCCCACACCGTGGGCACAACCAGGGTCCCTGCAAATGGTCAGGTCAGCACGCGAAACCTCCCTGCCCAACTGCCTGGTGCAGCAGGCAGGGCCGGGGCAGCACCGTGCCTGCTGGCAGCTGCTCGGCTCCCCGAGCTCTGAGGCTGACGTCGGGGTACAGCCGCTGGTCCCAGCCCTGCCAGGGGCAGCTCAGTCCTGGGACACGGGGCTTCCTCCCCCCGCCATTTCCATCACGGTCAGCACTTCAGGCTACCGTGCTGCTCCTTCTGCCTGTCCTGCCCGCAAAGACCCACGCAGGCAGCTGGGAGGCAGCCGGCAGAGCCCATCCGCTGCCCTGGTTGTAGGAGGCTCCCCTCTGGGATGTTCCCCCGGGGCCGACAGCACAGGGGAGGTGCCCACCTCACCGGGCTCCCTGCAGCCCCCGCACTGCAGCAAGGACACGGCGATGGGCAGCAGAGAGCAGTGGCACAACCCCCTGCTCTGCTGAGCCGTCCTCTCTGCCTCATCTCACGGCACCCGGCCGTCACCCCCTCACCGGCTCCGTATTTCGGGCATCAGACTGTGCCCCAGGCTTCTCATTGGCCTCAGCGTCCCGGCCGGCGGGGTTGGCGGCTGCAGCGGTGGGGCCGTGCGCGGCCGCCTCCAGCTGCTGCTGCGGAGCCTCTTCCTGCGCGTTCTTCACCTCCGAACCGGGGCCCGTCTCCGTCGTCATGGCCGCTGGTCACCCTGCTCTGTCACCGCCACCTACAAGGAGAGACAGGCGGTGTCACCTGGGCGCACGGGGATGGAGGATGCCGGCCGGGCAGCCAGCAGCCCGGGACGGCCCGGCCGCATGGGACCTGCCTATCTCTGCTCCGCTGCCTGCACGCACAGATCCGCTGCCAGACACGCGGCTCCCTGCCCACGCCGGGAGGTGGCTGTGCAAAGGGCTGCGGCAGCAGCACAGGATGTCAGGATTTCAGACTCAGTTGAGCTGGAGGAGAAGAGCCAGCGGTGTGGGGAGGGACCCACCGCAGTGAGGGCGTGGGGCTCACACCCCATCCCTGCACTCACAGCAGGAAGCGGGGCTGGCCATAACCCCCTGCTCCCCCCAGCCCCAGGGCCTTCGGTACCTTCACTAGTATTTTTTATGAGTGGCAAGGTTTATTCTGGGAGAAAAAACCAGGCTGTGAGTCAGGTTAAAGGCTGCACTGACACAGGAAATTGCAACCATGGACAACTCCACATATTGCATCCGGGATGGCTGGTTTTTTCCCCTCTGGACTTCCCAGCAGCAGCAGCACGCTGGGTTCCCACGGCCGGCGTGGCCGGACCCTGCACAGCGGCGGGACAAAACCTGCCTCCAGCTCCAGCTGCCTGTCCCATGCAAGATGCAAAAACAAACCCGGGGCCAGAACAGGGGAGGGGAAGGCACTTTCCGCGCTGGGGTGCTCAGTAACATGTTTTTGCAACCTTTATGTTTTTGAAACCTTTATGCAAATGCAGTGTGGGGCTGGTGAGGGCTCCTGGGACAGTCCACACACGCACAGGTCATTGAGCACCCTTTGTGACCGTCACCCATCCGCCACTCGGGCTGCTCAGGCCCCACCAGCTCCCCATCGCTGGGCTCCCGGGGCCGTGTCCGCCGCGCAGGACCAGCTGGGATCGCTGCCATCAGAGGGCCTGAGGGCTGTGGCTGCGGCTGGACGAGCTGGCTCGGTCGGCAGCATCTGCCCACGGTCGCATCACCTACCTTGCCCACAGAGCAGCCACACGAGCAGCTCCGAGTAATGCCTGCAACACCAGAAAAACTGCACTTTTTTAGAGTGTGGAAGCCTATATGGGATATTTCTGATCCCCGTTTCTGGAAGGACAGCCCATGTGGCATGGGCAGGGAGCCGGCTTCTCCCTGAGCTGCCAAACCCCAGGCTTTGCACCAGCTCCAGCAGCACTAACACAGGGATGAGGTCCCAGTGCAGCTCCAGGCCACGGACCTGGCCACCCTGGGGCTGGAGGAGTTGCTTGGTGACAGGACAACCCACCACCATCACCTCCTGTAAGTCCCAACGACCTAAACTCTGTTCTAGGAGGTATGGGAGAGCAAAAGCCCAGTCAGGACCACCCGTGCAGGCAGGGAAAGACCACTTTTAGACTCGCAGAATGGTTTGGGTCGGAAGGGACTTTCAAAGACCCCTGCTGTGGGCAGGGACGTCTTTCACTAGACCAGGTTGCTCAAAGCCCTGTCCAACCTGGCCTTGAACACCTCCAGGGATGGGGCAGCCACAGTGTCTCTGGGTAACCTGGTCCACTGTCTCACCCCCCTTATCATAAAACATTTCTTCCTTATGTGCAGTCTAACCCTGCCTTCTTTCAGTTAAAACTGTTGCCCCTTGTCTTGTCACTGCAGGCCCTGGTAAAAAGTCTTTCTCTGTCTTTCCTATAAACACCTTCTAAGTACTGAAAGGCTGCAATAAGGTCTCCCTGAGGCCTTCTCTTCTCCATCCTGAACAACCCCAACTGTCGTGGTTTAACCCCAGCCGGCAACTCAGCCCCACGCAGCCGCTCACTCACTCCCCCCGGTGGGATGGGGGAGAGAGTCAGAAGGGTAAAAGTGAGAAAACTCCTGGGCTGAGATCAAGACAGTTTAATAGGGAAAGCAAAAGCCGCACGCACAAGCAAAGCAAAACAAGGAATTCATTCCCTGCTTCCCATCGCAGGCAGGTGTGCAGCCATCCCCAGGACAGCAGGGCTCTGTCACACGGAACGGTGACTTGGGAAGACAAACGCCGTCACTCCCAACGTGCCCCCCCTTCCTTCTTCTTCCACCAGCTTTACATGCTGAGCATGACGCCATATGGTGTGGGACATCCCTTGGGTCAGTCGGGGTCAGCTGTCCCGGCTGTGTCCCCCCCAGCTCCTCGTGCCCCCCAGCTCCTCGTTGGTGGGGTGGGGTGAGGAGCAGAAAAGGCCTTGGCTCTCAGTGCTGAGTAAGCCCTGCACAGCAATAACGAAAACATCCCTGTGTTATCAACAGTTTCCAACACAAATCCAAACCACAGCCCCGCAGTAGCTCCTGTGAAGAAAATTAACTCCATCCCAGCCACAACCAGCACATCAACTCTCTCAGCCTGTCTCCATAGCAGAGGTGCTCCAGCCCTCTGACCATTTCTGTGGCTCCTCTGGACTCGATCCAGCAGGTCCATGTCTGTCTTGAACTGGGGACCCCCGAGCTGGACGCAGCACTCCAGGTGGGGCCTCATGAGGCTGGAGCAGGGGGGGGAATCCCCTCCCTCGCCCTGCTGCCCACGCTGCCTGTGATTCTGCCCAGGATACACTTGGCTTTCTGGGCTGCAACCGCACATTGCTGGCTCATGTCCAATTTGTCACCCACCAGTGCCCCCAAGTCCTTCTCCGCAGGGCTGCTCTCAACCCATCCACCCCCAGTCTGTGCTGGCACTGGGGGCTGCCCCGGCCCAGGTGCAGGACCTTGCACTTGGCCTGGTTGAACTTCATGAGGTGCGCACGGGCCCACTCCTCCAGCCTGCCCAGGTCCCTCTGGATGGCATCCGTCCCTCTGGCGAACAGCCGCACCACCCAGCTTGGTGTCACCCGCAAACTTGCTGACTTTCTTTTACAAAGAAAACATCTCTCACACCACAGCTCATGTCCCACCTCTCAGGTGTCCTCAGCACAACAAGGAGATGTGAAACCTTACCCAGAAAAACTGCTAAAACTGGCTCCCGGGGCTGGGAGGGGACAGACAGGAGACAAGGGACGGGACGGGCAGAGAAGACAGGGCGAGTCAGCCTGCACCTCCCGCAGCCGGCTCAGCCTGCCAGGGAGCAGCCCTCTCCCGCGGCCGCGCTGCCTGTGCAAGCGCTGGGCGGTCAGGGCAGAGGGACTTGCTTCACGCCCAGAGAGCCAGGATTCCACCCCCCTGCCCCAGGGCCACGCTCTCCTGGCCAGAACAGGCAGGACAACCTGCCACTGCCCCCTGAGAAGCATCAGCTCAGCTTCTCCTAACAGACCTCAGTGCTCAGCCGAGGGCACGAGAAGACTTCAAAGGTCACCAGTGGTTTATTTTTTCCACAGAGGAGACAGGGCTGCTGTTTTTCCACTACAAATTTAAGCAGTTGCACACTCCCAGCTCCAATCCCTGCGTGGACCATTCCCAACCACGTCCGTTTGGATCTCAGCGTGTGAATTTTTTAATTGACGCAAAATCTCTAAAATGACAACGATCACTTTGGGCCAAAAACACGCTGAGTTTTTAACTTGAGGTTTCTAAACTTTCTTCCAAACTATTTTTTCCCTGCACTGACTGGGAAGCACTGATCCCTGAGGAAATGATGGGGGCTGGTTAAGGGTGACAGGCTGGGAATTCATCCCACCTCTCCCAGCCAGCCCTACTGTTGCATATTAAGCTCCAGTTCAAACTTGCTGACGATGGGCAAGGAGCCTGATCCAGGGACCCTAACTTACAGCTGAGGCAGGAGTGCCGGTGTGGCGGAGCCCCAGCAAAGGGCTCTGGCAAGCCCCCAGGGACCATCTCCCTGCTCCCATCCTGGCCTGGCTTCTCCTGCCACCCTGCTTTGGGACCCCGGCCACTGCCCCCTTTCCCCAGCGCCAGCGTGGCTCAGCCCTGCCGCACGCGCTCCCTCCCGCCCCGCCTGCTGCGGGTGCAGCGGGCTCCCCGGCACCACCCGTCCCCGCGCCTCGGCAGGGAGATGGGGCTCAGCATGAGCGCAGAGGAAACCCGAGCACCGATGGGCCCCGTCCCAGCAAGGGCCCGCTGAGCCCATCCCTGTGGCATTGCTCCTGCCCCAGCATCGTGGAACACGAAGGAGGGAGGGACGAGCCCCTCCATGCTCCCAGGGCAGGACGGGCTCGGGGAGGAGCAGGAAGCCCCTCGGTTTCTTGGCTTGCAGCCATGCTGGGAAGGCTCCAGTCCCCTGCACAGGGCTGCAAACTCATTGCCGGGGTCAAAGGGTCTGGGAGATGCCCCAAGGGAGATGGGGATGGCAGGGAAGCCAGCGACCCCGGGGCCCAGCACCGCTGCAGCTGAGCCCTGCAGATGTGCACGGTCCCGGCACAGGCAGTGCAGGCGGGAGGGGGCCGCGCTGGCACCTCCGTGCTCCCAGGCACAGCCACAGAGGCCGCATTCAGGAGCCGGTGGGGCGTTGGTGCCATGTCCCTGTGGGCAGTGCTGCTGCCAGGGGTTCTCTGCCCACGATGGAGCTGAGCGGAGAGGCGGGGAGCAGTGCGGGCAGCGGGGATGGGGGGCTCAGGGCTGGCTGGGCACCGAGGGTCAGCCTCAGCCTGGCAGCACTAAGCCCCTGGGGATGGCGGCACCCAGCCCCCAGGGCTCGGGCCAGCAGTGGGGTGCTGCCCCCCTCCACCGCAGCCTGGCCACGGGCACCTGGGGCTGCTGCAGGCCCAGCCGTGGGAGGCCACTGAGGCCGGCATGACCGCCAGCACCCCGACTGTTCCCTCCGCCAGGCTGGGGGTGCTCAGCACCCTGGGGGCACCTGCAGGACTCCCCAGGGCCCTGCGCAGCACTCGCGGTGAGGAGGCTGGTGTGACCTGTCCCAGCCCCTTCTCCCCACCAGGGAGGCAGATTGTTTTCCTGTGGATTTTCCTACAGCACTCAAGAGCGTCAAAAGCAGAAGATATTTATTATGGGAGCATCTCTGTGCCTTAAGCAGGAACTACCCCCGATTTAAAGGCGGAAAGCACACTTTCAGACAGCGAGAAGCCAGTTGTGCGGAGCACTTGCCATCACACAGCACTTTCCAGATGCAAAACTCAGGTCCTGCTGCCCCACCTCACAGGACAGCCCCCCCAGGAGACCCCAATGGGTCCCAGCATGCTGCCAAAGGGACAATTTAACTGACATATTTGCCATCACAAACCTTTAGAAGAGGTTTAGACCACAACTGCAGCGAGCTTGATTGAGACCAGTGGAAATGCTGTCCCAAATAATTCAATTTGTTTCTAAATATTACCCACAGCTGAGCAGGACCCAGTTCTGCAGGGCAGGCAGCCCACCCGGGCTGTCCCAGCCCTTCCCAGCACCTAGCCTTGCTCATGCGTGTTCCCTCAGGAGCGAAGCCAGGGCCAGAGCCGCTCCGGCGCTGAGGCCGGCAGCTGCCCGGGCAGCAGCTGGCAGAGGCCGGAGGCAGCGGGCGCCGTCTCCCCAGACCCTTTCTCTGTGCAGGGCGCTGGCAGACAGACTCCTCCGGACCCGTGATCCCTGGTGCCACGTGCCAAGCACAACCCCAGTTTTCAGCAAGGGCTGGCTCGCTTCTGCTGCAGCTGGACCCAAAATGGGCTGGGGGATATTCTCCTCAGGGCAAACATCAGGTGGAATGGCTGGAGCCGGCGGGAGCTCCAGGCTACCAAAACAGGCACGTGGGAAAGACTGCAAAGAAAGCCTTAGCAGGATCAGAGGTAGACCTGCTTGTCATGCCTATAATCTCCTCCCATCATTGCCCTGCCTGCTCCTCCTTCCTTTGGTGTTTTCCTCTTCCCCTCCTTCAAGCTGGAGTGTAGATTCACAGCTTTCCCAGATGCTCTGCCCCCACACTTCCCCAGCATATCCCGGCTCCAGCCTCCACAGCGCTCCCCTCCCAGAGCCTTTCCTTCCCCGCCACCTCCAAACGGGGTTTTGCCCAAGCCTGCCTTCCCCTTCCCCCTGCCCTTCCCCTCCCGGCTGCTGGGCTGGTTCTCAAGGCTGAGCATCCCCCTTTGCTCCTGGGCTCTGCTTTCCCCTCCCTCTCTCCCTGCTGAGGGTGCTGCCCATCCACGATGCTTTACTTCTGCAGAGTGCCCGAACAGCTCTCCCCGGGCTTCAGCACAACTGGGGTGCACAGAGCTGGGTAACAACCAAGGCCCCGTGGGGCTGATCCTGGCAGCAAAGCCCACCTGGCAGCAAACCCCAGTTGCGCTGGAGGACAGACGGCTGCTGTGAGACAGATGGCTGCCGCAGAGACAGCCAGAGATGGGGAGCAAGCTGGGCACAGGGAGCACTGTGCGGAGGTGGCAGTGGCTGCATGACACCAGGCAGGGGGTCTGGGTACTTCCCAGCCCCCAAGAATAACGGAGGAGCTCACCAGGGCTGCGGCACCCAGCACTCCTGCCCTGGGGCAGAGGCTGAGCTGGCAGGGGACGGGCAGGATGAGAGCACAGGCAGCATAGGCAGTGCCTTGCAGCCATCCTGGAAACCTGAGAGGAGCCCCGGCAGGGAGTCCCGAGTGTCCTCCAGGGACACATAAAAAGCAAACAAGCAAAGTGTTCCCCTGAGCCCCGCTGTCACCCAGCCCTCACCCCCTGGCACTGGCGGACGTGCAAATCCCCAAACCGCTCTGCAGTGCAGCGGGCAGCCCGGAGAGCTCTCCTGTGCTGCTCTGCAGCAAGGCCAAAAAATCCTATGAGCTGCCCTGTCTATGGTGAAGCGGGGGGGGGGGGGGAGTGTCAGAAATGCAGCGTGTCCCCAGCTCCTGGAGACTGCACACTGCTCCTCTTCATGCAGGACTGGCAGGGGCAGAGATCTGCAGTGCCCCAAACCTTTCCCCAGCTGGAAAAGCACCCCATCCCCCCACCCAGGCTCCAGGACCCACATCCCACCTAGGCTGGTGCTCCCCGCGCTAGGCACCCACTGCCAGCTACAGACCAGAGCATCCCACGGGCAGCTAGCAGCGCCGCAGAGCATCCCGCATAGTCGTCTTCTCCGCGGCGGGACCAGCCCTACCTTGGTGCCAGCTCCCCATGCCTCCAGCACAGCTCGTCACTGCCAGGCTGCCGCCACGTCCGAGGCAGCGCTTTCTGCAGAGCTGCCTCTTCCCCAACCCCAACACCCCCGCGCAGTGATTGATGTGTACCGCAGCCGCAGCCGAGCTGGGAACTGGGCTGCCTTCCCATCCCACCACCGGGCTCCCCCTCGCCAGGAGCTCTGTGCCCGCACCGCAGCCCCTCGGCGTGGCGGGAGGATCCCACGTGGATGCTGGTGCCAGCCCCATCCGCCTCCTTTGCCTGCAAACACCTGACTCATCCCGGGGCAGGCACTGGAGAGCCAGTGCAGGCTGCGATCCTGCCAGGATCCTTCCCCGTGCATGCACTGGCAAGGAAGGAGAACTCGGCTCCTGCACCGGCTGCTCAGCAAGGAGCTGGACCCACTATACATCTTCATCCTGAGTTAATCCAGTACTTTGCTGCATCACCCTCTCCCATCTCTGACACGGGTCCTAGGGCAGCAAACACTGTGCCTCCTCCAAAACACGTACCCAAGCACCCCACTTGCACTAGTCAGCTTGGAGATGTACCAGCAGCGAGAGCTGAACAGAAACTCATCACCCCTGTCCACAGCGAAGTGCAGAGCAGACACCCAGCCCACCCCTGCCTACAGGGCACATGGCTCCTTGTCCCCCCCTTGTCCCCTGGGAGGGACAACACCACAGAGCAAACACTGCGTCTCGGTACTGCACCACAGAGGTACCTCGTAACCTGTAATGAAACAGCAGCGGGACAGCTCCTGCCTTCAGTGAGCGGTGGGAGACCCCAGAGCACAGGCAGGGGCACAGGCAGGGGCACAGGCAGCGCAGTTGCAGAACGGCAGTGGGTGCTGCCCAGAACCCCGCACCCAGGCAGCCCAGGGGCAGGCAGGCAGGGCTGGCTGTGGCTGGGCAGGCTGTGGGGCAGGCAGGCAGCCTGCAGGCAGGGGCTAGGCAATATTTACCAGGTGCAGGCAGCCTGCTGGAAGGAGCAGTGCTCAGGTAGCACCCACCAGTTTGGACACGTGCTGATGAAACTCCAGAGCACGCCAAGCCATCAGGAGCCCCAGGGGAAGAAGCACAAGCCAGGCAAAGTCTGGCAACTTGCTGGCAGAGTCCCGGCAGGCTCTTGCTATTGGGGCGCAGGCACCCACCCATGTGGTTCGGCCACACAGAGCCTGACCGCACTGGCTGCAGAGGCAGAAAACCCTGCTCAGTCCCAACTGCCCAGTTGCTCACCAGTATGAGTTCTCCAAATGGTACCCGTGGGTTGGGATGCTCACGGGCCATCCCCCCCACCCATGAACATCAGCCCTGGGGGAACCGGCAGGGCAGGGACCAGGTCGCAGCCCTGACACCCGTCCCCATGAGCCCCCTGCGGTGCCAGGCACCACTCAGCCAGGCTGGCACGTGCCATGCTCGGCCTTGCACAGGGACTCCTGAGCTGGTGGAGCGGGACAGCCCGGGGGGGGAGATCTCACTCGAGCGAAATGCAGAAGCCTGCAGCGAGGGAGGACCAGTCATCCCACACTTCCCAGCAAGCCCCTGTCTTCCGAAATCCTTGCCCGGTCTGTTTGCACGCTAACCTGACACCCCAACCTCGGCAGCGGAATCCCCACGAGTTTAGCCGGGCCGTGGATGAGTCGGGCTCACAGCCTCCCTGCGTCCCGGCGGGGCAGCGGTGCAGGCACGGGCCCCCGCAGCGCCCACGGGAGCAGCACTCAGGCAGCCCCACGCACAAGGGGGTCTCGGCCTGTAAAACCTTGTCCGGAGCTGCCGCATGAACAAGGAGGAGGAGACCCAGAAAGCAGAGGGAAGTCAGCCCAGAGCCGAGAGAGGAGATGAAAGACAGACAGGAAAAGGAGAGGGAAAGGGAGAGACGACGGCAGACAAAGACCCCGAGACCCGAGCCATGCCTCAGATTGGACCGGACACATGATAGGAAAGACCTAATTTGTTGTGTGGTGCACAAACCCCCCAGCTCAGCCAAACTCCTCGGCCCTGGGGAGCGCTGCCCGAAGCAGGAGGGAGGCCGCAGGAGCTGCCGCTGTCCTGCATCTGCTTGCCCCAGGGGAGCGAGCAAGCCAGCCTGGGGAGGGGGCAGGTAATGGCCATGGGACGTGCCCCCTCCCTGATCAGCACTGAACCCCATGAAACATCCCTGTGCGGGCTCCATAAGGTAGCCTAGGGAAAACAAGAGCAGAAAAGAGCTTCCCTCCATCCCTGGCAAGAAGCAATGATGCACCCAGCCAGAGGCACTCGGGCCCTAGGGTGCCAGGCTGGAAGGGACCCCACTGCGCCCACTACCCACTAACAGGGATGGAGGTGCCTGTGGAAACGCCCTTCTCCCCAGTTCCAAAATCTGTCACTGCTGAGACCCATGGGGTGCACAAGGCATTGGGAAGACCTGAACAGCAACGGGTTTCAAACAGGGTCCTGCTGGCACGTTTGTCCCTGTGGCATCAGCACCTGCACTGCACCCCATCGAGGACCCCACTGCGCTCTGCTGAACCCCTCGCATGCTGCCCACGCTAGAGGCCACCACGCTGTGCTCGAGGACTGAATCACAGATTGGAGGCACCTCTGGAGGTCACCTTGTCCAGCCCCCTGCTCCATCAGGGCCACCCAGAGCCAGCTGCCCAGGACCGTGTCCAGGCGGCTGTTGAGTATCTCCACGGGTGGAGACTCCACCACCTCCCCGGGCAACCTGTGCCAGTGCTCAGTCACCCTCACAGTGGAAAAGTGTTTCCTGATGTTCGGAGGAACCCTCCTGTGTGTCAGTTTGTGCCTGTGGCCTCTGGTCCTGTCCCTGGGCACCACTGAGAAGGGCCTGGCTCCGTCCTCTTGGCAGGGAGCCCCGGCAGCGGCCGAGGATGGCACATGCTGCTGGGAGCAGGGGGAAGCTGCCCCATGGATGAGCTCCCCTGCTTTTCACTCTAAGGAGAGGCAAATTATCCCTGCAGGGTGGCACAGGCCAACTTGCGTAGCACATTTTTACCTTTAAAAGGGAGGGGATTGCAGAGTCCTGGCAGAGCTCAAGAGACTTCCATGTGCGTTTCAGCACAGGGTTCGGCCCACAGAAGAGCACCCCAACTGCCGCAGTGCCACTGGGCTCAGCGAGGACCCAGCTAATGCCCAAGTCGTCCCATGGAGATGTGACTTATGGGCTGGGCCTGATCCCGCACCTCCTCACCCACCAAAAATCCACACCAAGATCCCTCCCGGGGGAAGGAGCAGCTTGGGGGCCCACCCACCCCAGAGGTGCCCCCCCAGCGAGCACTGAGCCATGCCACTGAGCCAAGCTCCTGCCAACGCAGTGGTTGCTGGTGAGCCCCTCCTTGCTCCCACCACCCCTGCTGACCCTGCGACACAGTTCCCTCAGGTCCTTGCGATCCCACCCGGCACAAGAGGCGACCGTTTGCATCCCCCGCTGCCGTCTGAAGCGCAATTTGGTGACTCGGGCACTGAAGCGGAGCCTGCTCCCTCTGACCATGGCGGGACACAGCTCAACTCTTAGAATAGGTCAGGGCTAAGGTAGGCTGAGGTTTTAGTTCAGCATCACAGTAAGTCCTTAGATCCCAGTAGAGAATGTTGTGAAGGCAGAGGGGCACCGGTCTTATCCCCCCCCAGCCTAGCAAAGCTGGCTGCCAACCATTGTTTTGGAGGCATTTGCAAACCCAGAAGACAGGCAGGTGGCTGCTGCACGGAGCAGTTCTATCTACAAGCTGATTCAAGGTTTCCTTCAATCCCAGATAGAGCCTCTGATTTCAAGCAGCAAAATGTTTCTGATTAATTTGGGAGAAATTAAAGGGGGGGGGGGGGGGGGGGGGAGGCCAGCTGGCAAAGCCTATCCCTGCCCTTGAAATGCTGGAAAATCCATTGAAAATCTTCATCCAAACTTGCATTTTTAAAAAAAGGACCTTTTGGTGGCCACCGTGCACCAGGCACATCCCTCACGTAAGGAAGGCTCGCAGAGGACAACCCTCCCCCTGTTCCAGCGTACACGCGCCTGCCTGCAGGGATGGAGGGCAGCACTGGGGCCACAGTACCACCAACCTGCCTGGGAAGGGGCTGCCCCAACGCCTCGCAGCCCCAGAGCTGAAGAAGGGCCGGCACAGCTCGGGGCCAGCGCGAAGGGCTGTGCAGAGCAGCGGGAGCATGGTGCTGGGCCCCGGGCCGCACCAAACCCCCGCTCGTGGCTGGCTCTCCGCACCGCGGGGGCACAACGGCTTTCCCTGGCTTGGAAAGGGGACTGCGGGGCCAAGGGGCTGCAGGGATCAGGACACCTGCCAAGCGCTTCCGCAGCGCCAGCCCTTTACCTCTTGCTGGAGTGAAAGCAGCTGCTTCCCAGTGCCCTGCCACGGGCTCTGACCCCGCACACCGGGAGCGGGGCAACGTGGCACCCATCGCACCAGGCAGCTCAGGCAAGGAGGGGAGGGCGGCAGAGCTGTGCCACCGCCTCGCTGCGGGGCGTCCTGCACGCGCTGCCAGCACCCTCCGCAGGCTGGGAGCTCGCCCGGCTCCCGGCAGGGGAAACTGAGGCACGTGGGGCTTGGTCACAGAGCAGCCTCGGCGATGCTCTCTCCCTGCCTCCCACCCTGGTGGGAGATGTAAGCATTTGGGACAGGCCTCATCCTGCAACCATTCCCCTGCCCAGAGCCTGCACTCAGCTGCCGACTGAGGCCTGCCACCCCCCGGGAGGAGCAAGGAGGGGTAGGCATAGGAGAAAGTACGACATCAATCCTCAGAGTGCTTTAAATCCAAGCAGGGGCTAATCGTTACTTGTAACCTCCCGCCATCGGGGCACCGCAGGCACCCCGCAGCTGGTCACCCTGTGCAGGGACACCGTGCCCATGCCTGCCCCTGCTGCCCTCCACAGCCCGAGCAGGAGGGAGGGTTTGGGGCCCAGGGGCTGCAGCACGACATGCCTGGCCCATGCCCGAAATGGTCTTTTCCCGAAACACCCCACTTGAACCACCTGTCCCTGTCACCGTCTGTTCAGCTGTCCTTGTGTTAGCAAAAAAAGTTGGGCATCTGCCTCGGAGGTCCGCACAGGCTGAAGCAAGTGCTGGAGGGGTTGTTATTAGAATATTGGTGGGGTTTAACCCAATTCCCCTACTTTCAGGATGCCTGGCTCATGCTTTCTGAATGCCTAAAGACAGCAGCGCAGGCTTCACTCTGGTTTCTCCCCATTCAACCCGCCCCCAACCACAAGGGACGTATGTCCGGGAGAGGGGAGCAACAGCACCCCCGTGGCTGCGCAGCCGTGAACCACATCCCCACTGGTGACAACAGACTGAAGCAGGATCAGGACCCTAAGAAACCCCCGGGTGTCACCAAATCAGACTAAATAACAAGAGCACGTGCAGCACGGCCCCACTGCCCATCTTGGGCTTCAACATCCCGCTAACGAGCTGGGGTGGGGGCACCCACCCACCGGCCGAGGCCGGCCCCGCTGAGGCAGCGCAAGCAGCCGGGGCAGGAGCAAACCAGGGAGCAGCCCGTCCGCTGGTGAAGACCCGCGGCTCCAACGAGGAGCGGGAGGGCAGAAGAGAAGGAACCCTCTCCTACACACAGAAATATCCCCCCTCGTCCCCACGATGCAGCCGCTTCCCGGGCTGCTGCAGAGGACACGCACCCTCTGCGGGCGCCCAGGCACAGGAGAAAAGAGCTTTTTAGCTTTTTCCAAGGCAAGGACAGCTCTGAGGCCTCGGAGATGTTCAAGCCTTGCAGGCAATTATCAAAGATAAGAGACAAATGTTTTAAAGGCCAGAAGGGACGGAAGAGGGATAACAGAGGGTGGGGAGAAGAAAAAGCAAGTCAGCTCGGAGCTGCAGGGGAGGGGGGAGCAGCACACGGGCTTCCTCCATCGGCTCTGACCTCCCACACAGAGGACACCATGGGACACTGTGGGACACAGCGGGGACTCGGGCCATGTGGGCAGATCTGGGGCTACTGCGGAGAAAAAAAAATGGTGCCAAGGAGAAGCTACCTCGGTCCTGCCCCAGGACTGCAACTGCACTGCGGGGTGCACCCCAGCCCAGCCCCCCCACTAGTGCTGCCCACACCGGGGTCCTGCCGCCTCCCGCCACCCCAGAGGGCGGGACCCGCTGTGCCGTGCCCCTGGGTCCCCCGGGACAGTGCGGTGCCCCACTTGTCAGGGAAGCCCCCAGGGGCCTCCCACACCGGCCAGGCTCGCTCCTGCCTCTCTTCACATTTTCCAGTTTGTCTGGGACAGTGCCCCACTGCCCGGGGTCTCCAAAGACCCACTGGGCACCCCCAGACCTGACGCAAAGCTCACCAGGAGATGTGCTGGCTGGACCCAGGACTCTGGCAGGCACCCAGTGGGGGGAGCACCCGCTTCACCGGACTGGGGCTCGGTTGAGTAGGGCAAGCCTCAAGGGCAAGGAGGAAAGGGGCCCCCAGGCCTCCCCACCCGCCACGAGGAGACGGGGAGGGGACAGACCATGCCACCAAGCCTGGAGGAGCAGGAGCGGAGCTGCCCCAGCCCCTGCGCTGCTCCATGCCCACCTCCATGAGCCCCACGTGCTCTCAGCCCCCCTTTCCTCTCCCCTCGGCTCCCCACCAGGTCACATCCCCCAGGAGCTGGGACGCCGTCTCCCCGCAGCCCTGCCTCAGCTTCACTGCGGCACAACGCGAGGAGTGCCCGCACGCCAGGCAACCAGTTCTCAGGAACAGATTTACTCCAATTCCCTCCTGCTTAATACCCTTTATCTGTCCCCTGTTTGTTTTTCAGCAGCAATTAGCTCTGCCCAGGCTGTTTTCCCTGCCTGTTTTATATTCAGGATTTATATATAATGTATGTATTATATACATTAATGCAGCATCATCACCGTGCAGTCAAACGCACTGTGTGCCATCACTTCAGAAGGTCCGAGCCCCAAAGCCACTGTAACGCCAGTCCCCAGCCGTGCCCGCAGCGACCAGCACTGCCGTGCCCGCTCCTACACCCGACTCCTAAAATATAAGTGTGGCATAGCTGGATTCCAGCTGCTGCGGGGAAAACTGTAACTTGGAAATTTCCATGCTCTGAAGCATTTCACAGATATGCAAAAGGACCAACAAGGTGTCAAAGGAGCTTGAACAAGTCACAGGGCTGAGCAGGAGCCAGAAATAGCAACCAGGAGCCTGGGTTGCATACGCTGGGAAGGACCACGACGTGGGCGGCCAGACACCCCCCATCAGGCTGCCCCACAGCAGACATCAGCCTTCAAATGGTTGCCTCAGTGGAGATGGATGGCAAGAGGTTTACAGCCTTGAACAGCCTTTCTTACCTGGCTCTGACTCTACTTTGCTAAGAAAATACTTCACTAGCCTCACTTCAATACATATTTGCAAGCAACAGCATTTGGCTCCCCACAGAGCTGGGGAGAATCTGTCCTTTGGCATCCAAGTGCCCGGACACTACGGACATGCAAACCGAGGACAAGCGGAAAACTCCTCAATGACTTGCAAAATGCAGCCAAAAAACCCACCACCATCAGGCTTCAGCTTGCTGCAGGGCACCTGGTCTGCAAAAACCCTTCAGAAGGAAATCAGAGGCTGGAAAGCACCGACCTGGACTCGCGTGCACTGAGGACACAGTACTTCAGCCTCCGACCCAGCTGTGGGCTACAGCATCGGGGATGGGGCCAAGCCTCCTGGGAGGATTACACCTGTGGGCAGTTCTTACAACTTACATCTCAGGTTGAGGGTATCTGAGCCCAGAAAGGACATGGAAAGATGCCCAAATAATATTTTTCAAGAACAACAACAGTTCTTGTCCATCGTCCTCCAGCTGGTTCAGAATAGCTCAACGGATTTACACTTGTGCCAGATGTGCTGGGGGTCACCTGCCTCCCACCGGGGAAAGGGGGGCAGGTGACCCCCTCTTTTAATCTGAATTACAGAAACACCTGCTCAGCAAGGAGCCCCGCAGCGTGGTTTGCAGGGACCAGAGATGCCTCTCCATGGGGAGGAGGGAGGTCGTCTCATCCTCCCCGCCGGGTCACAGGAGGGCAAGGGCTGCCTGTGACCGAAGCAGAATGCCAGGAGGCCCAGCCAAGCAGGGGATTGTGCTCTCAGGTTAGGGCAATGATGGCTGGATGCAGCCACCAGCTCAGCAAGGTGCCAGGGCACCAAACCCTGTGCCCCAGCCACTTCCAGGGAGGGGACCAAAAGGTGGAGCTCCTTTGCAGGCAGAGCACATCTCTCTCCAGCTCGGCGCTGGCATACCCCGCAGCCAGGCTTGGGAACTGCTGATGAGGGAAAACATCTTCTCTCCCTCCTCTCGCGCTGCCCTCCTTCCAGACAATTAATTTCAGCCCTGCACCAGCCCGTGGCTGTCTTGCAGTGCCACTGTGACTCATCGGCAGCGAAACGCTGACTCACAGAGGTGAGGTTCCGGATGCGGCTGATGCGGGAGCCCTGGTCCCTGCAGCCTCCTGCGAGCTTGCTCCCGACAACCCTCCCTCAGGTCCCCGCACCGCCTCTGCAAGCCCCAGGGAGGCCGCAGCAGCCCTCCACTGCAGCACAGAGATGATGCTTGAAGAGGTAAATTAATCCCACTCGGCTCAACACAAGGAGCAGCTCCATCCACACTAGCCCGACAAGCCTTTAATAGTCTCCTGCAGTGGAAGCTCCTCTCCCTGCACAGCTGCCTGCGCCAGGGCTTTATCCTCATCGCATTAGAGAAGTATTCTCCAGCATCTCACCAAGCCTCCTTCCCTGTAGTTTTGGGCTGTGGTTGTCCCTGTCCTGAGGAGCCAGGGCAGAGCTGGCAGCTCCCCACCGTCCCCAGGCCACCGTGATCCCTCCGCAGGAGCAGCCCCACAGAGAGCCGGTGCCGGCGGCAGCCGAGCCCTGCACGGAGGAGAAGGCACCACCCGTGGCAGCTCACTCAGCCCAGGGACAGCAACCCCCTGCGGCCACCGGACCAGCAGGACCTGCATCCACCCCGACAGGAAAGTGCCTTCTCAAGTCCGTCACGTTCCAGCCTTGGTCCTTCCCAGAGGCGATCTGGAGGCCCTCAGAGAGCAGCAGGTCTACAGAGCCACTGAACCAAGTCAAAGACAGCTGCCCAGGGAGGTCCCTACAGGACCAGCCCCAGGAGCTCCTCTCTGCTCAACCCTGAAAGAGCAGAAAACAGCTGGCAGAGGCACGGACAGCTGGGCGCTGAGCACTGCTGGCTACAAACCGAAAGCATTCGGTTCCTCCTCCTGCCATCAGGGTCTTTGGCTGTGCCGTGAGGGTCCAGTCCATGTGCCCTTGCTGCCTGTAGCTGGATGGGCCTTGGGGTTCACCTCTCGTCTCTGCCTGGCTCCTGCAGATCTCTGTTAGCCGGGACAGCAAGGCTTTGCGATCGCAGCACTGAGATTTGCCATCTGGTATGTAACCATAGCTTTCCAAGACCCCTCAGACCCGCACACTTGCCTCAAGCCCCCTGTCTACATTCCCTTCTCATGTCCCGCTATTTTCTCGCTGTTCCTCAGATCAGTCACACAGATGATGTTTTAGCATCCAAGTCTTTTTCCAGACAATCACAATCTCTTCTGATGTTCTCTATTTACAGTAAAGCAGTTCCCCCTGCGCCTCACACCAAAGGCATGCTCCAGTTCCCAGTGCCCTGGCTCCCCTGCCCAGCAAGCACTTCAACCTGCACACAGCAGGCAGGACCAGAGCACAAGAGCGCGGCACCACATCCCACGGGCGCCCTGCGCAGCAGGACTCGATTACTGCAGCAGCAGCAGGGCAGGGGGTGCTGGGAGCAGCTTTATTGCTCACCCATCCCTGGCCACTACCAGCCACCTCATCCAGTCCTCCCTGCACCCCTGAGGTGCTTGCAGGCATCGTCCCTCCATCCACCCATGAGCCTTGCACCCACGCCCATCCACATCACGGCGTGCCCGTGTAGTCTCACAGCCACATTGCCCATAACTCACCCTTTTCCCATCACCTCCAAGCCTGCTCCCTCCACCCACTTGCCAAGAGCATTTGGAAAGGAGATGTCAGACCAACATAGCATGATGCTCTCCTGCCCAGCAGGATGGTATGAGCTCAAGTAGGTCACACCAGGAACACGAAGGATAGCGTGAGCATTCCCTCTTCAGCTCAGACGCCTTTCTCACCAGCCTGTGAGCAGACCTCGCACTAGCCCGACTGAGCTCCGCTGCCTCGTCCTCCTAACCAGACCAAGGCCGGCTCACCACACAACAGCACAGCATCAGGAGGACCCGGCCCTGCCACAGCTCCTGCCTTCAGGTAGGGAAGAGCGATGGGGTTTGAACCCACTGGTGGAGATCGCCACCACCTCACCACAAGAGGCTGCTCCCAGTGAAACTGCCGGGACACGTCAGCTCCTGCCCCTCCAGCAGAGACGACAGGTCTAGCTCACAGCCTGCCTGGCGATGGAGGGCAGGAAGGTCTTGTCAAGGCTGTCTGGACCAGTCCCTTCCTGAAGACAGGCCCAGGCCTGCCCTATCAGCGGGCCTTAAATCAATGTAGGGCTTTGATGGCTACTACAGACAACTTTGTCAGGAGAGATGGTTGCTTTCCAGCCCCAAGCAAGCCTGGCAAGCTTGGGCTGTTGAGTTGGCGTGCTCTGCAACCACTGACCTGACCTGGAGTTCCTGAGGGATGCTGAGTTGGGGAAAAGGAGTCAAACCCAGGGCTGAAGCAGCCGCCGAGCACCACAATGAGAAGTGGACGGTGGCTCTTCATCAACAGGGTGCATGACAGCCAGGCTGGAGCTGCCAAGAGATGAATTGCGTCAAGCGGGGAAAATATGAGAGTAAAGGCAGCAAGGATGAGATGATCCTGTGGCAACACGCTCACACGAGGGCAGTGATCCTCTGTAACACCTCCACGAGCTTTGGGATCCACCACGTGGAAGGAGCCCACGGCACGGGGCTCTCCCACTTCTCTGAACGGGGCTGGCAAAGCTGCTCTCCTGCAGCAAGCTCGGACTTAATTGACACATGTTGAATCTGTGTTTGGGCAATTATGTATTTATATTATGTCAGCAGTTGCCAAGAGCCTGGACATCTGCTCGCTCATCATGTGCGAGCCAGGCAGCGCAGAGACATTTGACCCCAGAGCAGGATGCCGGGCTTCTGCAAACACAGCTGACAGGCAGAAAAGTGCCTCCCGCGCCACAACCGCACTGTCCTCCACTGGCATCGCCTTCGGGAGATGGGCAGCGACCTGCTGCCCACGGTGGCATCCCCCTGCTCCGGGGCTAATAAAGCAGCCTGAGCTTATTTCACCAAACTACACTCTGGAAGCCGGGCTCAGCTCCCCTGCGGCTCCAAAGGCATCGTGCCATGGGTCAAAAATGAATCATGAGAAAGTTAGGGGGGGGGGAAAAACCCGCAACACCAAAGTTAAGAAGCCACTGAGTTCACAGGGAGAGGGCAGGGCTGTCCCTCAAGTCAGCCTTGAGTTTGGCAGCGATGGCAACTCACCGCCTCCCCAGCTCAGCTGCCAGCGTCGAGAGCAGCCGGGGCAGAGTCCGTCCTGAGCGGGCAAACCCTCCTTCCAGCTTGCTCCCTCCACGCTTTGGCCCCAGCCCTTTTGGCACCAGGAAAAATCAGGGAAGAGGAACGTGACCTCTGCTGCGTCCCCGGCGGGGGGGGGGGGGGACAGGGCTGAGGCGCCTCCTCCTCCAAGCCTGCCAGGACGCAAAGGCAGCGCGTCCCCTCCCTGCTGCCCTGCTCCCACCACGCACGGCGGGACACGGTCATTTTGCAAGACCTCAGCAATTTCGGGCCATTTTAAACAAGGTTTCACTCCTACCCTTTCGAGTGACACCTCCCAGCTGAATAAATAAGTTCAGGAATAAATTGCTGTGACCCCTCGCAGCGGACAGCTTAGGAAGCCAAGAAACGCCTTCCACGCAACGTCATTAACATGCAAATAAAGATCTCTCAACTGGTGGGTCAGGAGAGCGGTGATTCAGCCCTTGCAAAAACTCCTGTGCTTCTCCAGATGAAAGTGCAGCCCAGACACCACCCATCAGTGAGATGAAAGAGCCGGCGCAGACTGCAACCCCCAGCCACCCCTCATCCCCTGGTTTGCTCTCCCTGCTCCCGGAGGCCCATGTGAGCACGTGGGATGGGACCGGCAGCACCAGCCACGACATGCCACATGCCAGCGCTGAGCCCAGACGCCGCAGCATCGTCTTCTCGGCAGACCATGACCCGCCTGCTTAGCGCCCTGGGGATTTCTTTGCTTTCCTCGGCACACACGGGTCCCTCCAGTTCCACTCATTTTCCCCTCCAAAAGCCAAGCTGAATCGATCCCCTCGGCCAGGCCAGGGCCCTGCCTGCACCCGCCCAGCCTGGCCAGGGCAGCAGCTCCACAGTCCCGCAGCCTTTGGAGATGCCAAAGGGCCGATACTATTCCAGAGCTGTCCGGTTTCAGCCCGACTCCCTCACACTTCAGCTCCCTCCCCCTGATGACAGCTGCTCGGTAGCACAACCAGAACTGCCTACCTGTCACCAGCCAGCTGAAAACCCTCCCCTGCTCCCAGGCAGGGCCACTGCTGCTGCTCCCCAAGAGCCATCCCTGCTGCCCGCCGGCCACCCACCCCAAAGCATCTCCAAAGCATCTCAGCAGGCAGATGCAGGCAGGCAGCGATGGCTGCCTCGCTGCCTCCTCGGGAAGAGAGCCTGGCAGCAAGGCTGCACCGCACCAGCACCGTCGCTGGCTCTCAGGGACAGGGCATGTCTCGGCAGGGAACTGCTCGTCGGTCCCCTCCCTGACCGGGGACAGCCGCGCCACCGTGCAGCACCACTGTGCCAGTAGAGCCACACCAGCCCGCAGGCTTACAGGGACCCCAAAGCTCAGCACAGCCCAGAGCACAGGCTCCCACCGGCACGGCGGCAGCTCAGCCTCTCGGGAGCAAAGGGTGCAGCAAGGACAGATCCTCGCACCAGGATCCAGCGGCAAACCAGGCAGCTCCTGGGCCAGAAATCATACAGCCACCAGCAACCCTGCCCCACGTCACCCTGCGCTGGCTGCCCGCATCCTGCCCGCTGCTCCAGGAAAAGGGGGGGGGCGGAGGGGGGGGGGGGGCAAGGGGGGGAGAGTTCATTAAGGCTTCTTGCAAAACCAAAGCCTGCCCAGCTTGTCCCCCCCGCATCATGTCAGGCAGCCCTGTAAAGCCAGGAATGTTTCTCTTCCAGGCAAATGCATACCTTTTAAGAGGCATGCTTGTGCTGTCAGCAGAGTTCGGAGCACACTAGGAGCGGGGAGACAGGACATTTACGATATGACAGTGCACCCGGGGCACTCAGCTCTTCCAGCAAAGGTCCAGCAAGAAGCACTGGCTGTGGGCAGGAGTATCACAGGAGAGACGAGGGGAGAAAGCAGGTTGCTTAACATTCAGCACACAACATCCTCCAATGCGATGGCACATCATGAACCAGCCCTGTGGATGCACTGAAGGGTTTAAGCCACCACCCAGAGCAACCTCCCCATCCTCCAGCGCCCGAGCAGTCATCGACACAGCTCCTTCCCATCCTGCAGGATGTCATTTGATCCATAGACTTTCTAAGTGCCTTACAAACACCCGGCCTTGGGTTGTAAAGAAAAGGGACTCAAGGCCACAACTTACCCAGGCAGGGTTGCAGTTGCCCCGAGTAGGGACACCTGAGCAGTGCAGCCACCGACACCTCCCCACACGCTTCAGCACCACCCACCCTTCCCGTATCACCCTGACCACCCCTGTCTCGACACCACCACCACCGAAGGAGGACCAAAGGTGCCCAGGTTCCATTGGCACAACCGTCCCAGAGGGGAAACACATTCCCCCAGTGTTTCACAGCCAGCACACCCTGCATCCACAGCCCCCAGCCCAACCAAGGGGCTGCACGTGAGCCACAGGGTGCAGGAGCCTTGGTGCTCCCCACTTTTTGCCCTGCTTCAGTGCAAAATGGCAGAATAGGGCAGGAGAGCAGCACTGAGGTGGAAGCCCCAAACAAAAGGGTCAACAGAGCCTCAAGATGACTTCCTTCCCCAGGGTGAGGGTGTCGGTGATCTTGGACAGAGGAACCCCAAATCAGGGTTCAGCGATGCCCAGAGACACCCTGGGGTGCCCTTCTGCCCCGGGACAGTGTGGTGCGGCCGGTAGGACCTGCCACTGTGCTGGCCTGGGGAGGATGCAGGCAATGCCGGAGCAGACAGGCAGCGGCGCTGGGGATGGTACCCAGAAAGCTCCACCTCTGCCGGTTGCTTAGCGACCAGCATCCCGCAGCAGCCACCTCGCCCGCATGTCCCTGCCAGCAGCGCCAGCTCTGCTGCAATGGCCCTGGCAGCAGAGGTGAGACCAGAAACCTCCACCTGGTGTCTGCCAGCTTCCCCTCCCCGCTGAAGCACCAGGGCCTGGCTCCGATGCAATCTGTCCCTGCACCCCATCGGCCCCACGTCTCAGCCCCCAACCTTGCCTCGGACCCAAGGCCTGCAGGAAAGGGAGCAACGCTTTTAGATGAGACAGACCTCCCACCCCAAGCCCAGTTGCTGCCTCCAGAAGCTGATACATGCTAGGCAGCGAAAGGAAAAGGACAAATGGAAACCACTTAATGATGTTTGAGCCCATCTCAAGCAGCCAGCCCAGCTGACCGGGAATGAGCATCTCCCACAGCACCACCACAACCTGCTTTCCAGGGGACATCGACGCATCTGAGCCCTCCTCGTGCTCTGGTCAGCATCATCCTTCACAGCTTGGCTCCCTCCTAGCAAGTCCCAAAGCTGCAAAGTGCATTATCACAAGCCTCAGCATTGCTGTTGCTTCCCAACTGATAGAGGCCAACGTACTTGGGAAAATCCCTCCAAACATCTCAAAATTCCTTTGCAGGGGAGAAAACACTACAAGTTCACAGGAAGAAAACCAGCAGATCAATAAGTGAAACAGGCAGGAGCTGGAGCTCAAGGAAGAGAATTGTTCTTGCAAACGTCTTTTTGGACACTGCCTGCAATTTATGCTGCTGTTCATCTCACTTCTGACTGAAGACAGATCAGCTGGCTGGAAAGAGGAGCAGGAAATTGCTATATTAACCATGGAAATTCAAGACTTGGAAATAGTCCTTCTGGGCTTCCTTAAACTCTCCCCGGCACTGGTGTCTCTAGCAGAGATCCGACCTCTCACGGGAAGAGCAAACCAAGCTCTTCCTTCAACTTGGCACCTGAAAGTCTGATTAATCATCAGTGCTGCAAGAAATCCATGCGACTGCAAGCACATTGCCCCAAAGTCTCATTAAAAAAGCTGAGGGGCTTCCACGAGCTTCCAACCCTGCAGTAACAGCCTCCTCGCAGCTTGGCACTGGGTGCCAGCACCGCAGGAGGCAAAGGCCTCATGCATTAAAGTAGCCCAAGGTACCTGCAGTTAGGTCTCCTCCAGAGGCTGCTCTCCCAAAGGTCCCCACCTTCCCTTGCACCCCCCCCCAGGGCCATGCTGGATGGCAGGGGAGACGCTACCGGCTGGCGTGGCCCAGCATCCCACGCCCTGCTCGCTCACCGCCATCATCAAAACCAAAGGTTTCTCAGTGAAGCGGAGTAGAATATCTTAGGTGGGTTGGTTTTTTTTAAGATATGGGAAGGAGATACTTCATGCAACAAAATGACTACTGCTATAGGTTTTTTGAAACAAACAAAGAAACAAACAAAACCCCCCAAAAAACACTCTTTGAATGCAGGTTTAAAAAGGCACAGAGGACGGGTCAAAGGCACCAGCAGGGCCAGGGCAGCAACCAGGAGGCACAGCAGGCTGCTCTGCTGAGCCCACGCTACGCTCCCTCACGCATGCAGGCAGCCAGCTTCTGCTAGCGACCAAGCCGCTGACACCTCTCCAAGCGCTGGCTTGATCTGGTCCTGAGACTACAAACAATGCCACCGCTTGGGATTTATTCCATTTGCTTTGTATTATTCCCTAATATAAAGCTTAAAATTCCATTCCCCCCCCCCCCCCGCTTGAACTGAAAGGTGAAGTCTGATTTACGCGTCAGGTGCAGGCAGGTCTCTGCCCATTGCAGGCAGCAGTGCCCCACTGCACGCAGGCAGCTGGGTGGGTGCAGGTCCGCTCTGCTGCCCCGACTCGCATCTGCCCACGCTGTGCTCACAGACCCCACGCAGGAATCCAGCCCAGGTATAACACTAAGTTTGCCACTTAGTTTTAACCCTTTTCATCCCTGGCACCACCACTCCACTTTCACACGACCAGATGCCAACCCTGCCAGAGGGGTGGCAGGAATCGGAGTCGTTTAGATGATGCACAGACCCCCAGCTCCCACTGCAGAACTGCTCCAGCCTGGCTGGAGAACCATTCCCCCATCCAGCATCCTCCAGGTCTCACCCGAGGGGGGACCCACCACACCAGCCAGCCTCCCAGGCACGAGGCAGACATTTTCTGGTAAGCAAACGTTGCTGGTTTTCCCTCGCTCTCCCCCAACCCTTCCATTTTACCTCTTGGACAATCCTGAGCAGTTGTTTTTCTCTGCTGTTTAATCTCTCTCCAGCTCCCAGAGGACGTACGCTTAGCACCTGCAGAAGCTCATCTAGCTTTGATGCGTCTCAAATTCTACCCCCAGGCAAGTGACGGGTATTCAGGAAACTTGGACAATTAAATGACAACAGAAGGAAGAGCTGGAGGAGAAGTTTTAAAATAAATAAATAAATGAATTAATAAACAAAGGGGGGGGAAAAAAGCAAACCTGAACGAAGCCTCTCCTCCCCACCGCACCCAAGGGCAGAGCCCATGGTAACTACCAGTGCCTCCTGCTCCGGTGCTCAGAGAGGAAGATCCCAATCCAGGCACCCTGGGCACAAAACCCTGCTCCCAGCACAGGAGGGTGCTGCGGGCAGCCTGAACACAGGGAGCAGGGACCCCATCGCCGCAGCCGAGCTGGCCCCACCACAGCACAACCCAAGGGAGAAATGTGTGTCCAGGAGGTCCTTGACACGAGTGGCTGGCAGAGGCGGCAGCACTCCCCGGGACACGACTTGTGCCAAGCAGACCTGGGCACAGGCTGGCACAACTCCTGCCCTCCCAGCTAAACTGGGGCACTCGCAGCCAGGACTGGGGGCGCAAAGCCAGCAGCAGCTCCCAGGCGGATCCAGGCTCTGCCAGGTCCATCCCAGCCTGACCCCTCTGTCCCACACAGCCCAGCCTGGCAGCAGGGCTGCCGGGCATGGAGCAGTGACACCGCGGCTGGCACGAGCATGAGGCTCCAGCGCTCTCACTGCTGCACGACGGGAACAAAACAGAGATGCCTCTTACACCTGGCAGCCATCCCTGATGGGTTCGCTGCTTCCCACCATGGCCTCCAGACAGTAGGCAGGACACCCGTCCCGTGGCCAGGAGGAAGGCACGTGGCGGGGGGAACAGTGCAGGCAGCTGCCGGAGGATGCCCAGGGCTGGGTGTGCAGGATGAAGGCACAGTGATCTTGCCTGGAAGAGGCATTGGATGGGCGATGGCCATGTGGGGACACAGCAGGGCTGTAGCCTTGGCAGAGCACCAACATGCTGCACCTACCCTCAGGATGGCACAGCACCGCGTGCCTCTGCTCACCGGTCTCTGGTCACTGCTCAGGGACCTGAAGGTGGCCCATGACAGGTGCCTTCTAGAAGAGGACAGATGTCTAGACTTTCCAAGAGATAGGACTGCCCGTCTGGGTCACCAGGTGGATGCACCAAGCAGCAGCAAGGCCACCTGCCACCCCAGACAGCCTCTCACTCCCCACGAGCATCACCCCACCAGGCTGGCACAAGGGACCCACTTGGAGATGGCTCTGGAGTGCAGGCCCCTGATCCATGCCAGAAGCGCTCATGTTCGTCCGGCTCTCCCCAGCCTTCCCTGACTTCAGGGTATCCATCCAGGGCACTGGTGCAGCCACAGCCACCAGGAGCCACTGGCATGGGGACTCCATCACCAGTGCCTCTCGGGATGAGGCAGCACACACACCGCTCAGCACTGCGTCCCCTGCAACAGCATCAGGGACAGCCACTGGGGCTGTCACTGGTGGCAGCAAAGGGGTGGGATGGCAATCTACCCAGCATGGCCACGGCATCCGCCACGTCTGAACGTCTCCGTCTCCTCGGCAACCTGGGTACCAGCGCCTTCTTACTTGCAGCCGAGCGGTCTTGTGCAGCAAAAGCCATGCTGAATCTGTAGCAGGATTACGGCAGCTCTCTCCTTCCCTCGCCCTCCTGCCCCTTCCATCCACAATTCATCGTTAAAACATAACCTTGCCGTGAGGAACAAGAAGCATCACGCCAGGGTCACTGGGAGCGGCAGCACTCCTGCTCACCCCGCCAACCACCCCCACCATGGTGTTCACTGGGTGCTGCTGGGCTTTCGGCTGGAGGAAAGTGGGACCTGTGCAGCAACAGCAATGCGGAGTGACAGACGCCATCTCAATGTCAACTACCTCAAATGGCCTAGGCCATTACACGCACATGGGAGCAGGATGAGCATCCTCCAGGTGACATCAGTGGTAAGGAGATCCAACCTCACTCTCCATCCAGCACGTTTGGTGGCCTCAGAGGCTCCAAAAGCTCCTCACTGCAGCACAAAGCTCCCTCCGGTGCCCCACCAGCTTCCCCATCGCCCTACCAAGCGTCCTGCCTTCTTTGCAGCTGGGGAAGGACACAAGCCAAGACCTGAATCCCAGCGCAGCACATGGCTCCATGAAGAACTGGCCCTTTCCAGAGGTCCCTGAGCCATCCCACAGTAGAGAAAATACCAGACAGTGAGGACCCTCTCAGCAGGCTGAGATGCTGTACACAGAGGCATGACAAGAACCCAGTCCCCACGGAAGGAGCATCCCCTGGGGAGGCACCGGGGAGGCAGGCGAGCCCCAGCACCCTGGACCTGCACCCTGGATGGGGCTGAGCCTGACAAGCTGCAATGAGGGGAGCAGATCGTGTCCCACAGAACCTGTTGGCCTCCCATCAAGCAGCTCTCAGCACCTGCTCTTGTAGCTGCTGAGGATGGGAAGTGGCCCAGACACTGTTTAACCCCTTCAGCAACAGGGAGGAAAGCCAAGAAAGGAAAATCAAAAGCCTCTGTCCCAGAATAAAGGAGAGATCAGCAAGGGCTGTGGGGGAGCCGGGCTGGAAGAAGGCCAGAGGTGCCACCACCAGCACCCGTCTGTTGGAAGATGATGCCCCGGAGCATACCCATGCCAGGGCCAGGTGCTCTCCTGCACATGGCTCAGCCTCTGCATCCAGCCTCAGGAGCAAGTCCTGCAGATCCCCACCCCACACTGCACCTGTTCAGATGCTGCCTACAGCTTCACATCCCTTGGGTCCTGCTGTGCCAAAACAGCTGCTGAAACACCAGTCCCAGGTGGCAAGTCCTCCTCCCATCCCAGCCCTTCACACCCTTGCTTAAAACCAGTGGTGAGGGTGGTGCGTGATGCGGGAACAGAGCTCTCCGCCACACTGAGACCTGCCAAGGACTTGGGCGAGTGCACGGCCATCAGAGCAGCAAAGCTGCATCTTCCAAGGAAAGCCCCATCTCCTGCCACCCGAGCAGAGAGCGCCCCGTGTCAAAGGTGGGGCAAGATCACAGCCCCAGCACAGCTCTCGGGCAGAGAAGCCTTCAACAGCCCGGCAAAGGAGGACAGAGATGGGTGGGCATCCCAGCTCACCCCAGCTGTAACACAGCACGGGGGAAGCCCAGCTCCTCACTGATGTGATGCAGAAGAGGTTAAAAGTATCAGCCAAAGCAAGCAGGGTGTTTGGCCAGAAGCCAGCCTTTCCCAAGCTGAGTTTGAGGGAGCTGGCAGCTCTCACCAGCCTTCAGGGCGTGCATTGCCACATACCGCAAACCTGTTTGCTCAGCCCAGGCCGAAGCAGCTGGGATGGCACAGAGCAAGCTTCATTGACCGAGGCATGTCTTGCAGCGCGGACGGGCCCCAAATCAAGAGGAAAGTGCACCAGCAGCCCTGAGCCGGGGCGGGGGCAGCAGGCACAGCACTGCCCCAGCACCCGCCGCATACAGCACTGCCTCCGAGCGAACGCCCGCCCGCAGCAGCGCTGCCAGCTCCCCCCGGCCGTGCCAGGGGCTGGCAGCGCTGCCTGCCCTGCCAGGGTCCCGCCACTGCACGGGCTGAAGGGCAGGGAGGAAAAAACAGCTTAATCTTCCTAACCACTCCGTAAAACAGAACAACAGTGTTTCTCAGGAAAAAGGTGATCCGTGCAGCGTCCTGGGCCAATTCTTATAATAAGGAGCTAATCCTGCCCAGGGTGCAGGGGAGGGACCTCAGCAGCTGCTCCTTGCTCACCTGCGCTTTCCAGCCATTAGAAACTGCCTGCGAGCAGAGTTACGGGGCTAAACCATCTCAGTGCCGCATCTGGACAGCACAGGAGGCTCTGCCTGGGGGACGGGGCTGCCCGGCTGCGGAGTTGCCATGCCTTGCTGGCCCCCGCGCGCTTTTTGGGATGGGGAAGGGGCTGCCCAAGAGGTGTCATGGCCAATTGGAGCAGTCAGCCCAAGTAAGGACCAGGCTCTCCAGGGAGACACCGGGACCACCAGCACTGCAGCAATTCCTCCCCTCCTACTCCAGCCCTCGTGCAGGGATGGCACTGGAGCGGAGCCCGGGGCTGTTCTGATGCAGCAGAGAGAGGGAGACTGACCCAAAGGCTGTTACGGTAACAGCCAGTGGTCTTTGAGCCCAGTTCACCCAGCTGCAGACATGCCCCGTGGCTGACCACTGCAGAGGCACCTCAGATACATACCAGAAGCAGGCAGAGGTGTTGGAAATCACGTGGACCACCCATCACCAGGGAACACTCTTCCTCCGCTGGTGATGGCGGAGAGCAGCTCCCGTCCCCACTCCAGGTCACCCGCTGCCTCTTGCAGCTTGTGGACAAATGCAAGCAGAGGAAGGTAGAGGCCACGGGTTCAGCTGTCTTGCGCTGGGATGTAGCAGCCAGGGGAGATCAGCTGCCTTATATGCAAGAACATGTGAAACGCCACCTGGAGTACTGCATCCAGCTCTGGGGCCGCCAACACAAGGACATAGACCTATCGGAGTGAGTCCAGAGGAGGCCACGAAGACAATCAACGGGCTGGAGCATCTGGACAGGCTGAGAGAGGTGGGCTTGTTCAGCCTGGAGAAGAGAAGGCTCCAGGGAGACCTTCTAGCAGCCTTCCAGTCCCTAAAGGGGCCTACAAGAAAGCTGGAGAGGGACTTTTGACAAGGGCATGGAGTGATAGGACAAGGGGTGATGGCTTTAAACTGAAAGAGGGGAGATTTAGATTAGATAAGGAAGAAATTCTTCACCATGAGGGTGGTGAGGCACTGGAACAGGTTGCCCAGAGAAGTTGTGGATGCCCCACATGTTCAAGGCCAGGTTGGACGGGGCTTTGAGCAACCTGGTCTAGCAGAAGGTGTCCCTGCCCATGGCAGGGGGGTGGAACTAGGTGATCTTTAAGGTCCCTTCCAACCCAAATCATCCTATGATTCTATGACCAGACACCCTGGAAATCACAAGGCCAGCCTGTAAGCAGCATACTGAAAGAAGAGAGAAGCTTGAGTAGGTGAAGAGCACCTAGAGCAAGAAAGCAAGAGGAGCCACCAAAGGGAGCCTAGCTCAGGCACAGGCTCAGCCCTGCCTTCTCCCATCTTCTCTTTCCTTCCAAAGGAAGGCCCAAGCTCTTTGCCTACAAGTCATCGTCCTCTGATCTGCAGCCCCGCAAGAGCCCTGTTCAGGGTCTAAAGCAGTGGCTACAGAGTGCCGTTTTCCCCAAGGTAATGGTCACGTCTTGTGCACCACTTCCAAGGAGAATGGAGTAGTTCAGTTGGAAGGGACCTACAACGATCATCTAGTCCAGCTGATGGATGACCATCTCCTTTGAGCAAGCTCCCAAGGAGACAGTCCTTTCCCTTCACCCCTGCCTACCAAATCCAAGCAGCAAGCCCTTCACGACATCCAGGAGGTAGGACATTATATCAGCTATGAGGGAGCTGTAGAAATACAGAGAAACGAGAAGCTCACCGCCAGCACGATCACTGTGCCATGACGGGAGCGTCACCAACCCTTCCAGAAGCAGGGGGACACCTCCCTCGGTGCAAAGCGGCAGCTGGCCCAGGCTGTGAGGGCAAGGCTTCCCTTGCCCGGACTTGCCAGGAAGCTGGGACCTGCAGGCGACCAGCACATGGCTCGGCGAGTCTGCCCAGAGCGCATGGCCATGAAGCCGTTCTGCTGTACAAGTGCTTCCCCAAGTCCCCAGTGCTGGCTCACAACCGAAAAGAGGGAAACATTACACCAAAGACACTCAGACCTGGGCCACCAACCTCCAGCTGCACCCGGGACGCTGAGGCCACCAGCAAAAGGAAGGGGTTGGCTGGGTACCAGGGGTCACCGCGGAGGTGGTGCGTGGCCTCGTGCTCCCTGTGCCACCCCAGTGCGGGGAACCTCGACAGGGACTCACACCCCTATGCAGGGGCAGAGCTTTCTGCCAGGCATCACCCAGGAGCCGAATGCTCCCAGGTTGGTGCCCAACCTCCCGAGGAGCCTTCCTCACGCAGAGCCCCAGAGCAGCAGCACACAGGCACCCCACCCTGTGCTGGAGGGAAACTGAGGCACACGGTGATGCAGGATCGCATGCAATCCATCACTGAAGCACCTCTGTCCCCACCAAATTCCAAAACTGGTCTTCCAGCACTCAAACTCTTCAGCATACAGAGATGGGACAAGAAACCCTGTCATTCTCCTTGCTTTCCCTGCAGATACACGTCCCCGGACATGGGCGGAGCTGGCATCTTGCCGAACCTGCAAAGAGCCTTCCTGGAGGGACGGTCTTGTAGCACTGCTGGTGAGAAACTGCTCATAAAAAGTAACGAGCTGTGCCGTTCAGAGGCAGAGACACCTCTAGTCCTGAGGAACACGTCGCAGCAGCTCATCACAGTCCTCGGCAAGGACACAGATCCCCTGCCCACATCCAGGGCACCGCCTGCCTCTGCGCCCTTTGCCTCGCGTGGGCAGGAGCCAAACCCCGGCAGGCAGCAGGGTTCCATGGCTGCAGGGAGCCCCGCGGTGCACGCTGCCACGCATTCCTGTCACCCGGGAAAGAGCCAGGACAGCAGGGTGCAGCCATGGAGCTCCTTGCCCCCAGTTTTCAGATGATGACACGTTCCTCCCGTCTTGGACCCACGGCAAGGGCAGCGCTGCTGCGTTGCTCTCCGTCCAGGCTCACCTTGCGGGTCAGGGAGCAAAAGCAGAAGCAAGAACTTGTCCTCCCAGCTATCCCCGGCTGCACACCGTCTGCAGGGCCTGCGGAAGCAGCTCACGTCTGGTTTCACAGGGACGGCACCGTGCAAACCCGCTGTGCACTGGGGCCCTGGAGCAGAGCAGCCCACCCAGCCGGAGGGATCCCAGGGGTCTCCGAGAAGGCCTGGACCACAAGCCCAGGCATCCCAGCAATTTAATTCTGCAGCTCAGACCTGTCGCTGTCCTCTCCCATCCTTTGCTCCCAGCTGCCCGGCAGCGCCAGCCTCCGAGGACGCGCCTCAGGCCAGCCGTGCCCAGCCCCCGCGAGCCCGGGGACCTACGCCCTGGGCTCAGCTCCACACCCGACAAAACGCAACACCTGGTTTGCAAACACGCCACCCTCCTCAAATCCTCCGCACAAAAGGGAGTGTGGAAACTCAGCGTTAAGCATGACATCCCGAAGTCGCTCCATCAGTGGGCAAAGACTCGGACAGCCGGTAGGAGCCTCTCTGTTGGCAAAGGGGCTGTTGCCCAACTCTTAACTAAACCAGGAAAAAAAATCCCACCGCATAAAGAAAGCCCAGAACAAGCCCAAGTCCAGCAGTTTTGTGCTTTGGTGGTAGCAGGACAGATTTCCAGTCCTGCTGGGAGTTTCTGGCAGACGAGCCTCCCTGCAGCACCAGCTCCGTGCTGAGCAACCCCTTCTACGCTACAAAACCCGCTCAGCCTTACATGGGGTCTGGAAAGGAGAATAAAAGCTTTCAGGATAAACTCACGCTGCTTCCAGGGGCTGCTCTCAGCACTCTGCTCGGGCACAATTCAGAACCTGCAAAGAAGAAATCAGATTTGGTTAAAAAGAAAAGGAAAAAAAAACCTTCCCAAAGATGATGGCAAGTGCACGGAAGGACGTTAGCCAGGCACTTCATCACAAGATGGTGCCCGCACGGCTCGAGCACTGTGTTTAGACTCCATACAAATCTGCTTGCTGGAGACTGTAAGCTCCAGATTACGTTAGATGCCGCTTTACTCTCAAAAAGACTGATGTGAAAACAGCACCTTCACACGCAGTCGGTCTGCCTGCTGTGCGCGTTGCAAGCCAGATCTGCTCATTTGAGTGATAAAAGCAAATATTTACTACAGGCAGTGCTGCAGAACCAACACACCTCCAAGAAGTGAAACAGATACCCTCCTGGCTCGCACTGCCGGGCGCTACCCAAATGCTCCTTGCAGGGCCATCTGTGCCACCCCATTGTCACCCGTCCCCCCGGCTCACCAGCGCGGCCCCTGCGGTAACGCCGAGGGCAACATCTGGTCGTCAGGACTTTGGCCCTGGGTAACGACGCAGGTCAGTGATGCAGGACCCGCGGGAGCCAGCCCCGCTCACTCGTCCACGGAGTGACCAGCAGCTCTGGCACACCAGGAGTAAGATCAGCAGTTTTAATAGGAACAGCCCAAATCCTGCAGCAGCATTTTCAGGGCCACCTTTTAGATGACAACTGCATCTAATGGGGGAGGCAAAACTGCCCAGCAGGCACTACAGCTACACGAAGGAGGAAGCACAGTCTCAGAGCACAGCAAGGATATCTTCTGCTTTTCCAGGGATTAATTTTCAAACATACTTTCAATAGGCAAGGGCCATCCTCCCATAAGCACAGAAGCAAAGCAGGCAGGATGACCCGCCTATGCAAAGCGCCCGCCTCTCCCACGGATTCAGCAAAAACCTTTCACTCTCCGCAAGCAAACATCAGCTGTGTGTAGCCTGACACAGCTTGCCCTGAACAACACTGATCCACAGCAGCTTTCCAAAGAGCTCACTCAGGGCATAAAACCTGCTCCACTTGCCCTTTGGACAGGGTCCCCAAGCAGCACGGCGACGCGCAGCGACTGATCCGTGGCTGGGCAGCTACCGCGTGGGACTCCAGCCATTCCCTCCCGGACAAGGACAGGACCCGCTGCTGTCCTCCAGGCAGAAAACCTGATGCAATAAGGCCGGGAGCTTCAGGACCTCCAAGGAAACAAAAGCACCTTTGAGCAGGGAGAAATTGCACCCCCAAATGATTTGCATGAGAGATACGGAAAGAGGAGGGAGCTACAGCCACCACCACGTGCGTGGTCCTGTCCCAGCTCTCTGCCGCTGTCACACGAGGGGAGGCACAAGCGGGATGTCATCATGCACTGGCGCTGGGCACGCTCTCGTACATGCCTGCCCACCGGGGACAGACTCCTCTGCAGCCACCATGTAGACTGGTTTTACTCGCTCAGCTGCGTCACTGCGTGAGGAGCGGGGCAGGGATGCAACACGGGGCATCCCTGTACTCAGCCAGCCGGCACCAGGACTGGCTGCACCCACAGCCCCAGGTCCCCCCCCCACATGCACCGCGGGGTCAGTGTCACAGGGCCTGAACACCCCACTCCAGGGCCCAGCACAGGACCTGGACACGTGCCCCGGTGCACAGCTCGCTGCTCTCCCAGACCTGGAAACGTCATTTTCCCGATCCACTCGCAGTTACGCACAGAGCCTGCGCTGCCCACGGACCAAGGGATGTCACTGGCGTGTGGAGGCCACTGTTCCAATCCATTACCTACGTGCCCACACCCCTCGATCCCAGAGCCCACGACAGACCTCTCTCTCCTTCACCTGCCTCCTCTTCTCATGCAGATGCCACTGCCCAGAGGCTAAGGAGCCAAAGGAGAGAAAGAGCTCTGCCCTCTCCCCGTGGCAGGACACGCGGGTGCCCCAACAGGCCAAGCTGATCCGGGGAACAGAGTCCGATACCAGCAGCTCCTGCTCCCACCTGCAGATGGTCACAGAAAGCCATGGGGATCTGCAGGGCTCTCTCTCCTCTTCAGCACAGCCTCCGTGGCCCCGCTATTCTGCCAAGCCTAGTGATTTTTGTGGGGGCCCCGTGATGCTCCCCGGTTCCTACATTCAGCTTTCTCCCATCCCAGCTCAAGGGTGAGTCAGGAGAAGGAAAGCGGAGACGGACAGGCAGATGCACGGCCAGGCACAAGAGCAGCAGCTTTCGATAGACCCAGAAGAAGGCGTATTGCGCCAGCGGCCCCAGCACCCAGGGCTCGCCGGGGCTGCACTGTATTCCTCCTGCGAGGGAGGATGGAGGATGCAGTCACCAAAGGCAGAGCACCGACACTCAACACTCCCTGCCTGTGTTAACGCTGCCAAACAAAGCCTCTGGGCTCTCCATCAAACACCAACTGTCCCTCCTTCCCGTCTTCTGCTGCATGAAGCAGCATTCACTGGGGCTGGCTGCACCGCAGCAGGCTCTGAGCTATAGACATTTTGGGATCTGAGCTACTCCATCAATTAGTATCATATTAAAGAAGTGTTCTGAGAATACAGGCAGCGGGAGCAAGACCCTCCCCCAACCCTGCTCACTTCTGCCTGCAAACAAGCAGCTCCCCATAACACTCCTACTAGCAAAAATCCATGCTAGATTGCATCGCGATCTCCTGCCATGCAGCTCTCCCCAGCGCCAGGCTGGTGCATGCTCCATCTCAGCCGCAGACAGTGCCCCGGGGTTGAAAACATCCCACAATGACCACCATTGTCACAACATCGTCATCGCAATCAGCCAGCCTGACCGTGACAGGGAGAGCGTGAGCGCTGGCTGTGGAAGCAGGTGCTGGGACACCAGTGGCAGCCAGGCGACGGCTACGGTCCATGCAAGGGACAGACCCCAGCCAGCACCGCTGGCAGGCTCAACCGCTGGCTGGGGTTAGGAGGGAGCCATATGCTGAGCCCAGCTCACTCGAATCTAGGCCAGAGCGTTGCAAAAATGCTGATGGGTCCAACGAAGGGCAAGGAAGGGGACAAGGATTCATACTGTCCCCTTCACATGTCCACCAGAGCATAAACAGGGCAGGGCAGCAGCCCCAGGGCAGCTTAGCAGAGCACGAAGCACGAGCAGAGAGAGGTCCAGCTGTACACGGCTCCACCCTGCACTGGGATCACATCGGCCCTGGTGAGCCGAGAAGGAGCACCCCAGGCAGCGCTCAGCAGGAGATGACTATGGACCACGACACCACGGGCCTCCCAGGTTGCCTTGCCTGGAAGCAGCACCATGCCGGGGTGGGACTGAGCTCCGACGCTCTCGCAGCAGCACAGAAGCGGCCAGGTGGGCTTACAGCGACGGTGGAAGTTGCCACCAAGACACAGCATGTACAGTTGCGTTTTCTCTACGTCCTGCAGCACTTCCAACAGTCACCCTAAAGTCAGCTGCATTTCCTACGGATGTATCACACATGAGACCAAGGTGACCAAGAGGGATTTACTCATGCCGTACTACCAGAAACCTTTTTTGGTTCCCTGAAGAAGAGCCCCAGCGAATTTGCAGAGGTAATGGCCCCTGCCTCAGGTAGGCATGCATATACCTGCTCCAGGTAAACCTGCTCTGGCAGGGGGTTGGACTAGATGATCTCCAGAGGTCCCTTCCAACCCCCACCATTCTGTGATTCTGTGATACCCAGAGCCAGATCAGACCTCAAAGGAGGTTTCTCTTGTTCTGGCCAGTTCACTCTGCAGGACCTTCATCTATCAGGACTTGCAGTAAATCTAAAAGGCAACACTGCTGAGAATTCAGGCTGGAAGTTTCCCACCCCAAAGTTCACTATCAGTGTTGGGTTTGTATCCTTGTCAAAAATTGCACCTTCCCATAGCGAGCAGCAGACCCAGCTGTATGACCACACCTTAGGCCTTAACACAGCACTGCTCTCCCACTTTGAGACCGTTGCCACATCCCGCATCGCCGGCAAAGCAGAGAACCAAAGCTTTGTCAGGTGCCACGCCATCCCATGCTCAGCGGGAGCTCCTGCCAGCAGAAACACTGCCAGATAAATAGTGCGCCTAATTAGAACATTTAATTGCTTCCCCCATACACAGGGGTACCGCTTCCCAATAGGATCATTAAGGAGAAAACCTGCAGGACCCCTCCCAGCACTGCAGCCCTTCCTGCATGCCCCCCAGGCGACGGTCCCGTGTGGATGGGCAGGAGGAGGATGCAAAGGGCTGGTCCATGCCCCCTTCTGCCCCACAGCCTGACAGGGCACGCACCTGCCTGCCCCTGCCCGGCCAGGATGGCTTTCTGCTGGCACTCACCCCAGCAAGTCCGATGCGCTGATCACAAAGGGGAATGTGTCATTTAAAACGCACAATCAGATTTCCCGGCCCTTCTGCCCATAACAAAATGTCTCGTGAAATGGCTCATTCTGTTCTCCCATAGAAACGTGTTTCCCTTCAAAAGCCTGATACGAGGAGAGGAGGAAAAAAAAAGGCAAAGCTAAAAATATCTTCTGAAAGATACCACGACAGCAACAGATTCACAGGAAAATGAGGTGGGAAGGGGGCTGTGAATGTGTTAAGATCCTGTTTAATCTCTCCCCAGCCACCTAAAAAATCCACCGAAGGCAGAAACGATACCTCAACATTTCCTTTGTGCGAGAGATGACTCCACCCTGTGTTTTCCTCTCCATCTGATACTCGGGGAAGGATACCAGCACACATCCCCGCTCTGCTGCCAGGCAGCGAGCGGGGCCCCAGCAGTGGGTTAGTAGGAGCAGAGGGAGGAAGGAGCCGGTGGGTGGAACCTGGCAGCAGGGCTGCGCTGCGAATCCTCAGTCAGCATCACCTCAATCGCAGGATGTGTTCTACAGGAGCGCAGCGCCTGGTCCTGGCTTCCACCTCATCCCCAATACCTTGCAAAGGAGCATCAGTCTGCGGGACCGAGCAGGGGTCAGGGACAGCAAAGCCCAGCGAGATGGCCGCAGGGTCCAGTTACAGCTGGTGGGCAGAGGGCTGGTTTCTGAAAGGGGGATGGAGCAGATACTAAACTGCTACCACATTTCACCTCCACAAAGAGGCCAAGTGCCCGAGTAAAACTGCTGACCTGCTGGCAACTGCAGATCTGCAGCTTCAGCCTCATTTGTCTCGTGTTTTGAGCACAATAGGGTCAGCCCAGTCTCCTCTCTGCGCCGTGATCGCAGCGGACCCAGGACACTGCTTACCCAGACCCGGCTGCTCCTGGACACAGCAGCTCCTGCACGGGGCAGACCCAGCCTGGGGCACTGCTGAGCCCCCAGGGGAGCTAGTATTGTCCTCCAGAGGGCAAAAGACAGACCATCAGCAGAAGATGGAAAGACATTCCTCTTCCAGAGTATTATCATCCAGATTTTAAGGCTCGCTCTGCTACTCTCACCCTCCCAGACAGCAAACCTGGGAGTGTGCACGAGCACGCACAGGGGCATGCACACACTACAGGCAGGGCACTGACTAATTCTCAGCTTCAATTCGGAGCACCCTTGGCTGCATATTGGGACAAGCAGACATGAAGTATTTGTAGCAAATCACACGCTGAGGGCTCTGGGATGACTGCCCCTTTCCACACAGTCCCACAGCTCCCTGTCTAAGCACAAGGAGAGCAAACCTTGGCTCCTGTCCAGTTGTACGAAAGCTCAGCCCAACAGCTCTTGGTACCGGTGCTCTCCATGCACCCCCGAACAGTTCACCTCCTTGGAGCAAGGCAGGGCGGAGGGAGCAACTATTATCCAAGACAAGGGACATCCACAGGGCCTGGGCCCAACATCCCGCTCTGCACCAGGTGCACACTGTGCGGACAGAGAGCTGCTGCAGAAAGCAGCCACTGCTTCCAGGGTGGAAGCTGTGGTTGCCCAGATCTCTTCCTCTTCCCTTTAAGGCACACTTAGGTCCTGCACAACCCACAAGCTTCCACCCAAGGGCTGGGAGGAGAAGAAAGACGGATCTGCAGCCACAAGGAAATACTGCAACATGTCCCCATCAAAGATGGTCTCCTCTCACCATGTGTCCCATCTCCTGTAATCCAGGCAAGGTGATGTGCATGAGAAAGACTGATCCACTCAGCAAGCTGCCTCACTGGCAGTAGTGATGCTCAACTTTATAGACCCAAATGGCACAGGGCAGGTGCCGGAAAGGAGCTCCCAAGGGAGACTGTCCTCCAGCTCCCACAAACACATACAACTCCTTCCAGGCTCAAGTGACAGCACAAGCCAACAGTGAGCGTGAGTCCAGGCTCAAAAACCAACGTCCCCATGCAGGGGGAGACAGCCAGGGCCAGCCCATCCACTCAGGACCACAGAACCTCACAGGTCTCCCCAGCACCATAGCTCTGGCTGTGACAAATCCAAATCTGCCGACTCAGAGCCACCCAACTGCTCTAATGAGAACAATAAGCCGTGCAGCCATCAGTGTCACAGCCTCAGTGCAAGCACATTTTTAGATGCCGTATGAGAGTCATGTATTTGTAGCTGCACAAGTCTTTCTGCACAGGAGCTTCCAGCAACTGGGGACTCAGGAACCTCCGCTGTTTTGTGTTTCTTATTTTGCATCTATGCTTAAAACAGAGCTTCAGACTCGGCTCAGACCTCTAAGTGACAGGCACCGCATGAAAGTCTACTATATAGCTAAACACAGGCCTTACAGACGCCCACACTGATCTGCCGCAAAGCTTAAGCCCATACTCAGCCCATCTCCTCGCACACGCTTGCTTCCCCATCGGTATCCCAGCTGTCACTCAGGCACCATAGCACTGTGCCCAAGGCAGCAGGGAAACATCCCCAGTCCATAGCCAAATAAAATTAAGGCAAAGGACACTCAAGTGATGCCTGCGAGACTGGGCAGGAAACTCAGAGCAAGCCCAGGAACAGCCAAGCCCACTCCCTGCCCTTTAACCGACAGGTCATTCTCTGTGACTTCCTAATTTAGAAATCCTAATTAGCTATGGGAAAGATCTCTTTTTTTAGGGACAAAATTAATCAGGCACCTGACTGGTCTGCATGTCTCTGAAAACTTCCCCTAGTAATGCAGAAGTCACCAGCAGTGCTAGAGCAAGGAGGAACGCAGGCAACAGAGAGTGACGCTGGAGGCGTACACGGGACGAGGGCTCGGTGCTGCCAGCACAAAGCGTGAAAGGTTATTCTGTAAATCAATGAGAGATCCAGCTCCTCACCAGGACCAAGGTCACCACCCAGAGCTTAACAGGGACCTCAACTGCCTGGGGGAGGGAAATTAATTTTTAAGATTTTCCCCATTCTACACTACAGTGACTTCTTCAGCTGACCCAGCCACCCCTCGTGGCCATCCATAAACCACACGCCAGAAGACACTTACCCTGGAAGGTTGTTGTGGTGGTGGCGACCACGGCAGCAGCGCAGGAGAGGGGGCCCAGCAAGCTCTGTGCCTGCACTGGACAGGAAAGGTACCAAAACCTTCACCCTCCACACGCCAGGAACACAGGCTCTTCCTCTACGCTCATGCTTTTTGACCAGAAATACAACACTGTATTTCAAACCTCTTTTTTTAAAAGCTTCCTCCAAAACAAAACATCTCCCCTGAGAGTTACGGAAAATGCTGATTTCTCAAAAATTGGTAAGAATAAAAATTCTGGACAGTTCTAGCTACAACATCAACAAGCAACCAAAACAGCAGGGGAAGAACGCACCACCTGCAGCCCAAGCCAGCCTACCGTCAGCACAAACACAGGCTCTGCAGCTAACCCAGAGCTGCATCACTCCCTCCGAGACACCCTGTACCCCCACAGCCCCACCCAGGGCTCTGCTGTGCACTGTCACGTCTGGGTTAATGGCTGCATTGCCGTCTGAAGTTGCGGCTAAAGCAATCAACACAGCGCAAGGACAGAGCGGAGTGGAGAGGAGACGTGAATGCTCTGCTCCCAGGAGGGGCTGCAGGCAGGGAGGCGGCTCACACCCCCAAGGGACGGGTACATCGTGGTCCTTTGACACCAAACACGGAGGTTACCCCTGCGCAAGGAGGGAATGCTCTGGGAGACAGAGGGTGGCTGTGGACCTGCCGTACGCTACAACAGCCAGGGTCTGCCACAGCTTCCAGAACATGCCCTGTATTTCTGCACGCAGCAGAGCCCAGGGTGCTCATCGAGAGCACGGCTCTGAGCACCCTGGGGAGGCCTCCCCAGACAGGCTCCATGCCTACCAAACCAGACTCTACAAAAATATAATTAAAGACTAATTCCCTTCTTGCAAGGATCATCGCCCAAACCCAGCCTTCCCTCAGCTCCAAACTTGCTTGACAGCAACAAGGGTGTGCAACTGAAGGCCACCAGGACAGCTCTCCAGCCTGCGCAGCCATGGTCAAAGGGACCTGGCACACGCAGAGTCCTCCAGTGGGCTGCAAAGGACGCGGAGATCTGCAAGGCAGCCCCAAGAAGCAGACCTTGGTAACAGCGTGCTTCCCACATCTCGAGTTGTTTGGAAGCAATAATCACTTTGGATGAGTCTAGCACGAGAAAGCTGGAGGGAAAATGAGAGTGAAGTGCAGGAAGGAGACCGATGCACTGGCTGGTCTCCCTAGGGATGCTGGAGAAGCCACACCTCATCCACGGCAGTGGAGAGGGGGCTGATCAGGAGTCACCTCACACCATCTACAGCTGAATCAAACACGGCTTTTGCATCGCCTGCTCCTGCAACACATTGTGAATACTCAACCACGCATACCCAGACCATTGTTTGTCCACAGAAGGGTCCCCACCGTAACACGCTGAAGGCTGGGCACGCCGAGGGAAACAATACCACCGCGGAAACAGCGAGAGAAATAGTGTTTTATACAGAAACCACCGAGAGAGAAAAGGGCCACGCAGGTCCTCTAGTACAATCTCCCGGGTAACCAGCCTATGGAGAAAATGCTGAGCTCAAGGATACCTCCAGAGCCCACCTCCTGCCATATGACGATACTCCAAAAATAACCACAGAAATATGCGCGGACCCATTCCAAGTTGTTCCTGGCTCCCTCCACATTCTCCCTCTAATGTAAATCGTCTCCCTGAAATCACAGCCCGGCAGTTAAACGCTATTACGGCAACCGCAGCTCGGGGCGAGGGATCCCTGGGGCCGGCTCATCCCGGGGCGAGGATCCGACCCGCGCTGCCGCTTCCCCGCACTCCGCTTTGCTCCCGCGCGGGTGGGAAGCGCGGTGTCGTGTGTCCCCCCCCCGCGCCCGGCTGCACCCCCGTGGGAGCCGCGCCCCGACCCCCCAGCATCCCGCACGGCGGGCGGGGGGGCAGGACACGATGGGGATGCGCTGCCCGCCCGGCCTCCCTCCCTCCCTCCCTCCCACCGCTGCCGAGAAAGGGAGGCCCGGCTTGGAAAAGCTTTCCCAGCGGCGGGGCTGCGCCTGCCTGCAGCCCTGCCTGCAGCCCCCTTGCAGGCAGCGCACCTGGGGCTGCCGGCGCTGCCCGGCCCCCGGCTCGCCCGGGCGCTCACCTCGGCTCAGCCCGCTCCGCTCCGCCGCCGCCGCCTCCCGGGCGCGGCCCCACGCCGCAGCGGCCGCCGCCCGCCCTGCCTGCTGCCTCCTGCCTGCTGCCTCCTGCCTGCTGCCTCCTGCCTGCTGCCTCCTGCCTGCTGCCTGCCCGCCGTGCGGCGGGAGCGCGGCGCGGCGCGGGGCGGGGCGGGCCGCGGCGCTGCGCTGCGCTGCGGAGGGGGAGAGGCCGCGCCCGCCCCGCCCCGCCCCGCGCAGCGTGGGAGCCGCCCACGGGCCGCGCCGTGGGTCGCGGGACCGCCGCGGCGGGCAGCGCCGGGGCCTGGCGGCTCGGCTCTGGTTTGTCCCCGGGGGCGCGGGGGGGCCGCCGCGGCTGTTTCCCCCCACGTCCGGCGTGACCCCCCCCGCGGGCAGGGTCCCGCAGGGGCACCCAGGACCTCAGTGTCTGCGCTCCCCCTTTCACCCTGCCCCACTCGGCTCGCGCGGCGGCACCAGCCGCTCCCCCCGGATCTCCCATCCCTGCAGAGCCCCCTCCTGCCGCCTCCCGAGAGCTGCAGCCCCGGACTGAGGTGTCCTTCTTCAAGGAAGGAGCTTTGCCTCGGTGGGACATGTCGGCAGGTTTTGCAGCTCCCAGGGGGCGGCTGACCCTTCCTGGAGCATCCGGGGCTGCCCACCCACTGCCCACACCCCCAGAGCGCTGCGTGCGGTGTTTGTGTGGGACACCCATAAGCTGGTTCCAGGGGATCTCCACATCATCAAGTGATCCGACTTGGGTATTTTGGATGTGCCAGGGCAAGCAGCCCCCTCCAGGAGATGCAGATGATCAGGGAGGGCAGTTGCTCCACCCCACACGCCTGCACCCACAGCACGGCTGCCCTGGGTGCAGGGATGCACGGGATGCACCGCATGGCTGCGATGGCCACTATGGCCATAAGTGAAACCTTTGGGGAAGTCAGATCGGTGCTCATAAACAGGAGGAAGGAGACTAGAGGTGCGCTGCACACTCAGCCCTCTTTGCCTCGCAGGTGCTGAGGAGCAAAGGACGGAGGGGATGTGTCATACACAGGTTAGCGCTGGGTCTGGTTTCCTCATTCCCAGAACCTGTGGCTAGTCCTGACTTGGTGCCCAACGCCCATGGGCACTTCCAGCATCGTGTAGGGCTCCAAGCAGCATGTTGTGCCCCTGGACGTCCCTGCGGGGCCTTGGCTTTGCTCTGTTATCTAGTGGCACATCTGCCTGATATCCGTGGCTGTATTGGTCCTCTGAGGCAAGCAGGGTGCAGCTCTGTGCGGGGCCGAGGAAAAGCAGGTCTCCAGCAGCGAGGGGGAGGCCTGGGGACTCTTCCCAGCAGGGAAGGTCTGACCTGGCTGCCTCTGCTTGTCCTCTGCAAGCCAGAGCCAGCCTGGGGCAGCTCATCACGGTGTGTCAGCACACGGTCGCCTGTCTGGCAGCAGTGGGTGCCAGGGCTCTGCGCCGGCTGCCTCCGGGTGCTGCTCCTCAGCTTCCTCCACAGCAGCCCTCGGGAAACCTGCCGTTCCCACTCACACGGGGAGCCTGACCCGCACACCACCACGACTGGGACGAAGCGCTGGAACGAGGCCGGTTTTTTTTTACTGCTTTATGAAGTGCCTCCTTTATTAGCCACACTGAGGCTTTTTTCCTGACAAACCACATACCAGCAGAGAGTACCAGGAACAAAATGAGGCTGCATGGTCCAGTGGTTCGAGCCAAGGCAGCGATGCCAGCGGGATTGTGGGCTCTAATCCCCTGCTGAGCTGTTGACTCACTGTACAAACTCAGGCAGGTCCTGCCTCTTTGTGCCTCTGAGAAGCCCAGCTGGAAAGTTGGGTAAATAGCAGGAACCTCTTGGAAAAAAAACCCCACCACCTCGCAGCCAAGCTTGAGGGAGAGCATTCATTTACAAATAAAAGACATTTCGACTGGCTGCTCAGATTCCCCTTGCAGGCCTGGTTTTCACCTCCGGCCCTCCATCCCTGTGCATCATTAAGGGGCAATGCTGAAGAGGTGATTTATCTCGCTGCGCTGCGAGTGACATCATTCACGTGTCATGCTGCAGTGAATTTGTAGGGAACTTGCACAGGAGAAAAGTTTCACCGTATTGTTGCAAAAGATAATTACAATTGTAGCTCTGTGCAGCATCTTGAGGACTGTTACTTCTGTTTTCATCTTTCAGGTCATTCAAAGGAAAAATAGCAATTTCTGCTCAATGGGTTGGGTTCTGCCACGCTCTAAAAGAAAATCTAGGAAATTTAAATGTTAAATTCACTTTTAAGTGAAGTTGGGTCAAATAAGTCAGTGGGTGAGCACATTGGCAGAGTTACGAGCACAGATATCCTTGGTATAGTTCCCCAGTACCCACCGCAGGGAGCATTCCCCTTGCGAAGCCCAGGAGCCAGGAGAAGAATGCGTAGAACAAATTCCTTCAGTGAATCCTTCACTCCCCTTCTTGCGCTGGTGCAAACGGCCCAACCTGAACTGTCCTCCAGTTACCACCAAGCTAAAACCTGAAACTCTTCAACAGTCCTGAAGACACAGAAAATGCAATCTATGCGCATACCTGGCCGGGCAGCCCTCTGCCCGCCGAAATGAGGAAAAGAGCTTAATGTGCAAAATAATCACCTGTGAGCTATTGATCACCCCACCATGTGCTGGACCCTCTTCTGGTTATTCAATGACAGACAAACGAGCTTTCCTGCATCCCTGTCAGATTCCTGCTGCAGTGATGGGAATGACGGAGATACTTGCCCCGGCCACATGTTGCAGGCGGGGTGGCGGGGAGGGGACAGCAAGGCTTTTTTTCTTCCCTCAGAAAACACTGAGGAAGTGTAAACTTTACAAGGTTTTTGGGAGCTTAACCGAAAATGTAAAGAATTTAAAGGAATTTAAAGGAGCTGACATTTGTTCAGTTATTTTTTCAGATAAATCAAATACATTTCCAGAGAAGCTACTTGTTTTAAACATCAAAACCAGCCATTATGCAGCTGGGTGGAACTGCGTCTCCATCTGCCCCTTGGACACTGGAGACCTTTGTTGCCCAGCGGCGCACAAGGGAAACCCTGGAGCCTCCCGCAGTGGCGATGTGAACGGAGGAGCCTGCAAGCCCGGCTCACTGCTGGCCAGCAGCTCCACGGGAAGCCCTCTGGCAGGAGTCAGGTCATTTTTGCAACCCAAGTGAGGATCTCCTGGCCAGATTCCCATTGTCCGGCAGAATCAACTTGAAACAACAACATAAGAAAACACAAATGCCCATACACATAAACGAGGACTGGCATAAATTGCAAGGGCTTGCAGATGTTTCACGGTTCAATGTTAGGACAGGTTTGGTCACCAGGCCCTTGCCAGATCTCCTTGAGAGCCTCCAAGCTCTTTTATTCCAGCAAGTTTTCCCCTTACAACTTAACTGTGCAGCGACTCTGGCCTGGCTTTATGGGATAGAAAGCAAAGAGGATCAGCACATCCTCCAGTAGTGGCCCGAGTGTATTTCTACATGGAAACCTGCTCTTCCTTGGAGAAGACAGATGAGATAGAGGTACAGCTAGGAGTCCAGCTCCATAGGTGGACCTATGAAGAGGAAACCTTCTCCAAGGAAAAGCACCTTGGAGCTTTTGGAACTCCACCTTCCAAGCACAGAGCAAACTGTTAATTAGCCCTTGCAATAGCAGTGTCAGGGAAGCACACCGACAGTTATTAATAATCATTGCAAAGTGTTCTTCATCAGACTTACAAACACAGGGATGCAGCAAAAGTGGAAGTGCGGTTGTGTTCTTCCTCACTTCCGACACCAGGTGAAGATGCACATGTGTGCATACGCCGGCGCACACTCGTGCGTGCTGGTGCACCGCCAGCTCTGCCCTTCCTGGCAGGAGGCACTGGCAGGCACAAGCCTTGCCTGTGAGCCAGCTCTCTGGCTACCAGGTTCAGCAGAGGCGCTGGGTGCACCCAAAAGCTTTATTCCATAAAGCCCAGCAGCACGGAAAAGGGGGTGTGCATGTCTGTGTGTTTTTGGGAGGAGGTTATTTTGGGAATCCCCGCCTGAGCTGCTGCTAGTGCTGATGCTCTGTGATAACAACCTTTCATGCCTCTCGCTTGTTTATGCAGGGCATGAAAAGGCCCTTTGTGCAGCTCGGGGAGCTGGCTGCCAGCTGGGATTAGTGAGATGCTCCCTATGTGCTCCTCGCTCCATCTTCCTCGGCAAGTTGTGCCCACAGGGAGGCATGGAGGTGCCTGCGGGCTGAGGAGAGCCGGCAGAAATAGCCACCCTGCAGAAGAGGGAGCACAGCTCCTCACGTTGAGCTCCTGGGCACTTTCTGCCCTTCACACATTTTGGATGATGGGAACACAGTGGTGAGCTTGGGCTGCTTCACCTCCAGGAGCTCCAGGCAAATGTTTCCATCCAAAGAAAACATTTCCAGCTCTTGGTGCCATCTCCCTCCAGGCTGTTTGAGTGGGATCCAAAGCTGAAAGAAGTCCCTGGGACTGAGATGTCATCAGAGACATCAGATCAAGCCCTTATTATCCCTGCATGTCCGGAGCCCTGAAGTCTTGGAAGATGAGCAGGCCTCCCACTGCATTCATCCTCTGCTTCCCAAGGAACACGACCTAGTACCCAAATGCTGTCAGTACCTGCTGACCTTCAGACAGTTGGGCGTAACTTCCAATAGTGATGCACGTGGTGGAGAACTAGGAATGAAAGGAGCAGGAAATGCATTTTTTTTTAATTTAACTCAAAGAGATTAATCACCCGTGTAACAGTTATGGCACATCCCACCTTGACACCCTGCAGGGGTAGGACGATTGCAGTGGAAAGAATTGCAGCACCCACGGGAGACAGGGAGGAAGGAGTATTTGCCCGCTTTACAGGCAGGGAACCTGAGACCCGGGGTGGGATGTGGGTTGCCTGATGCCACCCAACAGAGCTGTAACGAGGTGCAAAGTAACCACAGAAAGCACTTGTGCTGCGGCCGTCTCAGCAGACCTGTGGGCAGATGGGGTCCCCAGCGAGTCAGCGATGGCGTTAGGAGCCACCAGCAAAGCGAACACGATAATGGCAGCGGACGACTCCTGCCCTGTGCGCTGCAAGGGGAAGGCGGAAGGGCCGGGCAGGTCCTGCTCCCAGCGGCAGCCCCAGCGCTCTGTGCACGTCTGCCCACGCAGGCGAGAGCCCTGTGCGAGCCGCTCCTTCCTTAGCTGGGCTTTCTGCACGGACCAGCTGGATGCAATCCTGGGCTGGGAGTCCCTGGAGAGCATCAGTCCCATCCTGTTTAGGAACGTAGCGAGGCCACGGCTCTGCCCCAGACTGCGCGACAGGCAGAGCAATGGGATATCCTGTGTCTTTCCATCCTGACGCTGCCAGGAAAGTACAGTTCTCCTGAGGGGAGCCCCTGGCACGGGTCTGACATGCTCTGATTAAAGGGAAGGCTCTGATGGCTTAATTAACTGCCAGCTTGAAAATGGCAGGGATTGAACGAAGATGAGTCTGACACCAGCCTGCCCCACTGAGAACAGCTGAGACCCCCAGCAGAAACCCATGGCACCGAAGAGAGAGAAAGCAGGGAAAGATGAAGAGCAAGGTGCAAAGCCAGGAATGGATGTGGTCACGTTTGCTCCTTTAACCTGTTCTGCCAACCACTCTGCTAACCTCACCACTCTGAGGCAGGAAAGATTAGGTCGATGTCGCGGCACCCCCCAGCAAAGCATCTTGTCCTCTCACATGGCTCCTGTATCCCTCAGCTGCCCTCGTTAGAAGGATGCTCCTTAACACTGACTGTCCTAAATCGCTCTGCTTTGGGGAGCCGCGGAGGAGGGTGCAATATGAATTACAGCGTTGCAGCAGGAGTGCTGACCCGGGGGACTGCACCAGCAGAAAATGGTATTTCTGCCCAAGAACCTGACTTTGTACTGCATAATCTCTCATGCTGCCCAAGCTATTACTTCTCAGTGCAAACATTTTGAGATTGTATGGATTCACAGGCATGAAGGGACACCACGCCACACCCCACCCCACCCCCCAAAAAAAAGCCATCTGTTCTGGATTTCAGATCAGGAAAATGGGAAACCTAAAGGCTGGAACGACAGAAAAGAAGTCAAGAGAGGGCCAAGAATGATCTAAGAATCTGTTTAGCACCAAGCCACATGGAACTACTACAATCATCTGGCCTGGTGCCTTGCAGAGCCAAGCCTGGGGAACTGGCCCCACCACCTCCCACGAGGCCCAGGACCGGTGGTTGAGCAGAAACGTGTCCGCGGGAGGGACAACCAGCTGAGGAGTGATGGTGAGCTGACCACAGTCCGAAGGAAGGTAATGACCTTTGCTGTATGAGCAGCATCTCAGCCATAATTTCGGTATCTCCAGTTACCAGCCCCTAGGTCTTGCTGCACGCATCTGGTCACAGAGCGCTCTGTTACACACAAGCCTCTGCCCATGTTGGTGCCCTAGGCTCCCACACACACCTCTGGGCATTCTCCTGGAGAAACCCAATGAGCTGAAGTTCTCCACTCTGCTGCTGCCAGGCAGGTTCTTCTGACCCCGGCTGGGCTTGCAGCCCTCTTTGGACCTCTTTCAGTTTCAAACACGATGCCAGTGAATGTTTGTGGTTTTAAGACACATTTGAGACTCAGTTTCATACAGGAAGGGTTCGGGATGCATGTAGGAAGAACGACACTTTCTTTACCAAGGGTGTCCAGGAGTCTGTGATTCATACCTGGGCTGAAGGTAGCTAAGAGGTAGGCACAATCCCCCTTCCCTGCTGATGCAGAGAGGCAGGGAAATTGTTGTAGGGATGTGGGTCACAAGGAGCAGAGGCTTCCCTCCAGTATCTTCAAAGCAATTAGTACACCCCATGGTTACCGACAGTGTCGTCCTGGGATGTCTTCTGAATGAAGGGAATCCATGAAAACTTTTCCTCTGGATACAATGACATAAAACCACCTGGGCTGAGTGACATTACTGTGAGGGTTGTGCTGCAAGGATTTGCCAGGGACAATGAAAAAGGACTCTAGTCCTGGGATCAGCATGCGGGGAGGGCTGAACAGCTTGCAAAACCTCTGCTAAAGCCACATTTGGTCCTAAACACTCTGAACTGAGGTCTGGATGTTGGCAAGGTACTCATGGGTTTGGATGCAGGATTCACGTGGTTCCCATCTCCCGCCAAAGATCCCAGAATACGCGCCAGTAATTCACCCAGAGACATCACACTGATCAGAAGTAGATCCCAGTGCCCCAAGAGCAGCTGGAGGGTGCTCCAGCCTTCCCTGAATGAAGAGACCCATCTCCCACATTTTTCCAACAGCCACAACCATGCTGTCAGTCATCAGTGGGGCAGCAGGCACTGGGGAAGCCCATGCAGGGCACCTGGGAGGAGTTCTCCGAGCAGAGAGAAGCATTGGCAGCCAGAAGCCTGTTGGCGTAGGAGACCCCTCACCAGCAAGCACTTTACTGGGCTCTTGGCCTTTCTGCTTACTTGGCCCCCATGGAGATGCCCTGAGACTCATCTTCTTTTCCACTAAACTGCTTACAGCCCCTATGCTGCAGAGACTGGCATAGCATGGTGAGATTCCATAGGTGGGATTAGGTCAGCTAAAGCCCAAGTTTCTTTTGGGAAGAAGGAGGGGATTTATTTCAAGTTGATCTGCCTCTGTCCTGACTGCTCCAGCAGTATCTTACAAAATTCCTTGTCCTGAACCTGGAGCACAGAGTGGGCAGGGTAGACGCTGCCAAGTCCTGGCCATGGCCAGAGGGAAGCTGGGCAGGAGCAGATGTCCTTGGGGAACAGGGAAGAACCAGCATCTCTGGGCTTCGGTGAGCAGAGACCCTGAGTGACCACCCCTGGGGACCACCTCAAGGAGAGCAAGGCCATTTGTCCACAGCCTGTTTCGCAGGCAGGGAGCAACTAGGATGGACTCCATTTCCTAGCCCTAGGCAGCATCATTTGCAAAATGAGTGCTTGGGGCAGTTTCCATCAGGCAAGAGAGGTCGTCCTGATCAGCACCAGAGCCTGCTCTCCCATCTGCTTGTGATGGAGAGACAGCTGCTGCAGCTGGAGCCTCCTGTGCTCGTCAGCTCCCAGCCTGTGCCGTTTACTGTTCTGACACGGGATCTGTTGAAGGCACAAAAAGGGCTTAGTTTGCTCTGCAAGCAAGAGTTTGGATTGAGACTGGCTTTGCTCAGTCTTGCACACGTGACCCAGGTCTTATCATGGCAGGGGGTTGGTGACGGGCAGGGCAGGCAGGCAGGGCAGGCTCTCCTTGGTGGGCACCTATCTCACTCCCCACTGGATCCCAGGGCGTCTCCAAGACGCTGAGTTCCTACTGCTTTGTCACAGCTCTCAGAAATATCAGCCTTTGGTCCATCTCTGATGGAAAATGGAGCTCTGCAGCTCCTGGGACAGTAGAGCCTCTCCCTGACAACTAACCAGCAGGAGAAAGAGTCAGGGACACCAAGGAGCCCGAGAGCAGCCAGATCCAATCCTGGTTGGATCACAGGTTTTACTGGCGCTGCCAGGTGGGAAACTACTGGTGCTGGAAGCAGGAGCTTTGCCTGCTCCCTCTGTCCACACACCAGCCGGAGCAGGCAGGGCGGCTGCTGACAGCTGGGGTGGATCCCCCGAAGGCGAGGGAGGGCTCCTGCCCGCCGCAGCCCTGCCCCAGCAGCACTCCCCATGCCCGCTCTCCTGCCTTTCCCAGCTGCCACCGGTGCCCACGGGCAGCCCGACAGCCCTGGCCCATTGCAGCATGGCAAGTGTCCTGCCCAGGCATCAGGGCTCCCCACCAGCTGGCAAATTTCCACGGAGACCCAGGGCAAAAGCTGGGCCAGTGTTGCTGTTTTAGGTGGTGGTGTAGGATCAGAAGCTGTGGCCCTCTCCAGCCTCCCAAAACAGGGAAGTACCTGCCTCCTTGCTGCCCTCTCCAATCGGCTCTGTTTCATGCTTGTCCTGCCCTGGAGCACAGGGCTCGCTCCCAAATGGTCTAACCCCCTGATGGAGAGCTCCTGTGACCTGAGCTCCAGCATCGCCCCACGAACCTGACACCTACCCGGTGCTGTGCAGTTCACTCCACCTCCCCACTCCAAATGCCCGGGAAGGTGTGGAGAGGGCAGTCCCTCACCGCTGAACGTGCTGGCCAGTAGCATCTGCCAGCCTGGGAGAAGTCAATAAGAAAAGCCTGAGCCAACAGTGCTAGATTACAGCCATCTCTTCCAGAGAGGATTAGCGGCCAAACCCCCAGCAACAGGTTTGTGGTGGTACCACCAACGCTGGCTGTGCCCACGGGCAGGAGGGCAGCACAGGGACTGGACCAGAGCCCAGCCCCAGCTGGGGCCAAACCACTGCCAAAACCCGGGGAGCAGCTCTCCTCTCTTCCCATGGTGCAAGGGAGACTATCTGCACCTTCCTTCCTCCACACAGCCTCGGTCCAGCAGCCCCCAGCCAGGACCATCGGATTGCCTGCGGATGTCTGACGGGCAGGATGATGCAGGGAGCTCTGCACCCTCCCAGGGCCCCTGAGCCATGGGGTCCCAGACATGTGAGGCCGGTACAGCGCTGTGCCATTGCCTCCCCACTGCTGTACCCATCCTGGGCATCCCTGAGCCTGGCCTGGAGGTGGCCCCTCAGCAGTGTTGGCCCCAGAAAGGCACTGGCTCACCCTCTCCCTGTGTCTGTCCACCCCAGCCCCTTACAGGATGCAATTGATGCCCTGGGGTCTTGCTGAGCTCTCCTCCTCTGCAGCCCTGGCCAGTGGTAGCTCTCCCAAGAGGCCCAGTCCCACAAACTGCACAAGAAGGGGGTTGTCAGGTCCTCAGCGAGGCTCCAGTGAGGACACAGGATCTTTGGCCTCCACCCCAGAAATGCCATGGGACAAGAGGAGCATCCTCCTGGGGGATGCCACCCCACTGAGACGTGGGAACACAAGCCTGCAGCTGAGCTGATGAGAGAAGCACACAAGTGGGAAAACAAACCGTGTTTTGTCACAGATTCCTGCCTCCCTGGACTCCAAGCAACCTCCACTGCAGCTTCTGGCACGAGCTGCCCCTGACCCCATGGCCAAAGGCACAGAGAGCAGCGAGCAGCCTCCCTGCTGTGGCCATGGGGCTGCCAGGGCTCAGCCGCCCCACATGCTGCGAAAGCACTTCAAATGCCTCCACAGCCCATTTCCCTTGCCCAGGCGCCCTGGCAGCAGCACACAGTGAGATCCCAGCCTTATTATTGCTCATCACATACAGGGTCACAAATAATATTTGGAAAATAAAGATCTGTGCACAGCCAGCCTCTGCCAGGGGTGTCCAGCACCCGGTTGGAGCCTCTCCCAGCAGCACAGGATCAGGCTTGAAGGTGGGATTCTCTTTTCAGGGTATTTATTTGCATTGCTGAGACCTCTAGCCCTCTGCCAGCTTCAACTGATGCTGGTTAATGGGACCAGAAGTGAGGAGGAGGGAAGGGGCCTTGTGGGGACAGCTTGCCCCAGTGCCAGCTCTGCTCCCCGGCCGGGGCTCCCGTGGTTGCCGTGGTCTTGCTTGACCCCTTGCAGATGGTGCAGGGCTTGCCCAAGGCTCCCCCAGCCCCAGCCTGATGGGATGGGGGCCAAGCACAGGCTCAGGGAGGAAAGCAAGGAGTTGCCAGGGAAGGACCGGAGCCATGGAGGCTTCACATGGTCAGCTGGTCACCCTCCAAAGCACACTGCTGGCAGGAGCAAAGGGGCCACATGGCCATGGTGCAGGGTGTGCTGGGCAAGGCGAGGAGGTGCAGGAGGAACCTCCTCTGATCCTTGGTCCTGCCCCAAATGTCCTGGGTGAGGGGCTGGGGACCCCAGTGCTGGTGGCGGCCACTGGGCTCAGTGACACACTCCAGTTTAGCCAGTTTGAGGGACAGACATGGGTATTCGGCACTTGTCTGGATCAGGCCCTTGCTGATCACTGTTCTGAGGTGCTGGAGCCTGGTGAGGAGCCCAGACAGGTGGCAGAGCTGCCGCTGCACCCAGGTGGCACGGGGACCAGCAGCCGATGCTGACTGCTGACAGCTGGGTGCTTTTGGGGACACGCTCTTGTCTTTCACAATGAGAAGGGCTGGGCATCCCCAGTGCCAATGGTCAGCTTGGTCCAGGGGGACCTACTCAACCCCTTGCATATCTCTTCTGCAAAGCCACCATTTGAGGGGTATCAGCGACAACAGGCAAAACAGCAGGTCCCCACCTCCTCCCTTGGGACATACCCTGCAAGTAACTCAGCCTAGCAAGGTCCCAGCTTAGGGCCTCATCATCCTCAACACGTGTGCTGTCCTTTCCCTGTCCTGGAGGGGACCAGTGTGGGTGCCAGCTTCCTTTCTTCAGGACTGGGTGCAGGAAGATGATGGTTAATGGCCTTTGTGAGTGGGCAGCGTTGGCAGGCTTTGCGCTGAGGGCGCTCACGTAGACAAGTCCAGATCGCTGGAGAAAGTCAAGGAGTCAAATTTCTGAAAGTCCTGACATGATAAAATTGAGGCTGTTATATATGAGACCTGGACCAGACATAAGCACCAACACAGAAATGCCAGTGATTTCCTCTTTGCATAAACCAGTTGGACCGGCTTGTGGGAGCACTGGGGAATTCATCCTGTCCCCTCAGATTTGGTGCTTTGCACTTAAAACACATTTTCAGCCCTTGCCTTTTTGTCCACCCACGTGGCAGAAGCGCCAGTGCCAGCCCCGCCTGTCACCAGGGCTGGGTGTCCAGGCACCTCTGCGGGTGGCCGCACCAGCCCGGTGGCATGCACTGATCCTGCTGGCTGACAAATCACCCAGCGGCTAGATGAGACCTGGACAAACCAGGCTGACGCACTCCTCCGCAGCACTACCTGGCTCCTCGCTTTCCCAGTCTACCCGCCAGCACTGGCTGGCATTGCTCACCGGCTCCACGGGCCCTGCAGACACATTGATTTATTTGGGCAGAGGAGAAAGGTTAATGTCTGGTGCTACGGAAAGCAGTCAGTGAGCTGTGTTGAGTCAAGGACTGTGCTTTGCAGTGCTGCAAGGACTGGAGCAGGCTGGAAAACTCTTTCCTTGTTGCTGCAAAACGTCAGAATATGCCCTGCAAAGGCTCTGCAGGTCTGCCCGTGCCTCTGAAACACAAGCTCCCTGGCAGCAGCTCCAGCATCCCCACTGTGGAGCCATACGTGCTCTGCCTTGTGTCCTGCTGAGCCTTCAGGCCACATGCTAGATGAGAAACGTGGGCTGCCAATATCTGCAAGCAATGATCCCACCCTGGTCCATGTATGGTGACGCCTCAGCAGGTCACACTGCACATAGGTACACTTCAGAAGGATTCAGGGATCAAGTGTAGGCTGGGATGCACATGCCCACCCAGACCTGACGCCCTGGAAGGGACATTTGCTGGCAAAAGCCCCTTGCAGGCATCCTCAAAAACACCACTCAGAATGTCAGACCTTGAGCACAAGTCCACACTGGGCACTGGAGCAGAGCCAGGTCCTGCCTCCTGGTTCCTGCAAACACAAAAGCCAGATGCACCAGAGGGACTGGCAAGACACTTGTCCATCAGGCAGATGTGGGACAGCCTGTCCCATGGGAGAACGGGGCCTGGTTCCTAACAGCTAGGTGCTGATTTATCCTCCAAAGGGAGAATTTCCTTCAAAAAGCCACGTTAGCATTGGTTCTCATGATCCATGTAAACCTCTCCTCTCTCTCAGCTGCAGAAGGTGGATATTCTCTAACGGCGTGAGCTCTTTGCAGCTGTAATTGCTGGGATAAATATGAGCTGATCATTTCTATTAAGGAAAGATTTTAGGACCAAAATTAGCATTATCATCTTTTATCAAATGCTGATAACAACGTTTCTCAGGTCAGCTTTTTTTCCATGACAAGACTCTGAGCAGCAAACGAGCAGCTCCCTGCTGTCACATTTGCAGCCCAGGCCCTGCAGCCCAGGAGCAGTGCAAAGGAACTGAAATTAGCTGGAAAATGACTCTCAACCAGCCTTGCTAAATTACCATGAAAATTTAACAATTCAAGCGCAAAGCCTCTGTGCCCGTTTGCTTTTTCCATCGCAGCAGAGAGAATGGAAATCAAGTGATATTTTAACACACCAGTCAAAACGAGGGGATGAGGCGCTGGGCCATGCTGCTGCCACCAAAGGGCAGCCCATCGCTCTGCTCGTATGGTCCAAGGGTCACCACGTGTCGATGGTTTGTGAATGGCCATCAGTGAAACGCAAACAAGACTGCCAAATATTCTACCCCTTTGCACTGTTCCTAGCAGAATGTGACCCTCTTTCAAATATATGAACTTCTGTGTAACAGCTCTGCTTTTAGAGACAGTAAGCGGGAACCTGTGCACCCATTTTTCTTCCATGACAAGGGAGCCAACGGCCACAGCTGTCGGGGAGCTCCCAGCACCTGATGCCTTAGCACCAACTGCCTGCATGCTGAGGGGCCTTGTGCATTTGCTGGTAAAGGGCTTGAGGCTCCCCTGAGTCTATCCGAGCACCAACCCCGTTTCCACCCACTCTGGAGAAGATGATGGGCGGAATTTTGATTTACAGCCCATCTTAGCCCTTTTCCTGATGGCAAACAGCCAGGTCGCTGCAGGCCCCCCACAGCCTCAGCTGCACCTGTAGCCCTCCATCAGACCAAGCTTCTGCATCCTCTAAGTGAAACCAAACCCCCCCCGGAGCCTCTCCTGTGTCGTGCCGCCGGCGGCTGCGGCTGGCTGCCCGCAGCCCACGCTGGCCTGGAAGTGTTGTCCTGCCCTTCTGCTGTTGCACCCGCACGGAGGCATCTGCAAAGTGGGCACCGGTTCCACCTGGCATGGAGAGAAGTTTACCAGATACCAACCGGCTCTTGGTTTTTCTTTAACCAAGAGGTTAAAGAAAATGTTGAAGGGCTCCCTGTTTGCCAGGAGGAAAACTCCTGAAAGTTAACCATTAACCAGCACCAGATAGAGAAGGAAAGAAACACCCCGTGAGGCTGGAAGCTATTTGCCTGTGTGTCCACCTGGTGCTGGGGAGATAACAAATCTTATTTAGCCTGGACAGACTGCAAGATTACAAGGGAGAAAGGTAGAGCTCTGCAAGGCTGAGCACCCAAACGATCCCCAAGAGAAGAGAGAAGGAGGTGGGGAGCCGTGTGCCCCACAGGCCTCCACCCCAGCCCTGCCTTCCAGACCAAGGGGGAAGGGGTGGAGGCCTGTGGGGCACACGGCTGCCCACTCTCCCCACCTCCTTCCCTCTTCTCTTGAGGATCGTTTGGGTGCTCTGCCCTGCCTTCCAGACCAGGGGACATGCACCTGGGGACAGAACTGTGTCCTGGTCTCGGGGACTTTCACAACAGGGCCTCTCATATCCACGGAGAGGTAGCCCACAGGATGGGATCTCCTGGCTCTCCATCCTCCAGGTGAAGGAGCTGGGGAACCTCAGCCAGCAGCCCCAAGGGGGCCGGGGGAGGCCGAAGAGCTGCCACCATGGGTCCCAGGCCCAGTTCAATGACCCCTGCACGATGTGGTCTGGTCCCTGATGGATGTTCACATGTGCTGATGTGCAAGAAGTGAATTCACGTGTGTGTGAGTGGGCGTTTGGGGGTACACGCGCACAGACAGCTGAGCGCCGGGGGGGCACCTCAGCCTAAGAGACTGGCGCTGGGGAGGCTGGGGAAGGGAGAGACAAGGCACAGTTTGCCTCTGCTTTGGCAGGGTCCTGGTGAGGCTGAGCACACAGCTGAGCGAAGCAGAGCATTCCCAACCCGTGTGGCTGCCGCGTCCTGCACGTGCCGTGGGGCGGTCGGGGCAGGTGTTTCAGCAGGAATGGCTCCACCAACGCCCTTGTGCTGAAGGGCTGCCTCTGGTAGGAAAACAGCCGCTGCGGTGGGTGACTGAAGGGCAGAGGGTGGCTCTGGGAGCGCGGAGCTCGGTGACGTGCTCCTCAGGGAACACACGCACACCGTCTGCTTCAGCCAGGCAACGGCTGTGAAAACCAGGAGAAATTCAGACACCTTGCACAGACCGCAACATCGTGCCCATAGAGTCTTGAAAAAATGCAGAAAAGAGCCAGTTTGCCCCTAAACGCTGCCCTCAGCACCCAGATGAGCAGGAACATGGGAGATGGTCCTTGGGAAGAAACGCTCTTTCCCAGACCCCAGTGGCTAATCCGAGGGTCTGTGTAGGGCTGGGGAAGTCCCTGCACTGAGAGTGCTTCAGAGGGGCTGGGCCGAGCCCAGCACCTCCACCCAGCCACACAGCGAACACCCGCGCTTGCACCGTCCTGGTGAGACCAGACCTTCGCTCCTAGCAAACCCAGTGTCTGCTATAAAGACTGTCTGATGGCTCTCCCAGCCAGCCTCTACCAGATGATCCTTCTCACCACACTGCCTTTGCTGCTGTGGTGCAGGGGGGCTCCCGGGTTGGCCCACAAGGACTGATGGGCACAGATGGCACAGACGTGTGTGCCTTGTACCCTCAGAAAAGCAGCCTGCAGACCCAGCAGATCCCCTGGAAATGCGTGGCTGCATAGGGCCCTTTTACTCCTCTGGGGATGCCAATGGGGAGCACTCAGCCTGTCTCCAGGCGAGACTCACCGCCGCTCCCTCTCCGCACACGGGCTCGAGCACCGCGTGCACTGTGACCCCTGCTTAGCTCAGCTCGCCAGGCAGCCAGGAGGACGTGGGAGCGTGCTGCCACACACAGAATGGGCTTGCTGGTGACAGCCAGCACCATCCACGTGACGCTAATGAATGTGGGGCTGGGACAGGATGCAGCACCCTGGCTCGGCTCCTGTCCTGGATGGAGTCAGGAAAGCAATTCAAATGGAAATGTTGTGCTGCTGAATTAAACAGCTGGTGTGAGAAGGAATGAGAATAAAGAAGGAGAGACTAGAAAGGAGGAGGAGTGCAGCTGGAGGGATGAGGAAGACAGAGAGCAGGAGGGTTACAGCAGAAGAAAGATGACGGAGGAGATGCAAAACAGAGGCACAGAGAGACAAGAGAGGAAAGGATGGTGTGGCAGAGGGACAGATCAAAAAGGGGAGAACTGGAAATACAGTTATGGAGCTGGTTTTCCTATTCAGCGGCACAGCTCACCAAAAGAGTTTCCACCCTCTGCCACTGGGCAAAGACCTCCTTCTCCCACGACAAGGAGGCAGGCAGCTTCTCAGGAGCGGGAGCAAGAGCCCCCGCTGCCTCCCCTCTCCCCTGCTCCCTCAACCCCCTGTGCTGGGTGCTCGGAGGCGGCTCTGCCCGGCCTTTCCCTGCCTGGCCCTGATTTACTGGGGAAGTCTCCCCAGGGTGCCTGGCACAGCAGGGTCCCTCCAGGGTGCACTGCAGCCCCAAAAGGCAAGTGGGACTGCAAGGAGCTGCTCCTCTGCATGCTGTTTTGGAGGAGTGAGATCCCAGCCAGCCTTTGATACATCATGATGTGGCCCAAGGAAAATCTCCTTGCAATCCTAATACCTACCCTAAATCTCTCCAGATGCAAATAAAGCCAATTACTGCACAAAAAATCCTTGGTAGACCTGAGAATAGATGATCACTAATCTCTTTCTAGTGATTTTTAGCATTTTAGAAGGCTGTTCTCATACCTCTGCTCAGGCTTCGCCCTGCCAGACATAGACAGATTTGGTTTGCTCTTCCTCTTCTTGCAGCTCATGTTTTTCAAACTTCTGAACAATCTTGTAAGCATCTCCTCTGGACTTTCTCGTTTGCTACCTCCTCCTTACGATGACCAGCCCAAACCTCTGGCTGAAATCCCCTCCAAGCCAAGCAGAGCAGCGTTGTGGCTGTCCCTGCCTTACGAGGGCCACCTTGCCGGCAATGCCCAGCGTGCGCTTGCCTTGCTCACACCCGCAGAAGGCTGCCGAGCCTGATCCTCAGCCACCCACCGAAACTCCCCAGCAGCCGTACTGTCTCCAGCCAGAGAGTTTCTGCATGGTGTTTGTGCACTGCAGGTTGCCTGCTTTGCATTTCTCTTTACTGAACTGCATTTTATCAGTTTCAACTAATTTCTAAGTGATTGAGTTTTATTTTAAATTCTGATCATGTCCTTCAAAACAGTTGCAGCCCTTTGCTCTCTGTTATTATTTCAGCATTTTTATAAGCATAATCACTATTTCATCAACCTGGTGGCTAATGAAAATATTGACCAGGACCTGACCCAGGACAGGCCTCACAGGACCTCACTTAATGCCTTCCCAGTCTGATAGCATCTGAGCAGCCCCGCTCTCAGTGGTTTTTAACCAGTTGGACATCCACCTCAGTGATGTTTCAATTGCACTCCATCGCCTACGTTTCCTGAAGAGCATGTCCCGTAGGACAGCGCCAAAACCCCACGCAAGTCAAGACATACCATATCTAGTGCTTCCTGTTATCAGCTGCGCTACTTCCCCATCAGTGACAGAAATTAGATTGGTTCAACATGTTGTATTACTGGCAAATCCTTGTTGTCTGTTCCTTATCACATATTATCCTTGAGATGCTTAAGATGTGATTGTGTAATAATTTCATTCTGTATCTTTTCAGCCATCAAAGTTAGTCTGACTCATGTATTTCCCTTTCTCCCTTTTTAATGCTACACGCGCTGTTTTGTCCTGCTCCAGTCCACAAAGACCTTGCCCGTGCTCCCTATCTTTTCTGAGATAATTGCTAATGGGGTCAGAGATTACTGTGGCTAGTTCCTTATGCACTCCAGGGTAAATTTTATCAGACCTTGACAATTTGAATATTCCTATGCTGTATTCTTCAACCTTGTTATCCAGTTCTTGTTCCTAGCCTCTTGCTGCTAATAGTAATCTGGTCATAGTTAACCCTTCTGTAAATATTTAAAGCATAAAAGATATCGAACAATTCAGCCACCTCACATATCATCTGGTATTTGCTGACTTTTCTGGATTTTTTTTTCCAGGCTGATACATCTAGGCAGAACTCATTTTCTGCCTTAGTCTGATCGATTTTATCTCTCCATATTTGTGTTTTCCTCTATATTCATCTTTATACATACATCCTTGATGTATAGCAATGCTGCACTATTCCCTTTTCCCAGGTTCTGCCTTCTATACTGATGTACCTGGCCTGTGCTGTCCCACCAAGCCCCTGTGATGTTCAGCTCCCAGGGGATGTTCCCAGCTCTTCCATTTTGTCCCTCTTGCTGCTGGCATTTGTGTCTGCCCTGCTCAGATCTCCGGAGTCTGCCCCATGCTCCCTCCTTCAGCCCCGTTCAGACTCCACTGCACCTTCCCACTCTTCTTGGAGGCTTTTATCCAGCTTTCTTGTTTCTTCCCCTTGTTTTTTGTCATTAGTCCTTTCAAACAGGAAATAAATCTCTCTTCACTGGACAGGTACGTCGGGGTCCTTGGATGCTCTTTCTTTCTTCATCAAGCAGGGTCCATCTCTGGCCAGCCATGCTGCGAAGGGAACCAAGCCCTCCTTTCTGCACCACTTGCATGAACAGATGCACTTACCCCTGCGGGGACGTGTCTTGAGCTCAGAGGATGGCCAGACGCTGGTGCACAAAACCTTTTGGAGTACTGCATATCCAACACTTTATGGAGCAGGGGAGGGAAGGCAGCTGGGAGTGTCCAGAAGCCAGCAAAGCCTTGAGCTGAGCAGCAGCCACGTTATCCTTCCTGCACAAAAACTTCCTATACTCAATTTATCCAGATTTCAAAAAGGGAAATCTCAGATTTTTTTCATTAAGTGGAACACTGCAAGGAACAAAACAAAAGTGTCACTTCTGGAAAAGGAAAATAGGTGGTTTTTTGTTTTGTTTTGATATGTAGTCAGCAAGTATTACCAAGGTGGAAAGAACTGTTGTAGTTTGATGGGTAGATCCAAAACATTTAATATGGGTCAGTTCAATGTGACACTTCTGTTTCTCTCTGGTGCTGTGTTGCCTCACTGGTGCTGGGGTTCAGAAGCCAGGCATCCTCAGCTCACTCCTGAAGTCGTCTTCTGGACTGCATCTCCTGGGTCCACTGGATGGTGCAGAGGGGACACGCCAGGGACACCAGGCAGAGAGCTTGGCTGTGGCCATCAGGAATGTGGCAACGAATGCTGTGGCAGAGTGGAGACATGAGTACACCGGCTCTGTAGGCAGCTCACCAGCCCTTGGTAGGCAACACCAAGGTCAGGGATGCCGGAAAGCACCAGTGAAAATCCTCTCTGGCAAGATAAGCAGTTTGGCAGGAATTGTTCCTGCAGGCCATGCCAGCTGTCGCCAGGGTTTTGCTCATCCTTGGGGATTGTTATCCCTTTGGATTCGTGCATGGAGCACATATTGCTTCTGTTGCTGTCAGGCCAGGTTGAAGTGATGTTGTACAAGGGCTTTGAAATCTAGCTGGCAGAGAGGAAGGTAAGCACCCCATTGTACTCGCTGGGTGCCCCAGGACCCCCAGGCTGCTGGTGTTGTTGGGAGACACACTGTGCTGAGGGTATGGGTGGCTGGGCAGTGACTCAGACTGGTCAGCAGTGCTTTGCCAGCAGGACGAGGAAGGAGCACTGATTATTGTCCGAGGATCTGATCCTGGAGCCCCCATGCGCCAGCATGGTGCCTGCAGCCTGCTTGGGTCACTGGGCAGGACTAGGGAAAAATGCAGTGTCAGGGAGCAAGTTTGCCTTCCTCCAGACCGTCCAGGGCTCAGGCAAGATCCCCCCTTGGCACCAGGATGGGACTGCTCAGTATGGCCCTTCATGTCCCCAAGGCACCAGCAGGAGCTTGTACAGATAAGCAGGCAGGGGAGGCAGAGAGCAGGTAGCATCAAGTAGGGATGTTTTTCATATGCAGTCAGCACATCTAGAAACCCTGCTCCTGAGCTACAGCACTCATCTCTGCCTGGTTTGAAGCTACAAGGAGGGCTCACGGGAAAGGACTTGAGCCTGAGTCCGTGCCTTGTCCCATTGTGGCTCAGCCGGTGGAGCAGGAGGCAGATCTTCTCCCTGGCTGTGTCTCTGGTAGTGCTGCGAATGGGTTCGTGCTGGGGCCAAGGGGGGTGACAGGACCACAGGCTGCATTGGTGGCTCTGGCCTGCTGGTGGTCCCGGGGAGCTGCTGCAGTGCTGTGGGGTGGGCGAGTGGAGGAGACCCTGAGCTGCTCTGTCAGCTGAGGGGGGTCCAACTGGTCCCAGGGCTTGAGGCTCGGTCGTGCAGAATGCGGGGGCCTGAGGAACGAGCTCTGTGCCCGTCTCTTGGAGGGCTGGCGATATGGGTGGGAGTTCCAAGGCTGTCAGAGTTAGCGCCTGCTCTTTTGCAGGTGGCGATGCCTTTCTGTTTTTTTGACATGATTGCACCGGCATAACAACACTGAAGAGGCTTTTTTTGACAGTGCTTCCTGCTTGTGCTTAAGGCTCTCCACCCCCTCACTGCAGATGGGTTTAGGCTGCATGAAGACAAGCATAATGCTTGGGAGGAATCCCTGAAAGTGCTGCACTCTGCCTGCCAGCCCCAACCCTGCAACGCCCTGTCCCTGCAGTGACTGCCCTTGCTGGGCCACGAGGTCTCCATGCTCCCAGCACAAGGGCACAGCAGAGGTTTCTACAGGTCCTTTTGTCCTCCACATCCAGAGGAATGACTATATTGTTACTCCAACTCTTTCAGCTCCTGGTCCTTCTCTCTTCTTGCTGCTCCCCAGCAGCGCTGCACAGCCCAGGTCTCGGTGCTGGCTGGCACTGCCACATCTACATGCTGAGGTGGCTTCAGGTCCTGGTTCATGCCTGGCTGTGCTGGAATAACCCAGCACAGAGGAGCTTCCCCAGTGGTGCTAAACTTCCTCTCAGGATGCTCAGACGTTGCCTCTTCCCTTGAGGCACCCCGATGCCCCACAATGCGTGTGAGGTCCAGCAACTGGGGAAAAAGGTGGCTGCGAGGCCCCAGGGCAGCCTTGCTGTTTATCAGGCAGGCGAGCAAAGGCTGCTCTGCTCATGGCACCAGCCCAGCAACACAGCACGGAGGACTGATCTCCCATGGCCAAACCTTCTGGCACTTGGGCACAGCGGGGGATGCTGCCCAAATGGAATGGGACGTATTTCCTGCTCCCCAGTAAATGAATGGGGGGGGATATGGGACAGTAGCAAACCCATTCCCACTGCATCCTCATCAGCTGGGCTCCTGCAGGCCCCAAAATGAGGGTCCCATCTCTCACTGCTCTCTGGAGGGCTAAGCTTTGCCATGTGCCATGGAGGACCGATAGCTGTGGGGCCACTGACAGAGGGGGAGAGGGAAGATCTCCCCTGGGAAGTGGGGAAGGGCACCTACCCCATCAGGCCCTTGGGAAGGCTGTGCAAGGCTAGTGATGCCAGAAAGCTGCTCACTGGTCCAGCCTGGGCTGCACGTCCACAGGTCTTGGCTCTCGAGTTTTGGGGACATTTGAGGCTGGGCGTGCACCTGAGCTGTGCAGCTCTAGCCTGCTTCCCGGCCGAGTGAGTCAGGAGAGGAAGCAATTAGCTCTGCGGTGGATGTCTGATGAGTCATTCCTTCTGCAGGCTCCTCTCCAGATCCACTGCAGGCAGCTGTGACATCCAGGGCGCAGGGAGCAGGGACAGGCGTCAGGGCAGCTGAGACATCTGGAGGGAGGTGGCAATGCAGGTCTGGCCGGGATGACAGCTATTAGGAAGGATGTCAGACCTCTCCAGCTCACCCCTTTGCTGTCATCCCTCACCCTTCACCTCCCTGCTTTTCCGCCAGCTCCTGGGATGCAGAGGCTGTGCCCCCACACTGGCACTGCCACTGGGGAGGGGGCCCAGCCCAGAGAGCTCCCATGGGTAGATGTGTCTGCCTGGTCGGGCTGGTGATACATCATCTGCTGTGCATTACATCTGGCTCAGCAGGATGTGGAACAGGAGATATGCCATGGCAGAGCCTTGCCAAGGAGCTGTGCCAGCTACTGGGCTGAGAAGTGGTATGAAAATGGGTAAAGATGGCAGAACCTGGCCAAAACATTGTCTGCTGCAAAGTTCAAATGCTCAGGTTGAGACATCTTGGGTCAAACTTTCTAAAAGGTCATGGCCAAGGGCTCAGTGCCTGTAAGAGAGACCAGATTTTCCAGAACGCACCACTCCCACCAGGCTGAGGCTGCAAAGGCCATGGCAGCTTACAGCCCCTGCAAAGCCCAGCCCCGGAGCCAGTGCCTCTGCCTGTCAGACAGGTTTCTAACCTTCAGGATGACAGTTGCCCAGGTATCTTTCAAATAGCAATGCTTCCCCACTTGGCAAAATAAATCCACGGTACAAAACCAGATTTGGCATGTATCTAAATGTAGTTCCTGAGGAAATGCAGAGCTTGCAGTGCAGTGAAGCAGTAAATACTGGGGATTCCACTTAGCGCACAACAAATGACAAAACAACACTGAACTTTTAAGGCTAGAAAAAACAGAAAGCTATTCCTAGATTGAAATGAAATCTGCAAATGTGAGGCAGAGCCAGAATTCAGGTTATGTGAGTGCTGGCAAGTCCATGTTTCTCTGGTGATGTAGGATTCTGCTTATAGGAACCTGAATCTGCTTTTCTTATGAGTCCTGTACCCATGCAGTGCTTTCCTTCCTGGCTTCCTCCCAAGTTTACCAGGATCTTCTTGATTTCTGCTGGTTCCTCTCCCACTGCTACCTCCAATCGTCACCGGAGCTCCTGAGGTTGATATAGAAATAACAAATGCAGCAGTTGCTAGTGATTTCTGTGGGTTTAATGTTTAAGCATTTGTTCTTATGTAGTGTCTCTTAGTTTGGGTTGTACTTAACAGTCTTGGTGATAAGATAAAAAATTCTTTATGTGGGAATTTTCTAGGTTTAGAGAAACCCAAACACTACAATACATGAAAGACAGACTGAGAAGAGCGCTGGGTGGCTTGGCTGGCGGCCTCCATGCTCAATTTCTGTTCTGCTTTCCTTCTTTACCATCCGCCAGCATCCCTCTCCTCTGTTCTCTTGTTCCTGCCTCAGTCTCCTGCTCATCCCTTTTCTCCCTGGTCTTCTGGTTGTCCTATCACCAACTTTGGCCTGAGCTGATACCTGAGGGCAGAGGAAAAAAAGGTAAATATCAGCCTTGTTCTTGAATCGAAGCATGTTCTTCTAAAACTCTGAGAGCAAACAAAGGCAATTTCCTTAGAAATCTGGATCCTTCCTCCTTGCTGCAGTACCCCCAGGAAGTGCCGGCTCCTGGTGTCCTTCCAGAGCCAAGCCACTGAGGTCCCCCCGCTCGCCGCCGGCTCCTGCTCCCACTGCTGCAACCAGCAAACTCCCCAGGCCCTGGGAATCTCAGCTGCAGGGGCCGAGCTCAGCACCCGCAGGCACTGCAAGACCGAGGACCCGCAGCCACGAGCCCTTTCTGGACTGCAGTGACTGGGAACTGCAGGAATTCAGAAATACCAGCATCCTGAAGGCCCTCCGCTTCTTACTCTGCGTGTCCCATTCCCTCCTCCAGGTCCCTTTCCAGACCCAGGCACGGGAGCTTCTCTCCACGGTTCCTCCTGTGGAAGGAGGAACCACCTCCTCCTTCTCACTGTCACCTTCTCTTCTTACCCCGGTCCCTGCGGCAGCACTAGTGCAGCCTGCTTTTAGGAAATTAAAGCTTTCCTGAGTCACGCAGGTCATGGTATGTGAGGGCAGAAATGTGCAGGAGCCTTTTGCGAAGTCCAGCTGCTGGATCTGAGGAGCGAGACAGGTTCTGCAAGGTGTCATTGCTCTGGCATGCTCAAGAACTTGTTTGAGATACCCTGACCAGTAAGAAAGAGCAAGGAAAGTATTGGGATGGTGACAGATGAGGAGCATCCAAAACCAGCTCATCTTCACATCCCCCGCCAGATTTCATGGGAAATACAGTTCTTTCTTCTTTTGGGGTGGACCTCGCTCTGCTGTGCCTCGGATGGACACTCCACCCTGAGCACCAACCAGGCTGAGACAGGAGAAAGACAGCAACTAAGGCAGTGGGACATCTCCGTGGGGCTAAGGAAACCCCAGCTCATGTAGGAACCCCAGAGCTCTGCCATCATGATGCTCTATTACGCATCGGTGCTGAGGGCAGGTGGGGGAAGAAGGACTGAAGAGGGGCCATCCGAAGCCCCAGGTAGTGTCCCATGGCCCCTTCACCCTGCAATGGGATCTGCAGGCTGTGAGCACCTCCAGTTTCAGCAGTGGTTCGGTGGTGCCTGGTCTGGGTCACCAGCCCCACATGCAGAGCAGGTGCCACCCAGGCACTGCGAAGCACCTCGTTAGCACTCATTAAGCTGTACCCATCTCCTGTGAGCTGGGGAGATATTGCTAGTGGGCAGGGAGAGGGGCAAGGGTGCACCAGTGGTCACACAGGGAGTCAGGCAGCCCGCAGGAGCCGGGGCTTGCAGGCTGCCCAGTCTGCAGAGTGGATGGCACATCATTGAAAGACTCTGATCTGCGGTCCCTGGTGTGCTGCAGCAGCACAGCACTGGTAGATGAATCATCGTGAACATGCCCTCATCCCTGGAGGATGCTCATTAATAGGGACAAGGTGGCCATAGTCCCTCCGATTGACAGCTGGTGACCTTTGTCATGAGAGACAGCGCAATGTCCGGCCCCTGGGAGCCCAGGCTGGCTTCAGCGTGGCTCACTCTCTCCCTGCCTTGAGTCTGGTTCCAGTTTTCTCCTTCACAGCCCCTGGCAGAAGGAGATTCTGGTCATATATCCAGGGCTGAATTTCTCACCCTCAGCTGTCAGCTCAATGCAAGAAACTTTCCATTGCCTGGAGTGCCCGGTGCCTCTGGCTAATGGCAAGGATAGAGAGGGGCCACAGCCCACTGGCCACCCTGCTCTCTCCATCTGCCCCTCACACGAGCAGCAGAATGAAAGCTTGTAATAACTCGCAGGAAACAGAAGCCTGTAATTGTTATTTCTCATATATAGCCCAATAGATCCTACAAGTCTGAGCAGTGCACGGTCGTGACATCACAACTGGGACATCACAACTGGGATCTGGCAGAGGGATCCTGAACAGGAAGCCTGGGATCACCTCACACCTCAGCAGCGCAGGCAGGGACAGATCCTGGCTCCTGAGCCCTAGATCAAGCATCTAGACTGTGTGACTGTGCCTCATGTATTCCATATGCCTGCTGCTCTGCAGAGCATTTCAGAGGTGTGACTTAGTCTGTGACCTTTAAATGGCTGCTACATCACATTTATAATTTTAGAAAATTGGCTGCTTACCTTCCAACCCTTCCCAAAGCCCAGGTGAGAAGCCCCAGCTCATACAGCCACTCAGAGCAACAGGGGTGGGCATTACTCCTTGCTTTGCTGTGGCTGGTAAGTTTCTAAAGGCCCACAGGGCTGCAGAGTCCTTGGCAAATAAATATGTGTGCGTTTCCCAGAACCCATGTTCTTACGGGACGCAGGCAGGATTCGGCAGCTCCTGTGTCCCAGATGCAACAGGGGGACCTGCCTGGGCGCCTTTCTGAACGCCACTGGGCAGCCCAAGGTACCGCAGTGGGATTTCTTCTCCCTTTCCATTGCTGTCAAGAGGCATGCAAACCCACCGTACCCACAGGACTGCATTTCTGCCCACGCGGTAGGGAAACGTGTGCTGAGGCGCCAGGGGCCCCTGCATCCCTGACTGTCCCTCCCTCCTTTTCTGAAAATCCAGGAGCCTGCCCAGAGCCTGCCCAGCCATCGCTCATTCACCATAGTGTGTGCCACAGTCAGAGCACGGGAAGAGAGAGCGGCACAGATGGCATGAGGAAAACAGCAAAACGCACAATCTGACCGTGGAAAGCTGATACGAAGCAGAACCCTTGGAAGAGCTGGGCAGAGCGGGAGGTGCAGGTCCCTGCACCAGCCATGTCTGGGTGGGTAGGAAAGGAACGGTCTCCAGTTAGGAGCAGCCGTCCCCACACCACATTTATTACATTTGTTCTTAGATCCCCAGCCACTCTGAAGAGTCTGGCTGTGTGAAGATCGTTGCATTACAGCCAAGAGTCTTAATGCTGTAGCATCTACTGATTGTAAAAATGGGGCTATAACAGGGTCCGCTTGGGGCTGGAAGCCACTGACCTGGTGGATGGCTTAGCCAAATCGCTTTCCCAGTCTGTACATTGGTCTCTCCACCAGTAAAACAAACCAGGAGACATACCTCTGCCTTCCTTTTAAAATACCAGTGGGAAATTCCTTGTCTGAGCTGTGTAAACACTGCATGTTCACGGGCCATATCCTGAGGGGGAAAAACATATGGCCCTTCCTCTTCCCAGGGCAGTTACCCAAAGCAGGTGCTGTAGGTGCCTGGCGAAGGCCAGCCTGGGCGACGGGCACATCCCCAGCCGTGATGCTGGAAGCAGTGCCGTGCAGCACCCTCTACATAAAGCTGCATCCTACTTACAGAAGGCAAAATCTGGCAGGAAAATACAGGCATCACACGAGCAGACATGACATTTGGAATACAGCCGTATTTGAGCAGCTATCAAAACCATCAGAAAACAAGGGAAGAGTTAAATATAAGACATGAAAGAGAGTCCAGAGAAAGAGAGAAAACAGAGGGAGATGCGAGAGAAACTGAGCACCAGACGTCAGCTGTCAGAGTTGATTCCTCTGCAATGTGAAATGCAATCGCATGCCCAAATGGAGACTGTTAGTAAGGCAGCAAGGTCCAGTGCTGGAGCTGGGCAGTGCCAGGCTGCAGGTTAGCTACGTCCATTTGTTCCCTTGGCACTTCGCCACATTTTTAGTGATACTCGTGAACTTTTTTTCCATAAAACGCTGCCTCATTCCATGGATGGGGAGGACTCCCCCGGTGTATTCTCACCCAGAAGAAACCGAGGAAAGGGAGTTGCCCTTTGTGTGAGGGGGCAGCAGGAATGCATGAAGCTCTGCCCTGGGATGGATAATGAGCCAGTCAAGAGTATCTGGGTTGGAAGGCAAACTGATGTGGGTGATGTAGTTGTGGGTGTCTGCTACAGCCCACCTGATCAGGAAGCAGAAGATGAGGCCTTCTTCAGACAACTGGAAGAAGCCTCATGTTTGCAGGCCATGGTCCTCACGGGAGATTTTAACCCCTGTGGTATCTGCTGGAAGGACAGCACAGCAGGGCACAAGCCATCTAGGAGGTTTCTGGAGTGCTCTGGCAACAACTGCCTAACACAGGTGATCAAGAAGCCAAGGAGGGAAGCCACTCTGATGGATCCGATACCTATAAACACAGAAGAACTGGTCAGAGATGTGAAGGATGAGGGCAGCCTTGGCTGCAGAGAGAATGACACCGTGGAGTTCAGAGTCCTGAGAGAAGGGAGCAGAGCAAAAAGCAGGATCACAAACCTGGACTCAGGAGAGCAGACTTTGGCCTCTTGAGGGATCTGCTTGGAAGAGTCCCACGGGATGCAGTCCTGGAAAGAAAAGGTGTCCAGGAATCAACTCCTCCAGTCCACCCTGACAAGCAGGAAATCAAGCAAAGGCAACAGAGGCTTGAACAAGGCACTCCTGACAAAACCCAGGCATAAAGAAGTGAATAAGAGGTGGAAGCAGAGAGGACAATGCAGGGGCAATGCAAAGACACTGTCCAGGAGTGCTGGGATGGGGCCAGGAAAGCCGAAGTCCATCTAGAGTTGTCTGGCAAGGGACACGAAGGGCAACAATAAAGGCTTCTACAGGTACACCAGCAGCCACGAAGGTGATAAAGGGCCTGGAGCATCTTGCCTCTGAGGAAAGGCTGAGAGAGCTGGGGCTGTTCAGCCTAGATAAGAGAAGGCTCGTGAGAGATGTTATTAACGTATATAAATAACTGAAGTTGGGTGCAAAGAGGACAGAGTCAGGCTCTTTCCTGTGGTACCCAGTGCCAGGACAAAAGGCAAACTGAAATACAGAAAATTCTACTTAAACATAAGAAAAAGCTGTTTTACCGTGAGGGTGGTCGAACACAGGAGTAGGTTGCCCAGAGAGGTTGTAGCGTCTCCATCACTGGAGCTACTCAAAGTCCAACTGGACATGGCCCTGACCAACCTGCTCCCCTTGGCTGTGCTTTGAGCAGGGCGTTGAATGAGACACCTCCAGCATTGCCTTCCAACCTCAGCAATTCTGTGGATCTTTGTTGAGTCAAGTAATTTGTTTAACATCACCAGATGTGTAAAGAAAGGGCTGTCAGATCCTCTGCGATATGGGAAAAGACCATACTCCTCTGGTGGTGGTTTCAGCTGCAGACTCCATTCCTTCAGCTCTGCTGATAAACAGCTGCGGTATGCAGGATCCCAACTTCAGCCTCCCCCGGAGAGATGCACACAGGTCCTGCGACCAGCACAGCTCACAGCTCAGCCCTCTTGTGAACACATGCAGAAGATGGTGTCTTCCCAGCAGGGCTACTCCTCCTGCCGCAGAGGAGCCTCCCTGCAACATGCCGCTCTGACTGCTCCTCTGCACACGTGCAGGCACCAGCAGCCTTTCTAAAGGCTCATTGCAAGGTTTTAGGCTGCCGTCAGCTGAGAAACTCTGGAAGTGTTTTCTTTTTCTCTTCCTGCTCCAGGGCCCATTTATCTGGATTGAAAATACCCCCAAAACACCCCAGCAAGGTTCAAAGGGTGTGGAGGGAGCCCAGCTCAGACATGTCATATAAGCAACTTGTATTAAATTAAAACAGCAAAAGTGTAGAACTGAAATCACGAGCGCGGCTGGGTGTGTGGAAGGGAGAGGGTGTTGTTCTCAGAAAAGCAAGTCAGCTGAGAAATAGGGGCAAGTGCTAGCAGGGAGGGAAAGGTGCTCAGAGGCCTCCCTGTGCACGGATGCGCAGGGCCCGCCAGGCTGACGCAGAGCTCAGCCCTGGGGAGCTGCTCTCGCTGCAGGGGGAGGCTGGGGAGCAGCCCCGGCCCTGGGCAGGGAGGCGGGCTGGACGATGCTCTGGCTGACACAGCAAAGACAGTGGGGATGGAAGTGAAGAAAAACAACAGAGAGTCAAGCCTGCTCAGCTGTGCCAGACCTCCAGGCTGGGAGAAGAGGAAATGCATAGGTAATTAAGGCCCATAAAAGAACATCCAAAAAGCCAGATCCGTCTTAAGTGAGGGCAAAGGGGGTTAACTGCAGTCATTAATGGGGATACTTGTGAGAAAACCAGGGAACTTGGGCCTGTTTTCATATCACTTTTGCTAATACAGGAGTTTCAATCATTACATGTAAATGAGATCTGCTTACCCATCATCCCTGAGCATAAGGGCAATATATACCAACAACAGGGCAGCGATACAGCAATCTGTTTTACGTACAGGGAAACTGAGGCACAGCAAGAGGCTGGGCACGCTTTGCAATGGTGCTGGTACAAACACGGGTCGTTCTCCATCTCCTGTGAACAAGCCTGTCTGCGAGGTTGTGGTGCTCAGGGGTTCGGTACAAGCAGCTCCTTTACACTTGATTTCTGCCTCTCTCACTGAGGTACTGGCCAGATAACAAAGAGGATGGCATGGTGACTGCAGCAGCCCGGTGACCGCCAACTGTACCCAACTCCATCAGGGAAGGAGGGCAGGGGGTGCCTGTCTCCTGCCACCTCTTTGGGATGATTTAGGATGATCGTTCTCTGCAGAGCCCTGCGCCCTGCCAAGATCCCTCCTGCGCAGACAACAGCCACCACACTGTAGCTTCTCCCAGCCTCGGACTGGGGAGATCCCGTGCTCCTATTGCCCTGGGCACAACGATTTGGAGACACAAAAAACCCTTGTATTCAGCTGTGACATCAGAGAGCAAGGAACCAGAACATACATTCATCTTTTTAACATGCTTACAGAGTTTACGGGGCTGTTGCTCTTCCAGCGCCTCTCGCTGGAGCCGCACTGCATGGCTTTGGGGTTGCACAGCCCCGAGCATGCACATGGCAGCGCCTTAACCCCACGTTTACACCAGGAGGAGCATGCCCTCCTTGCACCCAGGTGCCCTCACTTGGGTTGCCTTTCAGGGCTCCCCAGCTGCAACACAGTGGGGAAACATTCACGGCAGCACCCAGGGCCAGCAGCCTCCCCTGTGCCATCCCAGACGCAACCCAGCAAGCCCAGGCTGCTGCTGCAGCTTCCACAGCAGCCTGGGGATTTCGGTGTTGTGGCCCCAGGTGATGTTTTGGAAGTTATGGCACCTCCCAGTCCCAGGCGGCTTTCAGTGACAGCCTGAGCAAAGTCCTCCGGCAGCCAGCCGGGCCGGTGCCAGCCAGGGGCACCCCAGAAACTACCACCCATCAGGGCTGGCTGAGTTAAAGGCGAGGATGATCTCCCAGCACCCTGAGGAGAGCGCGTTTCTGTTCGCCTGAGCTCAGGCTGAGCCTTCAGCCAGTTCTGGCAAAACCATCCACTTTTACGGCCGGACGAGATTGCTCGCAGTGCTTCCAGCTTTCAAGGGTTCCCAAGTCAGGGTCCAGGCCCTCAAAAACATGCGTTATTTTGAACTGAGCAGTTTTGGGACTTTTTTATTCCTCTTCTCATTTCTAAGCCTGCAATTTTCAATCACCGCAAAAGTTCAAGACCACGAGCGCTGGAGTGGCTTTTTCTAAGGAAAAACTCTCAAGGTGAAGTTGTGTTCTCCACTCCAGCAACACAATCCTGGGGAAAAACAACAGACATCGTCAGCTGGAAATGTGGCTCTTGCTTCTCACTTTCCTGGAGTTTCATCTGCATTTACAACCAAAGCCACTTCACCCAGCCCTGGTTTTGAGAGGCGACGCGGTGATAAACCACTTCTCCTGTGCAAAGGGCACCAGGAGCTGAGCCTGTGCCACCAAGAGCCCTGTGCAGCTGCGCTCCCAGAGAGGATAGCTGATCAAAGCAGTCAAGCAGGTCAAGTTGGAAGACTAACTCCTTTTGACAGTACCCCATCAATCTAAATAACGGATCACAGTTTGCTTGCTAATTGCCTCCATTAAGGATGATTGTGAATCACTCAGCCAGCCCAAGTGTAGGTTTTGATGTGGAAGAGGAGTGTGTGTTATGCACACTCCAATGTCAAAATCAACAACCAACAGCCCAGAATTGATGGATTTTGCATCCTTGGGGCTCCCAAGCTCAGGAGGAAACAGGTACTTCTCTCCACACTGAAGGGAACCCCCCCATATGAGGGCTGGACAATTCAGGGGGCACTAAGAATGATGATCCATGTGCAGGGGAACTTTTATCCTAACATCAGGTCAGCAAACGGCCCCCAAGGGCTGACCACGGTGTGGGGCGAGGCCGGTGGCCCCAGACGGGGGGTGGTGACCTGCAAGGCACAGGGTGGCCATGCTCTGCAAAGGGGTCATTTTGGCTCTGCAAAGCACAGCTGCTCCGCTCAGCGCTGGGTGCTGCTAACGCTGCCTGTCCTCTGCTCTACGCAGGATGATGAAGAGGAAGGAAGGACCAATTTGGTTTGCCTTTTTTTGGCTGAATTCTATCCTAAATCAGAAACTGAGTAAAACGCTAGAAGATTGGGATGTTTGTTTTGCAGTGAAATGGGGCAAATTTTGCAATCTTGAAGGCAGTGCACAAAATCACAGTGAACATAACCGCTCGTTGAGAGGGTTGGATTAATGAGGTGGTGTTCATTAAAGTGTTTGAAAGTATTAATTGATCTTAAAAGCTAAGTGTTATTCATACTCCCTCCGCTTTCCCTGGCAGTAGGGTTGCCATTTGCAATTGTGTTTGTGCTTGTTCTCTAGTAACCGATTCCTATGATGCTCATAGCTCAGGAGGAGACCTAAGGCTGGAGGCAGATTTTCCCCATCAGCTAATCTGGGGTGCCCACAGCTTCCTCTGGAGCACCCGATGATGCCCAGTGCCAGCAGCATGTTACTGGGCTCTTCAGAGCCAGAAACCAAATTTGTGCTCAGACATCGGGGAGCTTCTTACGGCTCTCCCTCACAGCAAAACCTGCGGCAGTCTTCCCTGTGGGGCAGAGAGCCTGGGGAGTGGTGCACAGTGCTGCTGGCTGTGCAGTGCAGGCAGCTGCCTCCTCCCCTGCCTCGACCGGTGCCAGCACCCCCTCACCTCCCTGGGGAGAAGGGGCTTTGTCTGCACTTCAGGCTGAGATTGATGGACGCAGAGGAGCTGGCCTTCCCATTTGAAAGGACCCTTCTGCAAAAGGCAGCAGGGTTAAAACAACGCTCCATTTTCATGTCCCCAGGCTGCTCTCCAGTACATTTCTGTGCCCCCTGCCTGGGCGTCTGGCAGGCAATTTTCACCACAGATGCATTAGCAGGCAGATAGCTGCTAGCACTGTACAGCCTCGCCGGCACTACGCAGGCAAAAATTGCCTCGGGAAGAACAGGGGGCATCCACCAGCCTTTCCTCCTGCCCAGGAGGGGTGTGATGAGTGCAGGGCGCAGGGTTTGCTCGGTGCTCCGGACTCACCCCTCATCGTCCCAGTGCGGCTCCGCAGCCACTGCGCTGCCCACCCCGGGCACCCTGCTGGGTGCTGCGACGCCGGGCAGCGTGCCGGCTGCAGGCAGCAGCAGATGAAGAGCTCTCCAGCCCCCAGTTCCAGCGGCAGGTGGAAAGCACCCGGTATTGAACTCACCCCAGAGGGGAAACTGAGGCAGAAGTGACTTGCCCAAGGTGAGACAGGAGGTAGGAGATGCCTTGAGCCTCACATCAGGTTTTGCCCACTTGATATTTTTTCTTCCTTTCTGGCACAGCTCCCCTGAAACATGATGTCTGACTCTAAGCATTAGCCACACTCACTCTGCAGCAAAGCAGGCAGCGCAGGCAAGCACTGCTCTGCCCAATTCAGCACTGCATGAGCACTATCCTTCCTGACAGCTGAGGGGGAAAGAAATCAGTGGGATCCCTGGAAAGAAGAACACAATAAGCAAATCCTGGTCATTAAGATGTGAGATTTGTTTCGTTTTCCTTCTCTCTCAATCTGGAGGGATTAGCACCAGCCAGATAAGAGAGCTGCCAAAGCACTTCCAGCAGCATTGCTCAGTCTGGCCTCGAGCTAACTTCCAGGCAAGAAGATTTGTGAAAGCATGGGCATCTCTCTGCAGCACCCTGCAAAAAAAAAGGAGGGTCTGAGAGGAAGCTGCTCTGGAAGCTTTTCTTGCATGAAGAATGGCTTGCCATCAGCGACACTGGCGGGCCCCGACAACCATGTCCCCATCTTACCTGGGAGCACTGCCAGCGGGTTGATATTTACACAGCTCTTCAGAGTCTGCCGGGCTTTCACCAAGCACAGAGAAGAGCCCAGCGTGGACCCTGCCGCAGGCACACCCCGGCTTGCAACGTGCTGCAGCCCGGCAGCCACAGGACAGGATGGCTCAGGGCAGCCCTGCTCTCCTGGAGGTGCAGACGTGGAGATGGAGCAAAATGCAAACCTGAGCACTGAGAACATGCTGTTTGGGCTCTCAGAACATGCACATTTTTTTCTCAGGTAATAAAGGGGGCTCTTTTCCCAGGGACGTTGCCCTTGGCTCTCTGGGCTTTCATCAGCCTTTCTAGCCTGCCTCTGCCATGGCAAGGTGGGGAAACGCTTTGCTTTTGGGTGAAAGCTGGGCTCTTCACCAGCCTCCGGGATGTGGAGGCCCAGCAGGGACCAGGCGCGCTGCGGGGCTGCAGGGACCAGCACAAGATGGCAATGCAACGGCCCTGTTGGACCACAGCCCCTCACCACAGTGGGCCAAGCTCTGGGCAGGGCTGCGGCTGGGGGTTTCACACTGGTCAGGGTGACCGGCCACATGGGAAAGTGGTGAGACCATTGCTTGCACGAGCCCTGGGTACACAGGAGCAGATGAGGTGCCGCAGGTAACTCGCTCTCCTCAGCCCAGCTCTGCTGCTGCTTCTTTTAAAGCCAGCCTGGTGAGGCTGTCTCAGCACAACAGCACCAAACCAGGAGGCCAAATGCCTGCAGTTACGATGTTTTCATGCACGGGGCAACAGAGGACTGCTGGGGCTGCTTTATGTAAGTTAAATTTGTCAGAATAGGAGACTAAAGGCTCCTTTTCTGTTTCTTCATCTTACAAGTGTGGCTTTGAAGAGCAGGAGCATCACTGTCGATGGTGTGCTGAGCTCCGCCAGCTCGCCAGGGCCAGAGCAGGCAGTCGGGAAGGGAAGAGGCAGATCCGGCTGTGCAAAGGCAGGCAGGAGGGAGGGGGATGCAGGGAACCATGAGCAGGGACAGAGGTGGGGGGGTCTTAAGGATGGGAGGCAGAAATGGATGTTGGCTCTGCCCATGCCTGTACCCCTCCACCCCTTCCCTTCTCCAGCTGCACAATGAGGATAATGCCCAGGCTGGGGGGGGGTCTTGCCAATACCAAAGCAAGGCCAACGATCCTTGCTCTCAGCTGTGGAGCCATCTAAACACCTTCTTGGGAAAGTGTTCATCTAAGTGTTCAAAGTCTCTGAGCCTCTTTTGGGCTGTCTCTGCCCACCCTCAGAGCTGAAGGCTGCCAGGAGCAAAGTCAGCCTTGTGCCCACTGCTGCGTGCATAGGTTCAGGCTTTCCTTTCCTTTGCGGGTGTAACAGCACCCATCCTTCCTAGCATCCTGCAGCCCTAAGCAGCTGTGTAAAAAATTTCTAGTGAAGACAATATTCATACAAGTCACAGCTGGCCCCCTCAGAGCAGCCTGAGCACAGCACCTGGGGCAGGCTCTGCCTGCGTCCCTGGGGCTTCTCCAGAGGCTTCCAGGGTTTGCCCTGCTCTCACTGACCTGCACCTTGGCTGCAAATGAAGGCAAGACTCATTGTCCCTGTTTTACAGGGAAGAAGCCACAGGCCCATGTTTTAAGTAAGGCCTGAGACTGTGGATGCCTCTAGATCTGGGTACCTAAACTGAAACTCCCACGGGGAGACTTTCATTGAGCTGCTTGAGGATGCAGCGAGGTGCCCAAGAGGTGCCTGGACCACTGGCTGGGATGGAGGCAGGTGCTTAGGAAGGCTTCACACCCCCCCCAGGCAGGGCCCAAGCAGCTCCTCCAGGCACTGAAATGCCTTTGCAAATGTGGTGCCCTGCATTCGGCATGCTGAACCCCAGTGCAGCCTCCGCGAGCTGCCAGTCCTGCTGTCCCAGATGGCCTCACCTGGTGGGTCACTTGTCCAAATACAGGCAAAACCTCTAACAGCATGTCTGCCATCAAGCCCTGTTCTGTCAGGTGCTGCCACATCAAGTCCACAGTGAATTCTAGCATTGCTGCCTTCATCCTGCTCTGAGACAGATGACTACGCGTCCTGGTTGCCTGTGCTGAGCAGGATCAGGCCTCCACGCCCAGGAGCCCAGAGACTGCAGCTGTCCGGGATGCTCCGAGTCCCCGCACCCAAGGGTGAGCTGCCGGTGGGGGCCAGGCTGGGGGCAGAGGGGCTCCATGTGGAGCACTGCACTGCACTGGGTGCACTGCACTGCACGAACAGGTCACACAGGGTTTTTATTTTGCTCTGGAGCACTTCTGATATGAACCCCCATGTCTCAGGGGAAGCCCAGAGACACTTTCCACATCCATTTCACCTCTGCGAGAGGCTGGCCTGACTCTCCGTCCTAAACTTCCCAGCCTGGAGACCGTTGCTAGTGAGGCTCTGCTTGATATGAATGGGGACTCTTCTGCCACTTCAATGGCAGTATTAGTTCTTCACGCTCGCCCCCAGGATCTGCTGCACGTCAGCGCTGCTGGTGGCTGCAGGTCACAGGACAGGCTGGCACTGAGGATCCGCTGGCTTTCATTTACTTCTGCTGCAGAAGGGGAAACACTTCTGTCTTCTGGTCCAAACCAGGGAAATTTAAACCATGATGATATTTTCTTTCATCTTTATCAAAAAGCCAAGAAGTTCTTTGTTAAGGAATACTTTGAAGGAATAAAGACTCCAAGCTCTCTCTGCAGAGACAGGTTGGTGAAGGTTTGGAGGGCCTTGGCTGCAGAAGAGAGGTGCCTTTAGGATGGTCAGAGGTGCCTTTAGGTGACAGCACTGGGCTTCTGCTGTTCCGTTAACTACAAGCCACAAATACTATTTTTCTCCTTTTTCTCTCCTTTAATTTCAGCCTGGCAGCCCCCAACGGCCCCCCTCTCAAATGTAGCCACAGTGCTGAGATGGAGCCCTTCTTCACTGCCCTGCCCCATGCGAGCCAGGGAAGGACAAGGGACAGACAGAGAGACAGACATGGCCTGGCAGGACTGGCAGCAGCAGGCAGGGCTGCCTTTTATGCGACTCGTTTTACCTAACTCACCTGCCCGAAGCCAAGCGGCACGGTGCTGCCCAGCCATGGCGGGAGGGGAGCAGGAGGGTGTGTTGCCACCCCGCAGCGGGGACACTGCGGCTTTGAGTGTTCCCAAAGTGAGGGATGTCCCATTTCTGCAAAGCACCAGTCATGGGACCTGGTAGCCACCAGAAACCCAGACAGCAGCAGTGTGAGCAGGGGCACTGGAAGGAACACAGAGGCGTGTCCAGCCATCACCCACTGCAGGGCAAGCCAAGGGCTGGGGAGCTGTATGCAGAGTCCCGTGGGGAGCTCTCAACGCACGGACAAAACCAGGGGAAACAGGGATGCTCCCAGGGAAAAATCTACCAATTGTTCTTCTCTGCTGTTTCAACCAGCTCTGCATCAGCCTGCTTTCTGCCTGACCTTACATCACTTTCCTTCACGTTCTGTGCCTCAGTTTCCCCACTTAGAGAAGGGGAACATTGCTCCCTGCTTCCCCAAGGAGCTGGGGGTAACTCCTTTTCTGCTTCTGCTCTCTCTCATTTTATATCCTTCCTTGTAAAGGAAGAAATGTTTTACGATGAGGATGGTGAGACACTGGCACAGGTTGCCCAGAGAAGTTGTGGATGCCCCATCCCTGGAATTGTTCAAGGTCAGGTTGGATGGGGCTCTGAGCAACCTGAAAAATGTCCCTGCCCATGGCAGGGGGGTTGGACTAAATGATCTTTAATGGTCCCTTCCAGCCCAAACTGTTTTGTGAGTCCATGTGCTGTCCCAAGGGGGAACACCACAGGGAACCCTAAAAGTCATAAAGAGCATGTCCCACACAGCAGACCTGCTCCCACCCAGACACTGGTCACTGGACCTGGAGCACCTGGCAGCAGCGTGGATGGGATGGGCGCGTGGCTGCTGTCTCCCTCTCCGCCTCTTACTCGGTGTCAGACAAACCTGGCACACGCCGGGTGGAATTGTACCTGGCCAAAGCAAAGCAGTGACTGTGGCCGCGCGAATCAGACGATCAGAGCACATCCCCAGCAGGGCCGGGCCGTCCAAGGGCCACACTAAATGCTGAGGGCTGAGGAGAAAGTTCAGGCAGGAAAGAAATCAACAGACTGTAATTTTAAAAGCAAGTTTCAGTGGGAGAAGCTGCCTGGGAAGGCAGGTGCAGGTGGCTCACCTCATCTGCAGCGGAGTTTGGGTTTGCTGTGGACTGCTACGCTCCTGCAACCTCTGCGGCAGCGCCAGCTTGCACAGCCGTGCAGCTGGGTGTGCACACTTGCTCCACTTTCGATCAGCTTGTCTGAAAACAAGATAGTGTGCCAGCTCTGTATGCGTGCTGAAAGGAGGTTATATGGGATAGGATAGTTATTTGCAGCTGAATATAGCCATGTGGATCGAATGCCCCCAGCAGCAACGGCTTGTAGGATGGAAGCCTTCTCTCCCCGCCAAGGCAGGAAAAGCTGACTTTCACCTGTAAAGCAGGGTGAATAACTCCTGGTGATTTAGGAACCTGAATCAACGTTGACACTGTCTGCAGCACTAAGGGATAGCACAAAGCAGCGTGCGAAGTGAACCTTTGACATCTGCTCATCAGAGGGACCTTTACTCAGGACTTGGTGCTATAGGTGAGATGCTCCCAGAATTTCAAATGCCTCTTCGGATTGGTAGGTGGCTGGTGAACTCTCCAAGGAGCAGCACAGATCCCCTTCCCTTTCCTTCTTTGTTCTGGGCTCTTGTCAAGGTGAGCAGGGATTGTGATATTGAAACACAGTTCTTCATGTCCAAGTTCGTATGTCTCATATCAAAGGAGAAACTCTGTTTGTCCTGGACAATGGAAAGTAGCTATGAAAGATTTAATTGCCATGTCTAGGGAGGGAGGGAGAGCAGGAGTTACTCGCCTCTCTCACACAAAGTCCCCAGGCAGCACCAGGAGTGTGGAGGGAGCTTGGGGTCCCTTTGATATGATAAATCTCACCGCTTATGAGAGATGCAAACACAGAGTCAAAGGGGCTGAGGAAAACCAGACAGGCACAGGAAGGGCTGGAAAACCAGTATCGTACCTCCTGGTTTCTTCTTCAGCATAAAGGAGACAGCAGTGACTAATTGGCAAAGCTCAGGGGCGCTCGGATGCTTTTCCTCAGTGGCAGGGACCTGCCCTGGCACCCAGGGTGTGCTCCATCAGCCCTCACCCCTCTGTCCCCACATCTGCCACCCTTGGAAATCATAGAATCAATCATAAAACCGTTTATGTTGGAAGAGAAGTGACGGACATCGGAGAGGACACTTGATGTACATCTGCCTATGAGAAGCGTGAGCTGCAGAGAGCACCTGCCAACAGTGTTGTTGGAATACCCGAAGGAGGCGGATTGTCACCCATGGCAGGGATCTTACGTCATCCCCAAAGATGTGTTTATTCTTTATAGACACGATGATGTGCAACCTGTGCACAGGGGTCCCGTAACCAGCCTCTGACGCGTGGAGGGCCCCCACAAGGAGAAGCTTGGAGATTTCCCACTTGAAGCCAGAGGAGAGAAGGAAGCAGGATCACCATTTTTCAGGAAATTCTGACATTTTGAAATTCCTCCGAAGTCAGACAGGTAAAAGAATAAAAGTCGTAGTCATATTTTCATGCCAAAAATAATTTTGCAAGTGTTATATTTTAACAAAGTTGGTACATTTCCTTCTGCTGCTTTAAAATGTTGCATTATAATATAATTCACAATATAAAATATGTTCTTGGAATAAAAAGGTGCTTTAAAGGAAGGATTTTTTAAGAACTTTTTTCAGAACCAGAAGTCACTGACATCAACAATTTGTACAAAAAGTCTGATTTCAGTGAAACAGCTTCCAGAGAAATGTCCTGGAGGAAAACAATCACCCAGCTCATGATCTCACCCCATTAGATGGCTTGTGGGGGGCTCTCCTGGCCCCTGCGGGAGAGGTTAGGTGGGAGGGGGGCTGCACCTTGCTATCTGCAGCTGTGGCGTGCGAATGTGGGTAAGCCAAGGCGGTTACAGCCGCAGAGGGGGTTGCACCGAGCGTTGCTGGCTCAGAGGTGCTCTCTGGCACCTGCCAGATGATCCTGCCCTTGCTGGAGTGGCGTATCCAACAATCGGCAGCTGACGACTTCACGTCGCGTCTCTGACCACTCATTACTTTTTCCTAATACCAACGTTCTGCCAGAAACAACCGTTTCTCTGTCTGCACAGCACACGAGGGGCCTTTCAGTCTGATTGCACCATGCTAAACACCAGCAAAGGGGTCTCCATTACAAAGGGGGGCGACAAGAGGAGGCGGCTCGGCGGCTCGCGGCAGAGGCGCAGCAGAGCTCGCGGGCCGGTCGGCCGCAGCAGCAGCAGCGCAGCGGCGGTACGCGAGGCGCTAGGCAGGGCATGAATGACTGGGCACAGATTTGGAGGCTATCAGCATGCACATATAATAAAAGCTAATTAGACGCATATGACAGATTGTAAACCTCTTGTGTGTTGTTTAAAAAAACGTGTTTTCAGCTTGTCTCCCTTTAGAGAGCTTCTCAATAACACAGTTTTACTCTGGCTGAGAAATTACAGGCATCCCGCCCACGCCACACAAAGCCTGACATTTCCAATCACATCATCTTCCTTTTCATTTTTAACAGAAAAAAAAAAAAAAACAACTCGAAAATACACCTCAACATGACTTATCATTTGCAAGTCAAGCCAGATATGGTTTTATCCACAACTGCTGGAGCTGATCAAATGGTATTATGTCTTATAAATAGCATACCTGTATTGCTATTGCAGCATGCATGGCTCGAGAGACTGCCCTGTGCGAGCTTCTGAAGTTGATGGTACGTTCAGCGAACCAGCTCTGGAAAAGACAGTGACGTTATAATTTCTGCCATGTGTTCACACACATAAAGAAGCGGGTTTGATCTTTTGTGAGCTCCAACCTGTTGCTGATTGAAAAGCAGGCTCGTTTTCTCTCGCGGCATCGCAGGGCCACCCAGCTGCAGGCAGGCACGGGGCAGTGTCCCAGGCTCTGCTCGGAGGTGAGGGCAGCAGGCAGGGCCCTGCCAGCGTGGCACTCTGCCGGCTGCTCTGCTTTTAGATGTGTGATAGACTTTGCTGCATTTCCCTGGCACAACCGGAGGGAAACACGGCCCCGTAGGCGCAGGAGACATGGTGGGGCAGCTACTCCACCTCCTGCTCACAAGTCAATGTGACAAAATGGTGCCTGTGCTTTTCTCACTTTGGTGAACATGCGAGGATTCAACGTCTTGAAATCCCTCCCAGACCTATTTTTCCTGAATCAGATTTCAAAATCTGGTTTATGTATGTGCTGAGCGCACAGCTACACTTGGCCTGAGAACAGCCTGCGGCAGCACAGCCCCCATAACCTGGGAAGAAAAGTGCTCAGCATCTTCTCAAAGTGTTCATGATGCCAGATGAGGCAGCAGTGTGGGACCACTCATCCTCTCACCCCCTACTGTGCTAGAAACCACAAAAACACAGGGAAGGACACGGGTCCGAAGTACACTGGCTCTGATGGACAGCAGTCCCACTGATTTTGGCAGAGGTTGGATTAGGCCCCCAAGCAGAGTGGCATTTTGGAAGACAGCTGACCTAAGAAAGGTAGGGAATTGGGCGTTGGGCAAAGAGAAACCTTCCCACTTGTGTTCGCAAGAACACCTTGCCAGGGGAGATGCCCAAAGTGGATGTGCACTGTCTCGTCCATCAGGGCTGGCAGGGGCTGGTTTGCTGCAGGAGTGAGGGCAGAGGTTCCGGGAGCTCCTGTACGAGGTGGGAGCAGCACAGGGGAGCAGGCAGGTGGTCAGATGTTTCCGTGAGAAGATGCTGAGTGTGAGGAGCCAGCTCCCCTGGCAAACTGAGGACAGACTGGTTGAAGTGGTCCTGGCTGTGGGCAGAGGGGAGGCAGGAGGCAGCACCGGGGAAGGGAGCACCTCTCTGCCACATCCCCATCCCCACCATAGCCAGCACCAACGGCACCCGCTGCTCCAACACCCAGAGGAGCCAGAGGACAACAGGCTGCTTCCCGGCACGGGGAAGCCCCAGGAGGGGAAAATCCCACCCTGCACAAATGGCGGGTGCTTCTCTCACCAGCACCCGCATCAGGGAACAGGCAGGTTTGTTTCTCTTCATTTCACATTCAGCTGTTAGTTATAAGGGCTCACGGCTCTTACAGGTCATTAGAGGAAACACATTAAGAAATGGGGAACAAAGGGGTTGATGTGCACGCCCGGGGCCTGACTGCGCGGCAGCGTTAGCGAGCGTTCTGCTGGCCAGACGACGACCGTAGGCACCAAAGCAGGTAAGCACTGGCCTTTTAAAACATAAAGGAACAAGAAATTTCTATAGCTCCTTGCAAACCCACACACAAAACCACAGCACCAGAGTGTCTTAAAGGCTTAGAGACAGCAGAAAGGAGAAGAACAGCCTGACACTGTGATCCTTTTCTGAATTTTATGATATTTGAGCCAATTACATTTTTACTCTTTTTCCTGATGTCTGACTCAGAATTTGAGAAAATTTAATGCTGACATTACTGGAGAAGAAATATGATGTGAAGATAATTTTAGTTTCCAAAGAGCCTGCTTCAAATGGCTGTGATTTTGCTTTCAGCTTGTGCAAAAAGCTGGACTGACACCTTTTGTTGAATAATGCATCTGGGATAACGTCCTGTGCTGCAGTGAGAGGTCTGGCACACAGCCCTGCCCTGCTTACACCCTGCTCAAGTGCTATTTAGTGGCTTCTAGGGGATTACAAACAGGGAATGGGCTTTGTCCTGGCTCCCTGCACAGCAAAAGATGTCATTATTCTCCAGGAGAGCCGGTCTACAGATGGATCTTTGTGTTATTACATGCAAATAATCTTCATCTGAAAGTACCTGCCACTCATAACATTGAATCTAACATTCAGCTAACAATTGCATCCATTATCTGACAAACCTTAAAAAGAAGAGGGGGAAAAAAACCCCCAAAAACAGAGGGCAGGAGGAGGGTTTGTCATGGAAGCATCCCTGCCTGGCCTCAGCTGTCACCCTCCCTGCCTCTGCGGGCAGCCCCGCGGGGCCGGCGCGCTGAGGCGCTGCCCGCGTGTCAGCCGGGACCCGCAGAGCCCAGCCGCAGGAGCGACTGTCAGCACCTTGTCCTCGTGCCGTACCAGCGCCTGTCTGCGCCCATCAGGCGGCAGCCAGGGAAGCCGGGCTTGCTGCGGCTGTCTTCCCTTCCCGCCGTGACAGCTGCCTCGTGCCAAGCTCGCCCAAAAGGATTTTAAACATGTAATTATCTTTCATCTTCCAACAGAATCAGCCCCAAAAGTGCCTGACTTAGCATTCAGCATGCAGTAAACAAATCAATATAGGCATGACATCTCGTATTTTTTTGTCCTGCCTAACAGTGCTGACAGTTCTCCTTAAGGGGAAATACTCCGTTAATCCCAGCAGCCACCCAGGGAGGGCATGTTTAGAAGGACGGTCATACTGATGTTGGCAGGTGAAGCAGCTCCCATTGTCCAGCTGCCTTGTGAAAAGCCAAAACTGGCCCTCACCATTGGCCACGCCGGCAATGAAGAGAGAGCGGCTGCAGGCAAAGCTGGGCACGTGTGCCAGGGCTGCCTGAGGACGTGCCAGAGCTCGGGTGGGGAGACGCGCACCGGGCGGCCGCCTGCAGTGCTGGGGACACACCGCCAGCACCCACTGCATTTCCCATGGAGGGTGCTGGGCACCCTCTATTTTTTTTCACCAAACGCTTTGAGATACAGCTGCAAAACACTATATAGGTGCACACACCTATGCTGCAAATACCCCCTACCGCTGCTGGGCACCCTGAGGCAGCCTTGGCTCTGCCTGGGTGCAGGGAGGGTGGCGGAGGCAGACTGGGCACTGGTGCCCTGGGGACTGATCATCAGCCAGGCCAGCCTGCTGCCACCCTCCTCCTGGATATAACCCGCTCCCTCTGATCTCTGGGCGCAGGCAGCCCAGCTGCAGGGCAGACCACAGCCCTCCAAGGGAGGAGACGGGGTGGTCTCCCCACAAAGAGGTCCACAGGGGCTGGGAGCAGCCCAGGACCCCGCTCTGTGATGCAGAGTGAGCTGAGTCCCCTGCTCCCCGCCACAGCATCCCCCCCGCCACCGCCACCCACGGGACCACCACTTCCTTTACCACTGCACGGGGCTGCCAGCAGCCGCGAGACCCCATCCCCACAGTGTCCTGCTGTGCAAGCCCACCGTGCACAATGCCAGTCCGCCCACGCAGCACTGCCCTCCCCATCAGCTCTTCTCAGCAATCTGCAGGACTGCGGGGAGCTGGAGGCAGGGGTGTGGGGCAGTGGTGCAGAGCTCCTCTCTGGTGCACCCTGCACACGGGAACAAATCCCCAAAGAGCTCGCAGAAAGGTACTGGAGGGCCAGGGTAGGGATGCTATGGCAGTCCCAGGGGCTGCATGGATCCACAGCATCAATCAAGCCGTCGTAACGGTCACCTCAGGGTCTGAACACTTGGAGCACAGGGCTGCCTGGCCATGCAGTGATGGATGGGGCATGGGGGCATGGGGCCAGTCCTAAATGCCATTAGGAAGGCAGAGTTTAAGGAAGGGTGCAATAAAGGAAGGGCCTAAAGCAGTGGGGTTAACCTCATTAATTGGTTGGTATCATGTATTAAAAATACATCTGGTTGCTGATGAGCGATCGGTCCATAGGAATATTTGCTGTGATTTACATGCAATCCCAAAAGACATGGTGAGACGAGATGCAGTGTCTTTGTCTCACACTCATCTAGCAGCCTTCTGAGCACTGATAGCAGAAGGGGCTGTCCGTTCCGCAGAAACAAAGAGACAGGACTGGGGAGTGCTCCAGTTTTCTTTTTTGAAGCAACCTCCAAGCTAAGGAAAGCTGCTGGGCTGCTTACACCTTGACCAGCTGGAAGGGCTCACCCAAACACAGAGCAAACGTTCTGCCTCCAGGCTGATGAAGGCCTGGAGAAGCTGGAATTAAACCGATTGCAGAGGATAAAGGACAGAAACTATGGGCAGGAGATGCAGGTCACAAGGTAGAAATGAGAGCTGCAGAGGGAGAGGGGGGAATACTGACCTGCTCCGCATAGATCAAGAATGGCTTGAACTTGCATGCAAAAACCTGTGATTTTTCCTGGCAGGGAGCAGTCCAGCCCCCAGGCCCGCCGAGACCAGCTCCAGGAGCTGCTCAGCAGCAAACGCAGAAACGTAAGTTAACGTGCTGGCAGGACACAGAAGCTTTAAGCCTGGAAAACTCCTGAGCTCTCCTGGGGAATGTTTCTGCTCAGCAGACTTCAAGTGAGAGATGGCTGGGAGACCCCGAGCAAGTGAGGAGAGGAGGTGCAGTGGAGCAGCACATGTGGGACATCACTGTCCCCCCGCCTCATGAGCATCATGCAAACTGCCATCAGCAGTGGCCGCAGGAGTGATCTGAGCCTGCGACCTGCAGGCACGTGCCGTGCCCAGCATGCTCATCACAGCTCTGCCCTGCCAGCCCCTGCCCGCCACTCGCTCAGGAGTTCAGCCTCTCTGCTTCAGGTTTGTCCCCTTGTCAGCAGGGTCCTGGTGTGCTCAATAAAAAGGTTCATTCAGGCAAAAATCAAGGACTTAAAGATACCCAGGCTGTGCCTTCCAGAGAGGTGCTTCTCAGAGCAGCCAGCCAGGGACATGCCCCACTTCTTTGCATCCATCCCTTCCTGGAAACCCAACAAAGGAGAAGAGACTGGCTGGTGCTCACACGGCTCTGCCGTGGCGCCTTGCTGCCTGAGCCCACTGTGTGGAGTTGGTGCTCTCCTCCCCGTGTATCAGCCTGGCTGCATTATCCCAGCCACGAGTGGGGACCCTTTTACTATTCCTCATTTGAAATGAAGCCTTCACTTGAAGCTGTCTCTTTACAGGATGCAGGGGACCTGGCTTTCCGTGAACTGCAAAGGACAGAGCAGCTCCACGTGTCTTGGTCTAGGGGATTTAAGTGCCAGGCCTGTACTCATTTCCTTCACAGCCCCACGTGGATGTTGCTATCACTTACAGAATAACAAGCGTCTTTGGAAGCAATTGGATTTCATAGCATATCTTCTCAGTCCTAGGGAGCTGCCTAATACCAGCACGCGTTCCTGTACAGGTCTCCATCCTCAGCCATGCTGGCACCAACTGCACAATGCAACCTGTGCACAAACACCCTGGGACAGGAGCTCGATAGCTGGCACATGGCTACAACAGCTGGGAGTAAGGGACTGGGCTTGCTGGTGATGGTGCAGATGCCTCAGCCCCATAGGAAAGTGCCAGGGAATACTTACAGTCCAATACTGGCAGCCTACAGAGGAAAAGTGGGCAAACCCCAACCTCTGTAAAACTTTTGCAAGTCACCTCAACCCCGAGGGCAGGTGAAAGGCCCCTGGTTACAGTGGGCAGAGGATGGGAACGCAGCAGGGAGCAAAGAGAGCGTCTCCAGGCCACCTCCACAGGTCCTGCCACCTCGCCAGGCAGGCGGGCGGGTGGGCAGGGCAGCCCCTCTCGCCCTGGGCAGCAGCTGCAGCCCATAAACACCTCAGCCCTTATTTTCTGCTGAGGACAAAAGCCATCAACAAAGTCCTAGTTAAAAAACAACCATGAAGCAAAAAGCACAGCTAATTGCTTTTTGACTGCAGAACAAAAGCTGCTCCTCTGCCTAATTACACTGTGAAAATGAGAAGAATTTAAACAGGAATTATAAGTAATCACACAAGCAAAGAAATGGGAGTGAATGCCTATAGAAACCTGAATGCACGCCTGAGCACAAAGACGCAGGCAACAGCTATAAGAGGGGGTTGACAAGGAAAGTATTTAAGACTTATTATATTGAGCTAATCGGCTGCTCCTCAAGTACCTTCCTCCTCAGGCACCCCAAGCACCTTGTGCATCCTGGTGAACTGAAGCTCCACAATACTCCAGAGAGGTCCTACGGGTCAAAATCAATCATGGGCTGTCTCTGGCAGGCGGGGAAATGCATTGCTAAGCAGCAGAATGAGTCACTCGCCCACCGAGGCCAGCAACCCTTGAGTGCAGTCCCCACTTCGGGCAAAACACACTTCTTCCACCTTCTCTTTCTGTCTGAACCACAGCTGGCATGCTCTGCCGCGCAAGAGACCACGCAAGGTCTCCTGAGAGCAGAGCTTCCCCATGGATGGGTCCTACGGGCTCCCTGTGGGGTAGGCAAAGGTTCTTGTCTGGGTAAAGGATCCCCAGGGATGGAGAGCCCAGGCGAAAACCCGAGCCCTGCAGCTCGGCTCATCCCAAGCCCGGGGCTACACGGTGGCCCACGCGAAGTGAGCTCAGTGGCCTGTCTCTGAGATAGGCAGTCAGCCTGGAGCACCACCGGGGAAGAGGGAAAAAATCATTTTGTTCCTAGAATAATCAGCAGGGGAGAAAGGAGGTGGGGAAACAGGAGGAGGAAAGTAGGTGTCCTGGTTTCGGCCAGGACGGAGCTAGTTTTGTCTTCAGCAGCTGCCGTGTTTTGGATTTAGTGTGTGAAGAACGGCGATAGTACACTGATGTTGTTGGTTGCTGCTAAATGACCAAGGACATTTTGCAGTTTCCCAGGTTTTGCTAATGTGCAGGTGCAAAAACTTGGGAGGGGTAAAGCCAGAACAGTTGACCCAACCTGGCCAAAGAGAGTATTCCATACCACGGATGTCATGCTTGGTATAAGTGAGGGTTGGCCGGTGGGCCACTTCCCTTAACCCGTAAGCTTCCCTTCAGGTTGCTTTTTGTTTCCCTGTTTTTCCTTTTTTTTTTTTTTAATCCCATTCAATTCGGCTGTTTGTTCCCTCGCCTGCTCTCTCTGGAACTTGCTGTTCTGGGATAGCTGGGGGGGGATACCCCTGCTCCCTGCCTGCTGCTCGGGACGGGCTGTATCGGTCGTTGGGTGGTGAGAAATTGTGTATCGTTTGTTTTATATATTCTATTATCCTCATATATATTATTATTATCATTATTAATATATTTTTATATTTTTCCATTGCTGTCCTGGTGAACTGTTTTTATCTCAACCCACAAGTTTTCCTTTCTCTCCGATTCTCCTCCCCACCCCACCGGGGAGGGGGGGAGTGAGTGAGTGGCTGCATGGTACTGGGTTACCATTTGGGGTTAAACTACAACAGTAGGTTACATTGAAAATTTCAGGGTCTGCATTGGAAGAGCGAGTCCCGTGCTCCTGAGGGCTGCATGGAGATGACAGTCAGGAAAGACAGAAACAGTGAAATTAATGCTTCCTTACCCAGAGGACAGTTAACCTGCAGAGCTCCCTGTGCCACAAGGTCTTTGCGTCAAGTACGAGGTGTCAGGCCATGGGAAAGGGGCATGGCACTAAAGGGTGCCTCCTCACCGAGGCGTGGTCCAAGACCTGACCCAACCCCACCGAAGAAAAGTCTGTCATCCCAGGGCCCTGGGCTCCATTTGGACAGCTGGGTCCCAGGAGAGCAGTGAGACAGAGAAGACACTTGGCCAAGAGGTAGTGTTTCCTGGTGGTCAAAGCACAGGACCGTGACTCAGCCCATGGCACAGGCAGGAGGGAGCCTTTGCACAAGCTGCTCTGACTCAGTCACCTCTTCCATTGCACCCGTGGATGCAGCTCCCACAGCCCTGGAGGGGCAGGGAAAGCCCACTCGAGGAGCTGGGTGCAGGAAGGGCTCACAGTGCTGTGTAGCCATGAGCTGTGCTACTGGGAACGTGCCCTTTGGGCTAAATCCCCTGCTCAGGTCCAAACCAGCCCCAGATGCAGCACCAGCCACAACATTTAAGCCTGATTATTCTCTCTTGCAGTAAAGGACAGGAGAGCTCTCTGAAATGCCGAGTGCCGCATGTGAATCAATAGTTCATTTCTTTCTCTTCTCAGAGGGGATTGAGGAGGAAGAGACCATTAACATGAAGAAATCAAAGAAAATGGAAGTGACGTGGCAAGAAGCTGATGTCTGAGGGAGCCCTGTGATATCACCTGGAGGTCATTCACTCTTCATGCTTCATGAAGAGTGCCAAGGGACTGCCACATCACTATCAAATTCAGAGGTGCTGGGAGATGTGAAAGCCAAAAGCCTTTTGTCACCAGGTTTTGTAAGCACAGCTTTGTGTTCCAGTTGACCAAGGGAGTGGGAGCTCTGGTTTGGCCCCATGTTGAAGATGCAACCTGAGGCCACCAACCCAGCAGGGACAGACTCTGCCCAGGAGCCAAGGCAGAGCCTTGGCATTCTGCATCCAGCTGAGGAATGGCTGGAGCTTGTGCCCAGCACCACACGTGTGGCTCTTGGGCACGGCCAGTGGTGATTGGGGACCAGATCCTGCTTCAAGTCAAATCCAGCAGGCCCCTGCAGAGCTGGCCACATTGGAGGGCCAAACTCAGGCAACAACATGATACAGGGCTGGGGACTAAACTGCCTAGATACTGACCTCCTGGGACCATGGTGCTGCTCTCGGTGCCTGGCAGAGAGATGTGTCCTGGTTCAGAACTGTACATACCATACCCACACCCATGCCATGCCCTGCCCTACTCATTCCATAGCTCCAGCACTAAAGCCCCACAGAGAGCCCAGACATGTGGCTGCAGGTGCTGCCAAAGTGCACGTTGCTCCAGGGCAGGCCTTTTCTCAGCAGTAATGATCTCATCTTTCATAGACAAATCCCCACAGGTTTCTAAAAGAAAGTAGTTGCTTGAATACGTCCCAGTCCCCAGAAACAGTGAGGGGGAAATTGCTAGACTGCGATTAAAAATTTTTCAGTAGTAAAAGCAGCATCACAAGGTCTGGGATGATGGCATTACCCAACCCTTGAAGTCCCTGTTTTGCAATGTGCTGGCCAACACAGCCAGCATGCACCAGTGGATGCTCTTCCGAGGCTGCTGTGTCCATCAGGTGGCCGGGTGGGCCCCCGTGCACGCTGCTGCACCCCAGCCCCATACTGGTCGGTCACTCCGTGGCAGGGCTAGAAGGCCCATCCAGTGCCACTGCTGGAGGGCCCAGCCATCAAGCCTGTCCCGATGCATGTTCGGCTCCTGTAGGAAAGTCCATCAAGTTTTTAACTTCAATAAATCCTGACCACCAATTGCCCAGTTAGCCAGCCCAATAAGCTATAAACTCCTTTGTGTGTGTTACAGCCATCACCACCAGCCCACTGTGCCGTGATGATCGCCTGTATCATTTGTAAACCCAAATTACTCTGATGTTCTGTAGGAGGGTGCTGCTTCCCTTGACTCCACAAAGAACCAACTCCGTTCGGGGCAGTGATGCCCTGCAGAGGGGACAGGGGAGCATGCAGGAGTCTGGCATCTTGTGCTGAGGGACCCTGGGTCAGAGCCTGGGAGCACCCACTCTCACTTTACATCCTGCTGAGTCTCACAAGTGCCATCTCATAGGAGATGATTTAAATGTTCAGCTACCTTGCATCAGTGGCTGCTTTTTGAAAATACTGGCCTACCTTGCTGTGCCCAGATACCTCTGAGGTGGCCAAAGGTAAGTAAGATTTGAGAGGAATCATCTCTGAACCATCTGTCTTTCCCAAAATCACATGCTGTGCTTGTATTTGCCTTCAGTCCTCAGCAGAAAGCAGATGCTCTGCACAACGGCCTGGAGAAGGATGACCAAGATAAGCACATGAAGTAATTGAGCTCCAGCTCACATCTCCTCCTTGCCCCCCAGGCTTGATGTGTGCTCTGAACACAGGAGAATCACACACCGGGGTTGTATCAAATGAAAGATGCTGGAGGGTAGGAGGTGTGCCCATGAGAAACAGTATATATTTTTCTCTTGAAGAGACTTTTTCTACAGAGGAAAGCAGTTAAAAAAAAAGAAGTGAGGATAACAGCAACCAGCCAGCCAGGCTGTGGTCGTCACTCCCTGAGTCCTTCTAACACTTTGGATACAATTCAGCACCTTGCTTGGTGGATCACTGTTAGCTGCAGTACTCTGATATGGGAGATGGCTGATGGAAAGGCATCATCTTCCTTACTGCTTTGGCATGGCATCTCTGCCGAGATGCTCTTCAACAAGAGCTGAGAGCCAGGGTGCTCCGCAGGCTTCTTGCTCCTGTGAGATCATCTGCCCACAGAGCGCCCACCCTGGCAAGACCTCAGCCAGCTTGGCACCAGTTCCTCCCACACAAGCCCCAGCACGGCCTGCAGATGTGCAGCGGGAGGCTGAGGAGCACTGGCCTGATCCAGCTGTGGGCAACCACAGTCCTGTCTCCTGGGCAGAAGAGGCTGGGACCCAGGAGAGCCAGACTCACTGAGGCCAGCAAGGGAAGGCAGGAGCAGGACTGTAAGGGGAGTTTGAGGGGCCAGGGGAGCAGGCAGGTATGGGCTGGGAGAGGGAGGATGGGGCAGCTCTGTGCCGTGGGGCTCATCATTAACACTCATCAGCCCTAATCTGCCCCTCCTTCTTACTCCTGCCCAAAGAGCTGGGGTTGGGGTTTACCTCAGGACAGAGCGATGCTATTTCTCACATTTCTTGCAAATGTTCTTCTGCCTCAGCAAACCAGCACTGGCTTACGTAAAAGACCTCAGGGATATTTGCAACAGGCAAAGGCATTTGAGCATGCAGGAGGTGTGTTTTGTAACAGCGTATGCTCGTGCAGGCAGGCTGGGGATGCAGGAAGGGAGCTGCTGCAAAGAAAGAGCGAGCACTACAGTCCCAGAGCTGTGACGGCACTTTTAGGTCCTTTCTACCAGAAAGAAGACCAAAGAAAAAGAGACGGCATTCTCCTTGCCAGCTTGTACTTAAACAGACTGCCTCTGAAAGGGGAGAGTCTGTGAACAAGAGCACAGAGGGCTGTCATAGCCCCGAAACCTCAGGGTCTGTCTGGTACCTGACAGAACCTTTTGGCCACAGCTCGTGGTGCTTCGGGTCCAGAGCCGGAAGGGAATCATCAGTATTGACTCTCCTTGTTTGCTCATTTTGATTCAGCACAGCATCTCCTTCCTCATCCCTTCCCTAAGCCATCCCTGCCACCAAACTTCCCGCATGTTCCAGGCAGCACCATGGCTGCTGGGTTAGAGGCACCTTCCCAGCAAGAAGAACCCTGCAGAATTTGTGCTAACCATAAATGCATCTGCAGCCATGGCTGTGGGACTTCAGGAAAACAGCTATCTGACCTGTCTGGTTTATTAAACAACTAGTACAAAATCTTTGTCATGTTTCATAGAATCATAGAACAGTTTGGGTTGAAGGGACCTTTCAAGGCCATCTAGTCCAACCCCCCTGCCATGAGCAGGAACATCCTCAACTAGATCAGGTTGCTCAGAGCCCCGTCCAGCCTGACCTGGAACGTTTCCAGGGATGGGGCATCGACCACCTCCCTGTGCAACCTGTGCCAGGGCCTCACCACCCTCATCGTAAAAAATTTCTTCCTTATATCTAGCCTATATCTCCCCTCTTTTAGTTTAAAACCATTACCCCTTGTCCTATCACAGCAGTTGACTCTGGTACAGAAAGCCTGGAAGAAGCTCTAGGTACATCCTAGGGCTTCAGATCTGGGGGTGGTGGAGCAGGAGTATTTCATGGTTATAGGACTGGTTATATCAGTTATAGGATGTTTATAGGTTCCAGCACTTAGATCACCTGGGATCAGTCTCAGTTTCATGTGTGTAGGCCTCTTGTCTGACCTTATTCCAGCCAAACCAGCAGGAATCCCAGACACTTTGGCATCAGGGTGGCCCAGGACTCTTACCAGGGAGATGCTGAGTGATGCCAGGAGCTTTGGAAACCAGACCTGCAATCCTTCTGTGCCTGGTTCTGCATTTGTACCAAGGGCTTGCAAAGACACCTGCCTAGCTCGTTTGCGTTATCTCCTTCCATGGTGATGCACTGGTGCTGGGACCAAGTCATGACAGCAAACCAGGCTCCTGCTGAGCTGAGACCTTGTGCTTGTGAATTTCAAGGAAAAGTTGACAACTAAATAAGACCTTGTGCTGGACTGCTGCACAGGTAAATCCTCTTCCCTGGCCAGATTTACTCTGTTCTCGGTACAAAGATAAAGACAGAAATGTAGTGCCAAAACCAAGAAGGACTTCTCCTTGAGCAGTGGCTGTATAATAGGTTGTTACAGGAGTGCGGACACCTTAGAGGCCAGAGCATCCCCCCCACTCTGCACTGACAAAGGATAAATATATCTAGGCCAGCCTTCGTGGCTACTCGTTCAACCTGTTCTTCAGACCCTCGTAGTTAATGGACTCCACAAGGCCCTTTGGCAGGCTGAGATATAAAAGCTATTTTGGAGCTGCAGTAATGCCCAAGGGTTATGAGCTGGGTGCTGTAGGCTGGGGCCAGGCTGCTCATGGGCACATTCCTCTGCAGTCCCTATAATTTAGTAAACAAGAGGGAGGGTGGTGCTGGCAGGCGGAGGCAGTTTGCTCTTGCGTATGGGTTTACTGAATTTCAAGGCTATAAAAACAGGACTCGCAGCCAGAATAAGGCAAAACACTGGTGAATCACTCACCTGGATGAAGTCAGGTATGATCCCACAGCAGAGGTGAAGGGAAGATTTAATTCCTGCTTATCTCCCAAATGCTCTGCTATTTCTGCACATACTGGGCTAGCTTTACAATCACCATGCTTTTAAGGGGACCCGTGGCAGTTGCTGAGCAAGAAATCCTACAGTAACACCCACCTGAACTCACTCGAAGAAATTACAGCCCTTTCACCAAACCACACAGCCCCTTGCCCTGCCCAATTTCTTCCCCACCCTCCTCTGCTTATGGAATTCCCCTTACGCCATCCCATGTAGTGTCAGAGGCGGCACACGCTGAAGCCATCACAATGCGCTGCACTGTGGTTTATTCTGTTTGTATATGCCTCTTAGCATTATAGATTTGGCCTTTGTTATTTGTGTCTCCAATTCTTCCCCTACTAAGTACATCAGTTGCTATGGAAACAATTATTTCATTGGTATGAGTAATCTCCACAACAGCCACAAAAGCAGCAAAAAGTCAGTTCATATGCTGCACCTTCTACTTAATTCAGTTAGTTGCTAATTAGCTCTTCCCTTGAAAGTGATCAAAATCTCTGCCACCAATAATCTGTAGGGAAAAATAGTTTTGACTAGCTGCTTTGATCATTTTGTGCTAACTTTCCATGAATCAGAGAAACCCAACAGGTAGATGCTGGAGCACTAACCTGCCTCAGCGTAGGAGGACCAGAGGACATCAGCTGGATGTAGGAAGCACCCAGCAACTGGCAGCATCAGTGCCTGAACTACTGAGCGAAGCAGAAAGGCCCAGCAGAGTCCCAGCGTTATGGAGCTGTCAGAGCCATTGCATCGGGGCTGGGAGGGTGCAGCATCCCAGAGCAGTGATACAGGGACTTCGTGGGGGATGCCTTGCTTGGGAACCCCCAGAGCTAGTGCCCTCCAGGCTGAGCCACCCTCACTTAGCAAGACTGCAAACCTCCTCTTTTGTGCCAGGCAGTGTAAAAACATCGCTTTTTGCTACATGCCAAAATAATGGGTCCTCATGTGATGAGAGAAAAAGTGTGTAGCAGGGGCCCCATGAGCATCTCTCTGCTGAGCATCACAACTAGCAGTTACCATCTGCAGCAAAGACAGCTCTGCCAGGCCGGACTCTGCTGTACCACGTCAGACATGTCCTATGCCTCAGCAACCCCTGTGCAGTTGGTCTTCAAAAAATTAACTGTTGTTTGCAACATACCAAAGTTTATCCAAGGCTTTACATTAATGACAGATGATTATTCCAAATCAGGCTCTCACAAGATATCTGACGGCACGCTGGCGGCTGGCCCTGCAGTGCCGGGACACCAGCTGAGCCACCTGACACACGCCGAGTGCCACCTGGCTGCTCCCGGCTTCGCCCACACCTTGCACGGGGCTGCAGGCCTGACGTGCGAAACGATCGACCTGCCCTTGGCTACAGCCAGCTCGGTGGAAACGGCACTTCGAATTAAGTCCTGGCCAGATTTGTGGAAGCAGGTTTAGATGGATCCAGGGGTAAGAGGCAAAGGGGAGTCTGAGCAGGGCATGTCCTCGTACCTCTGCCCGATGAGAAGTGGCTCATCTGAGGATACTCCCAGATGATAGCCTCACTGTCTTCTCAAGTGCTGCTGAATGTGAGACATCAGATGAGCACTTCTGGGTCTCTGGTAAGAGCTGATTATACACAGCCAGGCTAATAATAGCAACCAGACAAGCTCTTTGGTGTGGAAAGGAACAGACAAAAAGCAGACTGGAAAAACTAACCTGATCCCAAATCACTCCCAAAGAAGTTGACATCTCCAGTGATCCAGCCACAAGAATAAACCCAGGGAAATCCCCTGGATTGTGGTCAGCCATTGAGAGACTGGATCTGCAGGCTATGACAGTGAGGACTGAATGTGTCAGTGGGATGCAACAGACAGAGCTGTTGGTTTATTTCTCTTCTTTGTCTCTACACAGGGAAAATTTACTGCAGCTCAAATAACAACACAGCAATTAATTCTTCCTGCTGTCTCTGTCTGGCAGTCACTGCAGCAGGAAATTGATACCGACACTTCTGAAGGTTAGGAGCAGTGCTATGCTCCCCTTCACCTTCCCTGGGAGCACCTCCTGCCCCAGCACCCCTCTCTCCTTGGCCCATCTACTTGGCTGCAAAGGCAGCCCACTGCTTCCAGTACCTGCAGGACCTTGGGCTACCACCACGGAGATCTTCCTTCCCTGGAGACTCTCACCCCATGGAGTGCCTGCGGGATGGTGGGGAGCTGCCTGCTGCCCAGCGCTGCACTCAGGCACCTCCAGGTCCCATGGGTGGCAGGAGGGCAGCTGGTGAGATGTTACACAGGTGCTCATCCCTGAGCAAAGAGCTTTATTGAGCCACTGCAGTCAGAGAGGGGTTGCATTCAGCTGTGAGCACTCAGGTTTACAACTGGTCCAGGGAGCAAAGGCAAGTGACAGCTCAGGCAGGACTGGGATGCAGCCTCCCTGGAGAACAGAAAACACCCTGCAGCCCTTGAGAGCATATGTGGTGTACTGGACTTACCTCCATCCCTGGACGGCCTGGGAGCCTGCTTGCTTCTCCTGCATGTGGAGACCTCTGGCAGGCAGCCGGCATGAGTAAATGTGTCTGGAGCACACCACAGGCTTCATTCCATCCGCTGGGGATGGAGCCACTTGGGAGAGAAGGACAGCTTCCTTTTCCACTGCAGCGAAACTGCTCCCGAACCAGCCCCTGAGCCCTGCTGAGAACAGCACAGAAGTTTAGGGCAATGCAAAGGAGAAGAGTGGTGACTGCAGTGCCCCAGCAATGGCTGACCAGCAGTTCAGGGCAGGGTATCAGAGCCCTACCCTGCTCAGCACACCCCACACCTGCTGTCTGACCAACCTTTAAACCTCATCCCAAGGGTGCCCACAAAGGGAGGCTAAGACACATTCAGGACAAGAAGATGTCCTAGACCAGCTCTCTGCAGCAGGAAAGGCACTCACACACATGTGCATGGAGGCCAGGGCGCTGTGCTAGAAGCTTTCTGGTGCACGCTCCACTGCCCACCACCAGCACTGAGCAGGCTGCATCCACCTCTGCTGCAGGAAGGCAAAGGGATCATTAGCACTGGACTTTGCTGACACCCATATGAGAACCTGGGGTCTTGCTGGGGTGTCTGGACTTCTCTCTCCCTCTGGCTCCATCTCAGTGCCCCCAGCACAGACCCAACAGGACCTTCTGCATCACCTGCAGTGGAGTCAGCAGTGAGTGTCTGGGGTGAGATCAGGGGTGCGTGCTTGGCTGATCCCATCCCACCAGATGCCACAGGGTGCCCACGTGCCACCTATCCTCTCTCCCACCACGTACAGCTCTCTCTCCTTCCATCGTCCTTGTTTTATTAATGAGGCTTATTGGCCATGCCCTAGTCCCAGTGAGCCAGGATACTCTTTTCAACCTGGAGGCCTTGAGAGCAAGGGCAAACCCCACTCATGAGGATATGCTGTCAAAGGCTCCTAAAGCACATGGCAGGCAAAAATGCATCAAGTGTTATCCCTTTTCCTGGATGAGGGGAAAGTATTTATTTCCCTGGTTCTTGTTCTCCTGCCTGGTTTGTGAGAAAGGCAAATCCCTCCTTTGTGCCCTTTGTATTTGTGTCTGGTGCTCAGCCGTGCTCCTTGCTGGAGCTCCAGCCCAGCGGGGTTTTGGGATGCTACAGCCCCCCCAGTCCCATGGGAAGCTCTGCATGGCAGTCGCCTTCCGTGCCCATCATGCTCACCAGTGGACTCTCCAACATCTCCTCCTCGCCTCAGCACACACCTCAGGAGGCAAAGACATAGGAAAGATGCTCAGGAGGCCACAAGTCTGGTGATCCATGAGTCCTGAACAGGAGAACTCCTAGACCATCACCTCTTCTGGATGTTACCCTGCCTTGCTTTCTTTTTACTTGTGAGAAACATGCTTCTCTAACATGTGCTGCTACCTCTTCAAAGACTTTGAGATGTTCTGGGGACAGCACCAGCTGGCTGGTGGCTAGAGGTACCACAGGCTCCTCTAACAGGTCCTATCTGCATGGTACTGAGGACATGAGTGGTGGAGCTACTCTGGTCTCGCTGCTTTTTTCAGTCACCTGGGGAAATCAATGTTGTTCACTGTCAGCAAACCGCGCCCCTGGGGAGATGCTCTTGGAGCATCTAAGACATGCAAATTGCTTCAGCGAGAACGCTGTGGCTGCTCCTCCAAGCCCATTGCAAGAAAAAGGACTGGGGATGGAAAGAGAAAAACCCATGTCAGCTGGTTAAATCAGAGGCTGATTCAGCAGCCAACAATTATTTGGACAGAAGAACTCCAAGAGATCTCCAAAGAGAGTTTGGGAAGAGCCCAAACCCTCTAATACAAAGGGTCCAGTCCCAGACAGAGAAAACCTTTTGCTGGCAAAGGAATTTGAAGAAAGCCCTTTTCCCCAGGAGGAGAGAGCTCATGTTTGCCAGCTGACTGTCAGGTTTCTCCTACTTAGCTTGCACAGCAAACATCTCTGTTTTGTGGCTGTATAGCACTGCGGACTACAAAGTCGTAGCCCATGCCTGGTCTTCCAGCATGTTGCCGGCATCCAGGGAACCCAGAGGGAGCACAGACAAGATCTGCAAGTGTGAATTCTTTTGCACTAGTGCCTATCTCAAAGAGGTCTAGTCCTGCAACGTGGGCTGCTGCCGGGAGGAAGCCCAACGTGCCAGGAGCAGCACAGATTTCAGTCATTGCTGGCCCCGTTCCCATGCGCCTGTAGGAGGACTCGGAGGAGGAGGCTAAGTGCTTGCAAATAGGGCAGTGTCAGGTCAAACAATCTATTTTCCATCCCCTCCCAGTAACTCCAGCATTATTAGAAGGTGCTGATGTCTCCAGATTGATAAACAAGAGCAGAGGAGCTACAAGGGAAGGTCACTGGTAATCACAGGTAAAAGGCTGATTGCTTTTTCATATTGCAGAGTGAGGCATTTCGCTTGTGAAGTGTCACCCTCAGGGCTGAACTTTACCCTTATGTACCCCTCAGGGATATCTTATCCTGGAGAGGGCACATGATACGTGGGGTTGGGGCCAGTTTCTGACTTGCCTTCCCACAGCTCTCCCTGTCCAGGTGTGGGAGCGCAGGGCTGAAACGCAGCCACTCCACTCCAGCGCCTGTATTGCCTAAACAAAATCAGCTTTCCTTTCCTGCAGTCCCTACAGACAGCTGAATGTGTCTTCAGGCCTAATGACATCACTTCACGCCCTGCGCACTCTCCTTTTCTCCTTATGTCCCTGTGTCTGCCTGGCTGTGTGTTTCATACAGGGACTATAAGCCAGGGCTGCATTAAGGTCTGGCCTGGGGCAACTTTAAGTGCATCCTGGGAGGTCAGACTTACTGTAAGGACTTGAAGGCTCAGATTCAGCTGGCCAAGTTGGACATAAATCTCTTATTAGCTGCTCAAGGTTTCATACCCAAGGACCACTATGCAGAGGTGGGAAAAAAGCCATTTAAGAACCTTTCAGAAGTGGTTGGTGGGTCAATTCCCCGATAAAGATACCAACTTCTTTAAAAGGGTTGTGTCTCTGCCCCTGGTAATCGGGCCTTTCCTGGGGCCATCACGGTGATCACCAATGCAATGCCCCAATTGAGAGGGCTGTGGGGTATCTTGCTCCAGGGCTCAGCCCAGTTTACGACAGCTCCTGGCTGCAGCAGGATCCGATGCTGGAGGAGGTGGGAAAATCCCTGCACATCACCCACACCACCACAGATATAACACGTGGTGAGGTCGCCGCAAGAGCCTTTCAAGGTCCTCGGTGCCATGTCATGGAAAATCTCAGATCCACACCCGGTTTCAGCTGAAGCCCACAGATCTGCTGCCCATGGGCCTGAGGAGCCTGGCCAAGCTCTCTGCGCCGCTGTGCGCAGGCACCACCAAGGTGCCAGGAGTGTAAACAGCTCCAATGTCTTCATACCACGTGGCAAATGCTACAGGCATGGTTGATTAACCCAGTTTTTATTTTTCTGGAACAATGGATGCATGTTAGGTTTTACTGAAATGAAAAAAAAAAAAAAAAGAAGAAAGATTTAGCTTATTAAATGACTCCCAAAGAATCTTCTACCTAGGTTTGTACTCAGTGAAAACTGAACCATTCTTATAAACAGGCTTGTCAGCAAGCCAGCAAGTCATGGGAAAAGGGTAAAATTAAGCCATGAATGAAAATCTTTTTTTTATACGAAAATCTGTAATGCCTTCAAAATGGAAGGAAACTAAAAAACCACCAACTCAATAAAATCTGGGGAGAGGCAAATTAATGAACTATTCTTACAGAGGTTACCCTTTCTTGAAAAATCCACAAACATGCTGATCTCCTACTCTGTGTCATTTAAAAGGTACAAAAATATTCTCATTTCAGGAGCACCTTCTGTCCTGGGCTCTGTAAGCACAACATAGAAGACGGCCCAGTTGTGCAAGCAGTTCCCTGCACCAGAGTCATTCTTCCATTTAGTTACGTGTGGCATTAAATATCTCTCTCTCACACACATGGCATAGCCCAGAGATGTTTTGCTGGATTTACCAGGTTAATTCTGAAGTCTGATCACGTAAAGCTGTGGCAGAGAAAAATAAACTCAAGACATCTTAATTCAAAGCCCAAAGATATAACCTTCATGGAAAGCAGTTTGCATTGCTGAGAACAAATCTCTATCTCTGCTCATGTATAAAGATCTAAGAATAAATTATTTGGTAATGTTTATCCTTGCAACATGTGTGAAAGTCTTACATCATTCATTAGATATTTGGCTTTCAGGATAAGCAGATGAGCACTGGCTGCTGGTCTTTTGACTTGATAGAAATGCTCTGAGGTTCCTACCAGAGTGAATGAATTACTTTTCCCCTCCCTGGACAATAAAGGGCCATCGCCTAAAAGCCACTGCAGAGCCCAGCCCTGCTCCCAGGTGCCAGGATGCCTCCGTTTGCCACCAGCCCTGTCCCGGAGGGGAAGTGTCACCTCATAGAATCATAGAATTGTTCTGGTTGGAAGAGACCTCCAAGATCATCCAGTCCAACCGTTAACCTATCACTACCAAGTCCACCACTAAATCATACCCCTTAGTGCCACATCTAAACATCTTTTGAATACCTCCAGGGATGGTGACTCCACCACTGCCCTGAGCAGCCTGTGCCAGGGCCTGACAGCCCTTTCAGGGAAGAAATTTTTCCGAATATCCAATCTAAACCTCCCCTGGCGCAACTTGAGGCCGTTTCCTCTCGTCCTGTCGCCTGTTCCTTGGGAGAAGAGACCGACCCCCCCTGGCTCCAGCCTCCTTTCAGGGAGTTGCAGAGAGCGAGAAGGTCTCCCCTCAGCCTCCTTTTCTCCAGGCCAAACCCCCCCAGCTCCCTCAGCCGCTCCTCACAGCACTTGTGCTCCAGACCCTTCCCCAGCTCCGTTGCCCGTCTCTGGACACACTCCAGCCCCTCAGTGTCTGTCTTGGAGTGAGGGGCCCAGAACTGAACCCAGCACTCGAGGGGCGGCCTCACCAGGGCCGAGCACAGGGGGACGATCCCTGCCCTGGCCCTGCTGGCCACACTATGGCTGATACAGGCCAGGATGCCGTTGGCCTTCTTGGCCACCTGGGCACGCTGCTGGCTCATCTTCAGCCGCTGTCGACCAACCCCCCCAGGCCCTTTCCCGCCGGGCACTTTCCAGCCGCTCCCTCCCAAGCCTGTGGCGCTGCCTGGGGTTGTTGTGACCCAAGGGCAGGACCCAGCACTTGGCCTTGTTGAACCTCATACATTGGCCTCGGCCCATCGATCCAGCCTGTCCAGATCCCTCTGTAGTGCCTTCCTGCGCTCCAGCAGATCAACACTCCTGCCCAGCTTGGTGTCATCTGCAAACTGACTGAGGGTGCCCTCGATCCCCTCGTCCAGATCATTGATAAAGATGTTAAACAGAACTGGCCCCAATACTGAGCCCTGGGGAACACCGGATTTAACTCCATTCACCACAACTCTTTGGGCCCGGCCATCCAGCCAGTTTCCAACCCAGGAAAACCATCCACCACCATTGCGTTTCCTGCCTGCTCTCCCCCAACACCCATGCTCTGCTCACCAGATCTCCTGGAGCTGGGGCTCCTCCATAGTTCTCCAGAGCCTCTGACAGCACAGTCCCACTCTCCTGCTTGGCTTCATCATGGTACTCCAGCCGAAATCCCTGCTGGTATCCCAAGGAGAACCTCCCGCCCACCAGGCCAGCACAGTTCGGCAGACCGAAGGGCACGTACACAACCTCCACCTGCCACCAGTTCCATGACAGCTGCACTAGCGGGTCAGGCATTTTGCTGTCAAGCCTTAACCCTCCACTTCCTTCCAGAAACATTTCTGTTCATGCTCCCCCTGTTGCAAACCCTGCTCCTTCCCTGTGGTTTGGAAGGAGCTCTGACAGGTTGCTTCTCTTGGGGAGATCATCTTTTTGAATTTCCAGCCCATAAGGGTTCAGATTTTATTAATACTGTTGGAAGTGGGATTTTTAATGCTAAATAAGTTTCAGCCTGAGCCAAGGACGTCAAGTATCATGGGCAGCATAGAGAAGGATTCACAGGAAGGATTCATAGAAGTTAAAGAGTTGGTTTGTTGGTTTTTTTTTTAATAAAAGAAAGAGTTGTGATTAATCTCCTTAATGCAAAGATAACTTTGTATTACATCAGTTTAAGGAGTCAACACTTCGGCCACAGTGCTGCAAAGTCCTTCCACTCATTCAGCTCCTGGAGTTGAGAGAATTTCTGCTTTTTATTCAGAATAAAAGGTGCTGAACCCCAGGGGGAAGGAGAATAGCTGGAGAAAGGGATAAAAGCCCCTCAGGATGGCATGCAAAGGGACTCAGCAAATCACCATTCTCACACCAGACTTGAGGTTTTGGAGTCCCATCTCCACCCGCCTGCAAACCTATGCCTACACCAGGCTCTTCCCACCCCCCACCCCGAGATCCCTCCACGCTGGTGGCTGGCATCCTTATCTCTGCCACGTATGAGGAAGGCTGGGAGAGCAGGGCACGAGCCCTTCCACGGGGCTGCAGTGCTGCCTGCGTCTCGAGGACAGGGACACAGGGACTGTCTGCGGGGACAGGCAGGGCTGGGTGTGGGCAGACCCTGCCTGCGCAGCAGTGACCACACAGTCATAGCCGTCCTGGCCACAGATCTGGCAGGCAGCACCGGCAGCGTCAGGGATGGGCAAGGCGAGCGCTTATCAGGGCATCCCAGCGGGCTCCTTGTGCTGCGCCTCCAAAGAGCCATCCCACAGTGACAAATTTCGGCCAGGCCTGACGCGAACTGAGAGCAGATGGACAGAGGCTGGAAAGCAGATGGAGAGAAGGAAATTTGGACATAATTTGAAGGCCCCAAAGTGTCTCGTTAGGAAAACACACATCACAGGCAGCTGTCTGAGCGGCAGACCAGCCTGCAGCTGGCCATGAATGCAAAGGTGGAAAGAAGAGGACACAAGAGGAGGCAAAGCACCACTACCACTCATGAGCAAGTCACGACCTGCTCCAGTCACCAGTGGGGTTGAAGGACAGCCATAGCTCCCGAGAGATACCATGCACCTTGCCTCAGGCTTGCTGGCCTGCCCAGGTGTGGACAGTGACGGCAGCTTTTCTCAGCTCTTGAAGGCGTCCAGCCTGCACCACTCCAAGCAAATAAACCCAGGAAAGGCCAGGACCTCTGTCAGCCCCTGAAAGAGCCCGCCTTGACCTCACGCAGCAGTGGAGCACTCCTGCGGGTCTCCTTCACCTCACACTTTCGTCCAGAAACTCTTGTGCTGGCAGACGCCAAGCTGGTGCCTTGTCCATGCGCTGCCTGCAGCACGGGAGCAATGGGCAAGGCGCATCCTTGGCGCTGTGCCCAGAGCAGGGCAGTGGTACTGGGCCACAGCACCGCAAGCTCCTGGGTGGCTTGGCAGGCTTCTTCTCATCTCCTCCATCACCCTCCCTTCCCCGCCTTCTTTCCCTGCCGCCCCCACACCAGCCCCATGGCTGCCTGGGTGCAGGAGGGCTGGCTCCAGTGCCGTGGTTCAGTGGACGAGCCCCTGGGGTCCTGCGACTCCGTGGTCCTCAGCCCGGAGGCTGCCAGGGCTCATAACGCTGAAATGAGGGCAGGAGCTGCCTGCCAGAGAGCAGGAGGGGAAAATGGGGGAAATCGGTTCGACTTTGCTGTCTGTGTATTGATTGCTACACCCATCTGCTGGGCAGCCAGTACAATTGCTAAATAATGTGGCAGAGAATCACAGCAGTGGGCAGGAATGAGGGCTGGCAGGAAAGAAAAAAAACACAACATGGTTTTAAAATGAAAATGCCAGTGAAAGAAAAATAACTTCATCAAAATTTCTCAATGTGTAAGATCTCCCCCGGCCCTATGGCCAGACAAACTGGAGTCCATGCTAACATCCCCCGGCCCTGTTCTGCCTGGGGGGGACAGGATCAAATCAGAGATTTTCATCAGGAGAATCACTGAAAGCAAAATAAGATAGGAATCCTTGCCCTGCTCTTCTAGATATCTGGATAGCTAGAAGAGCTGGATAGGAGGCATAAAAAAACCCCCACTCATCTTTTATATTCTCATAAGGTAGCACAGGTTAGGGAGTCAGGCCTAGAGACATCCCAGATCAGAGGGTTTTCAGTCTAAGTTCAGCCAAAGGTTTCACATGCATTCTGTGGCATGTGTGTCGTGGTTTAACCCCAGCTGGCAACTCAGCCCCATGCAGCCGCTCGCTCACTCCCCCCGGTGGGATGGGGGAGAGAATCAGAAGGGTAAAAGCAAGAAAACTCCTGGGCTGAGATCAAGACAGTTTAATAGGGAAAGCAAAAGCTGCACACGCAAGCAAAGCAAAACAAGGAATTCCTTCACTCCTCCCCACAGGCAGGCAGGTGTGCAGCCATCTCCGGGAAAGCAGGGCTCCATCACACAGAATGGTGACTTGGGAAGACAAACGCCATCACTCCCAACGTGCCCCCCCTTCCTTCTTCTTCCACCAGCTCTATATGCTGCGCATGACGCCATATGGTGTGGGACATCCCTTGGGTCAGTCGGGGTCAGCTGTCCCGGCTGTGTCCCCTCCCAGCTCCTTGTGCCCCCCCAGCCTCCTCGCTGGTGGGGTGGGGTGAGGAGCAGAAAAGGCCTTGGCTCTGTGTCAGCCCTGCTCAGCAGTAACGAAACCAGCCCTGGGTTATCAACCCTGTTTCCAGCACAAATCCAAAACACAGCCCCATACCAGCTACTGTGAAGAAAATTAACTCTATCCCAGCCACAACCACCACATTCTCCACCCCTTGTTCCACACCATTTACGTCATGCTCAGGTCCCTCACTATCCAATACATCCTCATTAACCACCACCCCCCTTCCCATCCTTTGCTATAATACACAGATGTCATTCCCTCAGTCTATGGACCACCCCTGTGAAATGTCTGTGAAATGTCCACAGATGTCCACAAAATGTCCACTGAGGTCATTCAGTCCATGACCTTGGGCTCCATCTGTTACGGTGGACACTCAGAGGAGGTGTGTTGTGTGGAGATATGGGGCACCAAAGCCAGCTCAGGCCGGGTCGCTGCCGCACTGGCACTGCTTCTGGTGAGGCTTCTCCTCCACTGGTTCGGGTGGTGCCTGCTATAGCGATTCCCATAACGTGCAACTCAAATCCAGGGTCACAACAATTTAAAGGTATTTCCATTGCAATCTCGCCCCTGGTCCCTGTGCACCAGCCCATAGAGTTTAACATTCCAATGAACGCCTCCCCTTGCCCCTGCTCTGTCTTGGACTTATCCACAGTCTGCAGTCCCATAGGGGTGTACCTGCTCCAAGTGGAGCCTTGTCCATGAGCCACAGTCTCTCCAGGGGTGTACCTGCTGCAGCATAGACTTATCAACAGCCACAGTTGCTTTGAAGTGCACCTGTTCCAGCATGGCCTTCTCCATGGGCCACAATGCCTTCAGAGGTAAACCTCCTCCAGCATGGCCTTACCCACAGCCACAGTCCCTTCAGGAGTGAACCTGCTCCAACATGGCCTTACCCATGGCTGCATTCCCTCCAGGGGCGTACCTGCCCTGTTGTGGGCTTATTCATGGCCACATGCTTTGAGGTGCTCCAGCATGACTTCATGCACAGCCACTGATGCTTCAAGGTGTACCTGCTGCAGCATGGACTTATTCACAGCCACAGATGCTTCGAGGTGTACCTTCTCCAGCGTGGACTTATCCTTGGGCCACAATCTGGTCAGAGGTATATCTGCTGCGGCACAGACATAACCACAGCCACAGATGCTTCGAGATGTACCTGCTCAAGTGTGGACTTACTCATGGCCACAGATGCTTTGCAGTGTCCTGCTCCTGTGTGAACTCATCCACAGGTCACAGTCCCTTCGACTCAAGTTCACACTGGAGTTCCAGCCTGTCCAGTACAGCAGCACAGAAACAGCAGCGATGCCCTGGCCATCTGCCAGCCCAGGCGCACGGCGATTGCTGCTATCAGAATGTTCCCAGGCACAGCAGAGTCAGATGATAAGCAGCACAGCAGCACAGCAAGCAGCGAAAGCAAAAAGCAGCCACTAACGAGTACTAGGCTCTAATATACAGTGAGGCAAGCAAGCCCCATGGCAAGCACAGGAGCCTGTTAATTAACAGCTAAACAGCAATAACAGCTATAAATTCGATCTAGCACATTCCAATCAAACCTGTCATTATCTTGAACCCTTCAAGCCCCACTTTGGGCACCAAAAAGGACTGTCATGGTTTAACCCCAGTGGCAACTCAGCCCCACGCAGCTGCTCGCTCACTCCCCCCGGTGGGATGGGGGAGAGAGTCGGAAAAGTAAAAGTGAGAAAACTCCTGGGCTGAGATCAAGACAGTTTAATAGGGAAAGAAAAAGCTGTGCGCGCAAGCAAAGCAAAACAAGGAATTCATTCCCTGCTTCCCATCGCAGGCAGGTGTGCAGCCATCCCCAGGACAGCAGGGCTCTGTCACACGGAACGGTGACTTGGGAAGACAAACGCCATCACTCCCAACATGTCCCCCCTTCCTTCTTCTTCCACCAGCTTTACACGCTGAGCATGACGCCATATGGTGTGGGACATCCCTTGGGTCAGTCGGGGTCAGCTGTCCCGGCTGTGTCCCCTCCCAACTCCTTGTGCCCTCCCAGCTCCTCGCTGGTGGGGTGGGGTGAGGAGCAGAAAAGGCCTCGACTCTGTGTCAGCCCTGCTCAGCAGTAACGAAACCAGCCCTGGGTTATCAACCCTGTTTCCAGCACAAATCCAACACACAGCCCCATACCAGCTACCGTGAAGAAAATTAACTCTATCCCAGCCAAAACCAGCACAACATGTTATTAACTCAGCAGTGTGCCATCTAAATCTAGGCACTTCCTATAGATAGATCAATTGATTTTATATAAATATACATAGGATGAGCTGAAATGACAGGCCTTTACATACAATCCCCAAATTGAACGATACAAGACAGTTGGGTTCAGAGTGTAATTAGTGCTTTGGCCAGGCACAGAATGGATGGCATTCCTCCTGTGACCTTCCTCAGGGGCGGGCAGGACGCCCACCTGGAGTGGAGAGGGAATTTTTACTGGAGTCTATGACGATGTAGGAGATGCAATAGTCCACATAACATCAGCCAGTGCTACTGGGGAGAAGAACAAACACTTTCACAGCCCAAGGATATCCATTTCTCCCTGTAGGTGTAAGTCATAGCTCTATAAACACCCATTCAGACCCATGCTGGGTGCCCCTGCTCAGATGGAGGGTCCATGGGGGAATGAAACACGTTTGCAGAAAAGAGACCAAGAGACTGAAAGCCACTACAGTCCACATGCATCCATGCTTGGCTGCTGTCCTGAACGAGGTGCTTCAAAGACTATGCCCAGAGGGGACCTACAGGGCATACAAGGACATTCACTCACATATTGCAAAAAAAGCAGTAGATACAAGTCACATCCTAGCCACTAATGCATGGAAACAGTCACGGTCAGTTCAGCAGTTCTCTACATACGTGTCAGGAGGTCCACTTTGATCCACAGCCCAGATGGATGCTCATGAGTCAGTGGCTGGGCTGACCTCGCGTGGTGGCTCTGAAGGAGCTGCTAAGGCACAGCAGGTGAATGAGCTGCTCGAACAACAGCTCCTGGGAGCTGTTAACATCTCCTGTGCCTTGTCTCACTTAGAGACATTTTATACTTTGTGCCATGACTGGATCACGATAGCTTTTGGAGCTGTCATGTTTTAACAGGTTGGTGCAGCTGGAGAACTAAAAATCCATAGGAAATCATCCATTTAAAGCATGCTGATTTGCAGTGGCCTGTCTCTGAGACAGCACTTCTTTGTCAGTTTGCTTTCTTCCTCCCATCCTATGGAAGAGAACTTTATATCCTGCAATGCTCCTTGACCCTGAATTTTGGGGAGGAGGAGCCATGTGTGAGAAGAAGGGACCTTTGTAGGCAGGGCCTGCCAGACAGCCACGGGGAGACCTCACGCCCTCTGCTCACCCTAAGCCTCTGTTCCCCACAAACAAAATGAACATGTCTGCAGCGAAATACCCAGTGATGATGGGTATGATCACAGCAGCGAAATACCCGATGATCCCAGTACCCACATACACCTGCCAAAGACCTGAACTGAAATTGCCCATGTTTTGCACGTGAATCCAGGCTTGCCCTCCAGTGTCAGTGCCTATGGGATTCACACTTGACAGCAGCATCCTGAGACACTAGTCTTGCAACAAACAGCTGGTGCATAATAAATTCATGATATGCATATTTTATACTGTTTTCATGAGACACTCACATATGGCCATACCCGCTGCTGGCAAGACTGGGGAAAGAACATGAGTTTCACACCGACGGCTCCTCTGACAACAAATTATAAGAAATAATCACTAGCCAAATATTAGCCCTCAACAAGACAGACAAATTACATGTGATACTTTTTATTGGACTAACAATAAAAGACCCGTAAAAGCTTACCAGAGCTCTGCTTCGTATCTCACAGATTATGATTAACTACAGACTTCAAGCCTTTGTACCGAGAGATTAGAGCCTTTCGCCCTCAGGATGAAAAAAGATGAATTGTGATTTCTTCTTATGACGCTCCTCCCACCTTTCACTGTGGAAATGGTATGAAAAGACTGTAAGACTTAACTTTCTCCATTTCTCTCTTTGGTTTAAGTGCCCAGGAAAAAGCACCCAAGTTTTGAACTTCAGAGCTGCAATTTCCAGTTCTGCAGCGCCAGTTGATTCGGCGGATCAGGCCATAAAACTAATGCATTTGAGACATTTATCCTGGGTTCCTAGGGGTCAGGAACACACATCCCTCTGCATGTGAGAAGGCTATTGATTCAAAGGATGAACCTGCTGCTGCGTGTGCTCATGTACATCAGGAACAGGACTGTTAAGTCAAGGGTGTAAAAATAATAGAACACAACAGAGAGATGTCAGGGAAAGGGCCTGGGACCACAGATCCAGAAGGATGAAGAAGATATTTGGATCTTATCTGCATCTCCTTCAAGCAACACCCACCAGCCTGCCTGGACTGTGTAAGAGGTGAAGTTCATCTCTGGTCACTATGTCACTGTTTTACAGCCACTTCTTGCCTTCCAGGGTTACCAACAGACCATAAGAGAAGGCGTAAGACAGCACAGGGCTGAGGCCATTCTAATTACACCCAAGACTGGTCTGATAGGTCCCTTAAAAGGCCTTGGAATAGGGGGAGTTTTTGTCATTCTCCTGCTAGGCAGCAGGCTGGTCCTAACCCAGCCATCAAACCCCCCAAGGTGGGAGAAGCCTAGAGGAAGAAGAAACAATGTGAAAAACAGATAACTGATTATGGGGGACAAACAGTGAAAAAAAAGAGCAGGAGTGTGAGAATTTAAGGATTGGAAAATGGCTTGAAGGGGCACTGGAGGGGGACATGGAGCATGGCACCCAGTGAGGAGGCACCTTGAAGACCCTTTATCCCTCCTCAAGTATAGGAACAGAAAAACAAAACAAGGCTGCAAGATCCTAATGTGAATCCTTCCTCACTTTCCATGTGGCCGCAGCAAATCTCTCTGTTGCCACCTGCCAAGGGCTTTGAGATGTCCTCCCGGAGAGGGCCATCATATAACGGGGGCCCTTGGAAGCCTGAAAAATGCACCAGCCAGCACTGGTGTATCACTATGCCATGCAACATGGGACTTCACATTCTATATGTTCATATCCTCTGTATACTTCTAAAAAGCATGTGGGGTGCAGACACCAATACTTCCCTGGAGAAACAGGCACTGCACGTGTGTAGAAACCCGCACAGCTCCTCTGTCACTGGATGTGCTCAGCACACGTACAATGGAGAGCTGTTCTGCACGTGTGCTTTACTGGCCCAGAACTGGGGAGGTCCCCAGTGCCACGGGGCCAGGTGGCTCTGCTCGCCTCATCAGCAGGATGCGTTGTTGCTAGTAAACGAGCCAGACCAAGCAGAGACAGAATCAGGCAACTGTCTCTCCTTTCCTCTCCTAGACACTCCCTTGACCCAGCAAACGCATTTCTGGTGCCATTTGTCCCTTTCCCGACCCCCCTCTTCTGCGCTGCTTTGCTGCTTACTCATTTTGGGATTTTTTCCAACCTGATGCTGCTTTTGGGAGTGGGTTTGTCTGACCGTGTCATTACAGGAGGGCCGACTCACTCCTTTGCTTTGGTTTGCTACTGCTTGACATCCCAGCGCTCGGGACGGGTAGATCCCAAGCTCAGTTCTTTGCCTGCATAAAAACAGGCCAGAAAGTGCAAGGACTGCTTGTGCTCATTCATGCTCCATATGGCCCTCAGCTGAACAGACTGGTCTTCATCCATTTCTAGGGCATTGTGTGGGGATATTATCCCAAGAAAAGGCAGTGATATAAACACCAGCTGAGGTCTCAGAGGATGAGCGCTTTTGTCATGAAGAATTTATTTTTCCCTGTTGGAGGGGGGAAGATATTCTATATACTGAGGCAGAGAAGCTGAAATGAGCGTCATCACCTACGAGAGAGCAGCTTTCATGGGCCGTGAGGAAAGTACAGAAGTGCAGATCTTTCAGGAAAGGCAGTTATTTAAGGCTCTGATCCTGAAGAGCATCCACTTGCAGGGAATCCCTTAAGAACTGGCTTAGCTTGCTTTCTTATCCTTGAACTTCAGTACAGGCTTACATACTATCTTCAACCGAGCACATATGTTTTAAGCAAGAACTATCTAACTGGGTTGTTTCCAGTGAGTCTTAGCATGCAGCTCTCCTACTCTGCACAGACAATTTCAGATGAATGCTCATATCAAAGGTTTTTAAAATTTGGGACAGTGAATCATTATCCTCTTATGAGAACAGGAGTGGAAAATAATAGAATATAGCTGTAGTGGGGAGAGGACCTTTCTGATCAGACATTACAACCTGCAGTTATCTCAGAGAAGATACAAATGATTTAAACGAATGGATTTTTTTATATTTTAAGTTTTTGGTAGGAGAAGCCATCCTTTAGTTCTGCGTATACAACACTCAATGCAATGGTATTGCTGTCCATGGGAAAGGCTCAGAGATACTACTACATTTAGCAATAGCTAGCTATAATACTTTTCCCGCTTACCTGTTACTGAGAAAGCACTGGTGTTTCAGAGCTTGTTCTCTAAACAGATGTTGTGGTTTAACCCCAGCTGGCAACTCAGCCCCATGCAGCCGCTCGCTCACTCCCCCCGGTGGGATGGGGGAGAGAATCAGAAGGGTAAAAGCGAGAAAACTCCTGGGCTGAGATCAAGACAGTTTAATAGGGAAAGCAAAAGCTGCACACGCAAGCAAAGCAAAACAAGGAATTCATTCTCTACTTCCCATCGCAGGCAGGTGTGCAGCCATCCCCAGGACAGCAGGGCTCTGTCACACGGAACGGTGACTTGGGAAGACAAACGCCGTCACTCCCAACGTGCCCCCCCTTCCTTCTTCTTCCACCAGCTCTATATGCTGCGCATGATGCCATATGGTGTGGGACATCCCTTGGGTCAGTCGGGGTCAGCTGTCCCGGCTGTGTCCCCTCCCAGCTCCTTGTGCCCTCCCAGCCTCCTTGCTGGTGGGGTGGGGTGAGGAGCAGAAAAGGCCTTGGCTCTGTGTCAGCCCTGCTCAGCAGTAACGAAACCAGCCCTGGGTTATCAACCCTGTTTCCAGCACAAATCCAAAACACAGCCCCATACCAGCTACTGTGAAGAAAATTAACTCTATCCCAGCCACAACCACCACATTCTCCACCCCTTGTTCCACACCATTTACGTCATGCTCAGGTCCCTCACTATCCAATACATCCTCATTAACCACCACCCCCCTTCCCATCCTTTGCTATAATACACAGATGTCATTCCCTCAGTCTATGGACCACCCCTGTGAAATGTCTGTGAAATGTCCACAGATGTCCACAAAATGTCCACTGAGGTCATTCAGTCCATGACCTTGGGCTCCATCTGTTACGGTGGACACTCAGAGGAGGTGTGTTGTGTGGAGATATGGGGCACCAAAGCCAGCTCAGGCCGGGTCGCTGCCGCACTGGCACTGCTTCTGGTGAGGCTTCTCCTCCACTGGTTCGGGTGGTGCCTGCTATAGCGATTCCCGTAACGTGCAACTCAAATCCAGGGTTACAACAATTTAAAGGTATTTCCATTGCAATCTCGCCCCTGGTCCCTGTGCACCAGCCCACGGGCTCTGACACCGCAATTAACTCTCCCCTCGCCCCTGCTCGGAGCAACCCCCACTCGGGCCCGCCGCAGGGCCGGGCCCACGCGCCCACGGGCGGCGCCGTTGCGCATGCGCAGAGCATGCTCACCGGAGCCCGCCAGCGCCCAGCACGCGCGCGCAGCGCAAGCTGTCGCCTCGCGAGTGCACGCACTGAGCTCCGCGCATGCGCGTAGCCGCCCTGCCCGCCTCCCCCCGCTCCCTTCCCCCGCCTCTCCACCGCCTGCTCGCGGAAGCGTGATGACGTCCGCGCCGCGTTCCCGTTCCCCGCCGGGCCTGCGCCGCGACGTCCGCGTCGGGCCCCGCCCCTCGCTATAAAAGCGGCGGCGGGCGGCGGGCGCCATTGTGCTGCGGAGCAGGCCGCGGTTGTGGCAGCGTGCGGGCCTGGCAGCGCCGCTCCCCGCGCCCCTCTCGCCGCCTCTCTCTCCCCTTCTCTTTCTTCTCCTCTCCCTCTCCCTCCCCCCTCCCCCTCCGCCGCGGACATGCCGCGCGTCTACATCGGCCGCCTGAGCTACCACGTCCGGGAGAAGGACATCCAGCGCTTCTTCAGCGGCTATGGCCGCCTGCTCGAGGTCGACCTCAAAAACGGGTGAGCGCCGTCCTGCGGCCTACGGGCCGGCACTGCCCGGCGGGCGCCCCGCGCCCCTCCGCCCCCTCCCCACCCCCCCTCGCCGTCGCCGGGGCCGGGCGGGCCGCGCCCGCCGCTCCCTTCCTTCCCTCCCCCATGTTGTTGGCCGCTCCCGCCCGCGCTGCCGCGTGGCGCCCGGCTCAAGATGGCGCCGGCGCGGGGGGAGCGGGGGCGCTGCGGCGGGGCCGGCGCCCATTGTCCCGGCTCGGCTCCTGCGGCCCCCCTGCCCCGCGAGCCGCGGGCGGGGCCGGGCCGGCGGCTGACGGGGCTTTTCTTCTTTCCCCAGTTACGGCTTCGTGGAGTTCGAGGACTCCCGAGACGCCGACGATGCCGTTTACGAGCTGAACGGCAAGGATCTGTGCGGGGAGCGCGTGATCGTGGAGCACGCCCGCGGCCCCCGCCGCGACAGGGACGGGTACAGCTACAGTAGTCGCAGTGAGTACGGGCCCATCTTTCTGCGTGGTTACAGGGCTGCTTCGGGCGAGGGGCAGGAGGCGAGGGGGGGTGGCTCGGCTGTGTCGGCAGGGCAGAGCCGGGGGTGACGGAGTGGAGGGGACCGAGTCCCGTGGGGCTGAGGGGGCGGGGTGTCGCTGTCTCTATGGGCACGGTAGTCGGGGATGCCTGGTGCATCGCTGGGAGCAAGCTGTCTGCTGACCTAGTGCTGCAGGCGTTTTTCCTGGCACCAGCGTTGCACTCAGATATCCCCTAAGAAACTTCGGAGGGCAAATATGTGAAGCAATTCTGGCTGCAAAATTGTGGCCTTCTAGAAGGGGTTTCTTGTTAATTAGAAACGATATGCTCTGCTAATTTAAGGGCTCCAGAGTTCTTGGGAGCATTAAGATGAAACAGTGATGTTGCATCACTAATGTTAATGAGTAAATACCGTTGCATAATTGGGGTAGAAGCACTCAGCTGTGAACTTTCATGTGAATGTTTCAGTTGAATATATAGCAGGGGTGGGGGGAGGTTTTCAAGCAGGAATCTGTTGTACTAAGTGGGGGATATTGTAAATATTTCTATGTTCAGCTAACTTTTATAGCTTCTTGAGCTGAGCTATATAGAATTTAACTGGCCTAGTACTGTAATTAAAAGTACTAAGGTTTATCTTTCAGTAATCTCTAGGAGCTTGGTATTGGGGGGGGAGGGTGTCTGTCTTTTTGAAAAGAATCAAATGTATGTTGTTTAAAATTGTTGCATGTTCAATTCAAACTTTTTAACAAGTCCTTGATGTTTCAATTTAAAAGTGACCAGTGGGGCTGAGGCTGTGTCCACTGAGGCTAAGATGACTGCCTTTCCTGATTGGCCATGGCTTTTCCATACATTGTGTGACCCTTGCCCTATGACCCTTTGGCTGACCTTACCGGAAGCCATGACGACAGCAGCCTTTTGCCATTAGACGCAGGGTGATGGTGAGGATTCCAAGGGTTAGACAAAACTGGTTAAACTGAACTAGGTGACTGTTACCTTGCGTGTTTTGTGGCCAAACCACCACCAAAAACCTCATACTGTGATGTAAGTACTTAGTGTAACTAGTAAACGTTTTTGTAAAATGTAGAAATGCATGTAATCAGTTAAGTTTTATATTTTACAATGTTCTGTAAAATAAAACTTAGCAAGGTGAATCTAATAAGGAGCAGTCACTCTCTAACAGATCTTAGGAGCACAGACTTGTAGGATTTTAGTCTGTTTGATTTGCCATTAATATAGATCATGGCAAAATTGCAAAGTTTATTGGAGGCTTAGAGAAATAAAGTCCTACTCCAGTAAATATAACTGTTTAACTAACTTTTTCAGAACATTTAGTTTTCTTCATGCTAGGAGACAATCTAACTTTATTTCTTTGTACAATAAAGGTGGGGGTGGTGGCGGATATAGCAGTCGGAGACAATCTGGAAGAGATAAATACGGACCGCCTGTTCGTACAGAGTACAGACTGATTGTTGAAAACCTTTCCAGTCGCTGTAGTTGGCAGGATTTGAAAGTATGTATTAATGTTCTGTCATAGAGCCTGTTGTCACTACTGCGAAGCAATAATTTCCTTTATATCAATGTTCATTTTGATTTAGGTAGAAGTAATTGAGAAGTATTTGTGCATGAATGTTTACACAGAATTAATGCTTCTTGCATTTGCTCAGACTTGTCTTAAGCTAATGTACTCGCAGAGCATAAACATGTGGAATAGTTATGTAATTCTTCATCTCCTCCCTAAAGGATTTCATGAGGCAAGCTGGTGAGGTAACCTATGCAGATGCTCACAAAGAACGTACAAATGAAGGAGTGATTGAGTTTCGATCTTACTCGGACATGAAGCGTGCCCTGGACAAACTGGATGGCACAGAGATAAATGGAAGGAAGATCAGGCTGGTTGAAGACAAGCCACGGTCAAGCCATAGGCGATCTTACTCTGGCAGCCGGTCAAGGTAAATTTTGGGACATGTCAGTCTCTGTGTCATGACTATTTACACTAAGAATGGGTATAGGTAGCCCTACCTGCAACAGTTACCTTCAGTTGATATTTTGGGAAGAGGATGATGCCTAAGAATTTAGAAGGAATTATTTTATGTAATACAACAAAGCCAGGTTTGAGAGTTTTTCACGTGTCAAACATCAGATGTAATTTGTTGACAGTATATTGAATCTGAGTGGATTAATAATACATCTTGATGTGGCCATACTTGTTTTTGAGAAGTTCTTTAGCAGCTTTTCTCTGTTAGATGGCATAGCAGGGCACACTGGACAACGAATAAGGGACAAATTACACTTTAAATGTTTCTAGGTCACGGTCTAGAAGACGATCTAGAAGCAGAAGTCGCAGAAGTAGGAGCAGCCGCAGCAGGTCCCGTAGCGTCTCCAAAAGCCGCTCGCGGTAAGTGATATGTTGTTTCCTGTCAGTACCGGAATTGCTACTTATTAATTGATAGATGCTTACAACGGCTGAAAGTACACTTCGGTTCATGCAGAATAAACTCTGTCTCTTTTTGAAAGATCTAAATCCAGGTCACGAAGCAAAGACCGCTCACGTTCCAGATCTAAAAGCAGGAAGTCTAGATCAAAGAGCAAATCGAAACCCAAGTCTGACAGGGGTTCACGCTCTCACAGCAGATCCAAGGAGAAGTCTGAGAAGTCTCGGTCCAGATCCAGGTCCAGGTCTCGATCTCCCAAAGAAAATGGTAAAGGAGATGCTAAGTCTAAGTCCAGGTCAAGGAGTAGGTCTCGTTCCAATTCTCCACAGCAGCAGCCATCTGCCAAGGCTCGTTCAGAGTCACCACCCAAAAGAGCTGCATCGAGGTCCCGCTCCAGATCTCGTTCAAAATCTCGCTCACGATCAAGATCTAGTTCAAGAGATTAAGACTAGAACTCTCCTCTTACATTGCACACTATTACGGAACATTTTCCTACTTGTCAGGCCATTAGTGTTATGTTAGTACTTCAGAAGTTGGTTTTTTCTCTTGCAGGAGTGAATGGCCTAAGAACTAAGTAATGAGGCATAAAGGTTTAATTTGTATCCCAAATTTGAAAATATGAGATTGGATGGTGGTACAAAGCAGGAAAAGTCCCCCTTTTGTAGAAATTCAGCTAAAAGTTTGATTTTATAGCATTTCCGCAGGAGTAACTTAACTACTCTTAAGTGCAAAGTGGTTTTTATATTAAAAATAAACTGAATATAAACAAGCTTAAATCTGGGCTTTTTTGAAAGTATCATTTTTTCCTATTTTTTCATGGTTTTAGAACTATGGGTATCATTAGCTTAATAGGTTACAGCTTGCTACCAAAGGCAGGATTGCCTTGCTGGGCAGGTCAGATAATTCTCTGGTTTATCTTAATTTGTGGAAGCAGGCTGCAAACTATATAAACAGGTAACAATACTAGGAAGATTTTAGACCAGCAATAAACTCAAGTTGGAGCATTTGTGTTTTATCTTAACTTGCCAAAAGAACATTCCCCCCATACTGTGACTGTATTAAAGGTAATAAAGGTACTCTGGAACCTGTATCATACAGTATTGCTGAAAAATCCTATGTTTCAAACTTGAACGAAAGCTTTTTGACTTTTTTTGAATACCAAGTGTCACTCAGTTGTCACACGAGTGTGTCTCTTGGATGTGGTCCAAGTCACTAGTATGTTGTATGGTTTCTCAGCCTCTAAATATCTATTGGATATGAAAACTAGGTAAATAAAACTGTCTTCCCTCCCTTTTGACTCATTTATGTTAACATTTTGCTTCGGACTACGAGAACTATAATCCTATTGTGTGTAAGTCTGAACTTTATTGGAAATGTAATCTCTTTGAGCTAGAGTTCTAGTCTTAACAAAGGCTTTGCTAAACCACAGTTGCCAATTCACTTAAATTGTGGAATAGGACTCATCCCAAAAATTCCCCTTTATAGCTAAATTGTTTTTTGTAACATGCAATAGCAAACATTAGAACTGCCTTGTACTCTTTATACAACGTGTAGTTTGACTTGTATAAAATTAAATTGGTGACTCAAACTCTTGTGTTTATTGCAGTGTAATGGGATTCTTTTTCTGCCTCTCATGCTGGGGAAATCACAGTTTATCCTACTTACCTCTTTTGCTGGTTAACTTCTTTGTTTAGTAACAGACTTGGCTCTTGAAATGCACTTGATTTGGCGCTTGAGACTAGGTCACCAACAAAGCACCGTTTCTCCCAGTATGTTGTCCTTTCTTCAGGCATGACTGGGTGTGACAGCAGCACCTCTGACTGGTCAGGATTTTACACATCTGTTGAGATGAACTGGATCAGGCACAAAGAGCACATCGAGTGCATGTTCAGATGCAACTTGGTGCCAGCTTTTCTTTCCTGGAATTGCTTTATGATCTAAACAGTTCTCTTGAAAATTAATTTTCAGTTTCTTACCATTTCTTGATCATACCTAGAAAGCTTTTGCCTGTTGCATATGTGTAGCTGTGCAAGTACAAGAAGGGATCCCAGGATGAGTAAAGTTTTGCCTGGTAAGCTCACTTTCCATTAGGCAGCGATTACGTGGCTTGTCTTGCCATGAAATCGGGTCACTGTTGCTTTTCTAGTGTGCGCTTTTCCATGCTGTTTCTATCCCAAGCATGGAAAAGCAGCTGTATTTGAACTGCCAAGCCAAGCTTCCCCATGATTGTTGGTATAACCGTGGAGTCTGCCGGATATTTCTGGCATGACTAAATCCACACTTCTGCAGGGTGCATTTAGTACTAAAGCTTTATACTCTGCACCTGGAATGAGATGACTCCTGGGTTTAGTTAATTTGTGATAAGTAATTTTTTTTTTAAATTGAAGCTGGTTTAGTTAAGGTGTATTTTAGCATAATGACTAGAAAAATTACAGGCTGTGGTTCTGATTGCTGCAGGTAATACCTTCTCTGCATTGGATTTCAAATGTGGGGGAATCCTAGGGACTTTCTACATAAGTCAGACTGTGCAAGAATAGTTTAAGGCAGATTTACAGCCCTAACCTACACTTGTGGAAATATGTACCTCCCCCTTGATTTTATTTATGCTGATCATGGAGTAGGTCAGACTTCATGGAGAACTTGCTCCTCCTTGATGAGCCTCTAGGGGCCTTCGCTAAAATACATGTTGCACTCCTCGAAGCAGGAATTGAGCTGAGCTCAGTAGATTTAAAGGTCTGTAAGCATATTTTCAGTATCTCTGTCTTTGCAGTAATAAAACAAGATGTTAACAATTACTTTTTTGCACATGCTTGTAGATATTAGTAACAGCTTGTTTCTAAAACTGATTTCCAGTGCCAGCATGAGAATGTCTTGGCCTCACAGTAGCACCCCAGTCTTGGTTAACGATGCATAACGATGGCTTTTACCAACTATATTCTTAGCTTTCTGAAATGAGGTTGTTATGACAATGGTGAGTTTAAAGTCATCTTTATTCATGAATTACAGGGAGGGACTAGATTGGATTTAACCAACTTGCCTGTAACTCCTTTAAATATCGAATATTTCTTTTTCTGGAGCCACATGCGATGTCTCCCTTGGCTGCTATGCAACTGAGAAACGGCCTTTTGCTGTGCGAATGAAGCAGGAATTCCTTGGCATGACTTGGATCCTTCTGGATTTGTTTCCTTTGGAAAGCTAGTAGGATTTCAGTAGTGCCAGATACTGAGCCAGTACAGTTAAGTGCAAGGCTTGCAGCAACTCTTTAAAGAACCCACCGACAAACCCCAAACACCTTAATCCCTGTAGCTCTGCTGGCACCGTATTTTGTAGGAGTGGAAGACTCAGTCTGGTGTGTATTTGCGATCATGGTGTGATTATTTCTGAGATCTCTTGTAGGTGCTACAAAACCGAGGTTTGGATAAATGTCTTAAACTTCATAGAAGAGTGAAAGACTGTAGACTTCCATGCTTGCTGCAGTTTGCAGCTGTAGCATGTGCTTTGCATTGGCCTGCAGGAGTAGCAGTAGTTGATGGCAAAACCATCTGGTGTTGCTCATACCTCGGTTTTTAACCTAACTGTGGAGCTGCCTTTTCAGGGATGTGCTTCAGTATTAGGCATCCTGACTCTTCTGCATTTGTTCTTAAAAAGACAAAAGAGAAACAGGCCTTCTCATCAAATGTAGAGTGCAGGATTGACTTAAAGTGTTAAAAGTGTTGGTGTCCTATAGCAAACTGAAGGACAAGTCACTCTACTGTTAAAAAAAAAAAAGTGAAATGTAGAATCTGCGGCTGTATTTGGAGTCTGTTCCTGGCCTTTTCCCATATTTAAAGAAGCATCTCTCCCTGTATTTTGGTGTTCGACATACATGCAAGTTCTGTCCTTAAATCAGCAATTCATGTGGTGTAAAATATCTGCTTTAAAGTTAGATGGTGAAAACACCTCTCCCCTTTAGTGTGTCTCATTTAAACCCTGGCAGATAGCAGGAAACTGTTTCTGCTTCATGCAGGTGGTGAGTCAGCATGCTCTTCATGAAGCCTCCTAAAGCCTTGGAAGTGAATTGAAATCTTCCTTGCACCATTTCCCTTGGACAGCAGTGGCACCAGCTATCACGCACAAATGGGGAAATCTGCTATCAAACAAAATTCATTCTCGCTCAGAGTTTCTGGGTGACCTGTCGTTGGTGTGCTTTGAACTTGGTCTCCTTGACTGCCCGTGTCAGGAGGTCATAAAAGAGAATTCTCTTTCCCAGCTCAAAAAGGTGTTTTCTTCTATGCTTTGGCTTCTAGCTCAGTGCTTTAATGGAGAAGAGACCAGATCCCTTAAAGCACCTGGTCCGGTGAGGAAGCAGGCTGCAAAATGTGATTATTCCTGATCTAGGTAGGTGACTGATTCCAGTCCCGAAGCATGAAATGAGGCAGTGCTTCAGGGTTTGGGGACTACGGTGAGCGTCTAGCTGGCAAGGATGGTCGTTTGATTGTCCCCAGAGCCAGTGAAGGGGGCAGATGAATAGAGATGCTTACGTCCTCTTTGATGCCAAGGCCCAGAAAGGCTTACCTGAGCCTTTACATCCACAACATGTGATTTTCATAAGCTGGTAACACCACTATTCGAGTCCATGCAAGTGGTTCTGCTTCAGCGAGTCCCTGTGCCACCATGAAAAAGAATGCAGCATGCTTTAACAGGCAGACATACAGGCCTGTTTCATGCCAAGCGTTCAGAATTCATTACTTTAAAAAAAGAGTAGGAGATGGACTAAGAACAAGAGGATTTAAACGTGCTGTCACAAAACATACCCTTTGAAATGGCCATTTGCGTTGCATCACTAAGAGAAAACAGATGCAGTATGTTGGCTTGCTGTAAAGAAGGCCACAACTTTTGTGTTTGATGTACACCAAAATAAGTATCTCGCCTAGCAATATTACTATGGCTAGAGTGAAACTGAGTGGCTGGAATAGGTGACAGTCCTTTTCCCTACTATTAACATTTCTACCTCTAAATTTTGGGGTTTTAGAGTCCATTTACAATTGGGAGATTACTCTGTCCCAAACAAGATTGTAACCGTCTTTGCATGAGCAGTGGGGAGGGGCATTGAAAACATGATCACTGGATTTATTATTCACATGTGGAATAACTTGAACTGTTCCCAATTCCTACTTAAATCTAGTTCAGGTTGGCACTGTAACGTCCACATAGCAATTACGTAAGTCAAAGAGCAAAAGCTGGGAAAGTAGGAATTTGGCTCAGGAGCCTGGAAATCCCAAAAACTGAGCTGAGCTGACATTTGGTATGTCCGTGAGAGATGATGCAAAGTGCTGTGATCATTTGAAAGATGCATAGTTCTGTTGTTGATCAGAAGGTAAAGTTCCTCGACACAATTAGCAGATCTTTGCTGTGTTTCTTGTGCGCTTTGTAATGTCTATTTAATGTGAATAGGAATGCATTACTTTAAAAGGTGAGAAGCAAAACTAATACAAATATTGCTTTGCGTAGTGGCAGCTATTAACGGTTCAAGAATTTTAACTATCTGTTCTTGGGATCATAGCGGTATCTGTTAACGTTGTGATCAGCCCTTTTCCCCCACATTTTGTTTTGCGGTTAGGTGGAAAGAATCAAATAGCAGAATGTGGGCTCTTAACTCTCAAAGCTTCTTCACGCATTATTTTTGCTAAATGTGTATGTAGATGTCAGAGGGGAAGTTTCAGTTGTTTCATAATCCAATAAAAAATTTTAAATAACCAAACTGCTCTGAAGTGGCTCATAAACTTACACCCTTTTAGCTACACCTCTCAGTTACATGTCTGTGTTGGTTGGATGACCACAGGTGCACTCCTATATAAGGAGGAATGGATCGCAGCAGCTGCCATAATCCATACCACTGAAAAAGCAGTGGCAACAGGAGGATATCTACAGCTAATGCACGCTTCGGGCTGTGCTCCACAACAGTTTGTACTAACACACAAGTTTTGGACGTGATTCTGGGTGATTTTCTGACTCAAGGGCTACATCCTCTTGTTCATAGTAAATGACTTCTGTAGGGTGGTCTACTTTAATTTAGAATATATCGAATACTCATTTTTAAAAAATAGTATTTTTGCTCATTTTAAAAGCAAAAGCTTAAGTTTTGCTCCAGTGTTTTGCCTTTGGGCGAGAACTGAATACAGTGATTTCAGTCCAAAATACTGAAAATAGTGGAGGGAAAGCTCTGCAGGTGACACCAGGGTTGGAGGTGACTGGAAGATGCAGCCTGTGCTGTCACGTGGTTGGAGTTGTGGGGGGAATTACTTGGGCAAAATTATCACTGGTGTGTGCAGCTCCTGGAACAGGATTATCCTGTAAATGTGAATATGAAAAGTAAGCGTCATTAAGTCAGTAGGTGTTAGATCACATCTCATCTGCTTGGTGTAATCGCAACGTACAGTTGCACCCAGCCGATCTGCTAGTTGAAGAGCAATGTTTCTCCTAGAGAGGGGTAAAGTGCAAAAAGCTTTCCCCTGCACAGCATTTGTGTTCCTTGTTCTGCTCAGTGTCAGCTCTCAGCGTCCTTGCTCAGCACCAACATGAGAGGAAAATAATAAAGCAAATAGTCTCTCATGATCACAGTGGCGCGGCAGTGATGCTGCACAGTTAACCTGGGGGCAACAGTTGCCCTGGGGTGGTATCTCCTGTTCCCACCAACTCTCTGGTACAGGCATGCCACTCAGCGTGGAGTAAGTGCTGACAGTAACCGGGGAGACAGGAGGAAACACTTTGAGAGAGCCTCTCGCCATTTACCTTGTCTGGGTCTATTTGCTGACAATTAAAAATTGTTGCTCTGTGAGCTGAAAGTGTAATCCACCATTTGCCATAATTTAGGTGTCACCTATGTACATTTGACAACCCAGAGCAGAATTGGTTTGTAGTTCTCCATACGTGAAAGCCCCCTACAAGCACAGAATTGCAGTGACCTGCCCAGTGGGAATAAAAGCTACAGATGCCAGTTTGTACCTCAAACTTACTCCTGTTGCTTCATGTTTTGTAAGGTCTCTATCAGGCATTTGGGTCAAATGAGCACGGGACATGACCGTGGGTGAGGACAGGAGTGGCAGGCACAACCAGCTGCAGATGCTGCCAGGCTGTGAATAGCAGAATGCGTGGGGATGAGCCCCGGCCTAACGTGTCCCAGAGCATCTCTTGTTAAGCACAGCCCAGCTGCAGTCTGCACTAGTTAGGTCCAGTGGTATTAATGGCACAGCGGAGTCTGATAGGCCATGTCAGCATAAATTAAATAAATAATAAAAGCATCACTAAGAGCTAAGTTTAAACAAACACAAGTTCATAGAATTACAGAATCTGTCAAGTTGGAAGAGACCCATAAGGATCATTGAGTCCAACTCCCTGCTCCTCACAGGACTATCTAAAACTAAACCATATGACTAAGAGCGTTGTCCAGATGCGCCTCGAGCTCTGACAGGCTTGGTGCCGTGACCACCTCCCTGGGGAGCCTGTTCCAGGGACCCACCACCCTCTCAGTGGTGGAAAGAACCTTTTCCTAATGTCCCATCTGAACTTCCCCTGATGCAGCTTCATTCCATTTCCTCGTGTCCTACCGCTGGTCACCAGAGAGAGGAGATCAGCACCTCCCCCTCCGCTGCCCCCCTCGAGGAAGGTGTAGACTCTGATGAGGTCTCCCCTCAGCAATGAGGTCACCCCTCAGCCTTCTCTTCTCCAAGCTGAACAAGCCAAGCGACCTCAGCCGCTCCTTGTAAGTCTTGCCCTTGAGACGCTTCACCATCTTGGTCGCCCTCCTCTGGACACACTCCCATAGTTTGATGTCCTTTGTCTACTGAGGCGCCCAAAACCGCACACGGTACTCGAGGTGGGGCCGCACCAGGCCAGTGCGGAGTGGGACAATCGCCTCCCTCGACCGGCTGGCGATGCTGTGCTTGACGCAGCCCAGGCCACGGCTGGCCCCTTTGGCTGCCAGGGCACACTGGTGACTCCTGTTCAACCGGCCACCAACCCAAACCCCCAGATCTCTTTCCGCGGGGCTGCTCTCCAGCCTCTCGTCCTCGAGTTTGTACGTGTAAGTTAAGATGCTTTACAACAGAGATTGTGGAAATGGAAGTTGAAGCACAAGAGGGAGAAATGTTCTGGTATTACATCAGCCAGAGGGCTCGCTGGGAAGCCAGGGATGCCTCCTCTTTTTTGCCTAAAGTAGCTGTTTCCCATGAATTCATCATTCTGAATTAATGATTTTTTTTTTATGGCAGGCATAGCCAGGAACAGGGAACCGATGGGAGAAGGTGAATGTTGGGTTGCTTTTCAAGTGACTGAGTTTCACTCTGCTCCTGATTCAAATCTATTTGAACCTCCCACTGCAGCATAAAAGGATTTATATGGGAAGACCTTTTTCTACACTGTGCCACTGAAGGTCTATTTGAAAAGGGGGAAGAAGGCAGTAGCAGCAAAGGAAATAATACGTGTTACTTACTTACTTCCTGATTTTCAGGATCTAATTGCTTCATCAGAGTCTTTGACTTCATCTTTTTTAATGTATTAAAAATTTTGGAGTACAAAACTCAAGGTGATAAAAAACTGGCAGATACGCTAGAAACAAAGAGCATGTTCCTGCACTCCCTGAAGCGAGCAGGAGCACTCCTGGCGCTGGCTCGGTATGGCAGGAGCTGGCCTGCAGCTGCCTCTCCCCCCTGCTCCAATGCACCGAGCGCCATTCTCTGCAGCTTTTTGTGCACTTTGGTCCTTGTGCTTCCAGTCTGGGTTCCTTCCAGTCCCACCTTCTGCAGTTAAGTGGGACAGACATTGTGCAAGTGTCTAAAACGCACACTTCTTGTGTGGCCGTAAAACACGAAAGGGTGGGCAGGTAAGCTGCCCTGGTTTTTGACCAGAGAACTTGGGAAGCGCTACTCAGCACTGTGCAAGAACAAGTCCTGCATTTCCTCCAGAGATCTAGTTCGAGCGACCCTTTTGCTTCCCAGCGATCCTGGGTATTTCAGGTTAACGCTCTCCAGTTACTCTCTGAGCTTGCAGTACAGATGCTGAGGAGGAGAAGCTTCCCCTGCTCCACTGGGCAGCCCGTGCCCATCCGCATCAGACAAGGCCTGGGGAACTGGTTTGGTCTCCAGGCCCTCTTGGCTGCTAATGAGAGGACACGTTACCCTCAGCAATGTGGCCCGATTGCTTTCCAAGGGGGCTGGGTGAATATTAGTGACTTAGAGCAAAAGCAGCTTCTGGCTTTCAACCCCCCTGTCCCATCTAACCCAAGACAGAAAAACAGCGGAAAGTTGAGTTTCAGCCCCCTCACAGCCCCTGGGCGAGGCGAGGGCGGGGGGCGCCGGCACCCCGGAGCTCAACACTTGTCTTAAGGCGACCAGTGCCGGCTCCGGGCTCCTCGGTATCGCCGGGCCAGGCGGCCCCGCGCCCGCCAGCCCCTGCCATGGGAAGGGGCGGAGGAGCGAGGGGGCGGCGGCCTCGGGGCGTCCGGCCCGGGCTGGGGGGCTCCGCGGCCCGGGCGTTGCCATGGCGACCTCCCCCCCGCGCCGCCAGGCAGCTCCCCGAAATCCTGCGGCGGGATTAAACCCTGCCACTGCGGCGTGGAGGAACACGCGGGTTGCCGTGGCGACGGCGCTCATTAAGTGCATGCATTTCCAACCTGCCCAATTACCGCCCCCTCCCCCCGCGCACACACTCACGCACACTCACACTCACACTCGGCCCGGCCCCGCGCCCCTCCCGCCGCGGGCTCCGCAGCCCGAGCCCCCCCGCCCGGTGCGGCCCTGCTCGCAGCCCCGCCAGCCCCGGGCCGGGCCGGGCCGTGCGGGCGCCGCGGCGGCGGCCCAGCCGTAACGCGGCTCTGCGCAGCGCACGCCGGGCCGGGCAGCTCCGCTGCGGCTCGGAGCAGCGCCCTGGCCGAGCCCCGGCCGCCGGGCCCCGCCGTGGAGGTAAGGAGCGCGGCCGGGCACTGCCTAGCCCGGGGGCCGCCTCCCCGCCCGGGCTCACCGCCTTTGATTTTCCCCGCAGGCGAGGCCCGGGCCGGGCCGGGCCGAGCGGGGCCGGGGCCGGGATGGCGGGGCCGGGCCCGCTCCGCGCCGCCCCCTGCAGCCGGGGCGGCCCCGGGCCCGGCGGGGGAGGGACGCTCCGCCATTGCCGCCTTTTATCGGAAGCCACCCCGGGCGGGCGGGGCAGCCCCGGCCCGGCGGCGCCGCGTCCTGGCCGAGGCGGGCGGCGGGGGACGGCGCCGGCCGGGCCGTGGCGGGGGGCGCTGCGACCTGGCGGCGGGGCGGCCGGGCCGGGAGCGGAGCGGGCCGGGGGCTGCCGGGGCTGCCCCGCCCTGCGCCCGCGGGGGGCCGGCGGGGCCGCTGTCGGTCGGTTTAGGACTGCAACGTGTATGTGCAGCAAAGTGTTTTTTCTCAAGGCGGGCCCCTACGCCCAGCAGTGGGGGATGTCTTACCAAAAAATGAAAAAAGAGGACGTGCGGCTGCTTATCTCCTTGGGCCAAGTTCTGTACTGGTGCGGCTGCAGGTCCCACTGGGCTGACTGGTCCCAGCTGGGGGTGTGTGGTGCGAGGTGCTGCCCGGGTGTGAGCCAGCCGTGTCCAGCCGGGACAGGGAATGGGGCTGTTCTTCCCTCGCTGTCCCAGGGGATCCTCTCTGGGACACACAGAGGTTGGAAGCCCCTTCAGGGCGGACCCTTGACCATGTTCCTTCTGGTGTTTCTCAAACACCACATGAGCACATGCTGTCCTGGAGCCTGGGGAGAACAGCACTGCAGTCCTTGAAAGGGTCCTGCAGCACAGGGGGCATTAGTCCAGCCTAGCAGGACACAGAACGAACAGTGCAGGCTACAGAGAGGAGGCTCTACATGGTCTAGGACAGGTTCTGGATTTATTTCTTTACTAGTTATAAAACAAGATAAAAGACTGGATGTTTTGAAATATTTCGGGATCACGTATCAGTCCTCTTTGGATGTTTCTGCCTGCTTAGAAGTGTAACTTGTACTTGTGGAAAAATATCCTGCGTTGTGCCCTAACTCTGTGCAGGGCTGGCTGCTGCAGCAGGGCTGGCACTAGCAGTGGGCAGTGGCTTATGGCAGCGGAGTGGAAGGTGGGATGTAGGTGTCCCCTTTGTGCCTCTCTCGGCAGTGGCTGGGGGTCTGTGCCCAGTCGGAGCTGTGCAGGCTTCAGGCTGCCTTCTGGCCTCAGCGTTGAGCTTGGGTGGTATCACCTTGAGCCCTTTGGGGTTGCATGTGAGATCGCTGGTAACTGCTCATTCTCCCCACTGGTGGGTCTGAGCAGATACACAGGCCCAAGACTAGTCTTGGTGGCCGTGACACTCCTGGGGACAGCAAGTGACACCCAGGCCAAGTGTCTCTGCTTTGTTAGCTGTGTCTGAACCTAAAGCTGAAGGCAGCTTGCTGCTCTCTTGCCCTTCTCTCTCCAATCTCTATCTTCACAGAATCTGTTCGCTATTTTGAAATGTGCAACACAAACAGCCTCTTACTGCATGGAAGGACATTTCATCCTCTTTTGAGATGCTGATGAATACTACGGTCCATTCCAAACCTCACCCCATGCTGCAGCAGAACCTAGGAGGACTTTGTGGCCCCTGGTTTGTTCCAGAGGAGGCATTGCCTCCTGGTGCTCTCCTTTTTCTTTAAAGCAACAGTCAGATTTGGAAGGGAAGGGGGGTGTGTTTGCCTTTCTCCGCTGGACCACCTGCCTGTGCAAAGGGTGTTACTGAGTGTGCTCCTGTGTGTATATGGAGCAAATACTTTCTGCAGTGCCATTAGTCTCTTAAACACCTGCCCTGGGCAATGCCAGAAGATGGGAAGATCCAAGGGAGCAGCTCCCAGCCCACCATGTCTCTGCAGTGCTCCGGTGTACCACTTGCAGTTTTAGCATGATACCAGCTGGTGCCTTTTCTTAAAGGCTCAATTTTGTCACTGGAGGTAATTAATAATCCATACCTCAGTTGTTGTTAGGGATGGGGAAGTTCTCTGTTATGGCTGAGGAAATTCCTGAAAAAATAATTCACAGAATCACAGGATGGTTGAGGTTGGTGGCACCTCTGGAGGTCACCTTGTCCAGCCCCCTGCTCCATCAGGGCCACCCAGAGCCAGCTGCCCAGGACCGTGTCCAGGCGGCTGTTGAGTATCTCCACGGGTGGAGACTCCACCACCTCCCTGGGCAACCTGTGCCAGTGCTCAGTCACCATCACAGTGGAAAAGTGTTTCCTGATGTTCGGAGCAACCCTCCTGCGTGTCAGTTTGTGCCCGTGGCCTCTGGTCCTGTCCCTGGGCGCCACTGAGCAGAGCCTGGCTCCGTCCTCTCTGCACCCTCCCTCCAGGTATTTCCACGCGCTGCCGAGATCCCCCCGAGCCTGCTCTGCTCCAGGCTGAACAGCCCCAGCTCTCTCGGCCACTCCGCACAGCAGAGACGCTCCAGGCCCTTCATCAGCTTCACGGCCCTTCGCTGGCCTCTCTCCAGTCTGTCCCCGTCTCTCTTGTCCTGGGGTGGCCAGCACTCCAGGGGTGGCCTCACGGGTGCTGAGCAGAGGGGAAGGATCATCTCCCTCCCCTGCTGTGACACCGCTCCTAAGGCAGCCCAGGACACCGTTGGCCGCCTTTGCCGCAAGGGCACGTTGCCGGCTCGTGGTCAATGTGGTGTCCACCAGGACACCCAGGGCCTTTTCTGTCAAGCTTTAGCTTTCCAGCTGGTTGGCCCCCAGGAATATTTCAGGAATATTTAAAAATCTGAGAAGCCACAAAGCCAATAAACGTGTTAATATTGTTTGAAATACAATTATTTTAAGCCAATTTTGTGATGAAATATATTTTGACCAGACTGTGCTTTATAAAGTGCTGATGGGGCTGTACAGCATCTCTCTGCTGGGAGCTGCTTTTCTCTGTGCTCCTCTATGGCCTGTTGCACGCAGCGTAGCCCTTCTCTTTCTAAACAGCGGATCATTCCCCAGCTTTGCCGTGGTTTTGCGAGAGGGTGCATGTGAGACTGTGGCAGAGTTGGAGTCTTGTGTGTATAGCAACCCTAGAAATGCTTGCTTTCCAAGCCCCTGTGTTGCTGGTCCAGAGCACTGGTGTGCCAACACCCAACGTTTATTGTTTGATGAGCTAGAAACTTTGTGAGCAGCAGAACCCGCGAAGCCTGGTTGCCTTAAAACATGTGTTTTGTGGCCAGTTTCCTCTGCACATGTGAATATGTGTGCACGGATCAGCTGTCCCCAGCCGATCCCTGGTGCTGAGGAAGTTCGGCCCCTGCTCTGCGCCGACGCCCTCCCCTGCAAGGTGAGGGGCAATGCAGAGACCCCGCTCTCTGCACGTGCTTGGTTTCCCAAACTTGAAGGCTTTACTCTGATAGAGACCACTGTTACAGAGACATCTAATCTTGCTGCCAAAACTGGTTGAAATAGGCTGGCAGGATCTGACTACGGACAGATGGCCGTGTGCACATATGTACTCATACATGGAGAACATGCGTGCAAGAGCTGCTTTACTGGAGCAAAGCAGGCCAAGAAGGAGAGTGCTGCTGGATGAAAGTTGTCTTTAAAAATTCCTCCTTCCAGCCAGCACGGTGTGGTGGTCTCTAGAGGGACCACCGGTCAGCATGTATGTGTGGCCAGGGTTTCCTAGGGTGGCTTTTCCCCTTTCTGACTTCTCCAGAGGGGGAGCCCGAGGTCCTTGGCTGTCCCTCAGCAGAAGGCAGAAGAGAGGAGTGGGTGTGCAGTTTTAGGTCTCTGTGGACCTAAAGGAAAGACTGAATGGCAGGTTTGTTGGGGAGTGGGGCTGACCTAAACCCTCTGTAAGACATACAGAGTTTACACTCAATACCAGGAAAAATGGAGAACTCGGGGTCTCACTGATAAGTCCAAAATAGCTTTCACCTCTACAGTTGCTTGCTATTTTAAAATCTGGATGGTGGGATTTTTGAAAGCTGCTAAGCGTTGGCATAATTCTGGTCCTGTTGGGGTGGGCAGAGTTTTATCAGACGTCACTGGGGCACCCGTAGGCCAAAAGCTCTTTAAGATCCCAACTAAATACAAAATTTAGAAAATAAATAAACCTTTCTTTCATCGTCTAGAGCAGTCACCAGAAAGGGAATGTGCTGGTTTGTTTTGCTAATTGTTGTGCTAATTTGCAGGAAGAATGGTTTCCGGCCTGGGAGGTTTTCAAGACCAGACTGGATAAAGCCCTGAGCAACCTGGTCTGATCCCATAGCTGGCCCTGCTGTGAGCAGGAGGTTGGACTAGAGACTTCCTGAGGTTCCTTCCAGCCTGAATTATCCTGCAATCCTTAATGGGTTATACCAGGGCTTGCAGGAGACTCCTTGAAGTGATCTCTGGGGTGGTGGTACCTGCCTGGGCTCTGGCTCCATGTGCTGAAAAAACAGACTTTTCTCAGCCACAGGCATCCTCTCCCTGACATCTGTCAGAGGTCCTGCTCTTGAGGAGCAGTTGTCCAAAGGTGTGTGTGCCAGTGCCTTTTTTCTGCTGTGACAGTGATGCTAGGGCAGATCGTAGCTGTGGCTGTGCTCCTTCACAGAGATGCTTGTTCTCTTCTCCCCTTTTCCTCATATGCTGTTCCTGACCTGAGCTATTTCACAGCTGGTTGGGCTTCCAGGGGTTTTTCTGCCAGGGTTTTGAAAAATGTGAGCTGCAAACAATGTCTCCAATCCTGATTCTTATTCCTCTGGGTTGGGGATGGAGCTCTGCAGCCCAGGTGTCGTGTCGTGCCCACACCTGTCCCACCAGCAAGGCTCCAGAGCCTTGCGGGGCAGTGGTCCAGAGCAGTGCTGTGGGGCTTGGGACTGTTTGCGCAGGGGTTGTCTCAGAAATCCTGAGTTAAAAGTTTAACAATGTGTGCTAAGATTGATGTGAGCAGTGTTGGTGGTAAATGGTTGTCTAATACCATGGATGTCCTTGACAAGAGGTGGGAGAGCCCTGTGAGTCACTAGGTTTCAGCTGTGGCAACGATGTGCTTACAAGTTCACATCAACAATGTTCCTGCTGCTCATGTGTGGCCTTGGAATAGCTTTGGGCCTGTCTCCCCCCATGGATCTTAAAAGGAGAGAAATGTGGCTTGAGACATCTGTAAGCATAAGGTTTTGTGGTGTCCAGGACCTCAAAGTCTTTGCTCCTCTGCTGGATGGAGCAGGACATGCGGGGGGGGGTTGTTTGCAGAATTTGTGCTCCACGTGTGCTTGAAGGGCAGGAGTTGGGGCAAGGTGTTAGGGAAAGGTTTCTGCCAACAAGAAGGAGGTTGCTCTGGCCAGAGGTGCCGAGGGAAGCACGGACACCGCTGCTGAGGGGCAGATAAGAGGAAAAGGAGTGACAGTTGTAGGGCAGGGCCATGGGCTGGATGGGCTCCTCTGCCTCCCTCAAGCTCCTTGGAGGGCTCCTGACCCTCTGAGCTGGGCTGCCCAGCTGTGGTGTGGTGGGGGACATGCCCTTTGCTGCGGTGAGGCCTTTCCCAGGAGGTTGTTGGAAGAGAGAGTGTCTGGAGGTTAAGTCCTAAATCTCAGTTACTTAGTTCTTCCAGTTTAAGGAATAGCGCCACAATCTATAATCCAAATTCATGCTGTTCACCCTGAACTCATAAGGCACAGGAGAACCCGTCTCGACAGCATTGGCAGGCAGCCCCGCAAGAATTTGGAGAGTGTTTGACACGTGATAATTACTGCTGATTATTTCCTGTGCAATTATTTGCTATTGTGTTCACATCATCGACGGCTGTACAGAGATGAGTTTGAGCATCACCCAGCTTGGGCACTGGATCTAGTTATTTCTCTTCCTTTCTAGGCATTTCCAGTCCCAAGTTCTGTTTAAATAAGAAAAAAGCCAACAGCTCACACAAGACAAGGAGTTGCCCTTGAAACATTTGACCCAAGTGATGAATTGAGGATAAATATCAGATTTAAGTGCCTAAGAAAGCAGATAGGTTCGTAGCGGGTATTAGGAAGCACCAAGACAGGTTGGCTGCCAAATTCATCCTGGCTTTCAGTTGGAGTCTGGTCTCCAGCTGAGTTACTCAGTTCCTTCCGTTCTCCTGACGTTTAACAGTGCTTTTCTGACGTTGCACCTGGAGGGCCTTAAAGGTCTGTACTGTCTATCAGTTGAACATCAGGTATTTCTGATCACAAACCTGTAAGAGAGAGGAAGAAGTAGATCTTCCCCTAACATGAGCACACCATCCCACTCTTTACCCTCTGGTTGTAACACCTTTATCTTAATGTCTCAAGTTTTAAAATTCCAGACTTTGCCCTTTGTAGCCAAATTCTTATTCAACCATGCTTCACTGAAATGATCATCCTGTTTTCCGCATGGCTGTCTTCTCTTTCAAATTCAGGTTGCATCAACAGCAACCAAGACATGAGCATGGTCTCCTACTTAGCCCCATAGCAGCCCTGCCTCCATCCCGGCAGCAAGTGCTTTGAAGAGGGTGTGGGAAACAGGGCAGGTCCAAAATCCTTCCCCAGCCCAGTGTCCTCAGACTCCAGCAGTCTCTGGGACACTCGGACCATCATTTTCAGTCGGCATGGAGAGATCCGCCTTCCCTGAGCACATCTGATGATACTGCTGGTTTTTTGCTTAGCTCTGTGTTTCCATTGCGTTTTTCACTAGGGCGGGAGCAGCACCAAGAGCCCTCCCTTGCTGAGGTGCCCTGGGCACTGGGAGCCAACATTGTTCTTCCCTCTGGCTTGCAGGCAGGCCCTGGTCTGGGGACATCCTGGTGTAGGCACTGTCTGGTCTGCTGGGGCACAGCAGGGGCCAGCTGCTGCCCCGGGGACAGGGAACCGAGGAAGGCAGCTGGCAGGGCCACTGTGGCCAGGTCCAGCTCGGAGCTCAGCTCACCAGGCAGGGTCTGAGGTCAAGCCAGGATGCCAGCTGGCAGGTCAGGTCCTGCTGCTGCCAGATGGCAGCTGAGACCAGCACTGCTGCAGCGCGGCATAGACAGGCTGAGGGTGGGCTGACGTGGAGCCCCTGGGCCCTTGGGTGGGGATCACAGGGGAGGCTGATTAGGGCCAGTAAGGCCCAGTAGTGCCCTCAGGGCCCTGACACCTTGCCTACTCCTTGAAATTCATGGCTAAACAGTTTGAACATCACCAGTCCAGTGAGAACTCAGCTGCATACAGTGGACTTCATGTTCCCCACCCCCCTGGTTAACTCCTGTCACTTGTGAAGTTCTCTCTTACAGCCAGTTAGAAGATCAAGGGTGACTGCCCAACAGGAGAACTGGAAGGGCAACTTCAGGGACCTCCGTCTTCTTCAGGGTAGGATTTGGCAGCCCTCAGTCACAGTCTGCGTCAGAGTGGTGTAGGCCCCAGTGGGAGCCAGGAGCAGCCATAGCTTGTGGTGGACCTGCTGTGCTCATACCATCTTATGGTGGTGCCAGGTAAGAAAAAACCCTTGGCGTTTGCAGGCTCTGAGCTGGGGTCTCGCAACAGGGGCTTTACTAGGTCGTGTTGGTACCAGCTGTGACCTTCATGCTGTTCTGTTGGATTCAATGGGCCTTTAATACATCTTACAGGGGTTTCTGCTGGGAGATGGTGAAAAAGGAGGGACTCTCCTCCACAGTCTCTTTCTTACTCCTTTGCCGTGTTTGTACTTGTACCCACGATTTCTTTCTTGCTGTCTTCCAGTGTCTCGCTCGTGCCCAGGCAAGGTGATGGACAGCAGAGCAGAGATGGAGGTTGTGAGAAGCACGAAGGGGAATGCCGCTGGGGAGGTCAGCGTCCACATGGTCACCACCGAGAGCACTGTGCAGAGCACCCACCTGCCAACGACTGCCTTCATCATACCAGGTATGCAGAACTGTCCTCTCTAACTGGTGCCTCCCCAGTCTTCTCCCCCCACATTGATACCTCACACTCCTTGTGTATCTGTGCTCCTCCCAAAACTTGGGAGGCAAAGCCATGCTGCTGTTGCCATCTTAGAGGTTCTCTGTGGCTATCCGACATCACTTGGATGATTTGTGGCTGATCAAAACCTCTTGAATTTTAAACCAAAGCCCTGACGTCTGGGGCCCTGTGCCAGTGCAGCATGGTGTGCTGGGTGCCTGCTCTGCAGGGCATGTGGGCTCCTGGGTTGCTGCATGTTATGGTTTAGCCCCAACCGGCAGCTGAGCACCACACAGCCGCTCGCTCGCTCCCTCCCTCCTAGGGGGATGGGGAGAGAATCAGCAAAAAGAAAGGCAAAACTCGTGGGTTGGGATAACAACAGTTTAACAAGACAACAAAGGAAAAGAAAACAAGCAAACAAAACCCCAACAATAACAACAACAGAGTGTACTTAGCGGTGCTTCCCAGCGCAGGTTGCTCACCACCCAGAGCCCAATGCCCAGCCCGCTCCCGAGCAGCGATCCCCGCCTTGTGCTGTCCCCCTCTGTATAGTGAGCGTTGTGGTCATGTGGTATAGAATAGACCCTGGCCAGCTTCTGGCAAAAATTAACCCTATCCCAGCCGCAACCAGGACATTATCCACCCTTATTCTATACCATATACATCACGCTCAGATCCTACACTTCCCAATTAATCAGCACTTTTCCTGTTTTCTCTATATATATATACACACACATACACAGACATCATTCCCTTAGTCTATGGACCATCCCTTCAAAGTGTCTATTGAGCTCATTTAGTCCATGACTTTGGGCTCCATCTGTCACAACAGTCTCTTGGGGCAGGAGAGATGATGTGGAGTTTGCTCGGGCGGCGAAACAGGGCTGGGTCTTGGTGTGGTGCGGCAGGTGACGCTGGACGCGGTGGGAGGATGGTGTGTAGCGCTGGATTGTTGCATGTTGCATCTGGAGCTTGCAGTTGTGGTATTTGGCTCAGCTGGTGTATCATGTCCACAGCCTGTGGGTTGAAGATGTCGATCTCTTGAGGAAGTCGATGGGCGCCAGTTGCTAAAGCCAGTTCTGCTTCCATTACCTCTGCACTTTGCTCAGTTTTATCAATAGTTCATTCTTTATTAATTTGGGTAATTCTTGCTATAATATCATTGATTTGGCATATAGCAACTGTGACAGAGATGACATACAGTGACAGGGTTATATAGCAATTAACATCAAACAGTTTCATTCATTGGCTATTCTCACCCAAAATCAAATCCCCTCGAGGTACACATCGGACTTCCCCATCCTTTTGCATCACCCACCAAGCGCACCCAGGTCCTTGAGCAAAAGCAATCCCACAAATGGGTGTGCCTTTGCCCGAGGCAGGAGTAACCCAGACTGTCTTCCCTAACATATTCTTCATGTGCACTACGGGAACTTTATCCCCTTCTACAGTGTGTAAAGGCTTTGATTGGGCAGGGCCAGCTCGACTGGTAGATCCTCTAGTGTTAACTAACCAGGTGGCTTTTGCTAAATGTGTATCCCAGTGTTTGAAGGTCCCCCCACCCATTGCTCTCAGGGTAGTTTTCAGTAGTCCATTGTGTCGTTCAATTTTCCTGGAGGCTGGGGATGATAGACCCACTCAATGCCATGCTCTTTGGCCCAAGTGTCTAGGAGGTTGTTTCGGAAATGAGTCCCATTGTCTGACTCAGTCCTTTCTGGGGTGCCATGTCGCCATAAGACTTGCTTTTCAAGGCCCAGGATAGTGTTCTGGGCGGTGGCGTGGGGCACGGGATATGTTTCCAGCCATCCGGTGGTTGCTTCCGCCATTGTAAGCACATGGCGCTTGCCCTGGTGGGTCTGTGGGAGTGGGCTATAATCAATCTGCCAGGCCTCCCCATATTTCCATTTCAGCCATCGTCCTCCAAACCAGAGAGGCTTTGACCGCTTGGCTTGCTTGATTGCAGCGCATGTTTCCCACTCATGGATAACCTGTGTGATAGTGTCTATGGTCAAGTCCACCCCTTGGTCACGAGCCCATCTATATGACGCATCTCTTCCCTGATGGCCTGAGGTGTCATGGGCCCACCGAGCTAGGAGTAATTCCCTTTATGTTGCCAGTCCAAATCCACCTGCGCCACTTCAGTCCCAGCAGCCTGATCCACCTGCTGGTTGTTTTGATGTTCCTCAGTGGCTCGACTTAGGTACGTGGGCATCTACGTGGCGTACTTTCATAACCAGCTTCTCTAGCCGGGCAGCACTATCTTGCCACAATTCAGCAGCCCAGGTGGGTTTGCCTCGGCGCTGCCAGTTGCTCTGCTTCCATTGCTGTAACCACCCCCACAGGGCATTCGCCACCATCCAGGAGTCGGTATAGAGGTGGAGCACTGGCCGCTTTTCTCGCTTGGCAATGTCTAAAGCCAGCTGGATGGCTTTCACCTCTGCAAACTGACTCGATTCACCTTCTCCTTCAGTGGCTTCTGTGACTCGTTGTGTAGGACTCCACATGGCAGCTTTCCACCTTCGATGCTTTCCCACAATACGACAGGACCCATCAGTGAACAGGGCATATTCCTTCTCATTTTCTGGTAGTTCCTTATATGGTGGGGCCTCTCCAGCACGTGTCACCTCTTCCTCGGTCGGCATTCCAAAATCTTTGCCTTCGGGCCAGTCCATGATCACTTCCAAGATTCCTGGGCGACTGGGGTTTCCCATTCGAGCTCTTTGTGTGATCAGTGCGATCCACTTACTCCATGTGGCATCGGTGGCATGATGTGTAGAGGGGACTCTCCCTTTGAACATCCAGCCCAGCACTGGCAGTCGGGGTGCCAGGAGGAGCTGGGCTTCGGTACCAGCCACCTCCGAAGCAGCTTGAACCCCTTCATATGCTGCCAAGAACTCTTTTTCAGTTGGAGTAGAGCGGGCCTCAGATCCTCTGTATCCCCGGCTCCAAAACCCCAAGGGTCGACCTTGAGGCTCCCCTGGTGCTCTCTGCCAGAGGCTCCAGGTAGGGCTGTTCTCCCCGGCTGTGGTGTAGAGCACATTTTTTACATCTTGCCCTGCCCGGACTGGCCCAAGGGCTACTGCATGAACTGTCTCCTGTTTAATTTGTTCAAAGGCTTGTCATTGCTCAGGGCCCCATGTGAAATCGTTCTTCTTCCGGATCACTTGGTAGGGAGGGCTTACAGTCGGACTGTCATTTGGAATATGCATTCTCCAGAAACCCACAACGCCTGAGAAAGCTTGGGTTTCCTCTTTGTTAGTTGGTGGAGAGATAGCTGCTATTTTGTTGACCGCATCTGTTGGGATGAGACAATGTCCATCTTGCCATGTTATTCCTAGGAACTGGATCTCCTGTGCAGGTCCTTTGACCTTACCTCGTTTTATGGCAAAGCCAGCTTTCAGAAGAATTTGGATTATTTTTTTCCCTTTCTCAAAAACCTCTGCTGCTCTGTTGCCCCACACAATGATGTCATCAATGTATTGCAGGTGTTCTGGAGCTCTGCCCTTTTCCAGTGTGGTCTGGATCAGCCCATGGCCAAGGTGGGGCTGCGTTTCCACCCCTGGGGCAGTCAATTCCAGGTGTACTGGATGCCCCTCCAAGTGAAAGCAAACTGTGGCCTGCACTCTGCTGCCAAAGGGATTGAGAAGAATGCATCAGCAATGTCAATGGTGGCATACCACTTGGCTGCCTTGGGCTCCAGTTCGTACTGACATTCTAGCATGTCCGGCACGGCAGCACTCAGTGGTGGCGTGACTTCATTCAGGCCACGATAGTCCACCATTAATCTCCATTCTCCGTTAGATTTCCATGCTGGTCATACAGGACTATTAAAAGGTGAGTGAGTCTTGCTGATGACTCCTTGGCTCTCCAGTTGATGGATCAGCTCATGGATGGGAGCCAGGGAGTCTCGGTTGGTGCGATATTGCTGCCGGTGCACCGTCCTGGTAGCAATTGGCACCTGCTGTTCTTCAGCTCGCAGCAATCCCACAACGCAGGGATCTTCCGAGAGGCCAGGCAGGGTAGACAGCTGTTTGGTCTTCTCTGCATTCACCGTGGCTACACCAAAAGCCCATCAGTATCCCTTTGGGTCCTTGAAGTACCCTCTCCTGAGGCAGTCGATGCCAAGGATACAAGGGGCCTCTGGGCCGGTCACAAGGGGGTGCTTTGCCCACTTGTCCCCTGTTAAGCTCACCTCAGCCTCCAATACCGACAATTGTTGGCATCCCCCTGTCACTCCCGAGATCCAGATGGGGTCCGTGCCCCTATAGTCTGATGGCACCAGAGTACACTGTGGAACAGTGTCCACCAAAGCCCTAGACTTCTGTGGGTCTGATGTGCCAGGCCATCGAACCCACACAGTCCAGTGTACACGGTCATCCCTTTCCTCCTCCTGGCCGAAGGCAGGGACCCTCTATTCCTGTTCCTCGTCAGAGTATTCTCTGTCTGACCCTTGCAGCGCCAGACCAGATGGCCCCTCACCAGGATCAAGGGAAGTGATTTCAGTTCTTCCGAGTTTGGGAAATCGCTGATGGCCTTCGTGTGTCTCTACAGCAACGCTGCTGAGAGACTTCTTGGGTGGCCCCTTCTTAAGAGCTGTCTTCCCTCTCAGTTCGCATACACGGGCTTCCAGCTTCAAGGTGGGTTCACTGTCCCACTTCCTCATGTCCTCCCCCTGGTCATGCAGGAAGAACCAGAGTGCTCCATGCCTGGGGCTCCCTTTCCCTCTGACCGAGGCAGGAGGGGACTGATTTTCTTCCAAGTTTTGGAGTCAAGACGACACTCTCTCCACAGTTGGTGTATCGATATCCGGGCAATACATCGCTGCCAGGCTGTTAGAATATGACGCTGGGGCACTCTGAATCACCTTCCTCCACATAGCTGGTGTGCACAGGACATCCTCTGGCTCTTTGGAGACCTCATCATTGTCTAGATCCCTGTAGATGACTTCCACTACTGCTAATTCTCTCAGGTACTGGATGCCTTCATCTGCAGTGGTCCACTTCCCTGGGGAGTTCACAAGATCTGCCTTGAATTGGTATCTTGCCCTCACACTTGAGAGGAGCCATCTCCAGAGACTGCAAATTGCTGCCTCTTTTCCAATTCCTCTCTCAATTCTCCAGTTCCTAGCAAGGGATCCCAGCTGTTGGGCTTCCTTGCCTTCCAGTTGCTGACTGTTGGCCCCGCTATCCCAGCATCAGAGCAGCCAGGCAGGAATCCACTCACCTGGCTGGCGGCTGTAATCTTTCCACATGTCTCGAAGTTCTGATGAGGTCAGGGACCGGGTAGTTTCTGCTCTCACTCCTCCCTCCAATGTCTTTGTCAAAGGACTGGCTTCGTGATCAAACCTTTCCTCTTCTTCCTCTTCCCTTACTAATCGAGGATATGGACCTGTTGTTCTCCCTGTCCATTGTTTCTTTTTAACTACTGGGGCAATTACTGTAGTTGTTGTTGTTTGCATCCCTATCTCAACCATGGTGTCCTCAGGTGCAGTTTGGGTCCCTCCCTCAACCAGAGTCATCTGAGAATGCTGACCTGTGGCTCGATAGGCACAAGCCAGGCCCCAGTACAGTGCTAGAAGCTGCTGGTTTGCATTGGGATAGGCAAGGCACCCTTCCATCAGGTGGCGCGTCAGTTTGCTGGGGTTGCTCACCTGTTCAGGAGTAAAGTCCCAGGCTATGGGAGGTGTTAACTGCCCTAGGAACCTGCCCAAGTCCTTCCACACACCCTGCCACCCTGGGACCGGCTGCCTCAGCTCATGCTTCAATATTGCCTCACCCAAAAGTTGTCTTCTCTTCCATCAGGACGAGACCAGATTCCACAAACCCCATAATATGCCAACAGTATTAATTAGTAGTACTAAGCAGCTCACACAAGGGTGAGCAAGGACCTCAGGAGCCTGCGTAATAAACACAATATCCACATCAATCCTGGGTAGGGAGAGGGAGATGTATTCCCTCATCCTCTCCACCAGATAGCTCCCCCAGCACAGTAAGGCCGTCAGTGCCAGGGCAAAGCTCACAACCATTGTTCGCATTAACATGTTGCCAAAAGTAAAGAGATAAACAGTGCAGCCAATGAACTTTTTGACCCGTACAGGAGCTTGTCACTTAATAGCTGCTACGGCTAGAGCATGCTTAATACAGAAGTGCTGTTGTTGTGTCCCACATTGGGCGCCAAAAAGGACTGTTGTGGTTCAGCCCCAGCCAGAGGCTGAGCCACACGGTCGCTTGCTCACGCCCCCCCTCCCGGCGGGACCGGGGAGAGAATTGGGAGAAAGAAAGGCAAAACTCGTGGGTTAACAACAACAACAGATTAACCGGGCAACAAAGGGAAAGAAAAACAAACAAACAAGAAACCCCAACAATACCAACGACAGAGTGTATTAGCAGTGGTCCCCCTCTGGAGCAGTGATCCCCCCTCCTCCGGTTGTCCCCCTCTATATAGTGAGCATGATGGTCACATGGTATAGAATAGAGCCCGGCCAGCTTCTGGCAAAAATTAACCCTATCCCAGCTGCAACCAGGACAAGGCTCTACTGAGGGATCTGGACAGGCTGGATCGATGGGCTGAGGCCAAGTGTATGAGGTTCAACAAGGCCAAGTGCCAGGTCCTGCCCTTGGGTCACACCAACCCCAGGCAGCGCCACAGGCTTGGGGGGGAGCAGCTGGAAAGTGCCCGGCGGGAAAGGGCCTGGGGGGGTTGGTCGACAGCGGCTGAAGATGAGCCAGCAGCATGCCCAGGTGGCCAAGAAGGCCAACGGCATCCTGGCCTGTATCAGCCATGGTGTGGCCAGCAGGACCAGGGCAGGGATCGTCCCCCTGTGCTCGGCCCTGGTGAGGCCGCCCCTCGAGTGCTGGGTTCAGTTCTGGGCCCCTCACTCCAAGACAGACACTGAGGGGCTGGAGCGTGTCCAGAGACGGGCAACGGAGCTGGGGAAGGGTCTGGAGCACAAGTGCTGTGAGGAGTGGCTGAGGGAGCTGGGGGGGTTTGGCCTGGAGAAAAGGAGGCTGAGGGGAGACCTTCTCGCTCTCTGCAACTCCCTGAAAGGAGGCTGGAGCCAGGGGGGGGTCGGTCTCTTCTCCCAAGGAACAGGCGATAGGACAAGGGGAAATGGCCTCAAGTTGCGCCAGGGGAGATTTAGATTGGATATTAGGAAACATTTCTTCACTGAAAGGGTTATCAGACCCTGGAACAGGCTGCCCAGGGAAGGGGTTGAGTCACCATCCCTGGAAGTATTTAAAAGACGTGTAGATGTGGCACTTAAAGACATGGTTTAGTGGTGGACCTGGTAGTGATAGGTTAACGGTTGGACTTGATGATCTTGGAGGTCTCTTCCAACCAAAACGATTCTATGATTCTGTGAAAGTGTGTTGTTGTGCCCCACGTTGTGTGCCAAAATGACTGTCGTGGTTTAGCCCCAGACAGCATCTGAGCACCATGCGGCCACTTGCTCGCTCCCGCCATCCCAGTGGGATGGGGGAGAGAATTGGGTAAAAGAAAGGCAAAACTCATGGGTTGGGATAACAACAGTTTAACAGGACAGCAAAGGAAAAGAAAACAAACAAACAAACCCCAACAATAACAACAACAGAGTGTACTTAGCGGTGCTTCTGACGTGCGGAAAGCAGACTCCACAACCTGTGAAGTTGTAAAGTAGGTATGTTTATTCAGTGCTGAGGGGCACGGCGGGTCGCCCCACCACAATTGTGCCCGCTGCCACCGCGGCAGTTCACCTGGTATTTATGCAGCAGTGTTACATATTCATCATATGCCTATACATATTCATAACCTTTCCCCGAAAAGGCAGTCTTTATTAAAATGAGTTCGCTGCCTTTGACTCCTCCCAGCTGCGCACGCGCAGTGCCTCCTGGTGGGCGTGGGCCGGGGTCTCGGGGATGAAGGCTGCATGTCTTCCTCGCTATGCACTTTTCACCTTTGCCGCGAAACTTGATGAAACCGGTTCTTTTGACAAGGAGCCCGGAATTCATTCTCACCCCTCTAATAAGCTCCTGTTTTTTAACAATGTGGTTTCTTTAGCGAGGTCGGTGGTCAGTCATGACTGTCCTGCTTTCTCCTGCTTTCAGGTTCCTTCTTTGAACACAAATTGTTCCCTTATTCGTAAAAATTTCTTCCCCGAAAGGGTTGTCGGGCATTGGAACAGGCTGCCCAGGGAGGTGGTGGAGTCCCCATCTCTGGAGGTATTCAAAAGACGTTTAGATGAGGCCCTAAGGGATACGACTTAGTGGGGGACTTGATAGTGATAGGTTAATGGTTGGACCCGATGATCTTGGAGGTCTCTTCCAACCAGAACAATTCTATGATTCTGTTCTATGATTCTATGATTCTTATCTCCCAGCAAGGTCGGCGCGGCCGTTCTGCCGCTTCAACACATTCTTTCTTTTTTAAACATCTTACATGATGAGCTTAGACTAAGCAATGTCTCTACTATTAACCCTTGAGTGTTAGTTCCCCCTGTATCACTTCCCAGCACAGGTCGCTCTCAGCCATGAGCCCAACGCCCAGGCCGCTCCCCAGCAGCGATCCCGCCCCTGGCACCATCCCCCTCTATATAGTGAGCATGATGGTTACATGGTATAGAATAGACCCTGGCCAGCTTCTGGTGAAAATTAACCCTATCCCAGCCAAAACCAGGACACCGCATTATCATAGAATTATAGAATATCTCAAGTTGGAAGGGACCCATAACGATCATTAAGCTCAACTCCCTGCTCCTCGCACAACTACCTAAAACTAAACCATATGACTAAGAGTGTCATCCAGACGCTGCTTGAGCTCTGACAGGCTTGGTGCCGTGACCACTTCCCTGGGGAGCCTGTTCCAGGGACCCACCACCCTCTCAGTGGTGGAAAGAACCTTTTCCTAATGTCCCATCTGAACTTCCCCTGATGCAGCTTCATTCCATTTCCTCGTGTCCTATCGCTGGTCACCAGAGAGAGGAGATCAGCACCTCCCCCTCCGCTGCCCCCCTCGAGGAAGGTGTAGACTCTGATGAGGTCACCCCTCAGCGATGAGGTCACCCCTCAGCCTTCTCTTCTCCAAGCTGAACAAGCCAAGCAACCTCAGCCGCTCCTTGTAAGTCTTGCCCTTGAGACGCTTCACCATCTTGGTCGCCCTCCTCTGGACACACTCCCATAGTTTGATGTCCTTCGTCTACTGAGGCGCCCAAAACCGCACACGGTACTCGAGGTGGGGCCGCACCAGGCCAGTGCGGAGTGGGACAATCGCCTCCCTCGACCGGCTGGCGATGCTGTGCTTGATGCAGCCCAGGCCACGGCTGGCCCCTTTGGCTGCCAGGGCACACTGGTGACTCCTGTTCAACCGGCCACCAACCCAAACCCCCAGATCTCTTCCGCGGGGCTGCTCTCCAGCCTCTCGTCCCCCAGTAACCAGGAGTACTCTGTTCCAGGTGCAGAATCTGACACTTGCTCTTGTTAAATTTCATACAGTTGGTGATTGCCCAGCTCTCTAGGCTATCCAGGTCTCTCTGTAAGGCCTCTCTACCCTCAAGGGAGTCCACAGCTCCTCCTAGTTTAGTGTCATCAGCAGACTTAGTTAATGTACATTCAACTCTTGCATCCAGATCATTTATAAAAACATTGGTGAGCACTGGCCCTAAAATTGAACCCTGGAGAGCCCCACTGGTGACTAGTTGCCAGCTTGATGTGACCCCATTTAGTGTAAGTCTTTGAGCCCAACCCATCAGCCAATTGTTCACCCAACTTATTATGGACTTCTCTAGCTGTATGCTGGACATTTTGTCCAGGAGGATATTGTGAGAGACAGTATCAAAAACTTTGCTAAAATCCAAAAACCCCACATCTACTGGCTTCCCTTGGTCAACTCGATGGGTGACCTTGTCATAAAAGGATATTAAGTTGGTTAAGCAGGACTTTCCCCTTGTGAACCCATGCTGGCTATGACCAATGACTGCATTGTCTCTCAAGTGTTTTTCAATAACTCCCAGAATAACCTTCTCCATAATTTTACTAGACATTGAAGTGAGACTGACAGGCCTGTAATTACCAGGGTTGTCCTTCTTACCCTTCTTGAAAATTGGGACAACAATTTTCAGCCCAGCTGACCAGTGTCTTTCAGGAGGTGTGCGAGCAAAACGTGTGTTAAGTGAGATCAGGGGTGTTCTTTAGAAGCAAATCTCCCAATTTTTCCTGCTCCTGGTGCCTTGCTTCCCACTGCAGAGAGGCCCTGGGCTTCACAGTGTGTTCCTTTGAAATGAAAGTAAACTGGAAGATGCAGTCCAGGAGCTCACCAGCACACTCCTGCCACATCAGGGCATCGTGGTCATGGAAACAGTCTGAGGTTAGGCTGAAGCAGGAACCCTTGAATGTGGATGGTGTTGGTGCCACCCCCCAGCACAAGCCATTGCTGGCTGCAGATCTTGTTGGGTCACGCTGCCTGCTTGTGGGTGCTTTAACCCACAGCACTGAGCCCTCGGCTGCAAGACTATGTCCTCTCTGTCATTTTGTGCTGCCTTTGAGCCTTGTTTGCATCAGTTAAGTGTTCTGTGTATGCCTCTGGTTGTTTGTTCCTTTCTTCCCTTCTCAAGCAAATGCCGCTACCATCAATCTTCCCACGAGCACCTTAGAAATTCAGCGATTCCCCCGGGAACCACAGAGAAGCACAGGGGCCGAGAGGCCAGAGAGGGGAGCAGGGAGTGAGCCCATCACAGCTACTGTCATTCCTCAGATCAGCGGGGTGCAGACCTGCAGCACAGTCCGTGTGCTGGAGTGGAAAGATGGGGTGGCTACTTTGCCTGGGAGTAACCTGCGGGTAAGTGTAGCCCTGGGCCACTGTGTTTGCCCCTGCGCCCTCCCCCCCCCCCCCCCGCCACCACTGCTTGCCCTTGTAAGTGGCAGTCCCCTCCCCCAGCCTGTGCCAGGCAGGAACCACCAGGATGTGATGCGGCCCCTGGCAGTACCTGCACCCCAGCTGGGGGATCCCTCAGCTGTTCTGGCTCTGCGAGGCTCTTCTTGTGCCCCATCCCTATGCCCCTCCCATCTTGTGAGCTTAGCAGAGAGAGCACACCCGTGGTGCCTGGGGGCAGGTCTGCCCTGCACAGGGAGGCAGTGAGATGCTATGTGCTGTGCAGGGCATCTTTCCTTTCCAAGCTGTGCCGTGGAGTTGGCTCTCACCAAACTGCACTCACTCTGGAAACAGTGGCCTTGTGCTCACCGGACAGCGGGTGCCTTTAGGTTAATCCCTAAAGTGGGTGCCTGTTAATGCCCTCGGTACATGAAATACCTTGCACAAAATGCACCAATTTCTCAGCTGCTGCTCAGCCTCAGGGAACCACATCCTCCAGCCATCGCCCTGCCCCCCGTGCTGCCAGCTGGTGCTGGTCTCACCCAAGTGCAGGCAGTGTGCTTGCCCTGGCAGGCTCAGCGGCTAGCACAGCCTGCAGGGAGGGGCAGCGGGACAGGTGACTTTGGTGCCGTGCTCATCTCTATCATCGGCAGAGCTGTCCTCTTGTTGGACGCACTAATGACCGAACCATGTCCCTCTCATTCTCAGAGCCCACATGCACCCACTAGCTATCAAGTTACATTTCTATCCTCCTTGTTAACTGTTTTTCCTTGTTTTTTTGTTCAATGACATAGTTTCGAATAAATGAGTACGGGACGCTGAAGGTGGTGAGTGCTGATAAGATGCCTCCAGTGGAAGCTATAAAGGAGGGTCACACAGAGAAAGATGGGGACTCAGAGGTGGCACCCACCAGCAGGGACAATCCTACTGTGGCTCAGGGTAAGGGCACCATGGTGGCATTTCTGGGGTGGGTACCATCATCCAGCAGGTGCCGTCTGGTGTAGGCCCTGAGCGAGGCAAATGTCTCCTGCTTCCTGCTGTCCTTCCTTTGCTGCACCTTGTGCCTCACTGCTCCCCTTCTCTCTGACTCAGATGTGCCGGAGCAGACCAAGCTGCCAACAGCAGAAAGCATGTGCCACTGTGATACCTGTGGCCGGAGACACGTGTCAGATGGAGCCCGGGAAGGCAGGGGCTTCTGCAGCGAGCACTGTCACCAGCAGTTCAAAGAAAGGTAAAGGAAGGGAAGTCTGCTCCATGCAGAGCCATATCCATCCATCTGTCTGCCCTCCCTCCCCTGGTCCATGTGCTCTGGCAAGGGATGCAAGCGCATCTGTCTCCAGCAGGTGCTGAGGACCCCACTTGTTTCCCTCTTTCCTGTAGGCAGAGTGCCCTGGCTGCAGTGTGTGGGGGGTGAAGACTTGTCCCAGGGGACAGCAGGAAGCACAGGAGTCAGATTTTCTCCTGCCCAATTTGTGGCCTCCTAAACACTTATCTGCTGGAACAGGGCTGCAGTAGAAGGTTGCTGCAGTGGATGCTTCGAGGCTGAGCAGCAGTGGGAGGGTCACGAGGGCATTTCCAGTCCCTCTGCTTACTAATGTGTGACTCCTGGGACTGGTTTTCCAGCATCTCTGTGTGACTCTGATGCAGCTTAGAGCCCTGCTACAAAACTAGATCACTTTTGATCCATCCCTGGGTTCGGGTTTCTGACACCTAAGCGTGTGAGGGTGATTCTGGTCTGCACCCTGGTTCTAACCTCTTGCCAACTTGTGTGCTAAGAGGAGCGCATACAGTAGTCATGAGGGATGGGAGCATGTGTGAGTAAGAAATAGGGTGACAGTAATTCTCCCGCAGCCACTCCCTTACCAACACCCCAGCCATTGCCACATACCGTGCCGCAGTGGTTTACTCTCCCTTCCTCCGTGTAGGTCCGTCATTGTGGAAAACTCTGCCAGCAGCACCAATGCTACTGAAATCCTCAAGCCGGTGAAGAAACGAAAGAGGAAGGACTACCAGAGCCCTTCAGAGGAAGAATATGAATCTGAGCAAATGGTAGGAAGAGGGCAGGGAGGGCGTGTGTGTGCACGTGCCGATGTGCCGGGTGTGCGCAGTTCTCATCAGTGCTTTTCAGTGCTATGTCAGCTATATGTCAAAGGGGTGACCTGTTGGCTGTTAATGCCAAAAAGACTTGAATGTGTGGAGCGTCACAGAATCACAGAATGGTAGGGGTTGGAAGGGACCTCTGGAGATCATCCAGCCCAACCCCCTGCTAGAGCAGGGTCACCCAGAGCAGGTTGCAAAGGACTGCATCCAGGCAGGGTTTGAATATCTCCAGAGAAGGAGATTCCACACCCTCTCTGGGCAGCCTGTTCCAGTGCTCTGTCACCCTCACAGTAAAGAAGTTTTTCCTCATATGGGGGCTTCTAGACACTTGGCTGGCTGTTTGGCATGCCGAGCGCCTCGGGTTGGGCAGTGCTAGACACATCCTGGTTGGGCTGTAGGTATCGAGTGCTCTCAACTGCTCTCTTGAATCTGGGCCACCAAAGTCAGTGCTGAAGTAAGAGAGTGTCTGTCTGTGTGATGTGTATCCTGGGGAAGAGTGAGTGACTCTGACAAGGCAAGGAAGCTCTGCTTGCCAGCCCTGGCTGTAGCAGATCCACTCCAGGTGTGATTGCTACCACTCAGCACTAAAATCCCCCTCAGGCTCCCATCATCAGATCCTCTTGGCCACCCATTTCTTAGCCAAGCATCAGTCAAATCACGGATGTTGCAGAGGCCCAGTATGGCCCTTGGCACCAGTGTGAGGGTACAACACACAGCATAAACCTCTGTGCAGACCTCCAACACTATGGGTTTCTGTTTTGTCTGCTCTCATGTCTAGGAGGAAAAGCAGGAAGAGAGGAAAAACTCTGCAGGAGACTCGGCTGTCAGCAATCCAGAGGCTGATGTGTGGAATGGGAGCCAGCACGGTATGGAGGGCCGGGCGGGCGGTGGCGTGAGTGCTCCCGCCATGGATGTGGGGTCCTGCTGTGGTGCTGCGGGGCTGGGCCAGCATTTTGGTGCTCCAGCAGAGTCAAACACCCAGTGCAATGCACTGGTACATGTTCCTGAAGGCTTGTAAGCTCCTCTGCTTGCTCGATCCTACTCTCTCTGTCTCTTTCCATTTCTCTCCTTTCCTCTCTTTTTTCTCCATGGGAAGGGTGCACCCTTACAGATACGGCTGTGTCTTCTTCAGACATTGGACCGTACTGTACAGTGCTTTCTGGTCCCTCCCCTTGGGAGCTGAATTTATTACTTGCTCATGGATACTGTGTTTGCTCAGAGAGGCACTATCCTGAGCAATAACATGACTCTGTGCCATGTCTGGCTTTGCCCCCACTTTGGATGGTCTTACAGGGAACTTCCCTCACATGATAGGGAGCTCCCAATCTGGGAGCTGCTCCTGTAGGTCTGGTGCCGCTGAAGCTGGGCGATTTGGGGTTGTCTCATCTCGTGGGGATTTATTCCTGGACTGTATCAGAGGAGATCTCAAACACAGAGCTGTCGACACAAAGGGAAAGGAAACAAGCTGAGGGATGCACTGTTTGCTTGTTTGTTTTTTTTCCCTGCAGTGCGATGGGGGCAAGGGAGAAGGAAAACCTGGGAAACTACCAAAACTAAACGTTTATGGGAAACCTTTTGTCTTTGAATAGTGAAAGGTCATACTCAAAAGTAATTTTAAAATGAAACTATTCCAGCTTCATACTCCTCTCTGTAGCCAAAGGTAGGGACAGTAGCAGGGGCCAGATGTCGTTAACCCCAATGTTATACTGAGTTAACCACTATTAAAAAAGGATCTCATACTCACTTGCCCGGTCCTTTTCTCTACAGTCTGAGCCCTGAGCATGTAAGCTTCCCTGCTGCATACAAGTAAGCAGTGCTGAGCCTTGTTATTTCAGCATTTTATTTTCTCTTATTTTAGATGTACATCAGCAAACAAAATACACACCTGGATGCTTCAGTGAAGCAGAGTCAGTGTATGCTCTATCTCCAGGTGTATTTGTCATTCTCCAGAAGTGCAGAGCTTGTATTTACGGATTCCCCAAACACGCCTGCCACTTTTTTCTATGTCCTAAAGAATAATAAAGGTGTTCGTCACTCTTCAGTATTAGCGAAGCATGTAGGTTAGTAACCTTGCTCACTGAAGCTCAGCTTTAATTTCTTCCGCAAGTTCCTATTTTTTCCATCTCCTCTTCCCCTAAGCCCAAGGGAGGAAGGAGTTGGTCTGTTTTTGCCCTGCATTTCTGGTCTGCCCTACCCAAGGCTATCTGCCATGGCTGACCTGTAGCTGTGAATTACTCAGTGCTGGAGCAGGCACAGCACTCCTGGAGTCCCTTCAGGCACTACGAAGCAGGGAGAGAAAGCGGCTGGAGAGCAAGAGATTTGGGTTGTGTCTCATGTGCGTTGGGTAAGGTCTTTGTGGCCTTCCCAAGGGGGTTGAAGGCATGAAGGGTCACCTCCCTGCCCATGAAGAGACGATGCTGTCTTCTTTTTGTGAATACCATAAGGGTAAATGCATCTCTAGGGCATCAGGGTGGCCCTGGTGTGTCAAGGGGGGCTCAGGTGATTGTCTCAGAGCAGAGGATAGCAGAACTGGTGCCTCTGGAGTGGCGGCAGGAGGTGAGCCCACTGCTGGTTTAACTGGCTGGGAGCCCCTTGCAGCTGGGAGAGATTCCCAGACCTCTGGATGGATCCTGCTGGCTGTCCCAAATCCATCAGTGCTGTGGCCATGTTGGATGTACTGGCTGGAGGAGGACTGGTTGCAGAGGTGTCCTGATGCTTTGCACAGGATGGCTTGTCCATCAGGCTCCTCAGGTGCCTTACTAGAGCATTGTACAGTGACAGAGGACATTTGGGTCATGGGGACCGTGTAAGAGGGGACCTCTTGGGTCTGTCCCTCCTCAGACAGGTTTGCTGGAGAAGGGGCTCTGGTAGGATGGTGCTGAGCTTTGCAGGCATGCAGGACTGTGCGTGAGAGCAGGATGCGGCCCCAGCAGGACCCATGCGTTTGCCTGCCCTCCGCACTGCCCCGAGGCAGGCAGGGACGGAGGCTAGAGCGGACCCTCAGCAGCGCCTCTTGTGTGTGCATTTGTGCTGCGCTCAGGTGCCAGTGAGGAGAAGAAAGAAGGCTGGTCTTGGGCGTCCTACTTGGAGGAGCAGAAAGCTGTCGCTGCCCCTTTAGATCTCTTCCAGGATGTGAGTTGGGATTTTCCTGTCTTTTTCCCTCTTTCATCTTCTCTTTTCTTTCCCTTTTTTTCCCACCCCTCCTCCTTCTCCTCTCTTCCTTGCTTCCCTATTTTGCACGACTGAGCGATAAGCAAGCTCTCATCTTCACCTGGAGGTGACCAGTCAGTCTCCAGTTTTGATTTGCCCCAAGTCCCACTCCCCAGCAGGGTGCTGTCTCCCATCCCAAGCACCTCACATTTGCCTAAGACACCCCTGTGGCTCTGGCAGGGTGGTGGAGCCTTTCCAGCCCTTCCTCAAAGCCAGATGTTGGCTATCCTGAGGCCTCGTTGCTGTGCTGCACCCCTGCTCCCAGGCGTCTGATTGCCAGGGTGCAAGAGGAGCCAGGCCTGCGCCCCACATTCCCCGGCTGTGGCTGTTAGCTCAGGGTCACCCTGCCCTGCCAGTAGCAAGAGACACAAACCCAAAAGGAGGCGGAAGAATGTGTTTTGCTACGGGAAAAGAATTAAAATTTGGATGACAACATAACCCGTGGCCCACAGTCTCCTGGTTCCAGCAGCTCCCATTGCCTGATGGTTGCTCCTTGGGATGGTTCTAAACCCAACTAGCTGTGTCATTTTTTACATTGTAGTTTAATCTTTGTTTCCAGTACCAAGTAGCTTCCCAGCACAAGAATGGCTTTAAAGTGGGGATGAAGCTGGAGGGGATCGATCCGCAGCACCCATCTATGTACTTTATCCTGACAGTGGCTGAGGTAAGGTGCCTCCGGTTCCCATGTTCCTTGATTCCTCCTCGCACCCGCGCAGCAGGAGGCTCTGGGGGAGGGGAGGTGCTGCCAGCTGGCCTGTGGAGGAGATGGGCTTTGAGGCTTTGCCTGCATGTTGCTGCAGCTCAGTCAAGCGAACGAGGAGTTTCCTTCCAGTTCTAGGGGCAGGAGACAGTGCTGTGGAGCAGCTGTCATACCCCAGCCTAGTTGGTCTCTCTATCACCGTGACACAGCAGGGCCATGGGGGGAGAGACTTGTGGTGATGGCAACAGCTTATCTTTGAGCTGATGCCACTCAGACAGGTCTGAGCCCTTGAGATGGAGGGTTTGGAGGCATCCCATTGCTCTTCCCTGTGTCCGTGGAGGCCCTCTGTCTATGGGGCTCTCCACTCAGCAATGTGGCAGCCCAACCAGCCTTGCTTCGCAGTGCTTCCCAGGCAGCCAAGATCAGCCGTACAACAGTGGCTGCTGTTCTTGCTGCTGGAGAGATTTCACCAAAGCAGCATGGCATTTAGCCAAAATCCCTGTGTCAGCATCTCCCCCGGCTGCAGGAAAGGGAATCCTTGTGCTTGCTGAACCCAGCAAGGTGCCCCAGCATGGCATCTTGTGCACCAGCCTGAACCTCCCTTCTTAGGGCTGTGTTGTGGTGGCCTTGCACTTACCTTGTTCTGTGCTGGACAGCTTTTGGGACTGCCATGCACCTCCCGATTTGGGCACTGGCCTATGATTGACTCTTGGCTTCCCTAAGCGATACACTGAGACTGAGTGTGGGAGGGGAGGTGCGTGGGATGCTCAGCCAGGGACAGCAGGAGGTTTCCATGGTCCTTTCCTTTTCCTGCCCTCCCTGCTGGTAGGTGTGCGGTTACCGGATGCGCCTCCACTTTGATGGCTACTCTGAGTGCCATGATTTCTGGCTGAATGCTGACTCCCCCGACATCCACCCTGCTGGCTGGTTTGAGGAGACGGGGCACAAACTCCAGCCCCCGAAAGGTAAGGAGTTAGTGAGTCTCAGTTGGTGGATCCTGTTGAAGGAGGGGGACGAGCAGCAGAGCTGGAGATGGGGACAGGGTGGCTCCATGGGGCGCAGGAGGGGATGCTGCTATGCTGGGGGCATTCCACAGGACAACCTTTCAGGCACCCACCATGCTAAAGATCTCTGCTCACTCCCATTTTGGGGCAAAGCCCTGTCACCCTGGATGTCCCAGTGCCAGGCTGGAGCCAGCAGCTGTGCCCCAGGGCAGGTGGGACTGATGGCCTCCAGGGAGGAGCTGAGCTCTGAATTTCCACTCCACTAACGTTTCCTAGCACCCCTTCAAAATCAGCCATTGGGCCTAAGCCACGGGCTTTGGGTTTCCCAGGGTTGCTGTCGACCCGTCTGCCCACAGCAGGACATGCCTGGCAGGGTGAGGGCTGGTCGGGGATGGCTGCTCTCTGTGAACTCACTGCTCTCATTTCTCTTCCTGAGGGGTTGTAGGTTATAAGGAAGAAGAATTCAGCTGGACAAACTACCTGAAGGTAACAAAGGCTCAGGCAGCTCCTAAGCACCTCTTCATGGTCCGAAACACTGTGAGTAGCAGCTTCTCCTTCCTGCCAGAGCCTGCAGGTTCAAGTGTGACTTCTTCCCCTCCACCTGAGCAGAATGCCTCTGCCAGTGCTGGGCTTTTCTCTGTCCACCCCACACTTCTCAAGCCCACAGTGCAGAGGGACGGGAGAGTGTCCTGCTGGCATTTCTTAATGACATGTGGCGCACTTTGCTGCTGAGGATCTGTAGCTTGGGCACTAGTTTGGTGTGCCCAAAATTACCCTTGGTCTGATTCACTGTTTCATCCAGGTCAGTCTCATGGACAGTTAAATCTGTTGCAAAAGTACTGGTGAGTAGAAGTAACCGCTACTCTGAACAATTATTTCGCCAAAAATCCTCAGTTAATGTTTCATAAGTATAATTCTTTTGTCTCTATTTTGTGTCTTCATTGTTTCTGTCTCTGCCTTTATTTTTCATATGGCAGCTTGGGTAAGGAAAGTGGGAATATTGTGGAGTGCAAAATGCTGCTGGTTTCTTTGTCAGCTGTAGAGAAAACTCAACCTACTGATAAATGAGCCTCTCCAAGTTATTTATTGTGTCTAAACCCTCCTGTTCATGGCTGCAACAATCCCACTAGTGTGTTCAACGCAGCATTTTGCATAGATTTTGGATCCAAGAAATAAAGGCAGGGTAGGATGAAGGACCCCATCCCAACTCCTCCTGCCAAGCCTAGGGCATTGGTCGCTGCTAATGCTGCAGGAGTGTGACCGCAAACAAGTGTTTTGTGACAAAATCTGAATCAGTGTAAGTTGGACACTGTTTTTCTCTTGGAGGTTATTGCTTATAGAAGATCCTGAGGGTCTGAAGGTTTCTTTTCCTCTTTCTTTGTGTGGCCAAGCTGAGTTACCCTCTGCCTCTTTTCTTGCATGCAGAGCAGGGCACTGCCCTTCCGGGATCCTCAGTGGTCCTGGGCCTGCCTGGAGGCCAGGGAGCGTCTGGTTTTGGGAGGGTCTGGGCAGGTGCCTCCTTGCAGCAGGCAAGGGAAGTGGTGAGGAGGGCACTCTGAAAGAAGCCTGCCCCTCTCTCCTCCCAGCATGAGGCTTCCCCGGGCTTCGAGGTGGGCATGAAGCTCGAAGCTGTGGACCGCATGAACCCTTCCCTGATCTGTGTTGCCACAGTGACTGACGTGGTGGACAATCGCTTTTTGGTGCACTTTGACAACTGGGATGATACTTATGACTACTGGTAAGTGCACAGAAGCTCCTGGGGTGCCAGTGCTGGGGAGACACCCTGCCACTGCTTCAGCAAAAGTGACAGGGTGCTTGTGAAAGCATGGGACAATCCCAGTATGCTGCTGCAGACAGGCCACCGGTGGTCCAGAGAGGCAGAGGGTCACCCTCCTGTGCTGCGGGACAAACCTTTACCTGTTCCATGTCACCTCCTGGGACATTGCCATGACCCTGTAGTTAACGTGGGGCAAAGACAGGCATGATCACATGCTGTGAGCTCACCCTGAAACCCACTTGGGAGACGGGGCCACCTGCAATGCAGGGACTGAAGGCTTGATCTTAAAGGGAGCTCCTGCGCCTGTAGGCAGGGGATTGTGGCTGGGGCGGGGAGGTGTCCCAATTGAGGCTGGTTAAGGCCAATTAAAATGGCCAGTTAGCACAATCAGGGTCCTGAGAGCAACTCTCTTTCCTTTGTGGCTGGAGCCCTCTGACCTTCTCTTACTTCTCACCCCAAGGAGCTGTGGGGCTGCAGCGGTCTTTGTCCCCAGCTGCTCCTCACTCTCTGGTGCTGAGCAGCTACCTGCTCTGTCCCAGGGCAGACCTGCGAAGCAGCAGCACCTGAGTGTGCTGTGACCTACTGGGAGTCGTGAACCAGGACATGAGCCCTCCCGATTGCTCAGGTCTCACCGCTCCAGGCTCTGAAAGGCATGGCCTGTCTCCCTGCTCACAGCAAAGGGTTGCTGTTCCCTGGGCAGCTCTGCGGCAGGGCTTGCGCCCGGGGTGTGTTCGTGTCCTGCCCCTCTGAGCTGAAGTCCCCCAGCTCTAGCCCCTGCTTTGCCAGGGCCCATGGTTCCCTGGGTCACTCAGGGACAAAGGTGCTGTAGAAGACCTCGGCTTCTGCAGGGGCTTTTGCTGGTGGGGCAGGCCTGGGGGTGCTGCCAAGTGGCCCGCCCTGGGTCCCCGCAGCCCATGCTGACTGGCGGTGACGGGCCAGATATCTCAGCCCTCTGTAAGAGTTTGGGTGTGTTTTCTAGGTGTGACCCCAGCAGTCCCTACATCCACCCAGTTGGTTGGTGTCAGGAGCACGGCAAACCCCTCACACCTCCTCAAGGTGAGTCAGTGGCCCAGGAGCGCAGCCTTCGCTGGGACAGGCTTCCCGGGGTGGCATGGGGAGCCTGGGGGCGCAAACCCTGTGGCCCTTGCTTGTCTGCAGGCCCAGGCAGTTTCCTTCAGCTGAGGGTCCTGTACGTGTGCTCAGGTGCAGCATGGTGGTTGTGTTGGGCCGAGTGGAGACACAAGGAGGACCCAAGCTGTCTGTGCAGGCCCAGATGTTTGTGCTTCCTTGTACCCTGGATTTCATGGTCGATGAGAAAATAGTAGCACTTCTTGATGTCCCTCAGGTTCCCGTGTGCCTGGCACAGACTTGATTGGTCCTTCAAGGAAGCAGGACATTGTGGGGTACTTGCTGTTTTCCTGCAGGCATGTCTCACCTTCTGCATCTTCCTCCTCCTAGATTATCCTGACCCCGACAACTTCACCTGGGAAAAGTACTTAAAGGAAACCGGAGCATCTGCTGTCCCGGCTTGGGCCTTTAAAGTGGTGAGTGCCACATCGTCTGCTCCACTGTGCCTGGGCAGGAATTCAGGTTTTCTCCATTGTCAGGTCTTTGCTTTTATGAAAAGTCAAGTGATGTTTGGTATGTTCCTGCCACAGGCCCGGGGTTCGGATCTACACTCAAGGTTCAGAAGTTGGGGCTATACTGGGAAAACAGTTCAAACTTGGGAAAAATGGGAAGTATGACCATCCCCCTGGCTAGACAGCAGCTGGGTGATGGGAAATCGTTTAGGCCTACTTGATAGTTGTCTCCAACTGCAGCAATAGCAGCTGTGTCCAGCCAAGTGTGGCTGCAATATAGATCCCCAAAATGTGTCTCTTGGAGACCTTCTTCCCTTGGGTACAGCTTCCCCATCTTGTTAAAACACAGCTCAGATCTGGGAGGCCTGTCCCCACTCTCTCCTGTTGCCACTGTGAGCTAGGATGGCTCTTACCCAGACAGGCTAGGGCTGGGAGCTGGGCTTGAGGAGCGCACGCTGCTGGGAAAGCTGCCGAGGGGCACGGGAGCCCGAAGCATGGCCCTGCTCCCCACTGACCTGGGTTCTTTCTGGCCCCAGCGCCCCCCCCACAGCTTCCTGGTCAACATGAAGCTGGAGGCAGTGGACAGGAGGACTCCTTCCTTCATCCGAGTGGCCAGCGTGGAGGATGTGGAAGATCACAGGATAAAGGTGGGTGCTGGAGTCTCAGTGCTGAGCCTGTGTCCAGGCACTGTGCTGGCTTGCTCCTGCCCTTCCCAACTCACTGCCAGTTGCAGTGACAAAGCGTGTGGAGGTCTGTGGAAGCACACCATGTGGAGGATAGCAGGTCCAAGTGCCTGGCTCCAGGAGTGGAGGAGCGCCTTGTGCTTGCAGTTCAGCTCTACCCTGCTGCTTGCTGTCAGCTTGGAGGGCTCCAGAGCTCCTCAGGGAGGTGCCCTGAGGTTTGAAGGGTGACTTGTCTTCCCAGATCCATTTTGATGGCTGGAGCCACGTCTATGATTTCTGGATTGATGCGGATCATCCGGACATCCACCCCATAGGCTGGTGCTCAAAAACTGGACACCCACTGCAGCCTCCTCTCAGTAAGTCCTGTGCCTGGGTCAGTCCCTCATACCAGGGCCCAAGCGTGCCAGATCCCCACTGTCACCGCCACCTGCCCATGCACAGAAATGGGAGAGCAGGTGCTGGCCAAGGATGGGCAGGGAGGAAGGGCTTTTCCATGGAGCTGTTGGAAAAGTCCTCCCTGTTTGGCGCAGGCAGGGAGCCCAGAGCCCCGGCTCTGCCTGGGGCTGCAGCCGTGACAGTCTATCTCCTGTTTCTCGTCCTGGTCTAGGGCCGAAGGAACCAGCCTCCTCTGCCCACGGGGGCTGCCCAACCCTGGGCTGCAAGAGCATCCCTCACACCAAGAGCTCCAAGTACAGCTTTCACCACAGGTGAGCTCCCCAGAGCAGCTCAGAGGGGCACAGCTTCCCTGCTGGCCCTTTGCTCCTCTGCAGCCACCCGCCCACCAGCAACCAGCCCTTCCCTGCACCCACCCCATGCCTGGCTCTGCTCCCTGCTTAGGGACAGCCCTTGCTCTCCCCAGGCCAGGCCCCAAGGCAGCCTGGAGCCTGCGGCCGGTGTAACTCTTGTGAGCTTCTACTCTGCGCCTGTCCTGCGGCACCCAGAGCCCCTGGGGACGCCCTACGTGCCCATCTACCTCTGGGGACATATGGGCTACATAGGGGACAGTGCGTCTAAGATGCACTGATACCAGCTTCGAGGATGATGTTCCTCCCGCCCCTCATGGATGCCTTTCACTGTGAGGCTGTGAGCTGGGAAGTCCTGAGAGGGAACAGTGCATCTTCTCTAGCTCAGTCAGTCGCTTGCGTGACCTTTTCCAGAGGAAACCAGGCATGGTGTAGTGCCAACCCCAGCACGGCAGGCTGGTGTCAAGAGGAGCGAGTATGGTGGAGCATCTGTGAGGATGGGAAAGGCAGATCTGGCTCCCAGGGGTTTCTCTACTGGCCACACTCGTGACACTTGCTTCCTCCTCACTCTGAGGCTAGTCTGGATGCCTGTGGGGCCATGAAGGGAAGATGGAGACTCTATGAACCCCAATGACCTGCTTGATCAGCACTGTGGTGACTTGCATAGGGTCTCTGTGATGGCAGTGGAGAAGGTGGGACGGGTGTTTGTACCTGGAGGGACTGGGTGTGCCCTGCCCTTGCACCCAGCGCCCTCGCCCCAGGAATTTGTTCAACACATCTTTGCTCTGCTTTCTGTGGCCAGGGCTACAGCTTCCCGTGCTCGGGGGCAGAGGTGTAGCCCTGCTGGCTCCCCCCTCCATGCTGCTCTGAGCCGGGTCAAACGCTTGCCTCCCCTCTGTTCTCTAGGAAGTGCCCCACGCCGGGTTGCGACGGGTCAGGACATGTGACTGGGAGATTCACGGCCCATTACTGCCTCTCAGGGTGCCCGCTGGCAGAGAAGAACCAGGGCAGGCTTAAGGCGGACTTGTCCGACACCGAGGCCTCAACTCGCAAGAGGAACCTGATTGGCTTCCCTCAGCGAAAGAAATCTCGACACCATGGGAGGTAGGGGCAAGCCCGGTGAGCCCTGTGCAGCAGTGCAGGGCCCCTGTGCCGCGACTGCCATCCCTGGGAGGGATGGCCAAGCTGGAGAGGCTCCTTGACTGCAGGGGAGCACAGTTGCTGGCAGCTGGCGTTTGTTCTTCCAGCTCTGTTGGGCACCTCTCTTGGTTTTTCTTCCCACATTTTGCGTCTTTAGCTGTCAACCCTTTGGGTCAGGGTCCAAGAGGTAATCCTTGCTCCCACTGCCAAGGCATTGCTCTGTGTGGTGTGGAGGAGGGCCCTCGGGCCAGTCCCAACCCAGTTGGAAATCAGTCTTCCTGTCTCTTTAGAGGGCGACCTCCAAAGTACCGGAAGATCCAGCAGGAAGACTTCCAGAGTAAGTGCTGTCCTCTGCCATGGTGTCATCACAGGGGCAAGGCTCAAGGAGCTGGGGTGGTGGCTGTTGGAGGCAGGTCTCTCTTGGCTCACTTAGTCAGACCTCACAGAGGTCAGCACCAGTTAGGAGCTTGTGGTTGACTGCCAAAGTTGACCATCTGACAAGGAATGTCCCTGCCTCTTACCAGAGCTCTGCTAGGTCCCTTGTCATGTCCCGCTTGGTTTATGTCTGTGAATCTTTGAGTGCTTCAGGGCAGGGAATTAGGATCCTCTCTCTGTGGCAGTGCATTTTCCCCGGTGCTTTGTCATCTTCAGACAGGGGTGCTGTGCCTTCATCCCGTGGGTGCCGTACCCCAATATATGAGCACGGTTGTGAAGTGCCAAATTATTGCTGCAGCGCAGAAACTGATGCTGAACAGTTTGCTTGGCATTTAGTTCTGATGACTGACATAAGACAATGACTGACGTTTATTCCAGCCAGTATCCTTTTTACCGTGGGCTGTCCTGCTGCCTACCCCAGCGCTGGGGGTGGATGAAGAAGATCTCTTCTTGGGAGCCATCCTTGACTCCTTGGAGCAGAGAGCAAGGGAAAAGCTTTTTTAACAAAGTGAAATGAACTGAATGATATGGGATGGCATTCTGGTGTGAAATTTGACGTGGAAATCTAGTTCAGTATGGAAAATGAATGATTGAAGGTGGTGAGAACAAGGCAAAGCCAAGCTTGTCTCTAAACTTCTTGCCCCGCCATCCCCAGTCCCACCAAACTGAACACTTGGATACATGATATCCTGTTAATTCAAGGGACAACCACTAGCTCTTGATACCCGGACCCATGAGACCATCTGCTGCTAGCCCTGGGCCCTACCCTGACTGGGGCCCTCCCCAAGGCTTGTAGGATGGGATGCGACGTTCTCGTCTGTTTACTTTGTATCACATCTTGCATTTTTATTGCCAGCTATTTCTTCAGACAATATGCACCAGTCGCTGTTCATGTCTGCCCTGTCTGCCCACCCTGACCGCTCCCTGTCACTCTGCTGGGAGCAACACTGCAAACTCCTGCCAGGAGTGGCTGGCATCACAGCAACTACAGTAGCCAAGTGGACCATTGATGAGGTAAGATGGTTTTGAAGACTGCATGCTGGCTCCTTACCCACTGGCATGGCTGGGAGCACTCTACCTGGCTGTGCAGCACCATGGTACATGTACCAGGCCCAGAGGTGCTTCAGCGGCCACTTCCATGGGCTAGCGAGAAGGCAGTCTGCTGGACATGCTTGTGGGGTATTGTGTGGACAGCTGCCAGGCATGAGCCCTGATGGCAGCTTCTGGAAAGCACATGCAGAACTACCAGGTTCTCATTTGGCTTGAATGTGACACTAGCCCAGGGCAGGCAGGTGAAGGCAAACAGCAGTCTCTTCATTTAGCATGTTACAGTTTTCCAAAGAAATCAGTTTCATCTTTGCCAAGTTAAAAAATTAAATCATAGACTCTGCAGATAAGAAGTCACTTCCCTGTTTCTCTGAAAAAGAAATCTTTACCTCAGATTCTTCATCATCACCTTCATTCACTTTCTTGTGTATCTGCGATGGCCCCTCTTAAGGCCTGAGTAGCTGGGACTCTGGCACCAGCCCCAGCAGCCAGCCTTGCCTGATTTCCCCATCACCCTCCTGTGTGCCCCTCTCCTGCCCCCACCGCTCAGTGGGAATTGTCTCGCTGTGCTGGAGATGGCTGGTTGGAGATGAAGCTGCATTTGCTACTCTGGGGCTGGAGGTGGCCAGGACCTGTGCCCTGGTCCAAGGGTGATCTCTAGGCATGGGAGGGTGCTGCAACTGCAGCCTTTGCCCTAACAGCCACGTGCTACCTTACAGGGCGCAAAATGCCTCTGTGGAAGTGAGGATGTGGGCTCATGGGGGGTCTCCAGCCAGAAACATTGCTTCTGTCTGTTTTTCTCTGTTTATTCCAAGGTCTTTAGCTTTGTTCAGACTCTCACGGGTTGTGAGGACCAAGCCAAGCTCTTCAAGGATGAGGTGAGAAGGGCTGGAGGATGAATGCAAGTGGCCGAGGACAGCTGTTTGCCAACAGGGCAGGGAGGAATTGGCCAGTGGCCTTCCTGCAATGGATTGCTGTTGAATGCTGAGAGCACATCCAGCACCTGGCAGTGATCCCACTCTGCAGCACTGGGGGCAGCAGCCCCACTGCATTCGAGTGGGCAGCTGTCTGCCTGTGCAGCTACGGTGGCAGGAGGGGAGATGCTGACCCCCAAGGAGCTGTGCTGCCCTATTGTCCCGGCATGGTGAGGGAGGACCCCTCTGAGCAGGCTAGGATGGGGGAGCAGGAGGAGGATGATGCTGCAGCCTTAACAGCACCACCACCTCCTGAGGGAAGCTGCTTACTCCTCACCCATTCATCCTTCCTCGCCTGCATCCTCTCACCAGCACAGCAGTTTGGTGGCATTGCTGTCTGTCAGCCAGGTTCACTGTTTTTAGACCCCTCTGTGGACAGACGCACAGAGGGGCTGCTTTCTGGCATGCGCAGTACACCCAGGGCAGGCTGATCCTGGGCACGCTGGGTACAGCAAGTGTCCCAGCCTGTTAGTAAATGGCCCCTGTGCTTTGAGGGTGCTCAGGCACGCAAAGCTGAGCTGGGGGCAGCCTCCACGTGTGCCAGGACCTGGAGCAGGGAGCGGACGGGTGTTTGCCCAGAGCAGGTTGCCTGCTGGCTGTGTGCTGTGCCCGCTGTGCTCTGGCACAGAAGCCTGGGCTGGCTGCAGTGTGAGCTCCTGGGGCGACCCCTGGAAGGGGGCCCTGTTCCTGGGCATGCGAGCTCCCAGCTCTGGCTTATCTGGGGCAGCGTGGGAGTGCTGTGGGTGGCCCCTGCCCTACTCCCTGGGATCGTCTGTGGCACCTGGCTGAGGGTGAGTGTGACTGTGCACGTCCCCAGGTCGTGCCCGTGCTGGCTGTCCCTAGGAAGTCATAGCCTGGGTTTTCAGCGAGTGCCTTTGTCCCTGCTCTCCTCTCCAGATGATCGATGGCGAGGCATTCCTCTTGCTGACACAGGCTGACATCGTCAAGATTATGAGTGTCAAGCTGGGCCCAGCGCTTAAGATCTACAATGCCATCCTCATGTTCAAGAACGCTGATGACACCTTAAAGTGACTTTTCTTGGCCCAATTGGGACCCTCCCTCAGCATCGGTGCTGCCAAACTGTCTGGTCAGGACAGAGATTCCCCCCGACTGACTGCAGCTTGTCATGTCCTGCTCATGTCCTCTCGGATGCCGCATCTCCGTGCTCCCACCAGTCCATCTCCCGTCCTCTCCCCTCCACTCCACACTGCCCTTCTCCTCCAGCGCTGGGTACAGGCTGACCCCAAGCCCCAGGGGCAGCTGCAGGGACGGAGGGTGGACGTGGGAGTGGCCTGTCTGAGCGCAACAGCTGCCCCCCATGTCCTGCTGTGACTGCACCGATTCAGGGGGGGGTGTTGAGGGATGGGGGAGCAGTGCGGAGGGTGTAGCAGCTGGGGGCTGACACCACTGCTCTAGTCACCCAGATAAGGGAAGGGACTGACTGCCCCCGTATGTGCTTGCACCCATTTAAAGGCTGGCCTTGGCTTTCCTCAGCAGCTGAGAGAGATTTTTTTTTTTCCCCTCAATGTGTTCCTCTGGGGGGGGCTTGTGCTAACATCGTTTCCAAGGGATGGTCTCAAGGAGCTTCTGCTCACTTTGCGTTTTTCTCTGAATTCTTTTGACTTTCCATTTTAAGGCCAGATGATGACTTTGCTTTGCCCCTTCACCGCACTGGGAAGCAGTGGCCCACCTCTTGCCCCTTCCAGGGAGCAATGTGTCCTGGTTGCTGCTCTGCCCATGACCAGCATCTGTGCTTTATTTGTCTTTACTGTAATGCAGCAGCCCCAGGGCCCCACGGGGCCAGGGCTGGGTGGGTGCAGAACAAGCTCCATTTCCCCTTGCGCTTCAGGCTGTCTTGGCCAGCACATCTCTGGAAGAAAGGATGCTTGGTTAACTTGTTCCCCTTGCAGCAATTAAAAAATCCTCTGCAAAGGAGAGTCGGGCCCTCTGTGGTCCACATATTATGAGCAAGGCCCTTTCTAGAACAGAGACAGCTGCCAAGGACAAGAAGCATCTGTTTCTCTGTAGGCAGATCCACGGCTCGCTTCTGAAGTTGGCTGACTTGATCCTGCCAAGCCGCCTTCTCCCCTTTTTTTGCCCTTGTGAGGTTCCCAGGTTTTGCTGTCTGAAGAGCAGGATCTTCTGCTGTCCCTGGATTCCTTACCTGCAGAGCTAAAAGAAATTCAGCAGTTAACTGGGTTTTTTTCTGTCCTTTTAGTAACATAGCACCTTTTCAACAAGGGTGCAAGCACTTTGGGAATGCCTATGTAACACTGTCCCTTGTAATGGAGGAGAGGCCGAGTAGGCTAGGACTCCAGAGCCAGGAAAGCCAACGTGCCTGGGGGGTCCTGGCAGAGTCCCAGGCAGCTTCTGACAGTCCCTGTGTCCCCTGGCAGCACCCACACTGCTCTCGCCATGGTCTGTCATCCTTCTGTGCAGGCCTGCTGTGGGTGCCGTTGGAGCAGCGGTGTGTCACTGCAGTGCTGGAGGGCAGCCACCTGCCCTGAGGACTCTCTCTAGTCTGCAGTGATGTGATCCAAGTCCCACATCCACTTTCTTTCCTATTTCCAAGAATGACATATCAGTAGCAAAACATTTTTTCCCCTTTTCCCAGTGCCCACAGACAGGGATGAAGGGATCTTAGCAAGTGCACCAGCAACGTGTCTTGGAGCAGCACTGCCTTGGGAGCCGCTGTCACAGCTGGGTCAATCTGTTCTAGGCTTCCCATGGAAATGTAGCATTTTGACTCTTTGTTATTGAATATTTGGGGTCACATTTGACCTGCTCTTGAAATGTCTGCTGCTTGCTCTTCACACAGGACTTGCAACTAGTTCGTGTATTTGTTTTGTCAATGCTTGGGTTTGATTTAGGCAGCTCTCCCTCTCCTTTGCTTTTTTATTTTCTTCCATCTCTTCAAGCACTGCAGTGTGGCCAGCTGTGGAGAGAGGGGGAGTGGGAAGGAACAGCCATGTCCCTGGGTCCCACAGTCACTCCCCAACTTCATCCACATTAAATGGTCCTGAAGCTGGTCTCTTCAGTTGATGAGGAGTCTCTTTCTGGGCCACTGTGTGCTGGGGGAGAAGAAGAGGAGTCCTGGGACCTTCAGCTGTGAGACTCTGTGTGAATGGTGCTGAGACCTCTCCAGGTGGGATCTGGAACGGAACAGCTCCCTTGCACAGGACATGGTTATTGAGCTTATAAGGAAACATCTTATGAAAGCATCCCGTTCTCATCTGCTCCATTTCCTCATGCTAAGTCATTCCTCCTGTTGGGGAAGAGACTAAGCACCGTCCCGGGGTGCTGGGAGAGGAGTTGCTACCCAGGTGTCAGATCTGAAACTAGCATGAACGATGGAGAGCCTTGTCTCTCACAGGGCTGCCCTGGAGAGCAGAGATGGTGGGGAGCTCAGAAGATCCCTGCTGAAGGGGAAGAGGAGCCATGAGCCAAGCCTGGGTACAACCAACTCTTGCTCTGCTGTTAGGCACAATCAAGCCGTGCTCTGCCTGGGCACGAGCGAAACAGACAGAGGTGCGTGCTCCAGACTGTGCCAGCCATGGGCATCGGCAGGAAGCTGTGCCTGTGGGGTGCTGCCTTACCTGGGCTCTTTGACCTCCCGCTGAGAGAGCAGATGCAACTGGACAGCACTGCTAAGGTGTTCCCTGTTGGCTGTGGGGTCTGGCTGCATGGCTGGACCCCGGGTCTCTGCTGGGTCTGAGCTCTGTGCAGGGAGCAGCTGCCAGGAAAACCAGCCCCACTAGCAAGGCGATGTGAGGTGTGAGGGTCTCTGTTGCACACAGCTGCCTGCTGTCTTGGGCATCAGTTATCAGCCTCTTGGGCTGACTCGGATGTTTGGGTACAAAGTTTCTGGATTCATCTGGGTGAGAGAGTTACAGGGTTTGTAGGTGGTCAAGGGCTATTTACTGTTAAAACTTATAACCTTCTTGTTTCCTTTAAAACCAAACCCAAAGCATTGTGTGTGTACGTGTGGATGGGTGTTTGTGGAAGTACCACAAGGCCATTTCCCCTGCTGTTGGTGTGTCGCTGTTTTAATGTGGTGGTCTGTGGAGGCGGCAGGCTCTGGTCCCAGGGTCTCGGGCAATGTGTCCTCCATGAGCAGAAGTTGTCTCTGGTCCCAGCAGGGAAGCCAGGAGAAGGAAGGTTTGCTGCACCCCGGCCTTGGCATGTCCACCATCTCCACAGAGCATTGATTGGGAGTCCCCCCTCAGGGAGCATCAAGCGCAGCTGTGACCAAGGCAGAAGCACCAAAGTTTTTGATCCTTCCCCTGTTGCCTAATCAAACTCCTCACAGGGATGTCCACTGCCGTGTCACTAAGAAGCTGGAGAGGACAATGGGGCTGAGTGTGGCCCACAGGTTCCTCTCTGGGGTCTTTCTGAGAGACACGACTGCAGCCAAAATTTCTAAGTCAATGAAGAATTTTTCAAGTCAAATGTTTTTTCGAGTGGAGGCCCTCAAGCCTGTGCTCCTGTCATTCCTGCCCCTGCTGCTGCAGATGGTGTTGGCTGGAGCCATGGGAGATATCCCACCACATGCTCCAGCCTCGGGCACAAGTTGTCTTCTGGGGCAGGTGGGCTGCAGGTGACTCTGGGTGCATGGGAGCAGTTGGAGCCTCTCAGGAAGGTGTTTCTCCCTCCTCGTGGAAATGGGCAGCATTGTGGCAGTGCGAGGCCAAGGTCTCCATTTCCATGAGGGCAGCCAGCCTGAAGCTCAGCGAGGATGACGGCCGTGCCCACCTTGCCAGAGCACAGCTGCCTGCCTCTGCCTTCCTCCAGTGATTTCCGTGTCGATCACAAGCACTTTTAGAAAAGAATGAACCCCTCCAAATTGTCTAGGAGGGATGAAGGCTTAGGGCAGCTGCTGCCTGCAGAGGCAAATCTGGAGACATGAGTGCAATGAGGGGTGTTGGAGAAGAGGAGGGAGCCGTGAGAGGGATGTGACTTGGCTGCTTCTGCTCCTCTGGACCTCAGTCCTCAATCTCCGAGGGGACCCCTCGGGGCAGCGGAGAGGGAAAGACCTGGGGGCTGCAGCCTAGCTCCCTTCCTCCAACCCACCCTTTCCCTATGGGGCCTCGATGCTCGCTCGTCCCTGGAGGGAGGAAAGGGGGGGGTGTATTTTGGAAGGAGCGTGATTATGATAACAAAAGCTTTTTTGCACTTTCATTCATTTTGCACTTGTTTCTAATTTTTTTTTTTGCGTTTTTGATATTCGCACCTCCTCTTTGCGTTTTCATAACAAGGATACTTTTGTTGTAGCCAGTGAAGCTATTCTGGAACTTTGTGTCCTGAGTATACAGAGGTTTAAAGGTCCTATATATATAAATTTATATCTATATAAAAGTAAATTTATATATATAGATCATGGTGTGATGTGTGTTGTCAGTGTTTTAAAATAATAAACGAATGTGAGCAATGGAAGTCTGTGCAGCTGGAGACGGTCCCTCAGCCCCGCCGCCTGCGCCGGGGAACGGCGCGGGGCCCTGCTGCGGGCGGGACACCGACACGCCGGGGGGCGGGGCCGCTGCGCCCGGGCCCCGCCCCCAGCCCGAGCCCCGCCCCCTCCCGGCCTGCCCCCTGCCGCAGCCCCGCCCCCTGCCATGGCGGGCCCTGCCCGTCCCGCGCTGACTCCGGAGGCAGCCGAGTGCGGAGAGATGGTTGGTTTAACCCCCTGTGAGGCGCTGAAGGGAGTCCCAGTGCTCCCTTATGGTCCCAGTCACGGGGAGCTCTGCCTGCGGGGAGCGCTCTGGCCCATCCAGCTCCATGGGGGTCCCCTAAGCTTGTCTGAATTTTCTCTCTTACATCACTTTCACTTAATGTATATACACTGCTTAATGACACTGACTTGCTCTTGAGCTCATTGGGGGATCTACAGGGCCTTGCTGAAGATGGTTGGTTAATGGTTGGACTCGATGATCTTGGAGGTCTCTTCCAACCAAAACGATTCGATGATTCTATGTCCGGCCCTTTCTCCCGCAGAGGCAGAGGCAGAGGCAGAGGCAGAGGGGAGCTGCGCCCCGGCCTACTGGGGCCCCGGCCGCCCCGGCCTGTGCCGGTGGCTGCATGTTGCCTCAGCCAGGATCAGCCCCAGCAGGAGCAGGACCCCGGCGCCCAGGGCCAGGCACACCACATTGCTCCAGGTGTAATCTGCAGGGGACAGGGAGGGACAGTCACTGGGGACCCCTGGGAGGAGCCCCCCTGGAGCTCCCAGACCAAAGGAGTCCCACGGGGGCAACAGGGGACCCAAGGGGACAGAAGGGGTACATGTGGGGCTCCCAGGGCAAACAGACACGTGTGGACATGGGGACATGCTGTGGAGCTCCTGGGCTGAAGAGGGATAAAGGGAAGTTCATAGGGAGCAAAGGGAGCCCCAAGGGTTTCTGTTGGCTCTACCTCCCACATCCCTGCCCCCTGGGACACCCCCTACCCACAGTCTCTGGGGTCTGTCACCCCACCCAGTGGCACCAAAGACAGGGAGGAGGACAGGGACATGGAGCTGGCCCTCACCTGCCACTGCCAGCCGGACAGTGTCACTGGGCTGTGACGAGACATACGACTGTCCCTGGGGCTGGTCGGTGCAGGCATAGGTGTCCCCTGACACTTGCCCCTCAACTGGTAGCCTAGCAACCCTGTGTCTATAGGATCTATAGGTCATCTGTAGGGTCTCTGAGGAGTTGGCAAGTCTCAAACACATCTGAAGGAAGCTGTAAATCTCTGCTTGGCCCCCTATTGCAGCTGCTTTCTTCCTCCACATCCTCTTTTCTAGTTCCCCGAGGATGTGGCAGATGTCAGGGAGGAAGAGAAGAGTAGGATGTAGCTGGGGGGGGATGTCTCACCTCTCATCACCAAATCCAGGGTCTTGCTGACAGCAGACCATGCCAATGAAGCACCCTTGGTGAAACACTGGCACCTGTAGTGGCCCCCCATTGCCTTTATGCACATGGGAGAAGTTGAAATCATCTCATTCCTTTGAGAGTAAGTTGAGAACTTTGACCTGGCCCTGCAGGTACAGGAAACAGCCAGAACTGGAGTGTGCGATGGTGCAATGGAAAATCACGTAAGCTCCTGGAGACACCTCATGCCCAGGCTGGACAGAGAGGACAGGTGTGGGGAGATGGAACTCTGTGGGGAGAGGAGAGGGCATGAGAAGCTGTGCAGGGCTTTGACATGGTGCCAGGAGCCACTGGGGTCTCCATGACTCCACCACCTGGCTCAGGCAGAGGTGAAGATGGTCCCCACCTCTCCAAGCCAGGGAAGAGGGGAAAAGCCCTGCCCATCATGTGGACGGGGAAGCCAAGTGGCTACACGCATCCTGGTCTGCCTATGTGGCGTTTGACCCCATGCAAAGGGGTAACAGCACATCCCTCACCTTGCACCATGACATCCAGGGTCTCACTGCGAGCCAGCACAGTGCCTCCATCCAAGTAATGGCAGCTGTAGGCACCTGTGTCCTCTTGGGTGGCATTAGAGATGGAGAATTCAGCCCTGCTGCTGCGCAGCTCCAGGGTGCGGAGGTGGTGCCTGTTCTTGTACAGCACGAAGTTGCCATTGTCACACTTGCAACTGCAGCAGATGGTGGTGGATCCTCCCAGTGGGATCACCCCAGGCGGCTTCAGGAAGATGGAGCTTGTGGGGACACCTGCACAGGGAGGGAGATGCTGCCAGACAGTCAGGGAGTCCCCAGTGCTCAGCTACCCTGCAGTGAGCCTGGAGCTGGCTCTAGGCTCCATCTCCACACAAGGGCGAGTTTTGTTCTGTGGGGCTGGGGAAGGGCCATGGGCAATGGGTGGGGGACCAGAGATGTGTCCAAACTCCCCATCTCCCTCCTCATGATACTCACTTGGTGTAGCCTTGCTCTGTGCCACCAGCCAAGCACCTGCAAAAGAAACAGCCATGTAACATCTCTGTGGAGTCTCCAGACGCCTCATGTCCTCCTCTGGGAGCCCACACAGCCTCTGGCACTCACTGAAGGCTAGCATGTGGGTCACAGGCAGCATCATGTCCCTCTTGGCTCCCTCCATCCTCAGCTTAAGCAAGGCTTCTTCAGAGGAAGGCTTTGGCTGGAGGCACTGAGCAGCTGGGTGGCTTCTTGTGGGTCCTGATGCGCCCTCGTTGCCACAAGCCACTTTCTGTCCCACAGCTTGGGTTTCTGCAGACACAATTGCAGGGCTGGGATGGTTGAACTGGAACCAGAATGTCCCAGTCACCTGCCCAGGGCTGGGCACCCCTGACGACCTGGTCTTAGGATCCTGCGGACCTTAGGAGAGAAGCTGTCGGGGCTTTTTGTTTCTCTTTCTTGGCTCTGGTCACTTGATGGAGAAATGGCTTCCTCTCAGCTCTTGCGAAATAGGGTGATGTTCTGCAGCCAAGGCGGGGAGAAGAGACAGCCCAGGATTCTTTCCGAATCTTGGTGAGAAAGCTCCAACAAGAAGTGGCATCATAAAATAGCTGTTTTAATAAGACAGAATAAAAAGGGCACTACAGATAGCAAGTAAATCTTACATCCCCTTGGAGGCAGAGCACCCACTTTCCTGCAGCACTGATGGACCCTGGATAGATTTTCCCACAGCATGCTGCGTGAATCCCATCTGTGGAGATGCGCCCAGCATCTGAAAGGGAGTAAGATTTACTTGTGATCTATATTCTTCCTTTTTATTCTATGCCATTAAAACAGATATTTTATTGCTCCATGTCGTGGTTTAGCCCCAGCCAGAGGCTGAGCCACGCGGTCGCTCGCTCACCCTCCCCTCCCGGCTGGACGGGGAGAGAATCAGGGGAGAGAATCAGGACAAAGAAAGGCAAAACTCGTGGGTTAACAACAACAACAGTTGAACCGGACAACAAAGGGAAAGAAAACAAACAAACAAGAAACCCCAACAATAACAACAGAGTGTATTAGCGATGCTTCCCGTACAGGTCGCTCCCTGCCCAAAGCCCTACGCCCGGCCTGCTCCCGAGCAGCGATCCCCTGCCTCCGGTGGACCCCCTCTATGTAGTGAACGTGACTGGCGCATGGTATAGAATAGACCCCGGCCAGCTTCTGGTGAAAATTAACCCTATCCCAGCTGAACCAGGACATTATCCACCCCTTATTCTATACCATATACATCACGCTCAGATCCTACACTTCCCAATTAATCACCACCACTTTTCCTGTTATATATATATACACAGACATCATTCCCTTAGTCTATGGACCACCCCTTGACGTGTCTATTGAGTTCATTTAGTCCATGACTTTGGGCTCCATCTGTCATAACAGTCTCTTGGGGCAGGAGAGATGATGTGGAGTTTGCTCGGGTGGCGAAACAGGGCTGGGTCTTGGTGTGGTGCGGCAGGTGACGCTGGACGCGGTGGGAGGATGGTGTGTAGCGCTGGATTGTTGCATGTTGCATCTGGAGCTTGCAGTTGTGGTATTTGGCTCAGCTGGTGTATCATGTCCACAGCCTGTGGGTTGAAGATGTCGATCTCTTGAGGAAGTCGATGGGCGCCAGTTGCTAAAGCCAGTTCTGCTTCCATTACCTCTGCACTTTGCTCAGTTTTATCAATAGTTCATTCTTTATTAATTTGGGTAATTCTTGCTATAATATCATTGATTTGGCATATAGCAACTATGACAGAGATGACATACAGTGACAGGGTTATATAGCAATTAACATCAAACAGTTTCACTCATTGACTATTCTCACCCAAAATCAAATCCCCTCGAGGTACACATCGGACTTCCCCATCCTTTTGCATCACCCACCAAGCGCACCCAGGTCCTTGAGCAAAAGCAATCCCACAAATGGGTGTGCCTTTGCCCGAGGCAGGAGTAACCCAGACTGTCTTCCCTAACATATTCTTCATGTGCACTACGGGAACTTTATCCCCTTCTACAGTGTGTAAAGGCTTTGATTGGGCAGGGCCAGCTCGACTGGTAGATCCTCTAGTGTTAACTAAGCAGGTGGCTTTTGCTAAATGTGTATCCCAGTGTTTGAAGGTCCCCCCACCCATTGCTCTCAGGGTAGTTTTCAGTAGTCCACTGTGTTGTTCAATTTTCCTGGAGGCTGGGGATGATAGACCCACTCAATGCCATGCTCTTTGGCCCAGGTGTCTAGGAGGTTGTTTCGGAAATGAGTCCCATTGTCTGACTCAGTCCTTTCTGGGGTGCCATGTCGCCATAAGACTTGCTTTTCAAGGCCCAGGATAGTGTTCTGGGCGGTGGCATGGGGCATGGGATATGTTTCCAGCCATCCGGTGGTTGCTTCCGCCATTGTAAGCACATGGCGCTTGCCTTGGTGGGTCTGTGGGAGTGGGCTATAATCAATCTGCCAGGCCTCCCCATATTTCCATTTCAGCCATCGTCCTCCAAACCAGAGAGGCTTTGACCGCTTGGCTTGCTTGATTGCAGCGCATGTTTCCCACTGATGGATAACCTGTGTGATAGTGTCTATGGTCAAGTCCACCCCTCGGTCACGAGCCCATCTGTATGTCGCATCTCTTCCCTGATGGCCTGAGGTGTCATGGGCCCACCAAGCTAGGAATAATTCACCTTTATGTTGCCAGTCCAAATCCACCTGCGCCACTTCAGTCCCAGCAGCCTGATCCACCTGCTGGTTGTTTTGATGTTCCTCAGTGGCTCGACTTAGGTACGTGGGCATCTACGTGGCGTACTTTCATAACCAGCTTCTCTAGCCGGGCAGCAATATCTTGCCACAGCTCGGCAGCCCAGATGGGTTTGCCTCTGCGCTGCCAGTTGCTCTGCTTCCATTGCTGTAACCACCCCCACAGGGCATTTGCCACCATCCAGGAGTCGGTATAGAGGTGGAGCACCGGCCACTTTTCTCGCTTGGCAATGTCTAAAGCCAGCTGGATGGCTTTCACCTCTGCAAACTGACTCGATTCACCTTCTCCTTCAGTGGCTTCTGTGACTCGTCGTGTAGGACTCCACACAGCAGCTTTCCACCTTCGATGCTCTCCCACAATACGACAGGACCCATCAGTGAACAGGGCATATTCCTTCTCATTTTCTGGTAGTTCCTTATATGGTGGGGCCTCTCCAGCACGTGTCACCTCTTCCTCGGTCAGCATTCCAAAATCTTTGCCTTCGGGCCAGTCCATGATCACTTCCAAGATTCCTGGGCGACTGGGGTTTCCCATTCGAGCTCTTTGTGTGATCAGTGAGACCCACTTACTCCATGTGGCATCGGTGGCATGATGTGTAGAGGGGACTCTCCCTTTGAACATCCAGCCCAGCACTGGCAGTCGGGGTGCCAGGAGGAGCTGTGCTTCGGTACCAGCCACGTCCGAAGCAGCTTGAACCCCTTCATATGCTGCCCAGATCTCTTTTTCAGTTGGAGTAGAGCGGGCCTCAGATCCTCTGTATCCCTGGCTCCAAAACCCCAAGGGTCGACCTTGAGTCTCCCCTGGTGCTCTCTGCCAGAGGCTCCAGGTAGGGCTGTTCTCCCCGGCTGTGGTGTAGAGCACATTTTTTACATCTTGCCCTGCCCGGACTGGCCCAAGGGCTACCACATGAACTGTCTCCTGTTTAATTTGTTCAAAGGCTTGTCATTGCTCAGGGCCCCATGTGAAATCGTTCTTCTTCCGGATCACTTGGTAGGGAGGGCTTACAGTCGGACTGTCATTTAGAATATGCATTCTCCAGAAACCCACAACGCCTGAGAAAGCTTGGGTTTCCTCTTTGTTAGTTGGTGGAGACATAGCTGCTATTTTGTTGACCACATCTGTTGGAATCTGACGACGTCCATCTTGCCATGTTATTCCTAGGAACTGGATCTCCTGTGCAGGTCCTTTGACCTTACCTCATTTTATGGCAAAGCCAGCTTTCAGAAGAATTTGGATTATTTTTTCCCCTTTCTCAAAAACCTCTGCTGCTCTGTTGCCCCACACAATGATGTCATCAATGTATTGCAGGTGTTCTGGAGCTCTACCCTTTTCCAGTGTGGTCTGGATCAGCCCATGGCCAAGGTGGGGCTGCGTTTCCACCCCTGGGGCAGTCAATTCCAGGTGTACTGGATGCCCCTCCAAGTGAAAGCAAACCGTGGCCTGCACTCTGCTGCCAAAGGGATTGAGAAGAATGCATCAGCAATGTCAATGGTGGCATACCACTTGGCTGCCTTGGGCTCCAGTTCGTACTGACATTCTAGCATGTCCGGCACGGCAGCACTCAGTGGTGGCGTGACTTCGTTCAGGCCACGATAGTCCACCATTAATCTCCATTCTCCGTTAGTTTTCCATGCTGGTCATACAGGACTATTAAAAGGTGAGTGAGTCTTGCTGATGACTCCTTGGCTCTCCAGTTGATGGATCAGCTCATGGATGGGAGCCAGGGAGTCTCGGTTGGTGCGATATTGCTGCCGGTGCACCGTCCTGGTAGCAATTGGCACCTGCTGTTCTTCAGCTCGCAGCAATCCCACAACGAAGGGATCTTCCGAGAGGCCAGGCAGGGTAGACAGCTGTTTGGTCTTCTCTGCATTCACCGTGGCTACACCAAAAGCCCATCAGTATCCCTTTGGGTCCTTGAAGTACCCTCTCCTGAGGCAGTCGATGCCAAGGATACAAGGGGCCTCTGGGCCGGTCACAAGGGGGTGCTTTGCCCACTTGTCCCCTGTTAAGCTCACCTCAGCCTCCAATACCAACAATTGTTGGCATCCCCCTGTCACTCCCGAGATCCAGATGGGGTCCGTGCCCCTATAGTCTGATGGCACCAGAGTACACTGTGGAACAGTGTCCACCAAAGCCCTAGACTTCTGTGGGTCTGATGTGCCAGGCCATCGAACCCACACAGTCCAGTGTACCCGGTCATCCCTTTCCTCCTCCTGGCTGAAGGCAGGGACCCTCTATTCCTGTTCCTCGTCAGAGTATTCTCTGTCTGACCCTTGCAGCGCCAGACCAGATGGCCCCTCACCAGGATCAAGGGAAGTGATTTCAGTTCTTCCGAGTTTGGGAAATCGCTGATGGCCTTCGTGTGTCTCTACAGCAACTCTGCTGAGAGACTTCTTGGGTGGCCCCTTCTTAAGAGCTGTCTTCCCTCTCAGTTCGCATACACGGGCTTCCAGCTTCAAGGTGGGTTCACTGTCCCACTTCCTCATGTCCTCCCCCTGGTCATGCAGGAAGAACCAGAGTGCTCCATGCCTGGGGCTCCCTTTCCCTCCAACTGAGGCAGGAGAGGACTGATTTCTTGGGGCATTCCTGATAGCCAAGGCACTGGCCCGTAGGGATGAGGAGGTACAGAGATTTTCTTCCAAGTTTTGGAGCCAAGATGACACTCTCTCCACAGTTGGTGTATCGATATCCAGGCAATACATCGCTGCCAGGCCGTTAGAATATGACGCTGGGGCGCTTTGAATCACCTTCCTCCACATAGCCCGTGTGCACAGAACGTCCTCTGGCTCTTTGGAGACCTCATCATTGTCTAGATCCCTGTAGATGACTTCCACTACCGCTAATTCTCTCAGGTACTGGATGCCTTCATCTGCAGTGGTCCACTTTCCTGGGGAGTTCACAAGATCTGCCTTGAATGGGTATCTTGCCCTCACACTTGAGAGGAGCCGTCTCCAGAGACTGCAAATTGCTGCCTCTTTTCCAATTCCTCTCTCAATTCCCCGGTTCCTAGCAAGGGATCCCAGCTGTTGGGCTTCCTTGCCTTCCAAGTGCTGACTGTCGGCCCCGCTATCCCAGCATCGGAGCAGCCAGGCAGCAATTCGCTCACCTGGCTGGCGGCTGTAATCTTTCCGCATGTCTCGAAGTTCTGATGAGGTCAGGGACCGGGTAGTTTCTGCTTCTGAATTCTCTCACTCCTCCCTCCAATGTCTTTGTCGAAGGACCAGCTTCATGATCAGGGATTGCCAAGCTGCCATGGCATCATCTCCAAGTGTTGGGTGGTCCCTGCCATGAGGTCAAAGGGCAGTTCCTGGGGAGGCCAGATCATCTAATTGGGCCAAGACTACACAACTAGGATGCTATCGCTCAGTGCTAAAGGCTCACTGTCAGGTGCCCTGACCCTTGACCAATTGTAGAAGGTGGAGGCTTATATGCCTTCAAGACTGGGAAGACCCAGCACATGGCTCCTTTCTCTCTTGTCTGTGGTTCTCCCCTGTGGTGAGCATGGGATGCAAGAAGGAGCTGAGGCTGGATGTGATGTGAGTGGGCAGCATGTCTGTGAGCTTCTAGGGACCATAGAAATGAGGGGTGGCTCCAACCAGGAAGATGCGGTGCTCCTACTCAGCAGGGCCTTCCGCCCTGGTGGCACCAGGACTCTATAAGCAGGACAGGCATCAAGGCTGTGGCTTCCCATGGAGGCTGGTGTGGGAGCATGAAAGCTGAGGTCCTCCACAGGGTCCATCACAGGTTTCCTCTGTCGGGGCCTGTACCCTGGGCCCTGAGTTACCCTGCCAGCTGGGTGGGAACCTTGAGGTTAGACCAGGGAGAGGGGCTTTGACCCTGCATGCTTTTGTCCGCCCATGGATAAGAGGAAAGTGGGAGATTGAAGGAGTCTTGAACACCTGGGTCCTCTAGCTTGCAGGGAGGAGGTTCCTTATGGCCTGGATGTTTGGTTGCTTCTGCAGTTTGTAGATGAAGTGTCCAGTGGAAAGAGAAGGGCAGGGTGCCTGCAAACCTGGACACCTATGTTTGTCAGCCATTTGTGGAAGTAAAGTCCAGGAGTTAGGGAGCATGTCCTAATACCTTGGTTGCCTGTGTTCTCCCCAGGGCTCTGGATATCTGGGTCCTCTTCTAGCTAATCAGCAAGTCACACCTCCCTCTGAGAAAGGAATACTCTGATTAGCATCGTAAGAGTAGTGGCTAACAGGGCATTTGAGAAGATCCTGAGGAGAAGCATGCAGTTATTATATAGGAGAAGTGTTGGGAATCCTCTGCCATAGCAGAGAGGATGCCTGTGAGAGGACACTCACCTGCAAATCCAGTTGTTGCTCTTCTTGGCTGCTCTCTGGGGACAGTGTTCCCTTTTGCTTCTCTCCTTCTCCCTCTCCTTCTTCCCCTCCCTCTCCTTTTGTTCTGGTTCCCCACCCCATCCCTCCTCCTCCCCCTCCCCCCCAACATAACTTTTACCTAAATTTACAGTCAATGTCTGACATCAGCTGTAGATGTCAGCTGCAGGTCGCTCTTTCTGAAAGTGATTTTGAAATCAACTCTGACTAAAAAAAAAATAAATAAAAGCATTCTCCACCACCCACGTATCTTTAAACTCAGTTCCCGGCATTTTTTTTTTCACCATCACTCTTTTTTTTTTTTTCCCCCCCTGCATTTAACATTTATACTATAGGTTTAGGTTTTGTTTGCAATAAGTAAACTTTCCTTCCACTCTCCCTTTTCTTCTTCATTGAATTTATTCTGTGGAGACTCATACCGAGTTTAAAGTTTTAACCAGACAGAAAATTTCTTGTTACCAGGAGCTGAAACTGCTCATTCTGTCCTGAAAGGACAGTTTGTTCAAACCTCAGAATAGCCAACAGGAAGCAGCTGTACTCAAGACAAAGGCAGAATGTGACTTTTGTCTCAGTTGTTCTTGAGATTTCTCAAGAACTTTCTAGACTCTGATCAGTAAAACAGATCTACACTGAATTGCTTGATGGGAGAAGGAGCCCTGTTGGCTGATGGAAAGGACCATGGGTCTGCCCTCTACCTGGGAAGAGGCCTTCTAGGACGGTTTCACTGAGCACTTCTTCAGGGTCAGTCTTCTAATTGATTGTCCTTTTAATAAGTGGTTTATACATTCACATCAGCTCTGGAAATAAGAGTTAGAGAATGCCTTTATTACAAAAACATAAAAGCAGTCTGCTGGCAAAACAGGAAGTCAGCAGTGCCAGGAAAAAGAGCGTAAAGAATTAGGATTAAAATTATCATTAAGATAACTGCAACAAAACCTCTCATTTGCACAATCAAGGGCAAATTGCTACTAGTGTCTGCATTCCCAGCAAAAGCCAGGAAGGAAAGATAACGTGTTAGAGAGTACTGGGTGCTGTAACTCCGACAGTGTATCCATCCCTCCACTGGGAGAGCAGGGGGCTTTTGTAGGCTGGTTGACAGTAGGTGGTTGACAGTAAGGATGCCTGGCTCCTCTTAGTCCAGCCCGTTTCTCCAGCCTGTCAAGGTCCCTCTGAATTGCAGCCCTGCCCTTTCATGTATTGACCATTCTCTCCCCTGTTTCGTGCTGACTGTGACTTTAGTGAGTGTGTGATCTGTCCTGTCATCCATGTCATTAATAAATGGCAATATTGGCTCCAGTGTTGAACCCTGAGGAGTGCCACTAGAGACTGGCCACTTCATACAACTGATCCATCAGTTGTGGAGCCTTCTGGTTCAGTCAGTTTTCCACTCACTTCACCATTCACTTATTCAGTCCATATCTCACCAGTCTGGCTATAAGGAGACTATGTGACTGTCGAACGTTTTGCTAATGTCAGGTAACCATCACTGATCTCCCATTATTCACAGAGCCATTCATTTCATTGCAGAAGCCAATCAATCAGGTTGGTCATGCATGATTTCCCCTTGGTCAATCTATGCTGGCTGTTCCCAATCCTCTTCCCTCGTAGGTGCTTGAAAGTGGGTTCCAGGAGGATTTGTTCCATCACCTTCCCAGGGATTGCAATGGAGTTGACTAGCCTGTAGTTCCTCAGACCCTCCTTTGTGCTCATCGTGAAAATTGGTGTAATGCTTTTTCCAGTTCTCAGGAGCCACCCTCTATTGCCATGATTTTTCAAAGATGATAGACCACTCCTTTAGCACCCTCTGGTCCTATGAACTGGTGTATGTCTAACTGGCTCAAGAGCTCCCTAACTATTCTTCCAACTTCCCTACTGCTTCCACTGGAATGTCTCTACATTCCTCCTGGATAACCTGATTCTTCTTCTATGTTTTGTGTACTTCCTTTCTGATCTGAGGTTGGTCAGGAGTTCCCTGTTCATTTGCTCTCCTGTCATCCAGGGTTGTGATGCAGCTCGTCACCTTGCTAAATTCTCTCATTTTAAATTACGTCCTCAACCTTCACATCCTCAGCCAGTTCTTGTTGTGTGTTTTCAGGACCAAGAAGTCAGAAGTCCTCACTCAGATCAAAGCTCACCATAAAATAAGTGGATTATCCAGACTGGGCAAGTTTCAGCTTAGATCTGCTGTCGTTAATGGAAGAATTGAGCCGTGAGGGAAAGGATCTCACAGAATCACAGCTTCAGCCCTTGCCCAGGGAGGAAGTAAATTGTTCCTTGTCTCCACAAAATATGGGCTTATATGGTTTGAAGAATAGTTTTCAAATAATCTCTAAACTCCAGCTTTCAGCTTCCTCAGAGTACTCCTTTTCACAATGTTGCACCAGTCTAGCATGGTCCCTATACAGATGACATCCATTGTCACCAACAACAGTACGGCTTTTTCTTTGAGGGGGAAAGCAGTGAGGGGGAGCATGGAACATTACATTTTTTCCCATGTATGGCATGGAACAGAAATCACTGTTGTAAATCCTGCCAAATCTTCCTGAATATGTACCAGACAAGCAAACATGGCTTGCTCAAAATCTATCTGTCTCCTTGAATACATGGTGATTGGTGGCACGAAGTCTAGTTGGAGGCCAGTAACTAGCAGTGTACCCCAGAGGACAATACTGAGTCCGGTCCTTTTTCACACCTTCATTAATGATCTGGATGATGGGGCAGAGTGTGGCCTCAGCAAGTTTCCTGATGACACAAAACCGTGAGGAGTGGCTGATACGCCAGAGGGACGTGCTGCCATCCAGAGGGCAGTCCTGGGCAGCTGGCTCTGGGTGGCTCTGATGAAGCAGGGAACTGGACAAGGTGACCTCTGGAAGTGCCTTCCAATCTCAATCATCCCGTAATTCTATGAAAAAATAGATTGCAGTTTAATAAGGACAAATGAAAAAGTTCCACATATCAGAGGATTCTTCTGCCCTCAGCTAAGTGGCTAATGTTAGATGTCTCAGTCTGAGTCAACACCCTTCTGCTTGCTGTCAATGCAGAAAGATAGGCCCTTCCAGAGGAAAACTCCTTTTATCTGAAGATAGATAGGACAAGCAGGTCAGATGAATTGGCATCTAGAAGTTCATATTTCTTTCCATCAGCTGCACAAAGACAACACTGGCAATGACAGACTAGAGATCCAGTCTCTAGAAAACAGCTGGGGATTACAGCTGATTGCAGGCTGCCCTTGTGTCAGCAGTGTCGTACTGCTGTAGAGAAAGCAAACACGATGCATAACCAGCAGTACTGACAGTCAGACACGCAGCATCATCTCCTCACTCTGCTCAGCTCTGCTGAGTCTTCAGCTTGCACACAGTGTCCGATCCTGAGACCCCAGTTCAAAAAACACACGGACAGGCAGGATGTGCTCCAGAGAAAAGCAACAAGCATGGTCAGGGGTCTAGAAAACACTTCCAGAAAGAATGGAAGGAACTCAGGTGATGATTAATTTTAAAAGTAGATGGATGGGAGAAACTGTTCACAAGATCCAGTACAGATGGGACAAGAAGTCAAAGGCCAAAAGAAAGACCTAGGTAACAGATAGGGGAAAAAGCAAACCCAACAAATTCCAGTAGTAACAGTAGCAAACCTTGGAGAAGCTGTGAAACTGAAGGCTTTTAGGGGCATCTGTCAGTAACAACTCGGAAAAGGCAGTTTCTGGACTGGCAGTGTGGTTTAGATGCCCTCTCAAGGTCTCTTCCAGCCTTATTTACTACTATTCTTTTCTTTTAATTTATCCACATGGCTATGGCTTTTATGAGTGTTACCACCTTGATCTGATTCTCAGTTTATTATTTTTTCCCCTAATGATACACTAACATGACCAGGAAAGATGGTCTATCCCAACCCTATATATGGGAGTCTCATGCACAGGGAGCTTACTGTCACTGGTGACATCTGCAGCGATTTGCCTGCCAGTCCCACATCCCCAAAGGAGTTCAACATACTGGAAACATTCAGAGACGCTGATTCAGCTGAGCAATTTGGCCTTCACAAGCACCAACATAAGGCTCATATGCCTCATGCCTCTGGACTTTCTTTACAGTTTGGGGGAGAGAGAGAGTCTCTTCCAGAAGTAAAAGTCACATCAAAATTTTGATTTTTACTATCATGAATCTCTCTTTGAAGAACTCTCTTCTTTTGATTCTGAGCAAGAGCTTGGACGGACTGTACTCAGTTAAACTGAGCCATTAGGAGCACCCACCTCTGCCTCTTCTCATGCTGAGTGTGTGTTGCGGTCAGATCCTCTGCCACTATCTGCCCCTTGAAGGAATAAGGCTTCGAGTCCAAAGCACAAAGTAAGGTTTATTAGGATAAGGCACTTACCAAGTAGGTAACAATTACACCACCTTGTGAGTGGGGACTATTCTGCTTCTATTCCAAATTCCTTATAATCCTTATAATAGGTATCACTCTATTCCCAGGAAAGTATCCTTACCTGGCGTCCCAAGGAAGGGGAGCTCACCAAGATGCGGGCCAGCTGTTCCTCAGGAGCGCTCAAATTGGGCTCTCAGGGAGAAGTTTATGTCCCCTTCCTCAGTGGTTTCTGTGGTCACTGCCTAGCGGTATCATTTCACTGTTGCTGGGCAAACTCAAGCCCAGCACAACGAAAGGTCAGACCCCAGACCAAAGCACTGCCACTCAGTCTGGGTCGTCTCCCCACAGTGTGCTATAGCAGAGTCAGGACCCAACAGCCCATACTCAGGTCCAGCATGTATCTTCCTACCTGTAGTGATCCTGACCAGAAGACCATTGTACAGCAAGGAGAGAGTCTGCCACATCACAGTTAACCTGAGTATGCCCAGGCCTTTGCTGCGCTACCCACAGAGTGTGGCCTTCAAGCCTGTGTTGTGCTGCAGAAAGTCCTTGGCTGCCTGATAAAAATCAGCAACTCATTGTAACTGGGGACCCTGCAGGGAGCTCCCACTCGGTACCTGTGATTATGCCACCCACCTGGCCACGCCTTTATCTAACCGTGCAGCCAGAAGTTCTCGTGAGAACTTCCTTTTGTTTGACAGTAGAAACAATGAATAGAATTGTTTTCCTGCAAGAAAAACCACAAAAAGGGGATGCCTTCTTTATTGATGGGGTCTGCACAGTGTGCTGTGTCAAAGTCTTGTTCGATGCTACCCTGCTTGGGGTTCCCAGCACCTAAAGGGATGTAAGATTATCTATGCTATACTCTTCTTATAGTGTTAGCTTTAATAAATAGCATTGTGAATGATACCTTTTCCCAAACAGAACATGAGCTTTTGAACTTCAAAAAGTCTTCCTTTTCAGCTGCACTAAGTCTCTCTTTTATACTCTGTGTCACTCCTTTGGCTTTTGAGGGTACGACCATTACTGAAAAAGAATAACTTGTACTAGAGATCACAGTCCAATTGCACATTTTTACAAATAATGATGCTCCGCTTTTGGCAATAGAGCATACTTCGGAAAAGAAAGAAAAACGATTTGTTACATTTTAGCAAGCAACTAGAGGATGCCAGTAAGAGTGGCTTTATAACAGTGTGAGAGCTTGCTTACTGCTCAGGAAGCCATTTGTGATGGGACTCAGTGAGGCAACAGTGCGTTAAGATAGGAGAGCCTTTAAGCTGAGTCCAATGGGAATATAAAGAATGTTGGGTGGTAATACTTCCTGTGGAGCTCCTTTGGGTTAGGAGATCAGCTCTACAATAATTTAGGTTGGAACCTGAAGAGCTCTCTGGCAGTACAAAACTGGCACAAGCCAGCTGCTTGCTCCCATCCTAACAGCTACAGATCCACCAGTGACAGCACAAGCACCTGCCAGAGCCAGAGGCCTGCTCCTGCCCTATCACCAGCTCAGCCCCCTGTGAAATCACAAGCACCTGCACAAGCCAGCTGCAAGCTCCTGCCCTAACAGTTACAGACCCACCAGTGACATCAAAAGAACCTGCACAAGCCAGGGGCCTGCTCCTGCCAAACAGCTACAGAGACATCACCATCTCAGCCACCTATGACATAACAAGCACCTGCACAAGCCAGGTACAAGCTCCTGCCCTAACAGCTACTCAGCCACCTATGACATCACAAGCAGCTGAATAAGGAGTATCATGCTTGTTACATAAGAAAAAGCTATAATGTAAAGATGGCTTTGAAGACATGTGAATGAGAGTTTGACCAACAGTGTCCTTGCCTATACAAGAGGGTCTGCTGTTAGAAGAAGCCAGACCAAACAGACTGGAGGCAGCAAAGCTGCAACAAATAGTGCCAACTCGGCTAATAAATATCACAGAATCACAGAACGGTGGGGGTTGGAAGGGACCTCTGGAGATCATCTAGTCCAACCCCCTGCCAGAGCAGGGTCACCCAGCGCAGGCTGCACAGGGCCGCGTCCAGGCGGGCTTGAATCTCTCTCCAGAGAAGGAGACTCCACACCCTCCCTGGGCAGCCTGTGCCAGGGCTCTGGCACCTTCAAAATGTAGAAGTTTTTCCTCATGTTCAGGCGGAACTTCCCGTGTTCCAGTTTGTGCCCATTGCCCCTTGTCCTGTCGCTGGGCACCACTGAGAAGAGTCTGGCCCCGTCCTCTTGACACCCGCCCTGGAGATATTGATAAGCGTTGGTGAGGTCCCCTCTCAGTCTCCTCTTCCTCACGCTGAACAGTCCCAACTCCCTCAGCCTTTCCCCACAGGAGAGATGCTCCAGTCCCCTCATCATCTTTGTACCCTCCACTAGGCTCTCTCCAGCAGCTCCTCGTCTTTCCTGAACTGGGGAGCCCAGAACTGGACCCAGGACTCCAGATGGGGCCTCACTAGGGCAGAGTAGAGGGGGAGGAGAACCTCCCTTGACCTGCTGGCCACACTCTTCCTAATGCACCCCAGGATGCCATTGGCCTTCCTGGCCACGAGGGCACATTGCTGGCTTGTGGCAAATTTGTTGTCTACCAGGACTCCCAGGTCCTTCTCTGCAGAGCTGCTTTCCAGGAGGTCAACCCCTAACCTGTACTGGTGCATGGGGTTGTTCCTCCCCAGGTGCAGGACCCTGCACTTGCCCGTGTTGAACTTCATGAGGTTCCTCTCCACCCAACTCTCCAGCCTGTCCAGGTCTCGCTGAATGGCAGCACAGCCTTCTGGGGTATCAGCCAATCCTCCCAGCAAACTTGCTGAGGTGCACTCTGTCCCTTCATCCAGGTCACTGATGAATAAGTTGAACAAATATGCATTAAGTGTCTTGATAGCACAGAAGCATTGACCTAAATCACCTCGGCTGGAGGGACTTTGTTCTTTGAAGGCTCTTGCCTTTAGTCTGCTGCTCAGTGTGTACTGCGAAGGGTGGTGTGGAAGTAGCGTTTGTTGCTGCTGCCTGACTGGCTTCCTGTTGTCTGATTGCCTGGATGTTGTGTATCAGCTGAATCTGTCTGTGGATGATCTGGTCTAGCGGAGCATCTGTTGACTCAAGCAGAATACGGATAAGGTCTTACTAATGCTTTCTGGGGAAGGGAGGCATCTTGTGGTGAGCCAAAAAAGAAAGCACAAATAATAGAACTTACTGAAGCTCTGCCTGGGAGTTTTCCCTTTGACCTTTTCTTATTGCATTTAGAAGACCCTTTCAAAGTGTGCTCTGCCTAATTCTTCATCTCTTTTGTTATGGCACTCTGCTGGTAAAAGGGACGTGGTGGCACAAAGGAAGGGGGCACAAAGTAACCAAACAGTGTTAAGATCCACAGGTTTTGGTTGCCTTCAGGACTATAAGAAGGAGAAACAGAAGGAAATAGTGAATTGGGCAGGTGGTGATCATCCTGAACTGGGTGTGCCTCTCCGATGAATATAGGATTTCTTCCCTCAGTTCACACGAGAAGCCCCTTGTTCTCCATTGATGGATAGAGAAAGACCTGTTTGCTGTGTGTTGAAAATGAAATGCTTTTAAAGACAGGGATTTTCCAGCTGAGATCTCTTTTCCATTAATAACACAATTTGTAGGTGACCCTTTGCTTAAGCCCAGATGCAGTTGCAATCCCTCTCTCTGCCTGTGTGCAGGCTTTTTTGTAAGACTTCCAGGGCCTGCGGGGCTACCATAAACAGGTGCTGCCAAGCAGCAAAGCCATGGTGCTTTGCAGGTTTTCTTGCAGTCTCCGGTTCTGGCCCAGAACACTGAAGCACAGCCAGAGGAGAACAAGGTTGTAGGTGTGCAAGGGTGTGTAAAGCATTCCAGCTGCGATACTTGATGTTTGGATGGGGTGGGGAAGAAACACTATGATATTGAGGTCCTGGTCTGGGAAGTTAAGGAGCTAACTACTTCTGCTGTCAGGTGGGTTGCAGAGGGGAAGGGAGCAAACTGCATGTGGGAGCCCCTGCTTTATTAAGTAGAACTATTTTTCTGAAGAAGGAGGAAAGAAAGGTAGTGCCCAGGTTTTACAGAATGTGTATATGGGCAGGGATTCATTAGTGCATGAAAGGCTGATGGGTGAAAAAGCTAGATGCTGCCTCTTCTGAAACTCAGGTGTCCAAAGGCTTGAAACCTCAGCTGCAAACCAAACACACGTGTGCTTTGCCGGGCTCTGCCATTGCTTTACCTCCATCTATCCTGAATCAGTAGGTCTATATGTTGTGGAGCAGAGTGGAGCAGAAGTGGGAGTGTGAGAAGAATGGGAGTGGGAAGCATAGTGTAGGCAGGCTAGAGAAGTTGGCTGCGAGCTGTTGTGTTGGTGTGGACCCTGGATGTGTGCCCAAGCTTTGTGCACAGTGGAGAGCAGTGCGTTAGGGCTGAGATTTGCATGTCGAGTGAAATGATGAGCATGGGAAGGCAAGCATAAGCAGGCTAAAGAAGTTTCATTTGAGCTCTTGAGTTGGAATGGACTGTAGCTGCCTGTGCTATCTGTGCAGTAGAGAGCTGGGCAGTAGAGATGATATTAGGGTCACAAGTAACATGAAGCATAGAGCCGCACTGGGTGTGCAAGAAGAGGTGTGCAAGAGGAATGAGCATGGGAAGGTGAGTGTAGGCATCCTAGAGATGGTGGCTGTGAAATTCTGTGTGGAGTGGACAGTGGAGGTGTGTTCTTCCTGACTGTGGAGTGGACAGTTGAGTAGTAAGACTAAGTTCTAGGTGGCAACTGAAATGAACTGCAGAGCTGCGCTGGGAGTGCAAGAATGGACATGGGAAGTTGAGTGCAGGCAGGCTAGAGAAGTTGGCTGCAAGCTCTTGTGTTGGTTTGGACAGTGCACGCACGTCCGAGCTTCATGTGCAGTGGCAAAGCCAGGCACAGCCCCTGTATGTTAATGTCAACACTAATACCCATGCATGCCTACCCGCAGGAGCAGGAATGTTCTCAGCAACATGCAGTGGCAGGGGCAGGTGTATGAGGTGGCCAAGAAGGCCAACGGCATCCTGGCTTGTATCAGAAATAGTGTGGCCAGCAGGACTACGGCAGCGATTGTCCCCCTGTACTTGGCACTGGTGAGGCCTCACCTCAAGTACTGGGTTCAGTTCTGGGCCCCTCACTCCAAGACAGACATTGAGGTGCTGGAGCGTGTCCAGAGACGGGCAACGGAGCTGGGGAAGGGTCTGGAGCACAAGTGCTGTGAGGAGCGGCTGAGGGAGCTGGGGGGGTTTGGCCTGGAGAAAAGGAGGCTGAGGGGAGACCTTCTCGCTCTCTGCAACTCCCTGAAAGGAGGTTGGAGCGAGGTAGGGATTGGTCTCTTCTCCCAAGTAACAGGTGATAGGACAAGAGGAAACGGCCTCAAGTTGTGCCAGGGGAGGTTTAGATGGGATATTTGGAAATATTTCTTCACTGAAAGACTTATGAAGCATTGGAACAGGCTGCTCAGGGAAGTGGTTGAGTCACCATCCCTGGAGGTATTTAAAAGACGTGTAGATGTGGCACTTAGGGACATGGCTTAGTGGTGGACTTTGGACTTGGCAGTGTTAGGTTTATGGTTGGACTTGATGATCTTAAAGGTCTTTTCCAACCTAAATGATTCTATGATTCTATGAGTGTAGCAATCTCTGCCCCTTGCCATGCAGACCCTCACCCATGCATGAGGGCCCAGCAGCCGTCATAGGCTCCATTGTGGAAAGATACCCTGCACAGTAACAGACATGATCAGATGCTCCTCCTGGCACAGCAACACCTTCCCATGTAGACATGTGGTCATACATGGTAACAAATCTCCTCTTGTCCCCACGTTCCCCCAGGAACCTCTTCCCTCATGCATGGATAACCACAAACATTCACACAGGACATCCCCTACATGCACAGGGATGTGTGCTGTCTGCTGCTGTGTGTATTCCCAGCAGATTAATTAACTTGGTATTCTGTAGGAAGCCATAATCAAAGAATCCACCACTTGCTCCTTATGGCAGCTGCGATCCTGGTTTCTTTGGCCAAGCAGGTCATACATATATTTATGGGAATATACATTCCCATATCTTTATGGGAAACATCATTAGAATCCTTTATAGACATTTTAGTTGACTGATGATCAATCACAGTGCCTATCTGAAGATGAAACCGGTCCTTGTCCCTCTCTGAAATGTTACAGCCCCAGAAACTTGTGGATGACTTTATAGAAATCATAAAGCAAACCTCACACGGACGCTGGTGGAATTCTTGCCTACACCTTGGTCTGTACCCTTGGGACCAATATGGAACACAATGTACTCTCAAATCGAAGAACTGGAATCCTTAATCACCAGCTATGAAAAAGCTATTACATCCCAAAAACAAGTGACTATTGCCATCAAACATGATACTGGCCGGATTGTCAGAATCACAGCAAAAATTGAACAAACTGTTGGACATCACTGGTATTACATTTCGTCAGAATCTGCTGACTTTTGGAAACGGTATAGACCAAACTTCCAAGCTGGAGGGTATAAAATGTCAGCTTATCAAAAAAGCCTTTGAAGCAGATCCAACAGCAGCTGGACTGCTGAGGCTTTCATGCTTCCCAGTGCAATACAGGGGACACCGCACCATGACGGAGGAGGAAGGATGAGCAGTCTCACCATTGGCTTTTATTTTGCTCCCAAGTGCATGAATTAAGTGTTACGGGTTATAAGTTATGAAACCTCATGACTTGAGCAGTGAATAAGGGAATTCATGTAATAGGCTAGTCTGGGCAAAGGGGACTGAGCCCTGTGTGTTGTGTGTGTTTGTTGTATTTCTTCGTGAGCTCATGAAATAAAGTTTCATTCACAGAGCACGTTGTCCTGTAAACTTGGAGTTTTCTCTCCCATACCGGTTTTTCTCTAAGTGCTTGCAGTCTGCCCCGTTCCTGCTGCAAAACAGGGAGAAGACGACTCAGTCACTGCCTCCATGTCTGCCTGGCTTTCGCACTAGATTGGAACTCCTGCTGCAGTGGCAGTGCAGGGCTGAAGTTTGAGCTTTTAGCAGCAAGCTGTAGCTGTTCAGTTGGCTTCCCTGGGCGCCGGCCCTTTTCTGCTGTCCCTGCGGTCCCAGCCTTCTTGCCCCAGCGTCCCCAGACCCGCATGGACACGCCGGTGGCCGGGAGCCTTTCCTCGCGCTCCTTCTCTCCCAGAGTCCTCAGGGAGCGCTTTTCGCCCCCAACGTTCTCGGGGGCCGTTAACAGTCTCCGATCGGAACTGGCTGGAGCAAAGCGCTGCCGGGGCGGCCTCTCCCCCGCGGCAGCAGCGCAGCCCGGCGCGGCCCCGTCGGCGAGGAGCGAGAAGGGAAGCGCTGCCCCAGAGCGGCCCCGAGCGAGCCCGGCTCTCCCGCCCCGCCCGCCCCGGCAGGCGCCAGGTCGCGGCCCGGGGCCGCCTGAGCGCGGTCGGCCGGGGCAGGCCGCGGAGCAGCCCCCGCCGCGGGGCCTGTCAGGCGGCGGAGCCCCGCGGGCGGCGGTGCCGGCTGGCGAGCGGGGCCATGGCGGCGCGGAGCCAGGCCTCCCTGCGGCGCCGGCTGCAGAGCTCGCAGGAGGCGCAGCAGCGCCAAGCGGTGCTGGTGCGGAAGCTGCAGGCGAAGGTGAGGAGCGGGGGGCGCCTGCCCGGGGGGGAGCTGCCGGGGCCGGGCCGCGGTGGCGGGGCCGGGGGGGCCGGGCCGCCCGCGCCGCCCAGGGAGGGGCCTCGGCGGCGGCGATCTCGGGGAGCGACCGCGCGGCCGCGGGCGGGACGGCGCCGAGCCCGGGGCTCGGGGGAGGCCCCGGGAGCCGCCCTGCTCCGCCCGGCCCGGCCCGGCCCGGCCCGCTGGGCGCCCCGCCCTGCCGCTGTCACCCCCCTCCGAGCCTCTCGTTCGGTCTCGTCCGTACGTAAATGAAGGTGCCGGGCTTGCCAGCGCCTTTGTTTGGCCGCGGGAGCAGCGGGCTGGGCCGGCGGCGGGAGTCGAGCCGGCGGGGGTGGCTTTGGGCGGCCCCGGGCAGGGGCAGGGGCAGGGGCCGAGGCCGGGGCCGGCAGCTCTGGCCCGGTTCGCCCGGGCGCGGGAGTGCTGGCAGCGAGGAGGGGGCCAGGCCTGGGCGGAGGGTCGGGGCAGTGCCCGGCGCTGGTCACGGCGCTGCTGTAAGGTCATCCTGCTTTTCTTGCCCGTGCCGCTGTTCTGCAGCCGAGTGGAAATCCACGTCCTGCAGCGGCTGAGCAGGACTGTGGGCAGAACTAACTTTACTCGCTAAATATTGGAAGGCAGTTTTGAAAACTCATTTCTCTGACTTCAGGGCCCCACTGGACTTTCAGCCCGTTGGAAATGCTGATTTGGGGTCCGTGGTGGCCGTAGGCCAGGCATGGCTGTCTAAGTGTGTCTCATCGTTCTGCTTGCCATCGCTGTGTTAGGATGAGCAGATAGCACTATGTGTAAAAGAAACCCTGTCTCGCTTTGCTCAGTAGTAGAGAAAGCGAAGCTTCCCTATATCGTAAGGACTTGTTGTTGACTGCATCAGCAGCACCGTGAAATGTGCTGTGCTGGGGCTGTGAAGGCTGGGAGAAAAGCTAATGCAGGAGGAGCGCGTCTGTTAGAAGCTGCATTGGCTCATCTTCATTCTACGTATCCACCTAGGTACTGCAGTACCGGACTCGGTGTCGAGAGTTGGAGCAGCAGCTGGAAGCAGGAGGGGTGAGTGTGCGTGCGGGTTGCTGACTGAAGATAGCGTACGTAGCATTCGTTAACGCAGACCAAAAAGAGCTCCCCAAAGCAATGACAGAGGAAAACAAGACTTTGCTACCTGCGGGTTTAAAGAAGGTTGCCCGTCAGGGTTTTGTCCAGTTGCCATTCTTAGAGCAGCCAGTAGTCCCAGAAATGCCAGTCCAGCAAACCCTATCCAGAAGGATTTTTGCTTTGTGAAAGAGTGCTTTATTGCTGGAGGAACATTTGTCCTAGGTCTCAGGAGAGGGCTACGCTGCCTGTTACATGATATGGCTGTCTCCGAAAAAGAATGGGTTGAAATCTAGCGTTTTGGAAGGCAAGAATGCTGGCGTTGGACATAGAGAGCGGGCTCTGTGCTTTTCTTTCTGCTTCACGGCTAAAGTAAACCTCGGAAACGAAGGGTAGGAGAGTAGGAGAGCGTTCCCAGGCTTCAAGTCGAAGGGAGCCCTCGCGGTCATGAGCTGAGGATACCTAGCTGTGAGAGTGCAACAGTGGGAGACTGAGGAGAGCCACTCGCCTTGAGTAACACCCTTCCCCTCCCTTCCTCTCCGTAGTCACGACACTGTTACGCCTGGAAGAGGCCACGAGCTGCTGAGATAGCATCCATCGCTTTCCCCTCCATTTGTTGGCTAACAGTAGTGAAGGGAACGCAAGAGTTGGACTAACGGTTTCCTTTCTTCTTAAGGGATCCCTTCCAGGCAGGTGGGGAGCCACAGAAGACCACAGCCTGGAGAAGGCACTGCTTCAGGTGGAAGAGGAGCAGCAAAGGTACAAGGAAGAAGCGTTCCCTCATACTTGTTATCCTGGATGCTCACGGAAGTGAGGGAAGACCTGTCAGTGCTCCCTAGTCTCCCCAAGGGAAGCGGTTGGGCAAGCCGCTTTGAAAGGAGAAAGGTCCGCAGTCTGTTCTGGGGTGCAGTAATAGCGTGGTGTGCTGAATGGCTCTGTTTTGAGCAGGGGGTGATTCCGGGTGACCTCCAAAGGTCCCTTTCCCGCCTAAATTATTCTGTGGTTCAGTCGGTGAGCGACTCGGGGCAATGCTAGAGAAAGGTGATGCGTCCAGGGATCAGACAGCACGAAGGGGAGGCAAGACGTTAACTGTGGGCATCGGCAAAGTTGAAGAGGAAGGGGAAACGGAAATGGTAGGTGGAAATGGGAGGCTTAAAGCAAGGAGAAGCAAATGAGGTTTGCCATCACAGAGAGATCCTAGTTAATCCTAGAAAGCCCTTGTACTGCCTCTCGGTTTGACAAGAAAGTCAGTGTTGAGGGAGCTGGACAGTGACGGGGACGCTGCTTGTGGATCGCAGTTGTTCAGTGACCTCGTTGCTGTTTCTCCCTTTCCCAGGTGTGAGAATCTGGCAGAAGTGAACGCTCTGCTGCGGGAGCACCTCGATAAAGCGAATGAGGTTAATTCAGCCCTCAAAGAAGACGTTGGAAAACTGACGGCGGATTGGATGAGGGCCCGGGAGGAGCTGGAATTGAAGGAGAGCGAATGGCGCAGCGAACGTGAGGTAAGGATAGGCTACGGGAATGCCGGACGTGATGCCAGAGTGGAATGAGAATGCATTTTCTTTCTGGGTAGAGAAGTTGCCGTGTGAAAGTTGTGGCTCTCTTGAGGATGTATCGGTGTTGACGAGCAGAAGGCAGGGGTGTGAGATGGAGGAGTGTCAGTAAATGGCGGTGGTGGAAGATGCCCACCTGCTGTGACCATACTGCTCGGTCCTAAAGGCAAACGCTTGCTGTTGCTGGGCCCTGTAGGGCAGTCACACAGGGCCACGCGTCTTTTTAAGAGTTCTTAAATCTCCGTCTAGAGCAGAGGAGACCAGAGAGGTCTGTGTGTTTTCCGATTCAGAGTAGCCAACAGAAGAACACGACAGGCCTCCCTACCAATGGCCTGTTGTGATCCAATCTGACAGTGGTCTTGGAGGGGCTTGTTTTTGTCTTCCGCCACCAAGACCGTTGGACACCTCTGCAAGGCGAGATGTTGAATCCTGACCAGTTTGCTTTGCTGATATTCACCCCTGCAGGAGAAGCATGGCTGTTGCCTTCGTTGAAGTCAGGTGGCAGGTCTACTGGGGAGGCTTCTGCGGTGCCTCTTCAGTCCCTGATGCCCCGGTTGCAATAGTTATTAAAGGAGAGCTGGTGATGGTGGTTGTACTCTCGCCTGTCTGAAAGACTTGTACAGTGACGGGGAAGGCTGAATGGCATTGCTTTTTGTCTTTGCGTGTTTAGCTTTATGCCGGCTTCTTAAGGGGTGAACATAACCGTCTGCTCAGCCTGTGGCGTCAGGTGGTAACCTTCCGCCGACATTTCCTGGAGATGAAGACTGCCACTGACCGGTGAGTAGGAGTTAAGGGTAGATCTCTTGCAGAAAGAATGTAGCTTCCCTTCACACCCGCTTTTTGAGCCTTGATGTTACGCTAGTTGCGGCTAAAGATAGGATTTCTCCTTTGACGGCCGAAGCAATGCCGTTAAGCGTGCTTTAGGCTATTTTCAGAATCCTTTTGTTTGGTGCTGGTTTTCAGATAAAACTGAGGGGCTCGGGCTGTAAGCAATGCGGAGGCTCTGCACAGACAAACTTGACTATGGTGATGTTAGCACAGACACAGGCACCTACGGACACGTTGGAAGAGACTCGCCAAAGCTGCGCGTGCAGCATGTAGAGCAGTCCCTTCTACAGAATGATGAAAATCTGCCTTAAATCTCACTGGCTGTCTTTTCCCACTGCTCCTGATGGAAAGGTCATTCTTGAATAGATATCTCTCTTTTTTTTTCTTCTCATTTCCAGCTTACATTTATTCTGGTCAGTTTGCATCCGCCTATTCCTGTACCAACGTTGTTGCGAGAAAGAATAGCTTCTCTACCCTGTCACTGCATTTATCCAGTGTATTTTGCTTCGTTGGATACCTCTTTTTATGATTATTTTCTTGTTCTTGGGCTCTCTGAGGTTCCTTTCTCCCAATTGCCTTCTACACAAACAAAACCAGCATAGCCGTAATAGCAGAGCCTTCTGGTGTCAGCATGCAGTTTCAAACTCTGGGTCACTGTCAGCCGTTTCTCTTATTTGATTAGAAGCCTTCCTTAAGGTATAGTGTATGCCTGGCCTACTAGTTAATTCTTGTGTTATTTGTGCTTGCTTGTCACAACATTTTAGGCTTATTACACCCCTTCCTGCAGTGTTTATTATGTAGATATTGTCATGAGCCTCTTAGCAGTCCAAGCGTTGATAATAACAATAATAGGTCGCTTAGGGCTGATCCCCTAGGCAGAAAAGCTGGGGACCTTGGTAGAACTCCTTCCATCTATTAATGCTAATCAGCGTCTGTTCATAAGGTAGAGCAGGAGCAACAATTAGTAAGAGTCATCAGAGGTCCTTGAAGCCTTCTGGCTGTGCCATACCTTTCTTCTTATCTCTGAGGAGAAAACAGACTCGCTCCTCAACTATCCAGTAGGCCCCTTGCTCGACTGTCAAGATGTGTCCCGATCCCAAAGTGCCAGATGAATGACTCGTCCGCAGCGAAGAGGTCATCTTTCCTGCCGGCTTTTACTGTTGCGCAATGACGTGCTCCAGAAGCGAGTCAGCTGATAAAGACGGTGGTGTGAACATTAGCTCTTCCTTTATTCTTCTTCAGAGATTTGTCAGAGCTGAAGGCAGAGCAATGAGGCTTTCTGGAGCTATACTTGCAAACTGCTCCCGCCTAAACTGCGGCGTACAGCTCTGGGAGTCCGTCATGCTGGGTAGACCTGTCCTGAAGGATCAGGCACAGCAGCAAGCGGGACGGGAAGTAAACCAGAAGACTCGGGAAGTGATGTGCTTACAAGTCAAGGGGGACCTGGAGAAGAAGGAGCTTCAAGACAGGTAAAGGTGTTTTAAACTTTGCCATTACCAACGTTATCTTTTGTGGCTGCCTCTTGGGTTCCTGGGCGGGCTGTGCTCACATTTACAACACACCCATTCTGCACAGCCCTTGTTGCTGTCCCCAGTCCAACTATTGCCTTCAACAGAAAGGACAGGAAAAAATGTCTGACTGACAGAAGCTCTTCTGAGTAAGACCAGGGCGGAAAAGAGATTGCATATGACAATGTTTTGGCCGTTAACTGATTCTTGGTGAGAAATGGAGACCGCTATAAAGAGAGCTCTGTCTCTTGTACAGCCCAGGGCTGTGCTAAAGGGAGCTGGGAGGAATTTGCCCAGGACCTTCGTAAGCGATGTGCCCCTCTGTACTGACAAGTCCTTGCAAGACGGAGTGCAGAAGGCCTTTGGGGCAAGAAGTGCCGTGTTGCAACATCCAGCTTATTAACGTGTGGAGATGAACGCTGCCTTTGCTGTGTTTTCTGGGTTGTGCTTTCTCTGCTATGCTTCTGGGAGCTGCTTAGCTCTTTAACAGGGGATGGTGTGCAATGCTTTTGGAATGGCCCGTGGACCTTCTCTTCTCAGGGTGATGGAGCTCTCAGCCTTGCTTGCACAGTCTCAGAAGCAGAATGCGGAGAAGGAGAAGACCATGAAAACACTTCACGACACTGTGGAGATTCTGGTATGTTTTACCTTTAGCTGGGAGATAGCCCGGTGTTTGCTCTCCAGCCTTGGCACAAAGAGGTGTAGCTTCCTCAAGAGAAGGGGTGGTAAAGATGCTATACTGTACGGGAACCTCAGGCACACTGCCAAAATATTCCTGGTGTGTTTGGCACGTGTGGAGTCAGCCCAGGTGCAGGCAGTGGCGGGGGAGCTGCAGACGATTCGGGTGTCTTCCTCAGGGGGGTTGCACCAATGCTCTTCTGCCTGGGACTTTAAGCCTCTAGGGATGAAGGTTCCTTGGAACTGGCAGCTTCGTAGCAGTCTGTACAAACTAGCTGTCGGTCTTTCTCTTCCTAGTTTTAGCAAAGAAGAAAGTGGATAGCTGTGGGAAGGAACCTACTGGACTCACTAGGGCTGAGGCTTATTGGCATGACGATGCTACTGAGGATGGGAATGCGACAGAGGGGCAGCTCTTCCCTGCCCACCCTTTCCTTATTCTGTTCTCAGGAGGCAAGTCGGTTAGAGAAGGAATATGAAGCTTCATTGACTCAAAGTGCCAGAGAAGAGAATCTTTGCCTCCAGAAGCTGATAAAAGATATAACTGAGGTGAGTCCAGAGCTGGGACCACATCCCTGTAAATTTGATTTCAACGTACTTGAGGAAGGCAACAGCCTAGCCCAGGGACTGGATATATATGTTGTATACGGTCTACGTTAACTGCTACTGGCTGTTTAATTTTTATACCGCTTTCCTGACATAGAACCTGTTACAGCTTTGGGGTTGTCTGTCCTGTGACACTTCAGCTGAGTCGCTAGAAGTTTCAGTACCTTTGCCTTCACCGTCCCGCTAAGGTCTCTCTTGGACTGTGCTTTTGGAGTTGGCCACTTGACATTTGTATTCCAGCGTTGCTTGGAGGCTTCCCCCACCCTCCTTGGGCAATGACTCTGTTGCTCTTCAGATTTTTATCAAAGGTCCCTGACTCAGTCGATGCACTTGCCAGCTCTGCTCCTTCACTCTACGTTCACTGACCGTTATCTCCCCAGAATCGCAACTGGTCTCGCTGTTTTCGGGGTAACTTTAACTTAGGCCTAAACTCCACTCTGTGGAGGGGGGTTTAATCACCAGATCTTTACTCAGCCTCTCACAGAGTCAGTTCTTTCCCCTTATGCAGTCATTATTATCCTCTTGTGCTACTGCTCAGAGTGATTATAAACATTAGCTTTTTCGTCGCTGCTTTCCAGTAGTCCTCAGCTTCCTTCTTCCCTGGGAAGGGTTAATGTTTCCTTTCATTGCTATTTCCCGTGTTGATCCGGTGCTCGTGTATGTGGCTCTAAGAAGCGGAAGGAGACCAAAGTCATTCCTGAGAGCTTCAAGAAACTGAGCGTTTGAGCAGCCTCCAGCCCCTTCACACTTGTTTCTCCTTGTTTATAGTAGCTGTATTCCGAAACCCCTGGAGTACTTGTGGCCGCAGGGACAAAACTTCCTTGTTGACTGAAGAAATGAGAGAATTGAGTTTTTAATGACTCTAGGGTGAAGTGGGGGGAAAAGGAGAACCCAATAAAGAAAACCAAGTAGAATGAGCAAAGAGTAACAGCTTGGTGTGGCCTTTCAGGCGGTGTTAGATGACGGTGACAGCACGGTCAGCATTATCTGCACAGACAGTTCCCAGCACGCAGAGTCTGGCAACATCCTCTCTTGTCGGAGCTCCGTTGATGCAGAGCGTGCCTTTGTACTGGTTCAGGAAGCACTGGCGAGGAGGCGAGGAGCAACACAGGTGAGAATTTCTGCTTGTCTTCTCCACTGGCCACAGGCTCAGCTGCTAATGCCCCGCTTGGCTTGAAACCTTTCCATTTCCTTCGCCAGTTTAGCCAGTTTCTTTCTAGCCTTCCCACTCTTGGTACCGTATTGCCTTGCCAGTCTCACCAGCTCTGTGTTCTTCTGCTTCTCTCTCCTTGATCTCCACCCCCTCATCACAGCTTTTGCCTGCAGGTGAGCTGTCTCTCTGCTTGCTGCTTCTCCCAGCTCTCTGGAGCATCTTCCCTGCTCCTTATTGCTTGTTTGAGCTCTTTCCCTGCCCATTCCTTGCAGGCCCTAAAAGAAGAGCTTTCTGCCAGGCAGGACTCTCTCAATTTCCTGCAGCGCCAGCACAGACAGCAGGAGGAGAAGTGCAGGAAGCTGCAGCAAGGACTTGAGCAACTGGAGGAGGAATGCAAGACGTCCAGCAGCCACCGGCAGCACCTCCAGTCTCTGGTAGAAGCACTCAGAAGGTGAGTGTTTCCTCCTTCTCCTACGTTCTAGAGGCAATCTGCTTCCAGTTCTGGGAGTCCAGAGGTGGTGTGGGCCAAGAACTCGCCTGCCCTGCCACGTCTTTGCCTCTGTTTGGCACTTTAGCATCCGCCTGTCACTGCTTTTCATGCTCTACTGTGAATCCTAAGGCTGTCTTGGAGATTCAGAGCGATGTTGGCATGCAAGACGCCTCCCTCTCGAGGTGCTGAGGCTCTGAATTCTGGCCCTTTCCTAGCCACTGCTTCTCGCTGAATGAAGGCAAAAGCCTGCCTTCCTTTCTCTTTCCCTCTTCAGTTGCCTTGTGAAGGGAAGAGCAAGTTCTTCCTTACCGGGCTCCCCACAACTCCATCCTGGACTGAGAAAAATGGGATCCGTGACTCTTCAGGCCTCTTCATTCTTCTAACTGAGCCTTGTCTCTGCAGTGACTGTGCAAACCTTGAGAAAACCAGGGAAGAGCTGCAGCAACAGCTTGAAGGCACGGAGCAAGAAGCCTCGCGTCTGCGTCAAAGTAACGCTGAACTGCAGCTGAGGGAGGATTCAGCCCAGGGGGAGAAGGTGGAGCAGCAACAGACGATGGAGCGAGCGCGTCGTGACCAGGAGCTCCTGTGAGCGTTAAAGCTTTCTCTGGGCGGGGGTGGGCATCGGTGCACTTGAGGAGGCCCACCGTAAAAGAATGAATTTTGCATGCTCATCATTTGTGGCCTAGAAGGGTGAAGGGAGCACGTGGGCAGGCCTGGCTGCCTACTGACGTGCAGCATAGCTGCCTCCTTGTACTTTCTTTGTGACCCTTTAAAGAAATCATTCCAAACCTGCCCCGAGTAGTTGAGGACAGACATAAGGTGAACCAAGAGAGGTTCAGACTGGATTTAAGGAGAACAAAACATTGAACCATGAAGGCAATCATGCAGCAGAACAGGTTGCTCAGAGAGGTATCCATTGTATCAAAAAGGAGAGAGAGAGAGAGAGAGAACAAACAGGCAGGAAGCTGTAAAGTTGGGAGTATCTGAACTTTTGGGAAACGCTCTGTGATTTCTGGAAGCTTGTTTTACTTTCCCGATGACGAATGTTTCACCTACGTCAATGACAAAGAGTGATGCGGCCCTAGTCAGGAGATGCCAGCGTTCTGTAGGGGTTGGAAATCATCTAAACTGCCGTATCTGAGATGTAGTATGTACTCTTGGTTTTGGAAATGAGAATGTTTTTACGTTAAAAACTTGTTTGTCTTTGCCCTTCTCCTAGACTGAAGGACTTAGCTGCGCTTGAAGGAAAGCATTCATTATTACAGAGTGAGTTGGTAGTTGCGAGAGAGACCCTGGAGGAATCGCACCTTCAGAGGGACCTGCTGAAGCAAGAGAAACATGAGCTTACCGTGGCACTGGAGAAGGTGTGGTCACCTTATTCCTAGGTAGCCCTTGTGGGAGAGGCAGTTGTGATAGCAAGACCACCACAGATGCTGCTTCTGGCAGTGGAAGACAGGGAAATGTTGTTCTCCTTCTTGGAAAACGGTGATCAGACCACACGGGCCTTTGGGGTAGTTAGTCCCCACGTGCTTATTGGGAGCGCTGAACCGGGAGCATGTCAGAGACACACAGGGGATGTGGAGTTGCTGCTTGAAGTCAGGGATTTTCCTGCCTTTGTTGTCATGTTGTTCTTCCGTCTCTTCAGGCAGAGCAGTCCGTAGCAGAGTTGACAGGGGCTCAGCAGAAGCTGAGTGCTGAAATAGCTGATCTACAAGTTGCAACAGCGAACATGAGCAGCATCAACGAAGCTCTTGCACTGGATAAAGTGCAGCTGAACAAACTTGTGCTGCAGGTGAGCAGAGTTGCCAAAGATCTTGCCAGGTGTTCGTCTCCAGCCACTTCTTCTCAGACTTCTTGCCTGCCGACAGTATGACTGACGGAATATGGAAATGTTCCTTCTTCTGTGCAAGCCAAACCTCCTACAGAGTAAGTCTTACTGTATTTTATTTCCTCTCTGCTTCTTCTAGCTGGAGCAAGAGAATGACGTTCTGTCAGGTAAAGTGGACGAGATGGAGAGAGCAAGGATCTCGGACCAGGAGAAGCTGAACTTGTGCCAAAGAACAAACGAAGAGCTCTGCGCAGAGAAAGCCCACCTGGAGCAGCTGCTGAAGAAAGCAGGGGAGCAACAGGAGGGGCTGCGGGTAGAGCTGACGATACTGGCAGAGGAGAAGGCAGAAACCCAAGAGAAACTCAGTCAGGTGAGACCAAAAACCTGGTGTTTCTGGGTGGGCATTTGGCTGCTGGGCTCAGCGAAGCTCTGTCTGTTGGATTCTGCGGTGTTTTTGTCAAGCAGACACTTAGTAGTGCTGGAGGTGGGAAGGCTTTGTTTACTTCTTCTTGGCAACATGTTGATGGCTTGCAAAGGGGTTCTGCAGTTCTCTGAGTTGTCCTCTGCTTCTACGGATTCTTTGAATCCACCTCTCTGGGGTGGCCCCTTTTTTGGCTTTTGATAAGCTGCAGAGAAATGATTGTGGTGTCCATGAATCTGAGTGGGGCTACTACTGTCACGCGTGGCAAAAGAAACCAAGTGGGTAGCTCTGAATCGGAATCCTTTTTCTGAGGCAAAAACCAGGGCTGCATGTTTTTCTTTATGCTTTTTGTTGTGAAGTCTGCAACTTTCAAGCCTCCATTTGTTTGAGCCTAGAGCGCGGGACAAAGCTGCAAGTCAATGTCTGCTGTCTTGTATTGCTAAGAAAGGGAGTGACATCTTGAAATTGTTGAAACTGTGTTTGAAGACATACCTGCAAGTCTGTGGCTGGAAAGCTGCCCGGCGGAAAAGGACCTGGGGGTGTTGGTCGACAGCGGCTAAATATGAGCCAGCAGCGTGCCCAGGTGGCCAAGAAGGCCAACGGCATCCTGGCTTGTGTCAGAAATAGCGTGGCCAGCAGGACCAGGGCAGCGATCGTCCCCCTGTACTCGGCCCTGGTGAGGCCGCCCCTCGAGTGCTGGGGTCAGCTCTGGGCCCCTCACACCAAGACAGACACTGAGGGGCTGGAGTGTGTCCAGAGACGGGCAGCGAAGCTGGGGAAGGGTCTGGAGCACAAGTGCTGTGAGGAGCGGCTGAGGGAGCTGGGGGGGTTTGGCCTGGAGAAAAGGAGGCTGAGGGGAGACCTTCTCGCTCTCTGCAACTCCCTGAAAGGAGGTTGGAGCCAGGGGGGGTCGGCCTCTTCTCCCAAGGAACAGGCGACGGGACAAGAGGAAACGGCCTCAAGTTGCGCCAGGGGAGGTTTAGGTTGGATATTTGGAAACGTTTCTTCCCCGAAAGGGCTGTCAGGCCCTGGCACAGGCTGCCCGGGGCAGTGGTGGAGTCCCCGTCCCTGGAGGGATTGAAGAGACGTGTAGATGTGGTGCTTGGGGACATGCTTTAGTGGTGGAGTTGGCAGTGTTAGGTTTACGGTTGGACTCGATGATCTGGAAGGTCTTTTCCAACCCAAATGATTCTATGATTCTGTGAATTGTTAGAGCCTCTTCAGGTTTTGAGGAAGAAGATGAGAAATAGGTGATGAGCCTCTTCTCTCTGGACTAACTGATTTCAGTGCCCTGGAAAAAGAGCTTGGGAGAATCACGTCACTGGAGGAGACGAGGGAGTTTGTCATCATTTAAATGCCAGTTTCATATTGTAAATCTTGGGTATTATGGGATGACTTTGAGAGAATTGTTTGTTTCTGATGGTCTGTTCTCTGTTAGATAGTCTTTGTTTTGGAGTACGTGGTATGTTTGGCAAATACGCAGCAGAGGTGTTATGCTGAAGAAAAAAGCTAAAAAAGCGCAGTTAATCTTCAAGCTTGAATCCCAGCAAGGTATATTAGACAGCTTCTGTGGGTAAGACAAGTGAACGGTATTGTTGACGTGACGTACAAGCAGAGCCTACCATCTCTTTGGCCACGTCAGCCCGACTTAGATACATCGCAAAGGGACACTGCTCACCGCAAGGGCTGCTTCCCTGCCAAGCATCACCTCATTGCAGCCAGCTGCCTTACACACTGAAGGAGGTGACACTTTGATCTCTTCCTGTTTTCTAGAAGGAGAAACCATGTGTATTTTCACTTTCTTCAGCGAGCAAAGTTGCTTCTGCTCAGCCTTTCCTGCAAAGTTCCAGCACTGGAATAGATTCTGATAGAATTTTAGTTTGCAAGGTGGAAAATGCAGTATTTTTGCATGAAAACACGTAGTCTGGGGTATGTACGTTTGTCGTGAAGGAGCTGTCTGGTCCCAGGCAACCCAGTAGAGCCTTCCACGTCACTTCCAAGTTAACAGTCCAGTGCCTTTTGGCAGCCTAGGGTATTAGTGCGGTATACAGCAGATGCTCTTAAACTTTCAGCCCAGAGTACAGGAGCTCTGTCTCCTCTAGCTGATTCAGAAGTGGCACTGGCTGGCTCTGCAGAGAACTCCAGAGCGAGGACTCTAACTGTATTTTGTCCCACTTTCAGGTTTACCGCCAGCAAGAGTCGGCTCGCAGCGGCCTGGAGCAGTTGCGCCAGGAGTCCTCTCGCCAAGGGCACGCGCTGGCCAAGGTGTGCAAAGAGAAGGAATTGCTGGTGCATGAGAAGGCTGCCCTGGAGGTGCGACTGGCAGCCATGGAGCGGGACAGGCAAGGCCTTTCAGAGCAGCTGGCAGAGGCCAGGTAAAGGCAGGGGGGAGACCCTCGGCAGGACGTTGCTTAATGTCTATAATTATAAAGGTGGTAATCATTACACCAGGGTTTGATTTCTTACAAACGCTGCTACAAGCATGAGATTTTACTATATCATCTGATGTATTTCTTTAGTCCCTTTTAAATGTGGGGAGTCTGGAAAATTACCTACCTATACCTACGCTACGAACAGCATTAAAAAGTCACGAGTCGGCCAGGGAAATACTCTTCTTCTGTGCCCCTGCAGAGCAACTTGGAAGTGCTGATGAGATAAGGGCTGTGAGCAGAGGCTGGGCTTTTGCTTGCTGGCACAGGCTTTGTGGGCACAGCTACCTGCGGGTCATAGATCAGACAACAGCAACTGAAGATTTGGCTATTGAGATCAAATTCATCTGGGCTTTCGGTGTTACGCCAGGTCGCAAGGAAAGCCCGGGCATTCCCTCGGAGGGGCCCGCAGTGCTATTTTAAAGGGTAGCAATATGCTTTCTGTATACAAGTGTCCATGCAACCCGTTTGCCGTGTGCAGGGGTAGGGCTCTTGAACGACTTCTTACTGGAGTAACCCCCCGTGGGTGTCAGGAGCAAGCAACTCATTTCTCTCCGTATTCCCAACTTGCAGGTCAGTGAAGGAGACCCTGGAATCCAGGCTGTTTGAGGCTCAGCAGCACTTATCTCAGCTGGAGATCGCCAGGAGTCAGCTTGAAATCCAGCTTCACACAGTCACGCAGGCCAAGGAGGTGATACAAGGTGAGAGCCTCCTGTGCTTTGTTTCTGGTGACCCCCTGCCTAGGGAAGGTGGTATAAAAATAGCTCTCTGTCCGCAGTGCTTCTGAGGAGTGAAGGAGCTGGAGGCAGATCCCTCCTGCACTGAAAGTCAAATGGCTTAAGGTCAGTAAAGTCCGAACCATTGTTTGCGTAGTCTCTGAATCTTGCCGTTTGTCGTGTCTGCAGGGGAAGTGAAGTGCCTTCAATGTGAGCTGGAAGCAGAGAGATCTCGCATCAAGCAGGAACGGGAAGACATGGCGCAACAGCTCTTGCGGACGGAACAGCAGCATAACGATTCCCTCAGACTTCGGCAAACTGATCACGAAGCAGAAATAAACAGGCTCCTGCAAGACCTGGTAGGAAACAATATGCTTCTGAATTCTTCAAGCGAGCTTTGTGGGCTGGCTTTAGAAGAAGAATAGCCTGAGCGTGTGAAATGGCAGCAATCATCTGTCACGGGCCACACGTTGCTAGGCCAGGCAGCAGAGCCAGTGGCTCGTACTTGAAGGCACGTGAAGACCCACAGGACTAGGCTGGGACAGTAAATGCGGCCACAGGTTCAGTGATTCAGTGTGGGCGTAAGACGAGGTCAACAGAAGGTTGGGTGGTCCCCCCCCAAAGCATGGCAGCAAAGGGGTAGGATGTCACCAGACTCCCGACTACCACGAGGCAGACTCCTAACGTTGCTGCGAACTGCAGTCACGGGAAGTTGGTTCCTTCCTTTCTGTCCTTTCACGGTTGACAGAGGTATCCTCTTTGGGCTGGAGGCAGATGGAGCGGGCCCCTTGTTCCTGGTACTCCAGTTCGTGGCCTGTCTTGGGACTAGGGCATGGGGGTATCGGTCTCTTTCTCACCCTGCAGTCCCTCTGCACCTTTTCGCTGATGAAAAGGGAGGTGAGCTTTGAAAACAGAGACTCTGAGAGTAGAGAGAAATCCTGAGGAGAGAGGTGCTAGGAAACAGGCAGCCATCAGAGAGGGGAAGGTGACATCTCCTTTTCTTCCAGCAGCTGACCCTCCTTTTCAGTTCCTTGATAGGACATGATTTATGGAGGGCACAAAGCCACTACTGTGCACTGTTCAGGTGGGGGGTTGTGGGAGGGAAGAAGCTTCCCTTTTTTTTGAGGAGCTCAGCTGGGACGTCAAGTCTTTTCCTCCCCTCCTCAGGCAAGCGAGCGGGAAGGGCACCGTTCAGAGCTGCAGGAGATGCTGGAGAAATGGGAAAAGGAGAAGGCAGAGACAGAAGGGGAGCACGAGAAGAAGCTGTTTGCTCTGAAGCAGAAAGTTGCTGCCATGCAAGCTCAACAAGAAGAGGAGCGAACCAGAGTCGAGAATGCCAAGCGAGAGGTAAAGAGTGTGGGAGGAGAATTTGTGTGGGTTTGTGCAAGGCTAGCGCTGTGGGAGATGGCTGGAGATCGGGGCTGTGTGGAGCCTGCCCTACATGTTCTCTAACACGGCATTCGGTGAGGTGAAGGCGAGCAGGGCTATCTTTGGGACTAGGAATGAGAGCTCTCATAGGAAGCCAGGCAGAAACGTCACCTTTCACTTGAGATTTTTGTGCGGCTCTTGCGCTCTGGGGTTTTTTAAGACTTACCTCAGAGCATCTTCACTGTTCTCTTAATGGTCCTCTTTTGATGTTTACTGATACGTGCTTATAGCCTTAACTACATTTAAGACCAAACTGAGTTTGTAGGACTGAATCCCCACGAGGATGGGGGTTTTGTCTTTGGGGGTCGGGGGGGCGTGGCAGGATTGTTAGCAAATGAAAAAATGTGATAAAGACTCCTCTGAAATATTTCTGATCAGTAAAAGAGAGGTGTCTTCTGGGCTGTGTTTTAAGTCGCCTGCTGGTAAGCTATTTTGTGCCCAGATCTCCTGTGCCAAAGCAACCCTGTCATACACGGAGAGTCCTCCTTGTGTCCTACCCAGAGTCCTCTTTATGCAGAGTGCCTAGGGACGGCAGTACCCCCAACTGTGTCTACGGGGATGGAAATGACAGGGCAGCGCTCAGAGATGACAGTGTGTCCCTGTATCCATTGTGAATCTGGTACTCTTATGATAGGGTGGAATTTAAAGTTGTTCCTTCCCTTTCGCCACCGTGTATGATACGACTGACAGTGACAAGCTGTAGTCTTTGACAGCTTCGTTATGTTTTACTTGAGGTGGAAGAGTTGACGACTCACCTGGCCGCCTCCGAAGAGTCGCTAAAGAAGGAGGCTACGGCTCTGCATCAAGAGGTGGCGTCTTTGGAAAGGAAACTTGAGAGCACTGAGAAGCAAAGAAAGGATGTCCTGGTGAGGCTGGCAGATGCCGTGAAGGGCCATTTCTGACATGTTTTTTGGCCACCTGTTAATAATTCTAAGGAGCAACTTGGTTTTTGGTTGAACTGTTCCAGTTGCATTCTTCTGAATAAGTAGGAAAAGATGCCGTAGTCATATAAAACTCCGTTAGGATTCAGGGTGCTTATTTTCCTCAATTCTGAAGATTTCTGCCCTTGAAGCTTAAGTCAAAGTAATTTTCAAACTTGTCTCTATTTACATGGCATGGTTTGGGCAATTCTTTGTGTCCAAATCCATATTTAGATTTCTTAAGATCTGGATCTGGAAAAAGGGGTGAGAAGACAAAGTTTGCTAATAATAGAAAGCTGTTCAACATTGCCCATCTGAGAGCAGAGAGTGGGGAGAAAATAGAGACATTTGAGAAAGGAAAGTGCTGATGCAGCTAAATAGGTATGTCTGCAAGGGGAAAACTGGTCCTGATTTCAAACACAGAATGACAGACTGTGATCTGACCATTACTCCTTCAAGAGAGGGCACTGGGGTTCTAGAGGACGGTACCATGAAAACTCTACATAGTAGAGGTTGAGAAAAAAAAAAAAAAAAAGGGTAAATGAAATGTTGGGGTTGTTCTCAAAAAAACCCCCCAACAACAGGAAATGAAATGTTGGGGTTCCTTCCTAATAGAGAGAACATCATCACGCCACTGCCTAACTTGTGCTCAGTCTGGACTTTAAATCCTGGCTGCGGTTCTGGCAGCTCCTCCCCCAAAGAACAGACTTGAGCTAGAAGAGGTGCAGAGACGGGCAAAAGGGAAGATGGGACTGGCTGAGCGAGCTGGGGAAGACGCAACCTAAAGAGCGGCACAGGAAAGGCCTACAGCATCCCGAGAGGCAGGGAGGGAGGGGGCAGCGGGCATTCACTCTCTTTTCCCAGAGGGGAACAAGAGCCGTGTGATGAAGGTAGCGAGAGCCACGCTGCAAGCAGATGGCGGGAGGTGGTATGCTTACAGCCGAGCAGAGCTGTTGAACTCCCGGACAAAGGGTGTTGTAAATACAGCAGGTCTGTCTGGGGTCAGGAGGAGACGGTGAAAGCTGGAACAGTGCTGGGGTTGGGGAGGGGAGGTATCCTGTAAGTCCACCCCACTCTGAGGCTTTCTTCCCTGGGTACGCACCGAGAGGCACCGTTACATACAGGCTGCTAGCCGAGACAGTTGAGCCAGTGCAGCTGTTCTTACGGGACCAATATTCTCCCACTTGTCCCTTTCCAATGACTCCAAAAATCAGTGATGGGCAGAGTTTGATACGTACAGTACAGCTCTCAAATCTTTTGAGTGACAGTAGGAAATTTACATTGCACAGGGAAACCGACTGAATAGCTCAAATTTTCTACTGAAAGCTCAAACTTCAGCCCTTGACTGCCACTGGAGCAGGAGTTCCAATCTAGTATGAAAAGCAAACGTATAGAGATGGAATTATTGACTCTTTTTCTCCCTGTTTTGCAGCATGAACGGGACAGACTGCAAGCAGTTAAAGAAGAACTGGAATGGGAGATAAAACTTCTTCAGGAATCAGTCACAGCCTCTGAAACCCGAGCAAATACAGCAACAGATATGAATCACTCCCTTGAACAAGAACTCCAAACTACGCTGTCTGTCTTAAAAATTAAAAATGAGGAAGTGGAAACGCAGCGGGAGAAAATCCAGCTGCTCCAGAAAGAGGCAGCAGAGGGAGAAGCTTTGCGGGAGACCCTCACCCGAATGACTGCCATCCTGTCAGAGAGGGAGGGAGAAACGAGGCTGTACCAGGAACAGATGAGAATGCTGGAAAAGCAGAATGAAATGCATAAAGCTACTCTCAATCAGGTTATTAAGGACATAACAGAGGAAAAACAGAAGGCAGAATCCCGGCAAGAACACATAGAGGAGCTGGAGAAGCAGCAAGAAAAGGAAAGGACTGCTGTAAGCCAAATGAACAAAGAGCTGCAAGAGAGAGACCAGGAGATCAGATGCCAGCAAGAAGAGATACAGGAGCTGGAGAAGCAGCGAGAAAGGCAGAGGAGTGGGGTGAGCAAGGTGAGCAAAGAGCTGGAGGCAGCTTAGCCACAGAAACCATGACTGCAGCCAGCAGCCTGGCCTGTGTGTGTAGCTCCGGCCAGAGACCATTCACCTGCTAGAGTGTTTTCTGTCAAGCCCCGAACTACTGCAAGAACGACAGACTTTGCTGTTAATATTGAATCAAGTCCAATGGTTGGGGGTGGGTCATTGGTTCTCTCCTCTCTAGGCAAGCTTAGCCAAGGTGTCGTGGTTAGGGTTTGGCATGGAAAGGAAAGGGCACAGTTGACCAGACTAATCTCCTAAACCGAGTAGCATTTGGTAACGATGGCTGAGCAGCAGCTACGCTGATGGTGCTTAGGGGATGCTTTCAGAGAGTCAGATTTCTGAGGTACCGCTTTTCCGGTGTATTAACGGGAACGGAATTCGTACCATTGCCGGATCAGGTTAAAGGCTTCATTGCACATCAGGATGTACTTGTGCCGCAGTCCAAAAAGCAGGAAGGCCAATTTGTGGGGATTTCTCCAAGGTGACCTGGAGGAGGGCCCCTGGGAAAAGAGTGTGTTGGTTTGGCCTGTGGACCAGGAGGAGAAGAAGGGACTTAGCAGTGTCCATTCCTGAGTCCGGTCACTCTCCCCGACCGTGTTGGTTCCGGCCCTCCTGACCTTTACGTGGCACCAGCTCACATCTCCTCCTCTCTGAATACCCAGCGGGCTGCTGCAGAAGGGGAGCAGCTCTCGTGGCTCTCGGAGAAGAGACTCCTGTCGCAGCGGCTGGAATGTCTGCAGCGAGCAGTTGCAAGGCTGGAACATGAGAAGACGGAGCTGAAGCAACTCAATGCTGAGCTCAGGAGGACTCTTGAGCAGGTAAAACAGGCTTTCCCTGCCTCTGCGAAGCCTCACGGTCCTCTGGAACACACCACCTTTCCACAGACAGCACTCTGGAGTCCTCTGCTTGTTTCCTTCCCTCTCCCGCTTCCCCCTGTGGACACACACTTTTGTCTTTTCTCTCTCTTCTGGCACCCCCTTGCCGTCACAAATGCACGTTCACTCCGGTACCGCCCTTCTTGCCCCGGTGTCCCCATACTCCCACATTTGACTCTCTTGTGTCAGGAGCTGTTTCCTCTTGCTCCTTCTCTTCCAGAGTCTACATCGAGTGCTCTTTGCCCCCAGCGTTCTCTGGTGCAATGAACGGTCCCTGAGCAGGCATCTCCTTGCCGTGACGCCCAGAGCTCCTTTTGCTCCTTGTTCGGTGGCAGGTTTCTGTGACCCTTTCTCCTATCCAACGTGCAGGTGGAACGTGAACGGAGGAGACTGAAGGAGGTATTGTAGTGGTCGGTCGCTGCCAGATGCGTGTGGATTTTCTCTCTCGGAGTCGGACCAGCACAAGATGCCTGCTTCTAGACAGGTGAGAGCAGAGTCTTACTTGGGGGGAGGCGGCTCTGGCCATACAGAGGAACGATGGCAAATCCTAGTGGCAGCAGCCCCCCACTGTAGACCTAATAGAAGGTGAATATAGACCACGGCCCTGGCCAAACTGGGGACTAAAAAGAAATCCTTGCATTGTCTTCACAGGAGGAGTCTCACGCCCGCTGCGGTCGTCGATTAGCCGAGTTGCAGAACCAGGTGAGGAGTAGGAAAGCTCTCATCAAAAGCTGCTGTGGCTGTACTGCTGGGCACAGCTGTACACGATGCTACAGCCCGAGCTTTGTCTGGCTGTAAGGAAGCGAGTACAGCAGGCAGTGGAAATACCCAGTCCGACACATCTGTTGGCCACGGCCAAACAACATCATTCACCTAGGTCTAGTCTCTGACTCGCCGAAAGGTCAGGCAGGGTGGGAGGGGGATTGGAGGAAATTCAGAAAACTGGAACTCGACAGAAAAGGGAGAATATCCTAAGGATGTTCCCCTTGAGTCTTACTCATCTTGTTGACTGTTTCCATTTCCCATTCCACTTTTCTGTGCTAATCATGATCCCAGTATCGGACCAAGTCAGAGACCTAAGCACTGTAGGGACGTTTGTTTTCTCAGTGTAAGAATGTGCATTCCAGCCACTGAACCCTATTGCATCCCTTGACAGCGGGACTGGCAGTAGCAGCAGGCGCCAGCCTTCTCTTCCATGTACTTTGATGGGTCTGGTGCACCCTGGTCTCCCTGAGGAGGTGAGTCGTCACACGCGGTCAGGGCAAAATGCATCAAAGATTTATGTCAGTCAAGTACGTGACGCTTGGCTCTGGCAAGTGAGCCCAGAATACTGCTGAAGCCATCACGGTATATCTTAAGGACGTTTTCACCAGGAAGCCTCTGTGTCTGAAGTTCTGTTGCTACGGATAACTAACTGAAGCCCCTTCCCCTTGTGTCTGTGGTGTCTGCCTGCGCTGTGCACCTACTCCAGCAGTTCGGCAGGAAAACAGAGGTGCTCTGCTCCCAGAATAGTCCTCAGCTGGCTCGTTGGGGCCCTGCTCTGGGTCTGGGAAGCAGCAGAACTGGAAGGGGATCTCCCCCTTCCTGGGAGATGCTCTTAGCAGCAGACGGCCGCTTCTCCCACTCGTACCTCTGGGTTACCTGCCAGAGCGGGGGAGGGTTTGTCAGGCTTCCAAGCGCAGTTTCACAAAGGTGCCCTTATTGTTTCAGAGAGAAGGTCAGATCTGTCCCTCTCCTCGGTGGGGGCGTTCCCTAGCCGATGCATGTTGTTTGCTGTGAACTCCCTTTGACGTCTTCCTTTCCCTGGGCACTACTGGCTTCTAATTCAGCACTGCGCGGTCCCCTTCCGGAGCCGGCTGCCCGAGTTTCCCATCTAGTCTGCTCTAGATGCTTAGCAGGTTAGGGTCCCACTTTTCATCTGGCTTGGCTCTACCTTGACAGACCTTGGTGGCGTAGTTCAAACGTAGCAGGCTCCATAAGGCATACAACTCCTTTAGGAACTGCTTCTGTTATTTGAGTGCACTTGCCAAGAAAGAACATTTTCACATTCCTAGCTTGAGGTTGGGGATTGCATTGCCACGTGGCACACAGCCCTTGGCAAAGCACATGTCACTCTGAGAACCGAGGAAAACCTCTGACCCGAGCTGTTTCCCCCCAAACAGCAAAGCACTGAGCGCTGCTCCCGGTGCTGGCATCTCCTCCGCTCCAGAGCGGGCAGAGGGCGACAGGCCAGAGCTGCTGGGGCTGCACTGCACCGCAAACCTCACAGGAGGCGAGAGCAGCTGGGTCTCTCCCCCCAGAAAGCCCAGCAGGCTCAGCCCCGTGTTGCCAGGAAAGAAGAGAGTTGGAGGAGTTTCGAGGCCTCAGCAGTCCTTTAAGGCTCAGTTCCCCCCCGGGCTTTGTTCATCAAATTGTGCTCTGCTCACTTGTGAAACGCTCTCAAGTTCGGAAAAATGAGAGTTTGCTCCCTTTCCGTGGGCCAGCTGTCAAGTGTTTAAACTGGATGGTTCTTCAGTACCTTGTGTAAGCAGTAGCCCTCCTGCTGAGGGAAACGCGTGTGGAACTGAGGTGTCAGTGGCCCAAATCTCTCTTTTGACAAAAAGAGCGGGGTTACTACATCCTGGAGGAACCTCTGTCTTTACTGTCCCTGTAATGTCTCGGTGTTGCACGTGTGAATGGTAGGCCAGAAAGAAACTGGACTTGTTGATCATCTGAGCTCAGCTGAGGGAGACCCTGGGAACCTGTTACTTCCCGTTGCCCAAGGCCAAAGTGTTTGTCGGGGCTGGAGTTGGAGGGTGCGTCTCCCCTGACAGCTGGTACCGTGGAGCTATGGATGGTCCTAACAGTGTGGGCTTGTCTGAGCTCGGCCTTTTGCCTCTTTCAGGTGTCCCTTCTGCAGACGCAGCTGGCCCAAGAACGAAAATACAAGCGGGACTATATTGAGTGCTGTGCAAAGACCAGCCAGGAGCTGTCAGAGCTTCACCAAGAGCTGTCTTACTCCTTAGCAGCTGTGGTCAGGGAGCCCAAGGCTGCTGTTCTGGAAGCAGAGACTCGGAAGCCGGATCACTCTCTGAACCTTCTTTTCCTGTAGCGGAACAGCGGCAGCATCGCGGGGTTCCTGTCTTGTGCCCTTCCCAGAAAAGTATTCTGTTTTGCTGTGGGAAATGGGGGTGCATTTGTTCTCTTTGCAGTTGGAAGCATCTCCTCCTGACAGTGATTTTTCAAGTTTCTTTAATAAAAGGCACTTTGCAGTCCTGCACGTTTTCAGTAGGAAAAAGCAAGCGGTAGGTTAATAAGTGGCTTAGGAAAAGATGATACTGGGTTTTTACTTGCACAAGTAAGCTATGACGAGCTGTTGTCTGATTTACCCTCTTGAGTTCCTAGCCGTCGTTGCCTGTGATGAGAGGGAAACGGAGGTGTTCTCAAAATGACGGGGGGAAGAGTACACGCCAGGGATCAAAGGTGGGGCGAGAGAGTGGGGTTTTTCCCCTTCCTTCCCTCCTCCCTTCTCTGCTTCAGCACAAAAAGCGCTGGTACTCTCCCGAGGTGATTTGCTTTTGGCTGTGTTGCTGCGCCGGTCAGCCAGCCTGAGGGACAGCTGGGCCGTTCTCCACAGGGCATTGGGAACAAACTGCAGGCCTTGCAAAGCCGGAGGCGGTGGATGGGAGGGGGAGGCTGTCAAGCCGAGCGAAAAGCGCTCTCTGCCAGCAGCATCGCCTTGGCGTCAAGCCCTTCGCAGTTCCCCGACGTGGGCACAGCCAGCGCCTCTCGGGTGCCCCTCAGAGGCCGGGGGCCGTTGGCAGGGAGGGCCAGAAGAGGGCGAGGCGGCAGCGAGGGCCTTCCCGCCCCGGAGGAGAGCGGGAGCCCCAGCCGCTCCCCTGCAGCCCCCTCGGCCGGCTTCGGGCCGGGCCGGCCCCCAAGAGCCACGGGCTCGCTGGCGGCGGCTGAGGCGGTTCGATGCCTTCCCCGAGACCCTGGGAGACGTTCGGGGGCCTCGCCGTGGGGCGGCGGCCGGCCGGCCGGGGGGACCTTGCGGGCCGGCGCTCGGCGGCGGGTGGGCTGAGGGGGGGCTGAGGCGGGGCGGGCGGGCGCGACCGGCGGGGCTGACGGCGGTTGTCGCTTCCCCGCAGCGACGGTTGTCAGCGCGCTCATCGTGCTGCTGCTTTTCTTGTCGGAGCTGCAGTGCTGCCTCCCTAAGGAGGCGAGTGGCGGCGGCGGGCGGGGGGCGGCCCCCCGGTGCTGCCTCCTGCCCGCGGCGCCCCGGCGGAGAGGCGGCCCTGCGGCCCGGGGCGGCCTGCCGTGCCTCCGCGCCCCCGCCGAGCCGCCGCCTCCTCCGGGCTGCCCGCGCAGCAGCTTCCGCCGCCGCGGGTCTGTCTGAGGGGGTTTCTTTCCCCCGGCCGGTCGCCTCGGCGCTGGGCGCGGGCTGCCCTCCCCGAGAGCCGCTGGGCGCGGAGGTTGGCTTGTGGCCGCCGGTAAGGCTGTCACAGAGGCAGCGAGTCCTTTAGGCTGGAAGAGACCTTTCAGATCATCGAGTCCAACCGTTACCCCAGCACTGCCAAGGCCACCACTAACCCCTGTCCCCAGGCGCCACATCCACACGGCTTTTCAATCCCTCCAGGGACGGGGACTCCACCGCTGCCCCGGGCAGCCCGTGCCAGGGCCTGACAGCCCTTGCGGGGAAGAAATGTTTCCCAATATCCAACCTAAACCTCCCCTGGCGCAACTTGAGGCCGTTTCCTCTTGTCCTGTCCCCTGTTCCTTGGGAGAAGAGACCGACCCCCCCCTGGCTCCAGCCTCCTTTCAGGGAGTTGCAGAGAGCAGGGGAGCGTCCCACAGGCCCTTCTCGCTGTCTCTGCCATCTACAAGCTGCCAATACAAAGAAAAGAAAGCCAGCGCAGGAACCCCCGTCCCCACCCCAAATTCTAAGATTCCCAAATTATGGCCTTTTTAAAAAGTCTTACAAATGGCAAGCGCTTAGCTACCGTGAAGGGGGTGGGGGGGCAGCAGTTGAGGTGTCTCGCAAATCCCACCTCTTAAAAATCAGCTCCTGAGCTGGAGCAGTCGAGGGAAGGAGGCCCTTTGATTTGCTTCCAAGTGACACAGGACTCTGTTTTTCCTTAGTTCCTACGTTCATCTGGAATTGTACGTGGACAAATCAAGGGGAGATAAACTGAAGATCAATCTAGATGTTATTTTTCCACATATACCTTGTGCTTGTGAGTCAGATGTCTGAATGTCGGGGATAATTTTCCTACTTGCCGAGGGCCCGAGAGGCTCTGTGTGCCTGCTGCTTCCGAGCGCTGCTTGGGCCACGGCCGGGGAGGAACTGGTGATCCCTCGTGGTTACGCAGCGATTCCAGCCAGGCCCACTGGGCGCTTCAGCCAGCGCTTCCAGTCAGGCAGTATCATTTTTCTAGATTATAAATGAGGATAAGGTGTATAAACCCACTGCCCTGGTTTCGGCTGGGATGGAGCTGATTTTCTTCCCAGTAGCTACTGTGCTTTGGATTTAGCAGGGGATGTGGTATGTGAAGAATGTTGATAATACACTGATGTGATTAGTAGCTGCTAAGAGATCAAGGGCGTCTTCCAGGTTCCCGGGTTTTGGTAATGTGCAGGTGCCAAAAGCTGGAGGGGTTGACTTTCCACTTTCTGGGAATTCTGTCACATTAAATAATGAGGAATAAAGGCCCCTAATACTTTTCTCCATGTGCAGCTGTTTTCAGCTCTCGGGCTCTCCTGAGTCTGTTACGGGCTCTGGAGATCCCTCGAGGCGCTCTTCCAGGTGCTTTTCCCATCTCAGCATGAGCCCATGTAAATGTTTTGCATTTACAATGCCCTGCTGCAAGGCGTTCAGCCGGTCTGCTCCGCTGTAAGAACGCACGCCTCCGCTCCCTTGCTAGCTCCCATGAGCTGTATCTGATGGCCCCTGTTCCTCTGTTGGGAAAGAGTGAACGGTCGCTGCCCGCTCTCTCCCTGCCTCGCGGGATGTCGCAGACCTTTCCTGTGCCAGCCTATGGGCCATGCCTTTCCCCCGCTGTCCCAGCTTATGCAGATGGTCCTTTGTGGAAGCCATTCGACCCCTGAGCTTCCTTGCTGGATTTCTCTGCCCCTCTTTCAGTTCAGCTCTGTCTGGAGGTACCAGACTGCACCCAGGATTCAGATCCAGGCTAAGCATGACGTAGGCAGTGGCGTCATGATTTTCTTCCTTTTGTTCTCTCTTGCTTTCCTAGTTATTCGTAACATGATTTCCCTTTTTTCCTAACCTTTTCCTGGGCAATGTTTTCATGGCACCAACCAAGGACTTTTCCTGGACCCCCGAGGGAAATGGACAGCTCGGAGCCTGGGCTTTTTTTTTTTTTTTTTTTTTGCACATGAACCTGAGACTGTTTTCTGCCTCAGTATAACCTTTCTTCGTAACCTTTTTTTTTGTTTTTTTAATTTCAAGTTTACAGAAAGAAGGAAGGTTTTTTTCCCCTTTAATTACAGATCAAGAACTTGACTAGTATTAGTCAGAGGACAGAGCTCTGTGAGGTATTTCCAGAGCTCCCCTGGAAATACCTCATTTGGACCATAATTCCAACACAAGAACTTATGAGGGTGTGATTTTTTTGATCCCTTTATGAAGGTCTACATTAATGCTCAGTCCTGTTAATACACTTAACAGAATGTCACGCAGGATGGAGTTGAATGTCCAAGAGAAGTCTGAGTGTTCCAAACTGCTGTCATCATAAACCACATTAACAATCCAATCAAAAGAATACTTTTACTGGACCGATTTGATACAAAGCTGTGATGTCCGACAGTATTTTTGCTCCCGCCTTCCATTCCCTACCGATTTGCATCAGTAGAGAATAAGGGGGTGAACAAGAAGAATGTCAGTACTATGGGAGGTTCCTTCCATGGCACCGCTCTCCTTGCCTCACGTTGGAGTAGCTACGCCACGTTTGTGCAGCTGATGGTTAGACCTGAGTCCAGACTTCTTTTGTTTTCTGGTGCTATTCAAATACCGAAGGTGGCACACCAGCTTTTCAGTCTCTTGCGCTGTTACTCTCCTTCTCCTGAGGGTTCCTGTTGTTTAACAGATCTCCCAGACAGGGAATCTGCACGGGCGTCTTTGGGACAGTGCAAAGGGTCCTAGTCAGAAGCACTTTGTAAGTCTGACCCTAAATGTAATCCTGATCCGAGCTTCTGAACTTTTGTCGTGTGCTTGGTGTTAACATCTTCAAAACTGTAACTCCTCTCCTGGGTAGAAGCAAGTTGGAATTGCTTTTGTCAGAAAGTAGAATAAGAAGTAAGAGGAGACACGGGGGCTAACGCACATGCAAACCAGAAGCAGCACTGCATAAGGTGCAATTTTATTTCTGTTCAGTTAGGTTCGCTTTCCTTGTGCGCAGCTCAGTCTTTATGGGGGTTAGACTAGATGACCTTTGAAAGGTCCCTTCCAGCCCAAACTATTCTGTGATCTAGGATTCTATGGTTTATGTCTACATAAACCATATGAACATAAACCATATGAACATAAACCATTATGTTTACACCGTCTCCCACAGCATTCTCTTGGAGAAGTTGGCTACCCATGGCTTGGATGGGCATACTCTGCGCTGGGTAGGAAACTGGCTGGATGGCCGGGCCCAAAGAGTTGTGGTGAATGGAGTTAAATCCGGTTGGAGGCCGGTCACAAGTGGTGTTCCCCAGGGCTCAGTACTGGGGCCAGTTCTGTTCAATATCTTTATCAATGATCTGGACGAGGGGATCGAGTGCACCCTCAGTAAGTTTGCAGATGACACCAAGTTGGGAGGGAGTGTTGATCTGCTGGAGGGCAGGCAGGCGCTACAGCGGGACCTGGACAGGCTGGATCGATGGGCCGAGGCCAATTGTATGAGGTTCAACAAGGCCAAGTGCCGGGTCCTGCACTTGGGTCACAACAACCCCAGGCAACGCTACAGGCTTGGGGGGGAGTGGCTGGAAAGCTGCCCGGCGGAAAAGGACCTGGGGGTGTTGGTTGACGGCCGGCTGAACATGAGCCAGCAGTGTGCCCAGGTGGCCAAGAAGGCCAACGGCATCCTGGCCTGTATCAGAAATAGTGTGGCCAGCAGGACTAGGGAGGTGATTGTCCCCCTGTACTCGGCCCTGGTGAGGCCGCACCTCGAGTACTGTGTTCAGTTTTGGGCCCCTCACTACAAGAAAGACATTGAGGTGCTGGAGCGTGTCCAGAGACGGGCAACGAGGCTGGTGAAGGGTCTGGAACACAAGTCCTATGAGGAGCGGCTGAGGGAACTGGGGATGTTTAGCCTGGAGAAAAGGAGGCTGAGGGGAGACCTTATTGCTCTCTACAACTACCTGAAAGGAGGTTGTAGAGAGATGGGGGTTGGTCTCTTCTCCCTAGTAACAGACAACAAAACAAGAGGAAATGGCCTCAAGTTGCGCCAGGGGAGGTTTAGATTGGACATTCGTAAAAACTTCTTTACTGAAAGGGTTGTCAGGCACTGGAACAGGCTGCCCAGGGAGGTGGTGGAGTCCCCATCTCTGGGGGTATTTAAAAGGCGTTTAGATGAGGCCCTAAGGGATATGATTTAGTGGGGGGCTTGGTAGTGATAGGTTAATGGTTGGACCCGATGATCTTGGAGGTCTCTTCCAACCAGAACAATTCTATGATTCTATGATTCTATGTCCTTTTAGTTTGTTTGAGTAGCTGCCCTAGGATAGATGTGACCCAGAAGTCGTCTCTATTTTTCAGGGATTATTGATTTCTTGTTTGGGCTTCCTTTTCCATACACGGTTCTCTCTCCTTGCCTGTGTTTTTGTTCTACTAGTTCTGCATACTCGTATTTTGTCCCCAGTATCATGTGGCTGAGATAATGCTTTATAGATTCTAATACTCATCCTAAGGTGAGGTTTGACAGCACCCGCTGAACGTGAGAGGAATATAGGTAAAAGGCAGGGAGCGGCCTTGCCCAGAGGAGTTCATCCCATTTCTCACATCCCTGAGCCTTGAGTCTTTGTCTTTGGCTTGGCAGAAATCCTTCCATTAAGACAGAGAAGATCAGAGGTCCTGTTTAGACTAGGAAAAAGAAGATTGAACTTACATACGAGTTAGCTAACATTAGCTAAATTCAGTTCCTTTCCTCATCAGGAGAATGCTGATGAGTAGCCACCGACATCAGATTATCAGCAATTGCTCCCCAATTTTTTTTCATTTTTAAATGCTGTGTGAGTGGGGAAGCCTCATGAAGGTCCTTCTTAGAGTTACTGAATATCAGGTTTTATTAGTTGCAACCACATTTGGATATTCGGAGCTGTTTACTGACAATATGGCATGTGTATGTGTTTTCATGCAGACACGTATATAGACTAACGGGAATCAAAGTTTTGAAGTAGGTAGCCTGTGAATCTCCTGCTCTTAAGAGATGCCAGCACGTTATCTCACCGTAGGGTAACATCTGCTGAAATAGGTTCAAACCACATTTTACTTGTGTTTGGCAGTCTCGATGTCCTGAAGGTTTTTCATAAACAATCAAGCCCCTAACGTCTGACTTTCTCAGAAAAATGCATTACCCAAATCTTATGTGACGCCAGACTTACTTCTCAAATAACCTTATACCATGGTAATCTTTATGCCCCAAGGACCTCTGATGGTCTCCTGATAATCTTTTTTTCTTTGCAAAGTAAGTGTTGGACACTTCACTTGTTTTAGCCCAAGTTCTCCTCCCTGTCTTTATGCAATGTTCATGTGTGTGAAGGAACCAGAAACACTGGGGGAGGGGGGAGAAGTTTGTCCACTTGTAAGAAAAAAGTTATTTTATTTTGTCCTTTCTATTTTGTTTTGTTTCTGCCTGCATGAATGTTAGATCCCAGCGAGATGATTTCGCTTCCCTTCTTGTTTACGTGGCTGTTCTTCTCTGCTTGTACATAACTTTTGGTCTCATCTTCTTTTGATGGTGGTTCCATATTGATATGTATGTACCCAACCTAGAGGAAAGTTGTTCTGCACAGTCATTAAATACAACTTTGCCTTCCTTTTGGGTTCTCATAATCCCCAGACCTGGAAGGAAATGTCATCTGGAAATGGAGGGAGAGCGGTTTTCTGTCTTTAGATAACTGAAGAGAAAGGTCCGTCTCTGCTGAGTTAATTCCATTTTTATCCATCCATCCATCCATCCATCCATCCATCTTCACATTTCTAGTAGATCTAACTGGAAGACTTGAGAACTGATGAAGTTTAACCCCTATTGTATCTATAAAAGACAGACTTCTACTGTGCTTTCCCTCTTGGCTGGTTCATGAGTAAGGAGATGCTGTGTTCTTCTCAGCTGACCATTGGAGGCTGAGCACTTCATTACTAGAGGTATTTCTGCAGCATAGACTTTCTTCACATTTTATCTTAGTTTTCAACATTCTTAGATGTTTTACTGTGTGTTGGTATTCGTTCCTCATCTCAGGTCACAGAACTTGTTCCCTTTTGTCTCTTCAGGCAGAGCAGTCCGTAGCAGAGTTGACGGGGGCTCAGAAGAAGCCGAGTGCTGAAAGTCCTCCCTGTCTTCATGCAATGTTCATGTGTGTGAAGGAACCAGAAACACTGGGGGGCTGTGTGGAGACTGGCGAGGTGTGCTGCGATGGAGTGCTTTGGAAAAGGAAGAAGTTTTACCTGCTCATCAGGTTCATGCTGCTTTTCCAGGCCTATGACTGACCCCATCCACACCAGCCAGCACCAGTTTTGTCCCACCACTGCTTCTGCCGGGGAAACCTGCAGTGAACACTGTGCTCCGAACTTTGATCATACTTCGGGACTCATGCCCTGAACCAAGCCCCCTGGCACAGTTCACCTCCTACAGCAGGTCCCCAACTTGGCTCCTGCTGAGGCCTTTTGCTGCACGCTGGTCCTGTTACCTCAGGTCATCACTTCTGGCGGATCTGGCTGTTGAATGCAATGACTGTCTCTCAGGAGGCTGATGGTCCAGAGATATTAGTGCCAAGTTAAGGTTCAGAGAGTGATCCAGCTTCCGAGTCTCTGCTTCCAGAACAGCAGCTTTGGGCTCCCTGACCACAGCTGCTAAGGAGTAAGACAGCTCTTGGTGAAGCTCTGACAGCTCCTGGCTGGTCTTTGCACAGCACTCAATATAGTCCCGCTTGTATTTTCGTTCTTGGGCCAGCTGCGTCTGCAGAAGGGACACCTGAAAGAGGCAAAAGGCCGAGCTCAGACAAGCCCACACTGTTAGGACCATCCATAGCTCCACGGTACCAGCTGTCAGGGGAGACGCACCCTCCAACTCCAGCCCCGACAAACACTTTGTCCTTGGGCAACGGGAAGTAACAGGTTCCCAGGGTCTCCCTCAGCTGAGCTCAGATGATCAACAAGTCCAGTTTCTTTCTGGCCTACCATTCACACGTGCAACACCGAGACATTACAGGGACAGTAAAGACAGAGGTTCCTCCAGGATGTAGTAACCCCGCTCTTTTTGTCAAAAGAGAGATTTGGGCCACTGACACCTCAGTTCCACACGCGTTTCCCTCAGCAGGAGGGCTACTGCTTACACAAGGTACTGAAGAACCATCCAGTTTAAACACTTGACAGCTGGCCCACGGAAAGGGAGCAAACTCTCATTTTTCCGAACTTGAGAGCGTTTCACAAGTGAGCAGAGCACAATTTGATGAACAAAGCCCGGGGGGAACTGAGCCTTAAAGGACTGCTGAGGCCTCGAAACTCCTCCAACTCTCTTCTTTCCTGGCAACACGGGGCTGAGCCTGCTGGGCTTTCTGGGGGGAGAGACCCAGCTGCTCTCGCCTCCTGTGAGGTTTGCGGTGCAGTGCAGCCCCAGCAGCTCTGGCCTGTCGCCCTCTGCCCGCTCTGGAGCGGAGGAGATGCCAGCACCGGGAGCAGCGCTCAGTGCTTTGCTGTTTGGGGGGAAACAGCTCGGGTCAGAGGTTTTCCTCGGTTCTCAGAGTGACATGTGCTTTGCCAAGGGCTGTGTGCCACGTGGCAATGCAATCCCCAACCTCAAGCTAGGAATGTGAAAATGTTCTTTCTTGGCAAGTGCACTCAAATAACAGAAGCAGTTCCTAAAGGAGTTGTATGCCTTATGGAGCCTGCTACGTTTGAACTACGCCACCAAGGTCTGTCAAGGTAGAGCCAAGCCAGATGAAAAGTGGGACCCTAACCTGCTAAGCATCTAGAGCAGACTAGATGGGAAACTCGGGCAGCCGGCTCCGGAAGGGGACCGCGCAGTGCTGAATTAGAAGCCAGTAGTGCCCAGGGAAAGGAAGACGTCAAAGGGAGTTCACAGCAAACAACATGCATCGGCTAGGGAACGCCCCCACCGAGGAGAGGGACAGATCTGACCTTCTCTCTGAAACAATAAGGGCACCTTTGTGAAACTGCGCTTGGAAGCCTGACAAACCCTCCCCCGCTCTGGCAGGTAACCCAGAGGTACGAGTGGGAGAAGCGGCCATCTGCTGCTAAGAGCATCTCCCAGGAAGGGGGAGATCCCCTTCCAGTTCTGCTGCTTCCCAGACCCAGAGCAGGGCCCCAACGAGCCAGCTGAGGACTATTCTGGGAGCAGAGCACCTCTGTTTTCCTGCCGAACTGCTGGAGTAGGTGCACAGCGCAGGCAGACACCACAGACACAAGGGGAAGGGGCTTCAGTTAGTTATCCGTAGCAACAGAACTTCAGACACAGAGGCTTCCTGGTGAAAACGTCCTTAAGATATACCGTGATGGCTTCAGCAGTATTCTGGGCTCACTTGCCAGAGCCAAGCGTCACGTACTTGACTGACATAAATCTTTGATGCATTTTGCCCTGACCGCGTGTGACGACTCACCTCCTCAGGGAGACCAGGGTGCACCAGACCCATCAAAGTACATGGAAGAGAAGGCTGGCGCCTGCTGCTACTGCCAGTCCCGCTGTCAAGGGATGCAATAGGGTTCAGTGGCTGGAATGCACATTCTTACACTGAGAAAACAAACGTCCCTACAGTGCTTAGGTCTCTGACTTGGTCCGATACTGGGATCATGATTAGCACAGAAAAGTGGAATGGGAAATGGAAACAGTCAACAAGATGAGTAAGACTCAAGGGGAACATCCTTAGGATATTCTCCCTTTTCTGTCGAGTTCCAGTTTTCTGAATTTCCTCCAATCCCCCTCCCACCCTGCCTGACCTTTCGGCGAGTCAGAGACTAGACCTAGGTGAATGATGTTGTTTGGCCGTGGCCAACAGATGTGTCGGACTGGGTATTTCCACTGCCTGCTGTACTCGCTTCCTTACAGCCAGACAAAGCTCGGGCTGTAGCATCGTGTACAGCTGTGCCCAGCAGTACAGCCACAGCAGCTTTTGATGAGAGCTTTCCTACTCCTCACCTGGTTCTGCAACTCGGCTAATCGACGACCGCAGCGGGCGTGAGACTCCTCCTGTGAAGACAATGCAAGGATTTCTTTTTAGTCCCCAGTTTGGCCAGGGCCGTGGTCTATATTCACCTTCTATTAGGTCTACAGTGGGGGGCTGCTGCCACTAGGATTTGCCATCGTTCCTCTGTATGGCCAGAGCCGCCTCCCCCCAAGTAAGACTCTGCTCTCACCTGTCTAGAAGCAGGCATCTTGTGCTGGTCCGACTCCGAGAGAGAAAATCCACACGCATCTGGCAGCGACCGACCACTACAATACCTCTTCAGTCTCCTCCGTTCACGTTCCACCTGCACGTTGGATAGGAGAAAGGGTCACAGAAACCTGCCACCGAACAAGGAGCAAAAGGAGCTCTGGGCGTCACGGCAAGGAGATGCCTGCTCAGGGACCGTTCATTGCACCAGAGAACGCTGGGGGCAAAGAGCACTCGATGTAGACTCTGGAAGAGAAGGAGCAAGAGGAAACAGCTCCTGACACAAGAGAGTCAAATGTGGGAGTATGGGGACACCGGGGCAAGAAGGGCGGTACCGGAGTGAACGTGCATTTGTGACGGCAAGGGGGTGCCAGAAGAGAGAGAAAAGACAAAAGTGTGTGTCCACAGGGGGAAGCGGGAGAGGGAAGGAAACAAGCAGAGGACTCCAGAGTGCTGTCTGTGGAAAGGTGGTGTGTTCCAGAGGACCGTGAGGCTTCGCAGAGGCAGGGAAAGCCTGTTTTACCTGCTCAAGAGTCCTCCTGAGCTCAGCATTGAGTTGCTTCAGCTCCGTCTTCTCATGTTCCAGCCTTGCAACTGCTCGCTGCAGACATTCCAGCCGCTGCGACAGGAGTCTCTTCTCCGAGAGCCACGAGAGCTGCTCCCCTTCTGCAGCAGCCCGCTGGGTATTCAGAGAGGAGGAGATGTGAGCTGGTGCCACGTAAAGGTCAGGAGGGCCGGAACCAACACGGTCGGGGAGAGTGACCGGACTCAGGAATGGACACTGCTAAGTCCCTTCTTCTCCTCCTGGTCCACAGGCCAAACCAACACACTCTTTTCCCAGGGGCCCTCCTCCAGGTCACCTTGGAGAAATCCCCACAAATTGGCCTTCCTGCTTTTTGGACTGCGGCACAAGTACATCCTGATGTGCAATGAAGCCTTTAACCTGATCCGGCAATGGTACGAATTCCGTTCTCGTTAATACACCGGAAAAGCGGTACCTCAGAAATCTGACTCTCTGAAAGCATCCCCTAAGCACCATCAGCGTAGCTGCTGCTCAGCCATCGTTACCAAATGCTACTCGGTTTAGGAGATTAGTCTGGTCAACTGTGCCCTTTCCTTTCCATGCCAAACCCTAACCACGACACCTTGGCTAAGCTTGCCTAGAGAGGAGAGAACCAATGACCCACCCCCAACCATTGGACTTGATTCAATATTAACAGCAAAGTCTGTCGTTCTTGCAGTAGTTCGGGGCTTGACAGAAAACACTCTAGCAGGTGAATGGTCTCTGGCCGGAGCTACACACACAGGCCAGGCTGCTGGCTGCAGTCATGGTTTCTGTGGCCAAGCAGGTCCTATCTTTATGGGAATATATATTCCCATATCTTTATGGGAAACGTCTTTAGACTCCTTTATAGACATTTTAGTTGACTGATGATCAATCACAGTGCCTACCTGAAGATGAAACCGGTCCTTGTCCCTCTCGGAAACCATACTCTGCAGGATGGCTATTTCTTCCCTCAGAGCCTCATTGGCCATTTCACTCTTGGTAAGGGCAAGACTCAGTGCTTGTGCCTTCTCCTTCCATTCGATTTCTCCGCTTTCAGTCTGCTTCAAAATAGCAGTCACACGCTCCAATTCTTCCCCCTTTGCCTTCCACTCATCTTCCAGTTGTTGGGTTAGCTCCTTCTGCCTTTGCAAGAGATGGTCTCTCTCCTGGAGAACTCTCCTCTTCTCTGCTTCCTCTTCCTCCCATTTTTGGAGTTTCTGGATTTGTTTCTGTAGGGCCTCTCCTTCATCTTTCCATCGCAAAGCTGATGTTAATTGTTTCAGGAGTTCACTCTGCCTCCTAAGCTCTTGTTCTCTCCCTGCCAGAGTCTTCTCTAAATACCTGACTCTGTCTCTCTGGTACTTGATCTCTTCATCCTTCTTTGTCAGGGTCCGCTGAACATGCTGGAGATCTTCCCGAAGACCTCTCATTTCCTCTTCTAACTCTTTTTGCTCACCTTGAGCCTTGGTCTCTCGTTCCCTCTCAGGCAAGGCTTCTTCCAGGAGCTTCTCTTGCTCTCTGTGGTGTCTAACCTCTTCATTCTTCTCGGTTAGCCTAAGCTGCAGATTCTGCAAGGTCTTCAGTTCTTCTTCTTGGCGCTGGAGTTTTTGCATAAGAGTTTCATTGTCTTCATCTCTCTTCCTCACCACTTCCTCAAGCAGATTCACTTGCTTCTGGCATGAGGTTAGTGCTACTGTCATGCTTTCTTCACGAAGCTGGAACATGTTTGTTTGCTCTGTCTGCCTGAGGAACTCCAAATGGTTCTTCTTCACTAGTCGGCTCATTTCCTCTAGATCCTGCTCTAGACTCTTGGCCCGCTTGCCTTCTAACTCCTTCTGCTCTCGAAGGTCCCGGACATGCTCTTGCAAAGACACTCTCTCTTGATCTCTAGCTTCTAGAGAAGATTCAGCACATTTGAGTTTTTGCAGTATGGCTTTAGTCTGCACCGCTGCCGCCTCCTTTTGCTGCTGAAGCTTAGAGATAGCCTCCTCCAGAACCTCTATCTTTTTTTCTTTCTCTTTCAGAGTCAGCTTTGTTGCTTGAAGATTTGTCTGCTCAGCTTCATGCTTTTCCTCTTTTTCCTTGCATGACTCGTGTTGCTTTCTCAGGGATACAATTTCTTGCTCTTGTTCCTTTAGTGCCACTTGAAGGTGCTGCAGAATTTCCTTCTGCTGTTCAGAGTCTTGTTCGTGTTTTTGGAAGGTCTCAATCACTTCCTTCTGAGATTCAAGCATGAAATCCTTTTCTCTCAGTATTGCCTTAGTGTATTCTAACTCTCTGTGTAAGACGGTCATCTGTCGTTCTGTTTTTTCCTCATAGTTCTGTGTCTGTTGCTTTTGGATGTCTATGAGTCTGTCCTTTTCTTTTAAGGTTTCTAAGGTCTGCTCCAGTTGCTCGCGGACAGTCCTTAACTGCATTGCCATGACTTCTTCAGCTTCCTGGATTTGCTTTTGTTGTGACTTAAGCTCTTGATCTTTTTTAGATAAAGAAAGGGCCATCTTTTCTACTTCCCCACGAAGCTCTTGCAGGTGTCCCTCTTGCTGTTCCTTGTGCTGCTGCAAGAGTCTTAACTGACCCCTTTGAGAATCACACTCACTCTCTCTGTCCTTAAGAACTGCCCTCAGGTGTTCAAGGCTTGCGTGCAGAGATTTCCCCTGTTCTCTCTCCTTTTCCAGTTCTTGGATCTGCTGAGTCAGAGACATAAGCTCTGCGTTTTTCTCCTCCAAGTTTCCTTTCGTCTGATCAAGACCCACGAGCAGATTTCTCACTTGTGATGGACCGTGTTGTTCTAGAATCATTATTTTCCCCTCCTGCCATCTGATCTCCTGGTCTCTCTCCTCCAGCTCTCTGCTCATCTTGGTTCCAGCAGTCTTCTGCAATTCTAACTGCTTCTCCAGCTCCCGTATCTCTGCTTGCTGTGATCTGATCTTCTGGTCTCTCTCTTCCAGCTCTTTGCTCACCTTGCTCACCCCAGTCCTCTGCAATTCTCGCTGCTTTTCCAGCTCTGCTATCAGTTCTTGCTGGGATCTGATCTCCTGGTCCCTCTCTTCCAGCTCTTTACTCATTTTTGTTCTAGCAGTCTTCTGCAATTCCAACTGCTTCTCCAGCTCCTGTATCTCTTCTTGCTGGCATCTGATCTCCCGGTCTCTCTCTTGCAGCTCTTTGTTCATTTGGCTTACAGCAGTCCTTTCCTTTTCTTGCTGCTTCTCCAGCTCCTCTATGTGTTCTTGCCGGGATTCTGCCTTCTGTTTTTCCTCTGTTATGTCCTTAATAACCTGATCGAGAGTAGCTTTATGCATTTCATTCTGCTTTTCCAGCATTCTCATCTGTTCCTGGTACAGCCTCGTTTCTCCCTCCCTCTCTGACAGGATGGCAGTCATTCGGGTGAGGGTCTCCCGCAAAGCTTCTCCCTCTGCTGCCTCTTTCTGGAGCAGCTGGATTTTCTCCCACTGCGTTTCCACTTCCTCATTTTTAATTTTTAAGACAGACAGCGTAGTTTGGAGTTCTTGTTCAAGGGAGTGATTCATATCTGTTGCTGTATTTGCTCGGGTTTCAGAGGCTGTGACTGATTCCTGAAGAAGTTTTATCTCCCATTCCAGTTCTTCTTTAACTGCTTGCAGTCTGTCCCGTTCATGCTGCAAAACAGGGAGGAAAAGAGTCAATAATTCCATCTATATACGTTTGCTTTTCATACTAGATTGGAACTCCTGCTCCAGTGGCAGTCAAGGGCTGAAGTTTGAGCTTTCAGTAGAAAATTTGAGCTATTCAGTCGGTTTCCCTGTGCAATGTAAATTTCCTACTGTCACTCAAAAGATTTGAGAGCTGTACTGTACGTATCAAACTCTGCCCATCACTGATTTTTGGAGTCATTGGAAAGGGACAAGTGGGAGAATATTGGTCCCGTAAGAACAGCTGCACTGGCTCAACTGTCTCGGCTAGCAGCCTGTATGTAACGGTGCCTCTCGGTGCGTACCCAGGGAAGAAAGCCTCGGAGGGGGGTAGACTTACAGGATACCTCCCCTCCCCAACCCCAGCACTGCTCCAGCTTTGACCGTCTCCTCCTGACCCCAGACAGACCTGCTGTATTTACAACACCCTTTGTCCGGGAGTTCAACAGCTCTGCTCGGCTGTAAGCATACCACCTCCCGCCATCTGCTTGCAGCGTGGCTCTCGCTACCTTCATCACACGGCTCTTGTTCCCCTCTGGGAAAAGAGAGTGAATGCCCGCTGCCCCCTCCCTCCCTGCCTCTCGGGATGCTGTAGGCCTTTCCTGTGCCGCTCTTTAGGTTGCGTCTTCCCCAGCTCGCTCAGCCAGTCCCATCTTCCCTTTTGCCCGTCTCTGCACCTCTTCTAGCTCAAGTCTGTTCTTTTGGGGAGGAGCTGCCAGAACCGCAGCCAGGATTTAAAGTCCAGACTGAGCACGAGTTAGGCAGTGGCGTGATGATGTTCTCTCTATTAGGAAGGAACCCCAACATTTCATTTCCTGTTGTTGGGGGTTTTTTTTGAGAACAACCCCAACATTTCATTTACCCTTTTTTTTTTTTTTTTCTCAACCTCTACTGTGTAGAGTTTTCATGGTACCGTCCTCTAGAACCCCAGTGCCCTCTCTTGAAGGAGTAATGGTCAGATCACAGTCTGTCAGTCTGGGTTTGAAATCAGGACCAGGTTTCCCCTTGCAGACATACCTATTTAGCTGCATCAGCACTTTCCTTTCTCAAATGTCTCTATTTTCTCCCCACTCTCTGCTCTCAGATGGGCAATGTTGAACAGCTTTCTATTATTAGCAAACTTTGTCTTCTCACCCCTTTTTCCAGATCCAGATCTTAAGAAATCTAAATATGGATTTGGACACAAAGAATTGCCCAAACCATGCCATGTAAATAGAGACAAGTTTGAAAATTACTTTGACTTAAGCTTCAAGGGCAGAAATCTTCAGAATTGAGGAAAATAAGCACCCTGAATCCTAACGGAGTTTTATATGACTACGGCATCTTTTCCTACTTATTCAGAAGAATGCAACTGGAACAGTTCAACCAAAAACCAAGTTGCTCCTTAGAATTATTAACAGGTGGCCAAAAAACATGTCAGAAATGGCCCTTCACGGCATCTGCCAGCCTCACCAGGACATCCTTTCTTTGCTTCTCAGTGCTCTCGAGTTTCCTTTCCAAAGACGCCACCTTTTGATGTAGAGTCATAGCCTCCTTCTTTAGAGCAGCAGCCCCTTCCTGCAAGGCAGCTTGTAGAGAGTTCTTGTGTTCTGCCATCCTTGTCTCTGGAGCAGTAAAGGTAAAGGTGAAGGAGAAGGTGAAAAGCAAACCAAAACCAAACTGATTCACATTCCACAGAGAAAACATCATTTTCTTATCTGCCTGTGTTTTCCAGGCCCTAAGCCCACAAGGACTTTCAAAGCAGACATAAATAAAGGAAACTTCCAGGCAGAGGAAAAAAGAAGAATGAAAGTGGCAAGGTTCAGAAGAATATGAAAATGTGTTTGCTCTTCTGCTTGTTGAAAGGCCAGGGCTAAGGGCATGGCAGCACATCACTCACAGCCTTAGAAGCAGGTAGAACGAACATCGATGAAACAAGGACAGAGAAAGTAGGTGAGAGGCAGATCTAGTGTCCTAAAGGAAAAGGAAGAAGCAGCAAAAGTGACGATTGACTATGACACAGTTAGTTGACCAGGAAGACTTAAGAGATGTGTCCTGGTTGCGGCTCGGATAGGGTTAATTTTTGCCAGAAGCTGGCTGGGGTCTATCCTATACCATGTGACCATCACGCTCACTATATAGAGGGGGTCGACCAGAGGGGTGGGGGATCGCTGAGTGGGCCTTGGGCTCCAGGCGGGGAGCCACCTGTACAGGAAGCACCGCTAAGTACATGCTGTTGTTGTTATTGTTGGGGTTTCTCGTTTGTTTGTTTTCTTTCCCTTTGTTGTTCGGTTAAACTGTTGTTGTTGTTAACCCATGAGTTTTGCCTTTCTTTGTCCTGATTCTCTCCCTGTCCCACCGGGAGCGGGGGGTGAGCAAGCGACCGCATGGCTCAGCCTCCGGCTGGGGCTGAACCATGACAGACGTTAGAGAAAAGAACAGATGTCAACATTGTGCTTGAAGATGCACTTTGGTATTTTTCCAGAAGAATGCTAGGGGAATACATTGTGCACTGGCAGAAAAAAAGAAGGAAATATTCAGTGATACTAGGACAACAGCAAGGCAAGAACAATTGAGCAGCACACAAGTACCGAAACCTGAAGCAAGACGGACTACAGATAGACAGGAACTAAAACTAAATAGACTAAACTAATAGACAGGAACTAAAGAGGGAAAGAACTGACTAGTGGAACAAGCAGGATCCATCCAATGGCAGAATTTAAAGTATATAAGCTGTTATCATATGTAACATATGTAGTAAAAACTATGGATGTTCCAGAAAAAGTGATGATCTAAGGCCTGGAAAACTCTCCTGTAAAGAGTCTGAAAACTGATCAGCAGTTCCATCTCAGAGAGGGAACATGAAGAAATACTGAACAGGTAAAGGCATCACATTAGCAGGTGACAGCCTGTGGGGGAGGCAATGAGCAATGCCCACACTTCCCTGTTCCTGTAGTCTGAGACATGCACAATACGACAATGAGATGAAAAGGCAATTCTGATGTGGAGAGTGGGAACACAATGACAGAGAAAGGAGCAGAGGTGCCTGTCCAGCTGTGATATAGAGAGGCCAATAGCCCTGGAGGCTCTGGGATGGCCTGGAGATTAGAGGAAGAGGTGACTAGTTACATGTGAAAAACAGTTCATAGATAAACCCAACATGAACATGTTACCAAAGGCATAAGTAGGAAGTGGCTAGGGAAGTAAGAAATTGTGTTTGCTATGGCTATGAGCTCAGATACCAAATCAATATCAGCAAGAAAACAGGTAAGAAGGATGCAGAAGCACTAGGTACCAGAGAACTAGGAAAAGCAGCAGAAGAAAGGATGCGGTAACACAGGAGCTTAACACTGAACTAATGCTCTGTGAATCTGCCATGTAAGAGGAAAAGGAAGTCAGTAAAGACAAGGCTTTTTGCAGGTTGGTGCTTTTAAAGAGTGTAAGGAGAAGGATGCTGTGAGGCATCAAGCTACACCTACTTAGCAGCAACATGTGACCTGAAGCACTACCTCTGCACACGTAGCAGCAGCAGCACAGCTAGATGAACTGCCAGCCACTGGATCTTTCTCTATAAAAAGCTTTCACATAAGTCTCATGCTTGTTGTTTTTCTCCTCTTCCCATCTCTGGGCACCGCACTTTTCCTCTGCGTGGTACGAGAGATCCCCACTGGTGAGTGGGTTGGAAAGGAGAAGCTGTACCTTCCTGGCTTTGAGTCAACTGTTTCTGCAGCTCTTGATTGTGGGCACTGAAATGGTCCCTCTCAGCTTGCCTTTTGCTCAGCTCCAGCTCCGAGTCCTGTATCTTCTTCCTTGCATCATTCTGGAAGAGGTAAGAAGAGAAGTATCACCTCACAGAGCCATTGCTGGCGGAGACAGAGGTACAAACACTAAGGCAGAAACAGCCAAGGTGGGAGGGGAAGTTGGACAGTAATGGTAGGTGTGACCAGGATTCTCCTTTCTCCCCATGGCAGCAAGCCAACTTGGCCTATAAGAATTTACACCCATTCTGGCTTTGGCACTCTGCCTGTCAGTTCAATCTAGCAGAGGGACAGGATTTCTGGGTGCAGTAGACACACGTTACCAGATCTTGCTGAGTCTGCTTCAGGTGCTGACGCAGGTCTTGTAGGGCTGCTGCCACCCTGTCTGCTGTGAGCTCTGCAGGGAGGTCCCTGGCCTGAGAAACTGTCAGGTCCCAGACATCACCCTGTTCTGAAGAGAGAAGCCATTCTGTTTCAAGCTTTAATTGAAGGGTCTCCAACAAACAAGGCCTCTTTATACACAGGAGAAGGTGGCAGTGCTTTTGATGTCATCCTAGAGCTCACGTTACAGTGAGACATGTCACAGGCTAACATGATTTTGATGACCACTAATGTCAGCGCTGCCCCAAGGAAGAATGCACATGCCCTATGACTTGACAGGACTTGGGCCCTATTTCATTTTGATGCTGGTCATTTCTCCACATACAAACATGGACTTGTCTCTCTGCAGGGATGTCAGGCTTTCAAGACTTCCCAAGGCTTGAGTCAGCCTAAACTGAAAGGATGAGTCTGTCATATCGGGATTACAAAGAACCACCCCTCCCTCCATCTGCTCTCCTATACGCGCTCTACAGACTTGTTAATCCAGCCTCCCACACTTGCCTGAACTCCCAGTGACTAAGTCTTTGCTGTCACAGATCATGCAGTGGAGAACCAAGTGCAGTTTGTCCAGCTGGGATTGGGCTTCACCATGGGCACTGTTAGCCTGCTGACACTCTGCGGCCAACGCCTTTGCTCTGTTCTCTGTGCTACAAAGCCTCAAACGCAGTTCAGACATCTCAGCCTCCAGCATGCGTAAAGAGTCCCTCAAGTGCCGTTCGCTGGCTTGGGACTCCTCCAGATCCTGGTGCATCTGCTTCTCTCGAGTTGCCAGGCCAGCCTCCTTCTCCAGCGCTACTTCCTGCAGTGACTGTATCTATAACACAGATGCACAGAGCCTCAGGGACAGTGCTGCTACTGAGGCAGCAGAGCAGGAAGTAGAGGAAGGAATGAAGGAGAAATTACTTCAAGCAAAGACCACACTGGAAACAGAAGGCACAAAGCCAAGGATTCAAACTGAGCAAAATAAGCTAGAAACAGGTATCTGGAGGCTAAGGGGCCAAAAGGAAGTTTCTCCATCCCTAAAGGAATGGTTGAACTGTCAGGCTTTCATGCTTTCCAACCTCAGAAATGAAGGGGGGTGAGGGTGGGTGAGAGTGGGTGGCTGACAGGGTGAGGTGGAAGATCAAGCATCCCTGCATGGAGACTGGGGCTGCCAGGGATGCTTGGGAGTAGAAATAAAGGGGAGACAATCAGCATCCTTTATGGTGCACCTCCAAAATGCCAGCTGAACTGGTTGAGATGGAAGTGCCTTCCACAGACTGAGATAACCACTTCTGTCTCACAAATCGCTCAGTGCCCAACAGAGGCAGAAACACCATCTGGGGACAACATTTGTAACAGAGATACTGAGAAGCTCCAAAGGAATCTTCTGTTTCTCCTCAGAGATTTAATGCTGCAAACCATGAGAGAATAGGGGAAAACATAGGCAGAACAGCAGATACAGCCTTGACCTCAATGTGCAAAGACTCTGGGCAGAATACAGAAGGAGCATATGTTGTTGGGAGGGGAAACAAGTTGGGGCCTACAAGCTGAAGGTGGTATTCTATGTCGCTGGAGAAGAGGATGCTAGAGCACAGGTCACCTGGTTGCTGAGCTCTTGTATTTCTCTTCTGTGGTCTGAATGGAGCTGCTGGGCCTGGTGGATAGCGGAAAGCAGCTGAGACACCTCGTTGTGCTGGGCAAGGTTGTTTTCTTCCAGGGTTCTGAGGCTCAGTTCCTTCTCTTCCAGAGACACAGTCAGCCTGAAAGAGAGAGCATGCAACTCATTACTACATGGTACAACATTTAATGAAATCTTAGGACTTCCACCACCAAGGGGAATATTGCTTTGTCTGCTGAGGTTTGTCTAAACAAATAGGCTGCTTGTTCATTCCTAAGCCAGGCTGGCAGTCACACCCAAGCATGTGCCCACTACGCTTGTTTCCACAGAAGAAAAGTGAATTACTGGCTCAATACCCTATGTTTTTTGAGATGGGAATGTGACTATAAACATAACAAAGTCTTGAAATGAAGACATTAGGGAAGAGGAAAATTTTTCTTTTGACTAATGAGACTCCAAGGGAGAGGTTTTGTCAATAATGAAGAGACATTTTCTTCCCCTAACTTGCTGCCAGTTGCTGCTGTTCCGACCAGGACATACAAGGTGATCTTTGGGGAGTTTCATAAGACTTGCCAGCACCCATATTACTTTCAGCTAAAGAAATGAAGTCTGATACCAGAAGTGGTAATGGAGGCTTGGAGGAAATACTCGGATCCTTATATAAGATGCAGGATCCCTCACAGGGGAAGCAAGAGTGCACTGCCTTTTATTTCTCTTCATCAATGAAGATACGTGTTGAAGACTGGCAGGACTTTACCAGGTGAAGTAGCCTACCTACCCTTTCTTTTCTTTCTTGCCTGCCTTGGACAGTCAGTAACATCTGTAACTGTTGAGGCTGGCAGGGACCCTGCCCGAGCCTCTCCAGACACCTGTTCAGATTTATTGAGGAACGAGGAAACAGATGCCAGTAAGAAACGTTCTTGTTTCTTGGGTGCCTCAGAGGGGAATCTGGCTTAGTTCAAAATCATGGTTTTAACATGGCTTCTGCCAACCACAGGTATCAGGATGGAAGACTGATACAGAACCCAAATGTTTGAAGTTTACTGGACCCAAGGTGGAGCTGATGAATCTATCTAGTTTATTATACTACAGCTCATCCTGCCTCCTTTGGTGTGTTTCAGGTTTGAAACCCCTGAAAGTTTCATTTAATGGTATTAACATGCTGACCTAACAAAAGAACTTTTCCTTTTAAGGAAAGCACTACTCCAAAAGCCATTGTCTTCAGAAAAACTATAACTGAAGGATTAAAAGAAAAGGAAATGGAACACAACATCAAGAGAATGAAACATATCTGCATGGATACTTCAGAACTCTGCTTTTTAGGAAATGCTGCCAGAGCCACTTGTATATGCAAAGATCTGAAAGAGGGAATCCATTAAACAGAATGGAGACTCTCACAGGCTTTCATTTACCTGGCTTTTTCACTCTCTAGGACCTTCAACGAAGCCTGAAATTCTGTGTTGTGACGCTCCACTTCTTCCCATCGACTCCTTTCTCCCTCCAAGGACTGCAGACACACTTGCAGCTCCTTGTTCTGGTGTTCTACCTCCTCCCATTGACTCCTCTTCTCCTCCAGGATCTTCTGGAGATGAGCAACCTCCAGCACTTTCTGCCTTGACAATTCCTGTGCCTCACTCAGATCTTGCTGAGCTTTGTGGCCAATCACTTGCTGGGACTCTTCAGAGGCTGCTAGCTGAGACATCAACTCTTCCACCTCAAGTAAAACATAACAAAGCCGTCAAAGACTACAGCTTGTCACTGTCAGCCATATCGTATATGGTGAGGAAAGGGAAAGAACAACTTTAAATTTCACCCTATCATGGGAGTATCAGATTCACAATGGATACAGCCGACTTGTTTAAAAATTTAAGTGGGTCACCATGTTCATCTGAAAAACCACCTTAAAAAACAAGGCTAGCAGTAACAGGCCAGCCAAAATCCCTTCTGATGATTGCTGGCAAACAGGCAAAAGGACTAACCCATCTGTCCAGGGCAGCAGCTGAGATTCAGCTGACCAGTACAAGTCTCCTTCAGACCAGCTGAGATGGAGACCACACTATGATGGCAGCCAGAGGGATCACCCCATCAGCCTGCTCTGCAATGGAAAGGCAAGAAGGGGAGAGACCCCCTGTTTGATGACTGGAGGAGCTATTGCTGTTTCACTCACTTGTTTTTGTAGAGCATCCCTCTGCTGAAGAAGGGTATTCATTTCCTCTTTGATGGTTTTCATTTCTTCCTTGTGCCTGTTCTCCACTGCCTTGATCTTACTCTGAGTTTTCTGTAGCTCTGCTTGCAGCTTTTCTGTCATGTTCTGTAAACACAAATGGAGAGCAAGTTACTGGGACCTGCCATCAGGTCCAGCTTTTTCCTCTTTCTGTCTCTAAATCACATTCATTCAGCCACTTCTTTCTGCTTTTCTACCCAGCTCTGCTTCCATTGTAACCCTTCCTTCCTCTTGCTGATCTCTGGAGCTTACCAGGCTCTGTGCTTTCAGTGCCTGCAGTAGTCCTTGCCTCCTCAGTCCCAGGACTTATGTTTTATTTCCTTGTTACTGCCCTTCACTCTGTTACCTGGCTCTCTCAGCCTCTCTCAGCTTAAGTCCAATTGCCAATGGCCTGTTCTTTCAACCTATCCTACTAGTCAGACTTACCTGCCCATTCTCTTGCTCCTCTTTCACCTCCTGCCTGAGCTGCTCTAGCTGCTGGCAGGCTTCTCTTAGCTCTCCCTCAGTTTGGAGTAGCGTCTCTAATAAAGCATCCTTCTCACTCTCCTTTTCTAGGAGTACCTGCACAGAAATAAAGAGAAGACAGGTTTAAACTTCCCATACAAAAATTGTGTGGCAAGACTCAACGACTGAGGGGCTCACGCATTCTCAAAGCACTATGCTGCTCGCCTCCTAGGGCATTATCTGCCCCCTTGGAGACACAGCTTCCTAAGTGAGATTGGCAGTATAAACATGGTCCATCCACGCTCTGCCTGTGATTGAATTGCCAAACTCTTAGTCATCTAACAGGAAAATGTGTGGCATTTCTCAAGTGTCTCATCTTGCTGGTGAGGGTATCCCTCCTCTTCTGCTGTGCCCTGTTTGTCTTTCAATAGCAACTTTTGCACCTAGTTAACAGTTGAGAAAATGCAAGGCTGCCTGAGGGCTGAAGCTAGCAGCTCCCTCAGAAAACTTCTGTATTCTAAGGGGAGTAGTGGTGAAAATTACTTCAGTTTTAAGGTATTCAGTAGACTTTCATAAAGTACTGACATCACAGGGACACATCTCTGAGCACTGCCCTGTCATTTCCATCCCCGTAGACACAGTTGGGGGTACTGCCGTCCCTAGGCACTCTGCATAAAGAGGACTCTGGGTAGGACACAAGGAGGACTCTCCGTGTATGACAGGGTTGCTTTGGCACAGGAGATCTGGGCACAAAATAGCTTACCAGCAGGCGACTTAAAACACAGCCCAGAAGACACCTCTCTTTTACTGATCAGAAATATTTCAGAGGAGTCTTTAACACATTTTTTCATTTGCTAACAATCCTGCCACGCCCCCCCGACCCCCAAAGACAAAACCCCCATCCTCGTGGGGATTCAGTCCTACAAACTCAGTTTGGTCTTAAATGTAGTTAAGGCTATAAGCACGTATCAGTAAACATCAAAAGAGGACCATTAAGAGAACAGTGAAGATGCTCTGAGGTAAGTCTTAAAAAACCCCAGAGCGCAAGAGCCGCACAAAAATCTCAAGTGAAAGGTGACGTTTCTGCCTGGCTTCCTATGAGAGCTCTCATTCCTAGTCCCAAAGATAGCCCTGCTCGCCCTTCACCTCACCGAATGCCGTGTTAGAGAACATGTAGGGCAGGCTCCACACAGCCCCATCTCCAGCCATCTCCCACAGCGCTAGCCTTGCACAAACCCACACAAATTCTCCTCCCACACTCTTTACCTCTCGCTTGGCATTCTCGACTCTGGTTCGCTCCTCTTCTTGTTGAGCTTGCATGGCAGCAACTTTCTGCTTCATAGCAAACAGCTTCTTCTCGTGCTCCCCTTCTGTCTCTGCCTTCTCCTTTTCCCATTTCTCCAGCATCTCCTGCAGCTCTGAACGGTGCCCTTCCCGCTCGCTTGCCTGAGGAGGGGAGGAAAAGACTTGACGTCCCAGCTGAGCTCCTCAAAAAAAAGGGAAGCTTCTTCCCTCCCACAACCCCCCACCTGAACAGTGCACAGTAGTGGCTTTGTGCCCTCCATAAATCATGTCCTATCAAGGAACTGAAAAGGAGGGTCAGCTGCTGGAAGAAAAGGAGATGTCACCTTCCCCTCTCTGATGGCTGCCTGTTTCCTAGCACCTCTCTCCTCAGGATTTCTCTCTACTCTCAGAGTCTCTGTTTTCAAAGCTCACCTCCCTTTTCATCAGCGAAAAGGTGCAGAGGGACTGCAGGGTGAGAAAGAGACCGATACCCCCATGCCCTAGTCCCAAGACAGGCCACGAACTGGAGTACCAGGAACAAGGGGCCCGCTCCATCTGCCTCCAGCCCAAAGAGGATACCTCTGTCAACCGTGAAAGGACAGAAAGGAAGGAACCAACTTCCCGTGACTGCAGTTCGCAGCAACGTTAGGAGTCTGCCTCGTGGTAGTCGGGAGTCTGGTGACATCCTACCCCTTTGCTGCCATGCTTTGGGGGGGGACCACCCAACCTTCTGTTGACCTCGTCTTACGCCCACACTGAATCACTGAACCTGTGGCCGCATTTACTGTCCCAGCCTAGTCCTGTGGGTCTTCACGTGCCTTCAAGTACGAGCCACTGGCTCTGCTGCCTGGCCTAGCAACGTGTGGCCCGTGACAGATGATTGCTGCCATTTCACACGCTCAGGCTATTCTTCTTCTAAAGCCAGCCCACAAAGCTCGCTTGAAGAATTCAGAAGCATATTGTTTCCTACCAGGTCTTGCAGGAGCCTGTTTATTTCTGCTTCGTGATCAGTTTGCCGAAGTCTGAGGGAATCGTTATGCTGCTGTTCCGTCCGCAAGAGCTGTTGCGCCATGTCTTCCCGTTCCTGCTTGATGCGAGATCTCTCTGCTTCCAGCTCACATTGAAGGCACTTCACTTCCCCTGCAGACACGACAAACGGCAAGATTCAGAGACTACGCAAACAATGGTTCGGACTTTACTGACCTTAAGCCATTTGACTTTCAGTGCAGGAGGGATCTGCCTCCAGCTCCTTCACTCCTCAGAAGCACTGCGGACAGAGAGCTATTTTTATACCACCTTCCCTAGGCAGGGGGTCACCAGAAACAAAGCACAGGAGGCTCTCACCTTGTATCACCTCCTTGGCCTGCGTGACTGTGTGAAGCTGGATTTCAAGCTGACTCCTGGCGATCTCCAGCTGAGATAAGTGCTGCTGAGCCTCAAACAGCCTGGATTCCAGGGTCTCCTTCACTGACCTGCAAGTTGGGAATACGGAGAGAAATGAGTTGCTTGCTCCTGACACCCACGGGGGGTTACTCCAGTAAGAAGTCGTTCAAGAGCCCTACCCCTGCACACGGCAAACGGGTTGCATGGACACTTGTATACAGAAAGCATATTGCTACCCTTTAAAATAGCACTGCGGGCCCCTCCAAGGGAATGCCCGGGCTTTCCTTGCGACCTGGCGTAACACCGAAAGCCCAGATGAATTTGATCTCAATAGCCAAATCTTCAGTAGCTGTTGTCTGATCTATGACCCGCAGGTAGCTGTGCCCACAAAGCCTGTGCCAGCAAGCAAAAGCCCAGCCTCTGCTCACAGCCCTTATCTCATCAGCACTTCCAAGTTGCTCTGCAGGGGCACAGAAGAAGAGTATTTCCCTGGCCGACTCGTGACTTTTTAATGCTGTTCGTAGCGTAGGTATAGGTAGGTAATTTTCCAGACTCCCCACATTTAAAAGGGACTAAAGAAATACATCAGATGATATAGTAAAATCTCATGCTTGTAGCAGCGTTTGTAAGAAATCAAACCCTGGTGTAATGATTACCACCTTTATAATTATAGACATTAAGCAACGTCCTGCCGAGGGTCTCCCCCCTGCCTTTACCTGGCCTCTGCCAGCTGCTCTGAAAGGCCTTGCCTGTCCCGCTCCATGGCTGCCAGTCGCACCTCCAGGGCAGCCTTCTCATGCACCAGCAATTCCTTCTCTTTGCACACCTTGGCCAGCGCGTGCCCTTGGCGAGAGGACTCCTGGCGCAAACTGCTCCAGGCCGCTGCGAGCCGACTCTTGCTGGCGGTAAACCTGAAAGTGGGACAAAATACAGTTAGAGTCCTCGCTCTGGAGTTCTCTGCAGAGCCAGCCAGTGCCACTTCTGAATCAGCTAGAGGAGACAGAGCTCCTGTACTCTGGGCTGAAAGTTTAAGAGCATCTGCTGTATACCGCACTAATACCCTAGGCTGCCAAAAGGCACTGGACTGTTAACTTGGAAGTGACGTGGAAGGCTCTACTGGGTTGCCTGGGACCAGACAGCTCCTTCACGACAAACGTACATACCCCAGACTACGTGTTTTCATGCAAAAATACTGCATTTTCCACCTTGCAAACTAAAATTCTATCAGAATCTATTCCAGTGCTGGAACTTTGCAGGAAAGGCTGAGCAGAAGCAACTTTGCTCGCTGAAGAAAGTGAAAATACACATGGTTTCTCCTTCTAGAAAACAGGAAGAGATCAAAGTGTCACCTCCTTCAGTGTGTAAGGCAGCTGGCTGCAATGAGGTGATGCTTGGCAGGGAAGCAGCCCTTGCGGTGAGCAGTGTCCCTTTGCGATGTATCTAAGTCGGGCTGACGTGGCCAAAGAGATGGTAGGCTCTGCTTGTACGTCACGTCAACAATACCGTTCACTTGTCTTACCCACAGAAGCTGTCTAATATACCTTGCTGGGATTCAAGCTTGAAGATTAACTGCGCTTTTTTAGCTTTTTTCTTCAGTATAACACCTCTGCTGCGTATTTGCCAAACATACCACGTACTCCAAAACAAAGACTATCTAACAGAGAACAGACCATCAGAAACAAACAATTCTCTCAAAGTCATCCCATAATACCCAAGATTTACAATATGAAACTGGCATTTAAATGATGACAAACTCCCTCGTCTCCTCCAGTGACGTGATTCTCCCAAGCTCTTTTTCCAGGGCACTGAAATCAGTTAGTCCAGAGAGAAGAGGCTCATCACCTATTTCTCATCTTCTTCCTCAAAACCTGAAGAGGCTCTAACAATTCACAGAATCATAGAATCATTTGGGTTGGAAAAGACCTTCCAGATCATCGAGTCCAACCGTAAACCTAACACTGCCAACTCCACCACTAAAGCATGTCCCCAAGCACCACATCTACACGTCTCTTCAATCCCTCCAGGGACGGGGACTCCACCACTGCCCCGGGCAGCCTGTGCCAGGGCCTGACAGCCCTTTCGGGGAAGAAACGTTTCCAAATATCCAACCTAAACCTCCCCTGGCGCAACTTGAGGCCGTTTCCTCTTGTCCCGTCGCCTGTTCCTTGGGAGAAGAGGCCGACCCCCCCTGGCTCCAACCTCCTTTCAGGGAGTTGCAGAGAGCGAGAAGGTCTCCCCTCAGCCTCCTTTTCTCCAGGCCAAACCCCCCCAGCTCCCTCAGCCGCTCCTCACAGCACTTGTGCTCCAGACCCTTCCCCAGCTTCGCTGCCCGTCTCTGGACACACTCCAGCCCCTCAGTGTCTGTCTTGGTGTGAGGGGCCCAGAGCTGACCCCAGCACTCGAGGGGCGGCCTCACCAGGGCCGAGTACAGGGGGACGATCGCTGCCCTGGTCCTGCTGGCCACGCTATTTCTGACACAAGCCAGGATGCCGTTGGCCTTCTTGGCCACCTGGGCACGCTGCTGGCTCATATTTAGCCGCTGTCGACCAACACCCCCAGGTCCTTTTCCGCCGGGCAGCTTTTCCAGCCACAGACTTGCAGGTATGTCTTCAAACACAGTTTCAACAATTTCAAGATGTCACTCCCTTTCTTAGCAATACAAGACAGCAGACATTGACTTGCAGCTTTGTCCCGCGCTCTAGGCTCAAACAAATGGAGGCTTGAAAGTTGCAGACTTCACAACAAAAAGCATAAAGAAAAACATGCAGCCCTGGTTTTTGCCTCAGAAAAAGGATTCCGATTCAGAGCTACCCACTTGGTTTCTTTTGCCACGCGTGACAGTAGTAGCCCCACTCAGATTCATGGACACCACAATCATTTCTCTGCAGCTTATCAAAAGCCAAAAAAGGGGCCACCCCAGAGAGGTGGATTCAAAGAATCCGTAGAAGCAGAGGACAACTCAGAGAACTGCAGAACCCCTTTGCAAGCCATCAACATGTTGCCAAGAAGAAGTAAACAAAGCCTTCCCACCTCCAGCACTACTAAGTGTCTGCTTGACAAAAACACCGCAGAATCCAACAGACAGAGCTTCGCTGAGCCCAGCAGCCAAATGCCCACCCAGAAACACCAGGTTTTTGGTCTCACCTGACTGAGTTTCTCTTGGGTTTCTGCCTTCTCCTCTGCCAGTATCGTCAGCTCTACCCGCAGCCCCTCCTGTTGCTCCCCTGCTTTCTTCAGCAGCTGCTCCAGGTGGGCTTTCTCTGCGCAGAGCTCTTCGTTTGTTCTTTGGCACAAGTTCAGCTTCTCCTGGTCCGAGATCCTTGCTCTCTCCATCTCGTCCACTTTACCTGACAGAACGTCATTCTCTTGCTCCAGCTAGAAGAAGCAGAGAGGAAATAAAATACAGTAAGACTTACTCTGTAGGAGGTTTGGCTTGCACAGAAGAAGGAACATTTCCATATTCCGTCAGTCATACTGTCGGCAGGCAAGAAGTCTGAGAAGAAGTGGCTGGAGACGAACACCTGGCAAGATCTTTGGCAACTCTGCTCACCTGCAGCACAAGTTTGTTCAGCTGCACTTTATCCAGTGCAAGAGCTTCGTTGATGCTGCTCATGTTCGCTGTTGCAACTTGTAGATCAGCTATTTCAGCACTCAGCTTCTGCTGAGCCCCTGTCAACTCTGCTACGGACTGCTCTGCCTGAAGAGACGGAAGAACAACATGACAACAAAGGCAGGAAAATCCCTGACTTCAAGCAGCAACTCCACATCCCCTGTGTGTCTCTGACATGCTCCCGGTTCAGCGCTCCCAATAAGCACGTGGGGACTAACTACCCCAAAGGCCCGTGTGGTCTGATCACCGTTTTCCAAGAAGGAGAACAACATTTTCCCTGTCTTCCACTGCCAGAAGCAGCATCTGTGGTGGTCTTGCTATCACAACTGCCTCTCCCACAAGGGCTACCTAGGAATAAGGTGACCACACCTTCTCCAGTGCCACGGTAAGCTCATGTTTCTCTTGCTTCAGCAGGTCCCTCTGAAGGTGCGATTCCTCCAGGGTCTCTCTCGCAACTACCAACTCACTCTGTAATAATGAATGCTTTCCTTCAAGCGCAGCTAAGTCCTTCAGTCTAGGAGAAGGGCAAAGACAAACAAGTTTTTAACGTAAAAACATTCTCATTTCCAAAACCAAGAGTACATACTACATCTCAGATACGGCAGTTTAGATGATTTCCAACCCCTACAGAACGCTGGCATCTCCTGACTAGGGCCGCATCACTCTTTGTCATTGACGTAGGTGAAACATTCGTCATCGGGAAAGTAAAACAAGCTTCCAGAAATCACAGAGCGTTTCCCAAAAGTTCAGATACTCCCAACTTTACAGCTTCCTGCCTGTTTGTTCTCTCTCTCTCTCTCTCCTTTTTGATACAATGGATACCTCTCTGAGCAACCTGTTCTGCTGCATGATTGCCTTCATGGTTCAATGTTTTGTTCTCCTTAAATCCAGTCTGAACCTCTCTTGGTTCACCTTATGTCTGTCCTCAACTACTCGGGGCAGGTTTGGAATGATTTCTTTAAAGGGTCACAAAGAAAGTACAAGGAGGCAGCTATGCTGCACGTCAGTAGGCAGCCAGGCCTGCCCACGTGCTCCCTTCACCCTTCTAGGCCACAAATGATGAGCATGCAAAATTCATTCTTTTACGGTGGGCCTCCTCAAGTGCACCGATGCCCACCCCCGCCCAGAGAAAGCTTTAACGCTCACAGGAGCTCCTGGTCACGACGCGCTCGCTCCATCGTCTGTTGCTGCTCCACCTTCTCCCCCTGGGCTGAATCCTCCCTCAGCTGCAGTTCAGCGTTACTTTGACGCAGACGCGAGGCTTCTTGCTCCGTGCCTTCAAGCTGTTGCTGCAGCTCTTCCCTGGTTTTCTCAAGGTTTGCACAGTCACTGCAGAGACAAGGCTCAGTTAGAAGAATGAAGAGGCCTGAAGAGTCACGGATCCCATTTTTCTCAGTCCAGGATGGAGTTGTGGGGAGCCCGGTAAGGAAGAACTTGCTCTTCCCTTCACAAGGCAACTGAAGAGGGAAAGAGAAAGGAAGGCAGGCTTTTGCCTTCATTCAGCGAGAAGCAGTGGCTAGGAAAGGGCCAGAATTCAGAGCCTCAGCACCTCGAGAGGGAGGCGTCTTGCATGCCAACATCGCTCTGAATCTCCAAGACAGCCTTAGGATTCACAGTAGAGCATGAAAAGCAGTGACAGGCGGATGCTAAAGTGCCAAACAGAGGCAAAGACGTGGCAGGGCAGGCGAGTTCTTGGCCCACACCACCTCTGGACTCCCAGAACTGGAAGCAGATTGCCTCTAGAACGTAGGAGAAGGAGGAAACACTCACCTTCTGAGTGCTTCTACCAGAGACTGGAGGTGCTGCCGGTGGCTGCTGGACGTCTTGCATTCCTCCTCCAGTTGCTCAAGTCCTTGCTGCAGCTTCCTGCACTTCTCCTCCTGCTGTCTGTGCTGGCGCTGCAGGAAATTGAGAGAGTCCTGCCTGGCAGAAAGCTCTTCTTTTAGGGCCTGCAAGGAATGGGCAGGGAAAGAGCTCAAACAAGCAATAAGGAGCAGGGAAGATGCTCCAGAGAGCTGGGAGAAGCAGCAAGCAGAGAGACAGCTCACCTGCAGGCAAAAGCTGTGATGAGGGGGTGGAGATCAAGGAGAGAGAGAAGCAGAAGAACACAGAGCTGGTGAGACTGGCAAGGCAATACGGTACCAAGAGTGGGAAGGCTAGAAAGAAACTGGCTAAACTGGCGAAGGAAATGGAAAGGTTTCAAGCCAAGCGGGGCATTAGCAGCTGAGCCTGTGGCCAGTGGAGAAGACAAGCAGAAATTCTCACCTGTGTTGCTCCTCGCCTCCTCGCCAGTGCTTCCTGAACCAGTACAAAGGCACGCTCTGCATCAACGGAGCTCCGACAAGAGAGGATGTTGCCAGACTCTGCGTGCTGGGAACTGTCTGTGCAGATAATGCTGACCGTGCTGTCACCGTCATCTAACACCGCCTGAAAGGCCACACCAAGCTGTTACTCTTTGCTCATTCTACTTGGTTTTCTTTATTGGGTTCTCCTTTTCCCCCCACTTCACCCTAGAGTCATTAAAAACTCAATTCTCTCATTTCTTCAGTCAACAAGGAAGTTTTGTCCCTGCGGCCACAAGTACTCCAGGGGTTTCGGAATACAGCTACTATAAACAAGGAGAAACAAGTGTGAAGGGGCTGGAGGCTGCTCAAACGCTCAGTTTCTTGAAGCTCTCAGGAATGACTTTGGTCTCCTTCCGCTTCTTAGAGCCACATACACGAGCACCGGATCAACACGGGAAATAGCAATGAAAGGAAACATTAACCCTTCCCAGGGAAGAAGGAAGCTGAGGACTACTGGAAAGCAGCGACGAAAAAGCTAATGTTTATAATCACTCTGAGCAGTAGCACAAGAGGATAATAATGACTGCATAAGGGGAAAGAACTGACTCTGTGAGAGGCTGAGTAAAAGATCTGGTGATTAAACCCCCCTCCACAGAGTGGAGTTTAGGCCTAAGTTAAAGTTACCCCGAAAACAGCGAGACCAGTTGCGATTCTGGGGAGATAACGGTCAGTGAACGTAGAGTGAAGGAGCAGAGCTGGCAAGTGCATCGACTGAGTCAGGGACCTTTGATAAAAATCTGAAGAGCAACAGAGTCATTGCCCAAGGAGGGTGGGGGAAGCCTCCAAGCAACGCTGGAATACAAATGTCAAGTGGCCAACTCCAAAAGCACAGTCCAAGAGAGACCTTAGCGGGACGGTGAAGGCAAAGGTACTGAAACTTCTAGCGACTCAGCTGAAGTGTCACAGGACAGACAACCCCAAAGCTGTAACAGGTTCTATGTCAGGAAAGCGGTATAAAAATTAAACAGCCAGTAGCAGTTAACGTAGACCGTATACAACATATATATCCAGTCCCTGGGCTAGGCTGTTGCCTTCCTCAAGTACGTTGAAATCAAATTTACAGGGATGTGGTCCCAGCTCTGGACTCACCTCAGTTATATCTTTTATCAGCTTCTGGAGGCAAAGATTCTCTTCTCTGGCACTTTGAGTCAATGAAGCTTCATATTCCTTCTCTAACCGACTTGCCTCCTGAGAACAGAATAAGGAAAGGGTGGGCAGGGAAGAGCTGCCCCTCTGTCGCATTCCCATCCTCAGTAGCATCGTCATGCCAATAAGCCTCAGCCCTAGTGAGTCCAGTAGGTTCCTTCCCACAGCTATCCACTTTCTTCTTTGCTAAAACTAGGAAGAGAAAGACCGACAGCTAGTTTGTACAGACTGCTACGAAGCTGCCAGTTCCAAGGAACCTTCATCCCTAGAGGCTTAAAGTCCCAGGCAGAAGAGCATTGGTGCAACCCCCCTGAGGAAGACACCCGAATCGTCTGCAGCTCCCCCGCCACTGCCTGCACCTGGGCTGACTCCACACGTGCCAAACACACCAGGAATATTTTGGCAGTGTGCCTGAGGTTCCCGTACAGTATAGCATCTTTACCACCCCTTCTCTTGAGGAAGCTACACCTCTTTGTGCCAAGGCTGGAGAGCAAACACCGGGCTATCTCCCAGCTAAAGGTAAAACATACCAGAATCTCCACAGTGTCGTGAAGTGTTTTCATGGTCTTCTCCTTCTCCGCATTCTGCTTCTGAGACTGTGCAAGCAAGGCTGAGAGCTCCATCACCCTGAGAAGAGAAGGTCCACGGGCCATTCCAAAAGCATTGCACACCATCCCCTGTTAAAGAGCTAAGCAGCTCCCAGAAGCATAGCAGAGAAAGCACAACCCAGAAAACACAGCAAAGGCAGCGTTCATCTCCACACGTTAATAAGCTGGATGTTGCAACACGGCACTTCTTGCCCCAAAGGCCTTCTGCACTCCGTCTTGCAAGGACTTGTCAGTACAGAGGGGCACATCGCTTACGAAGGTCCTGGGCAAATTCCTCCCAGCTCCCTTTAGCACAGCCCTGGGCTGTACAAGAGACAGAGCTCTCTTTATAGCGGTCTCCATTTCTCACCAAGAATCAGTTAACGGCCAAAACATTGTCATATGCAATCTCTTTTCCGCCCTGGTCTTACTCAGAAGAGCTTCTGTCAGTCAGACATTTTTTCCTGTCCTTTCTGTTGAAGGCAATAGTTGGACTGGGGACAGCAACAAGGGCTGTGCAGAATGGGTGTGTTGTAAATGTGAGCACAGCCCGCCCAGGAACCCAAGAGGCAGCCACAAAGATAACGTTGGTAATGGCAAAGTTTAAAACACCTTTACCTGTCTTGAAGCTCCTTCTTCTCCAGGTCCCCCTTGACTTGTAAGCACATCACTTCCCGAGTCTTCTGGTTTACTTCCCGTCCCGCTTGCTGCTGTGCCTGATCCTTCAGGACAGGTCTACCCAGCATGACGGACTCCCAGAGCTGTACGCCGCAGTTTAGGCGGGAGCAGTTTGCAAGTATAGCTCCAGAAAGCCTCATTTGCTCTGCCTTCAGCTCTGACAAATCTCTGAAGAAGAATAAAGGAAGAGCTAATGTTCACACCACCGTCTTTATCAGCTGACTCGCTTCTGGAGCACGTCATTGCGCAACAGTAAAAGCCGGCAGGAAAGATGACCTCTTCGCTGCGGACGAGTCATTCATCTGGCACTTTGGGATCGGGACACATCTTGACAGTCGAGCAAGGGGCCTACTGGATAGTTGAGGAGCGAGTCTGTTTTCTCCTCAGAGATAAGAAGAAAGGTATGGCACAGCCAGAAGGCTTCAAGGACCTCTGATGACTCTTACTAATTGTTGCTCCTGCTCTACCTTATGAACAGACGCTGATTAGCATTAATAGATGGAAGGAGTTCTACCAAGGTCCCCAGCTTTTCTGCCTAGGGGATCAGCCCTAAGCGACCTATTATTGTTATTATCAACGCTTGGACTGCTAAGAGGCTCATGACAATATCTACATAATAAACACTGCAGGAAGGGGGTGTAATAAGCCTAAAATGTTGTGACAAGCAAGCACAAATAACACAAGAATTAACTAGTAGGCCAGGCATACACTATACCTTAAGGAAGGCTTCTAATCAAATAAGAGAAACGGCTGACAGTGACCCAGAGTTTGAAACTGCATGCTGACACCAGAAGGCTCTGCTATTACGGCTATGCTGGTTTTGTTTGTGTAGAAGGCAATTGGGAGAAAGGAACCTCAGAGAGCCCAAGAACAAGAAAATAATCATAAAAGAGGTATCCAACGAAGCAAAATACACTGGATAAATGCAGTGACAGGGTAGAGAAGCTATTCTTTCTCGCAACAACGTTGGTACAGGAATAGGCGGATGCAAACTGACCAGAATAAATGTAAGCTGGAAATGAGAAGAAAAAAAAAGAGAGATATCTATTCAAGAATGACCTTTCCATCAGGAGCAGTGGGAAAAGACAGCCAGTGAGATTTAAGGCAGATTTTCATCATTCTGTAGAAGGGACTGCTCTACATGCTGCACGCGCAGCTTTGGCGAGTCTCTTCCAACGTGTCCGTAGGTGCCTGTGTCTGTGCTAACATCACCATAGTCAAGTTTGTCTGTGCAGAGCCTCCGCATTGCTTACAGCCCGAGCCCCTCAGTTTTATCTGAAAACCAGCACCAAACAAAAGGATTCTGAAAATAGCCTAAAGCACGCTTAACGGCATTGCTTCGGCCGTCAAAGGAGAAATCCTATCTTTAGCCGCAACTAGCGTAACATCAAGGCTCAAAAAGCGGGTGTGAAGGGAAGCTACATTCTTTCTGCAAGAGATCTACCCTTAACTCCTACTCACCGGTCAGTGGCAGTCTTCATCTCCAGGAAATGTCGGCGGAAGGTTACCACCTGACGCCACAGGCTGAGCAGACGGTTATGTTCACCCCTTAAGAAGCCGGCATAAAGCTAAACACGCAAAGACAAAAAGCAATGCCAATTCAGCCTTCCCCGTCACTGTACAAGTCTTTCAGACAGGCGAGAGTACAACCACCATCACCAGCTCTCCTTTAATAACTATTGCAACCGGGGCATCAGGGACTGAAGAGGCACCGCAGAAGCCTCCCCAGTAGACCTGCCACCTGACTTCAACGAAGGCAACAGCCATGCTTCTCCTGCAGGGGTGAATATCAGCAAAGCAAACTGGTCAGGATTCAACATCTCGCCTTGCAGAGGTGTCCAACGGTCTTGGTGGCGGAAGACAAAAACAAGCCCCTCCAAGACCACTGTCAGATTGGATCACAACAGGCCATTGGTAAGGGAGGCCTGTCGTGTTCTTCTGTTGGCTACTCTGAATCGGAAAACACACAGACCTCTCTGGTCTCCTCTGCTCTAGACGGAGATTTAAGAACTCTTAAAAAGACGCGTGGCCCTGTGTGACTGCCCTACAGGGCCCAGCAACAGCAAGCGTTTGCCTTTAGGACCGAGCAGTATGGTCACAGCAGGTGGGCATCTTCCACCACCGCCATTTGCTGACACTCCTCCATCTCACACCCCTGCCTTCTGCTCGTCAACACCGATACATCCTCAAGAGAGCCACAACTTTCACACGGCAACTTCTCTACGCCAGAAAGAAAATGCATTCTCATTCCACTCTGGCATCACGTCCGGCATTCCCGTAGCCTATCCTTACCTCACGTTCGCTGCGCCATTCGCTCTCCTTCAATTCCAGCTCCTCCCGGGCCCTCATCCAATCCGCCGTCAGTTTTCCAACGTCTTCTTTGAGGGCTGAATTAACCTCATTCGCTTTATCGAGGTGCTCCCGCAGCAGAGCGTTCACTTCTGCCAGATTCTCACACCTGGGAAAGGGAGAAACAGCAACGAGGTCACTGAACAACTGCGATCCACAAGCAGCGTCCCCGTCACTGTCCAGCTCCCTCAACACTGACTTTCTTGTCAAACCGAGAGGCAGTACAAGGGCTTTCTAGGATTAACTAGGATCTCTCTGTGATGGCAAACCTCATTTGCTTCTCCTTGCTTTAAGCCTCCCATTTCCACCTACCATTTCCGTTTCCCCTTCCTCTTCAACTTTGCCGATGCCCACAGTTAACGTCTTGCCTCCCCTTCGTGCTGTCTGATCCCTGGACGCATCACCTTTCTCTAGCATTGCCCCGAGTCGCTCACCGACTGAACCACAGAATAATTTAGGCGGGAAAGGGACCTTTGGAGGTCACCCGGAATCACCCCCTGCTCAAAACAGAGCCATTCAGCACACCACGCTATTACTGCACCCCAGAACAGACTGCGGACCTTTCTCCTTTCAAAGCGGCTTGCCCAACCGCTTCCCTTGGGGAGACTAGGGAGCACTGACAGGTCTTCCCTCACTTCCGTGAGCATCCAGGATAACAAGTATGAGGGAACGCTTCTTCCTTGTACCTTTGCTGCTCCTCTTCCACCTGAAGCAGTGCCTTCTCCAGGCTGTGGTCTTCTGTGGCTCCCCACCTGCCTGGAAGGGATCCCTTAAGAAGAAAGGAAACCGTTAGTCCAACTCTTGCGTTCCCTTCACTACTGTTAGCCAACAAATGGAGGGGAAAGCGAGGGATGCTATCTCAGCAGCTCGTGGCCTCTTCCAGGCGTAACAGTGTCGTGACTACGGAGAGGAAGGGAGGGGAAGGGTGTTACTCAAGGCGAGTGGCTCTCCTCAGTCTCCCACTGTCGCACGCTCACAGCTAGGTATCCTCAGCTCATGACCGCGAGGGCTCCCTTCGACTTGAAGCCTGGGAACGCTCTCCTACTCTCCTACCCTTCGTTTCCGAGGTTTACTTTAGCCGTGAAGCAGAAAGAAAAGCACAGAGCCCGCTCTCTATGTCCAACGCCAGCATTCTTGCCTTCCAAAACGCTAGATTTCAACCCATTCTTTTTCGGAGACAGCCATATCATGTAACAGGCAGCGTAGCCCTCTCCTGAGACCTAGGACAAATGTTCCTCCAGCAATAAAGCACTCTTTCACAAAGCAAAAATCCTTCTGGATAGGGTTTGCTGGACTGGCATTTCTGGGACTACTGGCTGCTCTAAGAATGGCAACTGGACAAAACCCTGACGGGCAACCTTCTTTAAACCCGCAGGTAGCAAAGTCTTGTTTTCCTCTGTCATTGCTTTGGGGAGCTCTTTTTGGTCTGCGTTAACGAATGCTACGTACGCTATCTTCAGTCAGCAACCCGCACGCACACTCACCCCTCCTGCTTCCAGCTGCTGCTCCAACTCTCGACACCGAGTCCGGTACTGCAGTACCTAGGTGGATACGTAGAATGAAGATGAGCCAATGCAGCTTCTAACAGACGCGCTCCTCCTGCATTAGCTTTTCTCCCAGCCTTCACAGCCCCAGCACAGCACATTTCACGGTGCTGCTGATGCAGTCAACAACAAGTCCTTACGATATAGGGAAGCTTCGCTTTCTCTACTACTGAGCAAAGCGAGACAGGGTTTCTTTTACACATAGTGCTATCTGCTCATCCTAACACAGCGATGGCAAGCAGAACGATGAGACACACTTAGACAGCCATGCCTGGCCTACGGCCACCACGGACCCCAAATCAGCATTTCCAACGGGCTGAAAGTCCAGTGGGGCCCTGAAGTCAGAGAAATGAGTTTTCAAAACTGCCTTCCAATATTTAGCGAGTAAAGTTAGTTCTGCCCACAGTCCTGCTCAGCCGCTGCAGGACGTGGATTTCCACTCGGCTGCAGAACAGCGGCACGGGCAAGAAAAGCAGGATGACCTTACAGCAGCGCCGTGACCAGCGCCGGGCACTGCCCCGACCCTCCGCCCAGGCCTGGCCCCCTCCTCGCTGCCAGCACTCCCGCGCCCGGGCGAACCGGGCCAGAGCTGCCGGCCCCGGCCTCGGCCCCTGCCCCTGCCCCTGCCCGGGGCCGCCCAAAGCCACCCCCGCCGGCTCGACTCCCGCCGCCGGCCCAGCCCGCTGCTCCCGCGGCCAAACAAAGGCGCTGGCAAGCCCGGCACCTTCATTTACGTACGGACGAGACCGAACGAGAGGCTCGGAGGGGGTGACAGCGGCAGGGCGGGGCGCCCAGCGGGCCGGGCCGGGCCGGGCCGGGCGGAGCAGGGCGGCTCCCGGGGCCTCCCCCGAGCCCCGGGCTCGGCGCCGTCCCGCCTGCGGCCGCGCGGTCGCTCCCCGAGATCGCCGCCGCCGAGGCCCCTCTCTGGGCGGCGCGGGCGGCCCGGCCCCCCCGGCCCCGCCACCGCGGCCCGGCCCCGGCAGCTCCCCCCCGGGCAGGCGCCCCCGCTCCTCACCTTCGCCTGCAGCTTCCGCACCAGCACCGCTTGGCGCTGCTGCGCCTCCTGCGAGCTCTGCAGCCGGCGCCGCAGGGAGGCCTGGCTCCGCGCCGCCTCCCCGGCCCCCGTCGCCATGACCTGCTCGGCAGCCGGGCCCGCCACACACACGGCTCCGCCCCGCCGGGGTCCCCGCCCGACGCCTGACAGGCCCCGCGGCGGGGGCTGCTCCGCGGCCTGCCCCGGCCGACCGCGCTCAGGCGGCCCCGGGCCGCGACCTGGCGCCTGCCGGGGCGGGCGGGGCGGGAGAGCCGGGCTCGCTCGGGGCCGCTCTGGGGCAGCGCTTCCCTTCTCGCTCCTCGCCGACGGGGCCGCGCCGGGCTGCGCTGCTGCCGCGGGGGAGAGGCCGCCCCGGCAGCGCTTTGCTCCAGCCAGTTCCGATCGGAGACTGTTAACGGCCCCCGAGAACGTTGGGGGCGAAAAGCGCTCCCTGAGGACTCTGGGAGAGAAGGAGCGCGAGGAAAGGCTCCCGGCCACCGGCGTGTCCATGCGGGTCTGGGGACGCTGGGGCAAGAAGGCTGGGACCGCAGGGACAGCAGAAAAGGGCCGGCGCCCAGGGAAGCCAACTGAACAGCTACAGCTTGCTGCTAAAAGCTCAAACTTCAGCCCTGCACTGCCACTGCAGCAGGAGTTCCAATCTAGTGCGAAAGCCAGGCAGACATGGAGGCAGTGACTGAGTCGTCTTCTCCCTGTTTTGCAGCAGGAACGGGGCAGACTGCAAGCACTTAGAGAAAAACCGGTATGGGAGAGAAAACTCCAAGTTTACAGGACAACGTGCTCTGTGAATGAAACTTTATTTCATGAGCTCACGAAGAAATACAACAAACACACACGACACACAGGGCTCAGTCCCCTTTGCCCAGACTAGCCTATTACATGAATTCCCTTATTCACTGCTCAAGTCATGAGGCTTCATAACTTACAACCCGTAACTCTTAATTCGTGCACTTTCATAAGCGCACGAATTAAGTGCAAAAAAGAGGAATTAATTCCCTAGCTGACAGTGAGAGCACTCATCCTTCCTCCTCCGTCCCGGTGCAGGCGTCCCCTGTATCACACTGGGAAGCACCAAAGCCGCAGCAGTCCGGCTGCTCTTGGATCCCCTTCAAAGGCTTTTTGGGTAAGCTGATGTTTTCTACCGTCCAGCTCAGAAGTCTGGTCTCTACCATTTCCCAAAGCCAGCAGATCCTGACAATACAGCCAGACAAAGATGCTGGCTGCAGGAGACAGCCGGCTGCAGGTGGTAATGGCTGCGTCCCGGCCCTTGAGCTCTTTCTGGCACCTGTGCTGCCCACCCGGTGCTCTCGCTTCAGCCTAATGGCGCTGCTCCCAGCACACGTCAGGCCTCGGCATGAGCTGGGTTAGCCAAAATCCGAGCAGGGCTTGAGCGAACAGTCACGCTCCGCCCCTCGGTACAGTCAAACGCCCAGCAAACCCTTTGCTTCGGCGAGTGGAGGTCCTGTTACTCCTCCTGCCTCGCCGGGGGTGAGGGTAGGGGAAAGTTTTGAGCACTTTCACTGAAGTTTGGCTTCACGGTTCATAATCGGGTAACGCTTGGAGGGGCGTGCTTTCCACACGGTGAGAGAAGCGATAAACACGGATATACAAGCATACTAATAACAAAACTAATGAGATAGCACACAATGATACAACGATCATAGGGTGTAACATAAGATGCAAGAGGGCACTTGCAGATGGTGCGTCTCCCATAACAATGTCGTACCAGTGATGTCCAACAGGTTGTTCCACTTCTGGTGTGATTCTGACAATCCGGCCGGCATTGTGTTGGATAGCAATAGTTTTTGGTATGGAATAGCTTTTTCATCGCTGGTGATTAAGGATTCCAGTTCTTCAATTTGAGAATATACTGAGTCTGTATAACAGGTACCTGAGGAACTGGGGGATCCGATCGCAGCAAGCAGAGATACGGGAGCTGGAGAAGCAGCGAGAATTGCAGAAGACTGCTGGAACCAAGATGAGCAGAGAGCTGGAGGAGAGAGACCAGGAGATCAGATGGCAGGAGGGGAAAATAATGATTCTAGAACAACACGGTCCATCACAAGTGAGAAATCTGCTCGTGGGTCTTGATCAGACGAAAGGAAACTTGGAGGAGAAAAACGCAGAGCTTATGGCTCTGACTCAGCAGATCCAAGAACTGGAAAAGGAGAGAGAACAGGGGAAATCTCTGCACGCAAGCCTTGAACACCTGAGGGCAGTTCTTAAGGACAGAGAGAGTGAGTGTGATTCTCAAAGGGGTCAGTTAAGACTCTTGCAGCAGCGCAAGGAACAGCAAGAGGGACACCTGCAAGAGCTTCATGGGGAAGTAGAAAAGATGGCCCTTTCTTTATCTAAAAAAGATCAAGAGCTTAAGTCACAACAAAAGCAAATCCAGGAAGCTGAAGAAGTCATGGCAATGCAGTTAAGGACTGTCCGCGAGCAACTGGAGCAGACCTTAGAAACCTTAAAAGAAAAGGACAGACTCATAGACATCCAAAAGCAACAGACACAGAACTATGAGGAAAAAACAGAACGACAGATGACCGTCTTACACAGAGAGTTAGAATACACTAAGGCAATACTGAGAGAAAAGGATTTCATGCTTGAATCTCAGAAGGAAGTGATTGAGACCTTCCAAAAACACGAACAAGACTCTGAACAGCAGAAGGAAATTCTGCAGCACCTTCAAGTGGCACTAAAGGAACAAGAGCAAGAAATTGTATCCCTGAGAAAGCAACACGAGTCATGCAAGGAAAAAGAGGAAAAGCATGAAGCTGAGCAGACAAATCTTCAAGCAACAAAGCTGACTCTGAAAGAGAAAGAAAAAAAGATAGAGGTTCTGGAGGAGGCTATCTCTAAGCTTCAGCAGCAAAAGGAGGCGGCAGCGGTGCAGACTAAAGCCATACTGCAAAAACTCAAATGTGCTGAATCTTCTCTAGAAGCTAGAGATCAAGAGAGAGTGTCTTTGCAAGAGCATGTCCGGGACCTTCGAGAGCAGAAGGAGTTAGAAGGCAAGCGGGCCAAGAGTCTAGAGCAGGATCTAGAGGAAATGAGCCGACTAGTGAAGAAGAACCATTTGGAGTTCCTCAGGCAGACAGAGCAAACAAACATGTTCCAGCTTCGTGAAGAAAGCATGACAGTAGCACTAACCTCATGCCAGAAGCAAGTGAATCTGCTTGAGGAAGTGGTGAGGAAGAGAGATGAAGACAATGAAACTCTTATGCAAAAACTCCAGCGCCAAGAAGAAGAACTGAAGACCCTGCAGAATCTGCAGCTTAGGCTAACCGAGAAGAATGAAGAGGTTAGACACCACAGAGAGCAAGAGAAGCTCCTGGAAGAAGCCTTGCCTGAGAGGGAACGAGAGACCAAGGCTCAAGGTGAGCAAAAAGAGTTAGAAGAGGAAATGAGAGGTCTTCGGGAAGATCTCCAGCATGTTCAGCGGACCCTGACAAAGAAGGATGAAGAGATCAAGTACCAGAGAGACAGAGTCAGGTATTTAGAGAAGACTCTGGCAGGGAGAGAACAAGAGCTTAGGAGGCAGAGTGAACTCCTGAAACAATTAACATCAGCTTTGCGATGGAAAGATGAAGGAGAGGCCCTACAGAAACAAATCCAGAAACTCCAAAAATGGGAGGAAGAGGAAGCAGAGAAGAGGAGAGTTCTCCAGGAGAGAGACCATCTCTTGCAAAGGCAGAAGGAGCTAACCCAACAACTGGAAGATGAGCGGAAGGCAAAGGGGGAAGAATTGGAGCGTGTGACTGCTATTTTGAAGCAGACTGAAAGCGGAGAAATCGAATGGAAGGAGAAGGCACAAGCACTGAGTCTTGCCCTTACCAAGAGTGAAATGGCCAATGAGGCTCTGAGGGAAGAAATAGCCATCCTGCAGAGTATGGTTTCCGAGAGGGACAAGGACCGGTTTCATCTTCAGGTAGGCACTGTGATTGATCATCAGTCAACTAAAATGTCTATAAAGGAGTCTAAAGACGTTTCCCATAAAGATATGGGAATATATATTCCCATAAAGATAGGACCTGCTTGGCCACAGAAACCATGATTGCAGCCAGCAGCCTGGCCTGTGTGTGTAGCTCCGGCCAGAGACCATTCACCTGCTAGAGTGTTTTCTGTCAAGCCCCGAACTACTGCAAGAACGACAGACTTTGCTGTTAATATTGAATCAAGTCCAATGGTTGGGGGTGGGTCATTGGTTCTCTCCTCTCTAGGCAAGCTTAGCCAAGGTGTCGTGGTTAGGGTTTGGCATGGAAAGGAAAGGGCACAGTTGACCAGACTAATCTCCTAAACCGAGTAGCATTTGGTAACGATGGCTGAGCAGCAGCTACGCTGATGGTGCTTAGGGGATGCTTTCAGAGAGTCAGATTTCTGAGGTACCGCTTTTCCGGTGTATTAACGAGAACGGAATTCGTACCATTGCCGGATCAGGTTAAAGGCTTCATTGCACATCAGGATGTACTTGTGCCGCAGTCCAAAAAGCAGGAAGGCCAATTTGTGGGGATTTCTCCAAGGTGACCTGGAGGAGGGCCCCTGGGAAAAGAGTGTGTTGGTTTGGCCTGTGGACCAGGAGGAGAAGAAGGGACTTAGCAGTGTCCATTCCTGAGTCCGGTCACTCTCCCCGACCGTGTTGATTCCGGCCCTCCTGACCTTTACGTGGCACCAGCTCACATCTTCTCCTCTCTGAATACCCAGCGGGCTGCTGCAGAAGGGGAGCAGCTCTCGTGGCTCTCGGAGAAGAGTCTCCTGTCTTCTTCTGGGTCATATCTATCCTAGGGCAGCTACTCAAACACAATAAAAGGACATAAAGACTGAGCTACGCACAAGGAAAGCGAACCTAACTGAACAGAAATAAAATTGCACCTTATGCAGTGCTGCTTCTGGTTTGCATGTGCGTTAGCCCCCGTGTCTCCTCTTACTTCTTATTCTACTTTCTGACAAAAGCAATTCCAACTTGCTTCTACCCAGGAGAGGAGTTACAGTTTTGAAGATGTTAACACCAAGCACACGACAAAAGTTCAGAAGCTCGGATCAGGATTACATTTAGGGTCAGATTTACAAAGTGCTTCTGACTAGGACCCTTTGCACTGTCCCAAAGACGCCCGTGCAGATCTGTTAAACAACAGGAACCCTCAGGAGAAGGAGAGTAACAGCGCAAGAGACTGAAAAGCTGGTGTGCCACCTTCAGTATTTGAATAGCACCAGAAAATAAAAGAAGTCTGGACTCAGGTTATACTGAGGCAGAAAACAGCTTCATTTACAAAAAAAAAGCCCAGGCTCCAAGCTGTCCATTTCCCTTGGGAGTCCAGGAAAACTCCTTGGTTGTTGGTTGGTGCCATGAAAACATTGCCCAGGAAAAGATTGGGGGGGTTAGGAGGGGGAAGAGAGGAAATCACATGTTACGAATAACTAGGAAAGCAAGAGAGAACAAAAGGAAGAGAATCATTATGCCCGGGGCCGCCCAAAGCCACCCCCGCCGGCTCGACTCCCGCCGCCGGCCCAGCCCGCTGCTCCCGCGGCCAAACAAAGGCGCTGGCAAGCCCGGCACCTTCATTTACGTACGGACGAGACCGAACGAGAGGCTCGGAGGGGGTGACAGCGGCAGGGCGGGGCGCCCAGCGGGCCGGGCCGGGCCGGGCCGGGCCGGGCGGAGCAGGGCGGCTCCCGGGGCCTCCCCCGAGCCCCGGGCTCGGCGCCGTCCCGCCCGCGGCCGCGCGGTCGCTCCCCGAGATCGCCGCCGCCGAGGCCCCTCCCTGGGCGGCGCGGGCGGCCCGGCCCCTCCGGCCCCGCCACCGCGGCCCGGCCCCGGCAGCTCCCCCCCGGGCAGGCGCCCCCGCTCCTCACCTTCGCCTGCAGCTTCCGCACCAGCACCGCTTGGCGCTGCTGCGCCTCCTGCGAGCTCTGCAGCCGGCGCCGCAGGGAGGCCTGGCTCCGCGCCGCCATGGCCCCGCTCGCCAGCCGTCACCGCCGCCCGCGGGGCTCCGCCGCCTGACAGGCCCCGCGGCGGGGGCTGCTCCGCGGCCTGCCCCGGCCGACCGCGCTCAGGCGGCCCCGGGCCGCGACCTGGCGCCTGCCGGGGCGGGCGGGGCGGGAGAGCCGGGCTCGCTCGGGGCCGCTCTGGGGCAGCGCTTCCCTTCTCGCTCCTCGCCGACGGGGCCGCGCCGGGCTGCGCTGCTGCCGCGGGGGAGAGGCCGCCCCGGCAGCGCTCTGCTCCAGGGCGGGTGTCTGTGCCAGCCGGGCTGCCGTGAACCGTGCCGGGCACGCAGGGTACCTCGGGAGGGGCCGTCACCCGTTGCAGCGGGGGCTTCTGCTGGGCATGAGGAAAACTCCTGAGTCGTTGGTGATTCTGTAAGGTCCTTTGATATCTGCACGCCCTCCTCTCACCCAGTGAGTGGGACACGTGCCGATAGCAATTCCTGTGAGAAGGACAAAAGTACTTGAACTGCAGAAGGCGTCGCTGAGCCAAGAGCTCTCGGAGCAAAAGCCGGTCCAGTCAATAGCAGCGAAGGTAGCCACAGATGCCACAGCCTTCGCAGTGGTTGGTGTGGAAGACATGCTCACTTGCATGTAGCAGCCTGTTGGAAGCGTGGCAGCGTGCACCTGGTGCAGGGTGGTGAAGCAATTGCCAGATCATTACTGCTAAGTGTGACTTTCTACAATTCTAGCTTGTATCTTATTTTTCTCTCTTGACTATTAAGGCTGTCTGGATAATCATCTCCAATACAGTGGAAGCCTAAGTACAATTGAGATGGATCCAGCTCCGTATATTTTAACATAGCTGAAGCATCATTAGAAATCTAGGCAAAACCAAAAGTACTGAGAACTGCGGGTAGTGTCTTGTGAAGCAGTGATTGCAAAAAAGGGTTTAGGGAATGAGCTCTGAAAACCTGCTTTATACAAAGTGGCTGAAGGAGCTCTATCTTATTGATCAGAAGATGAAGGGAGAGATTAATTTAAAGCTATAAATTCCTGTCAAATGAGACAGAAAAGAAATCAGATTTCTGAAACTGCGGCTAGATAAGTTCAGTCTATAAATACGATGCCCTTCCATATACAGCACTGCTGCTGGGTGAGTGGGTCATTTTACGCTGTCTCAACTTTTCTTATCTTCCTGAACTAAAGTTCTGCTCTGTAAGAGCTCAGAGCCTCTGCTTGTGTCTAAGCACGATGTTAGACTCCATCTCCAAAGGGACTCACCGTCAGAGCCGCAGCAGGCAGCAGGATGGCTCCAGCCTCGTGCGCTCTCACACCCCTCCCGGCCTGCTGTGCCTGGGGTGTGGGATGTGGTGGGGGCAGCTCTGAGCACTCTAAGGCTCCTACATCCTTGGATCTACGGTGGAAACAAGAGTTCTCCAGCCTTGTTAGCAAAATGCTGCGGCTGCAGCTGGGCTGTCATTGTGGGGCTTGATTCCCAGTGGCCCAGCTTCATTCTTGCCTGTAGTGTTTCAGAGGGACTCACTGAAATTGTCTGTTCAAGAAGGTGGCACAGCTTATATAGACATAGTCTTAGGATCTGGAGAACAGGAGGCAATGCACTTCCCAGGAGCAGGGACCCAGGTAGTCCTCCCTTTTCAAACCCCTGTACACACTGTGTGAGGAGCTGCCTGTGCAGAACGGGCCAAGAAGGACAAGTAGGCTGTATGAACCAAGCCAAGTGGTACATGTAAACTTGGCCAGTGGTGAGAAGTAATAGGCCTTGAACGTCTCTTGCATTGTGTCTTATATCTAAAGCCTGCACTGGAGTGAGAGTTTCCATCTACATATTGAAGATACCAGTTGAGTTTGAGCTTAGCTAGCTGGAATAACTCCACATTAGTGTAGGGCCAGATTAGGACACCCTAGTCTGTGGGTCTTATTCAAGGCCAATGTTCCACTCTGGGGGCCATGGGGCTCAGTGCGCTCTGTACAGCGACCATGTTCCCATGGTTCCAAGCACCTAGATGGAGAGTGCCTCAAGAGAGCCTCTTTTAAAGAGAGATAAGGCTCATGTAATCACATTGTCTTACCTCTTGCTCTTTCGTGTCCATCTCTTAAATCATTTGTAAATCTCTTTGCAAATCTCAGCCAAGTTTGATAGAGCAATAGAGCTCTTGAAGATATTAAATTCTTACAAGTGTTGTGAAAACTGGAAGCTGGATAGATTAACAGTGGGAACTCAACATTTAGCTGGTTTTGTGGCCTCCTGGGAAGCTAATCAGTACCCCCACAGTGCAGAGCCAGACACAGCACACCGCCTCCTGCCCAGCAGGAGGGTGGGCAACGTGGGAAGGATAAAAGGATGGCATGGTGGGGAGGGCCACGGGGACGGCATGGAGTGACTGCTGGGGAATGGTTTCGTCAGGAGTAACTCAGTGAAAAGCTGCTTTATTTTGATGGGGAATATCAAAACTACAACTGACATCAGAGGAAGGGCCATTAGGTCAAAATCAGGAGGGTGGGTTTTTTGATCTACCTTATTTGTGACATCCGTGAAATCACTGAACTCTTCTACCCTTCAGTTCCTCCATCAAAACAAGGTAAAGCATTCAGAGCTCCTGATGTAGAAAGGGTTTCAGGCTGTTATTTATCAAAGTAGTTTGGTGTTTCTGATACTAGTCAGGGTGGGAAATGCTACAGCATGCACAAATCAAGCTAAAAAGTGCTGTATCTTTCCCCTTTCTTCTTGCCTCAGAAATAAAAACAACTGAGGGAGGAGTACTGGGCTTAGCGTCAGTGCAAGATGAGAGAAGGGTCCCATTAATCCCTGTTCAATCCAGCCCAGTGCCTCATTTCCCGAAGGCTCATTTAGAACAACAACTGTTCATTTTTTGCAGCTTATGAAAGACACACTTGCTCCACACTCTCTTTTGTATGGCTGAAAGCAGCAAGATAGCCTTGACACATAAGTAACGCTGGCTTCTAACTACCAGCCTTCTTGTGGCCGTGGGGTAGGCAGCTCTTGCAAATTTGACATCTAATTTTAAAACACAGGCTGGCGTTCAGCAGCATCTGGAGGGAAGACTGGGGTTTTGGGGTGTCTGCCCTGCCCGAGGGGCTCCGGCTGGAGGAGGAGGCCAGCTGCCTGCAGGGTGCACTGCTGCCCCGCACTGCGCCGCTGCACACCCTGCTGGGCATCCCCGCCGCACAACCTGCTTCTCCAACTGGGCTTACGTGGATTTTTTTAAAGCATAGCAATAAATACGCCAAAATACACCAACTGCAGGCATGGCCGTGTTGTGTTTGTGAAAAATTAAACTTTACCCTCATTAAGTGCCTGCGTTACCAGCACAGCCCTTCGGTCACCAGAGGACAAAGTGAAGCCACAGTTACAGTTCTCTGGAAAAAGAGCTAAAGGAATTATACTTAGATATTTTAATGTATGTGTCCAGTGGACTGTATGCCGGGTCTCAGTTGTTGATCTTGCAGTTTGTCCCGTTTAAACGTGAAGTTCATTGAAGGCTAAGGTAGAGGTCGTATTGCCACTTGAAAAGGCATCCTCTGGAGTTTTGAGCCTGTGAAGCTGTTTCACATGAGGCAGAGTATGACTCATGCTAATGAAAAGGGCAAAGAAGATTTTTTTTAAAGAAATATATCGCAGTTAAATTAGTTTAGACAGCATGACATCAGAGAGTAATTAAATAGGTTTGTTGGAATTCCGTTTCCAATTCCTGAGTTCAGGTTTGTAAAAGATTTCTGAGCACCTGCAGGTCTCTGTGTGTGAAATATTTTCACTGGAAAGGATTCAAAACTTTAAAAAAACCTTTTAACACAGAGGCAGCATTACGCCATTCTTCCTTCTTGGAAAAAAAACCCCTTGGATTTAAACAGGACTCCTTCAAGTTTTCAGTCAGTTTTACAGAAGAAAACGAGGTGGTAAACTTTCTCTTTTCAAGAACAAGTTCTTTATAGCTGCTAACTGAAGTCAGGGGAGATTGTATCTGAGTACATGAGCATTTCCACTATGGGACTGGATACAAGTATTGAACAACGAGATTTGAAATGTTTTAATGTCAAACGAAAACCATTTTTGCTGACTTTGGTTTTTAATTTCTTTCATGTTTTCTTCTGCCAAACTGGAGGAACCTTTTCTGATTTTTTCTTTAGTGGCATTCAGAGGAAGACCAGAGGATGAAAATCCTGCATTTTCTCACTTTACTGCTTTGGCATTTGACTTGGCTGTCTCTGGATCTAGTTCCTGGAGCGCTGAGTAATTCTGAAGCAGGCCAGAGTAATCCAGGATCTAAACTAGGTTTTTTAAAAGCAGAAGGAAAAGAGAGGAATCCCTCAGCACGGGCAGGTACACTGAGGACTGCAAGCCATGGATATAGTACTGGGACCTCAAAGGCTAGGACTAAAAGCAGTGCTGTTCAGGCTGGAGCTCTGCTGGCCAAGAACGATGAATCAAAGAAGGTTCTCTCAAGAACAGCAGCCACGGAGGGCAAGGTAGGACATCTCCCCAGCAGACCTTCTGGAGTAAGGACAGTGACTCCAAAGGTTCAAAATCTTAGCAGCAAGGTGGCTTTGAAAAAAACTGGCACAAGCAGTACTGACACTGATTCTTTCAAAACCAAAAAGACTAAAGAGCCTGTAACCCAGAGGGAAACTAAGGAAACTTTCAGACATCCCCCTATAACGCCACATGAATACATGCTCTCTTTGTACAGGACTCTCTCAGATGCAGAAAGAAAAGGTGTTAATGGAAGTGTAAAACTGGAGGCTGGACTTGCCAATACAATAACCAGCTTTATAGACAAAGGACAAGGTAAGAAAGGAGCTCGTGTGTGTGTGTGTGTGTGTGACAGAGAGAGATGTCTGAGTGTGTTTATACATGTAGAGAGTATTAGAAAATAATCATACTTTGTTAAAGTCAAATAGCTCTTTTTAATGTAAATGAAATCATATGACTTTGCTGCAGATTTTGTCCTCCTGCCTTATCTTGGAAAGTTCATTTAGAGGCAGAACTAGATGGTTGTGTGGCAGCCAAACAAAACACTAAGGAAATATTTTAGATGCATATTGTTGAAAATCAATCAGTCTTTGCATGCTTAGGTGTTTAAAAACTTTTTAAATTTTTGTCTTATTTTCTTTCCATAACTAGCTCCTGGAAACTGCTAACATTAGATTTTTACAGTAAAGTATGTCTAAAAACACATGATATGCTGAGAACAGGGTATTCTGTGGAAAAACCACAAGTTTCAGTATCAAAAGGTCAGCCTGATTTGTTCAAGGTAGCATTGTGAGGGATGACACTGTAGACCCAGGAGTCTACAGCGTAGGGTGGGTGTATCTGCCGTAGCTCAAAGCTCATGCTTTCAGGTACCACCAACCTTCTATTCACAGAAGCCCACAGCTGAGCACAGACTAACAAGAGTAATTAACTTCTGGGACTCCAGAACTTGTGGTTCAACATTCTGGTTCCAGACTTTTTCTGAAATTTGGACTAGTGTCTGCTTTCACACAAGAAATAACCGGGCTCCCAAAGAACAATGTTTGGAGAGCCCCACGTTGCTTCCAGTGACGTTAGTAAGAGTTTTGTCATGTACTTAAGGAAGCAACACAGGCTACAGCTGATAAGGTAATGGTGATGGAAGACTCAGCCAGGACTGGATTTGTTTGCCATTTAATTATGAATAGCTTGGCTTCTGGGAAGGGATGATACGCTGCTCACAAGTGCTGCATTCAGGTTCGCAGCTCGCCACTGGAAGGCATCGTTAATGTAACATCGCTAAAACGTTAGCTCAGCCATGTTCCTTGTTGGTGCTGCTCATGAGCTTAACCAAGCAAACAGAACGTCAGGTTAAAGGGAGGTATGTTTTTCTGCCCAATTTGAAAAAGTTGTGAATCATGTGGAGTTAAGTTAATAAGGCAATTATCCTTGTGTCTGGCAGTTCCTGGGGGATGTTGGTTTTAAAGGACTAATTCACTATTGTATTGTTTAAGGGTAAATTTGCTCATGTTTGGAGCCAGCATGAGGCTTGGGCACCACTGAAGCTCTGTTTCAGTAATTTAAGTTAGGATATAAGTGGTGAATAGGCCCTGTGAGTGCTCAGCCCTGAAAAAGGACTATTTTTCAATTGGCTAATTGCTACTTTGAAGCTAGAAAATGCCCGCCGGTGAAAGAAATGAGATTTCTACAAGGCAAACTCAGAAACTCATTTCCCTGTTGAGTCACTGAGTTCTTCCGGGTCCCTGCACAGAGCTGATCCCTTAGACAAAAATTGCTCTTTCTGTTTGGTAGGCTAATTAAGAAAACTTCTAGTCTTATGAGCAAACTTCAGGAAAACCATTAAGAATTTAATAACTGATATTGATTTGTGCTTGATATACATTTAAAAATGTGTGTGCTTTTTTTAGACGAGCGAGCGCCAGCTATAAGAAAACAAAAGTATATTTTTGACATCAGTGCATTAGAAAAAGATGGTTTGCTGGGAGCAGAGCTTCGAATATTGAGGAAGAAGCCTTCTGATACATGGAAGTCTCATTCTTCTGGAAAAACTTCCCAAGTGAAATTATTTAGTTGCTCTACAAACAGACAAGCAGCAACACTCCTGGACTCCCGTACTGTCAGTATCACAGATACACCAAAGTGGGAAGTGTTTGACATCTGGAAACTTTTCAGGAACTTTAAAAACTTGGTTAACTTGTGTTTTGAACTGGAAACTTTTGACAGGGGGAGAGCTGTTGATCTCAGGAGTGTGGGATTTAATAGAACAGGAAGACAGGTCAATGAAAAGGCTCTCTTCTTGGTATTTGGGAGGACAAAAAAAAGAGACTTATTCTTCAATGAAATCAAAGCTAGATCCGGCCAAGATGACAAAACTGTTTATGAGTACTTATTCAATCAGAGGCGGAAGAGAAGAGCTCCTCTAGCAACACGGCAAGGGAAGAGGCCCACTAAGAATCTGAAGGCAAGGTGTAGCAGAAAAGCCCTCCACGTGAATTTTAAGGATATGGGCTGGGATGACTGGATAATAGCCCCTCTGGAGTATGAAGCATATCACTGCGAAGGGCTTTGTGAGTTCCCCCTTCGATCCCATCTGGAGCCCACCAATCATGCAGTTATCCAAACATTAATGAACTCAATGGACCCAGAATCGACACCCCCGACTTGCTGTGTCCCAACCAGGCTGAGTCCTATTAGCATTCTTTTCATTGACTCTGCAAACAACGTGGTCTACAAGCAGTATGAGGACATGGTGGTGGAGTCATGTGGTTGTAGGTAGCAGAGCAGTTGCTCACATGAATGTGTTATGAAAGGTAATATGACACATTGAACATAACCTCTCCTCAAACAAGGTTAGTGAGATTTCTTACCTCTAGGGTAAGTATGTTTACAAGGATGTAGCAATAAATCCAGTGCTTCTATATGTCTCTCCACTGTGGGCATATTTCAGTAGCATTTGGATGCTGTCATGCAGCCTTGTGTCGGCGACACGAGACTGGCTCTAACTGAAGCCCATGACAGAGAAGATTATACCTCCACACCTCTAGATTGCCTGCTTTGAGCCTCGAGGCAGTGGGTAAAGACGGTATCAGCGAGCTGTGGCTATGATCTGGTTGATCCTTTGAACAATGTCCTTGAGACTGAATTTATGTCCAAGTCCCGTGTGCTTTGTTCATTAAGAAATGTAAGAAAAGAGTCCTGGTGTCTAGAAGAGAAGGTTGTGTTCTGGTGTGTTCCCGTTTTGGTGTAAATAGTTACACTGTAATATGATTTCTTTCTGATTAGCTCTTGAAACTATGCATATATAAAAAAGGAGTCATTAAATATAATATGTTGATTTAGTTTTAAGTTTTACATGGAGATAGGTGATGCAGGAGGTATTTGCTTCCATGTATGTTTTCCTCCAAGCTACATATCTTTCTTAAGTACCCACCTTTCCATTATTATGTAGCAAGATATATTACTCTGTATAAGGTCCAAGTTGTTCTCAAATGCTCATAGTAAAAGTGTTCAATTACGGCGTAAGATGTAATAAATTATTGACACAGTGCTACATTGTGTCTAGCTGTCCAACTCTGCATAATTATACTACTATTAAGAAATTGTTTTTAATGTTTTTGTACAATAAATACAAGTGAAAGGGACTTTTCAGTGCAGCAGAATACCAGTGGTATGCAAAACATGTCCATGTATTTTGCTTGCCTCTAACTCTGCTGCCACAGAGAGAAACCGTGGAAACATTGGAAGAAAGATCTGAAAGCATGGCATGGTTTGGTCTGGTGGGGAATGACAGTATCACTTGATGTATCTGGGGCAAAAATGAGTTATGCAGATTGACTGCAAAAGAGCTCTGGTATCCTTTTATTCCACCCTCCAAGGGCTACGTGTTTGCATACCCCTTTTATCTATTCTAGACATGGATTATAAATTTATTGTGGGATTACTCAGTGTATGTTTCCACCTACAAAACTAGGTACCAGATGTTCAACTGTAGATGGATCAGAAAGGCCATAAGAACCGTCAGAAATTATTGAAGTAGCTTACCAATAGTATAAAATATAAATGCTAAGGTTTGATATTGTTTCATCACAGTTTAAACCATCACGTCACCTGATTTCCTGGATCTGAACTCTCCTCTGCACAGCATCACCGGTGCAAGTAGTGGCAGGGAGCTGAATATGGCCCCTGACATCCTCCTGGTCAGTACCCCATCAGTACTTACCCAGTACGATCACAGTAGCGGCAAACCGTCCAAAATTCCTGGTCCACCGCCATAGAGAACCAGTGACAAAAAGCTCTGTCCTTCCCCCTGCGCTTGCTAAGTGCCTGAGCCTTTAACCAGCTTAAAATACCTGGTTAAGTGGCCTTGCTGCCAGACACATGGGCTTCCCCTGTGCAGGAACCATAACCTACAGCATGGTGATACAGAAAAAGCACTGCAGGGAGCTTTCATAGGTACGATCTCTTTGTAATAGCTCAGCGCCGTAATCTCTACCTGCAGGAATTGATACTGCTTGGTGCAGGCCGTGTGATAACACAAAACAAGGTGGGTCAGGATGCTGTACTTGACAGGAGGGCGAATCACTAACTAGCAGGTTAACAGGCATGTAGAATGACGAGCACTTGAAGCTAGTTTGTAACATGTACATGAGAAATTCTGGCATCTTATGGATCTACTTTGTAGGTCAGGGCTGTCCCCAGGGCTGCTCTATCTCCTTTTTGGACTCTTGATGTGTGCGCTTCCCAGGTCCTGCTCTTCCTTGTCCCAATGGCATCTTAGGTCAGGACCAAGTTACCATCCTCTGCCCTAACTGCTTGTCACCAGCCAGTCTCATATGACTTTCAAAACAACAAGGAGTTTTTCATTCTAAGCTTTACTACAAGCTTATTTAGATATGACTTGCCATTGCTACAGTAGGAGAGAAAATATTCTCCTGCCAAGTCCACAGCCAAGAGGGCATCTCAGACCTTTTTTGCCCATTCTGTTCAAGCAGTTCTCTTCTTGCTCCTGGCTGTTTTCTAGGTGACTGGCTTGCAGCTTTTAAGGATCCTTTCTCTAGCACTGACCACAGCTGCCTTCTGGAGAGGTTGGCTAGATGTCCATGAGAAAGAGTCATCTCCTTTCTTTCCCGTGTGAAAGCGTGCTGCTCCCCGTGCACATGCCTGTTTGCACATTCCCAGTGAAACCTCTGTTCTCACGTATGACAGACACGGCTGCGCCATGGCATTTATTAACCGCACAGGCACATTCCTCAATGGCTCAAAGTGATTGCTTTAAAACAGCAAATACTGCCTAGTTAAAGTCACTTGAAGCAAATCTAAGTCGTCTGAACAGACGAGTTAACTCCTGGGATTATAACTGCCTGCAAAGGGCAGTTTGCTTCAGTTCCAGCTGGATTCATGAGATGCTGCAACAGCTTTGGAGGAAGGTAGCAGTGTTGTTACATGCAACACATGATAGCGTGGAAATCTGAGGAGAAAAATTGCTATACATTTCACAGTGCAGAGCTGTTGATCAGCATGAGGATCCTGGTGAGGCTGGTCATGATAAAAAGTTTTAAAAACCTGGTAGGTCTCTCTCTCAGGTTCTTGTTTCCTGTCCTGGAATGAATTTCTCAATACGTGAATAAAGCAAGATAAAGATTCAGGTAAATGGGAATTAAATTGAGTATGTATCAGCATCTAAATGGAAAAAAAAAATGCGAAGAGTATGCAATTATCTCAAAGCAAACCGTATGAACTGAGGAAAAATTAAAAGAAATACTGACATACTAAAGTCTTAAAAAATACCCTTTGGTAATGGTTCAAAACCCCGAATTCTGCTAGGTAGCAGTTATACCTTGAAGGGAAAAGGAAAAAAGAAAAAAATGCTAGTGGTTTTAAACAAATTTGAAACTACAGACACTCAAATACTAGACTTATAACAGATTATTACCGCATCAAAATTGCCAGATATTGGGTTTGGCTTAAACAGAAGCAATTTCAGCCCAGGTGCTCAGGTTAGGAGGTAACATCACCTTCACTTTACTTAGTTGGTACCTCAGATGTGGTGACATCCAGACAGGAAGGTCCCGGCACTACTCAAGTTTGGTCCAGCTCGAAGTGAGGAGTTTATAATGGCGGGCATAGCAGATGGCAGGATTAGGGTAGTTTTTTCACTTTTAACTCTCAAATTGAATATCCTTGGTTTCTAACCAGAGTTATATATAACCAGTGCTGTGATGTCCAGAGTATCCTTTTGCGTTTACGTTACTGAAATTGATAACTCTGGGAATTCCAGTTCAATGCTATTTTATTCTGGAGCGGTCTACTGACTTTCACCATGGTGTAAATGTATACTAGCCAATAGGTGCTTTACTGGTGTATTGTTTGAGCCATTGGGATCATCTAGCACAGACTTCTGTCTCTGTAATTAATGATAAGATACTTACTGAATGGTTATGATCACTTAAATCTACAGTGTTGAAGGGAGTAACCTCTTTCACGGCTCTTCTCAAAGCAGTTTCGGTTATTCTTAATTCACCTAAAATTTCAAGACCAACAAAAAGATGCTGCCATTTTTTTCCCCCGAATTCCACATATCCATTCAATTTCTACTCACAGACCATTGCAAATCTTGTCAAGACTTTACACGGAAATCTGCAGTTTCGGTTATCTGGTGTGAGAACAGAAACACGTATCGAAACTTAGATATGTGATAAAGATAGAAACGAAGATATGTGATGGTGGCCATCACAAACATTCATCATCTCCAACAAGCACAAAAGCACAACCCAGGTGGACTTCACCCATTCCTCTCTGAAAACAGAAGTTTAGGGATAGGGCAGCGTCTGGGGCTGACCCACAGCAAAGAAACTGGAAAGAAACAGAGGACATTGAAATTGCAGAAGTTTGGCACTACTTTCTTTAGCCTGGTCATTATATAACGTGCAAGGATAGACACCCTAAATTATTGTTACGGCTTTCTTCCCATGGGTGAGCTGGTGTTAGCAATGGGATGGTAGAACTGCACAGAAATCTGAGCTGTAAAGCCATACAGGTTAAAAGTTCAACTTTCCACCTTTATGATGGCAGGTTTCACTCTCTCGCTGAGAATGCCTCATTTGTATTTACTTTTTAGGGTCATTATCTGTCCCACGAGAGTCTTTGTGAAGGTCCAAATTTCAAATAAACAGTACACTATAAGACAGGTATGTGTGGATAATTTTTGTTGTATTTGGCTAAAATATGGGTACTAAGCTCAATAGGTAAACATAAAAGTATGCCATTTAAAACAATGCATTCCCATTAGTGTTTGAATATGTGCCTAAACTCCGTGTACACTTTTACATGGTTATGTCATTTCCTGTGTAAAATGTGCTTGTTTATACAGCAGCCATATGAAAGATGCAGTAACCCGCTATGTGGGCTATTTGAAGCTGTCTTTAAGAAACATAAAAACCCCTTGACCCTTGTATAATAAAAGGTGTTAAAAGATACTGCTTTTATAACATCTTAGCCAAGACTAATAAGAATGTACAAAGCAAACAATTTTTTTTTTTTTTACTCCATAGTCCTGGGCAATCCAATCACGTGTTATTTTATGAATTTACTGTTGCTGTTGGGTAGTAAAATGATATTCAAAAATAAAATTGCATGAGATTTCATTGCTTCTCCACAAATTTAATAAACAAGGAAATCTTAACATTTTTTGAAGAACAGTAAATACCGTGCAGTAAATACACTTTGCTGAGTGCTCAGAATAGCCCATTTATTCTGTCATTCCGAGTTCACTGATGTCCCTATTTTGCTGGTTTTTTTTTTTTTAGAACTATTTTCAACTCTCTGCAATGATTTGGTTAGCTGAAGTCATGCCAGTGGATTCAGTTTTCCCTGATATCATTTTGAAGGGCACATCTGTCAAGAAAAAATTACTCTGTTAATAATAATAGTGATTAATTGGCTGACCCTCTGCTAGGGGACAGAAAATGATCTTTTCGTTTTTTCTGTTTTTTCTCAAAGAGTCTCTTTGCTATAATATCTTGTGCCAGGCTTTGCCATCCAGGAATCCAGGCTGAGCAGACTCTGCCCATTGTACTGCCAGAGAAATGCCATTAAAATGCGAGTATTGCTTCTGCACGTTCAGTTACTGTCTGCCTGGATTTTACAAGATGCCATTTATCATGGCATAAAGTCAGAAATAAGCCTTTTATTGATGAAACCAGACACATTTCATTTTGCTCGTGCAAATGGCTTCAAAACATTAATCTTTCTCCAGAAATGTTGAAAGAGGAACACAACTTGGATCCTCCACAGGCTTGGAGAAGGGGCTGTATATCTTCACGGGAGCTCTCTTTTCTGCAAAGGTGCAATAAGAGTCGTAAACTTTAGATGGCAAAGAAGTCATTAACTCATATGGTCAGTGATCAGGTTACAGGACCCCAGCTAGAGAGGATAAAAGGCTAATGGTAGCGCAGGGAGAAGCACTTGCCGCAGGAGGAGGTGCTCTAAAGGAACGCTCGGGGAATGTGGCCTGGGAGAAGCAGCTCTCGGGGGAGGCAGACGGGCAGCCCCATGGCAGCGGGGGACAGCAGGGGCTGAGGACTGGGTGAAAGGCTGGACGGTGAGATGGACTCAATGAAGGAGCAACTGTAGAGTGAATGTACACCCAAATGGAACAAGAGGTGGGTTGGGTGGCAGTGCTGCTGGTGGAAATAGAAGTGTCCACATGCCTACCAGGAAAAAGCCCTTTTCCTGAGGGCTTGCTGCGAGTCATTCTTTCTTTCCACTTGCCCGTCCTTCTCATGCTAGTGGCTTTCAGGGCTTTACTCAGACCTCTGGCCCAGAAGCTGCTGAATGCTTAGAGCAAGAGCAGGCTGCTGAACGCCAGCAAAGGCAAATAGCTTCTGAAGGTGGCACTGAACAGCCAGAAACAGTGGCAGCTTTAGCACGATACTGACTGTGGCCCTGTGTGCTGTCGTGGGAGGGCCAGAGCAGCCGAGCTGAGAGACCTGAGTCTGGATGAAGAGGCACTTCCATTCACGAGATTTTCAGATGGATCATGAATTTCACTGCTGGGCCACAGGCAGACAAGCAGTCTGTCCTCTCCAAGCCATGTGCAGCCTGAGATTAAACCGACTGATCGTGCAGCTCTGGACGGCTACTTTGAGTGCCTAACGTGGGCATTTTGGTGCTTTTCACAACAGCCCGTGGCTCCAATGGGCTGATTCAGAGCAATGGTAAGTGGCTTCCCCGGCAGCCGGAGGGAAGAGCCAGGCCCTGGGAGAGTGAACTGACGTGTCCGTGTGCTGGGCAGGGAGCTGATGGGCAACACCAGGCACAGTGCCCCCCGAGTCTCCTCCCTGGGGACAGGTACCTGCAGGCTGGGTCCCTCTGTCCTTTTGGGATTCAGCTGCAGGCATGAGAGGGTCTTACTCTCTAGGAAAAAACAAACAAAACAAAACAAAACAAAACAAAACAAAACAGTGCAGAGGCTCCTATTAAACATAATAGTCCCTGGTTTTGTTTTGTTTTGGTTTTTTACTTGCCCAGGGTGTGGAGGGCTTGGGCCCAGTTCCTTCTCCCTGCTGCACTTCTGCCTGTCTGGAGGCACCAGGAGGGGGGAACTCTTCATGTCTCCCCCTGCGCAGCTGCATTCGGACTGCTACTGGGGAGAGCTACATCCCTGCCTGCACCCTGCAAGGTGGAGCCGGCCAGCTTGCAAAGCAGGGCTGAGACAGACATCCACCCCAGCACACCTCGCAGGGAGCACACCCTTTGGGGAACAGGTGATCTGACCTGGACTTCTGATAAAAATCACACAGAGGAAGGACTTGCACTAAATGCTTCCATATTCAACTGATTCCTTTTACTGCTGGGTCCTTAGGTAACCAGCTGTATTACAGACAGCCTGATATTTTAGGTACATTGTGAGAACAGCTGCTGGAGGAGTCCTACAGGCAAGAAATACTGAGTGTGAGGAGGGAGAGAGGAGAGAAAGAAAGGACTTGAACGACTGGCAGCAGCACAGATGATACTCAGGTTCTGGGTGCGCATCCAGACAGTTACTCTAGTACATGAACGTGTTTGCAGGAAGGTGCCACTGACACCAGTGATGATGATACATGTCACAGTATCTTTACAGATCCCTGAGCTATGGCCTGGTGCCCAGGCTCGGTCAAGGCTGAGACGTTTGAACATCTGGTGCGTACAGCCCATGCATCTTCACTTCATAGCATCTATACTGGAATTTAAACCCACTTGGTGTGGGTCAGTGATGGAAGATGAATCTCAGATGTATGCAGAAGTATTACAGAAATGGGACAAGTTTATTGATGACTTCATTTTTTTTCCTATGGAATAATGTTGTGTGAATAATATTTGATTGATAAGTTCCAGCAAATGTAAGCTGGAATCTTTCTGAGGCATAGAATCTTTAAAAACAGATTGATTTTTTGGAGTTCTAAGAAAAACGACCTGCTATTTATCTCAAAATATAAACACAGTGGAGCTATCTGTCTCCCAAAACATTATAATGATTTTGGTAACTGAAAAAGGCATAAGAAATAATTCACTTCTTGCAACAGTAATGAAATATTCCCCATGCCAATAAGATAAGAAAGTGATGAGGAGAATGTGCTGGCATTGTCAGTTTTAAAACATTTAACCTGCACCAGTAAGCCTATTGATTTTTAATAAATCTTGGAATTCTGGGGAAATTCCAGAGGTTTGGGAGACTCAGAGGAAAAGGAATTTAATTCAGTACTATAAAGGGTCCCTGTGCTGACCTGGCAATTATAAGCAAATTATGGGACTGGTGATACTGACTGAATCTTACAATGCCATCGAAGGATGGTAGTTTAATTCATAGGCACTACGGGCAGAAAGAACAATTAAGGTTATTTAGCCTGATAAGCCCTGCTTACCCTAGGTAAAAAAATTTACCTCTGAGTCCCTGAAATGTCAGCTCAGTTTTTACAGCAATCAAGGCAGCAAACGCAACTTCAGGAATGACTGGGAGAGAAATAGAGAACAAATGAGAAAACAATATGCAGGTACTCCAGGGATTTACATGACTCTTGAACGCTCTTGATAGTAGAGCTGGAGAAGGGCAATAAGAACGACTGGAAGTATGAAACAGCTTCTGTGAGAGGAGTAATTAGATAGACTGGAGCCCTTCAGTGCAAGGTGACTGGGGCAAAAGGGAAAAGTGATGAGGGCTAAGAATGTGAACTGGGAGCAAGTTTTCTCCCAAACAAGAACCACAATGCACCAAATGAAACCGGTTCAGGACAGGTGTGGAACAAGCAGAAGGATACTGATTCCTACAGTGCAGCCCAGCTGCAGAACTCCTGACCACACTCTTGTGGATGCTAAAAGTCTACATGTTTAAAAAAACTGAGTAAGTTCATGGAAGAAAAATCCATGAAAAGCTGCTGAACATGAGTCCATGGGACTTTCTGAGCCACTGGTAGCTGGAAGCCAAGAAGCCGTGCCAGGAAAACCTCGCTGCACATTTGTCCTGTCTTGTTCTCTTTCTAGGGATCTGCTCTTGCCTATAGATGGGTAGATGGATTCATGGTCTGACTTGGCAGAACATTCTTATGTTCTGTATGAAGCCCCAAACTTGTAGTGAACTAGTACAGTGGGACCTCCTGGCTTACCAGGGCTTTGGCCACTGTCCTGCTAGAGAAGCATGGCTTTCTGATGCGATCTCTCTTTTCCCACCAATTTTTTTTTTTTTTAAAGGAAGCCTATTTTTAAAGTTCATTGGAATTAAATGACGCTACGTAACAGCTGGGTATTATGTATTTGGAAAGAGAGATCCAGGATTGATTTAAAGACCGAAAGTTTTAAAAAGCTCACCACATTCAGCTCTAAGCTAATTCTGTGAATATTAGCACTTCATTCTTTAATAAGCAGCTATTTCTACCTACTGTCCAGTTTCCACTTTGAATCTGTGAATTGGCTTCTTTGTCTGCTACATGAAAAACCTTATTCCCATGGGCATTGTTCTACCTATGTGGACTGTGATGAATTTTTTTCCTTTTATTTTCTATGGAAGAGGTAGATCAACTTGGTTATGCTTTTGCTGTGCTCCCTCCTTACCAGATTTTTTTCTTCTTCTTGTGTTTTTTTTCTTTAGACTCTCACTTCTCCAAATACTTTTTGTAGTGTGAACACCAGAACTCATTTAATGTTGCAGTAAGTCTCATCAATGCCAGAGACACTACTAACTCTGTACGGTTACTGGATTTTGACCTTCATTATAGTCCAGGGTTCAGCTTTCCCTCTCTGCTACAGAATCATGTTAGGAGTTCAAACTCAGCCTTCTGTTATGACCAACACTGCTTTTCCATAATCACTGCTTTCTAATGAAAAACTTTCCATTTTATAAGTTCTTGCCTCATAGTTGAAAATCCTTGTTTACAGCTGAGTTAAAAAGCAGCTTAGTCCCCCTAAAAAGTTCATGCTTGACGAGATTTATATAATTCCTGTTACTCATTATGAAGTAAAAGTTACTTTGCTTTTTTAGGGTGAGGCAATGAGACAAGTAAAGGTGCAACCTCCCGAGCCCTGTCAGTGCTAGCCGCAGGAGCAGAGACCCGTGTCCCAGGCTGGAGGGCTCCCCACCTCCCTGTGCCTCCAGGTGGAGGGAGCCCCTCCAGAAGTAATAAAAGAAAGATGCTGACGGCAATCTCTATCTCTTGAATGTTGAAGTGCTGGGCTTCAAGAGCTGGGCAGAGGACTGACAGACCCTCTGTGGCTCACACATATTCACTAAACCCCTTTCTCTCAGGACATTCTCCGGACATCCCGAGGATGTGAAGATCAAGATGTGCTCCCTTTGGCACAGATTTAAAGGTTACTTGAAAGCCACTCTGGAGCAGATGCCTGATTCATACAGATTTTGTCCTGCTGTCAGCCCTGAGAAGCTCATGCTTTCCGATTGCTGAAGGAGGTTTACGCCTCTTGCTGTGAGTCCATAGGGCACCTCTGTAACCTGCTTGTAACTGCTTATTCCTGGCCAGAGGGTACGTGGCACGCAGAAGTTCTCACCAGTACCCTGGTCTCCCTGCACAGTGCCGGCTGTCTGGAGGAGGTTTTAATTCTGGACATTGGGTTGTTTTTTTCCAGTGGTCTCCAGCGCAGACAACGCAGCAGCTCACCAGCAGTGCTTGGTTCCCCGGCCCGGCAGAAGTGGAGTGAGGCACAGCGAGGGCTCCGCTGCTGCTCCTGCTCACCAGCCTCTGGGCAGCTGTGGCAGTGCACTGCTGGACACAGCCCGTCTAAACGAGGCCGGGCCTTTCACTTGTTTTTTTTGGGATATGGGCAATACATTGACACTGCATGAACCATCCTGTTGCTCAGTCCCTCAAGGATTCTTTGGAGCAGCAGGAGACTCTTGCTGCCGCAGGAGAGGGCCATGCTTCTGCCCTATTCACAGCATGTGTCCAACTCCTGCGGCTCTTGTTGTGAGGCACGGGAAGGGAGGGAAGAGGGGATGACTGCTGGAAGGTGGTAGGGTGAGGGATGATGGGGACATTTCTTAGTGAAAATTGCTCAGTCTTTGCTAGGAGGGACCGACAGCACACCTCTGATAGATTATCCCGGATAGCCAAACCTTGCCCCATATTATATGGTTTTCATCACAAACATAAATGTACTTGGTATAAAACAGAAGGTCAGGAAGGTTTAAGACATGGTATATGAGAAAACATTTTCCAGATTTCAGCTTCCTCCAAGGTAATATGCAACTGTAATTAAAACAGAACCTGGAAATATAGAGTACAGTACCCTATTGAAAGTGTGTTGTATGAGCTGAACTCCCTTCATTGATAGTTTTCCAAAACACACAGCTGCAATAATCTTTATCCAGGAGAAGGGAATAAATTAAGTCTGAACACCTCTGCATATAGTACAGTACAGTGTATAGCACTGCACCCCATATAACCTCTTAGCGGTAATGGAAAGCTGAAGGAGGCGCAAGTGGAAAACCTCTCTGACCAGCAAACACTTTCTTCTTCAGAAAGCATACAGATGGGAAGAAAAGCTCATGAAGCAGAGGCAGCTTAAGTACTGAGATGTCTTGTTTCTGAAGCGGTCTGCTCAAGTCGTTGAGACTCTGCGGTGGCAGGGTGCCAAAGCACACTCCGAGTTTGACAGGTGGGGAGGGAAACGTCCTGGGCTTGCCCCAGCAAACAGTGAGTGCTGATGGCAAGCTAAAGTGAACAAACAGGAGTTTATCATATTTAACAGTAGCAGCAGCCACTAGGATATAGAAGCTCGGAAAAAGTAATCAGGTCCTATTTCTACTTCCCCTGAACAGTTCAGTCATGGAGCTCAGGTTTGGCTTGGTAGGCTGCACCAAACTCGGTGAGGTGCAGCACTGAGGAGCCTGTTCTGCGCCACATCTGCTTTTCCTCCTGCAGCACTGGTGCAGGAGAGGGGTAACTCCTTCCTGGAGACCAGAGCAAGGCCCACTTTGCACCCATAGCCAAGGAATTCCAGACCAGGGAATTCATCTCCATACTTGTCAACCCTTTCAAGGTCCACAATGCATTGTAAGGATTGTACTTTTATTGAAAAATTATCTTATTCTCATATTTTGAAATAGTATATATCCTGGGAAACAGCAGTAGCAAATGTATGCACACTGACACCCCAAACTGAGTATTCAGTCTTACGGAGAGGACTAAGCATCTTTAAGTTGCTAGAAATATAATTAGCTTCCATTAAAAGTCCTTTTTCAGCTTATAATGTCATCCTAAGGGTGGACTTGGTCTCAAAGTGTCCAGATTTACTCTGCGTGCAAAGGAGAAAAATTTTGCGGAAGCAAAGTATGACAAATTCATTATAAACCACCAGTTCAACCTTAGAAATGCCATTTTCCTTCAGCGCACAGCCAGAGCTAGAAATCCAGTGGAACTTCGGTTTCCCCATGAGGTCAGATGGCCCTCACTGCATTTCTGGAACTCAGCGTTCTGGTAAGAGCAGCGCAGAGACATCCAAGGAAGCTCTGGAAGAAGTCAGTCCATATATACCAGGGCTCCAAGGGCCTGTTATCACTGATATACACTTAAAGTCCTGTAAGCGTGCGTTAGACAGGATGTAGTGCCAGAGCCACGCTGGCTCCATCGGTACATACAAGGCCCTTTCAGAACCTGGAGCACTGGGAAAGCACACTGCAAAGACACTCAAATAGCCGCAGGGGCCAGCTGGCAGTCCTGCCGTATTGGCACTGAACCAGAGTTAATAAGATCTGCTGGACCTGAACTGAGTTTTTGCAATTGGGTTTCTCTTTATCATGATCTCCAGAGAGCCCTGGAATATCCATACGGGCTATTTTCCCTCTTGTTATCTGGAGTGCCCCAGCCTGCTTGTCCCAGGTAACATGGAGAGATCCCGTCTCCCCATACGATCATGAGATTTCCTTTGACTTTTCTTCTGCAGAAGCAGGAGCAGGTGCTTAAGAAGGAAAATTAATATAATTTTAAATCTGCACTTGGACAGGAATTCTAGACTGAGCAGAGGAAAGATTGAAGTTGAAAGATCTGTACTTCTGGCCTCGTCTAAAGTATGTTTGTTTTTCAGAAGGAGGGAGCTCTCCCCAGCAAATGTTGGGCTAACAATTGCCTTATCAAGTTGATTTTGATTCTTCATGTGACTGAGAAGAGAAAAATACAAGAAGTTATATATTTAGAATATTTCAAAATGGTTGATTAACCTGTATAGTTACATTTTAAAATATAAAAACACAGGCCTACATAAAAATGATCAGTCTGCTTTTCTATGTGAAAATAGAAAAAGCATGTTCTATGATAATATTTGAAATAAAATTATGTGCTGATAGGAAATTAGGAGGACAGGAACATTAAATATTTTTAAATGCCTTTGTTTGGAAGTTATTTATGATTCCTCATTAATTAAGGCAAAAAAGAAATAGAATTGTAGTAATGACCACTGAACCAGCTTGGGAGAGGTTAAATGCATATGTAATCTCAGGACCGCCATAGCCCAAGGACCTCTGTGCTGTGTACGGAGAGTCTTTCGAAAGCAGACAGAAATACACAGCTTAAAACCCACACAGAAAATGTTTCCTGGTGAGTTACACACAGAAAGCCTGCGTGCAGAGTGGTCTGCATAGAACATCATCACTGCTGGAGAGGAGGAAATGTGGCAAGTAAAAAATACTAGAAGCGGTCACAGAGGTGCCTGTCTCCGAAGTCCGAAAGTCAGGCAAGATTTAACCTGGAGATTCCAGCCTGGCAGATCAGGCAGTCCTCACTGTGCTAGATTCTTGGGTGCAGCCCCTTTGGCTTTTCAGTGCTGTATTGCTCACTCTGAGAGACACAGGGTTTCCTCATGGAAGAGACAAGCAGAAGCCACACAGGACCCGGATCGCAGGCTCACCATACTATGTCTCGTATTTTTGACAATATAGTCTCCACGTGCCCATTTGTGCTTCTTATTTCTGATGGCACTACAACAAGCTACTTAAAAAAAACCCCACCAAGACTGTTTTATTCTCTTTTATTACAAGGAAATATGTGTATGTCCGTTAACAGGGTGAAAAAACAAGTAATATGATAAAGGTTATATAAGAAAAAACTTGAAGAGCTGTGATATGAAGCCTCATCTCCAGAATGGCCAACCAAGAGTTTCTCCACATCTCTACAATGCTTCTGACAGCAAATAGCCTGAGGCTGATTTCTTAAAGTATTAGCCAAACTCTGCTCTTACCTAATACCTTTAGGAACTTGACATCAAAGGGAGAAGAACAGGGCTCACACTGAGCATCTTCATGTCAAGTTTGAGAAAACTTTCACAGTGAAAGATTGGAACAAGCTTCATATGGAAACTGTGAATCGCCTTACTGAAATTTTTAGGTGCAGGTCAGAGAAACGTGCACCAGGTACATTTAGTACATTTAGTACTGGAAGGGGAGGATGGTCTAGATCATCTTTTTCGCTATATACCTACAGGATTTGCATGTCTGTAATTAATTATGCCAACCAAGGAATAATATAACAACCCAGAATCAAAGCCTCAGCCTCTACCATAGCCTAGAATGCCCAAGCGAGGGCACATTTGAAAACTAGCAAATCATCTAAGCATCATAGCCGGCCTGGAACATTTTGACAACACTTCTTCATGTAAAAAGGACAGTTTCTCAAAACTGAAGTTTTGGGGGTAGATAAGTACCCAGTTTTGACCAGGTGGCATTCTGACACCAGCATGGAATCGTTGGGCAAAATACAGAGCCTTTGTCCCGTGCTCCCCATGGAGAACAGCTAGTGACCTGGGCTGGGGTACTTCTGTCCAATACTATCAATCTTCAAGCTTTGCCCTGAGTAAGCTTAAGGGATTTTAATCTGAATTTTTCACACTGAGGGTGGTCATCGCAATTATGCTAGAGAGGCCTCTGCTTCTCTTCCAGTCTTTCTTGTGGCACTTTATATCACTAATTAGCAGTTCACTGAATCAGAAAGTCAGTTTCAGTTCTGATAAATATTTCATTATCAGGCGTCCCAGTCTCCCAGTTGATAATACTCAACTCTTCCGTTGCAACTCTTCTTTCCTTACGTACTCTGCAAATAGGCTGCCTGCAATTAAATGGGGCTGTGCTCCTGAAAAACAGTTAAGTCAGTAGAAGGCCCCCCGAGACTGGATCAAAACAGCAGTAAGAATAAGATAAACATTCCTATGCTGGCTTACATGTGCTAAACTGAATCAAAATTGTTAAAAATAAATGTTAGGCACAACTTGGATCTGTCTGTTGTTTTGAAGGGCTCAGTTTTGTCAATCCACTTGATTTTGGTGTAGTATTTTAACACTGAAGAAATGCCTCTGTGATTTTAACCCGAGCCCTTCACTGCCAGCTCCCTCCTGCTTTTGGGCTAAAAAAATCACAGTCCCTTGTTGTCTCCATTCTTGGCAATGAGGGGATCCTATCTTCATATATCTGGATAACAGGTGGATGTGGAATTTTTCCTCCATGAGTTTTTTCAAGTCTGGATAAGCTTCATAACTCACCCTTTGTGTTCGGATGCTCGTTGGACTGAGGCTCTAATAGGTTAGGATTATATCCCCCTGCCTGTTCTGCACAGTAGTTGACTTGTCAAAACGAAGCCTTGCCAAGCACCGCAACAGCTTTAACCTAGACCCAGTATGCTCTAGAAAACCTATGCCCTGCAAAGCCGAAGTTAAACTCAAACTGAACCCAGAGCAGGCCCCCAACACAAGCTGTGTTCTTGCACAGCTTCAGGAAGGTGTTAGTCATTCTCCACATCTGGGCTAGAATGATCCCAAAAGGGCCTGGGAAGGCATCCAGGGCCTGCCTGGGTGCTGCTGCGGAATGCCAGCCCAGGATCTCATCAAGAGCAGTTCAAGTATCCTGGTGTCTCAAAATGGCCACCTGGGGAGAAAGGCTTTTCCCTGTGCTTGCCTGTTCGGGGACAGGGCTTCAGGGCGATTGTTACTACTTCTCTCCTTACCCCTTCTATTACCTGCAGGACAGGAATCCCTGCTGTCACTACCAGCACAAGGACTACTGCTGGCAGGAGCCGCAGGCAGGATGGCAGTTTGACGCAGTTTGACAGTATGGCTAAGCTGACCGAATAGCTGGCTGCTGCCAAAACAGCCGATCTGGTCTCCCCATCCTGTCCCCACATACACATTCTTGGCATGCCTCTGATCCTGAGGACAGCTGGTTCAGGTAGCTATGCTTGCAGAAAATTAATCCTACTAAACACAACAAAAAGACAATTTTCTGCTGGTCTAGCTCCTTCAACCAGCTCATTGGCTCGGTATTCATTAGATGAATGCTCGTGCTACCACAGCCAGGGGCAGGGCCTCTCCTTTCAGCAATTAGTAATTTTATCTGCTCAGCTGTATTGTCAAACTGTATCCTTCCTTTATCCACCAGCCCCATTTAACCAGGCATGCAGGAGCAAAGGGAGGCCTCTCCCACCACCCTGACATGTGTGGATCATCACTGCATCCATTTGTCCGGACGCAGCATGTAGGCCTGCACAGCATGTCACCAGAAGCAACCATTCCTGCTGTCATCAGGCTTTTCTTCCACCACCAGTGCCCTAAAAAGAGGACTTTGTGGGTAGATTGTAGAGAGTCATCTCTCCACCCGGCTTTCGCTTGCTTTCTGCACCCTGCTTCTCTGCCTTTAGCACACAGCAGTCCCATATCCCTTCTTGGTCACATTTAAAAAATGGCAAACATCACCTATTTGGAGGATTCTGCAATTCCTCACCCTCTCCCTCTATGCCTCTGTCCTCCCCCAAATTCTGAGCCTGTGCTCATTGCTGTCTCCATGCACTGGTGCCCGATTAGCATCCTCTCTCGTTCTCCATGCACACATACATCCAGCCCCACCACTGCTGTTCACCAGCATGTTTTAGCACATTCAGGGAAGGAACTTTCTCTGTCCCTCTTTGTTTTCCATTTCTCGTTCACTTAAGCTCCTCTAGACTACTGTCTCCCAGCCCATGATCTGTGGCCCGTTCTCTCCTCCCTCTAACAGCTGCTCCCTCCAGCCCCTTGGAACAGCAAACTCGAAGCCAGCTGCCAGGCCTGCAAGTAAGAGAGAAGACAGGACTGAGGCCAAAGCAGGAGGCCCATTAAATATAATCATATTAATAAATTATTATAATAAATAACATGAAACTTATAGTTCATTATATAAATTATATATCATCATATCCTTTCTGATTCTTCTTTCCTGTTCAGTCACCTGGTTGCTAACACACCTAAGGCCCTTGTTAAGGTTCCCCAGCATGTTTTAGCACATTCATGAAAGCAAGCTTCTCTGCCATTTTTAATGGCCTCAGATGAAAGAACACTAGCAGTTAGACAGGAGCTTTGCTGCCCTGTCTCTGGGATTGCCCTGTTGTTGCCGATTAAAATGCTCTCCCAGGAGCAGTTCCACACGGAAGATTCATTATGACTGAGGTAAAACTCACACAGTCATGGAGCTGCCCGCTGAGCAGAGCTGAACGGTAGGAACTTGAGGACAGCAAGGATGGTGTACATAAAGGGGAGTAAATTGCCAGTAAATTGGGGAGTAAATTGGGAGTAAATCCCTCTGACTGAGGAAATCCCCTTAAAGTTGCAATCGAAATTCAGATCCACCTCCAAGTCTTCTGTCTCCACGTCCCCTTTTGAGGCAGCCTGATGTGCTGTTCTGTGCATATGAGGTAGCTGTGTTCAGCGAGGCTGACATGAAAAGGGCTTAGTGCTACATGGAAAATGATGTAACAGTGACAGGCAGAGGAATCTTAGGTAAGATAGTCATTTTCTCCAACTGAAATGTGTTAAAATCCTCCTGTGCATCATTAGGTAAGACTAACACAAACCCAGGTGAGTGTCAGGAATGGGCATTCTCAACGTATTTATCAGACACACAGCTCCGAGTTAGAAAGTGTCCGCTATGGTGGACAGACTCCTGCACGCCACTGTCAGACTCCTCTGCTGCCAACAGAAGTCTTTTCGCTGTATGACTATACACTGTAGGGATTCTTGAGCTTCATCACTTTTAATGACTCATTAATGGCAAAGAGGAGGCTTCAGAAAAGTGTAATCATTCTCCTCCATTGCCTTCTCACAAAAATTTGCTGTTAAGAACAGTATTTAATATTACTTTGAGTCTAATACACGGAGGACAGCTAAGCAAATAGAAAGAAGCAGAGCTAGCTTTTACCTTTCTCCCTAGAATTAGCCGCAGGCACAAGAATGAAATGAAAAGTAGCATATCCCTGACAGAGATCTACAGTTCCCTGCGTTGCTCAACATCCAGCCTCACGTCAGAACAACTCGTTCACTAAACACAGTGTCAGATACAGTTAAACCTATTTCAGCAGATAGCTGCGGTGAGTCGGAACATCTTAGAGAAGACCGACTGCAGGCACAAGGATCTGGGATGCCTGTGGAAAGGAAGTTCAAGCAGGTGATTCCATTGGCCCCGAGGCCTGACATTTAAGAACATATGAAAGATTTCTAAGGACTACTGTGGAGTTTCAGGGCCATTAAAGCAGCTGCTACTGCCCTCTTGAGAAGCTGACATCCCAGTAAACATGCTGGGAAAGAGAGGAGTAGAGTATTATAGTTCCCCAGGCCCTTTAAGCCAGCACTGCTGCTGAAAAGAGCAGCCTCGCTCTCTTCCCCAGCTGCTCTTGCTCACATCTGCACCCGCCTCCCGTGTACCAGGACTAACATTTGTGAGGTGATGTGGATGTGATCCAGATTAAGACTAACCTGGCAAAACAAGCCAGCTCATTTCAGCCTGTCAGGTTGTTGCTCACGTTCACTCTGTGGCCTCATGAAAGCCGGTGCCAGCAGAAGCAAGGAGCAGGGAATTCGCACCAGGGACGGCGGGATCCCTCCTGCCCGCAAGGCGCTGGCGCCGGGGCCTGTGGGGACGCTGGCACGAGGGGCTTTGCCCTGTTCTCCTGGTACTGTCACTGGGAAATCCCTGTGCCGGCACCTGCGCAGGCTCACACAGATGCTGTCTCCTGCTTGGGGCAGCCAGAACGGCCAGATCAATCTCAGCCTGAGGAAACTCCCGCCGCCGCCACGCTGCTCTCCGCGCTGCCGAGCAGAGGAGGGAAAGCACAGCCACCTCCCCGCCTACGCGGCCGGCCTTCCAGAGCAGAGGGCTGACAACGAGGGGCAGGCGCGGATGCGCCACCTTTCCCGCTTCCGAAGCAGACCCCAGCCCAGGCCCGGGAGCCGCCCCTCCTCCCCGCCCCTCCCGCCTCCCCCCGCCGGCACGGCCCCGCGGCCGCGAACCGAGGACTGGGCGTGCGCGCAGCGGCCCGCCCACCGCCGCCGCGCGGTGCTCCGCCCCCCAACAGGCCGGCGCACGCGCTGTGGGCGGGGCGGAAGGGGCCGCGCCGCCGGAAGCGGCGCTGAGGTTCCATGGCGGCGCTGGTGCGGGCTGTGGTGAGTGGCGGCGGCGGCGGCCGGGGTTGGCCTCTCCGCCCCAGGAGCGAGCGGCGTGTGCGGCCGGGCGCGTCCGCGCCCCTCCCCCCCCCCGCGGTGCCCGGGCTGTCCCGCCAGTTCCCGCCGGTTCCCGCGGGTCGCCCTTTGCGCGGCTTGTCTGCGGCGCGGCCTCTCCGCAGACGACGTGCGTGAGGAGGAGGCTGGTCGGCGGCGTCTGTGAAGCCGCGGGGGTGTGTGCGGGGGGTGCGGCACCCAGCGGCTGTTCCCGCCTCCCCATGGCCCCCTTCCCCGGCAGCTGTCTCCGGTGAAGGAGCGGGTCGAGCTTTTCCTTCAGAGTTTGTGTTTGCATAAGAATTATGCGACGCTTTAGTGCTCCTGGTTGGGGCTGGAGAATTTTGGGTTTTTTTCAGTCTGGTCCTTCTCTTGTTACTTTGGGCACAGTGTACGTGCCCTGCGGGGTGGGGATTGCCATTCTTAGAGGTTCACTTCTCACTTCAGAGGTGCTTGATAGCAAGGATAACATAAAACTTCCAATTTCTGTGTTAAGTGGAAGAGATTGGGGTCCTGTGAATGAGTGAGACTGGATTATTAATCATGCAACTGCTTTCTTCTTTCTCATGCATTTGTGCACTTTTTTTTTTTTCTTTCTATTAGCCTTTAAAGCCTTTGCAGCAGAGTACCACTTTTTAGCATATATTCTAGAAAAGGAAAGTTTGTGCCTGGGTCTGATATTCTGTCACAACATGAATACAAGGATGGCCAGCACTGCTCGGTGGAGACAGGTTTGCTGGGAAGATGGAAGGTCTTTAATCAGAGGGCAATACCTGCTTATGAAATTAATCCACTGAGTTCTTGCAACTGGTGTCTCAGGGTGTGGTTTTTACAAGCATGTGAACCCTGTCCTTTCAGCTCAAGGTGAAAGCAACTGAGAGCAAACCTGCCCGAGAGCAACTGGAATGCAGTGAGCTTGAGTTCCTGCTTCCGCCTCCCATTCCTACTCTTTCTCTTTGCTCATGTCTTTGCACCATTGCCTTCTTCAGCATTTTTCTTGGCCCCTATGCTCCAAATGCTGGAGCAGCAGAACTGTGGCAACATAAAAATAGTTGCCTGCAGTTTTAATGCGTTAAAGAGGCACTCACTAGCAAAAAGGGAGGGGGAAGGCGAGGCAGGAGGGGAGCAGGGAGAGCGGTGGAGAAGCAGTGAGTCACCAGATGGGTTCAGCTGTCTGTGGAGCTGTACCCCCAGGGTGTGGCTTGCAATGAAAACCTGCTTGCAGAAGGTGAAGGACTTGTCTCCAAGGCTTACCTGTCCCTGGGCAACTCCTCCTCCTCTCCCGGCTGCTTCCGTATGGCAAAGTCAGTTGATTCAACTTTTCAGCCTGGCCAGAAAAATTTCTCTTTGGAGGAGAGGAGATGTAGTTGTTTGCCATTTTTGTAATCTGAAGTGCCTTACTTTGTAATCAGAGAAACACCTGATCTGTAGTAAGTGGTGGGAGTACACAGTTGGGAGGCAGCAGACTTCTGACAGCAGCAATGTGCTTCAGCTCAAGCTTTGATGATCCTTGGCATTTTCCAGCATCTGCTTTTGCGTTAGAATTTAATAGTTGCCTAATTGTGTGAAAATAAGTCTTCAAACTTTCGGTGTCTCTTCTCTGTACTGAAAATAAGAAAGGAATTTTTTTTTTTTTCTGTCTTCAGGCCTTCTCAGGTATAGTTTTATGATGTAGACAGCCCACCATTTCCTTTGACTGATCTGTTTCTGCTATCAAACTTGGGTTGCATGCTTGTACTGGAAGTCAAGATTTTTTTAAAATCAAAATTTATACTTCTGTCAAGTGCAAGTTAGGAGTTTAATCGGAGGATTGTTGTATAAATGAACAAAACTTGTGGAAGCAGGAGGACAGTTAAACTGTTTCTGAGTATTAGGGTCCTTTTCTTCATTGCTAGTCTCTCTATTCCAGAGCTGCCAGATGGGAGTAACTCAATGGACAGCAGCATGCAGTGGATTATTACAGACAACCGTGGTCCAAGGCCAGTGTAGACGGATGCTCTATGGTATTTTCCAGGTAGGATATCAGAGTATGTTAAAGGATGTAAAAAATGGGAGAAGTTTAAATTAGTAAGAAAAAGTCATGGTTTTTAAATAAAGAGGCTTCAAAAGTGATGTCTTCACTGTCTGTGTATTGCTGAAATATCGAGGCAACTTAAAGGCTTTCTGCTGCTAAAAGGGTGAGCTCCCACTCTTTATTACACAGTTGTCTTCATTCCAGCTGTGTAGTCTTTTAATGGATCCAAATGATCTGTCACGAGTAGATTAAATGCAGAAGTCCAAATGTAGGTGTCATTTTTCCAAAGCAGCTATTACAGGCTAGTCACAGTTGCATGTAATTTCCAGTACTTTATTTTATAGAACGTCTCCACTGTACAGTAGCCTTGGGCTTTGTAGTACCGATGGTGTGTTTCGCTAGCACAGCACAACGTGAAGCAGTGGTTTTTCCGGGGAAAGCACTGCTTTGCAGTTTTGCTTCCAGTTCTGTAACAGCATGCATAGTGTCAGATTGTGGCTATCCATAGTAAATTAACTAGAACATCGTGTAATAGCACTTAATAATAAAGAGGTGAAAAATGTGTAGAAAATGGGAGTAGATGCAGATTATCTGAACGGAATTAGAGTGTATCTCTTGGTGTTTCCTTCTTGCATACAATGAAACAAGAGGAGATTAAGCTGCTTCTTTGTCCTCCTGTATATTACTACTTGTATCATAGTGCCATGACTTGCGGAATTAGAAACTTACCTGTAAGCTAAAGAGTGAAACTTACCTGTAAGCCTTGGGTGTCTTTTCTCAGATAAGACCTTCCAGTCCTGGAAAAATCGCCTGTGCTTTTGTGACACAACCATACTGTTAAAGCACCAGCCCATGTCAAGTAGCATACAATGTTGGGAGTAGAGAGGCAAATGAGCAGTTGTGAAGTTGATTGATAAAGTTGGGCTTACTCTGAGCCGCCAGTAGATTCAGTAGACTTCTGGGGATGACTACTCTGAACAAACCAGCATATTTACTTTGTCTGAATTTATTCATAAACAAGTTACTGCTAATCCTGGTGTGCTGGGTGGCTGTGATAGGTGTTCTATTCAGTGAGCAGCTTCTCACCTGGAGATCCCACTCACTCCTACTTGATAGTTTTCTTTATTGTGCAGTAGCTCTGTAATACAAATCATGCGCTGTGAAGTTATAGTGGTTGTAGTGATAGCTTTTACCCTGTAATTTGTTTTGCTCAAGTCCTGGCCACAAAGACAATTGAATGGCCTATAAAGTTGTAGATAAAAATAGCATAGACTCTGTTTCTTTGCGAGGCTAGGAAAAAGAATTATTCTTTATTAAGAGACAAACCCCATAATTAGAAGTAGTGTATGAGAAAATCAAAGTGGATAGCCTGTGGTTTTTGAGAGTGGAGTGTTCTGCCAGTCCATTCCCTCAGTACATTTACAGAACGCTAGAAAATGTGTGGTGCGGAGCATTAAGCGTGGACAATCATTTTGTTTGTAACAGTTATGATAATAAATTTGTGCTTTTTGTGATACAAAGTTTTTCAGGATTAGACTGAACTGTTACTGACTTGGAAGCAAATTAAGGGTAATTGGTGTAAAGTTGTGTTTACTAGTCAATGGTATCTTCATTTTTTTTCTTTTGTTTTCTTTTATCATTTTTACTAGACACACAAGGCTGGCCAGTTCCAATTGTCTAAATCCTGTGGTGGATTGATTCAAGCCAATGGAGCCATTACACAGCAAACCAGAACATTTTACAATACAAATAAGGTTAGAAGAGTTTGATGTTTTATTGTCGGAGGGCACATTGTGCTAGGAATTATACAGATAGGTAACAAAACACTTTTCAAAACATGTAGGAGATGATTCAACTTTTATATAAAATGTTTTAGTATAGCGTGAACAACGGGTTCAATAATTTGAGACGTGCTCTCTGTTCCTTTCCAGAAAATGAAGTGCTGGCATAGGAAGGTGCAGGTACAGTTGGATTATCTGGGGTGAGGCTTCCAATGATAAGCCTAAGGGCTTCTTTCCAATGAGGAAAGAAACTAAGTTAAAGGGAGTAGTTATTGGGGTCGGGGGCAGATGTTCCTTTCTTACCTTTAAATAGGGAAACACAGAAGTTGCCCATACATACTAGAAGTGACAAGATGTTTCCTGATTCTTTAGCTTGGTTAATAATGTGTAACAACAATTTTACTGTCTGCTAAACACTGAAAATTGTCATGCAGTCTACTAATAATGACTACTTATTGTTTAATAATTTATTTACTGTTCATCTGTACTATTTTGTTAATTTGTGATCTCTGCATCTCTTACATTTATTGTCTTTTGTCTTGGAATAGAAATTCTCTGGAGCATGAATCATCTCCATAAGATTAGTGTAGCACTTAATCCAAGGGAGTCTGTCTCTCAACTAATAAATATTCTGATCCTGCTCTTGTTAACACAATGTTAAGAAAATGGCAAAATGGAATGTGTGCATGAGAAATGAGAGGACAGAAGGAAAAAGGAAGTTGGGGATTGATGGGTAAAACTTGCATAAAAGCAACAATCCCAGTTTGCTATCTGCCTAATTGTGTATTTTGCTGGTGTAGAGTTAGAGGTAAATAATAAGTATTTTAAATTGTTTATTTTGACATGGACAGATAGAATGAAGGAAAACAAAGAGATGTGTGGAAGGAAAGAACCACTGGCTGCTCTTTGCATCTAGTTCTTAACTAGAGGTTTTCCTTTTTTTAGTCAATTTTTCAGTGTTTTTCAGCTGGTGAGGTAAACCAAACATTTTGCAGACAAAGAGATTGTGCAAGCCATTTTATATGCTTCAATTTACCATGGCCAGAACCAAGAACAGAATCCAGGCTCTCAAACATGGTGCATACCCCTAGTCCCTATGCCTGTCTGCCTGTGCCTGCGCAAGCATCGTTTGCAGAGCAGATCTGGGAGAGCAATGGATGACAAGATGGTAGATCTGACAAGCCAGGAGTGGCATGAAGATCTTCAAGGCAGGGGTCAGAGACTTGCTTTTGATTTATTGGAAAGGTGTAGGGGAGGAGTACAAAGGTTGAAAGATGAATCGGGAAGCTTCCTGGTTAAAATAGCCTTGGTGTAAGAAGCCAGGCAGGATTTATGACCAGAGAGGAAGCAGTTTCCAACAGTGTAGGTAGGGTTTGAGGTAGGTTCTTGGACTGCAGCCTCATTATTTTGAATAGAGAAATACTTACTCATCTTTGAAATGTGAACTTGACTATGCACTCCTGGTGGAAAAGTGGTTTAGAATTAATGGTGAGCTCCAATTGTTCCATTTTTTTGTTTGGTATCAAAATTAAGAGAATTGTTCACTTTGAGTGCTGAGTTTCAGGTATGGAGCAGGAAAGTCAGCTTGAGGTGGGCTTATGTCCCCCTCAGTGTCTTGATGAGCTTGTTTTGAGTGAGTTATAAAACGTATTTTTGATGTTTTCTCTATATGTTTTCTAGATCTGATTCTATATACGCTTGTAGGACTGTTTAATTGCATTTGGCTGCAGTCATAGCACTGGCAGGATGAACTGCATACCTCTATCCATAGGCTGAACCAAACACTCACTGATTAAATCCCCTCTCTGTCTCCTGAGCTAGTCCAGGCAGACTTGCAGAAGAATGAAGCAAGAATCATGGCATTTCTTAGAAGACGACTGTTTTCCAGTCAATCGGTTTTTTTGGTGATGAGCTAACAACAGTTGAATCGAGATAGTTTGGGGTTTTAGCTTAACTTCCTCTGCATAATGAAAAATCCATACTGAGGGAGACTTCATAATGCATTTGTAAATAAGAGGCATGTAGTAAAATTTATCTGCCTAGGTTCACTAGGGGTTTGGTTTGAGTGAATTTGGTACGGCAGTGGTTATTGGGACACAAGTTCTGCATCGAGCATATCCTATCATTGCCTGGCTGGAGGGGGGCTTATGGAGTTACTTTATGATGTAAGGTTAGGTGTCATTTTTAGTGTAGGGAAGACTATTGCATGGGATAATCTTGAAGAGAAAGTACTAAAGGCACAGGAGCAGGCTGTCCCCATGAGAAAAATCTTACAGGCCATCCCCATGAGAAAATCTTAAAGGCCCAGGAGCAGGCCATCCCCATGAGCCAAAAGACGAGCTGGTGGGGAAGAAGACTGGCCTGGCTGAGCAGAGAGCTTTGGCTGGAACTTAAGAAAAAAAGGAGAGTCTACAACCTTTGGAGGAAGGGGCAGGCAACTCAGGAGGACTACAAGGATGTTGTGAGGTTATGCAGGTAGAAAATTAGAAGGGCCGAAGCCCAACTAGAACTTAGTCTGGCTACTGCTGTAAAAGACAACAAAAAGTGTTTCTATAAATACATTAGTAATAAAAGGGGGGCAAAGGAGAATCTCCCTCCTTTATTGGATGCGGGGAGAAACATAGCGTCAAGGGACGAGGAAAAGGCTGAGGTGCTTAATGCCTTCTTTGCCTCAGTCTTTAACAGCAAGGGAAGTTGCTCTCTGGGCACCCAGCCCCCTGAGCGGGAAGGTGGGGCAGGGGAGTAGAATGAAGCCCTCATAATCCAAGGGGAAATGGTCAGTGACCTGCTACGCCACCTAGACACGCACAAGTCTCTGGGGCCGGATGGGATCCACCCAAGGGTGCTGAAAGAGCTGGCAGAAGTGCTCACCAAGCCACTCTCCATCATTTACCAGCAGTCCTGGCTAACCGGGGAGGTCCCAGTTGACTGGAGGCTGGCAAATGTGATGCCCATCTACAAGAAGGGCTGGAAGGAGGATCCGGGGAACTACAGGCCTGTCAGTCTGACCTCGGTGCCCGGGAAGGTTATGGAGCAGCTCATCTTGAGTGCCATCACGCGGCACGTACGGGACAACTGGGCGATTGGGCCCAGTCAGCATGGGTTTATGAAAGGCAGGTGACCAACCTGATCTCCTTCTATGACATGGTGACCTGCTTAGTGGATGAGGGAAAGGCTGTGGACGTTGTGTACCTGGACTTCAGTAAAGCCTTTGACACCGTCTCCCACAGCATCCTCCTGGAGAAACTGGCTACCCCTGGCTTGGACGGGTGTACTCTGCGCTGGGTAGGAAACTGGCTGGATGGCCGGGCCCAAAGAGTTGTGGTGAATGGAGTTAAATCCAGTTGGCGGCCGGTCACAAGTGGTGTTCCCCAGGGCTCAGTATTGCGGCCAGTTCTGTTTAATGTCTTTATCAATGATCTGGATGAGGGGATCGAGTGCACCCTCAGTCAGTTTGCAGACGACACCAAGCTGGGCGGGAGTGTTGATCTGCTTGAGGGTAGGCAGGTGCTACGGAGGGATCTGGACAGGCTGGATCGATGGGCTGAGGCCAACTGTATGAAGTTCAACAAGACCAAGTGCCGGGTCCTGCCCTTGGGTCAGAACAACTCCATGCAACGCTACAGGCTTGGGGGGGAGTGGCTGGAAAGCTGCCTGGTGGAAAAGGACCTGGGGGTGTTGGTTGACAGCCAGCTGAAGATGAGCCAGCAGTGTGCCCAGGTGGCCAAGAAGGCCAACGGCATCCTGGCTTGTGTCAGAAATAGTGTGGCCAGCAGGACTACAGGAGTGATCCATCCCCCTGTACTTGGCACTGGTGAGGCCGCCCCTCGAGTGCTGGGTTCAGTTCTGGGCCCCTCACTCCAAGAAAAAGACATTGAGGTGCTGGAGCGTGTCCAGAGAAGGGCAACGGAGCTGGGGAAGGGTCTGGAGCACAAGTGCTGTGAGGAGCGGCTGAGGGACTTGGGGACGTTTGGCCTGGAGCAAAGGAGGCTGAGGGGAGACCTTCTTGCTCTCTGCAACTCCCTGAAAGGAGGTTGGAGCCAGGTGGGGTCGGTCTCTTCTCCCAAGGAGCAGGCGACAGGACAAGAGGAAACAGCCTCAAGTTGTGCCAGGGGAGGTTTAGATTGGATATTCAGAAAAATTTCTTCACCAAAAGGGTTGTCGGGCATTGGAACAGGCTGCCCGGGGCAGTGGTGGAGTCCCCATCCCTGGAGGTATTCAAAAGATGTGTAGATGTGGTGCTAAGGGATATGATTTAGTGGTGGACTTGGTAGTGATAGGTTAACGGTTGGACTGGATGATCTTGGAGGTCTCTTCCAACCAAAACGATTCTATGATTCTACTAAAAATTGGTTTAAATATTCACGTAAATTTTGGTAGACTCGCTGGGTCCATCACATGTGGCAGAGGGTGGGAAAGTGCCTTTGCAGATGCTTTTGTTCTGGATGATAATAGGCGACTTGGTGAACAGGTTTAATGCCCAACATTCAAAGCAAGGATCTGAGCATGAAAGGAGGTCCTGGACAGTGTTATGCTGTCTTACTAGGTGACTGATAGATACTAAAATGACACTGAGCATGTTTCTTCCCATCTCCCTGAATACTAGGCACAATGGGGTTCAAGACATTAATAACCATCTGTGGATAGTACAGAAGTGCAAAGCATTTTATCTCAAATGCTAAAGCTCGTGTGTGCATATATACATAGGGATTGATTATGTCTCAAACCTACGATTTTTGTCACCTTTACAGTTACTTTTTAATGAAGTATAGCAACTTGTGCATGATATATGTTTGTGTTTTAATATGTATTTATTTATCATTCATGCCATTTCAAAAATTACTATACTAGTGCTAGGAAAGCTATAGAGAATACAGCCAGAATGATCAGAAATGTGAAAAGCCTTCAGTATGAGAAAAGGCTATTTTAGAACCCTTCTAAACTAAGGAGAGATAACTGATGGGCATATGTATGATACCGGCCGATAAAACTCCTAAAAGATACTGAAAAAGGGAATAGGAAATGGTTGTTTGTGGCTTCTTATAGGAAAATTGGGAGAATCCCATGAAATGGCAAGGTTGGACTTAAAAGAGGCACAAAGGATTTTTTTTTTTTTTTTTATATAACTAAACTGTCAAACTCATGTACCACAACTCTGTGTGTTATGGAGGTTAAATAGTTTCAAACACTGGGGTGCTGAAGGTAAAAATGAATGTGTGGATACATTTTCTAGTGCAGGAATGACTGTCAAAAGCTGGGCAGGTACACCCCAGGAAGCTGCGGGGTGTGTGCCCTATTTCTCTGCTTTTGTGTCTCATCCAAGTATCTGCTACTGGTCCTTGTTGGAGATGATGTCCTGGTTTAAATGTTTGTTCTGGCCATGTATGGTGGTCCTTATGTTGCTAAACTGCTTCCCTACTAAGAAAATTCTTTTCTTAGTATGTTCATGTCTTAGGAGGAAGTGTTTAGGGTAATATTCCAGGAACTTAAAGCAATTTAACATTTCTTTGGTCAGAGAACTTTCTCAGATTATAATGACTCTCAGCTGTGCTCCTCAAGTATATGTAGAAGATTCACATGCATTAGACTTTGGTTAGATGGGTTAAAAGCAGAGGAATTTGATAACAAAATGTTTATACTGCATATTTAATTCATTAGAAACTATTTGCTGGAGTACAAATGGTAATTACTGATGTCTTATTGCTGCTGCCAGGATGCTTAGAGGCAGAATGCCATGAAGATTTCTTATCAGTCCAATGGTGTTTAAGGTGTGTAGTTAATGTGGAAGAGAACATCTGTCTTCATGTTTGCAGACACTGCAAATCATTGAGGACTAAATACTTTCCTAATCTAGATTTTCTGCAAGTACCATTTAGAGTAACTGTAAGTGGAATAACAATCTGAGGGAGCTTTTCAGTAAGAACGGGTGGGTTCATGTAGCTTTGTTAGTTTTAAGATGGAGCTGATTGGTTTATATAATATATAATTACTCTAGAATATGATATGCCTGTGAGAGTAAAAGAGGGAATGTGAAAGGTTAGCTTTATTTATGCTGTTTCTGTGATTAGTTTGCTCGTTTTATCTGCAAAAGATTTAAGCCCAAGTAAAGACACACATCTAGAAAGAATTTGAGGATCTAGAATGGGAGCCATATTTTGGAAAGCAGGTTTCTGTACAAACTATTTGACTCTGAGCTTCCAATGGGATGCTTTTATCAAAACGGTTATGTAATGTTTGCATTCATGAACAGAAGAATGTCGCATAGGAAAAAGTGTAATATTTTGCAGAGAAGACCTAAAAATATATTTGTTTTGTTGAACAAAGAAAATAAACAAAAACCCTAAAATTCTTGATTAAACTTGTAGCTTTTCTAACTAAAATGATTTGTCAGGTTTAATTACTAAGACTGAAATATGTGATACTTCAATTTTACAGCATCTTTCTGCAAAAGATTTCTTGCAGCCGTCTGAAGAGAAAGTGGGTGCTTTCACAAGGATAATAGAAGCAATGGGTTTCACAGGACCACTGAAGTATAGCAGATGGGTAAAGCATTCATTTAATAATTCTTTTGGTTGTTTGATACTTTCAGAGTTCTAAAAAGCAAATGAGAAACCCCTCACTTTTTTCCTTATGGTAGGAGCAGTACTTAATAGAAAAGTTGTAATTATTACCCACGTAAATTGCTGTTTTGTGATGTGAGGAATAATAATCCGTAGCTTGAACCTCCCTGATCTATGCATAGCCATCATTGACATTAAGTAGGAATATTGTATTTGGCTTGTAGAGTCTTAAGCCTTCTTGAATTTCTTCAGATATCTTATTTTTCACTTCATTTGTGCACCAAAGAATGCAATAACAGCCTTGCTATCTGAGTTAAACACCCACATAGACCATCATCTTGTCTCTAATAATGACCAATTTCAGTTATCTAGAAAGAATTTAATGACAGGAAAAGCATATTATCATAGTTGTCTCATGTGCTCCTCCAGCCTACAACAGTTGTCTGTTTCAGGACTTCCTGCATGGAACTAGGCATTTTTCTGTAATATCTATTGATGGATTTTTCTTCTATAAATTTGTCTAGTTGTACTTTGCACTCTTCTAAGTTTATAGGATCCATAGCATTCAATATCTGGGAGTTCGATAGCTTGAGTACCCACAAGAAGTACAGTTGTTTTCGGTTGGTTGCTTTTAATTTTGTACTTAAAAAAAATGGTGATTATTCTTTCCTTGGAGTGTATGTTCACACTCTCCCTTCCACTGATGGTTTATAGACTCATATATTCCATAGTCTCCTCAGTCCAGAGAAAGACTAAGATATTTAGTCGAACTTGTTTCTGTTATCGAAGCTCTTTCATGTTTTGATTTTTGTTGCCCTTCTCTGAACCTCTTTCAGTGTTCTGTGTTTCTGCGACAGGAGGGTCTCCCAAATGGACGGTAGTGAGATATGTTATGATTGCTGTTTGAGTTGCTGTACAGTAGTAGCTGACAAGGGCAAAGTCACAAATAGGTCCTTCTCTTTCGTGTTTTCTAAATAGTCCTTTCATAAAGCAGTTGTTAACATTGACTAAATGGGAGCAGTTCTGCAAGAGACACCTTCAGTTCCTTATGCAGAAGGAAAAAGAGATGAAATTCATAATTTTTTTGCTCTGAACTAGGACACGATATAAAGGAGCAAGAGGAAAATGCAGCTTGAAGGAAGGGCTGAGCCCAGCTATGCAGGAATTAAAACCTATAAGGTGCTTTGAATATCTGCAAGGCGGAGTGGACCTCCTCCGAGACTGATCCGAAACTGTTGCTGATTGCATCTCACTCCTCAGAAAGAAAATACAAAGAAAAGATAACTGACCCTTAAGGGGGTTAGGTATTTTGGTTAAAATTGGTTGCTTTTAATCAGGTGATGCTAAACCTCATGAGAGAGTAGTTTCTCTCCCATGTGCTTGTGTACATATTGTTGTAATAAAGATTCTTGTTAGCTCTAAGTGTTGATTCAGAGTTCTCCTTAATTGCTACTCTTTACTGCCTGCTTTTGGCTAGGGAGCTTGGGTTTGGAGAGAGTTATTTTGCGGTTAGGGCCCGAGAGACCTGAGTTCATTTTTGGCCTTGCCAGTGCTCTCTGAGATCTTAGGGAAGTTTCTTAATATTTCTCTGCTTTTTTCCATTTTCTTCTCCCTTCCCCCACACCTCTTCTACACCCTAAAACTTCTATGATTAAATTTCACCAGTTTCTCCTGTGTTACCTGCCTTGTTTAAGGGCTGGATTGCAGGGACTGTTCTTTACAATATGTTTTTCATGTCTAGTAATGCCTGGTCTGGGGCAGTGGCTTTCACCAGGGAGATCTCTACTCCCAGGCCAGGCAATGTTTCCTTTGAAAAGGAAGCCTTCAGAACTCCAGTAAGCTGTGTGAATTATTTTACTGCAAGAAATTCAGATGTATACTTGATTTTTGACAGAAGCCTGAGATTATTGAATAAGAAAAATAATGGCTCCTGTGTTTCCACAGCAACAGATGAGCTGCAACTTCCTTATTTTTCTTCTGGTTGGAGGAGACACAAATAATTGCTTTAGTAATTTGAAATGCCATTTGACAGGCATAGTGCTCATCTCTGTAGTATAGTGAGCACTGAGATGATCCCTAGTATATGTCACTAAAAATAAAAAGAAAAAAGAAAGAAAAAACCAAAACAACCCACACCCAATGCTGCTTCCTGGCTTAGGTAGGGGAGTGGGCTCTGGAGTTTTCAAAATTTTTTATTTTTTTCCCCTTGATGTTAGTAAACAGGAATGGCTGACAGCTCTTCTCTTTAAGATCTTTGCTATCAGTTACTGTGCTCTTTGAAGCTTCAGCACATGTATCTTCATTATAGATGATGCACTGAAGGTGTTTCTGGTGCAATGGCAGGCCACGAACAAGACTGGAAGTGCCAAAGCACCTGAGTATACCTCATATCATTCATCATTTGGGATTCCTTTCTCACTTGTGAAGCTTAGTTGGTCAATTTTCATTTTGGTAGGAAAAAAGATATTTTTAGGACGTCTGGTATGTCACTTCTTTAATATTTAAAACTTAAATTATACAAAACACTTTGAGTGGTCTACATCAATTAAAGTTATTGGAGGAAACCTGGAATTGTGAATTGGGATCTTTGGAGTCTCTGTAAGGAAAGCCATTTCATTTATTTTTCTATAATGACAGTATTATATTAAACTAGATTTGGAAGGGTATTCAAGAAGCCATTTAATATTTTTTTTTTTTTGCCTCAAGGCAAGATTGGTTATACTTGTGTCATTCCTGGGAGATATAATAGTTTAATGTGCTCCTGAAAATCTCAAGTGATTGTGATTCTCAAAAGAAGTCTTTTTGGAAAATGATAGTGTATGTATTTAACAAAAACGGTAGTGTTCACTAGCTCTCATCATGAATACTTTTAAGTGTTGTCCTTTTCTTTTTCTTTAGAAAATTAAGGTAGCAGCTTTGCGCATGTACACATGCTGTGTGGAGAAAACTGACTACGAGGAATTTTTTAACAGTAAGTAATGGACTTGATAGTATTTGGACTACTGCCTTGGTGAGAAAACTTCTGATGAAAATTCATTAGATAAATGACAGCAAAAAGACTTGTCAGACCCTAACGGTGTGTGGTTGGCTAGAAGCTGACGGTACCACAGCATTCCCTTAAGCTCCGAAGTGGCAAGCGTTCAAGAGCAGACTCTGGAGTCTGGAATTGTTACATTTTGCCTTCTGCAATGGAGAACAAGGGTGGGATAGGTAAAACCCAGAATATGCTGGACTTTGAAGGATATTGCCTTCGTTATTACCAGGGGTGGATAAACTAAGAATCCAGATATCTCTTCCCTTTGTACTGTGGTCAGATGGTCTCGGTGTCCCACCCTGTTCCATGACCAGTTGTGAGAAGGTCCAGTATAACTGGGATGCAGGTATGAGAACCATCCCTGTCCACTGATGTGCTTTTTTTTTTATGATACAGGGTCAGTTAGATGACAGGGTGCTACCTGTATCTTTTCCTCATGGCTGGGGCAGGTTTGGCTAGTAGTTAGAGACTTTCTATGTTTTACTGACCATGACAGCATTAAACCAGGACATGTCTCTTGATTGGGTAGACAGTATGACTAGAACAGAGACACAAGTCCCTCCTTTAAGTATATATGAATAATATTGACTTGAATTGGGATGGATTTTCCATGTTGCACACCGTTTTTTAGCTATTAGCTAAAAAATCTGTTGCTGCTTTTATTAGTGTCAAATCTGGCTGGTGAATGGGGAAGATGTGTTTTTGAGATTTACATAAGCTTCAATAGTATTTTATTGTTACGTGAATTATTTCCTATGTCAGTGTGATTTGGCTGGTAGTAAACCCGTTGCCTGGATCTGGCCTGTCACCTGAATTCCTGAGTTACCAAATGCTTTCTTAGGGCTTTACAATGCACCAGCATAGGGTGGGGCTGCTGCTGCTGCCTCTTGAGAGATCAGCTGAAGGGCCATCTTTGTGTGTTCATCTAGTGCAGAGCTTATTGAGGGTGGTTTGGTACACGATGTTGCTGCTGCAAGATTTTCCAATGGTTTTCAGAAGGTTTTCCAAAACTGTGATGTGGTTTCAGCGGTTGCAGGAGTGAGAGAACTCTGTGAGCAGTAGGATTCATCATTAGTGATCAAAAAATTAGAACCTCATTTTTCCTGTGCACGCACCTCTCCCCAGCTGTGTGCCCTCTCAGGCTTTCTCAGATAAGTTCTCTTCTGTTTGTCATATTTGCCTCTCAAATAGAGGCTTTGCTGTTTTTAACTGGTGTTTCACTGTCTCTGCTTAACAGGTTAATTGCACAAAGATATATAAATGTTGCCCTAGATTAAAACGTAAAGGAATTTCAAAACATGTCTGTGAAAAAGATACTGGCACAGATTTTCAGGCTCAATACTGAGTAAAATGACTTCAGTTGTATTCTTGATATTGTCTTACTGTTTTAAAGAGAAAATTCCCAGAGCTGCCCCTCACTTTAAACGTATCACAAACAGCAGGCAGCCTTTCCTTCAGAATGTCCTTGCTGCTCCTTTTGTCTTTTTGCTCTGTAGTACAAGTTGTAGCCAGTCCATCTCTGAATTTACACACAGGGAAACCTATGTTTGCATTGACTTGTAAGGAACAAGATAGTTTGTTTTGCTGAGATTGACAGTGTGTGATGCACCCGTTAGTGTTTTAAGAACGCCTGTGGTGTTGGGGTCTGTGGTTGTGGTTCCAAAGAAATCATTGCTTTCATATAAAAACAGATGTAAGAAGTTTCTGTTACTTCTGTCTGCTTCCAGCTGCAGCTGTTTGGGGGACTAGCTCTAAAGTTTAACAGGCATGTGATCCATATTTAAAAAGTAATTCCCCTAAAACACAGACTGTGTGGGGGAACCTTTTAAATTGATTTTGCCAGTGGAGTAGCTTTAGTCTGTGGTTCTGTGGGCAGCTGAGTCGAAGTAGTGGCCAAAGGGAAAAGGCTCACTTCTCCATCTTACTCTGCCTGAGTTCTAGACTGGACAATTATCATGTCCTCCAGTGAACTGTTTAGGTCACTGAAAGAAAATGGCCCACTTTTTTACTGACTTACTGTTTTGCTGTGTTAGTGCATTAAAGTGGCTCATGGAAGGGTCTGATGGACAGCAACTGTGGCATAAAGTAGGTGGGGAGGAGTACACGATTAAGAGAGGGGAACATGGCAAGGAGCAAGATACTCACTTTCAGTTCAGTTCAGCATGTCTTCATCAAACTAGGTCAGCCAGGAGCTGTGTTTTTCTGTTCTGAATTGCTCCTTTTTCAAATTAGGGTGGACATTGCTTAAGCCAGGACTGCAGCTCACTCCCAAAGAGCCTGGGGGACTAGTGGGAACAGGAAGCAACTAATGCTTAACTCTTTCCCTCAGTGATGGAGCAAGCACAGGTGTGTATGAGACTGTGCTGATGTGGGTGCTGCACACCCATGTGATAAATTGCACTGCTTAAGAACCCTAAGAGTAGTAGCGGTGCTGCATAGGACCCAGCTCAGGTCTGCCTGAGTCAAAGCTGGCTGTCTGTAGACCTAGTTGGTGCATTGATGCTTTGCTGCCCCTAGCACTTCTGGCTCTAGTTGCGTGGTGTTGAGATATCCAAGAGAACTGCATAGAGTCAGGTCTGGTCCCTAGAGAGCTTATTAGCTTTTTCTGTGCTGGTTGTGAGAGTTGTTAACCTACTGAGCTGCCCTTGGAAACTGTACATCCATGCATGTGTTAAACCATTTGTGGGCTCATTAACCCTGTGTGGTCAGAACCAGTTCTTCATAGAGCCTTCTTCAGTGTTTCTGGACATGCTTTTGTGATGTGGTTATGTTGTGGCATGAGTAACAACTGCAACGTGACCTATGGAACTTGGATTGGTATGTGGATTTCGTGAGGTAGTTCTCTCACAGAGGTGATGTCGAGTGTGAAGACTGGATAGTATGGTGTTGAGGACGAGGACAATGATAGCATTTCATGTCTTACAGGCTATCTTGCTATCTCAGTGCATTTCTGCTGATACCTAGTGAAATTTCTGAGACTTTGTTATGCGGTATGAGTCCTGTGAACTGCCTTTCTCTGTATTGTGCCTTAGAATAGCAGTTCCCAAAATATGGACATGCAAGCCGCTGTAGTATATAAAGTAGGTGTTTTAATTGAGACTCTCTAGTGTTATACTGCAGTTAATTTTATTATACCTGCCATTCTGTTGTCTCTTTGTTTTGTGATCATCCATGGACAAAATTTTGGGAACTCTGCTTTAGAGCCTACATCCCACATGTCTGTACTGTGCTGCTTATGTGGAAAGTGGAGCTGTTTTAGGACTTCAGCTGTTTTTTGTTTAAAGGAGAACAGAGAAGTAGTAGAGGGAATAGCAAGATTACTGGTGCCAGGCTTTCTGTGCACAAAGCTTGCAGAGCTTGGGTAGTTCTAACAAAATGAAGGAGATAGCCACCTGTGAGGAGCGTGTTTCATGCCTAACCTTATACTTGGAAGGTCAAAAGAGCTTTTAGAATCAGGTAGGTGATACTGAGAGCTGAGCTGAAGTTTGTCGGCTGAACATGGAGTGTAGGGTTATCTTGAACTCATCTTGGAACTGTTAATACTGTTAATTGCTTCACTGTTGTGCAGCTGCAGGAGTAAAGAGCTGGCCCTATCAAAACAGTCTTTCAGATGGCTCCTCGTGGGGCTACCAAGCAGCCTGAAAGGGCTGGAATTTACCCACAAACCTCTGGATTCTTCTGTCTTCCTTAGCTCATCAGGTGCCTTATCAGCACTTGTTGCTATCCATTGTGCTCAGGGGAACACTGACATAGTGCACCTGTTTTTTTGCAGGATGTGGGGATATTATCCCATTGTGTCCTTCCTAAAATTGTGTTAGTGGCAAAGATGATCTATCATGAAAGAGTGTCCACGTTCAAGTTTTGCATCCCTTACCTGATGAATTTTAAGTGCAGAATATGACTGGAGGAAGAGGTATGTCCTCATAATCCTGAGCATTCATGTCTCTTATCGTACACAGACATGTGAACAGGATGTGCTCTGTGAGCGGAATAGATTTATTCCTCAGCTGGTAATCACAGTAATTTCATAGGTAGCTTTACCATCAGACATTTTGTCAGTATGTAACTGTATTCTGAAGGGAATAATTTTCTGTTTAATTACAGGATCTTCCTCCCCAGTTAGTTTCCCAGAATAAGGTGTTCCAAACCCCCAAATTTTAGAATTGCATTCTTTTTAAAAAGCTGAATCTGAGGGCAAGCTTGTTGCTTTAAAGCAGCCATCCCTCCTTTATGACTATGTAGACAGTCCTAATATAGAAGTTAAAAAATGAATTATAAAAATAGAAGTGCAACACTTAGAAAGTTAGAGAAAAAATTCTTCCCTCCTGGGTACTGAGTAGGTCTTTAAAAACTTTCTGTATTTCCAGTAGTAGAGGTGTGAGCTTTGCTTTCCACTGAAGAGTGATTTCTGTGGTGGGAGACTGATAAGTGGTAACTTCTACTTCAGAAACCTCTGTTGAACTAAGTGTTTTACTCTGAATCTTGCCTGTGGAACCTTCATTTAAGGAAATGTTTTGATTAATGCAATCATTGTGTACTCTTGCCCTGGTTAGAGACGCCTTGGCATGCCTTTAGGTCCAAGTAGTCATTTCTAGGCACGTGAACTATTTCTAATAGGAATGAGAGAGACAAAAGGGGAGAAGGGTGATGGAAACTTGTGTTTAATCTCCAAACATAGATTGTTAGTGTCTTTGTACTGTTTTAGAGGTGGCATAGGTGATGTATGGGCACTGATGCTGAAGCTTGACACCTCCTAGGCACTGATGGAGTCATCTCTCTGAGGAGGGAGGAATAGTGATGATTTGCTTGGTGGTTGGTTCTGGTGGTTGCCTGACCATAGTTGGCATATAAAAAGAAAGAGGCTGTGAAAAGTATTGCTTCATGATCGAGGTGAATCTCCATGGTAATACTTGAGAGCCAAGAAGTATAAGAGTCAATAAGGAATATATTCAACACAGAAAAGATAAGGTTGACTTCGTTGGTGCACATCTGACTGGAGAGTCCATTTCTGAATACTCTCTGGCCTTACAGCTAGGTTTGAACAGTCCAGAAGACAAGACCAAGTGCTGGGTGAGACCTGAGTGCTTGTCCAGAAGACAAGACCAAGGTGACTGTGTCAGATCCTTCTCATTAGGTACTCCTCTTAAAAACTTCTCCAGGAAACAGACGTAGAGATGACTTCCTAGGAGGAAGGTTTAATATTGACAGGAACTGAAGGACTTAATGTGTGCATAACCCATAGGTCCATGTTTTTCAAGTGTGAGGAATATGGTTTCTGTGCTATGTAGCCTACATCTCCAGCCTCGCATCCTAACAGCACGTGCAGATCCATAGTGTGAACATGCGTATGGACAAACCATCTCTGGGAAACCCAGTGGTTATCGGAGTAGAGCTAAATCTGGAAACAGAAATTGTTTCTATGGTTGGTTGGTGGTTTTAATCCTAATGTAGAATGGCTAGAGGCAAGGTACGCTCGGAGCGCTGTGGGTTGTACAGATGCGTAGTAAATCAGAACAGCGGAGTTGGAGCAAAGACCCAGCTAGCACAGTATCCTGTCCCTGGCAGGAGGCAACAGCACATGTTAAAGGAAGAATGTAAGAATGGAGCAAAGCATCCATTGATACTTCCCTGTTCTCTACTGCTTTGGGACTTCCTGAGCTAGAAGCCACATGTTTGTTTAGTTCTCCGTTTTGGATTTTTATTCCTCCCTCTCTATGTTATCTAAGTGAGTTCTAAACACACGAAATCTTTTGGAATCTGTAGCATCCTGTGGCTGCATGTTCTAGAGTTTAAGCACAAGTGTGGCAGTAAATGATGTTTGCTTCTGATATGTTTAGGGGCAGAAATTACATTACTAAAATGTATTTAGATTTTGGTGTAGTGAATTTCTGTTAGGCGCAAAACATGATGAAATTCATATTAATATTTAGTTTTGGTTTTGTGTTTTTTCCCCCTCCCATCAAGGGTGCCAAATGCCTGATACTTTGAATTCATGGTTTCTAGTAGCCCAGCTTCACGTCTGGTAAGTGAAAGTAAAATAGTAATATAACTATTTTCAGGAAATAGTGATATGTGCCTTAATGTCAGAAAAAGTAGGCTCCATGTTTATTGATAATAGTGGCTATATTCAATTTACTAATTACTGAATTTTAACAGTTTTCTGTTAAAGAACAAAAAGTCCCATAGAGAAGCTAAGATCTTTTACATCTCTAAATTCCTCAGTAGTGGAATGATCTTTGCTGTGAGTTTTCTAAAAGCCTGGCTCAGCCTATGTGGAAAACTCTTACTTAGGTGTTTTAGGAAAAGTTTAAATTTATGTAAAAGTGGTTTAAATTGGGAGAATTTGTGGTGATTGAAGTTGCTGCTTGTCAGAAGCATTTAACAAATTATAGCATTGGCATTTATTCTTGCACTTCTGAAACGTACATGCAGGTTGGTGAATGCTAGTTTGGCTACATGTAAAAATACTTAACACCTTAATGTTTAAGTTTTTTCCTTTTTTCATTTGTGAAAATAGTAGCCAAAGAAATCAGGTTTTCATCTAGCATTACATACTTGTAAAGGTCAGAGGGATGCACAGAGGAGTACAGTAATTTTTGTTAAGTGCCAGATCTTTCAGGAAACTGAAGTCCATAGACTTATGTTCAGCTATCCAAAGGCTGAAAGGAAGTTTGTACTGAAATAGCTGCACTTAAGCATAGGCCCCTTATTTCCTTGCCTCCTTTTTTTTCCCCCCCTTCCCTCCTTTTAATTTCCTGTCTCCTCAATATATTGAAAGATGGGGCAGCTCATTTCACTAAAGAATGAATAAATTAGCAGAGCATTGAAATTATAATCAGTTAATGAAATCAGTGGAATCAAGAAAGGAATACCCTTGAGATTTACAGTGTATTTATTTCTTACTATTCCCTGTGGAAAAAAGGCTTTAAAAAATTAATTGATAAGCTAATCATTCATATCGATATTTGGAAAACTACTGCAATAAATATTCAAAACCAAACTGTTTGTAAGTATCTGGGGAAAAACAAAGAGAGGTAACATGAATCTGCAAAGAACACACTTTTTTCACATCATCTTGATTTCACATTGACAGGAAAACGTACCCTGTGATACACAGCATCAAAATGAAGATATATAATCTTCTTTCATGACAGGCATAAAAATAAAAAAGGGGACTGTGATAGAGATGAAACTAGTATGAGATAGACACAAAAATTCTAAGATGAAAGCTACATTGGAGAAGGCCAAGAGTTGCCACACTTTGAGATGGTGATGTTAAGGAGACATTTAATGAGGGGAATTGAAGTACCCTTATGTTTAAGATATGGTGGACAGGTTGACAGCAATATACTACACAAGCAGGAAGGAACCAAATCCCTCTACTTCATATGACAGCAATGAAAATTCGAGTGTGGAGATTAGCGCTAAAGGTTAATTTTGCCAGGGTTTATGTGCCTGGCTCCTCCATGTTCCTGGACCTAAGGAGCGCTGTCATTCTGGACCACAAATGAGAGATACAGTTTGATATTCCAGGATACAGAGAAGCCCAGGATAGGCCTGCTCACTACCTGGGTCATTGGGAAATGCTGCAGGCTTTGCTTGTGATTAGCTCAGTGACCAGGATCCTGCCATGACATAATTTTGCTTTCACAGTCAGGTTTATTGCTATGTTCTCTGTGATTCTGTTTCTTTTAATCAGTTTGACCTTAGTAAGTGGGAGCAGAACATTATTGATTCTGCTAGCCCTGGCAAGGTCAAGGATATCCTACCCCTATCTTGAAGGCTCCAATACCTTTGTCTTTCCTGCTGGACCTTTTGCCTCAGAGGCTAGAAATCTTCCTGATCTGGTGTCCAGTGACCTGACCATGTCCATTCTGATCACCATCTGTTAAAGCATTCCTGTTCCCCCTTGCAGTGCAGTCTAGATCACTTTCTGGTGTACTCAATTCTTCCCTCTTCTTCAGAGTTACAGTTTCAACTGACTTAGAGTGTCTTCTGGAGCTGGAGAAGATAAGAATTTTTCCTAGTTTGGTAAACACTGCCTCCTTTCTTGCTGTTGTCATTGCCCATCATGTTCTAGTCAACTGTGCTTCTGTGCTTTTTGCATCCCACCTTTTATAGACTTAAGGTGCTTGTCAGAGTATACGTTCTTGTGTTACAGATTCTGGTGGGTCCTCTGTTTGAATCTCTGGCTCTTACTTCTTCTTATCTGTGAATAGAGTTTTCCTACTTATCTCCAGTCAGAAAGGGAGGACATTCAGGCTTTCGTGTTTAGCCTCTGCTTTTGCTAACTTCTTTCAAGATAATGTTCCTTTAGATACACTCCAGTGTCTTACAATGCAGTGCTAAAATTATACTTTAGAAAATCAACCTATTAATATTCTTTCCTGAATGTCCTGTTTTTATAGGCTGTTTCTGTTACTTCACACCTTTGATGTCAGGAGGACTCTCTCTTTATGTTTAGAAGTCTGGACCTTTTAGAAAATCTCAAGCTGTTCATCTCCACTGCTGTGTTTGCCTTTCCTGTGCAGTGGCAGTCTAGATGGAGTATTGGCTGTGTCCGGAGCTGTTAGGAAACTGCCAAAGAGATGACTTTGGTGTCTGTACTAAGAAATGTCTCGGTGCAGGATGTATCTCATGTAGATACCTAGAGCTCCCTTCATATTTTCACCACGCCAAGCATGGTGACGTCTCTAAAGTATTTAAGATCATAATGGAGTGGTGCTACAATTCCTGTCCCAGAATAAGGCCTCCCAAAATTACTGTTGATACTTGTGGTGTTAAGCCAGAGTAATTTCTCTGAACATGTATAACATAGCCCCAGAAACAGTTGCTCTGGAGCAACTGAGGAAGCAGGAATGAGTGGGCAGGAAGCTCTGAGTGGGCTTTGCCCTTAGAAGTGAAATGCATCATCACACCTTGATTGCATGGCACTGCGCCGCCTCAGAACCGTCAACAGGGTGGTGTTGACTACCGCTTCTGGTGTTTAAGCCAGTCTGTTGGCAGTATAGGAATACTGACAGAAGCAGTTGTAGCTGAGGCTGTTGTGGGAAACTGTTACATCTCCTCTAAGATGGGTCGAGTTATAGGTGCTCCCATTCCTTTTCAGGCATCCTTTCATATAATTTTCCTCTAACGTAATCTCTCTGCATAATTTAAATACAGCATAAATTATCCAACCCAACCAATGTCAGGTAGACAGCTTTCTAAAGATAGTTTGGAATAATTTTGCTTTCATGGTTTGACGAAGATGAGTCTGTATTTCACTAAACTACAGAACAGATTCTGTAGTGAAACGATAAAATGTTTCACGCTGTGTTGATCTAGTTAGAAGCTTTATAGTCTTTAAAAGAGTCTGCGTCTTTTAAACCTCAGACGGCAGGTGTAGTAACAAACTAGCAAATTTTCAAATAAACTGCAAAATTCCATGATCTCACTCGTGGTGCTGCAGAACAGCTCTGTGACAGCACTATGCATCCAAACACAGAGCCGCCTTTTAGGCTTCGTGGGTAGCAGGTTTTACTCTGAACACCACTCCAGTCCTGCTCATCAGTGACCAATTGTTAGCTGTTGGTCTGTGCGCTGCGCTCTCCTCCTGCTTCACCGCCGCTGAAGGCAGACTGGATAGGAACTGGTATTTATGCTCTGGAGGAGGTTTTCTTGCCAAGCCACTCTTTTTTTTTTTTTTTTTTTTCCCCTGAGCTTGCGTATTCAGCAAGAGAAGTATAAAAATGCTTTTCTTAGCCCAAAATTAGTCTTTTAAACTGAGTCTTTTTATCTTTGACTTGTTAAGAGTGTGTAAAATTTTGGGATACAGTAACTCTTACTAATTGACTTTTTCATACAGCTCTATTACGTAAATGCACAAGAGGAGCAAAGGTTTCAAAACTGGTGGAAGACACAAAAGTTTTAAGCTCTTTGTGCATTTGTTTTGTGGAAGGACTGGTAACTGGACAGCTGTTCTCCGAGTTCTGGACCACTGTTTTAGCAGAAAGCTTTGTTATCTTTCTGTGAGCAAGATGAGGATTCATTTCTTGATACTGTCTTAATTGCATTTGTTTGCTGAGACAGTGGTGCTGTTGAACAGACACTGAGTTGTCACTACCACAATATAAACCTTGGGAATCCTTACACAGCTCTGTTTCCTGAGACAGAAATTGCCACAGTCTTCCCAACGTTCCCTTGGCTGACTGCTGCCCTTCCCCTTCTCTACTCACCCTCTACCCAGATTCTGTCGGTCCCTCCACCCTTTGGTCATTGGTCTGCTTGCCAGGCCTCAGTCCCTCCCTCCAGCCTTCTGACCTCACTCCTCCTGTCTTGTCTTGGAGCCTGAGCTCTCTCTTGTATGGCCAGGGTCGTTTCCAGAAGCTTTTCATCTAGAAATCAGATTCTGATCCATGGGCTTTTCTTCTTTCAATTTTGGCGTCTCAGTTGAATGGCCCTTGTATGGGACTTAAATGTATGGTTCTAATCAGAAAAAAGAATATAGGACTAATGCGGTTTTTGTTACTTTCAATTTGTTTTGTCTCTGTGACTCATCGCTGGCAATAAGTTCTGCTTCTTTGCAGGTTAAAAAAATCTTTCCTTTACTAATCAGTAGACTAGATAGAATCCATCATAAAGATTGGCATCTGTTCTTTTACAGGTCAGCTCAACAAACAAGCTTCAAGTGTTCATGATTCTCCCTGTTGAGCTGGCATTCACAGATCACCAAATACTTTTAATGCCTGTAGGGAGGTACAGATCTTATGTCCACTGAAGAAATGAATAGATTTAAAAAAAAAAAAAAAACCACATCATTTTTACCTCTTAACTCTTGTGGCACATTCACTATTGTTAGTATGCAACTGCTTCAAAGTGGCCACCAGCAGCTCTGCTCCGTTGCTTTTACGTAAGCTGTGAGAAGAATTTCCTGTCAGCAGTTTCCCACCTGTAGCATGTCTCTTTGCAAAGCAGTGACTTCTTTCAGCTCCAGTGTCTGGGCATCACCTCGTCTACAGTAGCTCAGTCAATCCTGGACAGGCACTTGTCTCCTAGCGCAGGAGCAGAGCTGATTAGTGAGGCAGAGAAGCTGGGACTGGGAATGGGACTGGTCTCTTAGCTTAGTGTGAGGGATTAGCCTGATGTTCTAAAAGAGGCAAAATAAAATTTTTGTTCTGATGATTTATTTTTTAGACAGAACAGCAGCAATGAAGTTCAAGTGGCTTTAATGCTTAAAAAAAAAAAAAGTAAAGCAACTCAACCTGGTATTCTCATTAAGGTCCCACAATGCACTTACAAATTTCTAGCATATACTGCATGTCGGGGTTTTGCCAAGTGGTTGGACGTGTATCCAAAGACCCCTGTAGTTGAAATAATTTAGGACATTGCTAATGTGAATTTGAGTGAAGTCTGTAACTCACTTAAGATTTCACAGCTTGGCTAGTTCGGGCTCTTACAGCACTTCAGTACACCAAGCTGAATTATAGCTGGCTTGTAGCCTAGGATTAGACAGGACATTTGTTCCTGCTCCAAAGGGTGATATGTTCTTAAGGCTGAGGTATTTAGGTTGCAGTACTGTTCAACTAGGTTACAGTACTGTCAGCCAGAGTAGAGTCCACTGTCAGTCTTCCATAGCTGGATTGGCCAAAATCCAGCAGATACAGATCTTGAGTACAGAATAGAAAAGGTTGTGATAGTTTATTTAAAAAAAAAAAAAAAAAAAATCTTTGTGTTTTTTTCTTGATCACAAAACCACATACTGTAAGGAGAATCTTAAATGAGCTGAAATGTATTTAATTTACTCTTTACATTTGAAGAAAAACTAGAAGCTATGAATTTGGTGTTTATGTTCTTGCAGGATGTGTCTGGTACGAATGAAGCAGGAGGGTCGCACAGGAAAATACATGTGTCGCTATATAGTTCACTGCATGTGGGAGGATGTTGAACAGCGTGGTAAGGTGATGGGGGTAAGTCATCTCTGGTGTTGATAATCTTGATGATTCACATCTTTCAATGCTTTTGTAGCTTTGCATATCTTAGAAGAATGCCTGAGAATCAACCTGTAGCTGCTTGTGTGTTTCTTTATTAGCTTAAGCTGGTATATATAGCCCTTACTCCTGACCGTTCCTTCCCGCAGCTGTACTGCCTGTTGTATTGAGCCACTGACCTTGTTTCTGAAACTGCACCATGACCTGGATGAAGATACTGATTTGTCTGCAAGTCATTAATTTTCCACATGGTTTGCCATGTGATTGCAGAAACAGATGCTGCTGTAACAGAGTGGGCATTTGTGGGTAGGAATAAGCACCTGAGGTAGGGAGAAACGTAACTAGTGCCAAATGCCTAACTGCAACTTAAGTAATTCCAGCAGAGCTTTGAGTTTTCTCTGTATCTAGGATGGTGAGTAAAAGGAAAGTCAAGGGATAAGGTTTTTATGTTAAGTTCCTGTACACGACTATAACTAATCATCAGTTTATTTTTCATTTTGGATTCTTAGTATACCTAGTCTTTATCACAAAAGAAGCATTGTAAGGAGAGAGTAGCTCCAAGGATAGTTCGTTTGCAAGTTTGAAGGAAGAACAAGGTTGGATCTTTTTGGCCTACTCCGAGGAAGTTATGCTATTAGTTGTAATGGTCATTTCTGGCCTTAAAGTCTATACGTGCGTTTCTCCAGCCTTGTGTTGGTGATAATCTTCAGAGAAGGCAGTGCAGAAGCAGTGGAAGTAGGAGATTAGTTTTCATAACCCCAGTATCACAGTGGTGACAGGAGACCTGATACAGTTGAGGATGCCTATGTTCAGGGCACTTCTAGTGGGAGAATAGGGCTGGGAAAGATTTCCTGTGTTGTAGAAAAAGAAAAGAATTGTTCAATGATTAAATGGAGGTTTGTCTGTGACTAAAAAGTTAGACTGTTAGAGAAGTAATGCTTTTCTTATAGCAATAATGGCATATTGTCAAGTGTTAGCTGTCAACCTAATACCCCAGCGGTCTCTCCCTTGGTTATCCGTATTGGTGACAAACAAGGGAATTAACCAGTGAGTTAGGATTTCGTATGTGATCGCATTAGTAATTCAAGAAGTTTCTCTCTGATCTTTTGTCTTGTATGTGGTTTTAGGAAGTGTTGATTCTGGTGTAACTTCAGTTATTGCATCAGCAATGGCTTTTTTTTCCTAGTTGTTGGGAATTTCGTAGCTTTACTATGTCACAGCTTGCTTTTAAAGACAAGTCATCCTCTTAATCTTCTTCTGGATTAAATCTAAATTCAGGCATCTTAGAATTTCTTGCTCCATTAGTGGACTTACATAAATTCCGATATGGGAATCTCTACTTTCCTGATCAGATGCCATAAGGCAGTGTGAGTGAGCCTAGACAAATTAGATGATAGTACCAGAGGAAAAGATTGAATGAAATAGCTTATGCATTTTTGTCCTTATCCGATGCCTTCCATGTCATATCAGTGGGTTGATTTTGCTTTCTGTAGGAACTGGAGACAGCTCAGATCTTCATTCCGGGTGTAAATTTAAGGCTGCTCATCTTGAAAAGCAAAAAAAACGCCAAAAAAACCCAGCCAAACATCTCACCTCCCCACGTCCCCCCAAATCTCTTCAGGGATCTTTTGATTCCATCTGTGCACAGAGAGAATGCTGCTTTGGAACAGAAAATTATTTCTCTGTTCCTTTTGACCGTAATTTTGCCTTATATGAACTAACCTCAAATGCCATCTTGTAGTTTTCCTTGCAGGATTTGAAGCAGCAGCAAACAGCAAAGAGAAGCAAAGCTAGCTGTTTGCTACCTGTACAAGCATGCAGAACTCAAAAGTGAAGCATGGTGTAAGCTAGACCTGTATCGAGACTTTTTTCAGTAAACTTTAAGGGAAATAAAGATAGTGCTTGCAGTCAGTTCTTTGTAAAGGGAAGCACAGGGTTTCCATTTCTGCAGACTAAACTATTCCATTGCTCCCCGAAATTCCCCAAAGTGTAAAAAAACCCACCAGTGTCCTTATGTTTTCATCCAATCTGGAGCCTCAGATGTTAATACATGCATATTATAATAGCATGGTTGCTGTATGATGCAACTATAAGGAGGTCTTAAGTTGTTTGAATGCCATTCATTCTCTGCCTTGGCAGGCTGGGCATCTTTTCAGTTTATCCTTGAATTTAAATTTTGCAATCTTTGTTTGTAATAATGATCATGCAATGTAATAATGTGCATGCTTAGTTCACAATAATGAGATTCCTATAATATACGTTTAACCTAGTGTTAACATAGCTTTTATGTGGCAATAGCTGATACTTAAACAAAGTATGTACACATTTAAAGACTTGATCTCAAAAACAGTTACATCTGTGTATATATTTAATATAGTTTAGCTGCACAGAGGCCCATTGATTTTAAGGAGACTCCTTGTGAGAGAACATGAACTCTTGAGGTAACAGCTAACTAGACCAGGCACTAAGGGTGTGTAAGAAAGCATAGTGAACCCTCCTAGATTGTAAACTTGGAAATTAGGACTGTTCTCTTTCCCATAGTGTTTGTGAAGGCATTGGGCTTTCATAATCTTTTAGTGATTTTTTTTTTTTCTTTCATCTTTTAATTATTCCTAATATTCCAGTCATTATTTTTTCAAGATGAATGAACCTTTTAATCTCTTCTGGTAGTATTTATTGTATGTTAGATGAAAATAATTTATGCATTGATGTTTGAAGAGGTTAGCTATTCCCTTGCTCCTTATCATTGCTGTATTTTTCTTCTTTGGTGCTAGTGATTCTAGCTTAATATATCACTTCACTCATGCCCCTGCATGGGCAGTTCCTGTTTCTTCCATGCTTGTTCACTCTTCTTCACTTACTTTCCTCCCCTTCACATAGATGTGCCCCAGTTGAACTCTTTCTCACATCTCAGCTTTAGCAATTGCAAGGAGTTTTAAGTGATAAATAAGTAAAGGGCAGTTACCCTAGGTGTTAGGTTCTACTTACTAATCTTGATGTATTTATCCCTAATGGTTCTTTTAAAATGAAGCTGAAGGAATGACAAAGGGATTGTGAACTGATTGAGGAATATGTGTAACAGCTATTTATTTTCAAGTAATTTAGTCCTGCAATCAATATGTATTCTACCTCCAAAAGAAGATAGTTAAACATATCAAGATAAGAATAGTAGATAAAAAGAAGATGACATTAATGTTCCTCTGTTGATGCTTTCAAATTTCAGAATCTGAGCCTTTCTCAGAAGTAAGTTAAATGAAAAGAAACTTTACTGAATACTTTTAGGGCACTAAATTATCATCTGCATAGCTCGGAAATTCCATTCCCTGCTTTTTCTCTCATGCACGGTATCAAAGGTCAGTATTTAACTCCGATTCATACATTCCTGTATTGTGGTATAAGTGACAGAGCACCTGTATGAAATTGCTAGTTGGATGCAATTAGTTTAACTTTTTGACAGACAAAGCTGCAGTTCTTCAACTCATTTCCATATCTAGCAACAATTCCAACACTTGATGCAGCAAATGGATACTATATTCCTGAATTGTTATTGATGGTTTACTAAAATATGCCATCTGCTCTTAAATACACAAGTTCATTGGAGCCGAAAGTGATAGAATGTAAGGCATTTTAACTACTAATTTACATCAGCTCCGACTCCAAATGGAGTTTGTATTATTTCAAAACCTGGTTGTTAAAATTGCTGAGATCTAAATCTCAGCTACAAAGTTTTGGGACCTGTTAGCCTGAGCTCCTTCAGCACTCCTGAATGTCGGCAAGAGTCAGAAACCAAAACTTGACACAGCTGTAAAAACACACAGAGAGCCTGTGGCCTCAGCAAAATCTACTGGTGCAGGCATATTTCAGATATAAATTTTACTCTGCTGTCTCTAGTACTAATGAAGTCAGTTTCTTTTGGTGGGTTTGCAGCCAGGTGTGTTCAGTTCTGTGGCTAACCAGTGCTCTTTACTTAATTTTTCCACTAGTGACATTTCTATCAAACTTTAAAAACAAACAGAAAAATTGGCTTGATGCAATGGCTCAAAGTGTTAATAGTAATGTAGGCTGGGTAAAAGGCTTCCTTTCGATCCTCCTTTGCCAGAGATCTCCACCTTGTGGCTTGCAGTGAATAGATTTACACTATGCGAACTGGCAGCTGCCTGATCAGTTTATAAGGGGAATTCAGTCAGTACTAGAAATTGCTGCTATTTGTCTTCCTAACAGAGTTCTTTAGCAACCTGAATATTAACCTTACTGACCCGAGTATTGTGTTTTAGTAACTGTGTGATATAAAAGCAGTTGTTATAAGTTTCAGTGTATTTTAATACCCTTAGATGAAGCTGCAGAGTTGATCAGAAGGACTTGTAGTGCTGGAGTTCCCTGGAAAGCGATTTCAGCTGATAATCACACAATAGATATGAGGTTAAAAAAAAATAAATACACCCCACCTCCCTCCCTAAAAAAACCCACATGCAAAAAAACAGACACCAAAAATCCCAACACCCCTTCCCTGCCCCCCTCCTGCTCCTCCAAGAACCCCATACTAATACTTCTGGGTGCAAATCGCATGCTGTCTTACAAAGATCCGTCAGGCTTTATTCAAATACCTGTAAATTGTTGTAGGCTCATTTTAACAGCATTAGTCTTGTGTGTTGTGGTAGCATTCTGCTTCTGAAATGAATAAGAGTGTTTTTCAGTGCAAAATGACAATTCATTTTATAACCATACATGTTCTAAAAGCTGCAAAAGAGATAAGAATAGGAGGGGCTTTCAAGCCCAGTGTGCCAAACCTGTTTTAATTTATCTTAATCTCACTTTCCTGTTTTCCCACCAGACCACTTAGGCCCCTGCCCCCCTTTTTCCAGGAACACATCTAGGTGTCTTTTGAATTCGTTTATTGGCTCTGCTGTGCATAGCACAATACAGCCTTTGTTATGCTTTTAGCTAGAGCTGTTTATATACAGTGACCCATAATTTGCTCTCAGTTACATTAGTGTACATCTGAAGTAACATCAGAATCAATAACGTGGTTCACATCAGTGTAACTGAGGGCAGAATTTAGCTCTGTGAACTTGAACACCATTTTCTGTCTTGATACTCTTTTCACAGTTAGAAGACTTCAATGATTAAAAATGCCATTTTACCTTACAGTAGCTACAAAACTTCCTAAACTTGATACAATTCAGTTGAAGTTATTCTTACTGTGGAGAACAAAAAGTCTGACACTCCTAACTAAAGACTGAGGAATTATGGTCAGAGTGAGACAGGTAAGATTCTAGAATGATGTTAGAAGATGAGAGCACAGGGTGTAAATTTGATAGAATTTTAAAATAGGACTTAATCTTTTTATGAATTGAACTATTGTAGTTGATTCACCGATGGTGGGAAGCTACTGTGCTGAAATACTCAGGGAGACCTTTTCAGGCCTGTCTCTAAAATCTGATGGGAAGTCACGGAGTCAGTGGGATGCATGGAACAGAAACTACATTATCATGGGAGAAGAGGGGCAGAGCTGGGGCGGAAGGAAAGTGTGTGCAGCGTTCTGACAGTGTGGTGGAGGGGGGAGTTGGGATGGAGGAAGTGTACTGAAGCACAATATTATACAGAAGGTAGGGATTTTGTTTGAGGAAATGGATTGGGATACGAGAGAGAGGATAGTTATTAGTACAGTTGAAAAAGGTTCTTAAAAACCTATAAAACTAAAGAGGAAAAGTTTTAGTTTCAAATGGTCTATGTATATTTTGAAATGTATAACTTTACTAGGGCATTTTAAGGGGAAAAATGTTATGAGTTTTTTAATGACTATTTAGAAAACATAATATATAAAATCTTACCAGTTTCTAGCGTTCCCTTTTTTAAAAACAAAACAAAACAAACCCAACCAAAAAAACCAAACAAAACTTACCAAAGTAGTGAGACACAAAATTGCTGTATGTGTTTTTTGTGCTTTTTTTGTTTAGTAGGATACCAGGCATTGTATGATATGTTTTAACTAAACTTAGTGTTTTAAGAACATCACAAAAGAAATAGTTCATCAACCCTTGATCCTTTCTCAACAAGCTTGAAAGTTCCCAGCAAGATTCCAGTGTTTTGTCATTTCATAAATGAATAATAGTATCAGGTACTATTCCAGAGTAAATTCAGTAAATTTGATTCTGGAAATCTTAATAACTTAAATATACAGGAAAATGCATGTGTATGGAATGTTACCTTGAAAATACCTCAACCGTGATGAGGTCTGGAACAAACAGTATTCATAGTGATGCAAATTTAGCTTTACCAGGTCATGGAGTTTTGAAATAGGGATCTCTTTCTCATGTTGTTTTTAATGCAGTTGTTCTAGAACCAGCGCCCGTGAACTAACGCACCTGGCTGTCTGAAATATAGGCATGTTTGGGGCATGCCAAGGGTACCTGGTGTTGAAATCAAGGTATAATATATGCTTGGGTTCTTTTCAACTGGCCTGCCCCAGTTTTCTGTAGAGTCTGGCATAAAAAAAATCAATTTAAATTTCCCAGATGTGTTGGATACTGTTACTGTAAGGTAGTATCCTTGTTCTATTTTGTGCCTCCCTCTGGTGCCTGCAAGAAGTTCACTGGAAGCTGCCTTGTAGCACCTTTTCTAGAAATACCTTTCTCATTATTCCCTGCGTTCTGCACCAGTGGGACTCACATGCCAAAATCAATTTTACCATGCAGCGCTTGTAGGTGTTAAGTGCTGCCCCGTGTTCCTCAAACTCTCCAGAACATAGTGTAGTTGCCAAAATTCAAATGTTGAGCAATGAAATTACTGCTCTCCACAACTGCGTAATTTTTATTTTGACAGTGTAGAGATGATGGTGGAAACAGGAAAATGATCCTTACGGAACCTGCCGTGGTCTCCAGCAGAACAGGTAGCAGCTATGTTGTCGCTGTTGCCTGGCTCCTGCCAGTGCTTTGTGTATCACTCACGATCCAGTTTGTGATTTGCCTGTGGTCAGTGCAGGGTTAAGTAACATGTTGTTATGCTATGTATTTTGGACATTTACGTTATCAGCTTCCTATCCTTTTGGAGTTTGCTTCAGACTTTGCTTGCCTCAACTGAGATCAGCTGGTCTGGTTGGCTAAGCCTTTTGAGATTCTTGAGAGCAAGGTATCTCACGTTGTGGTTGTAATTCTTTAACAACTCTAAGCTGCCGCAGCGAAGACATGAATGCAGTTTCAGGCTCCTTCGTAAATACAGAAAAATACCAAGACCAATGTCTCTTCTAGATCAGAGTGATCAAAGAAACCATTGAGAGGTTCTGTGTTGTTCCCAATACATTTTAATCATATTATTGCTTGTGCTTTTCACTGCCGGTAGGATGTCACTGGTATCTTCTGCTTCCTCTTCAGGAATGAATAACTTAACTTTTCCTTATGTTTTTGATGCCTGTCTGTCTTGAAAGACAATAACATAAGCATCAGCTAAGGTTCTGATACAGTGCAGGGGTGCTGCAGGGGTTTGAGAGGCTGCTCATTCCCTTCCCCTCACGCAACTTCTTTTTGTGTCCCTGGCAGACTCAGCATCACCTATGTGTTGTGGCTTTGATTAAAACAGTGTGCAGCTGCTGTTGGCTCTCCCAGCTTGCCAGTTGCCACTGTCACCTTCTGTAGTGTCTCTGGCTGTTCCCCTCCTCCCGTATCAGGAGGCTCCAGTCGCAGGTACCAGCTGGTGTTTGGTAACTGCTGCTGACAAGGAGAGGTTGGTTCATTTTCTGTACACATCCAGCATCTGCTGAATGCTGCTGAATGCTAATTCTGGCTAAACTAAGGAGTGGTTGAAGTGCTGTATTAAGCACAAATTCTGGACTTGTCTTCGCAGGGCACAGATGGCACAAGTGATGTCTGTTCGGTACTTGGGATCTCTTCTCTAACCTTTATTTTGGGCAAGGATTTGTAACTTTGTTTTATTGATTTGTTTCTGAGAGCAGAATGTGAGTGCAGCTTTATGGGCTACAGTGATTGTTTCCAGGAGAGAAAGAGGCATAGCGTGCAAGAGAAATTCTTTTCTCTGTTTTCTCTGTGACAGCCAATGCATTCAGGCTAATAGGATCTTCATCAAGCACATCTGTACAACTGTCGTAATTAGTCTTGTTCTCTCTCAGTCCTGCTATCCTATTAGAAGCACGTGGTCCTGTTCTCTGGGTTGCCTTCCTTACTTGACACATTCATTTTGTCAGGTGCAGTGAAAGTTTACTTCCCCATTGGATGCTCTGCTCTACGGTATGCCGACTGTATTACTGTTTTCAGGTATGCCTCATTTGGGCACTTACTTGCAGTACATAAGCAATTACTTAAGGTCTCAGTTCATCGCACCCATTCTGAATGGTTTTTTCCCTTCCTCGTCCTTGGTCATTTTTGTGTTACCCTAATGCCTGAATTCACTGGAGCTTGTATCTGATTCCCCTTTTCAGGGTATGCGCCTGTTTTCACATTTCCCCTCTGTCAGTATGTCACATACTTCTCCCTTCCTACTTATCTTGTAGAGATACTAGTTTATCTCTCTACCTTTTCTTACCTCTCTTGTTAATTCTCTTTGTTTCCTTGCAGGACCCCTTTCTGTATGTCAGACTGGCACCACCACCTCTCTCCTTTCCCTTGTGTTCCTTCATGTTCAACTAATCCTTTTACAGCCATCAGTGCCAGTTGTGCCTGCTCTCCATCCCTGGCACGCTGCTTCACTGATGCAGTGCCCACATGCTACCTTTATTCAACATGCTCATCCAGCAGCCTCCTGTGGCAAAGGTCCACAATGGAAGCTCGGGATCTGTCCTCTTGCCTGCTTGCTCCAAACCCACCCTTGCATGTTAACGCATCTTCATGACTTTGCTTCTTTCAACCCTGGATCTTTCTTTTCTCCTTCAATTCCTTTATTTCTTTATCTGAACACTTGGTTTCCAATCCTAAATCCCAGTTGCATATTTGCAGTCGTCAGTGCTTTCCTCTGCTGGTATCCTCATGCCTCATCTCTTTCTCTCTCTGACCTTGACATCACTCATATGTCTTCCGAAAACTGCTGCAAGGAGCATCTCTCTGGCTTGTTGCTCACTATGGCATTACATCTCCTGACTGTCTCCACTAGTGGGTTTTTTTGCTTCAATAGCCTGTAGTATGTACTGGGGGAGTGGTTGGCAATCTGCCCGTGCTGGCACTCCGGATCAGCTCTGTGCCACTTTAATTGTCGAACTCCTTCAAAGGCCAGTCTTAAATTCTGCTGCAGACACAATGTCTTCACATTTACAGTACGCATCCTACAGGGTCTTGTAGGCTGGCTAGGTAAGTGGGTTGCAAATGTTTGTATTTTCCTGTTAGAACTCATTTTATTTTGTTATTTCATTTTCGGAGTTTTCTGGCCCATTTTATCCATTTATAAAACTGTCAGCTCTATGAAGCCCTTATTTTTGACTGCTTTTGCTAACAGCTCCCACAGTAGAATAAATGATAATGATCAGGAAGTGCAAATGCAAAACATTTGATAATTCCAATGCTCGCTTTCGTGCTTGCTTGCTGCTTTGATTTCTTTTACTACTTTTGTATAAGCAACGGCATATGATACTTTCGTACAGGTCTAGGCAAACTGATGTGTTTTTGTTTTGCATTCTGGTTTGGGAATCTCAATAGATTCTTTCTATTCCCTTGTCTGTCCTCAGTTGTTGTGTCTTCCTCTTCTGTTTCTGGTCATACACATGCTCGGCCTCTATTGATGTTAACTAGTTAATTATCATTACACTTCTGTAAGAACTTGAATGTTGTTGTTTCCATATTCAAAGGGCAGGAAACAATGAAAAAAGTTAAAAGATTTGACCGAAATACCAGCATATCTGATCTTAGAGATCTCTATTTGTTGTTAGCAAAACGTACATCGTGTAGATTTTCAAGTTAGATGGCCTTGTGGCCACAAAAATGACTGCCCATAGAAAGGGAGATTGAGGCAGTGGTATGGATATCATGGATGGAAGATGGGATCAGCACAATCTTGGTATATGTGAAATGAGCCACACTGATCTGAATTGGTTTTCACATGGCTTGGGCATGGATTCCATAACTCCAAATATATTTGGTAGGTAAGAGAAGGCTGGCAGGCCTGTGAATGACCAGTGGGTTTACGGGGTGTCACCTGAACTATATAGTCATTTGTCTCGTTCATGCTAAAAGTGCTAGCAATTCCTTCTACTTGTAGATGCTATTTGAAGACTTCATGTTTTAAAAGTGAGGAAATGACAGAGACCCTGTAATTGATGGAAGGCCATGGCTAAAGCCCCAGAGGACAGAACTATGTACCAAGGAGCTTGAAAATAATGTGTCTCATTGAGACCTTCCTATATTTGCCCTTTTGTTTCCTGTTTTATTATGTACTTGCAAGAGGGAAGATGGCCCATATGTAGGTTTAATCTGTGTTATTCAGGAAACGGTGTGTAAGGAAGTTTTTGGCTTCTTTAAATCCTTGCTCACGCTCTTAGGATCTTCTGGAAGTTTGTTTATTCACAGCAGCATCAAGTCTGTATGAAATACAGAAGTAAGATGGAAAACTCATGGTATCTTACCATGCAGCTTTTTCATGGTTTGCTTTCCTTCTCTGCCTTTTACTTGAGGGCAGAACTAGGGTAGAGAAATAATTTTTGTTCGCTTCTGAAAGGTTACAGTAATAAAGAAACTCTTGTTAACATCAGAGTATATGGCAGGCAGGAGTTTTCACAGTCTGGCATTGTTTATTTTACCAGCAATTTGGAACCTTCTGCACTCTTAAAATATTGGCAAGAAAATATTTAACTGTTAACTATTCTGTGGCATGCGTGTGATTGAAGCCCTGGGGAGGAGGAGTGCTTGGGGAAATCGGGTTTTTCTCAGCTTATGATTGAAACCAGAAGGCGCAGAATATTGGTAGAAGGTGAAAGCAATGTGAGTTCAAATTAGAATTTTACCCAAACGTGGAACTGATGGGAGAATGTCACACGGGTCACGTATGAACAGGGCTGTGCTAGGAAATAGTGGGAAGTCTGATGGAGCAAACACAAATAAGCCAGTTTGCTAGGCACTACAAAAATGAATTTGAAAGTGAGATTAGTGAGTATTTGCATTTGTCCTGGCCTCAATCACTGGATAAAGGTTGTAGCAGTACTAGGTGTTAACATCAAGGATTAGCCTTGATAATTGCTTACTAATTGTATGGACTCTAGCAATTGTCACTCCATTTTGAAATGAAATAAACCTCTTTTTTTTGGTGGAGAATTTTTTAGGAGAGGAGATGTGGCTTGCTTTTTTGGAGAGGAGATGGGTTCCTATCCAATAGAAACTTGTTCTGGTCCCAAATTCTTGGAGAAAGAATGTTTTTTTTAATATTTTTTTTCCCCTAGGGGAGGATGATCTATTCAGTATGAGCAGGATCATTCTTGCTCTTATTTCTACATAAAATGTAGCCTCTTCCCATGAGGTTACTAAAAGCTATGGTAAGGTAGCATTTTTTTTAGTTGCACTAGCGTATTTCAGGTGAAATTCCTATCAAGTCAGCAAAGCAGCAAAGTGACCTGATGCTGGGTATCCAGGATCATCTGATGAGCTGTGGCTGTCTTGCTGCGAGTCAGGGCAGGAAGAGATACACAGACGGAAGAGATAGCAGTCAGTATCTGCAAAGATCAGTGAAAAATGAACAAAGCTGAGCATACTCAGAAGTCATTCTTCTGGTGTCAGGTGAAGATCCAGTGCACTATTTCTAACAATGACCAGAAATATTTGGGAAAAAGTATAAGAAACAGAACTGTGTCTCAGTATTTCTTCGGGTATATTATCTTGGCATTCACTAACGAGTCATATGAGAGTTGCATGGGGACCATCATATTTAGTATCTACTAACAGAAATACTCTGTGAACGTGCAGTCCCTTTTTTACCCCTTTCGTATTTTTTGCTCTTTAATGTCCTGTGGCAATGACTTCTGCTACTTAATTGTGTTGCATGAGAAAGTACTTTTATTTTTAAAGTAGTATTTGGTCATTTCATCAGCTTCTTTTCAACATCTTTTTTATGAGAAACAGTGAACAGTAATTCCTTGTTTACCTGCTCGATACCAGTCATGATTTTACCTCTCCATCATCTTCCTCCTCATTTGTTCCTGAATATAACTAGTGTTTCCTCATATGTCTAATCACCTTGGTCTTTTCTGTGTGTTTTCTATTTCTTTTAGATCTGTTCTGAGATGAAAAGGTAATAAATATGTGCAGTACTTTATATGTGGGCACACATGGATTTATGGCAGTATAGGGTTCCTCTTTTGTTCTTTATTCCTTTCATAATAATTCCTAAAATTTATTTGTCGTCTTCTTCACTGTTGAGTTGTTGAACTGAATATTTTTTTGAGATTTCTCCACAAACTCTCTTTAAGATCCATTTCTGGAATTGTGGCTGCTAAACGTGTGCACATTGTTACATAGATTTTATGATTTTTTTTTTTTTAACGCTTACTACTAGTACCTTTATCAGTACTGAATATTACTGGTCATAATTATCTCTGATTGTTACTTTCATTTGTTACTGTATTTTCTACTAATTTGTACTTCCCTGGTTCTGCTGAAATACTTTTCAAAATGGATGCCACCTTTCATGGCTCTGCAGCCCTATTAAATGTTGTCTAATATGTTTCATTTAGTTTAGTACTTTATGATCCCAGGGATTTTGTTGCTCTTGACTTTTGTTAAGTTATCTCAAGTCTTTTTCTATGGGCAGATCATACCACATGGAATATGATGGACTCTCAGAATCCTGAGTGCCATGAGGAGGTGATGGAGCAATGTGTATTCACTGTCTCATCCAGTGAAAAAACTGGGCCACCAGATGAAACTAGCAGAGGCCAGTTTCAGAAGAAACAAGCAGGAGGTGGTGGTTCTCGCCATCCGTAGTAGGCCAGGGTACTTCTTGCTGAAGCATCTTGTTTGTGGGTGCAGCAAGTTTACTGGACAAGTTGCTTGACATATAGAGACCTTTGGAAGGTTACTATATAAACAAATATCAAGGGTTGAGAATTGTCCTGAGCTGAAATTGGTTGGGAGAATACTTGGAGGAAGCATATATCAACTTGTAGTCTTTTTACTTTTCTCAGTGTGTCTGGCTGCTGTTGAAGGCAAGATACGACGTTAGGTGGACCCTTGGTCTGATCCAGTGCAGTTTCTTGTGTGTGACTCTTTCTGACAGTTTCTGAGGTTTGTCTCAGTAAAGAGATAAGAGTTTTACAGGATCTCTGTAAGTGCTCATGCTGAATATCTACCTTAATTTATTTATCTTTACTACTGTCTTCTCCCAGTGCCCCTTTTAAACTTGGTTGTGTAACTTCCTTTCAGTTTATCAGACTGAATTCTTGATTCTGGTGTGTTCAGAAACATGTTCATGATCAGTTTTAGGCTCTTAGCAAGTAGTTTTTTACAGGAAAAACCCTCTACAGCTGCTTGCCCTTACAGAGAATCAGCACAACTAGACAGAGGGCACAGCGATTTCACCTCTTTTCCTGTCTTTCGAGAGGTTGTCAATGAGCTCTGCCAGCCATGTACTACAGAGAAAAAGGAATTCGGAATAAGCCCCCCTATATTTAATACAGTTAGGATCACACTGTGATCTGCTCTGCATCTTTAACTGTTACCATGGCCGAGTTTCCAAATTAATAAACTGCAAGATAGAAACACACCTCATTTTCTTGATGCTGGACAGCTAGGGGTGACCATCTGGTTTTGCTGAAATATGTAGATAATGTTGCTTTTCTATGTCTGCTTGAAATAAACATGCTTCAAGGCATGTTATTGATGATTATGCAATTGTTATGAAGGTAGCAGAGCATGTAAAAGTCTTTTTCCATTAATATGTTGTTTTTATGGATTGAAGATCTTGGCAGGAACTGGTTCCGATACAATCTAACATTTAGCTTTTGTCTAGGTTAATGCAATATTGAAGTGGGTTGTCACTGAACATTGAAGAAGGTTTTAAAGGCTATTCTCTGAAGTTAATTATCTACTGAGGTGCATTACAAAATTACTTACTTTTAATTAGAAAATTGGAGAATTTATCAGAAAAGTTAATATTTTCAAGTATATGAGGACTCACAGCTGTAGCTAATTACAAGCCAGTAAGCTTGTTTGCAGACAAAGTAACAGAGTGGTTAATAAAAGACTCAAAAAAATGAAGATTGGAAAAATAATTTCTGCAGTATCTTTGTCATTTCACAACTATGTGAGATTGCCTGAAGGAACTGGCCTTTTTGGCCTCTTGCTACAGAGATATTTTTAATCTGTTTTATTAATTTAATCTTTTTGATCCTAGCTACAGTCTCAGTCATTTTCAAAATTACTATCCTACAAGTAACAGTTATGTTATTGGAGGAAATAAAAGGGCTGTATGCAGGTTTTCCCATTTAATGTTATGTGCGTTTATTAAAAGGGCAGCAAACACTTAAAAAGCCCATATATAACTATATGTGGTTATATATTATTTATTAGCTGATGTAAACTATATATTATAAGTCATTCTTTCCAAATGCAACTTGAGAGAAGGTGCATAAAAAAGCCTAAATGTTTGAGGAGTGACATTTTTTATCATGAAAGATTTGTCCTGTATCTCCTTCAGGAGCTTCTGCTGACATTGGATGCTTCAGTAACCAAAAGTGTCAGTAGGAGTCGATCGATGTGTATGGCGGCGTCGCTAACAGAAGTCCCCAGAGTAGACTCAGTCATAACAACAAAAGTGTCCTCATACCTGTGTGACTTGTTTGCACGAGAGCTGGATTGATTTTTACTGTATCAGCGTGAAACACTACTTTGCTTTTACAACTCTGGCCACTCCAGGAGTGCGCTGATGATGTAGTATATCAGTGCACCTAGTGTAAACGTAACCTTAAAGAGCCTGATCTTGGTTTGAAAGATAACTATGCTGACACATCTACTGTGTACAAGGTACAGGAGCAAATACATTGTACAGAAGAGGCTTTTTATTCTAGCAGGAATGGTATAATGAGAATGAGGGGGTGGAAACTTAAGCCAGAAAATTCAAATATGAAATGAGATACACATGTTCAACTGTGAGGGTGATACGCTTTAGCCAAACACAACTTACTGAGCTTAGTACAGAGGGAGCTCAGTGAAATGTAATGGTCTGTGATATGCAGAGGGTCAGGTTCTATGATCTAATCATTTCTGCTGGCTGAAATCTCTTCATAAAAAAATCTAGTTCAACCATAACTTACGGCCTAAAGAGAGGAATTGCTGCATGAAATTCAATGACTAGCGCTTGTACAAGGTGCAGTTAGAAGTGTCCCTTCTGGCTTTATAGTCTATGGGTGGATTAATGTGTTAAAGTAGCTTAAGGGTGCAACACATGCTGGCAAAAGCCGTAGCAGAAACTCCTGTTAAAGTGCTTGCAAACAGTGTAGCCCGTGGACATCACAGCTATGTCCACACTGGCATTTAGTGTGGCCTGACAGGAACACATTCATTGGGTGAAACAGTTGATGATCCAGCATCCCCACTCCACAAGGACAATCTTGACCATGCGCTGATCCTAGGCTGATCCTGGGGGCTGAACGCCTCTGAGTGGGTAGAGCGCGTTAGAGCACAGTTTCCAGTTTGTGCACGCTGAGACTTCTCTGCAGTGTAAACCAAAGCGTGGTAAGCGGCAATGAGGAGGAGATTCATTACGAAAGCATGCTCTCAATCCAGTACAAGACATTACTATGGACTAATCCTATAGCAGCTTTCACTTTAAAAACTGTGCTCATACATAAGATATTTCCATACGTGCCCAGCATATACAATAGAGTGCTCTTACTTTCCTAGAGATTTTGTTAGAATACAAAACCTTAACTGAGACTTGATATTGTAAGTTGTCTGATATAGCAGTAAGCCTCACCAGTTAGCTGTTGAATGATGCATGTTGAACTCGTCGAGGCTGAAGATGAGTTTTCTTACTGCAGTATAATAATGAAAATGCACTAGTCGTATGCTGTAGTTGTCTTGCAGGCAGAATGTGGGATCATGGAGTCTTTCAATGGAAAGTTGTGACATGTAGTAGGAAGATAGGTTAGCTGGACATTTCCTTTTTTTTAAAGATCTTGTAAATGTGAGAGATGTACCAAAAATGTATCCTTTGTTTTGAACTAAGTTCTGTGTGTTGATTTAGGTGATGGTATATAAATTTATTCTGGTGACAGCTCTGCAATGGGTTGTTCCAAAGAAGGCAAAGGGGCTAAGTCCCTAGAAGGGCTCCAGATGTTACTGATTTTTTTCTTGTTATTAGCAGTTACTCACTTGGAATTGTCTAGCAGTTTTTCTTCTTAATAGCGAACTGTGGAACAGTCAGCGGAATCATGACCAACCAGATCATGAAACCTGCCAGTGGTAAGAACATGTACAAGCTTAAAAAGAGGAAGCATTTCCAACAAACTCTGATTTGGATTTACTCATTTTTCTTGTTTTATAAAGAATTTTTTCCTGCAGTGTTTGTACTTAGCCAATGCCGGTTGTATTCTTCAGAAACTGCAATATTCCTTTAAATGTAATTTTATTGCCTAAGATACTGCTCCATCCCCAAAGTCATATTTTATATTTTAAACTGTTTGTCTTTTAAGATGTATTTATTGCCATGTTTGTTTAAATTGGTTATCTCCTTCATCAATCTATTTCTTGCTAACTTAAAGCTGCTGCTCTTTGTTTTTAGTATAGAAAGCTGCTTCCCTAGGGATGTATAGTCCAGGACTTGTCTCTGTAATGGGACTATTTGTTTTCTTTGCCCCTTGCAGTTGCCTGCTGTAACATTTGTAGTATGTGTTAAGTAATCCTTGAGGTAACATTTTTATTATGTCATAAAAAGTGCGTGGCAAATATATAATAACTCATGGAATTTGTTTGTTTAAAATGGAAGGATAATTTATTGAGTGTGTTACATGAGACCTGCTCCCCCTTATTAGAGCTGTAGAAGTGCAGCTTATTTAGAAGTATGTTCTATTGAGAAAAACCACGATCTCTGACATGCATAGAAAGTTGGAGCATGGTTGGGTAGAAATGACATCATAGTTTATGTACTCAATAAAAATTTAATTAAGTCATTACAGAAGTTGCAGTCATCATTTAACCCTCTGATTTCTTATGTTTAGTTCTTTTTTTAAACATTCAGTAATAACCAGTCTCCAAATCTTGATAGCCTATAAAATATCTGCATGAATTTTAATAGTTTATATTAATGGAAAAATATGAGTAACTGACATAAAAGGAATTTTCCTTGTGTTTGCACTATATGCATTTCTATAAAAATCAGCAGATGAAAAAAGATAGTGGTTTAATGAAAGAATATTTGAACTGGAGATTTGCTAGCTTGGCAAAAATGAATTAATATTTTGATAGAAAAGGTGTTGCATAATTACCAAGGTGAGTACTCTTCAGGATACTAAGAAAGTAGTTAGGGCATGCAGTTCACCCTGTCATGAGTATTAAGATTTTAGATATGTGAGTTTTCACAGCTTTTCTTTAGGCTTGTGCTAAGCTGTACATCAGACAGCAGTGCTTACTCCGTAGTAGAACTGATGTCCTACCCTGTGTTCCTGTTTGCAGTTTCTTTTTTGTAAAACCTGTCTCCCAGATGCAGTCTCATACATAAGTGTTCTGCTAGTATGCAGGTTGAAGAGAATTATCCTTGTTATTTATACTTACATTGTACGCCAGATCTGTAGAAAAGAAATGCTTAGTATCTCTTAGATCTCTCATGAGAGTCAATACAAAGAAGCAGCTTTAGCAGTTGAAGTGTAGCTTGGCCCTCGGGAGAGGAACTGTTTATTAAATCATTTTGTTGATAGAAGTAAGAAGTACAGGCGAAAGGAATAGAGTTTGTGTGAGGGAGATGCACGCGAGGTGTTTCAGCCATCGCTCTGGACCCAGCAGTTGATCTCTTTTGGTTCTGTCTTAAGCTTACATGGGGTCAGTTCTGCAAGCCAATGGGTGGCTTAGGCCAAACCAGCAAATATTTAAGCAACTGTTAAATTTAGTTAAAAGTCAGTGTGGAACTTGGACTGAGTCACATCTACAGCATGGGGGAAGTAGCTGGATCATCACAAACTCTGAAAGAAATTTAGTCGTAGTCAAAAACTACTAAGTCTGAGCTTCTGGTGAGATGCTGTAGAAACAGAATTTACGTGATTCCTGTATGAGAAAGTCAATATTGACAAGTAAGGAAGGAGTAGTGGTAGGGATGGTGCCTCTATCTTTAGCATTACAGTACTTTCACTGTAACAGCACGTCCAGCTCTGGAGTCCATGCTTTAGAAAAAAAGTTGAAAAATCTCCGGGTTTCTAAAAGATCTGTGTGAATGAATCAAGGTCTGGGAAACCTGCTTAATGGTTAAAATACAGCAGAGTCTTCATCCTTATCTTAGCCTATGCTGCCACTGAAAGGACAGCCTTGCCTTCACTCTTTCCCCAGCTGCATTTTTTCTCCGCTCATGTGGCTGTACGTCAGCGCTGTTGACTGAGGGGTTTCCTGCCATTCATATATTCTGCGTGACACTGACTTTCACTTGTGTACAGAATTAACAGAGCTGTATTGCATGTTGTTCTAAAATGTTTCACTGCACTAACATCGTTACTTACAGCCAAATCCTAACCTATGTGGGCCAAGGCACTGTTTCTTCTTTGCCTAGTCAGAGTGAAACTGATAATATATTCTCATCACCTTCTCTTTAGAGCCTATACAGATGGTTTTCTGGCTTATTTTTCAGATTAATTCTGTTGTTCTAAAGGAAGATTTGAGAAGTATGGTAGAAAATTTCTATGCAGCTCTATTTGGATATGATGAGGTAAGAAGGATGTTTTCAGAGAATGTGCAAGAACAAATAGACCATCTAATTCATGAACACAGAATACTCCAGATGGGTAAAACATTTGCTGTACATATCTTTGGAGGAATGTTCCATTATAGAAGCAGACTTCTTGGTTATTGCAATCATCTTATGCCTTGAATTAAAGTGCTTTTAAGGAAAAAAAAAAAGCACACAGCATATTGATTTAAACCATGGGACGTGGAAGGAGGGATGTTCTTTGTACTGCTTCACCGTCACTGCTTGACCATCAGTAAATAATTTCCTCCCTCTGGATCCCCTTGTACTCAGCTATACTTTGAAAGTAAAGAGAGTATTTCTAGGGAGTCTATGTGACAGGGTATTTATAGGAAGTATCTAATAATGTGGGGAGGCAAAAGCACCACTGTGCACAAGTGTCTGCAGGACTTTCAAGAAGAAAATACAATTACATCATCTCTTTTAGTAGTTATTTTTTTACTCTAGTTTGTGTTGCTCTTCAGATGCTGCTCTTATTCACATGATTATATTATTTTTTTTCATGGTGATTTGCATTATTAATATCTTGTAAATGTAAACTTCATAGGGTTGTGGACAGTGTTAGGCATGCAAGTCTTTAATCTAGTTTTAAGTATAGCCAGGATGTGTCTGCCTGTGTCTGTCGGGTTTTTTTCTTTTCTCTTTTTGTTGACACTTTTTGGAAACAAAATGTCTAGTTAAATTAAAGACAAATGTTGACCTTTTTTGTTTTTAACTGAATATTTTAAAATCCTCTCTTGCCTTTGGCAAATGTGCCAGCAGAAGACAGGAGTTATGAGGCTATGGTGATAACACCACATAATCTAAAAAGACAATAAAAGTGGGAGAGAATTAAGATAAAAAGTGCTCATGGATGTGATTCTTCTATAAGCCAAATTTAATATTAGATTTAACTGGAAAAATCTAGATAGTTCTTGATGATGATGAGTTCTCTCTTTCGCATTTAGAATGAAAAATAGCAAAGCAAAATTCCAAAGTCCTGACTACATTTCTGCAACATTGTATTAAATATCCTTTAAATTTTCTTTTCTAAGTGTCATGGGCTTCACGCAATTCTGTGAGGTGGTGGTGCCTTCTCTGTAAGGCCAAAATTTTTGTGGTAAAGATTTCATAACGTAAAAATGCAATTATCGGCTCCTGCATTAGGAATACCCTGCCCATTTTTTTTCCACACTAACTTGCCAGAATATTTGTTACAGGCTGCTCTGTAAATTAATTTAAGGCCAAGGTTGTTTTTCTATTCTGGGAAAGAGTGATGTTGATGCCTTTTTGTATGTACAGTCCGTAGCGGCTGTGGGCTTTGAGACAGCTAATATTGTCAGTTGCCAAGTAAAGTAACATGTTTGTCTTGTGTTCAGATCTTCTTCATGTGCTGTTTTTAATCCCCCTCTTGTACTTCCTTTAGGGAATCTTGTCTGATGATCATGTTCTGGCAGCAGCTCTTTGGAGAAACCTTTTTAACAGGAACTGTGAGGACCCCCGGCATCTGGAGTTACTCGTAGAATACGTACGCAAGCAGGTACACTACAGCTCATAGTGTGACTTCTCTTCATTCTCTTGTTTAGGATATTAAATATTTCTTTTTATTGATTGCATACTCTGTAGCTCAGTTCTCCTCATAAATATAACTGATTTTTATATTCAATTGTTATTTTTAAAGAGAAAAAGGTAAAAATATAAAAACTGGCTGATATTCATTGCAGTTTGATGAAAAATGGCTGCAGAGAAATTCACAGAGTATTGAAAGCAAGCCTGCTCATCTTTTTCTGGACCTATTCTACAGAGGGGCTTGACAAAATGTGTCAGAAATGGGCTGCAACTTGTTGTGGAATTATAATTGATGTTGCGGAGCTGGGATCCTCTTCATAATGGAATAGCACACAGAGCTTGAAAGTCTCCTGATGATCTTTCTGGGAAAGAAGTAAAAGGGTTTGTTTTCCAGAACTATTTCTGTTTCTTTTAGTTATTACCTGGAGCAAACAATATTAAGTAGTGTTTGTCCTCTCAACCCTTAGGAGGTTTATGAACCAGGTTTCTAGGAAATGTTGGTATGATATAGTCCAGGTGTGTACCAAAGACAGAAAAGTGGTGAGAGAGGTTCTGGAGGAAGAGTGTAGGCGGTTGGACAGGGAATTGAAGACCAAAACCTCCACAACAGCATTCTCTGTAATGTTTCCAATACTATATTCAGGACCAGATAGAGATTTGGAGAGACAGTGTTTCAGTGTGTCTCTGAGAAAATGGTATGGGAAGTAATGGGCTGAACTTTGTAAGGGACTGAGGACGCTTTTGGAATGCTAAAAGGCTTCTCAGGAGGGACAGACTTAATGTTTAAGGTTGCTGATGTGAGGCTGTAGGGAAGTTTAAAACTGAAAATTGGCAGGGAGCAAACACATATAAAAAGTATGTAATTTGGGACAATTTGCTGCCAAGTGGGGAATTTGTTGCACTTCTGTATATTCAAGCAAAGGATAGGACAGAACCTATCGCAAGTTGAATAGGAAACAGTGATCACACAGATAAATGTGGCACATTGGGGAAGAATAAGCACAGCTTCTGTGAAGACAGGTCATTCCTGTAGACAACTCTAAAGTGGTGCACTTGAAAAGAACAGTCCCAGCTTTACATACATATTGATGAGCTCTAAACCGTCTGTTACCACACAGGAACGAGTCCTTGAGATTATAATTGTATTAGCAAAATGTCAGCTCAGCACTCTGTAGTATTAAATAAAAGTAAAACAAATGCTCAGAACTACTATGGAAGGAATGGAGAATAAAATAGTGTTGTCATGCCATTTTTTAAATCCATGGTACTCTTGTGATCTTGAATGATGCGTATGGTTTGGGTTCTGATCATCAAGAAAAATAAAAACTGAACTGAAGAAGGCTCAGGGAAGAGCGGTAAGGATGACATGAAACAGCTCCCTTATTAGCAATGAGTAGGATCCCCTGCCTGAAAAACAGCTGAAAAAGAATACGTGACAGCTCTGGGCAATCTTGAAGGTATGTGAAAGGTGAGCAAGGAAAGGCTGTTCACTGATACAAGAACATGGGGGCATAATGTTGCCAGAGGTTGTTTGGGGTCCTGCAATTGCACGTGGGTTCCAAAGCCGCTGCCAGGGTTTATGGAAGAGAAGTCTGTCCAGGGCTGTGAAATCCACAACAACCACTTCAGGCTCAAAATCCCCGAACTAACAAATTTTGAGAGGGGGAGGGCAAATAAACAAGGAAAATACCATTGTATGCATGTGTTGTACTTAACTCCTCCTGGGGAATCTGCTGTGGGTGACTGTCAAGAAACAGCGTATTGTGCTTAGGTGGCTCTTTGGTCTGGCACTCTGTGGCCATTGGTTTATTCTTTCCTCTGTTGAGAAACTCCTTGTCAAATTATCTTTTGTTTCCAGTAAGCATTGTGTACGAGGTCTTTCCCACAATTTCTTGCTGATCCTGTCTTTAACAGTGGCTATTAGTGGATGCCAGAGAAGAATATAGTAACAGGGCAAGCATGTGTACTATTTCCCCGGTCAGCTCTCCTAGCAATTCATTCACAGTACATTCACAGACTTCCGGAGCCGGAGGTGGTGTTTTTGTCTTTTACTGACCCATGATGGACTTTTTTCTCACCCCCCGTGTTTGCAGTGTCCTGTGGCAGCAAGTTAACCCTATGTTGTGTGACAAGAGTTTCTTTATTTTGCTTACATTGCACCTTAAAATTTCATTTGATCCCAAGTATTTCTTGTATTGTGAGAATGAGTGTTCATTCCATGCTTATCTCCTCTAGCTTGTGCTTTTACGTTAGAAATCTCAGGTGTTCCCTGCTGGTCAGGCTTTTTTCCTATAGTGAAAAGTCTTGGTCTATGTGAAACCACTTTTGTGAGAGTACTCCATCTAGATGATGTACTAGCAGTGTGTCATCTGAACTAACAGCCGGGAAGATAAAATGACTCATGTTAGCTTTGCATGGCTCTTCTTTGTCCTGTTGCCAAACTTTCAGAGGGAGCATTAGCTAAGGTATTAGTAGAAGACCTTACGCAGTTAACTCCAGTGGATCTGCAGATACTTGTCTCCTAGCCCTTCCATGATGCTGAAGCAATCGTAAATTATCTTTTTAGGTCTACCTCACACAAATGGCGAAGTATGCTAAAATCTCCCTGTCCTGCTTGCTTTCTGGAAAGCAATGTGTTTGCGTAGCTCTTGAGGAACTTGAACAGGTGATGGGACACCTTGTACTAATGTCCTGTCCTTGCAGGTGCAGCACCTGGACGCATTGAGTGGGGAGGACCTGCTGCTGACGGGTGAGGTGAGCTGGCGGCCGCTGGTGGAGAGCAACGCCCGCAGCATCCTCAAGCCCCTTTCCCCTGTTTACAATGACGAAGGACTCTGAGAGCGCCGGTGCCTGACATTTCTATCAGTTTGTCAGACCAGCTTGGGAAGAATGCCTGAAATTGAGCTGGGCCAAGGCTGTGGGGTCAGGAAGGAAAATCTGCTGTTGAAAAGAAAATAATTAATTAGGTATTGGACAGCCATACTCTTCTGAATATTCACCTGCAAATAAATGCTAGTTGGTTTGAGAACCTCTGTGCTTTTTATGGCACTGAGTGGTCCTTGCTGACGAATTGAAAGACCTGCCTTCTGTCTTTAGGGAAACCAGATATTTTACCATGACTCAGAGTTATCTCAAGAAGACTTTTCTGTCCTTTGCCTCATTTGGAGAGCTGCTACATAGAGACACAAGGGTGTTCCTCTGCTCACTGAATGGTTGTGAATGCAAATCTGAGCTTTGCATATTAGATGTTAATGTATTTTAAAAGCCTGATAACAAGATGGAATGGTCCATTTTTGCTTTAGTGGAGTTAAGAATTGCTTTAACAGATTCTGAAGGGTTTTCTGTGAAAATCCTTTTTAGGAACTCTCTGCTCTGTTGCACAAGGATAGGTGGATGCAAAGAATAATGCACAGTCCACAGTACTCCTCTATGACTCTAGCCACCTTAATGAGAATAAAGCCCAAAACGTGGCTGGGCTGTCACTAAAAGCTGCCTCAGAGTACTTGGTGTTTCAGTCTGCCTTGCTGATATTTCTGTATTCTTTTTAGATTTGTGGTCTAAGAATTTCTTTATGAAAAGAACATCCCTGTTTCTGTCCATGGCTCCTAATGGGACAGGACTGTGCTTTTCTCCATCCCCCAAAGCAGTGGTCCAGGGCATTTTTTAACAAGACCTGTCAACCCCAGTGAAAACTTTATATGGCTGTGCAGGCAAATTATGCCAACATAGTAATTATGGGAGCAAAAGCTCCACTGATTAAATCAGAAGAGGCTGAGGTGTACTGTGTAGGTGGATGGTTCACCAGGCTATTTCCAGGTCAGTGACAAAACCAGTTTTCATTTCTCTCCTGTCTAAAATCCTAGTCAATAATAAATGTCAATCTGGGTAAAATTGTGTGTGTGTGTTTTCTGTGCCATGTGCGCTTTTGCTAAGAATAAGCTCTATAATATCAGGACTTATTCCTAATAAAACTGTTAAACAAAAGTCCAAATTGCTAATCCTTAATTTGTGAAATTAATCCTTAATTTGTGAATCCTTAATCTGGTGAAAGTGTGACACTGCCTGGCAGTGACTGTTCTTCCTTCTGAAGTTGCTTTCTTCATATGGTATGTTTTGGGCAATGTTTGACATCCCTTCTCTGTGTAAAGAGCAGTGGGATGCAGAATATAGGCTCCAAACACTGGCTTGCAATTTTTTTTTTTTTAATCTTCTCTTAGGGAGCCTTCTGTGTATAAAAAAGGCATTTTGTTATTTTTTTTCCAAGGCGAACTTCCTCAGTTTAACTTGTTATAAAATGAGTCATGTAAAGAAACCCTCTATGTGTGAGGTGTATCCCTTCTCTGTGAAAACATTACAGACCAAACAACTTGCTTGCAGTTTATTTAAGATGCTTTTGTTGAAAGCTGAGCTAAGCAGAGAAACCTCTTATGTGTGAAGTATTATACAGTGTGTGTGAGATAATAACACCTTGTAATTCATTACAGCTGGGTTGTATTTACATAAAAGAAGGCTGAGCTGTGTAGGAATTTGCTGATTAATTTATTTTTAATGAGAGTGAAGTATACCAAGTACCAAAATAAACTTTACTTTGTGTATCTTACTGCTCCTGAAATAGGTGGAAAAATTAATGGTAGATATTTTGGCTCAAAGCTACGTACATTAATTCATATACAAAACAGTCATTTAAACCTTAACCCCTTTCCTGCTATGTAATTTAAACCTGGACTCACGTTATCCATGCCATGGGAACACAGGACCGGGAGTACACCACCATCCAACCCTGTGCTGCGCACAGGTCAGAGATCACGTAATGTCTGTGGTGCTGATGCTGTGAAGCCAGCAAGCTGGCAAAATTCATGGGACCACTAGCCTGGAGATGACAATGCTTTTTGTACTCCAAATATGGGACAGCCATGTGCTCAAAATTGAGCCCTTTCCTATGTTTATGGGCAGGAGGCTCCAGAAATCATGGTGCCAGGTTGTGGTCGCTGGCATCTGCTTTTGCACTTTTTATTAATGTGAGAATAAAGACCTATAATCATGGCTCTCTGCTTGGTCCATAAAATGCTTTCAACCACCCCGCTGCTACAGAGCTGAGCCAGCAGTCAGGGTGTGTTTTGGACAGAAGTGTGTGGGGCCTGTTAAGAGAATAAGACAAACTGTCTATGAATGAAAAGGGTAATCTGTTAAGAGAGGCAAAATACACTGGAGGCTGCATAGGACAAGAGAAGACTTTGCTTCCCAGCCATTAGTTACCTGGAGACAGGATTTGAATGTAGACTTTCTCCTGAGAGGTGCATGCCAGTAGGCTAGAAACATGCCATTGCCAATATCTTATATATAAGACATCTTTACAACCAGAATTTAGAGTCCTTGAGAGAGAATACATTTCCAGTAGCAAAATCTGCACCTTGCAAGTGTTACAGCAGTAGTGATTATCAGTTAAAAGTGATTCCTGTGTATGGTACTACTTCAAGTGCAGCAGAATGCAGGGGTTTTAACCAGACAGTGTAAAGCCCATCTTTTCCCATTTTTGAGGTTTTGCAGAGGGAATGATTGAAGGTATTTTGCTTATGGACAGTTCTTTATGCTGCTGGGTTTTTCGAAAGTGGTCTCAGAGCGTTGGCTTAGGGACTTTTACTGTATTTTAAGTAATATATTCACGTGCATTTCTTCTGGAAGGAGCCGTGTTGAGCACTTTATCATCCAACCAATTCCTATCTCATACACAGAATTTGGACATTGCTTATTATTTCAAAGGACTTGTTCCCCCAACTTCCGCAGGTGTCTTAAAATCAGGAGACATGAGCCTCTAGGAAGCACTCGTTATTTCAGCTAGATCTTGGCTTTCTTGTTTCTGTGAGCAGAAAAGAAGGGCTAACACTCAATGTCTTCCCTTCCTTCTCTGCTGTTCTGCACCAGTGGGAGAGTAGGTGCGTGTTTTGCCCACAGGGTCAAACTTGGGAAGTCTCTTGCTTCAGACTGATATTCTGAGACATTTTGGAGTGGAGGGGGGAGTCATCTGATACCCTTCGATGCCTACCCTGTATTTTAGGTGGCTAAATGTTTTTTCTGTGTCATCTCGGCTTCTGTGTTCACACTGCCTTTTGGTATTTATATCTAACGGTTTTCTCCCGCTTCTTTAAACAGCTAAAGTGCTAAGAGCACAGCCATCCTTGATGATCTCCATGTTTCCTGTACTGTCCAGGTGCTGAAGCCCTGTTAACGTGCAGTTACCACTTCCCAGATTTCTGACTCCTGTCCTCACCTTCCACAAAGTGAAGTTTTTAGTTATGCTTCTGCCACACCAAGCCCTCGGGTCAGAATTGCTGCTCCTGACGTAGCAGTTGGACTTAACCACTGACCTGTCTCGCTTACCCTGCCTTTGGCTTGGCAAGTAAGGTAAGCAGAAATTGGAGACTGAGTAAGAGCAAATTTTTCCACCAGAGCTTTAAATTAGATGGATGTAGAGTAGATGAGGAATGGCCAAGCCGTGGGAGGGGAGGCATCACCTGGGAGGGGATGGTGACTGGTTCTGCAAGCATGGTCCCTGTGATGTATGCCACTGCGTGACACCACTGTGAGGAGCAGTGGGGGCCATACCGTACCCTGTGACCCACTCTCTTATTTTTCCACACTCTCCTACTTCCAAAACCCTGCAGAGGAGGTCTTTCTTCAGAAATTCAAATCAACATAGACCTGGTGCAGTCTTCTTGGAGCATTTCTGTGGGACTAGTTGAATCCTGAGCATGTAGCAAAGGTGGTCTGCATCCCAGAGGTGTGCTGACGTACTGCTTGAGCTTTTGGAGAAGTTTGCTACAGGTATGCTGAGTAATTCATTGCCTGTCTTGAGCTCCAAAGCTGGACTGTGTGTGCTTTCTTCCAGGAAGATGAAAATACCAGTGTTGGGAGTTGTGAATGTTTACGTTAATACCTAGAAATTACTGAGTGTCTTTCTAACCCTTCTAATAAGAGTTGTGCCACGAGTACAGCGGTCATCTGTTGTGACATTCTCCAGCTTCTCGGGGCCCAGTGCAGATGTTTGGTTGTGGTCTTAGCCTCGTACACAGGGGTTTTTTTGGATGGTGCTGGTGGCAGCTAATTTCTTAGTAGACACCCCCAGTGTAGGCTCCTGCCCTCCCCATCTGCCTCTTCCCATTTGGCTCGCTTTGTCTGATCTCTGTTGTCTCCTTGAATAATAGACTCCAATCAAGATTTTTTTTCTCTTTTTCTCTACAAGAAACTGTGATAAGCCTGTGCCCTGTTCTTTCTGCTGAACAGTGCTGCATCAGCCTTGACTGGGCCTTTGATGTCCTGGGGCTAGATTAACACCTCTTCCAGCAGTCTGGGTGATGGTACTTCTACCACTCTGCAGCATGCCTTAGGGAGCAATATCTCCATTTTTGGGGCATATTGTGTCTGCACAGCCTGGCCCTCAGCGCTGTCTGTCTTTTCCTGAAGGTCTGAGAAATCAAGGAGAGGGCAGAAGCTTACACAGGAGCCTGGGAACGTTGGCAAGGACATAGGAGGCTCAGCATGAGTGGTAGGCTCTGCTGCTTAGGTAATTGTGCTGTGCTTGTGAAGTATCCACTTCTCTTCTCTGCCTGCAAAGGGAGTATCACCCACTGATGCTGTGGGCTGCCTGGCCTCCTGCACTGTGATGGGGCAGTTGCATATTAATATTCTCATGATCCTTCCCAGACTCCTCTGATGAGCTTTTTTTTACCGCTGCCCCTTTTTCAGGTGTTTAGGGCTGTTCTGTGCATCCTACATGTGTTCTTCCTGAAGTTGCTGAGCATGTTGAGGGAGTACTTGTTTTGCTTACAGTCATTCAACCTGCTTAACAGCTTGCTCTGCTCATTTGTGGGACAGAAGAGATGTTCGGGCCTCATCCTTCCACTGGGAATGCAGAGCAGGAGCTCACACGAGCATGATTCCACCTTCTGCTGTTACATTTCAGTGGCCGCTCCAGACGTGATGTGCTAGGAGCAGCCAGGGAGTTTAGGTCAAGTGGCAACAGATCTGCTTGAGGGACCTGGGGCAGATTAGCATTAAAAATTTCCTGCATGCAAGTGCAGGAACCAGAAATATCTACTGTCCTGTTCTTACTGTCTTGTGCAGGTATGTTCATGTAAGAGGACCCTGCAACATCTTGCTGAGGCTGGATCCTGTTGGTGTTGGCATGCTACTGCAGCTCTCCAAGGAGGTAAGAGCTCCTTCGTGCTTATTTAGGAAGCAAGGAGTCTTGCACTTGCAAAGCCTTCATTAATGATTACATCACTGACTAAAAGAGTGAGCTGGGCTCATTCGTTCCTCATCCCACCTGCCAGCCTCCTGGGCTGCTCCACATCCTGTCAAAGCCAGGCATCTTCTGAGGATTTGCTCATTGTCCCACATCCTTCCCTTCATACCCTCTTCCTGCTGGTAACGAGACCCATTGATGTTACAATGCCCAATTCTATTTCTGTGTATTTTCTTTGGAAGGAGAGAAGGAAGAGGTGCCTGAAAGTGCTTTTTCACATGTTCAGTACAGGGCAGCAGCTTAGGGAAGAGGCACGCTGTGGTCCTTCTCATGACAGTTGTGAATTGGCACTCTGAGCAGCTCAGGGCTGGACCTCAAAGGGCCACCAGAACGACTCCATGGCCACGCGTCGGCTTCCCTACATGGCACGTGGGTGGTAGGGACCTCAGAGCGGCAACTGGAAAGAACCTATATGCTGGGCACACCACTGAGCAGGGAGCCGTCAGGGGAGGTAGGGTTGTCTACCTTCCCTGCCATCACTAGTGGCTAGATCATTTGGCAACTGGTGTCCAGTGCCCTCCTCCAGCTGAGTGGGTGCAAAGCTGTCTCTCCCCTGATTTGGAAGAGTTTTAACATACGAATGGAAAAAAAGGAATTTGTGCGCTGCCGCTGTGTTTAGAAGAATGATTCTGTAATGCCATGGTCAGGAACCTTGGGCAAAAAACTGGGAGACTTGACTTTGCATTGCTCTGTTGGTGAGTTCGGTGCTGACACAGATCTCAGTGCAGTAATTAAAATTTGGAGTTTTTTCATCTAGCTGCGCTTGCTGTTTACATCTGGCCAGTGAATTCTGCACAGTGGAACATTGCTATGCAGATGCCTTCCAGAAATGCCTATAGATGAGTGTTTTTGAGCACCATGATGTTTTGTGGTGGAAGATGTAGATTTCAGTCTGAAATAAAGAGGAGGGGAAAAAGCAAATCCGGCTTTTCGTGTTCCCGGGTGAGTGCTCTCCAAGAGCTGTACTATCATGAAACAAGTTGGCAGGTTCCCTTCCATTTGTGCTTGAAGAGGAAGCAGCAGGTACATTTTGTAGAAAGCTCAGGCAAGGTATTTGTGTTTGGTGAGCTCCAAGAACTTCTGTAGTGGGACACAAGAATGAAGTGCTGCCTAATGCTTGGATCCTGACTGAGCTTGGGTATCAGCCAGAGTATAGCTGGCTAGGGACATTGACTTGGAAGTGGGACTTGTGTGTGTTTAGCCAGAGGGAATTTTCCCCTTGTCTTTCCTTGTTGACTGCAGAAGGTGTGTAGACAACACTTCCAGATAAGATCCTTGCTTTTAGCTGGCAAAAATTGGCTGATGTGATTCCCACATCCTGCATTGGCCAGTCAGTCTGTGGAGTGTCAATTATAGACCTTAATCTCTTTGCCAGACAGCAGGGACAGGATACCTCTCATCTAATTTTAGATGTCTGCATGGTAAACCTCTGTCACTGACTCTGGCAGCCTGAGCTCTCCTTCTGGCTCAGTGGAGAGAAGTGCTTTCATGGCACGCTTCATCTGCCCTGTTTCAGATGCCTGCTGCAGGGTGAGGTAACTGACTCCCCAGAAATCTCTGTCTCTCCTCAGCAACACTGAAGAAGCCCAGCCTGATGATCTTGGCTGGAGATGTTTACATCGTATGTGCTTTCATGTGCTGAGGTGCATGAGAAATTACTGGAGGGAGAGTAGATCATTACCAAACACCAGCTGGAGACAGTGGAAATCCCTTTACTTTACAGAATCAGCAGCAGTTGTTTATCTGGCAGAAAACATGCATGTGATGACTTTTTTAAAATTCACACTCTTTTGAGCTCTTTAGGAAGGCAAAAAGTAGGGTGATGTTACCCTTCTTTTATGTTATCACCAAGCTGGCAAAGCAGCTCCAGAAAAAGGCCCATCATGTTACAGCCCCTTCCCTTTGTTTTTTCCCCAAACTTCCTTACATTGTGTTTGGCCGTTCACCTCACATTTTAAGTTAATGTTATTCTTTAAGCTGCTTTAACACTTATTTACAGAATGACAGAATCACAGAATGGTGGGGGTTGAAAGGGACCTCTGGGGACCATCCAGCCCAACCCCTGCCAGAGCAGGGTCACCCAGCGCAGGCTGCACAGGGCCGCGTCCAGGCGGGTTGGAATCTCTCCAGAGAAGGAGACTCCACACCCTCCCTGGGCAGCCTGTGCCAGGGCTCGGGCACCTCACAGCGAAGGAGTTTTTCCTTGTGTTCAGGCGGAACTTCCCGTGTTCCAGTTTGTGCCCGTTGCCCCTTGTCCTGTCGCTGGGCACCACTGAGAAGAGTCTGGCCCCGTCCTCTTGACACCCGCCCTTGAGATATTGATAAGCATTGATGAGGTCCCCTCTCAGTCTCCTCTTCCTCAGGCTGAACAGCCCCAGCTCCCTCAGCCTTTCCCCACAGGAGAGATGCTCCAGTCCCTCAGCATCTCTCTACCCTCCGCTGGGCTCTCTCCAGTAGCTCCTCGTCTTTCCTGAACTGGGGAGCCCAGTACTACACCTGTAACGGTTCTATGCCAGCAGCTTTATTATAATTTTGTCCCATATCTGTTGTCCACAGCTGCTAACTCTGCACCTGCTTGCTGCATTGCAGCACAGCTCTGGCAGGCAACTGAAATTTACTGATTAAATGTACCTTTGCTTCTTGCAGTTTGCACAGTCCCAATAAGAGTTTCTCCAAAATTTGCTCCTCCAAAATTTGTTTCTCCAAAAATAGCTCCATGATGCTTTTGGGAAGCTGGAGTTAACTAATCCCAAAATACACAGCATGTGGAGAGTATCGTTATTCACATAGCACCAGGCTCCTCAGTTTGAATGTCCCTTCCTTGGAGGATTTCCAGGGAGATGCTAAAAGACCACATGAGCTATTGCTGTTGTAGCCCATGGTATCTAACGACATGAGCTGTGCTAAGATTCCTGCTGTGCTTCATACAAACACTGTGACCCTGTGATATCAAAAACGATGGTGTTTTGGCTCCTCTGCCGGGTGCCAGTCCAGCACAGCCCAGGCTCCCAGGAAATGCTAAGGAGGAGCATTAGCTATGGTTCAGGGATGAATAAGTTTCTTGGCCGAGTCTGATTACCCACTTGAAATATTTGTATTTCATTATAACTGACACTGAGAAGCGTGTTTGATTTGGAACAAATTTCAAGCAGGAACAAGTTTCAGCATCTGCATTTCCACTGTGAGCACAATGAGGGACAAAACAGGTTAGAGCCTGCTTGGCCAAGGGTGGGGACCTCTCAGTAAGGAAGGGGAGGGCAGTACATGAATTGGTTACAAGGAAAGGGAAGGAGCAGCTTGAAGAGTTGATCTTCCTCCCCTTGCAAAAGGGATACTCCAAGCACCAGTGTCAGGTGTGTGTCTGAGGAAGCCAAGTGAGGGAGCTGGGGAAAGCAAGCTCCTCCCCCAGAGTGGGAGGCTGTACCTGGTGATTAACTCCCAAGCAGAGGAGTGGAGCTCATGCTGAGTCCTGAAGGAACCTGTTGGGAGGAGCTCAGGAGTGCAAGAGGGCCAGAAAAGACCTGGAGTTGGACAGAGGACTAATCCAGCTGGAGAGGCACTTCTTAGCATCGATAGCTCTGGTCATGTTCAACTACCTAGCAGTAGAGGTGAGACCCCAGTTCCACCGCAGCTATGGGGGTCAGCAAGGGGTGTTTGGGCCACTGAAGAGCCGCCTAGAGCAGCTGAAGAAGCCGTGGTGGAGGGAGCCCACCCCGTTGGTGCTCCAGCACAGTGAAACAGCCAGGCTTGCCATAGACGCTTTTCTTGAGCAGGGGGAACGCGGCTACCTGAGTGCCATCACTGAGGAACGGGAGCTGCCTTTTCTTTCCACCTTGGATATGGAATATATGAGCCATCAGAGAAACCAGAGCTTTCCAGATCCCAATGCAATGAAAGACAAAGAGGCTGACCCTGGCAATGCAGACACTGGAGACAGGTCCTCCCTCAACTCTGAACTAACGTCTGGCACCTACTTTCCACTCATGTCCGATGTGCACCCTCCAGAGCTGGAGCTGGGGTGGCCAGGGATGCCGCTCCTCGCGGTGTCTGGCCAGACTCAAGCCACTGTGATCTTCCAAAGAAACAAAGCTAACAGCATTAAGGATTTGCTCCGGTCTCTGATCAGTCGGGCACGAACGGTATGTATAATGCTGCGTCCCTTCAGTGGAGTCTTGTGCCACAGCACCTGAGTCCTGGTGGCTGGTCCCACAACTCTGGACATGCTGCAAGCTGTTGCTGCTCTCTAGATGTCTGGCATGAAGTGATTGCTTTTTCTCTAGCAGATCTGTAACTGTTCCTGCTCCTTTCCTTTCCTGTAATTTCTTTCCGCCTGGGATTTCATGTCATACAGGCAGTGCCCTTTAAGGCACGCTGTGTCTATATTTGTGGGTATGCAGAGCTTGGTACAAAGCCTGAAGCGAGTGAGTGGCAGGGTGTGCGACGTTAACGCTTAGCTTTCCTCAGCTGGCAAGCGTGCACCAGCCAGCCCTCCTGCCCTCTGCCAGGGACTCTGCACGACCAGGGCTTTTCTTGACCCCTGCACTCATGTTAAGCAGGACGAGAGGATACCATGGGTGAGCTGCTGTGGGAGAACATAGGACCTGAGTAAACTGGTGGGACTGAAAATCCCTGCCTGTGGTTTGAAGTAGGTTAGAATACATCATCATATCTTCTAGACTTGATGTCTGTGCCTCTCTGAGGATGAGTAAGATAAGCCTGGTTTGCCCCATCACACAGTTTCTGCTGGGTAGAGATTGCCAACCCTCGGATGTAATAAAAACCGGACGACTACAATACTTGCCTACCAAGCACAATTCTGGCATGAATTTACTCACTAAATTATGCTCCTTCTTGTTTCTTTTTACTTTGCCACTATACTGTGTACTAAAGCAGCAGCTCAGACAACTGTATCTCAGACGTTTTTTTTTGCTTTTATTGTCTTTGTTCTCTTTATGGTTCTTTTCATCTGTTCCATGTTAGTTTTCTTTTGTAGTATTTCATTTCAATAGTGTGGTGATATTGAGTAACCTTTTAGTGCAAAGTTCACTTTTAACCAGTCAGCTTCTACACAATTTCTCTTATCACTCCAGTAGTTTCTTATTTAACTTTACAGTCACTCCTTATATTCATTACTGCCTAGTGCAGAAAGCGGGAGGTAAAGCATTGTTAAGCCTGGACTTCAGCTGTGTCAAGAACACAAGCAGTTTCCAGGCAGACCGAGCTGAAGTGTGATCTTCCATCACCATCTGCAGAGTTAAGCAAACAAAGTTATGTTGTCCCCAGCAGATGAAACCGGGGCCACGCAGCAGCTGAGATTGCTGTGCAGCATCATAACATCATCAAAGAACCACATATCATTGAAATTGGGGCGTGGTATGAGGTAAATGGGGATCTTTTTTTATTTTGTCCTAAAGAAAACCGTTTTGCCACGTAAGCTACTGCTCAGTTGTAAGCAGCCATTGCTTAATGCCTGAACTTCTGTTGCACCTTTGTAGGCAAATACAGGAAGTTTTGTCCAGGAAGTAAGTGACAAAAAGCTTTATTTGTCCTTGCATGCAGCTGATTTATGGTATCTTAAATGATCTGAAAAGTCCTGTGCCACTTGCTGCATCCTTGTCAGCAATGGGGATTAAGACATAGTCGTGGCAGAATGCGCAATGTAAATGACTACTGAGAAATGTCCCCTTGTCACTTAGCACATGTCCCGGATCTCTGACGATATTATGATCCTTTAAATCACATGAAAAACATCTTGCTGCTTTCTCAATTCACAGGAACTTCTCTATTGTTGCAGGGAGGTTGCCCAGGCAGTAGGTGCTTTATTGTACTTTAAATATGTTTTGAGTGTTTTACTTTTTTTGCTTGGCTTGAAAAAGTACTAACAATCTTCAGTCCTTTATGTTCAAGCTGGGGATTTTCACGCAGTGTTTTTGCCTGTTGCGTGAAATGTGAGAATGAGTTTTCAACCATCTTATTGGTTTATTACTGGTGTTTTACTGGCTTCTAGGTTAGCAGCTCTGGCCAGTGCTTCCCATGATTAATTCTATGGTTGACAGCAGTTCCAGCTCATTCAAAACCCCAGTTACACATCTTTAAGTAGTTACTGAGTCATTTTGCTCATCAAACCATCCAAAAGGATGTTACCTGTATGTCTTTTAATGACAAAAGAGCAACGAGAGGTAAAAACATCTTTTGCTTGAAGTGCCAGTAGCAACTGTGCAGAGAACCGCTTGCTTTTTTGCTGCTGTTTCTGCATGTCAAATATTTTCTCCGCTAGACTTTAAGTTCTCATCATATATCCCTCCTTTAGCGTGTTTCTCCTCCTGTGTGCTTACAGCTAATGTAGAAGGGGGATACAGTGCTGGTGGGATGTGGGAAAGATGTTGAGATCCCCGAATGCTTTTCCTGGGTCCTGTAGACAGGAAGGCGTGTGTCTGGAAATGTTGTTTGCTGTTTTCACCTGTACAGTCATACAGAACAACATCAGCTGACATATTTTGCAACAGCGTATTTGTACTGACAAATCAGCAAAAAGTGCATTTGTTTTATTGGTACCTTTTGCTGGTGCGGTTTGTCTTTCTACTTTGCTGTATTTAACCAGCTGTCTTTGAAGATGTATTTTCAGATTTGAGCTTTTCTCTTTGCAGACATAAGAAGATGCAGCGCAGCCACACCTTAGCCTTCATTTGATAATACTATTACAATTTTACTTTTGTTGGATGAGCTCCAATCTATTTTGAACTGTCCGTGCTTCTTCTTTTGCCCCTCCTGTACAACTCTGACACTGGCTGCGTGTCTGCATTTACGTGTGATGGTAGAAGGGTCCCTGATGGTCCCCCAGAGAAGCAATGTATTGCTTCAAATGGCAACACTACGGTAATGACCAAACCCACACTGCTATTGGCAAATACCAGTAAAACCAGCTGTGCTGGTTAGAAACCAGACAGATGGCAACCCCAGTGGGGTGCTGGTAAGTGCTGTAATTCCCAAAGTGATGACTGCAGTAATTGCTGAATTGTGAGTTTCCAGAAGTGGATTTAGAAATGTCATGTTTTAACCCTACAATGTGAAGGTGTGAATTTTCTAGAGCCTGGAGGGCAGCTGTGTCTTTGCAACATCCTGACCTGCCAAGGCTGTGCCGTGGGCTTGGAGGCCGTGATCAGCATGGTGAGGAACAGGGATGCTCTGAGCCAGCCTCAGCCTTGCAGTTCCCACCACTGACACCGAGGGGCTGGAGGCACTGGACATACATTGCTTAGGTTTGTAAGGCCAGATTGACTTAAATGCCCAAGGCTTTGAAATGTGAGAGACAAGTTGTCAGGAGCCTGAATTGGAGGTGGTACGTAGGTACCTAACTTCCACTGCTTTATAGAACTGTTGGAAATATCTTTGAGGCTTTAGACTTCACTTTTGTAACAATATGTTCGTAGGAGGCTTCAAGGGCAAGACTTCCAGGGTTGTCTTCACCCAAAACTTCTTGGCTTTGGGGTTGAGCTGATATTGTTATAAGAGCTGCCTGCTTTGTTTACCGAGAGGATATGGTGATCTGAGTGGCCCTTACGGCTGTCCTGTGGCCCCCATGCTTAGAATGAGCAGTCCCGCCATGGGCACCTGTGTCTCCACCATGCGAGGCTGTGGCAGGGCACAACCTCCCCTCTCTCCCCACTGCAACACTCCTCGCTGCAAACCGCAGCGCACGTGGGGCTGCCAGCCTTCTTAGCCGACATTGGCTGTGGGTGCTTGCCAGCACCACGAGGAGCAACTCTGCCCAGATCCCTCCTGTGAAGGGATTGCATGTGAGGAGGAGGCCGTGAATAGAGCCATAGCCTGTTCCACCTCCTGATGTCAAGCGAAGACCCGCTTTGGAAAACATGAGTCTGACTATCATGCAGGGCTCCACCCAGCTTGCACAAGCTGGCGTCCTGCTGCCTGGGGCGCTTGCTCCCGCACTGACGCCGGAGCCCTGCCACGAGGCTGCCAGGAGATGCAGGTCTGCCTGGCAGCCAGCTGCATCCAGCCCAGGGCACTGGGTGTCACAGGTGACTCTGTGCCACATGCTGCCATGCACAGCCATGCGACTGCCTGCTCAGCCCCATCCCTCTCACAGTGAGCACTGCAGGCTGGCAGTGCCGTTTTTGGGCAAGCAACAGCCCCGAACTCTGCCAGAACCTGTGCGTGCTGGTAGAGAAAAGCAAGATGGTGTGGACCTTCTGTGCACACAAGGCGCAAGCAGTGCCTCTGAGTGTGTGGGCTCTGGGGACAAAGGAGCACCAGTCTCTCTTGACTCCATCATATTGGCTTCCCAAGCCAAGTTTAGCTTGTCTCCCCAGGGCCAAGCCTGCCTCAGACCTAAGCTTGAGATGAGCTGGAACATCGTGAGACAAGTGTGGCTGAGAGGGACTTGCCTGAGGCCTTACACAAGGTTTGGGCTATAGTATTTTCATGGTGCTTCTTCATTAGAGGATGGGTGGCCCATCAAAGTCATTTGGCTAAATTGCCTTTGGTCTTTGGCTGAAGGCCAATGTGGAAAGACATAGTGAAGTCCTGCTTTTTTGTGTGTGTCTCAGTGGTACCTAATGCTGGTAGCCCAGCAGCACCATTAATTTAGGAAGCTGAAGATGCTTCTCACTGCTTTCAGAGCTCTTCCAGGGCTGACTCTGCTGTCCATGCCAGATGGGTGCATTTCAGGAGGGGAGAAGAGTTTGCCAGAGCCTCATAAGGCTTCTGGGAAGACAACACTGATGAAGGCTGCAAAAGAAATGCCCTTTGCAGTCAGGCTCTGAAGCCTCTATCTCCCAGGGCCAGGGTGAGAGGGTGGAGATGTGGTTTTGGCCTGGACAGTAGGAATGATTCTTAGCTCTTGATGACAGCTGCCTTGTGTCCCATGTGGATGTCTGGGATCACACCAGCCTCCAGGAAGGTTCTTCCCCAAACCATGCTGTGGTGGGCTGGGCCTGGGGTCTTCTACAAAATGTTGAGGACCAATGACAGTGTGTAAGCCATCATCACAGAGATGGTCTTTAGGGACAAATCAGATAGAGCCAAGAAATCTTGTCTATCTGCAAAAGGGACAAATCCCCACGGGAGCAGGAAGCAACCTTTTGTTATTGCTGCTCTTTTCTGCCATGGTACGGAGGGTCTCTCCATTGTGTGTGCAGGCAGAGCGGGACTAAGAGGAGCCAGCTTGCCAAGCAAAAGACCGGGCAGGAGAGCATGGGGAAGCCAATGGGGCACCACTCTGCCCATGGCAGCTGCCTCCACTTGGCACCTAGGCCATGAGTATGAGCCTGGAAAGAGGCAGTTTATTAACAAAAACAGAGCAGAAGAGCTACTGGGCAGTGGGCGATCTGTGGCCAGCATGCCAGTCTGGAGCAGAGACATGAGCCTGTCCTCACATCCAAGGACAGTGATACTTGGAGCTCCTCTACTCTTTTCTGAAACTATTCCAGGTCAGACCTGTCAGTAAATCCTTCAGTACTTTACCTTTTTCAGTCCCCCAGTGTGTTGCCATCTTCCATGAGTTCTCAGTGTTAACTGTTAGTGGTTCAAGTTCTAAGTCACCAGACTGCTCTGGTGAAGTGCGTCAGGCCTGACAAATCATCCAGCTCAGCAAGTGCTCTCCTGCCCACTCCTTCCTTCTCCAAGATGTCCCCCTGATTCCTGTCACTAATGGTGATGGCCAACAGATGGATCCCAGCAGCCCCTTCCTGATCCAAATAATGGCTGCCTTGATGTTGTCTGTTGGCAGCCTCACTCTGTGAGGAACAGTGGAACAGCTTCTCCAGTCACATCTTAATCTATTTATGGTTGATTTCCCTTGATCCGCTGTTCTGGTTGCAGGTCATACTGTACTTTGAATTTTCTAGTTCTGGGTCAACTCACTTGTAGTAGGTACTTGTCATGACCTACCTTCCATTTTCTGTATTTTCCTTAAAGTTTTTGGAGAATTCATTTAGCCAAGATGGTCTGCTGCCTCCCATCCCATCTCCACAGTGGGATGGGTTGCCATGGCCGCCTTCAATCTGATTCTTTAATGAACTGGCAGTTCTCTTTAAAATTCTTTTCCTTTTTAAAACCCCTCCCTTGGAGATCTTATCTTGCAAATCTTCAGTTTGTTGAGATAGATTTTCTTGAATGCTTTGCCTTTTTTTTTTTTTTTTTTTTTTTTAATAATGTTAGTGTTATTTCTTCTTCCTACTGTTAGGTTTCATAACTATCACTCGCATCCAGGGCTGCGTTAGCAGGAGTGCTGCCAGCAGGGAAGGGGAAGGGGAAGGGATCCTTCCCACACACGTTATTCTATGATTTTGTCTAGTCACTCCTAGGATGTAATCTTGGAACAAGGACATGTACATACTTGATCAAGATACCTTCTCCCTTACTTGGCAGTCTGTCCTTCCTGAAAAAAATACTTCTTTGTATTAATATGCTAGTCATCTCTGGAGTCACTCATACCGATTGAGTAATGATTTTGGTCAGTCTCAGCTCTTCTGTTTATATGCTGTATTTCTGGCATATTTGCTTAAGGCAATACATACTTGTTGCATCAGTGATGTTCAGAGTTGTGCACATGCATTACCCTTTCAGCTATTTCTTTCTGTGAATGACAGATGAGACAGGAGGTAGCTGGATGGGGAATGTCTTCATAGTTATAAAAAGTGATTTTGTCTGCCATGGTGGGGTAAGGGCTGTTAAACACAAAGGTCCAGGAGCAATCGCCACTCATGTGGCCACAGATGCTCAGTAACCTGGGAGGTGTGAATACTTAATTCATAGTTTAAAGCACAATTCACTTGGGCATGAGATTTCAACAGTCTCTTGTTTTTTTTCCCCCATCTCTTTTCTCCTGGCTAGGTGATAGCAATTGTGATGGATCTGTTTACAGACATGGAAATACTGTGTGACCTGCTGGAGGCCTCAAGCAGACGGCACGTCCCTGTTTACCTGATCCTGGATGAAGAGTACTTGAAGCATTTTGTGGAAATGTGCAATAAAATGGCTCTTACTCAGGATAGCTTCCCAGTAAGTTTTCAGTCACACACTGCATATGATAAACAGGTCTTGGAATTGATAAAAAACACGTACCCTTTGTTCTGTTCCCTCTGCCTGGTCCCTAGGACCTATCCCTTCTCCCACTGTCCCAGGCTAAGAGACTATGGCTGTTTGGTCTAGGAAATCAAGATCTATCTGGAAGCCCAGGGGAAGGAATGGAGGGGCCTCCTAGTCCCGTATCTTGATGTTTTGTGGTCCTCATTTCAGTTTTACACACAAGAAGTGTGAAGTCAAGGCCAATAAGATGCAGTGCGTTACTGAACGCTTTGCTGGCTGGTGCAGATAGGCAGACAGAGGTAGACCAGAAAACTTACGTTCATGTGGACCTGTATCATCTCCTTTCCTTGTCCCCTCTCAGCCTCTGCTCTAGGACATAGAATTGCAAGACTTAAATTGCTCACAGTTCAGTGAGCTCAGTTTAGATTCTGGCCGGAGCTGCTGTAGTGTGATAGCTGCGTGGGGAAGGGAAGCAGTGAGTCCCTTCAGATGTCCGGATGCAAAACCTACCATTTCCTCCTAGCCCCACTGCACTGCCTCAATGTAAAACCACATGTTAAAAATCTCATGTTAAGATCTGCTTTTAGGCTTTACAATTCAGTTGTGAGTTCGTGAGGGATTTGTAAAGAGCCTGTTTCCCCGCTCCGTGGGGTGCCCATCAGCAGTGGTGTGTGGTGCCCAGAGCAGGCAAACAATAAAAATTAAAGCGTCAGTGTGACAAGCTCTCTTGGGAACTTGCAGACTCAGAAACGCACCCCAGTATCTTGCTGCTCCCCATATAGCCTTTCTGGCTACCACCTATCAATGGAAGTTGGTTTTTTGTTGTCTTTTGTTAGTCCTGCAAGGCCAGGTCCTGGCTGTGCCCCTTCACTGGCTGCATAGGATTCCCTGGAGGACTGATTCTCTTCCAGCCACCAATTTCATAGGTTTTCCCTTTGTCTTGGTGGGAATGCTTGGAAGTTATCCAGTTACCTCAAAACCGTTCTTAACTGAAAAACAGGCTAGGGAAAATGCAAAAATGTAAAAATAATGCGTTCAAAATAGAAGCAGTTACAAATGTCTTAATTTCCCCTCATTTTTAACCTGTCTACACAAAGATTAATTTAGAGAGGCTTCCTTCTTATCCCATGTTGGTGATGCTCTGTCCTTTCTTGCTTCTCACAAGCCAGACCCATTTCATCCTGCCTCTTGAGATGGCAGCTGTTAGGGAAGACTGCTTCATGCTGGAGCATGTTTGCTTTCATAAACAACTGCATCACCGAAGTCACCTGGTGGATCCAGATAAATTCCATCTCTCCAAAATTTATTTTATTTGCTTCTTATCCAAGATCCTGGCCACTGTTTTCAATTAAAATTAGAATGAGTTTACATCCATAGAGATGTCTATGTCTCTTTGTTAGACCTGATGTCACGTCTTGTGCTTGAATGGCTAATTGCCACTTGCCTCCCCCATTCAGTGACTCATCCGCAGGTCTCAATGTGAAGTGTCTCTTAAGCTGATGCATCTCAAGCAGTACATTAACATACATACTTGATATTCACATCTAAGTGGAATGAGTGTACATTTTTTATTCCTGGCTCTGAGTTGAGACAGGATGTGATGGTAAATCTCCATTTGGAATAATTGGTGACAATTTGGGGCTTAATGGGGAATGTGGGGCAATTGCACCTCCAGCATCTTACTTCTAAGAACATTATGTGAGCCCGCTGGTGTCAAATCCTGGTGCTGAACATCAGCAAATCCCGCAGTGGTGCATTGAGCATTGGCAGATGTCACAGCAGAAGACTTAACTGTTGGATTTTTTCAAATGGCCAGCTGCTGAACCTAAAACTACTGTCTAAATCAACTGAGAGTGGTACCTGGCAGTCTGGCTTTCCTGCAAGACTGCAGGATTCTCATCTTGTTTGGACAATTCAGGGCCTGGATTGCCAAGAGGAAGAGGATGGAAAAAATGAGCCAGATACCAGAAACTCACCCAGCCTTGGAAAGGATAGAGGGAGTGAAAAAATACTGTGGCAACAAATTTATGGGATATCTCTTACTTGAAGTGGTTTTAACCACTCGGGGGGGAGAGGAAGCTCCTCCCAGTGGGAAGTACTATTACTAAAACCTCAGCACTGGAAGAAAAAAATCTCTGTGTTGATTGGCAACAGGATTAGGTGAACACCTCCCCAAGCATCCAGCGTATCTTGCTCTGTATCGGCAACTTGTGGCGGCATTTCAGAGTATCACAGGTTAATGTGAGTTGTCAAGGACCTCAGGAAGTCATCAAACCCAACCTCCTGCTCAAAGCAGCGTCACCTGCGAGGTCAGACATAGTTGCTCAGGGCCTTACCTGGTCTAGTCTTGAAAATCTCCAAGCATGGAGACTGCAGGACGTCTCTGGGTAACTTGTTCCAATGCATAACTGTCCTTATGGGGAAGAAGTTTCTCCCTTCTCACAGGTGACAGATGAACACATGTTCTGGGACACAAGACGGCAACAAGCGAGAGCCGCAGTGCAAAGATTGTGAAGCTTCAGCTCTGTCCCTGCTAAAAGTTTCCATGAACTCAAGAGAAGACTGGACAAGTACTTGGAGAAGAGGTCCAGGGTGGCTTCCCACTAAGACAAACTGCAAGAGGCTTAGGAAATCCCTGGAGCAGAAAACAGTCAGGAGCAATATTAGGGGGAAGCATCATACATGATTGCCTTCTTCCTGCTCTTCCCCAGCTGCCATTGCCCACTGTGAGAGAGAGACTGTTGGGTCAGAAGGACCCTGGTCTGGAAGAGATTTGCTGCTGTTATGAAGCCCTGAAGGCAATGGTGCTCCTTGGGTGGGTGAGGAGACTTCCTCAGTATGACGTGAGACTCCAACCTTTCCCAACTTGCGATGAGCTCCCCAGCAGATGTTTCCAGGAAGCCCACCTCCTGCCTGCAGGGACTCTGACGGAAGAGGAAAGCCATCAGGAATGGAGTCACCTGCCACAGGGTGACTGCCTCCTGCTCCGCACCCCCGAGGCACAGCTTCCACACCTGAACCTCACGTGAGGCCAGAGACTGGGCAAACCAGTCCCTGGCTGCATACAGGCGGCCTGGGGAGCCCACGCATGCTCAGCCTGCCCAGGAAGAGGAGGAGAAGGAGAAGGGGGCACAGTGATGCGCAGGAGCAGCTCCTGGAGGGGTGGCAGGGACATGGGTCTGCGCCCTGTGGAGAACATCTGTAGGCAAATCACAACTATTCGTGCTTCTCTCTTGTCTGCAGCTCTGGCTGTTACGAACTGCTGTGTCTGGCCAGACTGGCATCTGTGGTGGGGCAGAGGGGAGGCTGCCACCTCCACCAGGAGCACCCGCTGGCCGTGGACAGCACCCGCCTCCACCAAGAAGCAAAATGGCCCTGGCGGCGTGTGCAGCCTGTGCCAGCTGCCGTGGGTCTTTGTCTTTTGTGGGGCTGATGCTAGGCAGGGATGAGCTGCCCACAAAGGGATCTGCTGGTCCCGACGCAGGTGGTGACAGTTTGTGACAGCTCCTGGTGTGCCCAAGCCACTGCAGGTGCCAGGGTAGCTGGACTGGAGGGGCATAAGGGATGATCTGGCAGGCCAGCATAGGTGCAGCCTGAGGGATGTTTGTTTACATATGAGATGTTTTGTTTGGCACTGTATCATATAGACCGGGCTGCTAACTGTTTCCAGTGACTGCTCTCCTCTTCTGCCTTCCCCAACTGAGGTGCAAAGAACTTTTATTATGGGCAAAAACCTCACATTACAAAAAAGGCTTCTGATGAGTACCAAGAGCCTTATTTCCCATTTTGCACTGGGCAGTCAGTTTTACAGGCCGAAGTTGTATCAGAGTTCTTTGCAGTCTTTAAAACAGATGAAGATCAGGTTTATTTCACTTGAGTACAGCAGTTGAAAATTTTTGTATCATTTTAAAATATACTGACAGAAGGCAATTCTTAAAATGTAGGCATACCTTTCTGTAAATCTTTTTTATTGAGTGATATTTTGGTTTTAAGAAGCCTGTCACTGTATAAAATCAGAACAGCGCATTCGATTGATTGGAAACTGGCTAGTTGTTATGGGTCAAAATTTAGTTTAAATGCAGAGCCATCAGCTAGTGGGGTTAGTTGAATATTATCAATAATCTGGAAGAAATTGTATAGTGTTACATACTTCAGAAATGATCTGTAGGCTCACAGGATTCTCCAAATTTTTTTTCAAACCAGCATTTGTACCTAAGTGCAACTTGTTAATATTTGCTGGTATTTTTATCTTATAGACACAGACAGTGTGACAAAATATTTGGTATGTAGAAGCCAAGAAATACTTAATGCCTTGCTGCATTCTACCTCTGGGAGCAGAGCTCCTGCTTGAGGGAGTCCATCAACGATGCATAAGGGAACATTTCACTTTAGTTCAATATATGTCCCCTTACCAACTCTGCTGTCTTTGTTTCAGAACATGCGCATAAGATGTCTGAGTGGAGACATATACTACAGCAAAGCAGGCAAGAAATTTGCAGGCCAGATTCTGGAGAAGTTTATCCTGATTGATTGTGACCAAGTTCTTGCTGGTACATACAGGTAAGAAAAAGTAGCAACTACTGTGACAGATACTGGTGACACTGATAAAATATTCATTGCCAAAATACTGAATAATATAGCTCTTATTTTTTTTTCCTCCGTGATAATGATACACTGGCTTTCCTCTTCATTTCCCCTTATAAATGTCAGGTTTCATTTTGGTGCTTTACCTTCTACTCCACGCTCTTGCTCTTGCTGTTTAACTTTCAGATGGCATTAACTGCTTGTCTGCCAACATTGACACTTCCTAGATGCATCTGTCTATGAGTATCGCTTCATTTCTTAAAAATGTAAAAAATGTTCTACCACGTTGATGATGCTCCACCTAGCCTAGATCCCGTCTCCAGCTGATGCTATTTAGGGAGAGCAGCCCAAACAGCCATTTGTGGTCCACCCTCCTTGTCCTCCCACAGCACGCGCTATTGTTGCATACATCCCTACTTACTCCTTTCAGTACCTGTTCTGTACCTATTGTCCGTGAATTTGCCCTAACTCATTGTCTCTTCTAAACCAATCTCCTATTAATTTCACGATGTTTCCCTAGTTCTAGTGCTGCAGATTGGTAAAATAGCTGTTCTACATTCAGCTAAGTCATTGCTTTCACATTTTTCCAAGCCTCCATCTTATCCACCCTCCCTGCCCTTATTTAAAGTGAAGGCCTTGGCCTTTTCAGTCTCTCCTCATACGGCAGCTGCTGCATCCCTCAGTCATTTTAATTTTCTTTCTCTGCACCCTCTCTAACCTCACTATGTCATTCCTGAGATGCAGAGACCAGAACTGCATGCAGCCCCAAGATATGGCTGCACCAACATGTTATAGAGGGTCAAAATGACGCCCTCTGCTTTGTTATCACCCTTGCTGAGATTGGCCAGCATTCACTGAATTTTTTAGCTGCCATTGCACACTGGGCTGATGGTTTCAGAGAACTGCTGACGATGATTCCGAGCTCCTTCCTGAGCTGTTCCAGGTTCAGCATCATACAGGCCAGGTATAGATAATCTTCCCCTACGGGTACCCCACATTTTCCTACACTGAAGTTCATCTGTCACTTACTTGTCCCCTTGCTCAGTTCTGTGAGGTCCTTCTGGATTTCCTTACCTTCAGTGAAGTATTCAACCACCTGAAGGAACTGAGGATCCTCTGCAAACCTGGGGATTTCACTGCACCCCTCCATGCCTGAGGTTGCCCAGAGGATGAAAACCAGTCCCAGGACCAGTCTCTGGGGCCTCACTGCTGACTCCTACTCCTGCTGAAAAATGACCATTAAGCCCTACCCTTTGCATCCTATGCTTTCACCAGTCCTCAGTCCATAACAAGACTTTTTCTCCATGCTCTTGGCAAATTAGTTCTTAAAAGGCTTTGGTGTAGAACATTTTCAAAGGCTGTTTGAAAACCCCAAAATATGTAGCTGACTGGTCCCTTTATCCATGTGCTCACTGGCTCCCTCACCAAACTCCAGCAGGTCTGTGAGGCAGGGCTTGCCTTTCTAGGAGCCCTGTTGACCTTTTTCCAAGAGGCTGTGCTTCTCCATGCCATCAGTAATGTTCTTCACAGCACACTCTGCTATGTCCTGGGGTAGAGGTCAGCTCCAGTGGTATGCGGGCCTCAAGATTATGTCCAGAGCCTTCTCTGTAGATGAGATCATATTGGAACCCTCCCAGTCCTCAGCAAAGCAGTCTTTGCAGTGGCCTTGGCACACAGGAGTGAAACGTGTCTCAGTATCACCAACACTGGCAATGGATGCAAAAAATTCATTGAGGTTCTCTGCTATGGTCTTGCCATCACTGAACACCCCTTTTGACCCATAGGTCTCAAAAGAGCCCACCAATTTCTTAACTGCCAGTACAGCATTTTTGAACATCTTACAAGCCATAGTCATCTTGGGTTTTTTGGACTGCTCCTTTTCAGCTCTTTTTGACTAATTGCCACATTTTTACACAGTTACCTTTCTTGAAATTGAATATCCACGTGCTGTATTTATTTAGATTGCTCTCTCCCACTACAGAGTTAGAATTGTGTTGTGAGCATTATTACAAATGGGCTCTTCCACTTCTGCCTCTGGAACTGAGTCTTATGCATCATTCCAGACCACATCCTGGATAGCATCTTTTCTTGTGGGTCAAACAATTTAGACTAGTTAGTTCTGGCAAGTAATCATTTATTGCTTCCAAGAAGTTTTTCTCCACAGCTCATCCCAGTGAAGCATTAACCTAGTATGTATATGAGTGTGTGAAATCTCCCACTATTACTACCTGTCCTAGTTTTGCCGCCTCAGTTAACATTGTCTGATCACCATCAGTGTTCCAATCAGAGGGTCAGGAGTACTGTTCTTGTACTATATTTTTATTACTAGACTCTGAGTTTTCCACCTACAGATCTTTCCCACAGTATTTTCATGCTGTTGCACATCATATTATCCTTCACAAACAGTGCAACTCCCCAGGACAGACTGTTCTGATATTTCCATGAGTTTGGTGCCCTGGCAATACTTTATTCTCCTTCCACCAGGTCTCCTTGAAGACTGCTCGCTCGCTCTCCCTTTCTCTCTCTTTTCCATCTCCCAGCCAGCACATGCTGGACCCTCAATCTACCAGTGTCCTCATCAGTGCTGTAGCTCCAAGCTGCACCTTCTCTTCTGCTTCTGACTTCATCATCTCTGAGTGTGGAGATTTCACCTTGTCAAACTCTAGCAGTGAAAGATGGACGTACTCAGTTGAAACTGGTCATGTAGAGTCTCTATATAAACAATATGGAGAGCAGTGTTTAGCGGCATTTTGACCATCCTAAGACACATATCTAAGAACAATGGAGTGAATCGCTGCCTGGAAACATCTATCCATCTCCATCGACTGCAGGGGTCGGGGATTAGATAACTGAGACCACTCATTTTTGAATGGCTGAAACTGAGTATGTCTCATCTGGATTGAACTCCATGGCTGAAGGAACATCTTATTTCCCTGTGACCCAGAGTCAGGGTATTGCTTAAAATGCAGACTTGGTTCTCTGGGTCAGTTCCTTCCTCTGCTGTTCTGGGGCAGGGATTTGGGGCTGCCGTGTGCTCTCTTTCTATAGATCTCTGTATAGCTGAAACTTCTTGAGTTCTGGAAGATAATTATTCAGTTGAAAAGAGTCTTATATCTGACTCTCTGCTGTCTCAGTAAGCACATGATGTTCTGGACTAAAAGAAACAGTCTCTGTGGAATTTGTTCAGCAGTGGTCAGAAACACGTCCACAGGAGAAAATCAGGAAGTCTGCTACTGGGTATACTACAGCCTGGTACTGTAGCTAGTACAGTAGATATTTAGATTACTCTCCCTGCAGGTGGGAAAGCTAGATTCAAAGGATGAGAATAGTTAATGAGTAAAGCCAAAGATCCAGGGTGGATCCAGGGATGTCTCAGGATGATACAGGCAATGGGTTATGCAGTTTAGCTTAAGTTTTGTGTGAAGAAGTGATCCATTGTATTTACATTAGACCTACTGCTAGATAATTATATTTGATGCCCCCAAATTCCCATAACCTGGGCTCAGTAAATCACTGTTTCCTATTTACTTTCTTGACTGCATCCATGATTTTGTCCTCCTCCATTATAATCCCTCATGTGAATCATCTCCTCTCCAGCTGAAGTATCCTCAGCTGTTCAGTCATTTCTTGTGCAGGAGAAGTTCCAGACCTTTAATCAGAATGTTTATCTTTTGCGAGACGAATTGACCAGAACTGCATGAAGTGGTCAAGATACCCCCACTCACTACACTTTAGCATTGTAGTATAATGGCGATTTCTGTCTTTTCCTCTGTCCCCGTTCTGGCAGTTCCTGCCAGCTGTTTGCCTTTTTGACGAGTGCTAAATGTGATCATTTTTTTGAACTGTCTGTTGGAACCCTGACCTCTTTCCTAAGTGTTAATACTGAGAACTCATCAATATACAGAGACTGTCAAGGTTTTTGCAACAGTTTGAATTTATTGACATTGAATTTTGTCTATCATTTTGTCACTTATTCACTCCATACCATAAGATCCTCTTGCAGCTTCTGATTATCCAGTTTTCTTTTGACCCCCCCCAATAATTTTGTCATGACCTCTGACATGGACTGTTTCTACCATTTTTCAGGACTTTTCTGAATACGTTGAACAGCAGCAATCCCAGCACAAAACTTGTGGGATTTCAGTGTGTAAATTAAAACTATTGCTAGCATTTGTATCCCATTTTTAATCAACTGTTACTCCTCGGGAAGACCTTCCTTTGTATTCCATGATGACTTAATTTTTCTAAGAGTCCTTGCTCAATGACCGTGTCAAAATCTCTTTGAAAATTCAAGTATCCAACATCAAGCAGATCATATGCATCTGTGTGCTTGCTGCCTCCTTCAAAGAACTGCAAGAGGCTTTTGAGGCATGGCTTCTGTCCACAAAAAAATGCTGAGTCTTCAGCATTATGATTATAGTTATTTATGCATCTAATCATTTTACTCTCTATTTGCTTCTACCAGTTTGTTCAGTATGGAAATAAGACTGGCTGGTTTGTAGTTTTCCAGCAGCTCTTTAAAAGGTTCATATTTACTGCTTTCCATTCCTCTGCTACTATGTTCAATTTTAAATGATAGGTTATTCTCTACTTAATAATTGGAAAATTGCTGACTTCCAGTTTTTGAAGGCTGTTTACTTTAATATTTTCCTTTAATGCGCCTTTTAACTGTGGTGACTTTTTGGATGTTTTAAAAAGTCTTTATTTTGATAGGTACATTTTCTCTGAGACTCAAGCATTTAACTTTTTTTGGTTACTCTTTCAAATTTCTTTTTAATAGCATTCCTCACTTTCTCTTTTAAGTTAAGTATTACTGTTGTGGATTATTTTCGTCCTGAAAGAATATTTGATATGGGTACGTCATGGTTATTTTTTTTGCTGAGAGCCCTTCCCAAAGAACCTTTCTGAACTGGTAATGTTATTTCTCCTTTTGTTTTTTTTTTCTGGTTAGTTTCTCCAAAAAGCAGTCATTTATAGCAGCTAAAATGCAGTTTCTGCAACTATCCTGGTAATGGCCCCCATTCACCATGGCTATAACTGAATCTCTCTTTATTCCTCTGCTTTCTGCCTTCTTGGCCTCTCAGCACTTCCTTAGCATGGCATAGTTACTGTCAGCACTCTTCAGAAAGTTCACAGTATAGCCCTAATACTATGTTTTTCCTATTTGGGAGTGCAATTTTAATCCAACAGGAATATGTTTCATTTGTTGATATATCATCTACCTTATTTGACTTTTTTTTTTTTAACGTATTGTGCCACTGCCCCAGCAGCATGTCTTCTATTTGTCCTTTCTGTATAATTTCTGCCCTTGCAGTTATACTGTTCCTTGATTTTCTTCTACCCAGTAAGTTTCTGAGATGCCTCCTGTGTCAGAGTCATCATTTCAGCTCACGTATTTCACAACATCTATCTGTTTCTTTAGCTCATAAAATTTATGTATGCATCTAATTTAAAGCCTCCCTATATCTTCTGCATTATGTTGTGCAGCGCCAGGTTTCATTTAGGTTAAGATGGAGTCCAGCTTTCTTTTATAGAGTCACTATGTTCCTACAGTTTTCCATTTCCTTATGATTCTACCATCTTTTCCCTAACATAATTTCCATAACCATGTCCTGAAATGCTCTTTTACTTATCTGTCCCATTCTAAGTGTGGAAGAGGGAGCATTTTATAAGGCTACAAATAAAATCCTGATCTTTTTTAGCTTCCTACTTAGGGGCTTTTATTTTACCCCTGAGACTCATCCTATCTCTTTTTATATTAATGGGACGTATACAGACATTGACCAGTGGCTTCTCTGTAGTGCTTCATAACTTAGATCCAACTGTCTCTACTGTCCTTCATCCCAGTGAGCAACTTGCTCCTCATTCTTGGCTGTCATCCTGCCTGAGCATCGAATCATGGAGGCCTACATCTGTGTGCTGTCTGTCTCCTATGGACACCAACACAATTTAATATCTTCCATATAGCTTGGTTTGTACACCCTGGGGACAGTTACCACGCTGACCGTCAGTTGTCTCTTTTCCAGACTCAACATCTCCTGTTCCTCAGAGGATTCAAGTCGAGTGAAAGGATTGCGCATGTCTTGTAGGCCACAATGTAGTTCATACACCCCCAGGATGTTTGCTTTTTTCCCTGACACTGTGACACTACAGACGCATGTTTTCCGTGAGACATGCTCTAACCCCCAGAGCTGCTGCCTACTCATTCTCCAGCCTGTACTTGTGCACCTGATCGTGACTGCCTGGAATGTATTTTCTTAGAGTATTTTCCTGTTGAACTGCATCCATTTTTTCAGAACCTTTTTCAAACTCATGTCTGTGCAGTCCCTCTCCATTGGATATGATTTGTGAATTCAATGAGTGTACACTCTTCCATTGTTTAGGCTGCTCATGAAGATATTGGATAGCACCAGAGCCAAGATGCTAGATCCCTCTAGAGTTTCAATACATCCTTCTACCTTGACAGTGAATCCAGATGTCCAGTCTCTCTGCATCCTCTCTTGCAGAGGGGTATTTTCCTACTCTATCCTTGACTATTCAGGTATTCAGTTAGCATCTCTTAATTCTTCAGCTGTAAGAAGAGACTCTTTTCTCCCCAAATGCATGCTCAAATCATGCCTGAAAACCATTTTTAGTCTCTAGTTACATCTCTAGCAATCAGATTCTCTCTTCTATGAGCCCTATATGCAGTATTACATGCATGCAGCAAGAGTAGTATACATATTGACATTTTCATATTGAACCCCATATGTGGATACTGTTGTTCTCTATGCTGACATTTTCCTTGATAGTTTTGTAAAAGCCCTTCTCATTTTCCAAAATACTCTTGGCAAGCTGAACTCATTCTGATATATTGCTGCCTATTGGTATGAATCAGGCACGTTTTTGGAGAGTTTTCTAAATATGGGAACCAAGCTCACTGCTCTTATCTTAAACGACTGTAGGCAAATTAGTTTAGACCCCTCAACTCTTATGTGTTCATTGATTAAATATTTCCCTGTGTTTTTCATCTTTAACATTATATTTCCTCTAGATGAAGACAAGGAGAAAACAGGGATCATTGAGATATCTAGGAAAAGCAATAATCTAAAATCCTAAATATAATTATAGATCTAGTTATTTAGTATTATTCTGGGCACCAGAAGAAATAGTATGTTTCTTTGAGCACTTATTTAACATAACAGAGTGAAGGATATGAAGACATTTACTAATGCAGCAGATGAGAGGAGCCTAAGGGCAAATGGGGCTAGAGCTAAACAGGATCTTCAACAGGAAAACTAGAGTAAACATTTGCCAGGTTAGGACTAGTGAAAAGACGTGGTATTGTCAGTGTGAAAGGGAGTTACCTGGCTGTTTGAGTTGCCTTAGAAGAGATTAAATTTCTCAGCTCAAAATGGAAGATGGTCAAAGTATCAGTATGTGTCCTGCCACTGGCACAGAGAAGAAGGAACTCATTGTTTGCTATATTGTGGTGAAAGAAACTCAAGATTTGGGGTTGAAGTCAACTCGACAACTGAAACTGAAAAATGAGAGGAGAAAGTTGACAGTACTCATTTTTTAAAGACATGACAAAAAGAAAGGGAATAGGGATGGTAATGTGATGACTTGGCAGTGTTAGGTCAATGGTTGGACTCAATGGTCTCTTCCAACCTAAACGATTCTATGATTACAAAAGCTCTGCACCTGGCTTCAGTACAGAGGAAGAAAAACCTAAGTACATAAGTGTTTGGCAATGGACAGGTAAATCTGCATGGGTTTGAAGCTGGAGGAGGCTTAGAATTTCTTTAAGAGAAAGCCTGGAGAAGAAATGGCTCTGGGGAGACCTTACTGCAGCCTTTCAATACTTAAAGGGGGCTTATAAGAAAGATGGGGGAAAACTTTTTAGCAGGGCCTGCTGTGATAGGACAAGGGGTAACGGTTTTAAACTAAAGGAGGGGAGATATAGGCTAGACATAAGGAAGAAGTTTTTTACAATCAGGGTGGTGAAACACTGGCACAGGTTGCCCAGAGAGGTGGAAGATGCCCCATCCCTGAAAACATTCAAGGTCAGGCTGGATGGGGCTCTGGGCAACCTAATCTAGATGAGGATGTCCCTGATCATTGCAGGGGGGTTGGACTAGATGACCTTTAAAGGTCCCTTCCAACCCAAACCATTCTGTGATTCTATGATTCTATGAAAGGTGTTTATACTCTCAGGTATCCATGTCCCAAGCAAGAGGGAAGAGCTTTTAAGAGCAAGTTCCAGATCTAACTTGATGAACAGTCACCTCAAGAAAGAAATTATAATTAAGCAGAAAGTGAGTGCATAAGGAATGGAAAGCATAGTGTATCAGCAAGGAAACCCCAGGCTGACATGTATAGCAATAAAGTGAGCATTTCCAGAAGATAAGTTACACGTAACCTTGCAGAGCACTCCAAAGCAGAGAGGAGGCAGTCCTCAGGTGTATAAATAGAAAGTGAATCCAGAAGAAAGAGACAAGGCATGCTGCTGTAAGGATGAGTAAGAAATAAAAGATAACTGAGATGGGATGCCCAAATTAACTGAATACATTGCACTGTTTTTAATCAAAATGAAGATGAAAAATGGGGAGTGGAAATGACTTCAAGTGCATTGGAAGCAAGCTTAAAGGGCTTACTACAATAAAGTCAGATTATTGTCATCTTATCAAAGAAAATGTCACTTGAAATTAAAGGTCTAGTAATGAGAGTTACGTAGTATCTACATTTAGCAATGAACAAAAATGATACACAAAAGTTTGTATTGGCATACAGAAAGAAAAGCATGCCTTTGACGGCCAAAGTGACAGAAAAGCAATTAAAATGAGCAAGACAAACTACTGAAAGAAGCAAAAAACCTTCTGCTGCAAATTGGTATCTCATCAGTCGGAAATAGCTGAAGCAGAGAAGGTGAGTGCGAAGAACTGCGAGTTGCCTGTACAGTAACAGCTGTAGAAAGGCCACTGCAACCCCTGGCCGAACGGCAGTTTTACAGAGGGGCACGCAGAAGAACTAATCCTGTTGTCTAAAATGATGCTGAGACCGAGACTTTGGCTGAAATACCGCGGGGTGCTCTTGCCACTCGTGCTCGACCCACACCAGAGCACCGGGGCAGAGGGTGCTGCGGCTGGATGGGTGGGTGGGCGTCTCCCATCTCCTGGGAGGTGATGGTGCAACTCCATCTCCTGGCCAAAGGCTGAGCTGCACGGGGTCCTGGAGGGCTCCTGCTCCAGAGGTGTCTGAAAGCAAGGCAGGGAAGGGATCCTATCCTACAGTGGTCCTTTCCCAGACTCCTGTAATTTGTGCCCCAGGGTGATTCAGAACTGGATACGGGATCTCTGTGTGCAGCAGTTTGTTATGGAAAAAATAATGGCAGGAAAATCCTACCACTTTTAGAAACTCACGTGAACTTTTAGCATCTGCAGTGGCCTGCAGTGAGGAGCTCCACAGCTTGCCTGTGTGTTGTGTCATGCAAGGAAGTACCTCTTCTTGTCTGTATTGAATTTGTAACCTCTTAACTTCATTCAATGCCTCGTTTTTATACCAGAAGAGACCAAGAATGATCGTTCCCTGGCTATTTCCTCTGTGCCATTCATGGAGGAAAAGACCTTTATCAGTTTGTAGTGATGGGAATAGCCATGGCTGGCAAGGCCACATCATCCTATCATGGAAACCTGTACTATGGCAAGGAGGAGGGCTGTGCCACTGGGAGACTTTGATGATTCCTTCCAGGTCTCATCGTGACACAGAATGGGCATTGGATCGGCATGGGAAACTGGGACACAGTAATGCTTGGACTGGGGAAAGAGCCATAAAGAGGCATCGGTGGCAGGGACAGTCATAAGGCCAGGGGCGTGTATTGCTGGATCTGAGGCTGCTCCCCTTACAGGAAAGGACAGTTCATGTGGATGAGAGGAGATGGCTGGGTGTATCTATCCCATGTGTTTCTGTAGGGAGGCAGTACTTGGGTCAGAGGGTGCTGGGAGATGACAGAAGGTGGAAGCCACATCATCTGGGGAGGGAAGGAAAACCTAAGCAAGACCTGTTGTTTACCTCCTGCTAAGGTGAGGCCAGAGGCCTTGATGGGTAGCTGTTGTGAAGTTCCTGCTAGACCATTTGAGTCTGAGACATGAGACCTCCTAGCCAGAATGAGGAGAGCAAACATGACCACTTGCACAGCTCTCTTTCCAGGTCTGCTGGCAACAGGGTGAACAGGGATGGCAGGTGTTACCCTGCACCTGGCTGAGCAGGGTCCTCTCGCAGTTCATGGGACAATGCTTGCAGTGCGAGGGACGCAGGCCTGCCCCTCCAGAGGAGAGGGTGCTCAGCCCTCCAAGCGCGTTTGTGGTTTTGAGGAGTTCAAGTGAACACAAGTGTATGTGTGAATGGGGTAGGTCCTGAGTTGGGATACGTCTAAGCGCTGTGCAGTGCAGATGCAGCACTCTTGTGTGGAAGGCTAAGAGCTGTACGCAATGGGAATGGGAACACCAGCACTCCTGGGAGCCAGGCAGTGCCCCTGGGATAGACGCCTTTGACGATGTCGATACAGGCTACACGAAATCTCCCCTGTCTGGACTCTTGGATTTCTTCAAAGAATTCTCACAGCTTTGTGAGAGATGAGATAGATAACTTCCCTTGCAAAAACCGCCTTTCCTATTATATCATATTTACCTATGTGGCCATTATTTGTATTCTTTAGAAGAGTGTCTACTAATTTGTGCTGTGCAGTTATGAGACTTAATGGTCTAGAACATTAAAAAATATCACATTGGCAACCTTCCACTCTTCTGATAACCAAGGCACTTTCAAGTGAGAGATAACACATCCTGGTTAGTAGTTGAGCTATTTCATCCTTGCATTCCTTTGGTGCTCTTGGGTTAATGCTACCTGGTCCACAAAGTTGTTACTATCCGCTTTGTGGATGTGTTTTCTAATCTCTTCTACAGACATTTCAACATGAGACTGATGCTCCCTTATCTTCTGTATAAAGGAAGGTTCAGGGCAGGGATCATCCTAAGCTCCTGTACAATAAACACTGATGCAGAGGAATTGTCTGAGCACTCCTGTTATACATGGACCATGTGCTAGCCCCACGGAGAGCTGAATATTACTTCTTATGCCTTTTGCAATATGTGACCCAACCTTTTCGAAAAATGGGCTTTCTGGTCTTAATAGCTTCTCTTCTGTCATTTAGCCATCCCAGCTATTTTCTGCTTTTTTTTCTCATGTCTCTCTCTGAAGTTGTATGCATTTGCTTTGAGCCTCCAGTATGGTATTTCCAAATACTCTTCATGCCACCTGCAAAGGTTTTTCACTCTTTTACTACTTCTTCATTCTTACTTAATTGACCTGTTTTGGTATTAAGCAGAAGAGTATTGATCTTTTCATTTTGTGTTGCTCTTTGGGGGGTGTGTATCCTGACTCTAAGTATACTACTTTCTTCAAAACAACAGTATGAACCGTAACAACTGCATACTGCTCAGGAACAAGCCAAGAGCTGGTTTTCCTACTAAAAGTTCCCAGAGAGCTGTCTTAGGAAGTAAACATTGATAAGGTCCCAAAACATAGTGCCCGTATCTTGTCCTGAAATTACATTTACTTGAGAATCATAGAATAGTTTGGGTTGGAAGGGACCTTTTAAAGGCCATCTAGTCCAACCCCCCTGCAATAAGTAGAGACATCCTCAACTAGATCAGGTTGCCTGGAGCCCCATCCAGCCTGACCTTGAGTGTTTCCAGGGATGGGGCATCTCCCACCTCTCTGGGCAACCTGTGCCAGTGTTTCACCACTCTCATTGTAAAAATCTTCTTCCTTATATCTAGTCTAAATCTCCCCTCCTCTAATTTAAAACCATCACCCCTTGTCCTATCACAACTGGCCCTGCTAAAAAGTTTTTCCCCATCTTTCCTATAAGTCCCCTTTAGGTACTGAAAGGTCTCCCCAGAGCCTTCTCTTCTCCAGGCTGAACAAGCCCAACTCTCTCAGCCTGTCTCCATAGCAGAGGTGCTCCAGCCCTCTCATCATTTTTGTGGCCTCCTCTGGCCCCACTCCAGCAGGTCCATGTCCTTCTTGTGTTGGGGGCTCCAGAGCTGGATGCAGCACTGCAGGGGGGGGTCTCACCAAAGCGGAGTAGAATAATTGGAATCTCCCATTACAATTTCTCTCCTGTAGTTTCTGTGATTTCATACTGCTCTTGTCAAAGTCAGTATCTTGCTTTAGCAGCTGAAAATGCAGCCCTAAGCTGGTACTTCCATCTGTGAAGGTTCTGATTTATTTAACACAATTAGTCTGCTAATATGGTTTGACTACAGCAAGAATAAAAGAAGCAGCTGATGACTGGGATGACCAGGAGCCTGGAGCCTGGAGACCCTCTGTCAGAGGAGCTTCCCTGTTTAATCTAGGAAAATGAAGACTGGGAGGAGAAATGTGGTTACTATCTGTGGATATACGGGGGGTGGAGAGCTAATTAAGTTACAGTTTTGGCACAAACAACAGGTAGGGTTAAACAGATAAGGCAAATAGGCAGAGTGGCAATTAGTGAAAGTTTTTCCCCAGCTGGGGCAAAACCTAATTCATTTTAAGGTGGAACATAACAAGCTCCCAGAAAAGATCCCAAGACATTGTACTGCAAGAGCAGAGACTGGACTTGCTGAGCAAAGGACTCATGAACTTCTAACACCATGCGTCTCTTAACTGGACGGCAAGGAAAAGATGGAAAGAGTCTGGGGAATCTCACAGCAATCCTTATGGAAAACACCATGAGCCTTCCTGTCCTGAGGTATTTCTGTGGGGCTCTGGAGACCGCTGCTCCTCAAGGCAGTGCCCAAGATCTCCATTCCTCACCCTCCTGACTGCCTAAGCGGCTCCTTCAAGTCCATCACATATTGCAGATGTTAAGGAGATGAGAACGTAGCTTCTGCCAAGGCAAAGGAAGAGAGCAGGAGACCAGGCATGCCTTGATATCCCCCCAAACAGCCTCCTCACCCTTTGTGGAAGGTACAGTTGCAGTGTGCTGGGCTAGAAAGTCTGCAATATACGTTGGGCAAAAAGAGCCCTTCAGTGCCCCGTGTTTCGTATCTCCTTGTCCCATAGCCATGCCGTTTCCAGACAGTTGGAGCCTTGCCACTGCCTGCTTGACACAAACCACGCACACCGCTGTACCCCCTGCATGGACTGACGAGCCTGCCCACAAACGGTTAGCTGGTACTCTCCAATGCACGGACGGGATGGGGAATGGGAAATGATGGTTCCTTGCTTATGGGCAGAGAGCGCTGGCAAGAGGAAGCTGGAGAAGAAAAGGCCTGAAACATGCTGCTGTGCTTTTTAGGCAGGGACCAGTTGCTGCTCTATGTCATTCATAAGGCTAAGGAAAACCGGCTGATATTTCTTGTTCATTGTTTATATTTTCATACAGTTCATTACATCACCAACCTGAAATTAAATGACCATTTTAGGGTTGTTCTTTTGTAATTTTGTAATGAGTACATCCATCTCAGACTTGCATACTTCAGAGAAAGTTTTAATGACATAAATTGGGTAGCAATACATCACTCAAATGTTAAAATCAATGCTAGGTATCTTGGTCCTGTGAACTAAAGTTACATGTGGGTTTTATTTTTTTTTTTTCCACAGTTTCACCTGGCTTTGCAGCCAGGTCCACACCAGCCTGGTGACCCACTTCCGTGGTCAAATTGTTGCAGAGTTTGACAAGGAATTCCGGTACTTGTATGCAGAGTCCAGAGCAGTGACCAGCTTCTGTGTGCCAGATTCTGGAACGTGCCCTTCTTCTCAGAATACCTCAAAAGCTGCTAACTCCCTTTTAAAACCCACACAGGTGAATGATGCTGAAACCTTGAGCCCCTCCAGCAGCCTTTCCAACGTAAGCATCAGAAGCATAAAAATGTCTCCCTTTCTGAAAAACTCCAGCTGCAACATACACCAGGAAAAGCAAGATTCAAGCTCTGATTCTGGTAATAAGAAGGGGAAGGAAGACACATCTCTGAAGCCCACTTGCCCTAAGCAGCAAGGAGAACCACCAGACTCAGCAAACAGTCCTCCAAATAAATCCACCCCAGCCTTGTATCACAAATCAAATCTCATGACAGCAAGGACATTCTTGCAGCCGGAGCCTTCCCCTGCCCTGAGCTCCAATAAACCAGGTTATCAAGGGGACAATAAGGCTAACAGCAGCCATGGCTCCCCACTAAGACAGGAGCAGACATTGCAGTCCCTTTCAGAGGGTGCCAGTAGCAATGGAACAAGCACGCAGCAGAAAGAGCCTGCTGCTACCTCCACAGAACCAACAGCAGAAAATGACAACGCTTCTTATGAGATGGAAAAAAGACAGAGTCCCGGACAAGGAAAATTGGACCTGCTATCCCCATACAACCAGCTCAAACGAGATAAAAAGCCTGTGGTTCCTTGCTATGATAAACTCACTGAGGACATGCTGATGGAAAAGAACAGTGCGTATGGGGCTGAGAAAAGAATGACTCTCGGGCACAGTAAGCTGGATCTGATCACCAAGTACAACAAGTTAAAATGTAAACATATACACAGTCGGTTCGAACTCTGACCTGGGCCTCCAGGTGTCCTTTGGTCTTATTTTCAAGCGCTTGCTTTTCCCCACTAATTGTCATATCTGGGGCTTGAAATCAAAATGTGGGTAGCAAATTAGTCTTGATCCTATTAAAAGGTGTCTGTGCTGTTTCTAATATATGCACATGACTGATTCAGATGAGATTAGCAAGTACAGTTCAAATTTTCAATTACAAGATCATGGCAGGAGAGAGAAAACTACCTAAGCATAATCCACATTTCTATGTTCTTTTTACGGATTTGGGAAAGAACCATTTCTCCCCAAACTTACAGCAAAACCATTGCTACAGCTGGAAACTGGGCACTGAGGTCTTCAGGGTGAACCCAGGTTCTCTGTACTGAGTGATTCCTCTCCCTGTATCCATGCGCTGAAAATTAAACGGTCAAAGGCAGGGTAACGTTAAAAATAAAGGAGCTGTTCTGCTGGAAAGAGCTGTGTCGGTCCCTCGTGGGGAGCTGAGCACCCCGAGCCTGGCCAGGGCCCCTCTGTGCTGAGCTGTGCCATGCCAGGAGGATACGGGTGGCGTGTCTGGGCACATGGTTGGCATTGGCACGTAAGTGGGGTCTACACATGGGTGGCATCACCACATGGGTGATGTCTGCACACGGATGGTGTCTGCACACAGGTGGTGTCTCCACAAAGGTCATATTTGAACACAGGTGGCAGCTGACACAGGTCATGCCTGGACATGGGTGGCCCCTATATGTGAGTGGCATGCTGAGGTACTCAGGTGGCATCTGGATCGTGGGTGGCACGTCTGCAGCCAGGTGCTGTTGTACACAGATGGTGGCAGCACAGAGGTGGTGCTCGGACACAGGTCACGCCTGGACAGGGGTGGTGTGTCTGCACACGGGTAGCATCTGGCCATGGACTGTGTCTGCACACAGGTGGTGGTAGCCCACGGTGGCGTGTGCAGGCACACAGACAGTAGTGGCGTGCCCAGGCCCATGGTGGCATCTGCAGGCACAGGTGGCCTGTGAGGGCACACGGGTGGCCTCAGCCCGTGCTGGTGTATCTGGGCACGTGGTGACGTATCATCGCCCACGGTGACATGGCGGAGGGTGGCGTGTGGTGCCCGGGGACGTGCGGCTGTCCCGCAGACCCCGGGAAGTGGCGTGGGGCAGGTCCGTCCCGCAGCCGGGACAGCCCCCTGGGGGCCCAGCGCTCCCCCTCGTGGTGGCGGCGGCCGGCGCGACCGCGCCTCCCGGCCGGCGGGGGCGCTGTCCCCGACAGGCGCGGCCGGGGCCGTTCTGCCCCGCGCCTTCCGCCCGCCGCCGTCGGAAGCGGGGACGCCGCGTGCATCCGGCAGAAGCTGCGGCGCCCGCTGCCCGTCCGGCCCGGCCCCGGCCCCGGCCTGGCCATGGCTGTCCGCGCCAGCTTCGAGAACAACAACGAGCTGGGCTGCTTCGCCAAGCTCACTAACGCCTACTGCCTCGTGGCCATCGGCGGCTCCGAGAACTTCTACAGGTGAGGGAGTCCCGGCGGCCCGGCCCGCCTGCAGCCCCAGTCCGGCTGCCGCCGCCTCGGCCAGCCCCGCGGCAGTAGCCTGACGGCCCTTTCTCCTTGCAGCGTCTTCGAGGGGGAGCTCTTCGGGACCATCCCGGTTGTGCACGCCTCCATCGCCGGCTGCCGCATCATCGGCAGAATGTGTGTGGGTAGGTGACGGGGCGGGGCCCGAGCCCGGACGGGCCTCGGGCGCGAAGAGCCCTGGGGCGGCTCCGGTGGATGCGGGAGAAAATCCCGCGTTCGCTTGGTGCACACTGCGGTCTGCTGTGGGCTTAACTGTGGTAGGGAGTCCAACGGGCAGCACCCCTCATCCTTAGAGTTTTTATTTTAACGTTTCAAGTGTGTGGAGAGGAGGAGTGAAAATGGAAAACCTAAAACTTGCCCAATAACAAAGCTGGGGTGGTGGGGAGTGTTTGCCTCTCAGGGCTTAAAGATGGGCTAAAGACGTGTACATCTACTTTCTGGTAAACTGGGAGAAGTTGCGTTTCTCCTAAGGTTAATTGTTCAGTGCTGGCACTGGAGGAGCAGAGCCTGGGGGGGGGGGGGGGGGAGGCATTAACAAATGTGAAAGTCAAAGAAAAGTTTTTCATCTCTCTCTGGCTGGTGAGCCCCTATTCAGTCAGACAAACTGCTTGCTTGAGTTTTGTTCCTGTGAAGAGAATATCTTTGTCCATCCTATCTCACTGCTTTGCTACAGTAAAGTAACACAAACAAGCAGCATCTGTACATTTTGTGGGGCAGTTGCCATCTATAGGGGAAATTCCTGGTCAAACTGTTTGATTGAGAGCTTCAGTTCTGTTGAAAAAGAGAGTTGATTAAAGATAGTGCCATTCACCTGTTTCTACTTTGAAGTAAGTCTGTGCTTTGTCCTGGTTTTCCCTTACCTGTGTTATTTTGAAATGGTAAGGTTATTCCTCTTGGGCTGAATTCTGGGCTTGGGAGGAGTGTATAGGGCAAGGGCAATTTAAGCTCTTGTGTGAACATTAGGAAAGTAGGAAGCCCCCTGGACGTATTCTTTTTTTTCCTTTTCTCTCCTTTTTTTGTCATTTTAGGAAACAGACATGGATTGTTGGTCCCAAGCAGTACAACAGACCAAGAGCTTCAGCATATCCGCAATAGCCTTCCAGATTCCGTACGAATTCAACGAGTAGAAGAGCGTTTCTCAGCATTGGGCAATGTCACTACCTGCAATGACTACGTCGCTCTTGTTCATCCAGATCTCGACAGGGTATATGGCTCTATAATGCTTTTAAATCCATAGTGGATGCATGCAAAATGATTGCCAAGCTGCCGTTTGGGTTTGTAGTTGTTGAGGGTTGCTGTACGTAGCATGGAGATCAGAAGACCTGTGCTAACGGCTGTGCTGACGTCACGTGGGCGGCTGTGCTGACGTCACGTGGGCGGCTCTGCTGCCTCGTGTTTCCTTTCCCCTTGAGAGAAGTCTCAAAACTGGATTTTTGACTTCTGACTTCGTTTTAGCTGATCTGCCTCTTTTCCTATGTTTATCTTTACTTGTGGGTGTGGACCTGCCCCAAGCATAGCACGTGTCCTCTCGTTCAGCATGCTGTGGCAAATGCTCTGTGGAAGGGAAGGAGTGGGATATGGCAGGATATCGTCGTGTGTGATTTGCTTTGCGTATGTAACATGGAGTGAATAAAAGGGAGTGTGCACGTGTGCAATAAAGAGAGTGTAAAGAAGAGTCTAGTCAGGACTACAGTGGTAGTTACAAGCTACTGCTGAGCTAGCTGAAATTTGTGATAGTTGAAAGAAGCCGTAGACGTGGTGGTATGCATGTTTACAGAGGGGTGAAGGAAAAATGGAAGGTTCTTGTCTGAAAGTTTAAAATAAGGACAGAGGAGACGAAGTTGCTGCTGCTTTATGTTTGCAAACTGATACCTTAATAGTATTAGAGAGGTGTGTTGTGTGGCTACAGGTGGTGAAGGTCCTTATAGTGTTTGCTGTCAGTTTGTGCTGAAGGTGATGAAGAAATGGGACTTGGTGTTAGGAGTGCAAAGGGGAAAAAAAAGGGAGTGGGGGGGAAGGTTATGGTCTTTGCAGCATATTATGTTTTAAATAAGTGTAAAAACTAAGGTAAGATGGCTGGAGAGGGAGAAATCAAAATAATTCACAGTGGAAACCTGGAGGGGAGGGAGGTTCTTCTATACAGAAGGATAGGCTGATTTTGTCCCAGTGGTCTGGGAGAAAAGAGGACTGGTTCACAGGGAAAGCCCAGAGAGTAGGCATTGACAGAACTGATGTACTGCCAACAGTCTTCAGAAGAGGGGAGAAGAGCGTTTCTCAGTAGAGGCACGTTGTGTTTAGTTATGGTGTCCCGGCTCAGTACGCACAGGTAACTGGAAACACCTGGAGTATAGAGGTTGAGTAAGCGTTCTATAACGATTGGATTGTAATGGACTGTGAAAGCGTGGGCAGGCTTTTGAAGGGGAGGTATCCCAGCTGGCGGCTGCATGCAGGAATGGCTTGACTTCATATTCTATGATACTGTTTTGCTGAGGACTTTATTCTCTCTTTCTGTTTGCAGGAGACAGAAGAGATCTTGGCAGATGTACTGAAGGTTGAGGTTTTCAGACAAACGGTAGCAGATCAGGTGCTGGTAGGAAGTTACTGTGTTTTTAGTAACCAGGGAGGAATTGTGCACCCCAAAACTTCAATTGATGATCAGGATGAACTGTCTTCGTTGCTCCAGGTCCCCCTTGTGGTAAGGCATTTGTGGGTTTCTGTTTTCTCTTGCCACTCCCTTCCAACCCCGTTCTCAGTTTTAATGTTTCTACATCTCGTGGGCTCCTAGATACTGTTTTCTCTGCAGAGCTGTTCCAGGTGGGAGATGATGAGAAGACTCAAATGGGGTTGTGTCTTCTGAGACATTTTCTCTGTCTTTGCTGAGTCTGAACAAGCTGCTTAGCACCTTTAGTTTGCTTCTGAAACATTGCTCTGCTGGGATTATGCAAGTTGTGCTGATCGATGCATACGGAATGTGAGACTGTCTGTGGTTTGGCCAAAGGCAGCATTTAAAAAAATTAAGTAATAAAATCCTGTACCTGCTCAATTGGATTTGTGTATTTCCCGGTTGCTATGCCTTTATGCTTCCTACTTGTTAGATTTTATTTCACCGAATGTCACACAATTTTCTCTCCAGAGATTAAAGACTGTCCATTAATCTTTTTATCTGAAATCTTTGTAACTTTGTTGTTGTCAGAAGCTTTAATCTTTTCAGGAGTATGAGCCGAGGCCCTCCACTAAAGACTTGTAATAAGGATGCATAACGAAATGTGTTGCTGTCAGCATACCCTGTTAACTCTTGCCTCTTTGTTTTGGCCAGGCTGGGACGGTGAATCGTGGCAGTGACGTCATTGCAGCAGGAATGGTTGTGAATGATTGGTGTGCCTTCTGTGGGCTGGACACAACCAGCACAGAGCTCTCTGTCATCGAGAGTATCTTCAGGCTGAATGAAGCTCAGCCAAGTACCATTGCTACCAACATGAGAGATTCCTTGATTGACAGGTAAGGAGGATCCAGGTCTGTGTATAATCATGATCAGAACAGGCAAGATTTTACTATGAAACTAGCTGTTTTTCCAATTGATTTATCTTTTTTAAAATTATTTTTGGTTGACAGCCGGCTGAAGATGAGCCAGCAGTGTGCCCAGGTGGCCAAGAAGGCCAACAGCATCCTGGCCTGTAGCAGAGAGAGTGTGGCCAGCAGGAGTAGGGAGGTGATCATCCCCCTGTACTCGGCCCTGGCGAGGCCGCACCTCGAGTGCTGGGTTCAGTTCTGGGCCCCTCACTCCAAGACAGACAGTGAGGGGCTGGAGCGTGTCCAGAGACGGGCAACGAAGCTGGGGAAGGGTCTGGAGCACAAGTGCTGTGAGGAGCAGCTGAGGGAGCTGGGGATGTTTAGCCTGGAGAAAAGGAGGCTGAGGGGAGACCTTATCGCTCTCTACAACTCCCTGAAAGGAGGTTGTAGAGAGATGGGGGTCGGTCTCTTCTCCCTTGTAACAAACGACAGAACAAGAGGAAATGGCCTCAAGTTGCGCCAGGGGAGGTTTAGATTGGACATTCGTAAAAATTTGTTCACCGAAAGGGTTGTCGGGCATTGGAACAGGCTGCCCAGGGAGGTGGTGGAGTCACCATCCCTGGAGGGATTCAACAGACATGTAGATGTGGCACTAAGGGACATGATTTAGTGGTGGACTTGGTAGTGATAGGTTAACGGTTGGACCCGATGATCTTGGAGGTCTCTTCCAACCAGAACAATTCTATGATTCTGTTTTTTTATTTTATTTTATCTTTTTACTTCCTCTTTCCTTTTGTTGGGTTACTGACAACAATTACCTCATTGCAGAAGGGTTTGTTTCCTTGTGGCTGATGAGCCTGCTTAGTCCTGTATGGAAAGTGTAAGGGGTTTTGTTGCAGTTATAATACTTTTTTGTGAGAAATAGTATCCATTTCAATTTTTTCAACTTTCAGATACTTTTTTTTTTCCTAGCTGTTCAGTGCTTAGCTATGATGTGAATGGATTTTTTTAAACAAATCTTGTTTTAAAAGTTAAAATGTCAGTGACTTTGCTTGACATCTTGGCTTTTGTAACCCATAAAATTATTATTTCAAATGCCTGCTACAACCATTTCTGGAGCCAAAAAGACTTTGGAGCTTGTCTGCTGCTGCCTTAAATCTTTTTAATTTAAGGCTGCTGCCTTAAAGGGTTTTTTTAAGCCTTTTTGTCAAAGATTTTGTCCAAATTACCTCTTAATTGGAGGCAGGTTTTCTTGTTTTCTGCCTGAAGTGGTAGTGATTTAGGACCTTCCCCATTCATTAATGTATGCAAATTTTTTTACAAGGTTTAGGCATACGTATAGATGAATGTCCTGTGTGAACTTCATTTGGGCTTTCATCTGATTACAACTCTTACGATCATTGCTGTGGTGCTAGAGGTGTGTTCTTGAGCTACCTTGGCCATTGTAACTTAGTGACTGAGTTCTCAGTTACCATAAGAATGTATGGGAATGGTTTATGGCGTAAGGAAAGAGTAAGGAATTCCTTGAACCCTTTGAAAGAGTTCTTTGCTGCCCCTTCAGAGGTCCTGTATAAAGGCTTGATGTCTCTGAGTGTAACAGAGCCATAATTAAACTTGCTCTGAGCTTTTGATAACTACCTAGACCAGGCTGAGTGTACGTTTTGCCTTTGCCAGCTTGACGAGTCTGTTCTTATGGCTGGCTGTTAGCAGCCGCTAGGTCTGCTTCCCTCCTGTCATAGACCCTTATGTTCTGGGAAGGGAAATTTCTGCTGGGCCTTTGTAATTGGAGGTTGAGAACTGACTGTACTGGTGTTTTGAAATGCTTTCTGCACTCTCTGGCACTCATCTGCTAAATCTCCTTTCTGTTTTGTCTCTTCAGCTTGACATGAGCAGTGTTGGTTCCAACTTTCCAGAAAGCTCCTAAGGAGTGAAGTGTCAAGCTGCACTTCGGATTACAGACATCTAGACCTTCTGATGTGGTTTCTGCAGGCCTAGCCCAAGAAAGAGGCTACAAACCCAACTTTTTGTAGTATTTTGTAAACTAAGTATTGTTACAAAAGCTGACAAATAACATAAGTTACAAATAAGGAATGCTCTCTGTCCCTTTGCTGACATTTTCCAGTTCTTCAGCTGTGCTTTCCTGTTTTGTGATGCTGACTTAAATTAGCCCACAATATTTACTCTTGTGGCTCTTGCATATTGATCACTAGAGATGATTTTGCCTTAAATAATGCATCAGTGTTCTGCTGCACAGCAGCCTGTTTCAGCACATACATGGCACCGCCCTCTCTTTCCACACTCTTGCTGAAGAGTGGCGTTTCTGCTCTAGGTGGAGTTAAGAGCCCCTTGTATGTCCAATACCAAAAATAAAGTAGTTTGCTTGCCACAAAATAATTCAGAAGTCATCACCTGCTCTCTTGCCCTGACTTGCAGCTTTCCCACAGGGCCGGTGATTCTGAAGTGATCAGCTCTGCTTGAAACTGGAGTTTCTCACAGTCAATCCCAGGCTTCTAACAGCAACGATGTGTGACTGCCTCTGGAGCAGTGGGATTTGATCTGTTGTCTGCAGATGCCTGGTGGCACGTGTGCTGCTTCTGAGGCATCTGCAAGAGAGCCTAGAAAAGCGTGCTATTGCCAGTGGGCTTAAATTTGTTCTACAGGAGTTAGCCAGCTACGCTGGGAAACTCTTAGAAGTCAGCAAATCAAAAAAGATTTAAACCACGTTATCTTGGAGACAAAGGTTAAGTAACACGGTTCTAACCAATTACTCCATTCAGTCAGATGTTACAGATTTGGGAGCTTGCTAATTAAGAGCTCTGCTCTTGGCGGGAAGTGATGATGATGAAAAAGAGCTGTAGATGCTGCTTTCAGGTAGAAGATAGTCATTGGCTTCCTAACAGAGCTGTGGCTCACTGATCTTTCATTTCAGTTGTTTTTCTTCTGCTTGCCTGTTAAAGGTGTACTGAAGGCATAGAAATGCCTCCACTTCCCATCCTAAGGGTATGTGAAAGCTCCTTGCTTCCTTCCACACAGCTGCATTACTCCACTGGGCTCTCCTGAGGAGTCCTGTCCTGAGGGTGGTATGGGCAGAGCTCTTTTTTGGCCCTGGTGCTTCAGGCTTTGTACAAAATTAAGTAAACTTCCATTTTTGTTTTACTATCTGGATGTTTAGGGAAGGTTTTTGTAAGTTTTGGTTGATTAAAGTTTGCTCCTTAAACTTTTAAATAAAGATTGCCATGGGATCTTCTCTGATCATAGCAGTCCTGCCATCTCGTCTCGCTAGGATGGTAGCTGAGCCAGGGGCTGATGTTTCCAGAGAGCTCACCTTCCGTCTGCCTTTCGGGAAGCCTGTAAGCAGCTCATAGCTCCTTGCTACTATGGCTAACAATTTTTGGTGTTGATGGCCCCGTTGACATAGTGGACTACCTTTCTTGGCAGTGACTCCAGGTCTCCTCCTCTTAGCGTATCTCAGTATTTAGAGTGAGAAGCTGCTTTCCTTTGGCCACCTCACAGGGCTCTGTTCTTGGGTATAAGTGGCAACGACTCTGACTATTGCTATCGGCATTGGCATGTATTCGTCACGTGTGAAATGAGTAAGGCTGAAGTTTTCCTCTGTTACTTCTGTAACGCATGGTTTTTTTTATTCCGGTTGATGGGCAGGAATCTGGGTTTATATTGGTGATCTTGATGTGTTACCTGTTAAAAATTGCTTAGATGTAAACAAGAAAAATAATCCAGTCTCTGTGTAATTCACATCCTTGAATAGGAAAGATATGGGTACAGTGTTGGGGGTTGTGATGTGCTAAAGAGGATTAGAGCCAGACAGCAGGATAGGGTGTTGCTAACTGCGGTGTGTGACCTCTTAGAAAAGTTGCATTGAAGCTTGGGAACTGGAAGGTGGCAAATGTGGTACCCGTTCTAACCAAGGGTTTGTGGGAATTGGGAATGAGTAAGATGGACCTATGTACAAGGCAAACAGACTATAATAAAGAATGGAATTAGTAGAAACATGGACACATGGTATCATGAAAGAGTATACACTTGGTGTTTTAATGGCTAGTCATGTCTAACAAGACCTGTGGAGTTCTTTAAAGGAGTCCACAGGGATATGGAGAAGGTCTGTTGTAATGTTACTTGGATTTCCAAAGGGCATTTGGCAGGTTTTTGTGCCAAAGGCTTTTAAGGACCCTGGGTGAGTGATCCCATGGAATGAGCCTTTTTACATGCTTGAGGATGGGGGAAAAAGTCAGAATAAATGGCTAGATTTCCCAGGAGTTTCACAGGGAGCAGCGCTGGGAGCCCTGCTGTTCAACATTACTGTGTCCTGTTTAGGAAGGGCAGTGGATTAGTGCAGGGAAATTTGCCTGTACTGACTTACTCTGACTAGTGAGGATGAGGACTGACTGATGGGTTGATCGAAGGGTAAATTCAGTGCAGCTGAACATGAAGTGAAGCATGTTGTGGTTAAGAATCCAAATTTCACACCTGTAGTGATGAACTCTGAGTGGTGCAAGAGTAAATTCTTGGCCTGAAGGTATATGTATTTGAACAAAGACACATGCTCAGTCTTCAGTAACGCTCAAAAAAGCAAACAATGTTTGGAGTTAATTAGGAAAAGAAAGGCCAAAGCAGGCATCTGTAAATCCATGATGCATCTTTATCTTGAGTACTACATGTAGATTAGATGCAAGCGTTGCACAGTGGTTGCCAAGCTTTTCTGCAAATACATATTTTTGGGTAATGCTTATCTACTTCGTGGTTCATTAAATTTTGGTTCTTCTCTAAACTAAAAACTTCTAAAGAAGCCAGGGGAAAGAAGGAGTGAGATTCTCATGCTATTGCCGGTTCCTTCCCATGAGAATCTGCCTGGCAGTGTCAGAGCTTGCAGGCGCAGGGCCAGGAGGATGAGACTGTGAGAACAACAGTGTGAAGCAGTAAGGGAGAAATGACAGCTCAGGTGAAGCGTTACAGAATGGCGGAATTACAAGTGGCAGGCCTTTGGCATTACACGGCTGGAGGGACTTAAAGCACTGTGCAACGCTTGGCTGACCCTTTTTATGTGCTTTATCTCAAAGGCTGCACTCTCTGGTGGCGATGCCAAAAGAAGGTGTTAAGGAATAGTCAATAAAATCAAGCTGTACATCCCCGGTGCTAGGCATTGCTACTGCGGGTTCTCAGGAGTCATTGAAGTGCTGGAGCATGTCCAGAGACAGGCAACGAGGCTGGTGAAGGGTCTAGAGCACAAGTCCTATGAGGAGCGGCTGAGGGAGCTGGGGATGTTTAGCCTGGAGAAAAGGAGGCTGAGGGGAGACCTTATCGCTCTCTACAACTACCTGAAAGGAGGTTGTAGAGAGATGGGGGTTGGTCTCTTCTCCCTAGTAACAGACGACAGAACAAGAGGAAATGGCCTCAAGTTGCACCAGGGGAGGTTTAGATTGGACATTCGTAAAAATTTCTTCACTGAAAGGGTTGTCGGGCATTGGAACAGGCTGCCCAGGGAGGTGGTGGAGTCCCTATCCCTGGAGGTATTCAAAAGACGTTTAGATGAGGCCCTAAGGGATACGATTTAGTGGGGGACTTGGTAGTGATAGGTTAATGGTTGGACCCGATGATCTTGGAGGTCTCTTCCAACCAGAACAATTCTATGATTCTATGAGTCTTAAAAATGAAATTGCTGAACTCTGAAGCTGTGGGTTACGTACCATGGCTGTATACCAGCCACTCTGTCAGGTGGTGGAAGGCAACAGGTGACTTCAGGTATGAGGAAAGGTTGCAGAAATGATCTGAGGAACTACAGCTGCTTCCAGCTGTGCTGATAGTCTGATACTATGAGAAAGGTTGGAATCAAGCCCCGAGATGAATGTGACAGGATGGAGAAGAGCTGTCCAGAGGTTTTGAGGGAGGAATGAATGTCTCGCAACTCAAGGTTCAGTGAAGAAGTCACAGGGTGTGTAGCTTTGGCTGCCATTGTGTGCTTTAATGTCAGGATCCTTCACAGAGGTTTTTAAAAACCTGAGTCCTCATGGTGTGAGATGGGAGATCCCCTTGAGGTTTAATCCCTCTTACAGTGGAGGACCACCTCTGTTCTGACTGTAGTAATTGTGTATCCCAGCACATTTCTAACTTACCTGGAAAAATGAGCCTGCTTTACTGGTGAGGAAATTATTCGAAGTAGTCAAAAACCAGGGAAAAAAAAAAAAAGTAGGACGTTGAGTGCAGCGTAGCATATGCAGTGGACTGCTTGCCGGAGGGGCTGCAACGGTTGCCCTCAAGGTAAACCCGGGCCAGGACTCCCCTCAGGCTGCACAAATGGCCGGCACTGCAGGGCGGTGGGTATCGTGCCAGAAGAACACCTAGAAGATCCTCTTGCTTATGGGGTTAGAGCCACATAAGTGCTGCCGTTCCCTGCTCCCCTGTGGGGGCAGCATGTCCTGGTGCTGCATTTCCGGACAGGAACTGGAATGTGGCCACCTGTCCATGGAGATGCTCTAGCCGTGCTGGTGGGAGGCAGGCTGAGTCGGAACCCTGCTGATCCAGTGCTGTGTTTCTGTAGCATAATACAGCATCCCAGCAAAGAGCTCAGGTGAGGGAATATTAAGGAACTATCCCTGACGTGAATACTGATGTTTGTGCCTGGATCCAGGTCACCCCAGGACTGCACAGGTGCTAATCTTAACAAAAGAGAGATGACAGTGGCGTGAATGGGATTGTACCCGGGGGAAGTGGGTCAACTGCTCACCTGCCTGCCCCAACCCCCAGTGCCAACCCCTGCAGAGGGCTGTTTCTCAGCCCCTTAAACACCTACACAAATACCTTGCACCCCTGTAAAGCTCAAATATGTAACATCTGCACCAGGAGCCAGCCACAAAGCAGTGAGAAAAGGCACCAAACTATTTCTCTGGTTCTGTGAAGGAGCAGTTCTTTGGGGAAGGCTGAATTTCGGCAATACAGGGCAGTCGGCTTGCCTTCTGGCAGCGGGGTGCCTGACTCCGCAGGGCAATACGCTGCTGTCTGAGGAAACTGCTCAGCTTGCTACAGACCCGGGCACTGTGCTGCCTGTACAGCTTGTTACTCACTATAGGGTTTTGAACAGACCAAAAATCTGCCTTTGGGCAGGAGGAAAAAAATACAGACGAAACCAGACATTTCTCTAGGTTGTAAATTTTTTTTTTGTTTTTAATGATGGCTGTTGGAAGTTGCTCAAAGGTTTGGGCTGTTGCAGTCCCAGAAGAGATGGCAACGTACAGATGAGTTCCATGTGCCATGTGGCTGTGGCGTTCATAGTGTGCGTTCTACCACAAATATAGTACACATAGCAACGTACGGAGTAGCATGTGGGGGGGGTGTCTAATTAGTAGCTCCTAACCCGATTTCATTTGGTCCTTTGCACTCCTTCACCCATCACGAGACGTTACCACATTTTTTCACTAAAATTCAAAGTTTTGCATCTACTAGCTTCTCACTTACTTTGTAATATGTTTGTAATATTTTTTTTTATGTTTAAACACAATAAACAGCTTGGCTATGGAAATCAAATATGAAGGACAAAATACAGCTTGAAACCACGTGTTACGCAGTCCTAGTGGGCTTCACTAGAAGTATCTATTTGTCTATCCTGCTTCACCATAGCAATATTTGAGCACTAGTTAGAAATTCAGAATGCTAACAGTATGTCTGCTTCTTCATTCCTTGTCATTGGAATTAGTAATATTTTTAGTGTGTTTGTCATCCTTGGATTTTTTTTTTTCCACAGCTGACACTACAAAGCTGTACTTTTTCTATACTAACTGGACATTCTGTGCATTGCACTTCCATTGCACTGAATAAAATTCAGTTATAGGCAGAGGGCTTATGCTAATCACCTATTCCTTATAGCGTGCAAAGCAGTTCCTATGCTTACATGAATGGCACTTCTGTACAGGGCTGGACTTCACCATTGCGAGAAACTCATCCGCTCTTATTTAACATGGTAGAAATATCAGCATTGACAACAAAATGGACCAAGTTTGTGGTTAGGACACAACATCCCAAACCATTCACTACTGTAAGAGGGATAAGCAGAAGCTACTGTTGTAGGAAGAGATTTATCTAGCCTTTACCTGACTTTTATGTCTCTGTCAAATGTGGCTAGTGATGAACTCATTCTACTGTGTGGCATGCTTCTGTTGGTCCTTGCCAAATATTTGCCTGTGAAGAAGTGAGCAAAAACAAAAAACAAATTTCGAAGGCATACAATGTTTGTAACATCTACAGGGATTGGATTTAGTTTTATAAACAGGCCTAATTCTTACTGTATCTTGACTATTTCAGCAAAGTACAACGACGATCTCACTCCAAACAAATTCCATTCTCCTGAAACCCCACATACAAATTCCACGATCTAGTTACACATGCCACATAACAACAATTCATCTTTTCCCAGCATCTTAACAGGGGCACAGTGCAGTCTATGTCTATACATACTTTTCAGTGTATCGGTAACCATTGGTTCATTGTTTCTTGCTGATGGGAGCTTAAAATGATATCATATGATTTTTAAATATTTCTTTCATGAATGGCTCCCCAAACAAAAACATGTATTCCCATGATTGTTTTTTTAGACCCAATTACTTTGTCTTCTGATTGTCCCATCTAGGGCTTGATGTTGCCAGGTAACATTACGGTGTCTGGTTTGGTGCTTCTTGAGCTTCTACTCTGCACTTGTTTACCTCTTGGAGTACTTAGTGGTTCCTCATGCGCTGTGCTGAGTGGCAGCATTGATTAGTTATGAATGTACAAAACATCTGACCAGCAGGTATTGGAAAATTGTATCCAAGTGATTCCCTGGATTTTGTAATAAACTAAGAAGATCTTTTAGAATGGTTCAGCATCAGAATGTCTTCTGCTTACGATACTGAATTGTTCCTGTTCATAGATTTCATGATCTTAATTCATTTATGAGACAGCTATTAAAAAAATGGTTCTGTTCAGAGGTGGTTTAGCTACACTGGAGAATGCTGGGTTTAACAGGGAGCACTGGTGCAGGGAACTGAAGGACGTTTCCCAGGTCAGTTGAAACCTGTCTTGAAGACTCTGATGTTAGCAGAGGGAGCCTGTGGAGGATGGCACACCAAGACTGACACGACTGAGGCAGTAAGAAGGAAAGAGGCTCCACGCTGCAAGGCTGCCTGTATTTTTTCCAGTTTTCCTGCTTCTTTCAGTCCCAGGCTGTCCAAAACTTGTAGGTCACTGAAGTAGTTTTGTTTGGTAGGCTTTTGAATGCTTTTTTTTTTCCATAGTCCTCATCAGATCAATGAGTTGAAATGTGCAGCAGGATGTGTCATACCCATTCCTGGACAGGTCTTTTGTAATACACAACATTTTGCTGCACCTCTTTGTTTTTAAACTGGAAGATCGTGTATACCAAGACAAGGATACACAGAGACAAAATGCAAGGGATCACAACAGCAATTGCATTTACAGTGCTAGGCACATCGTTTATTGTCACCATGATATCCACATCGTCATGGGGGAGGCGTCTGTCTTTGCTTCGTTCAACATCCTTCTGGTTACAGCCCATCCAGTCTTTGAGGATCGACCTGGGGTAGCCTGGCTCCACGCTCAGCCTCTGGTTATCGAACTTCCAATACTCCTTCCCTTTGTAAAAGTAGGTATAAACTAGGAGACAAAACAGAGAATATCTCACCACACCATTTCCAACTCGATAAGCTGTGCTTGGGTGAGGATGTGCAGAAAGCCTGAAAGGCTGGAGGTGGTAGCTGCCTGTGCCAATAAAACACCTTCATCCAGGCCATCCCAAAACCATTGAAAAGTGAAGGTGGTTTTGGAGCTAGGATTTAAAGGAGAAGCCATAACCCTGGCTTGTGGGTGCAATGTTGCCCACAGAGTACCATTCCCCTTGGCCAAGGCAAGCTGCGAATAAAAAAACCCCTAACTTTAAAGTAAGTGTTCTGCAGTGAGCTATTTTTTGATAAAGCATCTGTAAATATGTGCTCGTCATTACCAAGCAATTAACAGAATCTGCAGGATGACAGGGTGTGCCTGGGTGCGATAGCGCTTGGAAGAATACTTAAGGTTTCTCTTCACCCAGCCTGATAGAGCAGATGCTGAATAAGACAAGTCCTTCTGGCCACAGAATCCTCAAGATTTGGCCTTTGTTAAGGAGCAGTCTTGTCCTGATGCTAATAAAAGGCTGATGGTTTATGCTACATGTTGTCTGAAGTACCCCTCATCTCCCCAGATGACTCCTTTTCTAATCACTCTCCAGTGATTAGAAAAAAGAAAAAAGGAGAAGGGAACAGTGGTGAAAGCGTTGGGTCTCCTGCATCTGTCCTCCAGCTTGGCTGGCTCTCACTGCAGTCCTCCAGCCTACCCCAGCCCGACAGCCTTTGTCTCACACCACAGCCCCAAATTTAAACACGGCCTCAATGGCACAAGCCCCTTCTGTTAGTTCTTTCCCCAACTGGAAGAAGAGGAAATCTTCAAATCAGAGAAAAATGTGTTGGAAGGGCCCTCTGGAGGTCCAACCCCCTACTTGGAGCATGGCTAACTTCAGAGTACATCAGGCAGGTTGGAGCCTGTAACAGAGTGACTGAGCTAGCTGCAGGTAAGATACCAGGAGGAAAATATAAGTTATAGCATCCTTGCAATCAGGGCCCAGGAAAACTCAGGTAGGGACTGTTGTGGCAGCCAAAACAGAAGTCCCCTCCCCATCCCCAGAGCTGGCATTACGATAATGTGGTTTAGCAGTTGAGGTACGTGGGTTGGGATGAGGGTCAGGAAGGGTCTCAGGCTGCTGGTGCTTGCAGGTGCCAGTGTGACCCTAGGACTTCTGAGACTTGATTCCTACCTCAAGAAATATTCGGAACACCCCAGATCCAACAACCCAACTCCCAAGGTAGGCAAGCTATTACCGAGCTAACAGGTATAATGACTGCAGATACATACAGCCTTCTTTGCTGATAAAAGCTCCCTGGGGAGCCTGAGGGATTCCTCTCCACACGGTGATGGGCTTCGGGTATCCTGGGTCCGTTGCTCTCTTGTCCTCATTGTACCTCCAGTACCTGTCGCCTTTGAAGAAGTAGGTTTTGCCTACTGGCTCCCAACGCAGAGCCGTGTCGATGCCTTCCCGGGGTAGACAGCTCCCCAGCTCCACCAGACTGTGTGGGTAGCCTGGCTCTGCTGTCACTTCTTTAAAAACCCAGTATTTATCTCCTAGAGATGAATGGGGTACACAAACAACAAACAGATTTACCTAATTAGTAGTTGAATCAATATAAATGTAAAATAACCACAATGAACCACAGCATGTTGAGGACTTTCAGGCTTAACTTTATTAGGTGAAAAAGCTGCTCCTCCTCTTCATTTTGAACCTGATTTCATTTGCTGCTCCTCAGCTCTTTATTTGGAAGAAACATTAAAGAACCCTTTCCCATTTACCTTCTCTAGCCCAGTCATGACTTCCAAGACTTCTCTCATACTTGGTCTTTGTTGTCTCTCATTCAGACTGAGGCATTCCTTGCAGGAGGTCAGCCATGCTTTTTGATCCTTTCTGTTGCCTTTCTCTGAACCTTCTCAAGTTTTACTACAGTTTATTGAGCTGAGGGACTGAAGCTGCAGACATAAATTCAGAAGACCACGTACTGTGTTTTTGTATGGGGGCATGCCGATGCTTTCCAGCCACTCTTCATTGCTTACAACTTGCTCTCAAGTTACAGGATCCTGTTCAGACACTGTCACAGTGCAAGGAGCTAATGCGGGCCTCAGCATAAGGTTGGTCATTTTGTCTCTTTAGGATACAATTGTCCAGAAATGTGGTTTGGGACTGCCCTATACCTGGGGAGGCCCTAATGTCCTGCTGAGACATGTTCAAGGAGATGATAGGCAGGAGACTGACACTCCCTAGGAAATAGGAGCTATTTCTTGTCGTCATGTGGAAGCCAACTTCCACTAATCACTACTTGCTTTACACAGAGATTGTCCTGGCAAGGCCAGCCCACACTAAACTATATTTTAAGGATTAATGGCTGCTTGAAGTGTCCCCTTGGAAAAGGACAAGGATGCAGTGTACCTTTTTTCACCATCTTCATGTCATAAAAGAAGAGTGTGATGTGAGGCAGGTGTGGTAGGCTCGTACTGAAATGTACCGTACCTTTGAAGAAAACGAATTTTCCATCAGACCGCTCATAGGCTGCATCAATCTTTGTGGGGAGGCCTTTCCAGAACTGCTCAATTTGCATGGGATATCCCTCCTGCACTCGGTTGTTGCGCAGACGCCAGAACCAGCGATCCTGAGAAAACCAGAAGCATCTTCAGACTGAGTATTTTTATCTTGCAGTCAAATCAGGCTGGGCATCCAGCATCAAGCATTACTAATCCCTGCCTAGGCCCTGTAACCATTAAAGACAGAAGTCCTGGTTCAGATGACAGCTCCAACCCAGCCCAACACTGTCTCCAGCGAGGGAAGCGCTTCGTGGGGAAGATGGCAGCCAAAAGGGTGAGAAGTTGATTGCTGGTGCTGTGGAAAAGGGTGGAAAGAAGGAGAGGAAAAAGGAGCAGGGGGAAGCAAGTCCACAGTTATAAGCGTTATGAACTCGTTTGTGAGTGACCTCTCTGCGTGTGTCATCACTGAGGTGTCACACTTGTCCTGGTACAACTGCTGCTCAACTATCAGACTCCAAGAGAACCATAAAGCCTTAACATTAACTGGTGACTGTGTGAAGCACACAACACCCAAAGGCTCAAAGGAGTTATTAAATATCCCATGAGATATGAGATCATTAGTGTGCTGGTTTTGGCTGGGGTAGAATTAATTTTCTCCACAGTAGCTACTACGGGGCTGTGGTTTGGATTTGTGCTGGAGACAGTGTTGATAACATAGGGATGTTTTCATTACTGCTGAGCAGGGCTGACACAGAGTCAAAGCCTTTTCTGCTCTTCACCCCACCCCACCAGCAAGGAGCTGGGGGGGCACAAGGAGTTGGGAGGGGACACAGCTGGGACAGCTGACCCCGACTGCCCCAAGGGATGTCCCACACCATATGACGTCAGGCTCAGCATGTAAAGCTGGGGGAAGGGAGGGACGCTTGGAGTGATGGTGTTTGTCTTCCCAAGTCACTGTTCCGCATGATGGAGCCCTGGAGATGGCCCCTTTCCTGGAGATGGCTGCACACCTGCCTGCCCATGGGAAGGAGTGAATGAATTCCTTGTTTTGCTTTGCTTGTGCATGTGGCTTTTGCTTTCCCTATTAAACTGTCTTGATCTCAGCCCAGGAGTTTTCTCACTTTTACTCTTATGATTCTCTCCCCCATCCCACCGGTGGGAGTGAGCGAGCAGCTGCATGGGGCTGAGTTGCTTGCTGGGGTTAAACCACGACAATTAGTTAAAGCCATAGTGGATGCTCAGGGATGAGTAAGAGCGGGACAGAGCCTGTGAGACTTCTCCCAGACACTGTCCCGGCCTTCAACTATTTTCAGTCTAGGCATTTTCTGCAACTGAGGTGGTTTGTCCATTTAATGGCCTTCAATATATCCGTCTCCACATTCACACCCATTGGGCAGAGTGAAAGCGACAGGTATTTTGGAAATGGGACCATGGATTTCCATAATCAAGACACTCTAATGTGGGTTATTGAGCAAAGCCTCTCCTTCCTCCCTAGCTATAGTTTACCAGCAAAGTTGACTCAAACTCCTCAAGATCTTCAGGTAGGCTGAGTGCTCCCTGAAGCCCAGACTTTGGTGCGTGCCATCTCTGGAGGCAACAAGGCTTAATCCCTGGTTAGGTACTGGTATTGCTTTCTGGCTTTATAGGTGGCTCCCCTCTGAGCTTGATGGTGTCTGAATTCTCTGTCAGTATATCCAGTTGACATTTTGGTGCACAGGCTGCCTGGGCATTTTGTGAATCACATCAGGCACTGTTTCCAAATATCACAGAGCCAATCTGCCTACATTTCTTTCTAACATTGCTCATTCATCAGCCTCAGAGGAACAGAGCTATTTTCACAGATATTTCAAATCTCACTGCCTTATACTTCTATTAATCTTTTCCGTCAGTAAAACTAAAGGAAGACTCATGGGTAAGCAGGAATTCTTAGTACCTTGAAAACAAACATTTCTCCTCTAAAGAGAGCCACGGTGTTAAAATTGCCATCACAGATGTTCGGTTTCGTGCCAGGAGGAGATGGCCTATCACCCAGAGGAGGACTAGGAGGTCTTGGCTGTCTCTCGTGTTTTCTTTCTGAAGTGGAGTGAATTCTGCGAACAGGAAGAGTTGGTAAAGGCCTGGTTGGCTCCAGGGGCTCAACAGGAGGACCTAGAAGTGAAAAGAAAAATGTTTAGCAAAGTGGACAAGTTTGGATTTTTTGTGCTTCCCTCACAGGTTTTAAAAGGCAACAGGCTGGATGAACAGTGTTGCAAGGGATTTACATACTCCTTATGCAGAGTTCATTCCCTAGAAATGGGGAGCAGAACGAGATGCATCCACACATGAAAGATGTCCCAAAACAGATGAGCAATGAGAACTGAAGAAGAGCCAGTATGTTTTTGTCATTCTTCCCAAGGAGGCTGGAGCTAAAAGGAAGGAGGAGCCACACCAATCACGTTCCCAACTGAAATGAAAGGTAATAACCCTTGAATAGAAATGTTTAGTAGACCATAAAAAAAAACCCCAAAACCAAAAAATAAAGCAAAAACCAGAAAAAAGTTAGGGTGTGAAAACCAATGCTACAATCTAAGGGGAACTTCAGGGGAATTTATAAATTAGAAAGCAGTTACTTTATTACAGTTTAGTCACCAGTCTTTGCTTTCAGAATGCCATGGCAACTCTAATGAACAGCTGTGGTAAGGGACCATGCTCTTACTCAAATGATGCGCCCCACAAGCACAGCTCTCCCTGTCGATCCTTACCCAGCTCGGCTTTGAGATCTGACAAGGCTGCAGGAATGTAAAGAGTTATAAAAATACAAGTGACTTAGACTCGGAGCAGAGGTCTGCTTTTAAACCGACCTGCCATAGGACGATTTCATTAATGGTTAGTGATAAAATCTGGACCAAATCTAATTAAGAGAGTCATAGATTTATTGTTGCTTCTCAGAGAAGGCCACAAGTTAGTATGGCAATAAGCAGAAGGCTACTAGAAGCAAGAGATTTTGGCAAGTTTTATATCTAATGTAATCAATTGGGATTTGATTGTTTCTTTGCATGGATTATGGTTTCAGTCTCTTTCTGAACAGAGCTTTTGAAGGGGCTATGTAGAGAGATTGCAGGAGAAACCTCCACCAGTGGGCAGAATGAGGGCTGACTTTCATGGCTGCTGTATCAGTCTCACTGTTCAAGGGGTTCAACAGCACTGCTGATGTGCTTCACAACAGCTGGTATTACTGAACACTTGTGCTGCACGAGGCTCATCCTCACAGGCTGAAAGAGAGTTACCCTATCGTGGGTGATTGCCTTGCCCAGACCGAGAGAAGGAATTTATGAGTAAGGATTTAGATACCCATGGAGACTACGTCCATGTGGGATTAGAAGAGGACTTTTGCAGGTAAACGTTTTGAACTACGCTGCCTAAAATGATGGTTAGGTGCCCAAGTCCCCATGTCAACTCAGCTCTTAAATGTTGAATTTTCAAAGGGTTCCTATAATGATGAGTGCTTAACACGTCCTGGAAGGGTGATTGGGTTAGTGAAAGTCATCACAGCTAGTGACAAAGAAGTCATCAGAGAAAGCCATCATATTTAATTGTTATTAAGGCTGTAACGGTAAGAATCTTGTGTGTAGGTTTCATGGATATTATGCTCAGAAAGTACCACTTAGATATAGTCCAGCTTCCAGTGGTACCAGGCCAGAAACCTCCACCTGTGACTCCTGCGATGAGCCTCGTGTTTCTGGTGCAGATGATACAGCACATTTTCCAGATTTCAAGCCATAGAAAATCCTCTATAATGCACAGCAAATGGCTCCAATGATTAAGCCCTGTTGCTGCTGAAGTCTGTGTCTTACCTATTGTCTGAGTTTGTGCAGTATATTTTTTCTTATCTCTAGTGTCTCAACATTTACTCATTTACAGATCTTGATGAGGATGCTTTTGAAATTCTCCTTAATGAGCTAAATAGACCAGTTCCTTCTGTCTGTTGCTGCAATGTCTTTTGGTTTTAAGATCCTGAGACTTACTCTTACAGCTCTTTTCTAAAGCTTTCCAAATGGATCATTATATTTCTTCAAGGTGACTTGTCCTCATAATGTGATATTTTGTGCCATATGCAATTTTTATTAGCAACTATTTTTATTTACTTTTATTCCAGAACTTTAATAAGAGACATCAAATATTGTTTGCAAAAATCCTTTAGATGAGGATTCTCTGTTGATAATATTCTTGAAAAGCTGTCTACATGAAACGGTTAAAAATAGTATACTGTGTATTTCTCATTTCTCTCCATTCTTAGCTGTTCAGTGCCCAGTATCTTAGCAGACCATAAAGTTCTTTTAAATAAAATTCCCAAACTGTGATACTGCTGCTGCTAGTGATCTGTGAATTCTCCCCAAATGGTATGCAGCAAAGGTCTCCAGACATGGCCTGTCATAGGAGCAGCAGGGTTGGACCTCCTTGCTAGCCAGGCAATATGGGTGCATCTACACTAGCGGTTCAGTTCAGCTCGGGAGTGTGCTTTGGAAGAGGTGCTCCGTCATTTACAATTTCTGTGCTTTGATTCACACTGAAGTTCATGAAATGCGTTCTTTTTGGACAAAGCTAAACTCAAAGGTGCACATCTAGGATACCGCAGCTGCAAATAGGCATCACAGGGCACAGCTAGAGCTAATCCACAATAACCAGGAGGACTACAAGGATGTTGTGAGGTTATGCAGGTAGAAAATTAGAAGGGCCAAAGCCCACCTAGAACTTAGTCTGGCTACTGCTGTAAAAGACAACAAAAAGTGTTTCTATAAATACGTTAGTAATAAAAGGGGGGCAAAGGAGAATCTCCCTCCTTTATTGGATGCGGGGAGAAACATAGCGTCAAGGGACGAGGAAAAGGCTGAGGTGCTTAATGCCTTCTTTGCCTCAGTCTTTAACAGCAAGGGAAGTTGCTCTCTGGGCACCCAGCCCCCTGAGCGGGAAGGTGGGGCAGGGGAGCAGAATGAAGCCCTCATAATCCAAGGGGAAATGGTCAGTGACCTGCTACGCCACCTAGACACGCACAAGTCTCTGGGGCCGGATGGGATCCACCCAAGGGTGCTGAAAGAGCTGGCAGAAGTGCTCACCAAGCCACTCTCCATCATTTACCAGCAGTCCTGGCTAACCGGGGAGGTCCCAGTTGACTGGAGGCTGGCAAATGTGATGCCCATCTACAAGAAGGGCTGGAAGGAGGATCCGGGGAACTACAGGCCTGTCAGTCTGACCTCGGTGCCCGGGAAGGTTATGGAGCAGCTCATCTTGAGTGCCATCACGCGGCACGTACGGGACAACTGGGCGATTGGGCCCAGTCAGCATGGGTTTATGAAAGGCAGGTGACCAACCTGATCTCCTTCTATGACATGGTGACCTGCTTAGTGGATGAGGGAAAGGCTGTGGACGTTGTGTACCTGGACTTCAGTAAAGCCTTTGACACCGTCTCCCACAGCATCCTCCTGGAGAAACTGGCTACCCCTGGCTTGGACGGGTGTACTCTGCGCTGGGTAGGAAACTGGCTGGATGGCCGGGCCCAAAGAGTTGTGGTGAATGGAGTTAAATCCAGTTGGCGGCCGGTCACAAGTGGTGTTCCCCAGGGCTCAGTATTGCGGCCAGTTCTGTTTAATGTCTTTATCAATGATCTGGATGAGGGGATCGAGTGCACCCTCAGTCAGTTTGCAGACGACACCAAGCTGGGCGGGAGTGTTGATCTCCTTGAGGGTAGGCAGGTGCTACGGAGGGATCTGGACAGGCTGGATCGATGGGCTGAGGCCAACTGTATGAAGTTCAACAAGACCAAGTGCCGGGTCCTGCCCTTGGGTCAGAACAACTCCATGCAACGCTACAGGCTTGGGGGGGGAGTGGCTGGAAAGCTGCCTGGTGGAAAAGGACCTGGGGGTGTTGGTTGACAGCCAGCTGAAGATGAGCCAGCAGTGTGCCCAGGTGGCCAAGAAGGCCAACGGCATCCTGGCTTGTATCAGCAACAGTGTGGCCAGCAGGACTATGGGAGTGATCGTCCCCCTGTACTTGGCACTGGTGAGGCCGCCCCTCGGGTGCTGGGTTCAGTTCTGGGCCCCTCACTCCAAGAAAAAGACATTGAGGTGCTGGAGCGTGTCCAGAGAAGGGCAACGGAGCTGGGGAAGGGTCTGGAGCACAAGTGCTGTGAGGAGCGGCTGAGGGAACTGGGATTGTTTAGCCTGGAGAAAAGGAGGCTGAGGGGAGACCTTCTCGCTCTCTGCAACTCCCTGAAAGGAGGTTGTAGAGAGATGGGTGTCAGTCTCTTCTCCCTAGTAACAGACGACAGGAAATGGCCTCAAGTTGTGCCAGGGGAGATTTAGATTGGATATTCGGAAAAATTTCTTCCCCGAAAGGGTTGCCAGGCACTGGAACAGGCTGCCCAGGGCAGTGGTGGAGTCACCATCCCTGGAGGTATTTAAAAGACGTGTAGATGTGGCGCTAAGGGACATGATTTAGTGGTGGACTTGGTAGTGATAGGTTAACGGTTGGACTGGATGATCTTGGAGGTCTCTTCCAACCAAAACGATTCTATGATTCTAACCACCTCCTTCCCCAAAATGCATACAGAGTGGGTGTCAAGTCCTCAGCACTCTATTTACTTAACACCATCCCTAAATACTGCTGTATCCACAGATGTGCTACTACTATCCTTGCTAGCAGCCATAGACATTGCAAATACAGCCATAGGCAACTTTATTGTGGTGTGAAGCACATGGGCTGTGCAAAGGCATCTCCTCCGAGAAGTGGCACGCTAGCTGGCACTTCTGGTTCAGGCTGGAAAGCTCATGGAGGTAGAATTGAGTTGGTTCAGAGGGATATGCTGCAGAGGAAAGGATGGGAATGGGGAAGGAGGTCCCAGACAGATCTTAAAGAAAGTCAGGGTTCTGGTTTATTCAGATGGGACATGGGAGCACAGTGTTCAGCTCCTGCTTTGGCGAATTAAAGGAGCAGGAAACTGGTAACCTGTTTTGGATGCCAAAAATGGCACCTGGTGCCAGTTATAGTACCTGAATAAATTAAGTTTGAAACCCAGCAATTTACATGCTTGGTGAAGATGATAGGAAATGCCTGCATTAAGGCAAGGTAAGTCTAGCCTGGGACCTAAGCAAGAAAACAATAAGTAGTGACTTAGTGCACACTGCAGGTCTCTCATTAAACAGCAGTGTGATCCTTTTACTCTTGTGCTGCCATCCACATGGCTCTGAGTGGATGTGTTTTGTAAATAACATTGGAAAAAACCTCTAATGCATGTCCTGCATGATAGGATTCCCCTGCCAACAGACTGATACAAGGATCATCTTTCTAAATGAGACTATAGCATGTTGCTACAGAAGCACAAGAGAGGTGCAGTTGTTTATTCCCTTCCCTTTGCAAGAGGCTAACGCTGCCATGCACTGACCAAATCAGAGATGCATTTCTGGTGCCATATATGGATCAGAAAAGCCTCTTTGGTAGTCAGTTTAATTAATATAGTGGAGCAATTTTATCAGACAGATATTTGGTGGTTTGCAGAAGACTACCACCAGTTCCAGCACAGGACAGATCCCTGTGTTGTAAGAGGCAGCTAGAAGCAAGTTCACATGATTGTAAGGAGGACTCCAAGGAGCACCATTGCCTTTAAACAGGGCGAGATGTGTACCAATCTGCAATGCAGAGAGACACACCTACTGTCAGAGGGAATTGTCTGGAAGGGACCCAAGAATTCACTGTGCGTTACGTATTCAAACTGCTCGCTGGAAAGACACAGAGTGCAAAGGGGAGTGATTGCCAAGTCGGGGTGGTTCTACTTCTCAGACACAGCAAACTGACAGAGATACTCAAATCAACAGCAGTTCAGGATTTCCAGAAACAACAAGCCAAAACCTCCACATTTTGAGAGGAGAAGAGAGCAAGAACAGAGTTTTATCAAGATGACCATGAGCAGTAAGATGAGGATGACATTAATTTTTCCCCTCTCTCTTTTAAAGGAAAAAAGGGTGAGACAGGAGTAATATCTAAAGAAAATTATGATGAATGTGTCTGATGGGTCACAAAGACACACAGGATCCGATAGTAAGGTGCAGAATAGGGACTACAGTATTGTGGTCATATGCTAGAAATTTAACATCTCATGCATGATTGGAGTTATTAAAGATTCACTCTCTCTTCACAAGTGAGGACCACTTGTATATGAGGTTACAGCCTGCCCTACCCCTGCTGCAGGACAGCAGTCCTGTTCAACTCAAGTCTGTCACAGTCTTCTGTAGAGAAGAGGAAAGTTAAAATAGCACCTGCAACTGAGGGGACCAATGTAAAGATTTTAATTAGCCCTAAGGTGCCGCTGATTCTATGAAACAGAATGCAGTAAACTCACAAGGCAAAAGCAGTTGCACACGCTGCGGTCAGGATGGTGCAAATCAGCAATGATTCAGGTGAACCAGAGATTTGCATTAACTGAAACATTTGCTAGAGCAGTGGAAAGAGATCCCAAGTCAGGACCAGTAATGGAAGCTGGGCCACCATATGTACTCACTGCTTGCAATGGCCAAACTAGCACTGGCATATTGCTCTGAAGGAGGTACCCAGCACTGACAAGGCTTCCCACACATTTTGCAGGTGGTACTGCAACTTGCTTGGATGCAGACTTTGTCATTTCACTTACTTAAAATATTCCTCTTACTGTCTTTCCCTGCCAGCCATGGATTTTTCCTTGCTATCTTTCGCTTCTCTTCTTGTTTTTTTATGCATTCTGGGCCTTCTAATTGATCCCGATTGAAGTCTTGTCTCCTCTTGTGGCTATACAGATTGCATTCTTATTTTTAATTGATGCCTTTGCTTTGTCACTGAGTGAGGGTGGACTTGCAGCTAAAGGCGGAAGGTAATCCTACAGGTACGCACATGCAAAGAGCAGAGGAGCGCACATACAGCATGAAACTCCTTGGGTCCAAGCGCTAGGTAGGAAGAATTTGGTCTACATTTAGGGGGATGGAAAGCAGAAGCACAGCCTGTCCATTGCTGAAGAAAGAAAGATGCTATCTTGTAAGACCTAAGCCACTTCAGAGCACAACCTGGCATGAAAGCAGAATTAATAGACCCTACATTGTTTGCCAATCACTACTATTTCCAGAATCTCATCACAGTAAACTGCCTCCAAAACAGATGGCTAAAGGCAGGGCATAACAGGTTTATGAGCAGCAGAGATAACTGTGTGAACAAAGAGTTACTTAAGAGATGCTGGCACCTTGGTATTTATTACAGGCACTGATTACACCCACCACTGATATAACTAACCAGGCAGTACTGCACACAAATCACAGCCTCTATCACTACGTTTCCAAGCAACTTCAGAGAATCAGTCAGAGCAAATCTTATTGAGAGAAAAATAAGTGGGAGAGGCTATTCCATGGGTCTGCAATTGGGCCTGAACCCGGTCACCTAGTTATTGTGTGTGATCCCAGCACTGGAGCCGAACCAACCCCCAGGGCTGAACCTGCAGCAACTTCCACACGGGAAGCAGGTAAGAAACCTCCCGGAGCTGGAAACTCTATGTTCTGGAGGGAAGCAACTTGCTGGGACTTTACAGACACTGTGTGGAGAAGAAGGCTTTCTTCCTCTCTATCACAACCAAAGCAAAGAATGTCAGAAAGCTTTTGGGTCACAGCAGATCACCTTCAGAGTGTGACTTCCACCACTGGCACTTAGCCTCCTCCCTTCATGCTTCCTCTGTCGCAGACCATCTGAATACCAAGGTGACCTGTGAAGATAACACAGAGAGAGGAGGCATTTAGGAGCCACTGTGTCGATAGTTGAGGACAAAATATAATTGTACTGTCCTCCTGGCTATTGACAGAGTGTTCCCTTAACTGCACAACACCTGCCTGGAGGCTCAGCATCTTGTATGGCTCAGCATCCCTCACAGCCAGCTCTGCGCAAGCCAGGCAGCTCTCCAAGCCTGCCAGTGCAGAGGATGCCCTTTGTTTCAGATCAGGGGAGATAACGATCCACCTGCAAACAAAGGCCTGTCTTTATCTTCTTAATATTCACTCCAAGAATAAAACTATCATCCACACTACAGGCAGGCAGTTATGTTTTTGAGTAATACACAGGGGTTTTTTTGGTTGTAAAAAGCTGAGCTGCCTGCACGTTTCTGCAGGACTGTATCAGCTGTCCAGGTACACAGGAAAGGCGCCACAGTTTCAAATCAAAATGTATGATCCAAATGAGCCAGAGAGAGAGAAACCCACCTGGCCGCTCTGCAGACTTCAGGGCAGTGGAAAGAGGTCCCTGTTCATATTAAATGAGCTAGCTGCCAACAAGCTATCATCTCGGACGAGAGACGGTCCACCCACAGCAGCGCAGAGCTCAGGAAGGACTCATTTCCCTTCCTCACTTGGTAAACCTGTCCACAGAGCACTTTGCACTTCTGAGGTTAGACTTCAGCAGTGAAGCGAATTAGCTATTTCAGTTAGTTTGGGTATCCATGCCACAGTGTGCTACAATCTGCAGAACAAGCCCTAGCACCCACAGCGTATGCAATGGTTGGGCAGTCGAGGCCCTCATGATCATCACTGGATAGCAGGAAGGGTTTCTTGAGCCTTTCTTGCATAGAAGTTCTCCTCTGAATGATCAACTGCCACCCAGGTGATAGATCATTCACCTGGAAGACAAGCGTCCATGGCTGAAATCCTTGCTCTAAGCCAAAAGGAATGCTCTCCTGGGCTCTGTAATGAGGCAATTCACCTTGCGATTGGGTTCTCTGCTTTGGGTGCAAGAAAACTGAGTCCAAAACTCCAGGCTCAGGCAGGCAAATGATGAGAGCTTGGGGTTCTGCAAGATGGTCCAGCTGTGGTTCTTGCAGCCCAGTTCCCCTCTGGAAAAACTTTAAGAATCCTGACATCTGCTCCACTGCAAAACAGAACATTTTTTTATACTCAGAAAGATCTGTAGGATGAGAGAAGTATTTCATGCCCAGCCATAAGATAAAGCAGTGTTTCTCCATCGCTGAGAAACCTCCCAAGAGAGGTGGGCTCCCCCTCAGCTCCTCCTTCATCGGGAAGCAGTGGATCAGTGTGATCAGGTCCCTCCTCTCACACCCAATGTGCACAGCTCCAGGGCTGGCGTGGGCATGGGTGAGTCCCTGTGTTGTGGCAGAGTCCTCTAGGAGTCAGGCAGACCCCAAGGACAGCACCGGGAACCAGGCAGTTGCTCCCTGCCTGTTTTTCAGAGGAATGGGAATGGAGACCTGGCATACAGCAGGTGAGACTCAGTGGATGCACCAGAGGTGGAGTCTAGTATTTCCTGCTGGGTCCAACAGAGTGTCTGGACAGGAGGAAAGATGCAAATGAAGGGATGCAACATAGAGAGGGAATCTGGTATCTGCAACATGCCAGAGATGTGGCACCGGGGCACATCCCTCCACCTCTCTTATTGCCAAGCATGTTCCTTCCCCTGCCCTCCTACGAGCACAGCACTATGGGGCATGGATCCAAAAGTCCTATCTTGCAGCTTCTATAGATGAGGTCTTGGATGTTATTCTATTCTTTTCTCACGTTCAAGAGCACATTATCAGAAAACAGTCCTATGCTTAATGTTTCCAGGTCCTGCACAACAGCAAAGCTTGCTCTGATGGTCCCACTCACAATGCAGTGTCACCATGTGGAGCGTTTTGCATCAGGTCTTTCTGCTGTTTCATCACAAGCCATCTCACACATACATGTATGTTACAAGGATCTGGGATTCCTCTATGGGCTGCCATTGGGAAAAGGTGAGGGAGGTTATGAAACCCCTGCTTGCTGCACAGGAGTAATAAGACCGGCAGAAGGTGTTATTTGCTCATGGACACTGTGTCCTGCTGATCCCCTGTTCCTAGATGTCAGAGCTGGTGTTGTCTAGTTCCTTGGCCAGGGGCTGGTGTGGTTTCATGACAACCCTGGACCTCAGCCCTCATGGGATGCTGCATGTACACTGACCGGGAGCTCTTCTCTTGAGCTGCAGAAAAGATGTGTGAGGTTGACATGTCCTACGTGAGATTTGGGAGGACCCAGATCCTTGAGGTTGTCTCCAGGCTTAATGATTTGGTCTATCTTTGAGTGATTAGGAGACCTTTCCTTTGTGACCTTAGGCTTGAAAGGGCCTTGAAAGTAATGGCCTGGTTTACTAGCTTCAAGCATCTGTGTGGACATGAGTTTTTCCTGCACATCATGTCAACCCCTCAGCTCCCCAGGCATAGTGTCAGAAGAGTCACTCCTAACATGACAGGCTGCTTCACAGCCTACTGCAAAAGGGCACTTGGAGCAGGATGTGAAGAACAGGAGAGCCAGTGCTGAAGGATTATCAGTTCAGGCTGTGTGACAAGGCCATGGCTGAGTATGTCGCCTCTCTCCAGCTGCACAGTAGCTGCATGCAGCCCTGACTTCAACACTAGCAAAATTAAAAGAGGCAGTCAACTTCACAGGATATCCAGGGGACCTACATAATGGTATTATTTCCAGTTTAATTGCTTCCTGGGCATGTCACTTGTGACATGAGCATATAAGTACAGTGGGAGATATCCTTCTGAAAAAAACATGTAAAGAACAGTCATGATATTTCCCTCATTTTGTCAAGGAACATGCTACAAGAAGCACCTATCAGAAGATGGAAATACTGCTGACTTTTGCAGTCCACTCTGTCACACACAGTGAGCTGCTGGCCTTTTCATCATTAGCTCGTAAGTGGAAATAACATTTTAAATATTGACCTTAAACCAGCATGAAGCACAAAGAAGAGTTCACATCACCTCCTGTCTCTTCAGGTGAGTTTTGAAATAAATCCAGCAGAAAATAATTTAATCATTCAACAAATTATTATATGGCAGATTTAGATATATTTCTTTTCTAATAGATAAACATAGATACAATATAAAAATACATTTGAAATGCATCATGCTCAAAAGAAGGAGACAAAATGGAGCTAAGCTTTAGCAGAGCCTCTGTTCTTTGTTCTAGTAACTTCAGTGGAATGAAAAATTGGAGGTTTTAATTGAATTTGTTTTTAAAAAAGGATGCTACAGGCAAGGCAGTGGCTCTGGCTCCATGACATATTTTGCATAGTAGGTTCCTAAATAATACATATTGAGCACATGCTGCTGCACTGTAGAGAACGTCAAAGCAGCAAGACAGCAGGAGGTTTTGATTTTTGGACAGGTGCTCTGTAGATGGGCTTTTGGCATTCCCAAGGCACAACAAAGCAGATTGGCACTGTGGAAATAAAACACATATTAAGTGAATGTTCCTGCTAAAGCTACAAGGAGGATATTTCAGCAGTCCCTGCTCAGTTGTAAGTAGCTCAGACGAAAGGATCCGTTCTGATATCTCCAGTTCCAGGAAGGAACATAACCTGCATTTTCCATCTTTTCTTTGTGAACCATAAGAGTAAAACCTAGTTTTAAACTAAACTTTAGGGTTTGGACTGTAACTCTGTGCTAAGGGCTGAAATCTCTACCTGGGAAATCAAAGCTCCTACTGCAGAAGCTGCTCCTTCTTCTTCCCCCAGGACTAGTTATCTCTACAACCACCAACACCATCCCCAACCCACTCCAGTTCAAAGGCCTCAGAGAAGAGCCTTGCATGATTCCACGATAGTCAACAAACTAATTCCTAATTTCTACCTGCACCAGGTAGTAATTCATTCACTCATACTGCTTTTTTTCAAGCTGAGTTAAAATTTTAAGCATATTATATTGCATACAGAGAATCTTAACATAGTATGTGGCTAAAGTTTAATGTCAATACATAAGTGAAAAATAAGTGGAAGTGTAGTGGTGCTGCTGCCAAGCCGTAGGCAGTACAGTACCGAGCTCTCTGCTCTGTCATAGCTGTGTACAAGATGCCGTGCAGTGCTCTCACAAATTGTCAGGGCCCTGAGGACACTAATAGGTCTTAATGTCCCTGACCAGCATCACCCGGCACCTCCACCCCACCCATGGGCCCAGGAGTCCCATTTCAGCTCAGTCTTGGGCATTGGGTCCCTGCCCGAGCTGTGCTGGGGGAGTGCTGGTCCCCAGCTCAGCCACAGCTGATATTGGCTTGAACCACAAATGTGAAGAAGCATGGCTGTCAGTTCCTTATCTGTTCCCTTTCCAAAAACGTATCTGAAAACAGAGAAACCAGTAATTTTTTCTTGATTGCACTTTCACTGTCAGCGATAAATTATTTTTTTTTCTGATTAGCCAAAGATCACAGGAACTAACTCAACATTTCAAAATAGAAGCAGCATAATGATATTTTAGCATCTTTCAAAAATGAAAACTTAGGTATATTATTTGATGAAAGTTTAATACTTATTACCCCAGCACTTTATTTCAAAACCATCCAGAGTCTCTGTTATCCTGAGTATTTTAATATATGCTATGTTAAAGTATGCATAATTAAATGATACCATAGGACAGCAGCCATGCAACTTCATCCTGGAAATGAACAATAAAGAGAAATCTTCAGCTGCACTAATGGGAAGAGCGAATTTCCCCTGGGTGTACTTCAAGCCATCTTATTTTAAATGTTGGACCTTACTTGGATATCTGCCTTACAGTGAGGATGAACTGTACTCTACAAATGCCTGTTTCTTCCCATTGCCCACACAGGAGTCAGGGAAACTAGCCTAGAAAGAGATTTCTCTTCTTTAGGCATCTACATTTGAACAAATAAACCTCATTCCAGTCACAAAAAAAAAATATCAGACTCAAACAATCGACATACATACAGTTTAGACCTCTAAAGTCTTGCTGTACTGCTTTAGGGTCTCATAGGTCTTGGCACAAATTCTATTAGCAGTAATTTAAAATTCACTGGCAGATCACTGATGCAAACGGTGACTAGTGTCAGGTCTGCCATGGACCCCAGCAGCAATCCCTTACAAACATCAGCTTTCCCACTGACAACCATCTTATGAGGGTTTTTTTTCCAGGTCTAATTTATATAACATCTGCTCTACTGGTACTGGGAGCTAATATTTGACTCCAGTTGTCAAGCAGTGGCAAATGTTGCATAACTACATAGCACAGTTGCTCTATGCTACATTTATTAAAAGTAACCTCTCTGTCAAACTTGTACTTTCCTCAAAGAATGAAATCAGGGATGTTTGACAAAACCTGTTTTCCATGGGCTGCCACAGACTGTATCCATGAGCGTCTTCTAGCTCAGCCTCCCCTTTGTGGCTCCTAGAACCTGCATTTCCTTCTGCTCCCAGAGTCTTCTTCAGCCAATAATTCTCTGAAAGTCCCTGTCCTCACAACCTGGTATCCATGATCCTGTCAGATGGTACCACATCATCTCCAGCCTCCTGGTTTTCTTCCATAATCCCTCTGACTCCTTTTCTTTCTCTTCTCCTTGAGCCCCTATCTTTGTGGCACATATTGTACAACAATGTTCAGCTGGAGATTAAAAGAAGTAAAGCGTTCCCTAAGCAGAACCAACCTTTTTTTTCCTACCTTCTATATATGGAGGAAAAAATGAGTGCATAAATACTTTTTACCTTTCCTTGATGTTCCATGTTCTTTGCATTCTTCCCCTCTGTTTGCACTGGCTGTTCCTAATGGACAAACCCTGGGTACAGCAATTGCCTGTTTTTCCCTTTCTAGTGCTTCTTGATCCTGGGGACATAGCGAGGGATGGAGCAGCAGTGAGATCACAGAGGTTTGGTTATCCTGACTTGTGCAAAGATATTGCCACCAGGACAGTTGTCTGACATTTGGCTGTGGATCAAGGGCTTTAAACGGTTCCCCATTCAGCTATGGCAGGAAATCCAGCCCAGCAGCTCTAAGTGTTTTGGGGGCTACCTGTGTGGAGCTGTAAAATACTCACTAGACTTGAGCTCAGTGTAAATAGATGAGTGGATAGTGTTGCTTGCTCACCATAGATTTTCTGAATTCCTTGGAGGTCATCCTGGGGCAGTTTGAAGTTGTGTGTTTCCATGTACTGGTAGAAAGGAGCCATGATAGCACTGGGATCATTTGAGTGCTCCAGACCCAGCGCATGTCCCAGCTCGTGGACTGCGACCAGAAAGAGGTCGTTCCCTGTGGAAGGAAGGCACAGCCGGGTTAGTACACAGCCACAGCCTGACGCAATCCCAAGCCCCGCTTACTCATAAAGCAAGAAGCAAACGCTTTGCTATCCGATTGCACAGCAGGTCACAGTGCCAGAGTCAGCTCCTGGAGATGGTTTTAGTTCTGTCACAGAATGGGCAGGAGGGTCCTAGCCCATGACCACCCATGACCATGAGCACCCTCAGACCAGGTAAAACAGGCAGCTGCCTGGAGTGAAAGGATACTGACTGTAGACTCTTTTGTAGAGAGTTTACAGAAAATGGCCAACAAAATAGGCTGCTCTGATACCATTGCCTCCTTATCTGAGTGCTGCCAGGAGAGGTGAGAGCACTGCCAGTCTGCTAATCAACAAGGGTACGTGGTGAGAAGGGAGCTCTGTCCCCCTTCTGGGTCCTCAGGTGCCATGCTCTGATCTGACCTGGACCACCAAATCCTAGGGGAGATCTGTAAGGCACCTGGCAAGGCAGGAGGAAGGACAGAGAAGACCGGGGCTAACACCTGCCGTAGCATGTGTAGTACCTGGGACAACCCCATCTCCTCTAGCATAGGCTCCTCAACATGCTTTTACTTTGCTGGACCTCTGGCACTGCTATGTCTGCGGGAGGAGGTGAGCACAGGTAGCACCATTCTGCAGGAGACAGAGCCACATAGGGAAAGGCTGGGTTGGATCCCAATGGCAGGAGGGAGAAGGAGGAAAAGAAGGGACATGCTTCTGACAGGAAGAGAAGGGGCTGAGGAGCCCTGTCTGATCCAGAAGCTGGTAGGAGTGCAAAGTAGGAGTACCTTCAACTCTATGTTACAGGCATACAATTCTCTTCAGTCCCATGGATCTGGGACCCTCATCTCCTTGATCTAGTGTGGTCCCTGGATGTCCTACTCTGTGAGGGCACCTTGGCATGGGAGGTGACACAGGCAATGCTGTGTGAGGGATGAAGACACAGCCAACAAGGACAGATGTAAGAGTCTCCCCACGCTAATAAAATGCCTGAGCCCTCAATTCTGCCTGAATCGGGCTTCTCTGCTTTTTTTGGCAAGGCACAAACCAGGAGCACTTGCAATCAGACACGGGAGAAAACAGTTGGCAGTGGCAGCTCAGTGGCTGCTTTGCAGCATCTCCAAACAGCATACCTCTGTTCCTCACATCTCCAAACTTCACCTATCTTAGAGGTAACAAAGTTTAGTTTTGTGTACACGGCCAAGCTCTCCTTGGGACAGGAGTTGCAACAGTGATTCATGTAGAACTATCATCTCCACTTTTTAAACACTTATTGCTTCACTGTTACCCATAAAAACGTGACAATATAGGTTCAGGGGTCTGCAAGTCTTCACAGCAGGGTGCTTTACCAGCATCTCGAGATACCTAAAGTCAGTAACAAACAGTGCTCAACTGGTCATACATACCACACCAAAATGGTTAAATTGTCTAAACATTTGAGTTGGAGGGCGCAAGCACTGAATATGCAAGATGATAAAATATACAAATGCATTGCAAATAAATGTTCAAATACATTTGTTCAAATACAAATGGCCAAAACCATATGTGGGCTAAAATTTAGCCGTACCTGTATTTAAAATTCCAGAATTTCTGTATTCAGGAAATCCAAATGGGGACTGACTTAGTAATTTTTTCTCATCCTTTGCTGAAAAATCTGGTGCGTGCAGAACAAGTCAATAAAATGTCCAACAGCATAGTATAAAATGCATTAAGTAGTTTTATGGTAAAGGACTGATCACTCTTCATGGGTTTTTCAAAAACACTCAAGCTTAGAAGATGCACCCAGTTTTCAGATAGGATTCAAAGACTCAAAGTCCTGCTGAAAATTAAATGGACTTACTCTCCTATGTCACTTAAATGCTCATGAAAGCATAATTTTCAATGCTACCACAACTACTCACATATGGAAGTCCATGGTAAAAGTCTCATGAAAGTCAGCTCTGTACTGAGTGACTTTTACCATGGGCTCACAGGCTGTGCCCGTGCCAAGTGCTTGGAGACTTTTTCTCTCACCAATTTGGTAGCATTTTCCTCCCTGCTGAAGTATCCAAAATCTTGGTACTGACAGCATGTCTAGAACTTGTCTCTATGTAAGTTACTTGCCTCTATGTGCTAAACCTTTATTAGGAGCATAAGATCAGACACTATCTTCATTTAAATTAGTTTTAAATAGCCTTCAATCACTTGTTTCTACCCAAAACAAATACCAGCCCACTTTACAGCTGGAGAATCACACAGATTCACAGAATGGCTGAGGTTGGAAGGCATCTCTGGAGATTGTCTAGTCCAACCCCCCCAGCTCAAGCAAGGTCAAGTAAATCAGGTTGTCCAGGACTGTGTCCAGTCAGGTTTTGAATTTCAAGTTTCTTGTATTGGGAAGCCCTGTACATAGCACTCCAGACGTGCTGAGGAGAAAGGAAGGATCATCTCCCTTGACCTGCTGGCAATGCTCTTCCTAATGCAGCCCTGGATGCTGTTCGCCTTCTGTGCTGCAGGGGCACACTGCTGACTCGTTCAACTTGGTGTCAGCCAGGACCCCCAGGTCCTTCTCAGCTAAGCTGTTTTCCAGTCTGTCAGCCACCAACAAAGCCCAGGTGCAGGGCTTTGCACTTCTCTTTGCTCAGCTTCATTAGGTTCCTGTCAGCCCATTTCTCCAGCATCTCAAAGTCTTTCTGAATGACAGCATCACTATTTAGTATATCAACCACTCCTCCAAATTTTCTATCAATCATCTTTGAATTTGCTGAGGGTGCACTCTGCTGCATCACTGAGGTCATTCATGAAGATATTAAACAGTATTGACCTCAGTATCGACCCCTCTGACACATATCCTGAACTCCACCATCTCATGGTTACTGCAACCAAGGATGCTACTGATCTTCACACTACCCACCAGTTCTTCCTTTTTAAGTATCAGGTCCAGCACATCACCTGTCTTTGTTGGGTTCCTTGATCACCAGTGAGACAACTAGGAAGAGTTCTGAGATGATCAGCAAGCCCAGAAAGATGAAGGCTCATACCTGAAGAAGTATGTCCACAATCATGGTGGTCAGGCTGACGAGCTCTTCCACTATTGAACAGAAATGCACCTTTTCCTAGTTATCCTTATGAAATACCTATACCTGGACATACAGACAACTGTGAAAAAAAGCTGCTGCTGTCCTGTTTTAAAACACCATTTTGACTGACAGTGGTGTGTGAGGATGCCAGAGAGCATGGAAAATTTTGGCTGGGGAGCTCTACTTCCTTGCATCTAGAGGTAAGGGACTCACTAAGAAATGAACTTTCCCAGTTCTAGCACAGCCACAGAGAACAGGTCAACACTGGAGTGGAAAAGCTATCCTCCTAAGGGAGGACGCATTGCTAGGAGGCCACTCAAACCGGAGTAGTGATGTGCTGGAAGGTGGTTGCTGGAGCAGATGAAGTGGAGCTAAAGAGAATTTCTAGGAAATGAAGTGACTTCCACAGAAAGTAGGACAAGAAGCTCCTCTTGCTTCTCAACAAATACTCTTTTTCTCAATGCTGTGGTTGCTTCTTATCTCAAAGCCTTTGCTGAAAGGCAGTAGAATGGCACCAGCAGACAAAGCTCCCTCTCCTTGTACCCTGGCCAAAGATTTCTCACCACTGTTTCATCCCCTCACCTTTCTTTTTGTTCTAGCCTCCTCGCGGACGCATCCACAGTTCTCCTCCTTCCAGCATGCCCATGTCATCTGCCTTATCCATCCTGCTATATTCTATAAGAGGATCCCAAGTCTGAAAGCAGCTAAGTCATTCTCAGAGGGGAAGAGGACAGCATGCATTTTGTGTGAAGAGGTCAGGAGAAAAAAGTCCAAGACCATTTTGTAAGCACAGAGTGCTTGAAAAGCCAGCTCTGGATTCATCATCCTATTTCTCTTGAGGGGTCAGTTTCTATCAATAACATTGTTAAGCAAGAAGTTCCCTTTATTTTTGCAAATGGTAGGGAGTTTCATAGCATGGAAGAGAACACATTGTTAATTTTCTTTTCAAAGGGTGGGCTAGGATTTGCTCAGAAAAGAAAATATCAAGGTATAAAACTATTGCCTGACAGCGTACTTATCTCCTCCCACAGCCCTTAGCTTGGAGCTGCGATGGCTGGTTGTGTACTGTTACCCACTGCTGTTTGGCTGCCGTTTGGAAACTTTCCGCTCCGGTAATCTGCAGGAGTCTTGAAAGGAGCCTGTACCTCTCAAATTGTTTGTTAGTTCTTGAACATGCAGTAAGGTCTCTGACCTTCATGTTCTCCACAGTTCTTGTCCGAACAGCACTCTTAATAACGTTCATCTTCTTCGAGCAAGATTCAGAAGGGAGAACTAATAGCCTAGCTTGATACTTTGCTACTCATATAGAAACAAGGTCAGGCAATCAGATAAAGCTCCTTAATTTCCTCTTCAACCCCCTCTCCCAAGACCAAGACACAAGTAAAACTTGTATTCAGTGTATACCAGCCACCTGGGCAAGACAGTAGGGTGAAGGAGGAACTGACTACCCTCACTTTGTATTTGCAGGGAAAGGTCCCAAGAGAAATTTTTGCTCGTTTGCACCATCTGTACAAAATAAAGACACCTGGTCAGAGACCTGCCTTAGCTTTCTCCTTCCCGATTCTCAGGAGGCATCCAAAAGTCCACCAATAAGCACCAGAGAGAGGATGACCCTGTAAAACTGGGGGTAGTTTTCTAAGTTGGTTCATTGAGTGAAATAGTTTGACCTGCTATGCTAAAACATAAAGAAATACAGTTAACGTGGCTTTAAAGCTGCTGATGTGTTTTCCTTACCAAAACAATTTTGTCACCGGAGAAAGTTAGAACTGAGGACACACCTATAGCAATGTAAAAGCATCGCCCGTTATCATGACGTCAAACCGGGTGAATACACTGCTTATCTTACATTGAGTTTAATAGCTCTATACTCCTCATGCACACACCAGACACAGAATATACACAACTTGAAACATACTTCTTAGTTGAATTTTCTTAATTACTACTGACTACTGTCATTAATTAATTACTACTTTTAAGTAGTAATCTAAATTTGTGTTCAGAATAAACCTCCTGTTAGCTGATGTATTCCCAGCTGAGCTAACTTCCTTAAGACAAATTGCAATATAATCACACATCAAAACCAGCTCTTTGGTTAAGCATACTCAAATTGTTTATAATATACTACCTTTCCCTGCAGAGATAAGAAACACATGGTTTTATTGCAACAATATAGAGAACACTGTAGTCACAGATAAACTGATTTACGTATGATATTCCTTCTAATCATATACTCCATCACTCACGCTGCTTTGATTTTCATCTTCAGCTGGAAAAACATCTGTTAAATCAGGCTGTTAAATCTCGAGAAAGGTTTTTCTTTGTGAAACTGCTAGCACATGCCTTCTTGTACAGTTTCATTCATTTTAATTATGAAGATCCATATCAAAACCTTTTCTTTATTTGGCTAAGTAACTCATTGCATAGAAGGGTATCTAATTGCTGTAGGTCAGCAAAACCACTCATTTAAATGCCTAGAGTTTACAGTAACAGGTCACAGGGATACTATTATGGCAATGTTGTGATATTACTATCAGTATTTATCCCTGAGCACGATAGCTGTAATGAGTGTAGGTAGACTCTGTAGAGCACCTAGCACAGTGGAGTGTAAATCCAGGACAGAGCTTCTAAGACAACAGAAGTACAAATAATATTGTATATCTGATTAATAATAGAAAAGCAACTGTGAATCTCTGATCTTTGTCATATTAGTTTTATGAACTGTATCATCATGCTAACACATCTACATATTGCAGTTTACTCAGACATAATTAAAAAGACATATGAAGGTAACATTTTGAAACTTTATTAAAGTAAGAATGATCCTGAAGAGGTCAGATCATTGGTTGTGACAATAGCATGCCTAGGGTAATTACAGAAAAGATGGTGTAAACTAAACATGCTTTAAATACGCTAAAATGATCCCTTCCACTCCAACAGCCATGTAGAGACAATTGTTTTCCCAGCACAACTTAAAGAAGCTTTAGGGCTACTCTAAGCTATGCCTTGGTTCTTGCATCTTCAGACCTGGTAGGCCTGAACCATCAAACAGAAGAACATGTGATTTGTCTGTACTCTTCCATTCACCTCCACAACATGCTCTGCTCAAGAAAAGCTTTTCAATCTTCTGAAGACCCTGAAGAAGTGGTGATACTGCTCCTCCATTTGTTTGCAGCAAATAAGATGTAGAAAACAGCTTTTCTATCTAGAAAGGAAGAAAATACATGTTAAAAAGAAATATAGGTTTCATTTTGTTCGTAACTATTACCATTATAAATGTAGCAATGAATATGATGCATCTTAAAGACTTAATGAAAACTCTTAAAAGTGTCTTTAAACAGCTTCACTGGAGAAAGAAGAATGAGTGATATGCAGTCTTAACAGAAATTGTACCACAGCCACGTTAACAAACTGATCTCCATGAGATCAAGTGACTGCAGAAGGACAAAGAACCGCATTCTGTTACCAGTCATCACAAAAGGCAGGTAGTTTGCCTTATTGTTCCCAAAAGGCAGTGTGCAAACTAGGTCTGTTAGTTGTGTTACAGACCTGATTAATGTTGCAAGCTGTGCTTTGTCTGACATGGCACAGATGGCACTATGAGGACAATCTCCTGTAGAAATTCACAGGAAAAATATAAAATATTTTTCTGGAATGGTGAGACCAAAACTGAGTGAGTGATGTGGAGGCAAGAGTGGGCAGCCAGAGAGAGGGGAAGTCGTGACCGGTTCAGCTGGCTCAGCAGCCTGACACTCAATGGAGTAAGAGTGTTCTGCTGAAAAATTTTCCTGTATCTTTCACAAGTGTAGGTTGTAATTCAATAAGCAATTCAATACCAAAGAATTACAAATCCCCAAATGAAAACTCATATTTGCCTATATTAGCATATCATTCCCTAATTTGGTAGAACAGATGGTAAAGAAAAGAAAAATACTCATAAAAACATGGAAAATGTATGTATGACTTTCATTCCATCAGTCTTGAAAAGAAGATAGGTTGGTGGGTTTGGTTTTTTTTTTAAAGTATTTAAATACAGCAGGGTCTACAGACAGACTTAAGTACTTGACCCAGTTGTGGAACAACTGGCAGGTTAGAAAAAAAAAAAAAAAAGGATTCTGAAAGTTAGAAGGCTGGCTCAGTGTGTTCCAAACAGGTCCTGGCATAGGCAGTGTGGATACAAACCAGTTTGCACTATTTGGGATTCTTTTCTGCCAGTCATGTTGAAATTATATTTAACTCCTGGTGCTGGTACCAGAGAAAGCTGTTCTGGAAGCTATGAGAGTAGCTCTTTGCCATAAAGAGGGTGTTTTCTACCTCGTACAGGAGACTTACTGTCTTTGTCCTCCCCTGACACAGAAGGTTCCTGATGGGGCTGTAAAGACTGAGTAGGACTGAGAGTAAGAGAACTGCGATGTAAGAGACATTCCCCCCTCAAAGTGCTATTCTCAGTGGATTCGGGTAGAGAAGGCAATACTAGTTAAACTGTCTTCAAATCTTGTGCTCTTCTTCAGAAATAGGAGAGAAAAAAAAAGGTAGTTGAAACAACTCCCAAGTTTGCTGCTTGTGATGTCAAAATCTAGAGTATTGAGTGTTATTTCACTGCTGATGCTGCAATCCACCTCTGACTGCAATGACCAGCAAACTCTTTTAAGAATTCATCTATTTTTCATTTTTTCCTCTTCCTGAATGCCTGTTATTTTACTCCTCTCCCCTTCAGCAAGTGGAATGCAGTAAGTTTCTTAGAGATACTGCTGCGTTTTGACACACTTCACATCATCTGTTTCTGCTTTACAAAGGAAGGCGGCAAAAAGAGACTTTTTGGCTCACCTTGATTCTCGTGACCTGCCTTTCTTACAGGGGTTTTTTTTTCTTCCTTTTTAACGGAATGACACATCATTTCAATCCCTACTGGCTCCTTCCTACGAATCTCAGAGTATCTCCTTCTCTGTGGAAAGAAGTAAAATATTTTACTTTGGTTATACAGAAAGCAATAGGATTTCAAGCACCTACATAACTGTATTCATACTCTGTGTATTAAACAATTACTGACAAAACCAACGGATAATAATTTTCTTTACAGAACACTGTGAACATCAGGTGTATTTACAAGTACATTGTTTCCAAAGTGGAATTTGCAGGTGATCCTTATTAATGAATTTCAGCTGTAATCAATAACTAGCACTGTCAATACTGCAAAGTTTTAAAATCCAGCCTGCACTAGCACAGCACTACTGTAATGCCACTTCTATGTTTGCATAATGACAGCATATACAACAAAAGAAAGCACTACTTACAGAGATGCTGTCCAGTAGCGAAGAAGAATCTGAAGACAGAAGTCTTCCATGTGTGCTGGTGGGCTTTCTCTCTTCACTTTACTTTGGTAAAAAATTTTAATTTGCAAGTTCTCTATTTACGGCCTTCTATGTTTGGATTGACATGACAGGGATGTAATTTCAAACTGTTGCTGATTTAAGCCACCTGATTTGATTTCCTTTTACTGTGGCTGGCTGTCTTGAGACCATGTGTCTACATGCTTGCTCAAATTTGGTTCAACATTAGCAGATGATTTTAGAGAACTCTGGCTTATGGGAACAAGCCTCTCTAAGCAGTTACAGGATGACACCAATGTTAAGTAGGTACGTTCTAGAGACTAAATACTGAACTGATCTTCTTCAATGAACAAAAGTACTGACCAACAGCATGATCTGGTGGACTGAAGTATCATAAAAAGGCCTGATAGAATAAATTGAAATTTTAATACAAATTATGCCCCACTTGACTTCCAACACCTATATGGAAGTCTTTCACATAACAGGTCTTCTGCGTTAAAGGACACGTGAGTAACTGCAAAGCAGCTCTGAATTTTGCTCTGAAAAATACTGATGCTCGTTTTCAACAATATAGTGTCAGAAGCCTGGAAAATAACGATGGATTCAAAATGCCATTTGTTAGAACAAAACTCTTTAGATGTGGAGATGTTCTGTACCTGAGAAATCAGAGAAAGAAAATTAAAAAAGTATTTAATAGCCAAATAGCACAAAGATTATATGTGTACTGTGTTGTGAGTACATGGGCTCTCTGTCAAGTTGCTCATTATATCGATACTTTGTAGATTGTCTTTGCTGGCCTCAGCATTTCCATAGGAAATGAACATGAAAAAAGTGGTAAAATAAGAAAGAAATGAGACAGAAAGCAAGGTAAAACGCAGAGGAAACAGGAATTAATCGAGGATAAAAGACTACCAAGTTCTGGTAATATGCTGGGTGAAAGTACAGGGGTTAAAGGAAGCTGTATTTTCTTTTTCAGCAAGCATGCACTGTACCTGTACAAGTCAGGTAAGTGGGTTGCAAGTAGATAGCAGAGAGTCAACCTAGAAAAGCAGGTACCAATACAAATCTCAAAGGAAAAAAAAAAAAAAAAGCAAGCAACAACTGGATACTCTTCGTTCCTCTTAGTCCCCTCCCTCCACCTAAGATACCATGATTGTAATCAAACAAATCAAACAGGATAAAGAATGTTTAGTCGGCAACGTTTCCAAAGTGATTGGGAACACTTGGAAGTCTTTGATAATAAAAACTACCTGACCAGGTAAAAAAAAAATGCCAAACCTACTTACACATACCACTCAATACTAGGAGATCTGCTATATACGTATGCTAACACACATTCAATGTTTATATGATTAATCTAGTGAATGCTTACAGAAACTTTGTACATTCTTGCATTAAAAAAAGTAACAATGAGAGGTGGTACTTCAAAAGCATCAAACGTC